>OX638138.1:29777056-31117063 GCA_951805005.1 Othius punctulatus | reverse complement strand
ACTATCTCACAGAAAGAACCGTGCAAAAAATACGTCCGCGATGGCTCTCGCCTACATTTTTGTGGGCCGTTGATGAGTTTTTAATTGTGTCATTTTTGAAATTGTCACACCGGGCTTGCGGCAAAAAGGTCGAGGCGCATTAGAGTTTTACAAAACGTTGGTGATGTATGATTGTATGATGTGTTACGAGCGACGCGCTTTGGACGAGATAGAATGTCGCGGATGACATTTTAAACGGTTCTAAAAACTTTGATTCGTTTTCTAAAGCATTGCAACGCTTAAATAATAAAAGAGCGTATTCAGCGTTTCGCGGACAAACAGATATGCATTAACTAATGTAAATGACCGGTTTTCAACTGTTTTGGACAGACAAAATATATTTGAAAAGTGGAGGACTCTCATGCTATTCCAGGATCTCGACGTAAAAGTTGGAATTCATAAATAGCATATTATACATAATATGAAACACTAATTTGTTGGCTGCAATTTGTCTTTTATTAATCATTTTTGAGAAAAATATTTCATCAATCATCAGCTGCACCTTTTCATTGTCATTGCTTGTCAAGCTATTCCCAAAAACCGTGATGTCAAGCAACATTACGATTATGAAATGGAATGCCAATGGACACTTGCAACACCAACAAGAATTACAAACAATCGTAGATATAGAAAATATGTCATTGATGATAGACGGTTGATAAAATCTAAGGAATAAAAGATATATTAGGAGGAGGAGTTGAAACCCTACCCTTGAGAAAATCCAGGCTTGTGCCGCAATGTAAGAAGTGCCAAGCACATGGTTATACGCAAAAATACTGCGCCATGGAACCGCAGATGTGTCAAATGTACCGGAAAGGACTTGACAATAAACTGTGATAAACAAAAAAAAAGTTCAACCAAAATGTGTTCACTGTGGTGGAGAACACCAGTAAACTACAGAGGATGCATGGTTGCAAAAGATATGCAAAAATTAAACGCCAAACACAATAAAAAAAAACAATTCTTCCTAAACAGCCACAGAGAAATTACCAACAATTCCTGTAGCCAGCACAAGTACAGAGAAAAAGTCATACAGACAAGCAGTCGTTAACTATATATTTTGTGCATTTATAGGAAATATGTATGCCTTTTTCCTAAATGTTTTTGTTGAAAATATTTTTTCAATATTACCTACGGTTCTTCTGAAAATTTTGTGTAAATATGTTTCTTAAATTTTATGACAACCTATAATGAAATACTATATTTATATTTTATAAGCCTATTTGTGAATTTTAAATGGTACATTATGATACAAGTGCCTAAGGGTGCCTTCCACGCATGCTCGCCGGCAGGGGCGGATGGGACTAGCAAAACCGGCGCAGGAAATACAGTCACCGGCGCAATACATAAAATGTGGACAAAAGTTAAAAGAATCAGAAAGAATCAGTGCTCAAATGTCAGTTTTAAGAGGTTATAATGAAAAGAAGTAAAAGCGTCTGCAAATTTTTTCTACAATTAAAAAACCAAATGTATTACAAAAGTAAATAAAACGCAGAAGTAAATAAGCAAAAAATAAAAAAATATAATATTTTTACTTTAAAACAATAACTTTTTTGATAGAAGAGAACTGGAACTACCTAACACGGTTACAATTTCTTTATTATTTAGTTCATTTAAATTCTCTTTTTCATAACTCACGAACGTAAGAGCTTTAAGGCGAGAGTGAGATATAGTCGAACATAATCTATTTCTACATATTTAAGCGTTAAGAAATATCTTTTGCAGGAAACTTGAGATATCGGAAGTGTTCTAAATACGCTAGACTAGAGTATAAGTATTGGGTATAAGGTGGAGTACACTTCTCCAAATAAATTGTATTTAAAAATAACGTAGTTACAACTAGTAGCAGAGTTTTAGTAGCACTAACTTCTACATGTTAGTATTTCTTCATTTGTTTCGCCACATGCTCACACGTGCTTGCTTGATTCTTTTATATGTTCTTCTATAAAGTCTATCTGTTGAAGATTTGGTCTATTATTAACATATCACAAATATTTTTTCCAATAAATCACAAATTTCAAATCAAAAGTTCTTCTATTAAATTTTCTAATGTAACATTACAATTTTTGTTTATAATTTATTAGTTTAAGTCTCCAATATAGAGAGAAATCGATCCTTTTTGGAATATTTGGTTTAATTTCATCCAAATTTTGTGGATCTAATACAGATAGATCTTTACAAACATCAAAGGTATTTTGTAATCGTTTTATCATAGACTTGATTACGGTATCTATTATTACATTAAATGTTTCAAACCTACATTTGTCATGTTCATCATCTAATGCTGCATCTCCACATTTTTCTCCATTCTTTCGGCATACGAATAACTTTTTTCTTCGCAGTTCATTCAATATTCTCTCAAATGTCATTTCAGAATTATGTACTTCATTATGTACTAATTTTTCTTCCGCCCATACTGCGAATTAGTCTGAAAGATATTTTACTGAGTCGCAATTCTTTGGAACTTCTGTAATTGTACTTTTGCGTTTTGCGCCATCTGTGTAGATTTGTAGCAATGGTATTTGTAAATGAAGGGCTACGGGAAAAACGATTCTAATTTGGTCGTTTTCTAGAAAACTAAATTGAAAGTTTTAAGTGTAATAAAGGACAGAAAGGATGAATGAAAAAACTAACTGATTATAATTGATCTACTTTGACAAAATGTCAATTAGAATATTGAGCAAAAACATGAAATACACATAAGTAAAACTATTAAAAAAATATATTTTTATCAACAAGTCTTGGAGATTTTTTATGTGTGGTACAGTACAGTATAGGTATGTACAGTCATGCTCACATAAATCTAGTACAACAAATTTGACATTGCTATATAAATTTGCTATTGTAACCTAATTACTTGTACTAGATTTATGTGAGCATGACTGTACATACAAACAATATATTTTCTAATGAAAAAGATTTTTAGATGAAATATTATTATGTTACCGATTATTGTCCATTAATGGGGTCGTCTATAAATTATTCTTCTTCATCTAGATCTCTGATCGTTTTAAGTCAACATCATATTCTATTTCTTCGTTTTTGTAGCGAACGGTGATCGTTTTTCACTGTTTTACTTCACGTGTCGAAACTAATTTTCCCATGCTACAACATGGCACCATCAGCTCGATTTCAATAAAAATTGAATAAAAATGAAGAAATGGTAATCATTACTCTGCTGAATCTTTTGAAAAATATACTTGCTGTTAAAATTACTTCGTATTTTAAATATTATCTGTGAACTTTTTACCTTTGCCCTCATATTACTGTGCGTCTTTTTGGGTTTCTCTATTGTTTCCAACACTAATTTTACTTCTACATGCAAAGGTGACTCAACATTCGTATTTGCCGAATATTTTTTAGTGCCAATTCTTCAGCCCACCAACATTATCTCTTGTTTCTCAAATGGAGATTAACCCTTTCTTCGTTTGGTTTTGAAGAACATATTTAAAAATTAACGATCGTTGGTCTATTGTATTGATTTGTCTAGTCTACTGCTATTTAATACATTTCAGTAGTATTTCTTTTTTCTGCTACTATTTTTTTTTTATTTAAATGTTATTATTAGATTTCGTAATAATTTAATTAACTGTAGTATTTGACAGAAATGAAACAAATGCACCAGATCTAATTTAAATATTTGATCTAAGGCCCATTAAAATTTGCCCAAATTTTCGCTATGTAGATTTCTAGTAGCATGATTCAAACTCTTGGCCTGTATCACTTTACGTCTCGTCTTCCAAGAAGTTTAATAATATTTATTATTCTATCAATCATTTGTCTATTATATAACATTTTTCTCTTTGACTTTTAACTGTTCAGACCACTATAATTTACCAATACGATTTGAACTATAAATTATTTTGAAACAAATATAATATATGTATATTTGTTGTCGCGTTTGTGTAACTTGAATCTAGTGGTAGTAGTGACAAGATTAAACAGAAAAAAATGAGTTTGTTGCGCCGGCGCCTTACAACTATTTGCGACCGGCGCACCGGGAAATTTCCCGGCTTCCCGCCGGCCCCATCCGCCTCTGCTCGCCGGGTTTAAGAGCACGACACCTGGCGGAGGGCTTTCAGCGGCTCCCTAAGTGTATACTTGAAAGGCCCTTAAGCACATGTATCATACGTTAGTTTTTATTATACCTGCATCGCAATGTGGAAATAAAGAGGAAATAACAAACATTTAGATTCATTTTACAAGGTAGGTACACGTGGATGTTAATTTTAATCCTCTGCTATAGACGTCAAGGTCATCAACGAAATCCTGAAGTATTTGGTTAATTGCTAGTTTCCAAGTAACCAATAATAAGGAGTATGAAACTTCAGGTTTCTGGTTTTCGGTTTTCCAGCAATAGTAAATGTAAGTACATTAATTATTTATTTTAATAAAAATTAGTAGGTTGCAACTGACGTTTATTGTCATTTAAAATTGGTCAATACAATGTGTGTGTTGTTCCTACGTAACTTTAAAATATGTCGTGATGGAAAAACAGATTTTCGCCCGCTAATTCCTTCGATAACCAAAGATTATGACGTATGTATGATAAAATAGTATATTAAAATACCAGTTGCTGAAGTCATCTATTCAAGCACGAATTTGAAAATCCGAATCGATCTGCGTAGCAGCGAGTTGAGGAATAAATGAGTGCTTGAAGGACCTTCTGTAACGAGTGTTTTATACTATTTTTTCTATTTTGCCGTATCATACTATTTTATATATTAAAAAATTAAAATTTTAAATCTAGGAGATTTTGCGGTGACATTTATGTGGCGTAAATTTAGGTTAAAGTGTCACAAATGCTTGGGTCTAAGCAAGCTGATTCAGCCTTACCCGGATGTTCTACCATTTCACAACAACGGTCTGATTATGGCACAAATAGAAACATTTGGGTTATAGGCAACAGTAATGTTCATCAAAATGTAGTGTCGAATGATAATTTACATGGTGTCACTATAAATTCTCAAGACAAATCGCTTGTAACTGTTAATGTGTATAATAATTGTACTTTCCACGGAAATAATTTAAATTAAACTTCGTTTTCTTTAATTTGCTGTTCTCTGTGAAATTTATTTTATGACGTATGTCAGTTGACAGTTCAACGTCAACCGTCAACGCTACCACAACATCAACATCAATGCAGTAAATTTTACTAGTCTATTCTAGCACACCAACCGCTTATGACCAAACACTCAAATGACATAATTTGAGTGCTAAAATCGACTTGTTCTAAACGCAAAATAGAAAAAATAATATCTGGAATTTTAGGTGTTTTTGTTGAAAATTTTGGATTTCTTTAAAAATGAACCAATTTTTCCTCGGCAGTTTAGTTTGTTTGCATGTGTTCTGATGATAAATGTTAATTACCGAGTATTTCGCTTCATTTCGTAATTTTAAGAATATATCTTGCATTTTTGCTATTTCTGCTGAAATTCGCAAATTATGAAATGGATATTTTCGATTGTTTTTAGCAATTTTCAAACAAACATCTGCAGTTTTGCTGTTTTTGTTAAAAGATGTAAAATGTCTATTTTATCAATGTCTGTTGCAGTAGCCTAATTATTTTTGCATTCGTGTTCTTACTTTCTGATATATTTACACCTTTATGAAATTTGTATACTTACTTATAACGAATTCCTGAAATTTTGTATGTCCAATACTGCCAATAGGTACACTAAATACAGTTTTCCTGAAATTTTTTTTCTCAAATATCCTCAAATACCATGATGACTCCGTTTTTGGCAATGCCAAGAATTTTTTTCCGGAATTTTTAGTGTTTTGGTGATTATTTAATAAATATATGAATTTTCCTCAGTAGTTTAGCTTTTTGCGTTTATGAAATTTTGTTGCGGGTTTCGTGAAAGTTTTGATTGAAAATACGTTTCTAAACATTGATGTACGTTTCAATGGTCCACTGCCAAAACCATGAATGTGCAAAATTAACATTCTGAGATAATCGAGTTTGAAAGTTGAAAACTCTGTCAAAAATATACTTTTTACATTACGTTTACAATTTTTGGACATTGGTATGATTCATTCATAAAATCGTATACGATGTATGTATTATCGTATGTATGTGTTATATGTTCATACTGTATATAAAATCTATTTATAGTAATAGTACTTATTAAAATATATTTGGTAGTGTACAATATACCACGCTCCACAAAAAATTGGACAACTATTACTAGAGATTTTAGAATTACTTTAGAATAGAATAGAGTAGAATATATTTTCATGCCTGTCATCATACGATTTACACAAGTCAAATCAATAAATTAATTACATATTAAAAAGATTTCTACAATACAATACTACAACACAATACTTATACTTAAATACTTAAAACATCGAAGACACCGCAATCACAACATAAATCATAAGTCAATAACTTTATTCAACTATACCTTTTCAATTTCAAAATGAGACCAATCAATTTTATTTTGGGAAGTAACTAATTCAAATTGAGACCAATCAATTTCAAATTGGAAACAATCAATTTTAAATTGGAAACAATGAAATTCAATTTGAGATCTAACAATTTCTAAATGAGATATTCAATTTTAAATTGAGGTTAATCAAAATCAAGTTTGACAATAAACAGTTTCAATTTGAAAATTTTACCAATATGTATATTAACGAAATATTATTATAATATAATTTATTTATTCATGTAATATTAAATATTAAAATTATACAACAAAGAATAAAACAATATAAGGAATAAACTACTAAAACTAAAAGTACAAGTCTTCCATGTTTAACCCAGCAGGAATAAATTGTTACATATAGTCGAAATCAGGAGAGATGTCTCATGACTCATTCTAAATGAATGTTTAATGCAGGAATAAATGCAAAACCGGTGTCGCTATATTACCCTAAACCGCTGAAGTAAAGTGAGAGAGTAAATGTCCGATACGTCTGCTGTACGTTTTAAATGAAACCCGTGAAAACGTATGTCTTCGTTAATTCATTGAATCTGTCAGTGTCACTGTTAACCTAACATATATTTCGTCTTTAACCATACATTCCAAATGTGTGAGTCATGAGACACCTCTCGTGATTACGAGTATACCTGTCACAAATCTCGCACAATTATTAACAACGTTATTTTTTCTTACTATTTCATTAATTATGTATTCCAACCTTTGAAGGCTAAAGCCGGTTTATGTCATATTGTTCCTGCCTTTGCCATTCAATATTTGTGGCATTTATACCCCCAAATCTGCTGTCACACCAGATTTCATGATGGGCATTCTCAATCGGGTTCAACATTGGGCTATATGGACTTAATTGATGTAAGTGATTATTTCTGAATTCATGTTCATGCCCATCGTGTTAGCAAGGGTTTTTCAATCTCCATTATTATTATAAGCAGCACACAGCTACTTCTTGATGTATTGCTTCTGCTTTTTTTATGTAGAGTGGCATTTTCAATAGGACACATATGAATTAATTTTGTCTTCATAATAAATTTTATTTGTTTACTCTCAACTTGATATTGTTCAGTGTCAAAATGATTTTGTTTAGTCATCATTTCAAATTGATTGGTCTCAATTTGAACTTGATTGGTTTCAATTTGAACTTGAAATGGTATAGATAACATCCACAGGGAAAAAAACCCTGAAATCCCACAGAGAAAGTCGGAGTAGCAGTTTCTTAACGTCCTTCTTGAATGTCTTGGAATCTACAGCTTGCGTCGCACGTGGGATATGGTTCCAAGTCACTTTAATCGTACTTTATTGGGTTGTAGGAAGCTTCAAATGATTTTGGCAGATAAATAAGACGTCTATCATAATAATTAATTTGGTATCCATCGCAATATTAGACACATTCACATTAGGAGATATTAACTGTCCTAGTTTATTTTTTCGTCGGGCATAGTACATAAGCGAGAAAATGCGATTTTGCACATTCATGGTTTTGCCGTTCGACCGAGGATATGGTATACTAATATTTTGTTTTTCTTTTAATATATCTTTAGCATAGCATACATTATATATCCTAATTTTGTCAAATATATAAATGCTTTATAATGTAACGTCCAGAAACCGTCAAGAAATGCAAAGAATGTTACATAATCCATCCGGAAAGCCCCCGGAGGAGTCGATAGCCGAATAAAGATTAATTCCCTCTCTCGTTAGATATTTTCTATTTTTTTGATCAAATGGTAAATTTATTATTTGTACCATTTGCCAAATACGAACCAATATGAAGGCACATATTTTACTGGCTCGTTAAAATTGTATTTTATCTAGGAATATACTAAAATTTCAGTACATAATCTTTTAACTCCTAGTATATTTTACTTTATAAAGATCCTAATTTAATCTGAAACCTGGGCGATTTATGGGAAATAGGGCAAGTTGTAAACTTTTAAAGTTCATATTAAAAGAGCATTCCTAGAATAATAGAAAATATAATGCCACTCGGGTACTTTTTGATAAAATATTTTCATTTTTCGATTTTTAAACATGTTGATTTTTATCTTCTCCTAGGTATCGTATTTCATAAGCACCACACTTTCGGGAATTTTTGTATGCTTATCAGCGTTTGGTTTATTATAAGTGGTAATTACCATAACATTGAAGCGCTGTATCAAATTATGCCCAACAAAAGGAAATAAACATTTCTTTGTGTTTATTAATTTGAGCAATGCAGTCGGTCGACACTTCCATAATAATCCTGATTATAATTCAATGGCCAGGTTTCAAATAATTTAGTAGAAATTAGATGTTATCTCGCGCGGAGTCCTTAAGTTTATTATTTAAGGTGACCCGAAGAATGTTATCTGGAGGGAATTAAGAATTGTTCAGACGTACGCAGTAAAATAATCGTCGAATGATAATTTTTCCGAGTACAGTTATAATCGTGGTTACAAGATGGTTAACTACATCCATATTTATAGCGAACGCACAATTGCGATCGCACGATTACGCAATCGCGCCGTAATATATAGGATATTATAAAGTCGCGTGATTAATACGTCGGATCGTATTGGACAGTAGGAATCTCGGTAAATCACTAATGTTAATAAAGTGCACGTGCTTTGGCATTCCGGCTGGGGCAGTTCGGTATGCGACAAAGATTAATAAACATTATTATGTCAAAGTTGCTCCTTTACAGGTTGGTGGTCAGTGAATTTACAAGTCCGTGCCTCAAACGTGTAACTGTTTTCGTGAAATATGGCCACGTTAGATATGGAAAACCCGACGAGCGTCTGCCTTATATTAGGTTAAAAAATAGCAGGAAGTCTGTCTATGCGGATTAAGAGCTTGTTTATGGCATGCTTAACTTGTCTAATCTCATAAAATTATACTAAAACTATTTATTTATTGTCATTGATTTCATCTTTATTTGAATAATTTTATTTTTAAGGCTACTTATTCCCGAGAAGAATGACGAAGTTTGCTTTCCTATTACGACTTTCAAAGAAAAAAATGTTGTTTATATTTCATTTAGCATTCGATAGCGCCGTAAATTAATGAAACTCGTTTATTAATACGTACTAATTTTTATAAGCGGTAAGTATTGACGCACACAATAAAATGATATACTTAATTGATTAGAGCAATTTTTACTGACATAATTTTCTGGTATACTTATGTTTATATATCGCGCGCAATGTTTGGGGGTTAGTCACAGAAAGTTACGAGAAACCCGATAAAATAATGCCTTATAAAACTGTTACGAATACATTTTAAATTAGATGTTTTATATTGCCAATAAAACTTTAATTCAACTATAAATCACCGAAAATAAACCACAATTTATTGTGTCCTTTAAATTGAAGTGACTGGAAACGTCCGGGCCGACGTTTTATGATTGAAGAATAAAAGCCGGACAGCATTATGTTTGGCCCAAAAAATCAACAGTAATAGCAGTTAAACAACAGGCATCTGATATGTGTAACATAGCACAAGAAGAATTTTAATTTTTATCGCCGGCGAGGACGGCATAGACCAGCTATTCCGATCTTTTATAGGAACCCCGTCGGGCCGAGCTTATGCATTTTCGTTTTATGTTACTGTCCTGTTATTCAGGGGTTGTATATCACGTGTAAGTTGTTAGTTGTCTCGACAGGGCCCGGCTAAACCGCAGATGTTCCATATACCTGTGACATAAATCCAGAAATAATTACTGAAAATTGTCTATAATTCATGCCGGCCTGACGCTCCTGGACCAGAAATTCACATAAATTACCGGGCGCATAATGAGGGATCACCTCTTTAAATTACTTAATATTCAATTGTTAACCTGAAAACGCCCGTAATTCTTGAGCCTTACACAAATTAATGTTAATTATTATTAATCGCGAATTGGAAGCGCACCCGAATAACCCTCAAATTGGCACTCGAGGACTTGTCTTTAAGCTATTTACTGCTGATATATTACTTGCTAATAATCAGGTTTCGTGCACTTGTGTTTGCAATTTTCGGGAGGCCGTAACGGTTAATTGGCATCCAATAATTTATTGAATAATTGCAATTTGCACGCACAATAATTATACGTAAATCAAGCGCCCCACATGCATAATTCACGCGTAAATCACGTGCAGGTTAAAACCTAAAAAACGCGGTGAAATCTGACTTTATAATAAATGCGATATTTATACGGATCTAAAAAGCAGGTTTAATTGCCCCGGACTGGGTTGTAAATGCGCTACCCGTTTCACTTTAAATACGTTTTTGCCCCATTAAAATGTTCAAACTGAAACTGAAAACAATTACGGAATTGTATTAGGTGTTGTAATTTTTTTCAACACTCGCCGCCAGTGCGGACCACACGCATATTCTAAGCATCGATAGATAAAACATACTATAAAATAAAAGCGGGCATGTCCAAGCATGTTGGAACCATAAACAAAACGATCCGGATCTCGGCGACGATTTTGAAAAGAGGAGAATAATTTAGCAGCGAGTAACTGTGCTTCGCCCAGGATTCCGAATGTTTGGATCGATTTTTATTGTCTATCGCTGCTCGGAGATAAAAAAAACGCCTTTTGATGTGTATTACGCCCACGCGGACGTGAAAGAAAACTCGTGTTCTCCAAACTCACCGGCAAGTTATGACGGTCACTCCGATTCCATCGGAAAGGTTTTAATAAATAATAAGAGCCTATCCGGTCAAAGGTTAATTGTGATTTAGAATCCATAAAACCTGGTTTCTATTGGTGGTATTTTTATTGCTTTTTATTTATATTTGATTATTGTTTTAAATATTTATTGGAATCCGTTAATTAACAGTTTAGTAATTTATTGCTCTGTGCACACATTAATATAATTCATAATTACACATTACACTAATTATAGCTTTTTTTGCTGTGAAATACTGATATATGATATTACTAAGAAACCCTGCAATGCGGAGAAAGTTAATATTCAATTCACCGTTTGAGAGACAGCCTTAAGATAAATATATTATTTGCATAATCAAAACGGTAGTTATACCATCTTGTAAATGATATTATTGAATATATTAGAGGCTTTTATTACCCAGTAATTAGTTTTATGTAATAATAATTGCTGTATTCATATTTTAATTATTTGCATAAATAATCATATTATAATATTTCTCGATAATCAGATATTATCTAATTAACACATTTCCAACTAAATTATATTTACATGCTATTATTTGTTGCAATCAACTTTCTCATAAAGTTGAGGAACCTACGAAGTTGGCTCAAAACATCAACAACGAGTCTCTTCAAAGCTGCACCAGACTAAGTCCGGATTGCCATAATGATCACCAACATCCGAAGCACCAGAAGAAGAAATATATAATGTATATTAAATACTTTCCATTCGCGATGTTTTTGCGTCAGGGGAGTCTATGAATATCCAGTAATTTTGTTATTTAAGTGTCATTAAGAAACATCGACTTTTTACACTTGTATCTAAAATAACTGTTATGCAAACCTGCTTGGTGCGATTAAAAATTAAAACTTCAAAATTTTACCCAACAATGCAGCTCAAAACTTTTCAACCAATCAAATTGCAGCATGTTTTTTTTATCTCAACCTGATTTTTATTGAAAACACAAGCTGCACTTCTTTCACGATGTTTTTACGTCAGGGGAGTTTATGAATATCCAGTAATTTTGTTGGTAGTGTTTCAGAAATAACTGAACTCACCAATGGAACTTTTTTTTAGGTTAAGATGTTTTCAATTTGAGTTTATATTTTTTAAATGACATTGTTGCCAGATGTAAAGTTTAAATTATTAGAGATGAAATGGAACATCAGGAAAGAAAATGAAAAATAATGCATTGAAAAACATTAAATTAGTTCAATCGAATATGCAGTAAAAAAAATAATGATATATACATAATGTACAGTCATGCTCACATAAATCTAGTACAAAAAATTAGGTTACTATAGCAATTTTATATAGCAATGTGTGACGGTCCGGAAACGCCTTCGGCAGAAACTGCCTTTTAATAATTAATTGGCGCACAGAGCTGCACTGTAGACGACCGTACTCGCACCTTTTTTTGTTGTGGTGACGTGTTTCCCATGTGTGTGTGATTTTTAAAATCGCCGGCGAGACGCCACCATAGAGAGAGAAATCAGTTGCCTTGCGTGTCGTACGGACGTGCCAGAGGAACCGTTTTAATTGGTGTACTACCATCCGGTTTCCTGAATAATAAACGGGGACTCAGTTAACCACCCTTGAGGGGATTGAGGCACCAAGTACAAGGCAAGGTACTATCCATACGCTCACAACATCCGAGTAAGTAATTAAGCCCGATATTTTTTCCTTTTCGTAAAGCCACGTGTCCGGCCATTGTTACTAAGGCCATGTGCTTTGCAGGCATTTTTTTCGCGGTAAGGGCTAAGTAGCTCAGCCAGCCAGGTCTTGGCTAGGGGCAGCGATCATCCTGCCAGAGTTGCTCTGAGGTTTGGAATCCAGCGACGGCGTCCTCGACGATCGCGGCCGCCGCCCGTCCTAAGAACCAGAGTCCGCCAGCGGAGTCACGCAGACGAGGAACACAGGCCAGATATTGACTTTTTTTTTTTTCTCAATTGAGCCAGACCTTTATGTTCAATTTTTGTTCTCAATTGAATTTAATTCCATATTGATATATCGTTTATTTCTTTTGTGTAAAATTTGCGTTACGTGTTTCGTGCCGTACGTGTTTTGCGCTTGTGTAAGAGAAATGTCGCTCCGTCGGCCCTTTGAATCGCGCGATCAGGAGCTTGCGATATTCGGCCGAATATGGCGAACCCTGCGTGAAAGGGTTGCGTAGAGACGAGGTTAAAATTACGTGGAGCCTTTTTTACCCTTTTTTTATTTTCAACTAAGAAGGCTGTGGTTTCATTTTATAACGTTTTACACATGGATACCAACAAAAATGATCTGACAGTGAAGAAATCATTAAATGTCAAATTTCTAACAACATTGCCTAATTTGCTTTTATAAAATATAAATAGATAAAATCTGTACTCAATAGATACTCAATTTGATGGCAACATTGCCCACTGTCATAAAATATAACCTCTTTTTTTCAAATATAACCTATATTTTTCAAGTCTAGTGACTTTTTACATTGGCCAACAATACTGTCATCCTAACAGAGACAACTTAGTTAAAAATAAAAAAGGAACGGAGTTTACACATATGATCAAAAAGATCAAAATTAGTGCATATCGATTTTAAATTCCAGCGAAACAGATTTTTAGGAGCTTTGTTCCTACATCAATCGAAAATATGGTGATATGCAATCATTTTGATCATATGTGTATAATTATATATGAAATGTTTAAAAACAAATCAGGATTCAATTACCCTTGTCTCGAATAAAAAAAAAAACTGCAAAAATAACATCATCATATTACATTAAAATGTACTGAGGGACTTGATTGTGAGATGTATATTAATTAATGTTAAAATTGCAATTACTTTTTTACAATAGTATTGTATTTTATTCGACTTATGTAAGAATCTCGTCAGTATCAGGAAATTTTCGTCATTTCATGAAACATTTAGTGATTTGAATTTTTTTCAAAAAAATAATTGTCTAACTTCAGATTTTTTTATGTACGTTTGTATAATAGTTCATAAAGAAATCAAATTAGAGAACATTACATAAATTTACAGGGTGATTTTGATTTCTACCAGGAGGCAAAAAATTAAAATTCGTGTTAGAAATTTGATTGTAAGTAAAAGATGTGAGAAGGCTTTTTTTCCAATCGGCTTTTGTTTTGGAGATATCTAGGCATGAAGTTTTCCGAACTAATTTAGTTTTTGTTCATAAAATAAATTGTAAGTCATCTAAATTTCTGAAAAACAAAAGACTTATTTAATAGTGGTTACAGTCACATATAGTCACAGTCACGTCGACAGTCACATACTTTGGGTATTGCTCTGAATTCTTAGCGTAAAAAATATACAAATTTTGTCCACAATGCAGTTCCGCAAAGAAGAAAATGCCGATATTATTATTGTTTACGGCTTTTGCAACTGCAATGATTTAGAAAGTTGTTGGGAATATCAAAGAAGATCCCCGAATAGCCATCAGTCATCTCTGTATTTCAGCCATCTCGCCATGTATTTTCTGATCCATTACTGTAATCGTCATACTGGTGGTGTAAATCAAACATACAAGTCGGCAAGAGAAGAAAAAGTAATTGATGCAGTGCTTGACAAACCAGGTATTAGTACCTGAAGAAATGCAAACGGCTGCAAGTTTCTCAAAACTTCGTTCGGAAGACTTTAAACAGAGAAGTGATGCATCCTTAAAATTATTAGCGTGTCCATCACTTAAAACCAGGAGATGAATTATCAAGATTAGGATTTTCGCGATACTTTCTCGAACAGCACGAGCAACATCCTAACTTTTTGTAGTCCGATGAAGCTACTTTTACTTTTTATATGGCCTACTATTATTTTTTGTGTGAAACATGAAATTGTATCTTCACTAAAACTTTGAATCACGATATCTCCAAAACAGAGGCCGATCGGAAAAAGTTATTTCGCATTTTTTGCTTAAAATCCAATCTCGAACACGAATTTTAATTTTTCGCAATTGTATACAATTATTCCAAATGCACCCACAAATATTTCAGAATGTCAATATTACCTACTATTAGAAGTGAAAACAAATTTGAGAGAATTTACAAAAAAATATACAAGAATTCCATATGAAACCAGAAAAAAATCAGAATTGCGATATTACTTTTAGAAGTAAAATTAAATTTGAGGACATTTATAAAAAGATTTTCATTAATTCTAGTTTCACCCTGAAATATTTTTGAATATTGATATTGTTATCAGTAGTAGGTAATAACAAATTTAAGAGCATTTACATACAAAAAATACAAGAATTCGATAGAACCCAGAAAGTATTTCGGAGTTTCGGAGTTTTTGTTTGCACGATTACATAACTTGACCAATGCATAGTAAAATAAATGATTTATTTATAAAAATCATATTTTTAAAATGTGATATAAAATAATTGATTTAAATAACACCTAATTTGCAAAACTGATTACAAAAAAAAAAATTAAAAAAACAAAAATCGGAAAAATGTGTACTTTTTTGTTTATAAACATCATTGATTTTTGTTTTATTTAATAAAATCATGCTTTATTTCAACCCTGTTTTCGAATGTAAAAACACGTTTGAGCGCATTTACAAAAATTAAACAATAATTCTATACGAACCCAGAAATATTTCTGAAAATCGATATTACTTTTAGAAATAAAATCAAATTTAAGGACATTGATAAAAAAATCTGCAGTAATTTAATTTTCACCTAGAAATATTTCAGAATGTTGGTATTACTATCTGAAGTAAAACAAAATTTGAGAGCATTTACAAAAAATGTGCAAAAATTCCATATGAACGTAGAATGCATTCCAAATTTTTGTATTACTTTCAAAGGTGAAATCAAGTTTGAAAGCATTTACCGAAAGTAAACAATAATTCCATATGAACCCAGAAATATGTCAGAATTTCGAAATTACTTTTGGAAGTAAAATCAAATTTGAGGACATTTATAAAAATGTTTGCAATATTTCCATTTTCACTTACTGATTGCTGAATAAAAATAATTTTCATGCTTTTAAACTAAATTTAAATTTCAAGATAATGCAAAAACATCTAAAATAATTCTATATTATCCTAAAAAATACGTTAAAAATATAAAACTTTTGTTTATCAGATTCATAAAATGTTGTAGAATTGCGACACATAAAGTGATTAAAAAAAATCATAGTAGATAATAATTAACATCAGTTTTAGTAATCAATTGTATCTTTAAATAATAATAATAATAATAATAAAATTATTACATTGTTGTAAGGTTGTATTATTACTAATATGACTTCTTTGGAGTAGTCATTATTATGACTACTTCATTACTCCATAGTACTCTATTATTGTAATTGTAGAAATTGAAGAAGTCTTAATAATCAGAGTGAGCACAATATACTATAAAAATTACAATACTTAACATTTATCATAATTTATAATTATGATACAAATATCTGCAATAATTATACGACATTATATATTGTACGATATATTGAAGAGCAGAAATTGAAGAAGTCTTATGTTTAATAATCAGAGTGAGCACATTATGCTATAAAAATTACAATACTTAACATGTATCCCAATTTATAATTATAATACAAATATCTGCAATAATTATACGACATTAAACATTGTATGATATATTGGAGAGCAGTAAACAAGTTTGGATTATCAAAACCAAATTTAAAGGTACTTAAAACAATTACAATAATTTTATTTTTCAATTGAATATTTAATTTTGTCGAAACCAAATTTGAATATATTGAAATAAATTATAACAATTAGTTGTTTGAGATATAATTTTATGATAGTTTTAAGGATTACAAAATGAAATTTTACAAAAATTTCCACTCCCCACTATAATATTTTAGACTAATTTAATCAGGTAAACTAAATTTGGGAACATTACAAAAAGTTATTATGGTTTGGTTTTTATCTAAAACAATAACTTCAATTAGTCCATTATATGATATACTGGAGAGCAGTGGTCAAGATTGGATCATACACACCAAATCTGAAGGTACCCAAAAAAATACCATAATTTAAATTTTTGATTATTTAATATGTCAATACCAACTTCGAAACTTTGTAAAACATATATAATAACTCGTTGCTTGTGATTCAGTTATATGAAAGTTTTAAAGATTACGAAATGAAATTTTACAAAAGTTTACACTTCCTACTTGGCCTATGAACTTGACTACAAAGTTGGATTTTGGTTGTGAACTAATTCAATCAGTAAAACAAAATTTGGAAACATTACAAAAAGTTATTATAAAAGAGCAGAGGCTATTTTTGATATTCTAAAACAAAATTTGAATTTTAAAGAGATTGCCTAAAAGCTAAAACTTTTTTAATCTTTAAATTAAAAAAAAGAGAAAAAAGTGATTTTTTTTCTCATGCGCTGTAGTACTATGTACTGATAGTTCGAGTTTCATTCAGAGATAACATTCACAGCTATATTGCAATTATATTTACGTAAAAAAAATCCCTTCATTTTTTAATTCGATAAAAATGACAATTTTCACAAATCTGTGTGGAACATAACAATAATAATAATTCGTTTATTGAAATAAGAAATAAATGATGTAAAGTAAAAACAAACAAATAGTTCCAGATGCACTCAAAAAGATTTCAAAATTTGTTCATACAAATTTAAAAAAAACTCGCAAAAGGGTTTTCTTTAATATTTTGTGGTAATGTTGTACTGGCGGGCGCGGTGGCGGCGGGCATGGTATATTTAATACTGAAACTTTGTCAAATTTTCAGGAGAATTAGCTTCAGGTATACTGAATACAAATCTAATATTAAATATACAATAAATAAATTTTCAACATTTTTAGTGATAGAGATAAACTTATATAACATAACATGACAAAACCGAACCAAACCAAGCAAACAAAACCATACAACACACCACGCCACGCCACGCCACGCCACACCACACCATATTCAGTATATTTAATGCTGAAACTTTGTCAAACTTTCAGGAGAATTAGTTTCAAGTATAGTGAAAACAAATCTAATATTAAATATAAAATAAATAAATTTTCAACATTTTCAATGATAGAAATAACCTTACCTAACCTAACCTAACCTACTTTTGACTTTTTCACTTATTTAATACTGTTACTTTGTCAAATTTTCAGGAGAATTAGCTTCAGGCATTGTGAACACAAATCTAATATTAAATATACAATAAATACATTTTCAGTAATAGAGAAAACCTAACCTAACCTAACCTAAATTTAATTTTCGTACTTATTTAACACTGTAACTCTGTCAAATTTTCAGAAGACATAGCTTCACGTATACTGAACATAAATCTAATATTATATATACAATGAATAAATTTTCAACATTTTTCGTAAAGGAGATAACCTTATATAACATAACATAACATAACAAAGCCAAACCT
Source organism: Othius punctulatus (assembly GCA_951805005.1). Classification (NCBI taxonomy): domain Eukaryota; kingdom Metazoa; phylum Arthropoda; class Insecta; order Coleoptera; family Staphylinidae; genus Othius; species Othius punctulatus. The sequence continues at coordinate 31,098,565 of OX638138.1, read as the reverse complement.
AACCATACAACACCACAACGCACCACGCCACGCCACGCTACGCCAAGCCACGCCACGCAACGCCACACCACACCATATTCAGTATATTTAATACTGAAACTTTGTCAAATTTTCAGGAGAATTAGTTTTAGGTATAGTGGGACACAAATCTAATATTAAATATGCAATAATTAATTTTCAACATTTTCCGTAATAGAGATAACCTAACCTAACCTAACTTAACCTAACCTAACCTACTTTTAACTTTCTCACTTATTTAATACTGAAACTTTGTCAAATTTTCATGAGAATTAGCTTCAGGTATACTGAATACAATTCTATATTTTCTTAGAAAAGTTTTTTTTTGCTTATTTAGCAATTTTTGCCCTTGACTAGAAACTTTTTTTTTGCCAAATTCAGCTCCACATGAAAAATAATACTTGTATGGTGAACGTTGGAGGAAATTTTAAAAAAATCACAAAAAGTTAATTTATTCTACATGGCTTGCATATGAATTAAATAGAGCAGCAGAAACAATTAGAGCTCAAGTAAAAGCCACTCTATACCTCCCATATAGCCCATATATCTTTACCTTCGAAACCAATCATCTCTAGATATGGTATTTGGATGTATGCTACATAGGTATAAATGTCAAAATATATAAAGAAATCAAGAGGTAGAACAACATTTAGATTTTCTACAACCTAACTATGCTTTTAGTGATTCAATAAAACAACTGGTAAAGCAAGGATTGTCCTTAGTGGATTCTGTCGTGATTGTCCATGATTTTAAAATATCCCTTCAAGAAGAACCTGGCAAAATTATGCAAATAATACACAACAAATTTGATGATTGTGACGGTTTAACAAAACTTCAGAAGATAGGAAATCCATTACAAGGCAATTTTGAAGGAAACTTGGAATTTAGATTTTAATACTTTCCTTATTTGCATTTAAGTACGTGCTTATAACATCGGTGTATGTTGAGAGAAGCATTTCGTTTATAAACATAATTTATCCGATTAGAGGAAAACTTTTCTAATAGAATATTTAGAAAAACACATTGTAATTATATGTTTTCATAAAAATTAATGCGTATCTTATTTAACACTAACATACATATTTTGTATATTTGTTTATATATTTGTTTGAAAATAAATGTTTTTTTGCTTTTTTTGCTTTATTGGAGCTTTTTTGCTTTATTGGAGCTTTTTTTCCAGTGTTTTTGCTTATTTTTTTTAATTCGCCTGCATATTTAAGCGCATATTTTGAAATTTTTAAAGCTTATATATCAACCAGTGTACATTGAAATGTAGATCGTTTGGGAGAATACGCTTTGATTAAGTATTTTTCCTGATGCACGTTGAATAGTCTTCAGAGTCGTGATTTTCGTTAATAAACGAGGCATTTCAATTGTAAGTGGCGATGTGAGTCGCATTCGTACAAAGAGTAGATCACGGCACATCAGGTGGAACGTGCGTGAAAGGTTTCAATGAGATCGAACGATGCCGGCTTGGATAGGTGCGAATTATCGTGCCTAAAATATAGCTCGCCGTCTTCTTCGGCCGGCGATGCCTAGGCACGGCTCTCGGGGTGCTCTGCTGAGGATGCCCTTATCCGCGGCCCGATCAATTGGCGTGGTGGCGATGGATTAGTGGTAATAAAATTCGGAAAATCCGTTCCTAATAGAAAATTAGAGGAGTTAGGTCTTCATTGCGGAAGATGAATACGACGCGCGTTCAAGCAAGGCGCTGCAGGTCAGTGAGTTCTCGCGACCTCTGACCTGGCCCAGGCTCGCAACAATGCACACGTTCCATACAGATAACATTGTTGGTCGGATATACGCGCGATATCGTGTGAGGATTGGCGTAAATATGGCTCGTGGTCGTAACGTTATGCAAATTATTTTACAATATATAAATTAGGCTTATTAAGTGTTTAGAAAGCCGCGATTTTTGCGATCGCACCGAAAATTATGCCGCCCAATTAAACCGTTTTGCAGTGGACGGACGAAAATTTATTAACACGTTGCATGCGCTTAGTAAGGTAATGCTCTCGTTTAAGGCTCAATCTGCACAGAACGCAATGATCTCTTTCGAATCTCCCCAACCTTCACACTCCTTCCTGACAGGTTTAAACAGCCACCTTGCGTAGTTAATTACCGCCGCAACACCGTTCCAGGCACATAATGAACTTGTGCTTCCTTAATAGCCCCTCATTACTTTATTGTCATAATCCAAAGAGTATCCGCGCGGCCGTAAATTTGCCGCGAATTTGCCATGCAAATCTGGCGTAAGACCCGGAACCGACTCGCGGAATCCGCGCGAGGGACACTAAAAAACGCTATTTAGTTTACCTTTGTCGAGGACTCCAGTAAAGTCCACTTTCTAATCGACGTGGATCCTTTGAGATTCGGCGAATCACGCTAATTTACATGCCGTGGTCGATATATTATCAATTAGTGCCAGGTGTGAGAGGGTTAAAGGTCAGAGTGGAGTCGCCACGGTCGTAAATACCATACAGGCCCAGCCTGGGTCCAATCGTTCCGTGTGTCGTATCGATAATTTGTGGTCACATTTCGAAACATCCCGGCTATCTTTAAACAGCGAAAACACATATATTTCCAGAGCGCCGAGCCACTCATGGGCACTGTTTCGTCAGAAACGTCGCCTCGCACGTTGCCCTGCTACGGTTATGAAATGGGAATGATGCCCGATCCGCAATGATAAATTTCGAATCAACGTTTATTGATGAATATACCATGTGGCCAGCACATTAGATAAACGGTTTGTAATTTATCTTCGGTTTCATTGATTTATCGGCGTCAACTTAGTGGTAAATTTATAGATTAGATCACGTCTTAATAACGTATTGGGCAAATTTATAAATTATTGTTTCGTAAAGTGAAAGTGACTTCAAATTTTAATTCGTTCTCATATGTGACATTTTGGGAAATCTGCAACGAATGGTCAAGAAGAACATAAATTTGATGTGAACGGATTTTTTTCAATGTTACTCCGACCTATTTGTACAGGAAAAGTATGGAACATAATCTGCAGTATAAAGTCATCAAGTACAAAGAGTATACATATCAAATTTATAGATACGGAAAATAAATTAAACAGAGAAATAGAAGATATATAAAGACTATTAAAAAAAATGATAATCATGAAGTATTACGCGAAAAAAATTACATGGAAAGTAAATAGGATACAAAATTATAATATATTGGTATTTGGCTTCGCAATTTTACTGAATTTGGAAAAAAACATATTTTTTTTTAAAATATCCATAAAATATTTTAAATATTTCAAGGAAACTGTAGCCACATTAACGTTTAATTTCTTGGAATAATTTTTAGAACGTTGCCAGAATTTTGTATTTTCGAAAGAGTATTTTTACAATAAGTACGTTGATTTACTGATGCTACTCATTTATCGTAATATGATTTTCAATTTCTGAAATCTGTTTACCTGCATTTTGAGGATTTAAAGAGTTTATGGATAATTTCTTCACCTCATGACACTCATTTCATTTAATTATATAATGTTGACTTGTCTGTCATTATATTTTTTATTTATCAAAACTGGTTACCTGCATTTTGAAGATTTAATGAATTTAGGGATCATTTTGCCCTGTCATGATATTAAGCTTGCCGATAAACTGATTATCGACTCATTTCCCATAATATGATATTCAGTTGTTTCACTCGTGACATTCAGTTTGTTGAATTACTGATTGTTGACTCATCTGTCACGATCCGTCACATAGATTTGTGAAAAACGTAGAAAATTGTTTGGCAAAAAAATTTTTATACGAAATTTCGAGAAATCTGTACAGTAAAGTTTCATTTCTTTGAATTAGTTTTAGAACGATGCTAGCATTTTTGAGTTTGTTACAGATAGTGCAATTTTAGTACACAGATTTGTCGAATATATAGAAAATTACTTGGCAACAAAAACACATGAGGAATATTGAGAAATCTTGCATTCAAATTTCATTTCTTGGAATCATTTTTAGAACTTTGATAGAATTTCGCATTTTAGAGAGAATACACAATTTAAGTAGGTACGTACTTTTCTAAAAAACGTATAATATAAAACTTGTTGGGTAACAATATTTCCATACGAAATTTCGAGAAATCTGTACAGTAAACTTTCATTTCTTTAAATAATTTTTATTAAAGTTGCTAAAATTTTTGGGTTTGTGAAATAAAGTACAATTATAGTGCACAGATTTCTCAAAAATGTAGAAAGTTCCTTGGCAACAAAAACTCGGGCGAAATTCTGAGAAATCTGTACATACAATAAAGTTTCATTTCTTGATATCATTTTTAGAACGTTCCTAGAAATTTATATTTACGAAAGAACACAATTTTAGTCCATAGATTTATGAAAAACGTAGAAAATTGTTTGGCATCAAAATTTCCATACGAAATTTCGAGCAATTTGTACAGTAAAGTTGTATTTCTTTGAATCATTTTTAGAACTATGCTAGAATTTTTTAGTATATTAACGAAAGTGCAATTTTAGTGCACTGATTTCTCAATTATGTAGAAAATTGATTAGCAACAAAAACTCATGCAAAATTTAGAGAAATCTGTACATTAAAGTTTAATTCCTTTGAATCATTTTTAGAACATTGCTAGAAATTATTATTTTCGCACGAAAACACAATTGTAGTACATAGGTTTCTAAAAAACGTAGAAAATTGTTTGACAACTAAATATACCTAGTAAATTTCGAGCAATTTGTACAGTAAAGTTTCATTTCTTTGAATTATATTTAGAACGTTGCTGAAATTTTTTAGTTTGTTAAAGAAAGTACAATTTTAGTGCACAGATTTCTCAAATATGTAGAAAATTGTTTGGCAACAAAAACTCATGGGAAATTTCGAGAAATGGTCGTTTAAATTTATTGACTGTAAATAGAAAATAGTAGATGTAGTAAATAGTATTAAATTTATGTTAATATGAAAATTGTAGTTGCTATTTGTGTGTTTTCTTTTGTTGTTTTTTGTTATTTGCTAATAAATATTCTTTATTATATTATTATTATAAATCTGCACATTCAAGTTTCATTTCTTGGAATAATTCTTAGAATGTTGTTAGAAATTTATATTTAAAAAAAAAAAAAAATTAGTACATGAATTTCTAAAAAAACGTAGAAGAGTGTTTGGCTACAAAAGTTCCTGTGAATTATTTTTAGAACGTTGCTAGAATTTTTAAGTTTGTTAAAGAAAGTACAAGTTTTGTTCACTGATTTATCAAAAAATGTAGAAAATTGCTTTCCAACATATACTCATGGGAAATTTTGAGAAATCTGTACACTAAAGTTTCATTTCTTGGAATCATTTTTGATAGAATTTGCATTTTAGAGAGAAAACAAAATTTTAGTAGGTACATAGATTCCAAAAAAACCTAGAAAATTGTTTGGTAACACAATTTCCATACGAAATTTCAAGAAATTTGTACAGTAAAGTTTCATTTTTTTGAATTATTTTTAGAACGTTGCTAGCATTTTTGAGTTTGTGGAATAAAGTATAATTATAGTGCACAGATTTTTCAAAAATGTAGAAAATTGCTTGGCAATAAAAACCCATGGGAAATTTCAAGAAATCTGTATATTAAAATTTCATTTCTAGGAATCATTTTTAGAACTTTGCAAGAAATTTATATTTTCGAAATAAAACACAATTTTAGTACATAGATTTCTGAAAAGCGTAGACAATTGTTTGGTAAAAAATGTCCATACACAATTTCGAGAATTCTGTACAGTAAAGTTTCATTTCTTTTAGTTATTTTTAGAAAATTGCTCAAAATTTCGTGTGTGTGAAATAAAGTACAATTCAAGTGCACAGATTTCTCAAAAATGTAGAAAATTGCTTGGCAACAAAAACTCATCCGAAATTTTGAAAAATCTGTACCTACAATAAAGTTTCACTTCTTAGAATCATTTGTAGAATGTTGCTAGAAATTTATATTTTCGAAATAAAACATAATTTTAATACATCGATTTCTGAAAGCGTAGTTCCATACGAAATTTTGAGCAATTTGTACAGTAAAGTTTAATTTCTTTGAATTATTTTTAGAAACGTTGCTAAAATTTTTCAGCTTGTGAAATAAAGTACAATTATAGTGCACAGATTTCCTAAAATGTAGAAAATTGCTTGGCAACAAAAACTTATGCAAATTTTCGAGAAATCTGTATATTAAAGTTTCATTTCTTGGAATCATTTTTAGAACGTTGCATGAAATTTATATTTTTTAAAGAAACCACAATTTTAGTACATACATTTCTGAGAAAACGTAGAAAATTGTTTGGCAACAAAATTTCCATATGAAATTTCTAAAAAAACGTATAAAATTGATTAAGATTTCTCGAATATATAGAAAATTACTTGGCAACAAAAAAATATGAGAAATTTTGAGAAATCTGTACATTAAAGTTTCATTTCTTGGAATCATTCTTAGGACGTTGCCAGAAATTAATATTTTCGAAATAAATCACAATAGGGTCTTCCGCGATTTTTCAAAAACCTTGAAACTGAACTCTAGACACATTAAAAACATCCTTGGCACTAATTTTTGTGCTGAGACAAATCGTTGTAATTAGCAAACACGATTTTAAAATTAACGGCGTTTGAAAAAGTCCCGAAAGCCCGCCATGTTGCTGTGACGTCACAGCGCACGTGCGCTCAGCTATAGCATTGCTTACAATGGAGCGACAGAAAGAAAACGTCGGTTTTACGAAAAAAAAGACGAATAAGAATTGTATTGTGCCTGGATGTGATAGCAGCAGTAAATGCGAACCAAATAAGTTGTTTATAAACGCCCCAACAGGGGATATACGGAAAAGGGGGTTACAACAAGTCCGAAGTGATTCCGCGAGTGTCACTTTGACGTCTCACTATTTTTGTGAAGACCATTTTAATGTAAGTACATATTTTTTCAATACATTATCGACGAAATTCGATAAATATATATAATTAACTATCATCATTAGTAATGGGTATTCAAGGGGATTTCCGATTATATATATACATTAGTAATAACATAACCTCAAAATAGTTTTGTGGGTTCCATTCTAAAACAATACCTTCCATATCATTATTACTTTTTTAAAGTACTGTGAGATTTTGTACAATATGTTCTTACACAAACGTTTAGTTAAAACTAAAAAACATGTTGAAACAATATTTGTAGCAAACTGTTGATTTTATAAATTTGATTAGATGATTAATAATTACAGATTTTGAAATCAGCATTACCAATTCGTATGAGATGTAGGATATATTGCAAAGTTTAAACAGTATTTTATTTGTTCTTACAGCTGGAAGAGGATTTGGAAAATTATATGCGACTCCACGCGTTTCGGCTATGTTGAAAAATTCACTTTTTGAGAAAAAGTCGGGAACCATTAACACGTGAACTTCTATCAGATTATCTGGCTGTCCCTTTACTAACCCATCAGAACTTATTTTATGTCAGACTGGATTCTAAGTCGTATTAATCCACGATTCCTATCCCTTATGCACTGACTCCCGATCGCCACATGCGCAAAGACGTCACAGTGCCGCTCGGCCAATAACAGCGTTTCGTCGGTCACGTGACAAAATGTGTAAGTTTTACGATATTGTATGTTGTTTGTTGATAAGTTACAATGAAAACCAAACGTTTTCTCTGTGGGATGTTTAATTACAGGTTATAAACTTTACGTTAAGACACAAAAAGGTTATATAATTTTTTTTCAGGAAGACCCTATTTTAGTACATAGATTTCTGAAAAACGTAGAAAATTGTTTGGCATCAAAATTTCCATAAGAAATTTCGAGCAATTTGTACAGTAATGTTTCATTTCTTTGAATTATGGTTAGAACTACGCTAGAATGTTTTAGTATGTTAACGAAAGTGCAATTTTAGTGCAATAATTTCTCAATTACGCAGAAAATTGATTGGCAACAAGAACTCATGCGAATTTGTTTTGAGAAATCTGTACATTAAAATTAAATTTCTTGGAATCATTTTTAGAACGTTGCTATAAATTAATATTTTCGGAAAAAAACACAATTTTAGTACATCGATTTCTGAAAAACGTAGAATATTGGTTGACAACAATATTTCCATACAAAATTTTAGACAATTTGTACAATAAAGTTTCTTTTCTTTGAATTATTTTTAGAACATTGCTAATTTTTTTGAGTTTGTGAAAAAAAGTACAATTATAGTGCCCACATTTCTCAAAAATGTAAAAAATTGCTTAGCAACCAAAACTCATGAGAGTTGTACATTAAAGTTCAATTTCTTGGAATCATTTTTAGAACGTTAATAGAATTTGCATTTTAGAGAGAAAACACAATTTTAGTAGGTACATAGGTTTCTAACAAAACGTAGAAAATTGTTTGGAACAAAATTTCCATACGAAATTTCGAGCAATTTAAACAGTAAAGTTTAATTTCTTTGTATTATTTTTAGAATGTTGCTAAAATTTTTGAGTTTGTAATATAAAGTACAATTACAATAAAGTACAGATTTCTCAAAAATGTAGAAAATTGCTTGGCAACAAAAACTCATGCGAAATTTTGAGAAATGTGTACATTCAAGTTTCATTTCTTGGAATGATTTTTATGAACGTTGCAAGAAGTTTATATTTTCGAAAGAAAACACAATGTTAGTAAATAAATTTCTAAAAAACGTAGAAAATTGTTTGGCAACAAAATTTCCATACGAAATTTCGAGTAATCTGTATAGTAGAGTCTCATTTCTTTGAATTATTTTTAGAAACGTTGCTAAAATTTTTGAGTTTAAGTAATAAGTTTAAGTTTAAGAATAAAGTACAATTATAGTGCACAGATTTATTAAAAATGTATAACATTTCTTGGCATCGAAAACTAATGGGAAATTTCGAGAAATCTGTTTATTGAAGATTCATTTCTTGGAATCATTTTTAGAACGTTGATAGAATTTTGCATTTTAGAAAGAAAACATAGAAAATTGGTCCGCAATAAAATATTCTGGTGATATTTCGAGAAATCTGTATGTAAACTTTCATATCTTGGAATTATGCTTAGAACGTTGCGAGACATTTCAAATATTTTAAAGTATGTACAATCCAAAAGTGTACTTTTTTATAATTTGATTTCTTTTTTTAAATCATAGGCCCGATACGTAATGATAAATTCTGTCGAGAAATATGTACATTAAAGTGTAATTTCTTGGAATCATTTTTAGAACGTTGCTAGAAATTTATAATTTCGAAAGATATAAAAAACTATTTGGCTACAAAATTTCCATAAAAAAATTCGAGAAATCTGTACAGTAAAGTTTAATTTCTTTGAATTATTTGTAGAAGGTTGCCAGAATTTTTGACTTTGTTAAAGAAAGCACAATTTTAGTACACAGATTTCTCAAAAATCCAGAAAATTGCTTGGCAGCAAAACTTATGCGAAATTTTGAGAAATCTGTACATTACAGTTTCATTTCTTGGAATCATTTTTAGAACGTTGATAGAATGTTGCATTAGAATAGAATAGAATAGAATAGAATATGTTTTCTTACCTGTCAGTAAGTCATACGACTTACACAAGTCAAATCAATAAATTAATTACATATTAAAAAGATTTCTTCTATACAGTACTACAATACAATGCTTAAAATAACATCGAAGACACCGTAAAAACTGCTTTACAACAAAATTTTCGTGTGCATTTCAAAATTAATTAGAAATCAAGGCACGAAATAATAAAAATAGTCTATGATACTTCCAAAACTTAAACTAGAAATATGTCCTGTAAGTTACAATTTTTGGGATAATTTTAAAGAAAGTTAAAAAACACATTTCAGAATTTAAGGATTATAGAAGAATATGAAGTCAAAGTTCCATATGATCTGACTTTTTTCTGAAAGTGAGAAAACTAACGTTTTCTGTTCAAAATAATAAAAAACAAATAACTCAGCATCAGGGTTAGTATTATTTAAATCAAATAATATTTTAAATAAATGATTGATTTAAATTAAATTAAATTTTGTCAAATTAATTATTGTTTTTGCACTGTTTGTAGGTACATTAAAATAATTAAAAATGCAATGTAACTATAGAGTTAGCATGCTTTAAAATAGATAATTGGAAGTAGGTAAAACAATTTTCTTTTCCTCCATTTTTTGTCCATCACATAGTACAGATACATGATACGATTTTTTTTAATTCTCAATTCTTGTTCAAATTCAAGAATTTGTTACAAAAACATGATATTATTTTTATATCGTGATGTAAATCAATTGATTTAAATCACATCTAAACTGGCAAAAAAAGATCAGAAATATAAAAAAATCAACTAAATCAAATAAATAATGATTTATTTGATTTTTTTTAATCATTGATACTTAATACAAATACATGCATATTTAAGTCGTAGGTCATTTGATTTGCGTTAAATTTTCTAATTATTACTATAAGTTTTGATGGATTTTAAGGATCAACGCATCTACTTCTAAAACATGTAACTTATCACATTTCCTCTTATAGATACTTTTAAGCTTTGTAATATAATTCAATGGCAGCTCTAAGAGGCTATCAATTATTGATATTATTATTATTCTTTAATTTTGGAATTGCGATTTTTATTACAAATTCAAATATACAAAGTTTTATAAAAATTTATTATCTATATCTATATATATTACTATCTATATTGAAAAGTCAATATGTGTGTACTAGATTTATGTGAGCATGTCTGTACATGTAATACATCGTGCAAACCAAATTTCAAATTCTAACGGAAGTACACGTTTTTGCCGTCATGATTTCAAAATAACAATTTACACTAAAATGTCTGTCGATGGTAGATAATTTATTTTGGAATAAAGATTTTTGTAAAAATTCATAATTACAAAGTCTAAAAAATACGACAACTGTCAGTGGAGTTTGTTGCCAACATTTTTTATACGACGTGAGTTGAATGAAACAATATGATCATAGAAATTCAAAAATTACTGCCTTCAAAAAAATACATTTTTAAGTATATCATTTGATTTTCGTTTTTATTAGTTTTAAATGAGGCAATTTTCATAAAAATAAAAAAAATCAAATTATTACTATTAGTTTTGATGGATTTTAAGGATCGGCGTATCTACTTCTAATACATGCAACTTTTTACATTTCCTCTTATAGCTATTTTTTAGCTTTGTAATATAATTAAATGGCAACTTTAAGAAGCTAGCAATTACTCTAATCCAATATATTCCAAAGCATACTTTAGAAATTACATTTTACTATTTTTTGTAAGTAGGTAGGTACTTAATTTTGGCACACATATCACCAAATATTATTTTATTATTCTTCCAATTCATTAAGTGAAAGCACTACAAATTTTATTTTATTCTCATTTTAAGTGACATTTTAAGTGACAGGATAGTCATGAAGAATTACATTCTAAAAATAATGTTTTATTAAATATTGCTAAATTCAAAACTTCTTTCGAGTTTTAGTTTTTCTTTTTATTACACCTTGCAGATTTATGTGTGTGCGACGTACTGCTACTGGAAATTTGAGAAATATTCTGAAAATATCTTTATAGAGCTTTTATAGACTTTGAAAACATTCAAATAATGAAAATCGCACACAATTTTCGAAAATTATAACATAGTTATAATCATTGATATAACGAATCTGGGCGTTTTGTCAATTCAAGTGCGTGATTTGAAAATGTTTAATCTCCATAAATCATTCTGCAAATTTATTGAACTACATTGAACTCATCATATTTTATTAACAAACAAACTTTAGCATATTTATTTGTAATTTTATATTGTAATAATTATTTTGTTGGCTATTGTATTATTGTTAATTTTATATCACTAATACCTCAAACTTTCTCAAATTTACAAATATATCTCCATAAATATCAATAATTGTTGCCAAACTTTTAATGATTGTGTCAAAATTTCCATGAATACTGTCAAAATGTCAAATGTCAAATGTCATCTTATAATTGTATTATTAATATCAAATTGTCGATTATTCTATCAAAATTTGATCATTACTGTGAATATTTTAATAATTAATGTCAAAATTGAAAATGACCTAGTACTTTAACAATATATACCAAATTTGTCAAGTTTTCAACTGAATCTACCAATCTTTCGATTATTCTTTCGAAAACATTGTCATAATTTCAATAGTTCTATCAAATTGGCAATATTCGCATCAAAACGTCAATCTACGTCACTGTAAACAAAATTATGCTGTGAAAATCTTAAGAATTACTGAACAAATTCAATTATATCTGCCAATATAATTGACTTGATATTGAAAAATGTCCTTGGTAATATTAATATTATTTTATGTCTAATATCTATTAGTAGTAGTAAATGTCATCATTTGTAATATATCATATGAACTATAAGCAACTTAAAAAAAAATCAGTCAATTTTTTGATTAAAAAAAACTGAATATTAGTCCTAAAATAAACTGAAGTATATGAATATTAGAAGTAATATGATTAAGTTTTCTGCAATAAAAATTTTCTGGTTTTGAATATTCTTCGGTTTCAAAACGTTGTTGTTATCTTCAATTTCATTTGATTTTCGGTGTTTTTCTGTTTTATTGCCATGTTTTGGATTTTTTTTAACATTTCTGAAAATTATAAAAATTAAAAAGACAATAGAAGTTTATTTTTAGGGTTTTCAGTTATGTTTTTATGCAATGTTCTGCAATTTGTATACATTTTTTGGGTTGCTTTTTTAATTACAATTTCATTAAGTGTTCAGTGTAAATATATCAGAAAAACAATGAATGAAAATTATGCTGGTTTTCAAAAATGTGTGGTGAACTTATAAAATTGTCGTAAACTTTCTACTTGCAGTATTTTCTACCTATCTGGTCAGGATATGGGGCTTTCTTAATATAGTGTTACTATCCTGATTCTGATTTTACATACATACATACATAATCCGGTCCTCTTGTACCCTGATAGTATCGAGGGACATTTCTTATATGGCATGAGTTCTATTAATCAATACGATCACAGAATTTCGAAAATTTCTGCCTTCAAAAATAGTTTACGTATTATATCTGCGTAATTATGTATATTCCATAGTTTTAGTGGTCTTGAATTACATTGATGTTGACATATTATCGTGGTAAATGCACATAATGCAATCAATAAGTGACATTATAAAATTATTAATTGCCGCAACCGCCATCGTTGGCCGTCGGAACCCACTGTTTATGCGATATTATAAATCACGGCCCTAATTGAATTTAAATGTAATGTATGTATAACAAGGAGCGCCCTCTAGCGGCAATCCCAGCTGAGTCACACCTGTAGGTGATATAGTTGTTAGGAGGTGTGAGAAGATCCAAGTGAAACAATGAGATTAATGCGCCCAGAGCGCTTTAGATGCATAATGTTGTTTATTCGCGATTACAACTCGCACAGCTCTCTTGCACAACTAAAGGTGGCTGGCTTTGGGGAACCTTAGCATTTAGACAAAGTAACCGCATTATGCAGATGCATCGGAATCATTATATAATTACATGTATTGATAAATATCGTTATTGCTAATGTAACCTAATGACAATTCATTCCCACGCGAAAGAAGGAATAAATTGCCAGTTAAACAATTTCCCTCATTAACATTAACTTTGACTTGTCTGTTTTGTACTTTCAAAATTACTTATTTAACAATAAAAAAATAAATTTAAAGAATTATTTACATTTGAAGTTATAATTATATTTTCTAAAATTTATATTTTATTTAGTCTTACTAAATCCAAAACTTTAAAGTAAATATAAATGTATCCTGGGATATGTCCCTTGTATACTTCTGGATTTCTCTGATTAAAAAAAATGGACTTGGATTTTCAACGGCTTATGTGATATGATTATTCTGCAACTTTCTTATCTTTCGCTAAATGACGGTTAATTTCTCTGAAATTTTTCTGTTTTTTCGCAATTTCTGAACCTTCATGGCTGAAAGGAGCGATCGTACAATTATTTTTCGTTACTGCATCACTAATGCTCGTACTTTGTGCAGGGAAACCAACAGATTCACACATGCATTCGGACGTGAAAATTCTCAAGCGAATGCACATACAGCACTAATTACCTCAAACATAATTCATACAGAACCTATTAAAGTTACCTTTCCATTCTAATTGGTTGTCTGTTATGCCAGTCATTGTTGAGGCTGTTTAATTTTTCAACACCTACATCTGTGATCGCGCGCAGAGTTGTGAGAAGATTTCTAGGATAAAGTAACACGGAATGGCGATAAAAAAATCAGCAATTTCCTAGACATCATGCGGCGCATCAGTATTACCCGAGATTGTCGCGTCTTATGGGCAAAAACTGAAATCGAATCAAACACTTAAACTTACATCGGGGCAATACGAGCACGATAAAAAGAGCAGATGCACTCATCTTGCAATCAAGTGGAACATATTTCGTGCCGCAAAGCAAATTTGAGTGTGATGGGATTGGCAATATCGCGGACGCAATTATGCATCCTAGTTTCTATTATTTGTGCTGTCCTTTTTGTGTGTGTGTTTCGTTGGGTGAAGAAGCAGGCATATATGAGTATGTTTACTCCAGTACAGCGGTAAACAAACTTTTTGGCTGAAGGGCCATGTGATATTTATACATAATTTATAGACATATTAATACCTAGAAACCCAGAACTATAGTGCATAATCTAATTTATTGAAATTGCAGAAAATTTATATTAAGCGGAAAGTTATTGAAATTGTCAAAGTTTGCAAGTAGAATTATCCGAAACAAAGTAATTTTCTAATACAGCTAAAACACTTAATGAAAGTTTAATAAAAAGAATGCAGAAAAAAAATTGAAATTGCAGAAATTTTAAGTAAATTAAGATGAATTGTTTCAACTTGCGTTTAAATCCATTACTTCTACATTGTTCATTTAGAGGATTCCCGAGTTGATCCGGACTATGCATAGTCCATATGCCCAAATCCGTATGCATAAATTGCCCTAAATTGCGGTAAATTTATTAGAATTATCACAGAAAATATATAAAATTACAGAAAATGTGTGCAAATTAGGGAAAAATTAGTAAAAACATCAGAACTTCCAATTTAAAAAAAATAAGAATTTTTTATTCAAATTATGAAACATGCCAGCAAATTTACGTTTATGTTTACGTTTGAGTTTTACCAACTTAACAAAAGTGCAATCAAACTATAAAAATAAAACAAAATCAAGAACACTGCGTTTTATTTAATTATAATATCAAAATATTCAAGTTACACAAAAAATTATTATAAATTGCCACAAAGTATTATACAATTTTGAAAAGTATGCAATCCAAAAATTAAAATAGTAAAATAGTCGTACTGAAATTTTAACAAAAAAACTGATTCAATTTGCTAGGATTTAGATCCCGGAGGAGTCCCGACTTTTTTAAATCCTCAAAAATTAGCTTCCCTTTTTTGACAGCATTTTAAAAGTGTGTTTAAATAAATTTGTAAAACTAAAGAGATATATATGTCACATTCTCGAGAAAACTTTGTTTGCTAGATCTGAGAATTGTCTTTTATTCCACAATTTTCATCGCTGTTACTTTTGTGATCTTCACACTTTTAGAGTTTATATATCTAGTTTCCAGTGTATGATGCATGCGTGATTTGAAAATTGTATCTTCTCATGTAATTTTTATTTATATTATTAAGGCTTTTGGACTAACGACTAATATTTTTGTAATGGACACTTTGAATTGCAGGTACAATTGACATTTTTGTTATTTTCAAATTTCTCTTCACTGTGCTCCATTAAATTAAGTCTCCACTGCTCCACTCACTCAATAACTTGCACAATAAGTATCCACTGTTTAATTACCAATAATTCGATTATTCTCTATAATTTTGATATTAAAAAGTCTCCACTTTTAATACACTCAAAATTTTATAATCTTGCAGCAATTTTACTTGAAACAACGAAGTGATATCTTTATGATATTCTCTACAGAACTTGACGAGATTTGAGAATTGTCTACCAATCTACAATTTTTATTCTTCATAAGTATTTGTGCGATTTTCAAACTTACTGAATTCTTAATTCATGAACTTAATTCATCTAAGGTATTTTATCTATTGTATTTTATCGAAACTATTTTGTTCTTACATAAATTAATACTTAATACTAAAAATAAAGAGACATTTTTGTATTGCCCAGGAGACATTAGGACTGAAAACTTAATATTATAGTATACATACATCATACATCTTAATAAAATAATTCACAATTGTGACCCTTGATATTTGTGTAATTTTCATGTATTTTTTTCATGAGTTGATTCGATAGTACTAATTTCTTACAATATTGATATTTATGTAGTTTTCAGACATTTTGAATAAAGATAATTCGAATGTACCATTCTTACAATATTTGTAATTACTAAAATGAAGAGTCTGTGATATTTTGAAAACCTCATCTTTACGAGATTAGCGAATTATCTTTTATTCAATTTATTCAATAATTTAGAATCTTGAAAAGTCTTCAGAATGCAAAGATTGTGAATTGTATTATTCTTTTAATAATGAGGGTCGTAAATAAAAATTTAATTCAAAGATTGAAACTTGAGATTTCTTGAACCACTCTATCAAGTTACGAGTCTTTGTTCGCAGTTTTCGAAATCTTGAGAATGCAGAGATTGTGAATGTTTTATTAATTTTAGTAATAAGACTTGAAACTAAAAATTTAATACAATTTTCAATATCGAAGATTGAGACTTGAGACTTATAGAACTACCTATTATGTTACGAATGTTTCGAATTCTCGAAGCATTCATCGAAACGTGCAGATATTACCTATTGAGTCACGATACCTTCATTCTACATTCTACAATATAGAATTTGCTTGGCTTGAAATAATTTGATAATTCTTGCATCTTATAGCATTGCTTTTTGTAATAAAAATTATATAATTATCAACATTAAAAATCAATTATTATTGGAGTATTGAGACATCCAGAACCACTCTATAAAGTTACTGACAACATATTGACAAGACATCTTTAACTGAAAATTTAATAATTCTCGTATCTTACGGCCCTGTATACTGGGTATTTTAAACAGAGAAGGATTTCAAGGGTATCTTTCTTATTCTTACAGCTAGATATTGGTTAAATGGGCAAGGTTTGCAGTTTCACATGCTGGTTTAGATTATGCTGAAAAAAATTCAAAAATCCGAGCAGTTTAGAAATTATTCTAATAAAACTGAGATTTGCTATTTTATAAAATATAAAATATCTCCATAATTATTAAAGAAACGGAAAAAAGTTTAAATTGAAAGTTATTTAACTTTATTTGTGATATTTGAGTATGTCTTTTTTCACAATTTGAGTCTCTAGATTCTTAGTCTTAATAACCAAATGTTAACTATGATGTTGAGAATTCTATAATTTAGATAGTAATGTCATTAATGTCAACAATCATCAACTAAAAGTCTTCTATGATCTTGAGAATTCTATAATTTCGCCATTATTAATTCATGCCTTTATGATCCTCACCATTTGAAAATTCTCTTTTCTTAAATTTTTATTCTCACGACATTTTCGAGACTTATTTTCGAGAATTGGGCATTTGTTGCACATTTTTTAAATTTAAGATTTTCAGAGACTACAGCAGTTCTAGCTGTATTGTTCTTAGTACTGAGATTTTACGCCTAATTCAAATTTGTTATGTAATCTTGAGAGACGTAGAATTTAGACTTTATGAAGTCTCGACTGAAGTATGGAATTGCGATAATTAGAAAACAAAATTCATAAATTAATAGATGTGGCTGCTATTTGTAGTCATATAAAATAAATAAATATTTTGAAAGTTAAAAGGAAAATATTGCTAAAATAATAAAATTAATGTAATAAATTTATTGTGCATTTTTCACCAAAAATATAATTTTGGCTGATTCTATTTATAAAAAACAGACAGATGGTGTGTTGATAGCATAATAAAGATCTTTACGTAGGAACTATTTCTACTAATTCATAAGTTATGCGAATTTTAAATTTATTTGTGTCCAACATTTTATATTTTAAATATAACGATTTTTCATTTTATCGTGCAAAAACATTAATCATTACATAATTTGCGAGAGAAAATTTTTGAAGGCATACTAACTAATGACTTTACTTGCAAATTTTGGAAAAAAAAATCCAAAATTTGATTTCGAAAGAAATTGCGGGTCGTCATATAACTTGATACTGGAGATTCTATGCTAAGTCAAGACACGAACCCAAACACCTAAAACGCCCAATGACTCAAAACCTAATCCAATCAGTCATTAACGATAAGTATTTTTGAACTAATTTGAAACGACATTAGCAACAATTTTATGCTTTCATTGAAATGTCGTACTTAATTATTAATAAACTAATAAACTTTATTAAGGAAGTCGATAGGTACGACTTTTTAATGAAAATAAAAATTTACCTTAATATGAGAAATATCTTCTTTTTGATCGATACCCTCTTTTATCCGTGTTGGGTGTTGAGGTTCTACCGTTTGTAGGATCAATCCAATGCTTCCAATCTATCGCTTATTTCTTGGCGTGGCTCCTTATGTTCTTTGCCCTTATGTTCGATTGTTTTGGCAACTGAGGTATTTCAGGTTTATCGTGGTCTTCCCGTTGATTTTTCCCCATAAGACTTGCTTCTCGTGCTATTTTCCCATGTTTTTATGAGAAATATATCAGATACAATTTACAAGTTTCTGAGTAGGTACATATTGGACTATGATAAAATGCAAAAATACAAACTAATTGAGTGTTTAGAGCACTGTTAAAAAATCAATTATTTATCGATTTTTAACTCGTTATACAAGTGTAGATAGAGGAAAACAAAATATTTAGAGAATATATTTCAGAAAATTTATGCTGTAACTGCAGAAGATATACGCAGGAAATTTATCGGAAATGTAGCAGGAAATATAAAATTAAACGCAGAATATGTTTGAAAATTGCGCAAAACTAGAATAAATGCTTGCATTTAAACATATACCTGAAATGTTTATTAACATTATGAAATACTTATTCCACTAAATCTGAATGAAACGGAAGACACAAAAAACAAGAAAATTGCAGTAAATATAATTATAACATCAAAATACAACATCACACACACATATAATAATCAAATACAATACAAACATCAAATAACAACAAGTTACACAAAAATATTTCATAAACTGCTACAAAGTTTAATGGAATTTTTTAGAATATAAAATCAAAATGTCACAGTTACTTCAGAATTTCAATTATCATTAGAAAATGCAAAAATCAAATACATATCTTTAAAAAATGCAAAAATCAGAATTTTACGAACCCTACATAAAATTTTGCCACTATTTTCTATTTAGGTTATTCTTATATTAAACAAGTTTGTAGAACTACCATTAGGAAATGCAAATATCAGAATGGTACGTAACCTACATAAAATGCTCCCACTATTTTCTACTTAGATTAATCTTATATTAAGGAAGTTTGTAGAATATGCAATCAAATTGTCAAAAGCGTTAAAAAAAATCAGAATTTTGATTAAAAAAACTCAGAAAGTAAAAAAATCTGAAAACGTTAATGAAATTGACAAAAAAAACTTATATTACAGTAATAATATCAAAATATGTAAGTAAATATACCTACACAAACTTTTTTAATAAAATAATTGCCAAAACGTTTTATGATAGGTATTTGAAAATTTCCAAAATATGTCATCAAAATATCAGTTGAGGTATAATGTTCCGAATGTTAATGATGAGGTATATCAATTAATGTAACAAATTACGAAAATATAATGTTTTTAATGTTCTAAAAAAGTTTCAATAATTTATGTAAAAAAATTGTACGTTCTCAACCTTCATAAATTTCTCTACTTTACTTAAGAATTAACACGACCGGTTTCGACCCCTATATGGGTTCATCTTCAGGTGCTAAACTACAAAATACAATAAGCAGTTAAAATAGCATTACAACTACGATGACATAAACTAACTGTTTATGCAATTACCAAAAGAGTAAAATGTTACGTTAATATTTAAAAATTTTAAGTATAATTTGTCAAAGGAGATAGGTATAGGAAAATGTATTGTAGTGTATTTTTGGACTCTGCAGTACCTCTAAATTACTTGTCGAGTTTATATAAGCGAGTAAAGAATCTTGTTGAATTTCGTGTTGTTTCATTTTTCACTGAAGTTTTTTTTTTTTTTTAAGTTGTGAAGTGTGGTATGTGGATTGCATTGTGGGGTTTAGTGTGTTGGTATCATATTGCAGTTGTTCGATGTGAAGTGAGTAGTGTAGATGCTTAAATTGAATTAGTAATTCTTGAGGAACTTGATAAAAAATCAAACATATTTTACTAATTAAGCAATGTAACAATTTGGTATTCTTGCTAAGTAGTATATAATGTAACTAAAGATGAACTTGTCGAGCTACTTGTAGAACTTGCAGATGTAACTAAATATGTTTGTATGTGAATTGTGGACCCTATAACTCACTAGAGAGTTATAAACCATTCATAACTCACTGTCACTGAAATCGTCTTGCATCGACGTTTAAATTAGTTTGTCAAATAAAAATGTCACAACTGTCATCAGAAAAATAATGTATTTTAACGAAATTCTGGAGGTGTAGGATAAAATAATGTATGCAACTCGTGTATTATAGGTCACTGGTAACAACAAATCCAACAGCATGTAGTGAGAGTAAAGTGATTTTCAATGCTTCAAGACATGTCGAGGCTCGTTAAAGCTCGGCAACGCAATTCTTCTTTCAGCCTGGAAAACTGGAAAATTATCACTTTACTACCTAGGTCTACAATATTGTATTTTCAGTATATATGCTATAGTATTTTTACTATATATTAAATTAGTATATACGCTTTCCAAAATGGCTTTTGCAGTTCAAAATCAGTCCGCAAAATGACCGAGGTCGATAAAATTTCCATAGCAACACTTCAAATATTAATTCATGTTTTTTTCCATCCATTCTTTAAATACATTATATTACTGTTAATTGCCTCCTTGACTCTTTGGGGAGCAAAAGTGGCTTCTCTTGCCTTTTGCAATATTTCGTCTCGAATTTCACTCATATCCAAAGGTATGAATAAAGTCACTTTATGAATAAAGTCACTTTATGAATAAAGTCACTTTAATAACTGAAAAAAAGGACAACCCAAGACTCAACTCAAAAATACTTTATTTATTTCTATTTTATGTTTCTCTTTTTCGAGAATTATGAAAAAATGATGTATGCACCACGGGCAAAATGCCATTCTCGGCCTCCAAATGTATTAGCTGCCTCGTCTTACGACTCGGGTGCTAAATTTCCTCGGCCGAGAATTTGCCAGTTTGCGGCCTTGTTACATAATATACTATTGTGTACTTATGGAACTACTTTTTAAACTAATCTGAACAATAAAATGTTCGCGGGCCGGTAAAATCTTTTCCTGCGCCATGGTTTGGGGACCCCCGCCCTGGTAGCTTGGAGATTTTGTCGGCAGCAATAAAATGACCAAATTTACTGGACCGAGGTGTCACATTTTATAATGGCAGATGGGAACCACATTATCCACACTAAATGAATAAGCGTGGGTTCGTTATGCTTAGAATTACACGGGTAAGGTACATCGCAGGGGACATTCTTCGTATAATTAACTATCTTAGCACTATTATAAATAATTTATACAAAATTAATCGTTCGTGACTTTCAGAGAGACGTAGCTCCTTTAATAATTCAACTTTTGGGGAAAATATGTGGGCATGTTTATGTAGCTGGTATTATAATGAGTTTGTTTTTCGGAGATGTGGAGTTATGAAAATGATGCGCGCTTTGTAATCGGATCAATGTGTAAAAAACGGGATGATGTTTTCTTTGTCGGCGAAAGCCATTGAATACCGGTGGCAGTTGCGGTTTAGAACTCCCAGCAAGAGCAATTATACGCGTACCTAAATTATTATGTACCGCCAAAATGGGTATGTGCGGCGGTTGCCCTTGTGCATTTACCGGCAGAAATGTATCAATTAATTCAATGGCAAATAATAATTAAACATAACACTGAAAGTGTCCATTGCCGGCGTGCTATTTTAACTATTCAGGCTCGACGTCTTTCAATGCGCCATTCAGCAGACCGCGTGGTATCATATTTGGTTGTTGCCAATAATAAAACGAAACCAAAGTACGCAGCTTGTCTCATTAGGCATGGGTACCTCTCTTGGCCATTACGTTAGCACGTGCCATTGCAGTCGCCGTCGCACAAAAACCTAGTAGATTTATTTTGTATTCGTTTAGAGTGATTTTTTCGCTAAATAAGGAGAGCATTCTTTTAGCGCCCTTAACATATATGAATTCCGTGTAATTCCTGTTTTCTCCTGGGAGTCAATACACATTTAATGCAACCGAGCAAGAGTATAAAGTTTATTGGGTTTTTACCGATCTGACTTGCGAGGTACTTACGCCTTATATAGAGTAGATCACTGTAGCATATACTTCCAGTTACGAATACAAATCAGGCATAAATGACGATATTGGTTTTGATCATATTGCCAACGGATGTTATATCAACTCGTAAACGCTTTATATCCACATTTCACCAAATACGGCCCGTCTTTATTGCCGAATCTCGCACTTTAATGTCTTAAATGTGATAACAAATCTTATTACTGATGCCACCCAAGTACCCATATTAATCATACCACTCAATAAATTATGCGCCCATTTAAATTTGTCGCTAATTAACCAATTCACCGGCTAATATGCGCATCGATAATCAAGGCAATTGTGCGCGGCGAGTTGTTAAAGTTTAGAAAGCCAACAGCAGATAAAACATTTACAAACTATAAAGGAAATTATTGTTTACAATGAAGTAACATTTTATCGTGATTGTCAGTCGGAATCGATTATACTTTATGGAACTGTTGGGCGGTAAATATTTGTAGACAGCTTGTCTATTCAATATCATCTCATCAGCACAATTGCATCAATATGTTGCATTGTGTGTGTATTAACTGTTTTCTTTCGTGGATATCACTCACACAGACCTACTTTATTAGTTATTACACACGTCCATTATAACATCCACACGTTGTGTATTGAGGAATCGGACGTGAAAAAGCGCGCCCGCAAAAAATGGCATACGCCAAATGTCAATCACCTACAGGTTTATCGCAATATGATTTATTACAATGCGATTACATTGCGAACTTGCGAAAAATGCGGTTAAATCACTAATTGCGCAAGACCTGAACAGAGTCTCTGTCGACGTCTATTGAAGAGCTTGCGACAAGGCTGATGTAAACCACATAAATTAAATTCTTAGGACAATAGGATTTTAATGTTTCAAATTAACTGTGGAGTAAACCGCAACAACTACATATAAAATAAGCGACATATTTGTTTTATAACGACTGTTACTGCACGTACAAATATATACTTATGCAATATGCAAAACCCGAAGTACAAAATGCAAAAATAATATTTTCACACAAAAGTGATTATTGAGTTTCCAACGTCATTTTATTTGTCGGCGTTTCCTGCACCCTTCGTACCTATGAACTAAGCGAGTAATTTTTTTTTTAAATTGTGTCTTAAGATTATTTCAATAATTTTTCTAAGTGCTATCAAATATTTATGAGTATTCAGTACATACGTTATTTTAAATAAACGTTAAAATATTGAGCATTAATATCAATGATATATTAAATAAAACATCTTATTAAAAAAAATTGTCACTAAGAAACTAATTGCCAGCAACCAAATATACATATGTAAATGAACTCTCATGGGATGAATGAAAGATAACAATGATAGGGTAATTTCAATAAGTTTTCCAAGTGCTATCGAAAATTTATGAGAATTCGATACATACGTTGTTTAAAAAAAAAAACGTTAAAGTATTGAGCATTCATATTTATGATATATTAAATAAAACTTCTTATTAAACAAAAATTGTCAATAAGAAACTAATTGCAAGCAACCAAATGTACATATGTACATGAGCTTACATGGGATGAATGAAAAATAACAATGATAGGGTAATTTCAATAACTTTTCTAAGTGCTATCAAAAATTTATGAGAATTCAATACATACGTTGTTTTTAAAAAACGTGAAAATATTGAGCATTAATATCTATGATATATTAAATAAAACTTTTTATTAAACAAAAATTGTCAATAAGAAACTAATTGTAAGCAACCAAATGTACATATGTAAATGAGCTTACATGGGACTAATGAAAGATAACAATGATAAGGTACATATAGAAGCGAAAAATAAAGAGATGTGAAATGCGCATAGTTCATTGAAGATGCCGCACCATGTTGTAATATGAAGTCATAATGCACCATGTTGTAATATGAAGTCATAATGCAACCCCTGCGTACATAGGAAATCGAAAAATAAAGAGATGTGAAATGCCCATAGTTTATTGAAGTTGCCGCACCATGCTGTAATATGAAGTCATAATACAGCCCCTGTTGTATAAGTATTCATTATACAATCTCTGTTGTATTATGTTGTCATCAATCTCTGTTGTCAAATACAACCCATTATGTATAATACAGTTATAATACAACCACTGTTGTATAATAAAATCATTGTACAACCCCTATTGCAGTGTTGTAACAGATAAAAAAAATTATATCTAGATACAGATACAGATACTTTAGAAAAAAATATCTAGATACATATCTAGACACAAATTTAAAAATGTATCTAGCAATAGATGCAGATACATTTGAAAAGTATCTAGATACTTCTAGATACATTTCAGATTCATGGAAAATCAAACCAATTTTTTTTTCTTTTTACATACGCATTTTACGTGTAAAAGAAAATGCTCATAAATATTTAAAGAAATGCCAAAACAAAATTTAGTTTTTATCACCTGCTTGTAGTTATTGGTATACTCGTCCCGTCCTGACAATGATTCATCGATCCATATTGCATGAATTCGACAAACGTTTCTAATTTCATTTTATTCTATTACATTTAGTTTAAGCACACGAAGCAGCATTAAAAACGCGATTGTTTATTCGAAAAAGCATGCGTCATTGTCACCTTTCGCCGGGCTACTATACGTAATAGATACAAGAATAATACACAATGAAATAACAAATTACTGAATCAAACTTAAATTAAATACGAGAAAATTAAACAAAACGAAACGAAGGTAAAAATAAAATAAAAATTATAATAATGCTGCTAATAATAAATCAATAGGTAAGTATGTAATTAATGTGAAATTCAGTGTTGTAACAGATACATTTTTTTTGTATCTAGATACAATATATATACAGAAAAAAAATTATCTAGATACAACTTTAGGTACTCAATCAAGAATATATCTAGATACTTGAAATTTATCCAGATACATGTATCGAGATACATTTCAATACTGCCCTTTTGTATAATGAAGAAACATTATGTTACCATAGTTACGTACATAATGAATGAATTATTTAAGTAATAATTTTTAAGTCATAGATAAACTTCTTAAGTAGTTTACTGTTTACTAAAATAGTCCTCTAAAATATAATTGTTGATAAAAATTTGCTCTAGACTCTAGAAGAAGTTTCAAGAAAACAATTTCATAAGCACTAAAAAAACGTGGAATTGGTTTTAATTTAATTATAATCCCGATGAAACATATATTAATAATAAAATTTTATAGAAATTGCAGCTGTTGTATGTAATTATGATCACCTAAAAAAATCATAAAATTTTCAATAAGGTTCATTTATTATCCCAATTTGAATGAATTGAAATTTTTATAAACCATTCCCTGTATTATATTTATATAAATATTATCATTAATTGTATCAAATATAATTATTTTTATAAAAGAGTACAAGAGGTTTTTTATACATTTATATATAATATTTTTTATATTGGAATAATCAATAAACAATTTCAAAAATATCTTGAAATGTAGTTATGACAATTTTTAGTATAAATAAAATTAAACCTAACGATAAGGGATGAATATATATGAATCTGAATCAAAATTTTGAGATATTTTCGAAATTGTGCATGTGCATAAAATAATTTAGGTACCTAATTGTAAATAATTGGTCATGATGAAATTTTAAAATTTTGTTATTTATTACCTCAATTGCGACAATTTATAAGTATTGCATGGAAAACATAATTGTGAAAATATAGTCATACTAAGATTTCATGAAATTTTCGAAATGATTTGTTTATTATCAACATGTGTAAAAACGTCTGGTAATTGTAATGATTGGTCATGATAATATTTCATAGGATTTTTAAAATGGTTCATTGATTGTCTAAATTCCGAAATATTTGAAGAATTCCATGGAAAGTCTGGTGTTATGGGTAATTATCGTCGAGTAAAAAAAATAGTACAAATAAACAAATTTTAGGAAATTTTACTTTTTTGTTTTTTACTTAGGTAAATTAACTGAATTTTTATACCAATAGGAATGTATAAAACATTCGGGAAATTGTACAAAAAAGGACGTGAAAGCATTTGAAATTTTGAAAATAATTCATTTATTGCCCAAATTGTGAAATTTTATAAGAAGGCTGAGAAAATCTACTGGTAAAGATAATTGTCGTCGCGTATCAAAATTAGTCCCAATAAAATTTGAAAAGTTTATTGAAATTGTTTATCTATTTGCAAAAAAATAATAAGAAAATTCTGAAACATTTAAATTCCGTAACATTTTCAAAATGATTTAATGATTGTTATGATAAATATTCATGGATTTTCGAAATGTTATTCATTGCCTAAATTGCGATATGTTATATTAATCACATGGAAAATCTGTTGTCAGGGATAATTATTGTCCGTAAAAGCGTAAAAAAATAGTTAACAAACATTAAACATTTTAACACATTTTAAAATAGTAAGTAATTGTAAAAAAAATGGTTATAATTATATTTCATGGAATTTTCGAAATTTTATTCATAGCCTAAATTGTGAAATTTTATAAAAATTGCGAGGAAAATAATCTGCTGTTATAGATAATTATCATCGCGTAAAAAATAGTTTTAAAACATTGATAATATAAATACATAATTGTAAAAAAATGGTCATAATAAAGTTTCATCGGATTTTTCGACGTGTTATTCATTGCCTAAATTGTGAAATTTTATAAGAACTACATGGATAAATATCGTTGTGTAAAAATATAGTCACCAAAATTTTTACAACTTCTTAACAAAAATAAGTAAATATCTGTAAAAATTAGTTAGGTATATTAGAATTTCATGGAATTTTCGCAATGTTATACATTGTCTAAATTGCGAAATGTTATAAAAATTATATGGAAAATCTGCTACTATGGATAATTATTCTCGCATAAAAAAGGTCACAACAATTTTAATAAATGACTACAAAATGAAGTACCTTATTGAAAATAAATGGTAAGGTAAATATTAAAATTACATAGAATTTTCAAGATGTTCATCGTCTATATTGTGAAATTTTATAAGAATTGCATGGAAAATCTGCTGCTTTGGATAAATATCGTCGCGTCAACAAAATTTTAAGAAATGTTTGAAATTGTGTTATTTATTTAACAACACAATTAATGAGAATTGCATAGGAAATCGCCTCCTATAGCTAATTATCATTGCAAAAATTAGTCGTAATAATATTTGAAATGGTTTCAGTCTGACCTAAATAGTAAAATTTTATGAAAATTGCATAGAAAATCTGTTGAAATAGATATTTTGTACAGGGCAATAAAACAGTTGTAACAAATTTTTAATATATTTTCAAAATAGTTCATTGATCATTAGAAAATCGGTTCCAATAGATAATTAACATTGAGTAAATTAGTCGTAATAAAATTTCCAATGATTTGTTTTTCTCTGAATAGTAAAATTTTATGTAAATTGCGTAGAATGTATATTGCAATGGATAATTATTGTCTTGTAAAAAAATAACAAAATTTTATAAAGTTTTCAAAATAGTTTATTTAAATGTTCAAATTTTCGATAAATTGTACTTATTTTGCGGGCCATATAAGAAATGAAGTTGATGATGGTTTATTCCAAACGAAACATTGTACTGAAAATTTATAAACGCTGTTTTGTAGAGCAAAAAAGTAGCAATGGGAAAGTGCCATTTGTTTTTTTTATACCGTTTCATATAACTTATATACCTAGAGACAATTAATAATTCAGAATGTGAAGAAGAAAAAAATTATAACCAAATCGCAAAATTTCGGATTTTGTCGAAAATCTCCGGAAGTAAGCGGAAATGTTTGGTTTTCCCAACAGAATATTACTGACCGCTAAATTGCGCAACTTTTTCGAGATGCTGTTCATCCTTATCTTGGACATCTTGTATAAGTAATAACTTTGTATTTCTGTTTTCTTTAAAACTCAATGTATAGTTTAGTTTATTAGCATTGGTTTACCTAAGTCTCTAGTTGCAAATTCTGAGGTTTTACTAATGTTTCAGCAATTTGCACTCATTTTCTGGGTTTGTTTTTATATTTTCGCAATCTGCGTAATTTTTTTGCAATTTGAATTAAATTTCTGGAATTTTTCTGTGTTTGTTTTTTGTTTTAATTAAACTTTCAATTGTTTTAGGTCTTTTATAAAATTAATTCTCAGAAAACATTTCAGAAACTACTGATAGGCTTGTCTTTCTACTTTAAAACAAAATTTTACATTTTTAATAAATTTTTAGATTCGAACTTAAACTATTGGTTGGTCAATATTTAAAAAAAAAGATAAAATTTTATCGAAGGGATGAAATGTTCATCCCTACAAATGTTTTCTTAAGGAAACTTAATTGTACACTGTGTTTATCGATGGTTAACGACACAACGTTTGTATGTCCGACACGTTTGTTAGTACACGCTATATAAAGTTCGAAAGTTCTAGGTTTTGCGTCTTTTGCCCTAATTCACTGATTTGAATATAATTCGAAAATAAGGCCTTTCACTACACATTATAACATACGAGGTTTATGCAGCAACTAGCTTATCTCCGATGCAGACTTGGTACAGAAGAGAAATATATTGAAAAAAAGGGACAAATAATCAGATGTATTGCGTATAAAAAAAATTAGCAGTAATGTATGTTAGTTGACAGCATCATATTCAAATGTCAAATGCAATTATAACATATTAGTATTTGATCTATACTCCGAAGAGATATGCAGAGAGGCCCTAAGTGAAGAACACACTGGAATCAAAATAAACGGTCAGCCCGTCAACAACTTAAGGTATGCCGATGACACTGTTGTTATAGCAGAGAATCTTTCAGACCTTCAGAGTTAAACAAACAAGTTAAATGATGTCAGTCTACAGTACGGTCTCAAGATGAATCTGTAAAAGACGAAGTACATGGTCATAACAAAAAGCAGAATACAATATCAAGACTTATACATCGACAAGACGCGTATAGAAAAAACAACTGAAAATACATACCTTGGTACATGGATAACCAATACCATAGACCAAACACTAGAAATTAAAACCAGAATTGAAATATCAAGAAGCACATTTCTTAAAATGTGTGTGTTTCTTTGTGATAGACAACTGAAACTTGATCTGTGTACAAGAATGCCAAGAGGCTACGTGTTCTCCATTCTACTTTATGGAATGGAAGCATGGACTTTAAAGCAAGCAGAAATCAAAAAGCTAGAAGCCTTTGAGATGTGGTGTTATAGACGAATGCTAAAAATATCATGGACGGACAAAGTGACGAACATCAAAGTAACATAACGTATGAACAAACAACGTGAAATCATACACACAATAAAAAGAAGGAAGCTACAATATCTAGGCCATATATCGAGAGGAAAAAAGTATGAACTGCTCCAACTGATCATGCAAGGGAAGGTAATGGGCAAGAGGAACATCGGTAGACGCAGATGCTCAAGGCTGCGTAACCTGAGAGAATGGTATGAGACCACATCCCAAGAGTTATTCCGAGCTGCCGCCTCCAAGGTGAAGATAGCGATGATGATTGAAAACCTCCTGAAAGGAGATGCCATATAAATAAGAAGAAGAGTATTTAATATTTGATGTGATGCTGCAACTAACATACATGTTAATGTTAACGTTTTTTGATATGCAATGATTTAACAAATGATTGAAATAACAATACACCTGATTGATTGTGTTTTTACCCATCGATATGTTTGGATATATTTTTTAAAACCGTTCAGGACTTTTTCAATCTTAATGATATAATATACCTAACAAAATCCTTGCGTGGTTATTTCGGTACACCTCTTTTAGATGTATCAAGTTGCTCAAAAGAATAAGTGTGATTGAAGTTTTTAAGCAATGAAAAGTTGTTGGTTTAACAAATGATTGAAATAATAAAGAAAGGCTCGGCGTTAAATGTAGCAAGAAACTACTGGTATATACCGCTTATCTTCCCTTGCCACATCAAACTTCCCCAAACCTAGGATTTGCGGCATTTGATAAGG
The DNA here is from genome assembly GCA_951805005.1 of Othius punctulatus. NCBI lineage: Eukaryota > Metazoa > Arthropoda > Insecta > Coleoptera > Staphylinidae > Othius > Othius punctulatus. The sequence continues at coordinate 31,068,156 of OX638138.1, read as the reverse complement.
TGGAGGTGTCATGAATTAGTGCAAAAACCAAGTAACATATATGTAGGTACAACAATAATGTTTTCGGAAAAGTCTGCTTCTCAAAGATGATATGTCGATGTGGCCATGAGGTAGCAAGAAACATCTGGTATGTGCCGCTTCTCTTCGATATTTTTTTGAAAAAGCTTCAGAATGTTTTCAATCTTAGTGATATAATAATAATATACCTAATAAAATCCTTTCGTGGTAGTTTGGGGACACCACTTTTAGGAGGGTCAAGTTGCTCAAAACAAAAAGTATGATCAACATTTTTAAGCAATCAAAAAGTTGTTGTTTTAACCAATAATTGAAAGAATAAAAAAAAAAGCTCAGCGTCAAATGTAGCAAGGAACATCTGGTATGTACAGCTTATCTTCCCTCGCCACATCAAACTTCTCCAAACCAAAAGTTTGCGACATTTGGTAACCTGGAGGTCATGCATTAGTGCAAAAACCAAGTAACATATATGTAGCTATAACACTAATGCTTTCGGAGAAGCCTGCGCCACAAACAAGATACGTCGATGTGGCCATGAGGTAGAGAATATATTGATTAAAATTTTGAATAACTGTATTTTGATATTTTGGCTCTCGACCTTTTGCCTTTCTTACATGTTTCCTTGTATATTTAGATATTTTAATAATTAATCTAGGGATAACTGTAGAAAATTTTGAGCTTTTTGATTTCAAAGCTCTAGCTGCAAAAATGCAAAATTGACACTAAATTCTTGTTATTTTCTCTGTTATTTTCTCTGTTATTTCATTGCATGTTTTTATTTTTTTCCCTATATCCTCCAGTTCCTGATTCCTGTTGCTGATTTGTAAAATTTAGGCGAGCTGGATTGAATCCTTTCGAGGGCCGGATGGTGACGGTGTATTATATATCTGCAATTAGCAGGTATTACAATGTACTGAGGGACGATTATTAGGCATCTGAAAGGTAATAAATCAAATCTATATTTTCACGCAGACCAGAAACGCTGGCGAGGCGATAAATATTCATAGGATAAGCGTGCACACATTAAATTATTAAAATATAAAAGTGCTCATCTTTTCAGTAATTTATCTTGTCACAACCGGTATCTCACACCAGTTGAGCGATATCTCATTTATCAAACGGAACCAATCACTCAAACTTCACAGTCTATCAGTTCGGCTGTTCGTAACATCAATCACCATACGGTGTGATCGCTTGTACTTACAGCTCCTCCGCTGCTTCCATAACAAGAACCATTTTCCAATGAACACCTTTAACCCTGGGCCGTAGATGTCGCTTACTGATGTGAAATATGATACCTGGATGTGCCTGCAACTAATGCAATGTAGCACCACTTGCCCGATCAAACTTAGATAAATGCGATCGGCTAAAGCAAACAAGACCAACACTGAGCGCTCATCCGCATAATCACGCACGCCAGTACATCAATTTCGACATAAACTGGAGCTTATGAAAATGGTACGGCCAGACAAGTTGCGCGGTAACGTTAATAACGAGTGGACACGTTTGAGGATCTCATTTTACACGAGTGCCGAGCCATTGAACTGTCTCAAGTAGACCCACCTATATTTACACATAGACATAGCTGACCGTGTGAACAAATGTTCGAAATATGCGAAAACAATGCGAGGCGCAAGATGATGGTGCACATCTCGTGGGCACTTGAAATCGCTGGGGTGGGCCCAAATCTCACTCACTCGATCTACACCTACCACATTCATCCTCCTTCGAGAGCTGCGCACTCCTCGAGTACAACAAACAAGTTCAAGCCGTTGCTTATTTGTACAATTATCGCCGCAATTGGGCCAATTGCGTCACTTGTAAACGAACCAACTAGTACCAAGAAAAATATTCGCTCAAGAGGGGACTTGAGCAGGTGAACCCGTGTGCAGTTAAACTACGCGTGCTCATTAAGTTGATGTACAGTGTAGGTATTCAATAAAATTTTCCATTATCGATTATGTATAATAAAATCATGAAATTTTTATTCATACGACTTGAGCCGTTTTCACTTAATAAAAAAAATTACTCCCATTATAACTACACACATTATTAATCTATCATTACAAATTGCTCTATAATCAACGGCTAATTCCATGTAATTTCATTAATACCGTACAAACATTGTTAGCTCTTGATTATTAATCTGCACGGCAATCACGTGATGAAACGCACTCACACAGGCGGCATATTATCACGCGTCATTATGTAAATGTATTCGTGGATAATCTGGAGAATTGAATCAGAGCAATAGAGGTGTGTCGGCTGGTGGTCGACACGTTGACTACAAATGCGCCTTACACATCGAATTAGCAGCAGCTGAGTTACGCGCGACGAATTGCCTGTTAAACGGATTTTATTAGGTCGGTCTTAGCTGTGATTTACCTGCATCTATCAGCGCCTTGTCACTCTAATCTGGACGGCAGTCATAACTTTTTTGGTATGTCCGCATGTTTGCATAATTACAAATCACATGGAAACAAGCAACCTACACTTGATAAGTATGCAAAGTTTATTAGGATTTGTGTCATTTTAGATATCGCATTACAGTGATTTTCACAGCGGGGTGGAGGAAGAATGCAGAGCACAGGCAGGACTAGGCTGCATTATAGCAAGTGAGTATAAGAACCAGCTTAGAAACTATTAATTTCACTCACAAAGAATCATCACAATAGAAATGGAAGATGATTTCAAACAAAAATACCGCGTAATTGTAGGATACGGCCCTAATGAAGACGAAAAACTAGAAATTTAAGATAGGTTCTGGGAGGAGATGCAAAGCATATATGAAAAATCGGACGTAGAGACTTATATCTTGGGAGACTTAAATGGTAGAGTTGGGGACAGGGCAGAACCATATGAAGGGATCAAAGGGAAACATGGAGAAGAAAATCTTAATGGGAATAGCAAGAGAATAATAGAGTTTTGCATGGAAAATAGCCTGATCATAACAAATTCGTTTTTCCAACATAAAGATAGTTACAAATACACGAGGGTGATGACATCAAGAAATGAAATGTCACTAATAGATTACGCGCTAACAGAAAAATCAAACAAAAACAAAATAACCAACGTACCAGTGAGAGGAAGTGCGGAAATAGGAAGCGACCACCACCCATTAGTAGTAAATTTAATCAAGAAAGCATCACAAGCAAAGAGGGACAATGGAATAAGAAGCAAACCCGAACAAGAAATAATCAAAGGATATAGACTCAAAGACTGAGACGTGCAGGAAAAGTACAGGGAAATACGTAGCAGAGAATTTAGTAAAGAAACAGAGACCGCAGACAACCTAGAAGAAAAATGGCAGAAATTTAAAAACATTGTACTGAAGGCAGCAAGAAAGGCATGCGGCACCACTAAATTAGGATACAAGAAAAAACACACCGCCTGGTGGACAGACGAAGTCAAGTATGAGATAAAGAAGAAAAAGAAGAGGTGGAATGAATACTTGGAAACAAAGATGGCAGAGAAATACAGCAGCTACAAGGCACAAAGAAGAAGGCCAAAGAAACAATAGACGGAGCGAAGAGGAAAAGCTGGCATGATTTCGGGAGGAAAATGAAGAAGAATAAAAGGGACAACCAAAAGCTGTTCTACAAGGTTATAAAAAGTTTCAGGAAGGAAAAGACAAGCTCGTTACAAGTATTAAGAAATAAACAAGGGGGAAATTTTAGTAAAAGAAGAGGATGTCTTGGAAAGATGGAAAGTACATGTCCAAGAACTATTAGTGGAAACGGATATCGGAGAAAAACAGGAAAATCTGACACAGACAAAAGGCAGCAACAACAAAACCGAATACAGTGAGTTAGAAGAAGGAGAAAATATTACTGAAGTGAGAGATGCTATACAGATAACAAAAACAGGGAAAGCTGCGGGACAACATCAAATTACAGCAGAAACGATCAAAAATCTAGACGACATCGGGTACGAAAAATTGCATCAAATAGTTAGGATCGTGTATAAGGTAAAAAAGATACCCAAGGATTGGGAGTATGGCATAATTATACCAGTATACAAAGGTGGAGATAGAAGGAACTGTGAGAACTATAGGGGTATAACCTTATTATTGGTACCGGAAAAAATATACGAAACTATACTTGAAGGAAGACTTAGAGAAACGGTGGAGAAGGAATTGGAGGAGAACCAACGTGGATTTAGGAGAGTGAGGAGTACTCAGGATCATATATTTACCATACGGCAAAGTATAGAAAAATACAGAGCACGCAATAAGGAAGTATTAATGTGTTACATAGATTTGGAGAAAGCATATGATAGAGTAAATAGGAAAATGATTTGGAAGACCTTGGAAAAATTGGGAATAGGCGCAGAATTAAAAGAAGCTGTAAGCAGTATCTACCATAAGAATTAAAACTATGCGAGAACAAGAAACATGACATCGGAAATATTTACCATAAACGAAGGAGTTAGACAGGGGGGAACACTAAGCCCACTGCTTTTCATAACAGCACTTAATGAAGTTATCAAAAAATCAGTACCTGAGATGAAGAAACTTTGTGTCCTATACAAAAACATGCAGATAGTGAGCGTTAACATATGCGCGTTTGCAGACGACATGGTGATATTTGCAGAGAGTGAAAGGGATCTACAACACAATATAACTATTCTGGAGAAACAACTAGCTCCCTTTAACCTAAAAATTAATGAAAAGAAAACGAAAGTGATGAGAATTGCAAACGAGAAGAGGGAAAGATATTTAAAAATAAAAATCGAAGGCAAAGAAATTGAGCAAGTATCGCAATATAAGTACCTAGAAGCGATTCTAGAAGAAAGCGGTAGTTTGGAAGGTGAAATTAATAATAGAGTAACAGCAGCCTCGAAAGTGTTCCACAGCCTAAGAACTACGTTCCTAAACAACAAGGAAGTATCCAAGAAAACTAAATAGTACTGTTTGACGCAATATACATTCCAACACTCACATATGGAAGTTAAACTTGGGTCACAAATAAAAGACAAGAGAGCAGACTTCAAGCAGCCGAAATGAAGTATCTGAGAAGAACGGAGGGTGTTTCAATGCTGGACAAAATTAGAAACACAGATATTTGGAAGAACCTAGGGGTAGCACTGATAAAGAAGAAAATAGAGGGAAATAAACTCAGATGGTTGGGGCACCTTAACAGAATGAAGGAAACAAGACTTACAAAAAGAATATTTGAAGCAAGACCGGTTGGAAAAAGAGCGAGAGGTAGACCTGCAAAAACATGGAATGAAACAATATGTGAAATTTTTAAAACAGTGGTATAAATTTAGGTATAGGAAGGTTATATATTATATGGTTGTATGGTATAGGAAGCAAAGACAAAAAGTGCGGACAGAAGGGAAGGGCGGAAGTGGGTCAATGACAGTACGAAAGGTTAACAGGACAAAACCTCGACACCCAATGGTTAGAAGAGGGTTGGATTATGTATGTATGTATTATAGTGAAGGTTAATAAGTCACAAACTTTCAAACTTTCAATTCAAAACTTTTGAAACTTTGTACCATAGATAGCGATGAGCTTACCAATAAAAAAAATCAAACGTTTTATTAAAAAAAAACACAATCTTTTTATTCAAAACTTTTCAAACTTATTATTCAAAACATTTCAAACGTTCTATTGAAAACTTTTCAAACTTTTCATTCAAAACCTTTCGTATTTTCTATATAAAACTTTAGAAAAAATTCCAAACGTTGTAAAACTTGTTTTGCCTAATTTTAGTCGAATTCAGATAGACTACAAATTTGTATCAATTTTCACTTAATTTGATTTTTTAGCAAAGACTGTTTTGTATTAATAAGGTTTTAATTAATGCTTCTTTCTAGTGATTCTCTTCAGATGGTTGAAGTTGAAAAATTATTCAGGAATTTATACTTTCCATTCGATTTTTAATTCCACTGAAATTACAATCAGTAAACGACTTGGATATGACCCACCGCCATTCAATCAGTAATATCGATTAGGTGATTTGTTTTCTTGCGCCCCTATTTTAGCCCACGAATAAGATTAAACATAATTCGTTCATTATAAAAAAAACCAAGTTTTTTTGCATTAGCTGTGGAAAATAAATCTGCGCCCAACTACACAAGTACATTTGTAGGACAGTTTAAGAGCATTAGCTATATTTAATACAAAGATTTTATATGTATAAATTATAAAAATTGAAATCCTCTGTGGACTGTTATTTATATTATTGTGACCAATTCTTATTACTGGCTAGCATCAAAAAATATGCCACTTCAAAGAGGATAAGTCACATGCTGGTCTTCAGAACGGAAGCGATCACCTGAAATCGTACACCTGAAGTTCCAATTATTACTAACTCCCATTTCCTATTTCCTTCCTATTTCCTTTCAATTATTACTAATCCAACAGTATTTAACTAAATGAATGGTGCAGTGGAATGGTGCATATAATGGAGCAGTATTGTTTTGTTACTGAAGATGGCCAAAATGTACATTTAGTTAAAAAAAATGTGTTTGTGAAAAAGACACTCCGTGTTTTATTTATGTTCCGTATTTTATTTTCTACGATACTTTCACAAGCTACACCATCGATGATATTCTCTATTATTTTGAAAATGATGGTTTTGCCTGAGCAGGAACCTGTCATATACATATAACAAAATAGATTTGCTACTATTTTGTTATCATGTCAAAATATTAGTGATAATATTCCATATTCTTTTGAAAATATGAATGATGATATTCTGAATTATTTTGAAAATTATGGTTCGGCCTGAGTAGGAATCTTTTATAAACTTCAAACTTAAAACTTAAAATCTTTTATTGGACATGAATTACATGTGAGGTCAAGATAATATAAATTTGGAAAACACTACATTTTATGTAGAAAAACTCTTTTACTGAATAGATACCATGCTCTTTTAAGTGCTCGCTAAGTTGCCTTTTGAAACTGTGCATTTTCTTTTTTAATTTTTTTAACATTTTAACAACATATAAAAAAAATGGGGCAATATTTGCTAATATTTTGTTATCATGCCAAAATATTAGTGATGATATTCTATATTATTTTGTAAATATGAGTGATAATATTTTATATTATTTTGAAAATATGAGTGATGTATTATTCTAAAAAGTATGATTTCGCCATGCATAGTATAAAACACAAACATGTGTGTCAATTTTTGCTGATATTTTAGATTATTTCTAAATATGACACCAGACTTCGTTTTTGCACAAAAATCGGTGGTACTACTGAGAATATGTTTGAATATAATTACAAATTAATTGAACCTTCTTTACATCAATAAAACCTAAATAAGCAGTATTTTTACTAAGTCAAATTTAGCCAGAATGGCTCAAAATTCGGGAAACAAACATTTTGTTGTGGATGATGAGTTATTACTCAATGCAAATAATAATAATATTGATGTTCAGGCACAATGCGCAATTCTTACTCTTATTATTTTGTTAATTTCTGATCGTAATAACGAAACAGTCAAAATTTCTTTATCTTACATATAAAATAATGATTTTACATATTATACACATTTTTTGTTGCACTCAATAATTAAACTCTAAAAGAGAAGTTCTTGTTGGTAATTAAAATTTAGTCAAAATTGCTAGTCATATGTAAAATATTTCATATTTGAACAATTGAGCCAAAATTGCCCGAAACCTGAATGTCGATGCTGTGTAGGCTATAACTTAGCTCTTGAAGGAGTAAGTCCAATTGCTTTAAATTCATATACAGGGTTATACACAATTATACTAATGAAAATTGAGGAAGAAATCTGAATGGAAGTTATTGGACACTTGATGTGCTACTTTTTAAAATGATTTTCAAGTGTCTTTTTTTTAAATGGATCACCCTGTATATTCTTTTATTTTCAGAATCTGCTTTGTGTGGGCTTCACAAATCAGTTATATTTTTGGGTTCAGATGCAACGTTGCCTAGTTATTCACATTTTAATCAAATTTAACGAAAAATTATAGACGTTAAAAAAAATCAAAAAAACCTTATTATAAGAGATCAATGAAAGAATCAGGGTATATAAATACCCAAGCAATGTGCCAAAATATACACAATATTTGTAATCGCGTTGAATACATAGGGTGTTCTGAAACAGCGATCGAATTTTGCTATTTTCAAATAGCTAAAACTTATTTGGATTGATAGTTATTTACCTATTGAAAGTATTATTAGATTATAGTCCATATGCTACCATTGAATAGCTCACTAGATGAGCACTAGGAATATGATGGTCTATACAGGGTATTCCATTTGAAAAAAAAAGACTTTTAGCCATTTGGAAATAGCAAAATAGTATCGTTGTTTCAGAACACCCTGTGTATTCTACGTAATTCTAAATATTGTGTATGTTTTGGCATATTGCTTCGGTACTTGCATGCGCAGATTCTTTATATATATATATATATATAATATGGTTTCTTATAATAAGGTTTTGTTAAATTCATTTACGCGTCCATGATTTTTTGTTAAATTTGATTAAATGTGAATTACTTGATAACATTGAATCTGATTTAAAAAAAAATCGATTTGTGACGTCCACATAAAGCAGCTTGCAAAAGTGAAAAAATATACAGGGGGATCCATTTAAAAAGAGAGACCAAATTTTGGGTCACGGATTAATGATATACTCTGTACACTTGAAAATAATTTTAAAAGGTAGTACATCAAGTGTCCAATAACTTTTAATCAGATGTTATCCTCAATTTTTTATTAGTCTAGCAGCAATTTTGTGAACGAGAATAGGAGGGCCACCCTGTACTAAGTCCAGAAATAGTCCAGAAATATGTCCCCTGTATATTTCTGTATTTTTCTGTATTTCTGGACTTCTATGAATTTAAAAAAACCTACACCACTCTGATTTTCAATAGCTCAATTATTACTGCAAGTAATATCTACTTTTACAAATTTCAGTCATCAAAAATAGCTTCAGATTATCAAAATCTGATATCAGACTTGGTATTTGCACTAAAATCGGAATCACAGGTGAGAAATTATTGAACCGAAAATAAAACCTGCTACAGTCTTCTCTGGTTTATCAAATACTAAATAAGCAGTAGTATTTGTCAAGTCAAATTTACTGAAAATGCTGTTAATTCGGGAAACCTAAAAGATTTGGTTTAAAATTGGGTTAAAATATGAATATCTTCACCGTGTAATAATTAGTGCAAATTATGCATTTAAATGTTTCTGTTTGCAATAATAAAATATATTATCAAAATCTGACGACAGATTTCATTTGTGCACCAAAATTCGGAATTACTGGCAAGAAGATTTTTGAGCTAAAATAAAAATTAGTCAAATGTGCTATGAATTATTAAACTCTGAAGGAACACTCTTTGCTGATAAATAAAATTTAGTGGAAATTGGTATTCAATTGTAAATTCTTTTTCATATTTGGACAATTGGGCCGAAATTATTCAAAACGTTAATATCGGTGTTGTGCAGGCTATAACTATTAGTGCAAGAAACACTATTGGAAATTTCAGTCATCAAAAATAGCTTCAATTTATCAAAATCTGACATAATATTAATAATAATAATAATAATAATTTATTTGTATGTTGACTCTTACAAGTATTACCTACATCGTCAATATTACTATACAGGGTGAGTTTTTTGTTCATTTAAGCTTTGAGATCTCTGAAACCAGACATAGTTCGGTTAAATGAGGAAAGAGTTGTCGGTTTAAGAGCATATGGAAAACATGCTTTTGTTTTTTGAAAAAAGTCCAGTATTTTTCAGTCATAAGGCTTCAGGCTTAGACATTTGTAAAACGAACATTTTTTTCTCTTTATAGCGATGCAATGTTTGCTATACTTTCAATTTAAACAAGAAAACTTGTTATATATGTTCTGAATAATCAAAATCTCAAATATTGTAAATAGCATTTTAGATGACTAAATCAATCGATCGCAACAAACATATTTGTGCCAAAAATGTACACACTTTTTACTTTAAGTTTTAATTACACAATAATATTATATTTTTTATTGTTTTATTTCTTCTTTATCAATAATATTAATTACTCTCTAATTAATATTTGACTAATAAAGTTATTTAAGTTTGAGACGGTAATAAAATAATTGTAGAAATTGTTTTAATTTCTCAAGTCACATTTTTTTTATTTGCTCTTAATTTGCAGAATCGGCTGTGTTTTGTACTAAAATATTTGACTATTGGGAAGGCGATTCTGAACAAAAACTGGTAAAAATAGAAAAATCTGCTCATAATTATCAAAATCTGAAATGGCAGTTTTTTACTGTACATCAGAAATAATCAAACGTGATATTTATTCATAAAATCTTACATATCTTGACAAAAATTGGGTAAAAATGATAGAAAACCTTAAAATATCGACGTTGAGAATTCAACATTTCGGGTGACTTTTGCAAATATCTGACAGAAATCGAAAATTAGTCAAAATTGGTTTAATTTCATGACCGAATACTTGTTATTATACCAAAATTGTGGTTTCACTCAAGACTATATTTATGTTTAAAACAAATTCTAGTCAAATATTGCCTCGACAAGGCAATGTGTGAACAATAATTTAAAATAGTAAAATTAGCTCTGAAATAAGTCTGAAGTTCAATCTTTTACTGCGAATCAAAATTAGTTAAAATTGCTTTTTGTTTGTAAAATCTTACATATTTGGACTAAAATTGGTTGAAAACTAAAAAAAAATATATCAGCGTTGTGTAATCAACAGTTCGGGTAACTTTTTACAAATTCGTGATAGTAATCGAAAATTAGTCTAATTTGTTATAATTACTTAACCGAAAACGTTTCACTACATCAAAATTGTGGTTACAACGAAGACTATATTTGGAAATTAAAAAAATACTAGTCAAATTGGCGGTAAGTTATCAAAATTTCCAATAGCAGTCCTTCAATGCAAACAACATTTCGCAACAAACATATTTATGCAAAAATTGGGCCATAATTGTAGTTTCTTTATCATGTAAATCAGTGTCATTCGACAATATGAATATTTATTAATGATTGGTAACTAAATATATACCTATGTATAATGTATTTATTATTCGTCGATATTATTTATTTTTTAAGTTTGATATTGTACTTAATATTTCAAGTCAAAATATTATAATTTTGTGTTGAAAAACATAAATTAGATGAAATTGTTACAAATTATGAATTTGCCTAAATTTTCAGGATCTGATATCAGGTGGATGAAAATTAAAATTGACAACTGGGAAAATCATCTTTGAACCAAAATTTTATAATTAGTCAAATTTGCTCTTCATTATCAAAGTCTGAATAGTCAGTATTTTACAGTAAATTAAAATTAGCTAAAATAGCTAATTATTCGTAACGTGTTCCATATTTATTTGGACTGATATTGACTTTCTTTTCTGTTGAAGTAAGCACATCGCCATCTATGGGCATTAGCGCTATCAATCCAGGGCAGTCCAATTATATTCATAGATCTATGCTTGAGCTACAATACGCAAAAAAATAAGCTTAGAGAAGCACAAGAGAATTTATGATTATTTTTGAAATCGTTTATTTGAAGCATTTTTTTTATTTCCCCACAAACTAGGTACTAAAGATTAGTGCTCAGTAATCTTAAAAGAATGTATTCAGAATTGAACGAGCAATATAAAAATATGTAAAAATATACAGGTTTTTTTTTTTAAATAACAGAGTAGATGGCCACTTCAGGTAGAACCGAAAGTGATAGAAGCATGTACAGTCATGCTCACATAAATCTAGTACAATAAATTAGGTTACAAGAGCAATTTTATATAGCAATGCCAATGTGTTTGCACTACATTTTGTGTTTGTGTAAATATTTTCAATTTTTTATTTCATCAGGAACCTCAACTTTTAACCAACGACTTGCGTAGGACACCCTGTATATCTATATAATTTTAGCCTATCTAGCACGGTTGTTGCAACTATTTAGTTTAAAGTTGAAATAGTAACTAACTTTGCAGATTTTATGTTTTTTTTAAATTATTTGAGCCGGTTTTCGATGTATATTGCCACATTTAGCAATTTAATGTTATGGATAAGGAAATTACCATAAGGTAATAGATAAGATATTTCTATTACTTTGTAATTTGTATTTCAGCGGAAAAAATACTTAATGTACAGGTTTATAATCGGCAGTAGGTACCTACGTTTCGTGTGTTTAAAAACGAATCTTAGCATACTAACTCGCAATTAAAGTTAACCAGATATTAAAATATTGTGCCTTAAAATCTGAAGGAAACCACCATCTATTATTAGGTCAAATCTATTCATCTTAATTGAAATTAATCAGCAACTGGGCATTTAAGTCTAAAGATATCAATTATTGCGTTTCTCATTAAACGTTGATATAAGTAGAGACATTTAATTTGCCGCGATTTGAGATAAAACCGAGCGTACATTTTGTCACTTAGAACGTAATTAAAAGTGTGAACGTACATAAAACGCGTTAACCGTATAACTTTTCCATCCAGAAAATTTTATTACGTACTTATATCGTGAGGTTTTATCAGGAGACGCTTAGCCGGAAAAAATGGTTAGATAAATGGTGGAAGAGGAAAACACGAGAAAATAGAATTCTAATGGGAGATAAGATGAAAGGTACCGCATCTTTTGACCCTTACCTGGCCAGGTTAATATTGTATAGTTGCACCTTGCATCGGATACATATATCTTTATTGCATAACAGATCGCTTAACTCTGTCACTAAATTTTAATTTAACAAAGAGGAAGTGTCATGAAAAAGGCATAAAAGTGGACATTTGTTGCGGTACATCGCGCCGCAAATTCCTATCGTAATTAAACGTCTTCGTTTAAAAATTCATTATGCAGTCAATTTTATCGTATTGATGTGTGTAAGTTATCATTATATAGTGTTTAATTATGTCTGGTAATTTTACATCTTCATAGCATAAAGTAATTATGTTTATATTTCATTTTATGTCAAGAGTACATAATATATTAAAATTAGTACAAATTCTAATCCTCATAACATCATTATTGAAAATTATACTATAAGCAAAATTTCACCTATAATTTTGAAACTTTATACGATTATACAGGGTGTCCCGGGATAAAGGTAACACCCTAAATATCTACGAAAATTTTTATTTTCCACGAAATTGCTGAAACACGTAAAGTTTTAATTCAAGGGGGACAACTTTTAGCAGGCAAATGATTTTCAATTGTTTAAACCTCTGACCCCAGGGGAGGTAAACCCTTTTTTTTCAATTGGAGTATTGAACGTATTGTATATTTTTATATATTTTATAAAAATATTGGTTATAAAAAATATTTTTAAAATGCAATCCCGGTCAATACTGGACTATTCTGGAATGTGAGTTATAAATTAAAAATTGATATAAAATCAATGAACCCAAATATGCGTTTTGCGAAATATTTGCTTTTGCTGATCCATAAATTCGCGGTGGCATTGTGAAGGCTGTTGCTGTTGAAACCTTCTTGACAAAACTGAATTATCTAAAAGTCAGATAACGACCTTTGGACGGCGAAAAATGCAACTAGCACTAACATTAATGCGTGTGTGTACCTAAACAATTTTCACGTCGCCGTCAATTATAAAACAAGTCATTACAGGAGCGCGTAAAAAGAGCGGCACTTGTTATTAGAAAGGTGTTAGTTGCTTTAAGAGAGATTGTTTATGCATTGTGTCGCGGTTTCCTTATTACATCACGATGTCAATGGTTACACGCGCAGGTGCAAGTGGGATGCAAGGATGCACAATGACTGCTTCATATAGAAATTGCTATTGCTTGGAGTACCGCTAGCATGACAGCTCCTTATGGAATTTAACGATTTGCTTTATTGTATTCAAATTTTTCCATAAACCCTGATGAATGCGCATGTAAACAAGATTTAGTGTAAAAATATTGTTTATGATTAACGCAATAAGGAAGCACCATTCAAATTTGTCTCGTTCCATGAATGCACCATCGTTACACATGCGGCACTGAAAATATTGTGAGCAAACACTTGATAATTAGAAATTGGTACGTGATAGTGGGGCAGGCCTGCAAATGAAATACGGTTTCTCTGTGTGTTTACTAATAATAACGACGGAACTAAATATCTTCAACTGGAAACTAAACGACTTATTATGAACATAACGTTGGTCAATATATTGTTGACACAGGCAAAGTGGTTTACAATTAACTCTAATTTGTAATAATTGATAAATGTGTCACGTAATCTAAATATGTTTATGCAAATGTGGGCCACTCTTAATTACTAAGCAAACAGGTGATCGTTTTGCACTTTTCTCTGCCTCGGTATCTGTACCATGTTTGCATATGAAAATCACGCCGAAGAATCCCGCTATAAACGTACACGAAAAATTACGTTACGTTTCCATCGTAAATCAGCCAAAACCACACTAATAACACGAATTAATAAATTATCCAGGAGTAATTTTTGCCTAATACTGGAAACTTCCTAAATAGGCGCGGGTTATAAACCGCGACATCGCGAGGAATACGCAAAATCAAAATATTTATAATGGTTGCGGCGGTTAAGTAATACATAAATCTGAGGGATACATTTTGCGCTGGAACGAGTCTCTGACATTTATTTAATCAAGACAAGATGTTCTCTAATTCTTGCGAGTTTCATTCATCCAGACGAATAACGAAGATGCGCACTAAGCCGACACCTACATAATTCATTAATGTTCGCTATCAGGTATGGCAGTATTAATCATAGTTATCCAGAAAGCATAAAGATCACACCTTACACACATGTTTGATATTTTTACACGGACCCGAACACGCTAATGTACTTCTATGCAAACAAAAATGCCAGCCATACCAGATAAGTTACACCTAAACGTGTGTTGCGCATATAAAGCAATTTATATACCATTTTTATTCACACTTCTAAGTGTCTGGGTTCATAATGTCAAGTTTACGTTTCTGACTAATTACTGTTGGTTTCCGTTAGTTACTTTTATTCGAATTTCACCAGTGTCGCGTTATATCAGGCATTATCTTGTGTGCATAGAAAGTACATTTTGTTGTATTACAACACAAGCTCACAAATACAAAACGCATTGTGTTACAAGCATCTGCAGAACTTAAATTTACTTAAGTATATATTTCCTAGTTTCATAAATTTCATTTATTATGTTGTATCAAATAGCATGGACAAAATCACCCACCTGTGATCGAATAAATCATGAACATATTAAAATCATAAAAGTGATGGGGATATCTAGGCTCACACCAAAGACCTGGACTCCCAAAACTTTTTGGCAGAAGGGCCATATAGGATTAATAACAACAACAGAAAGTTTTACTTTTTATACCAATTTCTACATCTTCATCTATACATCGTCATATTAATATATCTACAGCAAGAATCCTAGAATTATAAATTTATTACAAAAATATTTATGTAAATTGCAGAAAAAGTAGATCATGAAAGTAGATAGGCTAGGACAGTTCTGCCGCAGTTTCCCATAGGGATTTATATAGGGGTCTAAAAGTACTTTTTCGCCATGTTGCTTTAGTTGACGGGTAAAATTTCGCCCAATACCGCACAAGGGTGCGAGGGAAAACGAGGCTGGAGGCCCACTACTCTCCCGATACGGCATCGGGTGGGTATTGGGAAGGTTTGCGAGGGTATCGGGCGGTTATTATGAGGGTGCGGTATTGAGAGGAATTTCACCAGTTAACAAAAACAAAATGGCGAAAAGTACTTTTAGATCCCTATGTAAATCGTTATGGGAAATTGCGGCACAACTGTCTTAGCCTATATACTCATAAAAGATATCAAAAGAAGCATACATTTTCAGAGATTTTTTATTTGTTTCATTAAACTTTTATCAAGTCTTTTTCAGTAGTATTTTCAAGTATGTGTTTATATAGCAAATAATTAATAAAAATTTCAGAAAATATGAGATTTTTTCTGAAAACATAAAATCTGCTACATACTTTTAGACTCCTATGTAAATCTTTAATCTTTATACGAAATTGCGGCAGAACTGTCCTAGCCTATCTACTCATAAAGGAGATCAAAAGAAGCATACATTTCAGATTTTTTATTCGTTTTATTAAACTTTTGTCACCTGTTTTAGATAAGATAGAACTGTGTGTTTATTAATAATTATTAATAACAAATAATTCATAAAATTTTCAGAAAATATGAGATTTTTTCTAAAAACATAAAATGTAGCAGATCTACTATTTCTGCAATTTATGTTATCCAAAGAAATTGTCATATTTCCTGAAAAATTAATTAATTTCTAATTGGTACATGTAAAAACACGTGATAATAACTTTAATAAAAAAATGCAAATTACAGTAAATGTAGATACAAAATTTGGAAAATTTAATAAGATATTAGTTAAAACTAAAAACACTGTAAATCAAAATACTGGTAGTTTCAGAAATGCTGCTAAAGTATCTGAAACATGTCAGTAAATTTAAAAACAATTTATCAAAAACGTGCAGTGAAACAAACATCAAAGAATGACAAAATTAGCGAAAATAAAATGTCAAAATGAACAAATAATATATAACTTACACTAAATTTCACAAAGACTTCAAATTACCTAAAAGTGTTATGGAGATACACTTGTTAATTTCCTTAATTTTCAGTTTCCTTAATAGAAAAATTTCACGATTTTTTTACTTCGTATATTAAATTGAATATATTTCTATTATATTTCATGAGAGACAGATCGTAGTCGATGACCTAATAAAGACCTCCACTTACTATTACTAATAATTTATAAATTTAAAGAAATGATAAAAGCCTACAGATTAAGAGAAAAACACACACAGGAGAAATATAAAGAGATACTACAAAATAAATTCAGAGAGAGCGAAATGAAGCCAAACATAGAAGGAAAATGGGAAACATTCAGAAGAAATATACTAGAAATTGTATATCGAATTCAACATATTCGATATTTTTAAGTACCAATAATATATGTAGAGTCGAATCTGAAAACTTGTAAATGTAAAATTTTGCTAGGTAGAAAAACTAGAAAGACTACCACAAGCCTACCAGTTATTTCTGAAAACTTTTGTAACAATTAATTAATTAATATGAAAACCTGACATAAGGTGTAATAATAACACAAAAGAAGTTAGAAAATGTATTCAAGTTACAGAAAATTTGTTAATATTGTAAAATTTTACGAAAATTTGCGAAAAGTTTATTGGAAATATCGCAGAAGATAAAAAAGAAATCGCCGAAAATGGGTGCAAATTGCGGAATAGGAGTCAAAAGTTGCAATTAAAAAATACCAGAAATTAAAATGTACTATATATTTATTATTAATAAAATTCTAAAGCAATCAAGTCAATTTGGAAAAACTTAGCAGAAGTGCTGCTAAGAAGCAGAAGACACTGAAGAAATCAACAGCAAGAAAATTGCAGTACTCTGTACAGCAGTGTAAGTAGAACATTAAATTAAATTGCCTCAAAGTTTTAATGATTTTGTAGAATATGCTATTAAAACATCAAAAGTGTTAAAAAAAGCCGGAATTTCAATTAAACAAACAGAAGAAAGTAAAATATCAGAAAGTTATTGAAATTGCAGAAAACTTAATACACGTAATAATATCTAAAAATATCTTTAATAAAAGGTACCTACTTTACTAATAACCTAGTTAATAAAAACAACCAGAAATTTCATAAAATTTATCGAAAGTAACATATCTTGTACAACATTCTCATACATTTAATAAAAGGTACCTACTTTACTAATAACCTACCTAATAAAAACAACCAAAAATTGCATAAAAATTATTGAAAATAACATAGCTTGGAGAAGTATAATTTTCGATAAATTCTAATACATCTAAAACCATAATAAAAATGTTTTGGAAAATTTACGCATATTGTGGATAATATAAAAATAAACGCAGAAAATATATGAAAATTGCAAATTGCAATGTCCCCTAATTAAGTTTACTAGAGGGATTTTGTTTTTAATTTTTACTTTTAAGTAGGAATTATAATTCCTACTTACATTTTTACTTAAACATAAAAATAAAAAATAAATCCCTTTTGTAAACTTAATCCGGGAACATACTGTATATAACTTAAGCAATTAAAAAAATACAAGAAATGTTTATTAAAATCCGAAACATGCCAATAAACTTAGAATAACTTAACTTATATTAATATTGTAATTGGCAGATATAAAGATATAATTGGCAATAAAAATGGCAGACAGATCGCAGGTCGATGACCTAATAAAGACCTTCACTTACTATTATTAATAATTTTTAAATTTAAAGAAATGATAAAAGCCTACAGATTAAGAGAAAAGCGCACACAGGAGAAATATAAAGAGATACTACAAACTAAATTCAGAGAGCGTAATGAAGCCAAACATAGAAGGAAAATGGGAAACATTTAGAAGAAATATACTACAAGTGGCAAAGGAGACCTGCCGAAGAACAAAAATTGGAAACAGGAAAATGAAAACGACAAAGTGGTAGACCGACTGAAGGACATAAAATACAAAGAAAAGAGAAACAAAACAAAATCAATAATTAAAGAAGCAAAGCAAAAATCATGGACGAAATTTAGTGAAAGAAAGAATGAGAATTTTGGGCAGAACCAAAAACTATTCTACGGAACACTAAAGCAACAAAACAAAACAAAAAACACACCAATGAACAAAAAACATAAAAATGTAACAATAATCACGAATGAAGACAAGATAATGGAATAATGGAGACAATATTTCAAAGAACTAATCGAACAGGATAAAAAAGATAAAGTAACACAAGAATGGGAGAAAAAGTCGCAAGAAAGGCAGGAGGAAAAAATTGAGCAAATTAAAATAGTACAAGAAGCAATACAAAAACTAAAAATCGGGAAAGAACCAGAAACAGACGATATAACCCCGAAGATGAAGAAACACATGGGAGAAGAAGGAATATCACAAATATCGAAACTAGTAAATGACATAATAAGTAGGGGGGAAACAACAAGAGATCGGAAAAAACCGAATAATTCTACTAATACATAAGAAAGGAGATAAAAAATATGCGGAATTTACAGAGAAATCATACTAATAAGTATACCAAGTAAGATAATGACCAGGGAAGGTTCTAGAAAAAAGGATGCGAGATAAACTAGAAACAACAATAGAGGCCATCCAGTACGGATTCAGAAGAGGGAGAAGTACGCAAGACCAAATCGCCATACTCGGACAACTAAGCGTGAAACTAATTAAGAAGAACATAGAAATACACATATGCTTCGTAGATCTCGAAACGGCATTCGACAGGATAAGTAGAAAGGACGTATGGAATGAACTAGCAGAAAGAGGAATACAGGAGGAAATAATAAATGTAATAAAATACATGTACAGAGAGAACAGAAATATTGTGAGAATATACAATGAGGAATCAAAAGAATACGAAACGAAGACAGAAGTAAAACCAGGATGCGTGCTAAGCGCTTTGCTTTTCACAATTGTATTGAATAAGGCGACGAAGAAACCAAAGCCAAAAATGAAGATGTTAAAAATTGGATATTGGAAAATGGAGATAATAAATATAGCAGTACTACTTTTGCGGATGACATGGCAATAATTGCAGAAACGGAGTAAGAACTGCAACTGGAAATAATTTAGAAAGAGATTAAGAAAATAAGCATAAATATAAATTACGAAAACACAAAAACCATGATATTTGCCAAAGAAAAAAAGAAACATGAAATAAAAATACAAGGGAAAAAAATGTAACAACTAGAACAATACAGATATTTAGTAACAATTATACAGAGCAATGGTAAATTAGATAATGAAATCGTAGATAAAATAGGAAAATGAGCAAAACTATTTAACATGTTAAAAAGCACCTTTTTTTAGCAAAAAGGAGATATGAAGAGACACAAAAACAGAAATAGTCAAAAAAGGTATTACACCGACGCTAACTTACAGTAGCGAAACATAAATGATGACAGGAAAACAAATAAAAATAATAAATGTCATGAAGATGAGGATCCTAAGAAAAATAGAAAACAAAACAAGAAGAGACAGGAAAAAATTAAAATGAAAACCAATACAGGAGAAAATAACACAAAGCCAAAATGAGGTGGTATGGACACATGAGGTGAATGAGAGAAGAAAGAAACACTAAGAAAATATACAAGACAAAAGGAACATGCAAACAACAAAGATGAAGATCGAGAAAAGAGTGGAACAGGGCAATAAAGTAATAGGCAACAAGAAAAGGGTACACATGGGAGAAATAAAGGAATTAACAAAAGATAGGAGGAAGTGGAGAGAATACGATAAATATTAATAATATAAGCCTTACAGCGAAAGGTTAACAGGCAAAGGAATAAATAAATAAAAACATAAATAAATATAAATTATGTGTATTTTAAGTTCACTTGTAATCAAAATTTTATTTAAGTGCAGTTTCGATTAAAATTACAATATGAGTGTACTATTTAATAGCGTAGATAATATAATTGGTTAGAGCTTGTAAAATATTAACACTTAAAGAAAAATAACAAATTATCCCTTTTCACAACGACATTTATTTCTCTAAATGTGCGTTTCAACCACTACTTGGTTGAACTACGTTCATCACTACGTTGTACCATTGATTATAATGATATTATAATCAATGGTTGTACTGAAGTACAAATGTGTCTACTGAAGATGACCACGTAGTGGTTGAAATGTACATTTAGAGAAATAAATGTCGTTGTGAAAAAGGATAATTTGTTATTTTTCTTTAAGCATAGGTAATATTTGATATTAGTAAATGGATATGAATTATACTGACTAACTGAAAAACAAAATTTGGGCAATTTTCAGAAAATATCAGAAGTTGCAACTATCAACCCTTCAGGTAAAAATACTAGGAAGAATCAAAAGTACATCTTTGTTAAAAGTGCAATTTGAGGATACAAATTGTAAATTTTAGGATTTCTAAATTTCTCGTGCAAAATCACAAATAATACCATAATTTACGAGAGAACATTTTTGTAGCCATAAAAATTAATGACTTCACTGGTAAATCCTAAAAATAAGTTTAAAAAAAATTGATTCGGAAAGAAATTGCGGGTCGTTATGTAACTTGATATTGGAGATCCTATGCTAGGTCAAGACACGAACCCAACACCTATAGTGGCTCAAAACCTAATTCAATCAGTAATTTAAAATGAAATTTTTATAAAATTCGCGCACACAAGTCTTGTAATAATATACATATGAGGATATCAGTCTTGGGTCATAGAAAATTTCAATTTGTGCACCTTGAAGCTTTTTCAAAATTATCTGCACTGAAGATTTACC
The DNA here is from genome assembly GCA_951805005.1 of Othius punctulatus. NCBI lineage: Eukaryota > Metazoa > Arthropoda > Insecta > Coleoptera > Staphylinidae > Othius > Othius punctulatus. The sequence goes on along the minus strand of OX638138.1, from coordinate 31,046,861 downwards.
AACGCCCAAATGTTCTTGACAAGAACGGATTCTTGGCAACTGATTTCTTGCATTTCCTTATTATCTCTGGCAGGCCTTCGTACATTTCTTCTCCCATGCAATTGTTCAATATAAAGAAAATTGGATGAGTTTTATTGAAATTTTAGAGAAATGTGTTATCAGAAAAGGAGACCAAAACGAAGGAGATAAATTCCAAAAACTAATACAGGAATTCCGAAACCGATTCAATGAAGTCCGAGCTATGCTGAGGTTCTAAAACATCTTAGCGCTGCACAAAATTTATTGAAAAGTAGCGATTGGTTAATACTAAAAAAGCTACTCAGGAACATATTACTTGTCTCTGAGCATTTGATTCCCTTCAAAGCGAATAAATCTTTCGCCTTTTTTACTTGTTTGTGAGCTTTGTTTCCATTAACTTTCATTTTACCTCGATATAAATGTAATGTATGTTTAATGTTAAATGCTTATATTGTATCGTGTATTAATGTATAGCACATGTATGACAATTAACATGTTTTTAAGGAGTCACATGCCCATATCAGATGTGGTTTTCTTTCAGGGTTTATCAAAGCTTTACTTTACTTTTGTATCGCTGTCTAGATATTTATATGTTGTTTTAATTCAATTTAAAAGGCTGTACTTGTAAAGCAATGATCGATATTTGTTAGTAGGAAAGTGGCAAATGGATCGCTTCGTTGTAAATTATCATCCTACGTTTTGGCACTGTGAAGAGCTTCACGTCCCGCTGGGGGATGCGGCTCTGAATTTGGGAAACGATACCTTAAGCCATTGTTTACTTGATTTAAGCGTATAATTAAGCGTGATTTATTAGGATAGGATAATTTATGTCCGTCTTATGGTTAAATAGAAGAATAAGAAATAATTACATGATAATGTATACGCGCCTGAAATAAATTTAAGCCTTCAAGTGTGTACGGTATGAAAATGAGGGATTATTCGTGCACAATGCGTGGTAGCAAAAATATATTGCGTACATGTGTTAAGAGTATTTAAGACATTGGATACGACGCGAAGCCGAGACAAAACGAAAACAGCAGACATGCATGCTGCGGCCAGACTTCCTGCAAAAACTCAATACTCGCGCGTGGGCAGCAAAAGTTGACAACTTGGCCTGCTTTTTATTTAAATACAATGATGGTGCGGTTTTTATTTTTTAAGGAGCTTAAGCGTTTGACATAAATTATTTAGCACAATGGCCATAATTTATATGGAATGCACACAAGTGCACGGCCGGTTCGATACTGTACATCTACGCACTGCCATAAATAAGCAAGCGCGGCGGCTGAGTGCAGCCCGCCTGTCTGATCAACATTTGGATTAAATGTTAAACTGTAATACATTCTTTTAATTCTTGTAGCTGCGCAGTTATGTGAGGCTTCTTCGTGGAACGACGGCGGATGGCGTTCCATAGCGGCGCGTCCTCACAGCTGGGCCGACAACTGCGGTACGTTATAAATCAATCATAATCGACAAATTCGTCGGGCATCTATTAATGCCCGAATCGCATCTAATGCGCCGTTCCCTATCCAACTGGTTTCCATTTTAATTCCTCTCCCGTACGGACCCATGATGTATGCGATGATTGTAGTAATTTCATTCTTATAATAAGAGAACTTCCAGTAGCCGGCCAGAAGTTGTAAGTTATTATATGGGGGTCAATCAAAACGGTTCGGTTCCCTGTTATTACGTTGCACCGCTTCTATATAGAACAAACTCGGTAGCGAAAACTAATTTGGCAAAGCAATAATTGAAACCTATAGGAAATAACCAACGTATCACTACTGAAAATTACATTCCCAAGTAAAAGTTAATAATGGAGACGTGATTTTACTAACTTTTTTTCTAATTTAAAATTAATGAAATCTGAAATAGATAAATTTGTCTCTAATGTGTCCTGTCATTTAATTAGACGACAATAAAACTAATTTTTTTTTTTTTTTTTGGATTTTACAGGATGAGTTTTCTAAAGTGTTACAAGGTAATAACTTTGGAATTTTAAATACGTTGATATATCTGTTTATAAATTTTGAATCTACGTTAAAAACTACGTCATATAAATATAAAAAAATGTTTGATCCAATAAATGGTGGTCCAATAAGAGAAGATAATTGGTCGTTTTCCAGTGAGTATAAATTTACCACAACTAGAAATCCCACATTTTCCTACATGTTAAACAAGCCATATTTTCGTGTACGTTATGGAAAAATGCAAATGAAATTGTTGCTATTTAAAAAGGGGTGTCTATGAAGAAATGTGTTGGTAATTGTGTCTACTTCTTGTCGTGCTCCTGAGTCTACTTGCAGAAAAACAAGTAAGAAGCAGCCAGACAACACCCGTAACAACAAAAACAAAGAGGCAAATCGAAACTCTCATCTTCCGAAAAACAACACACGAAGAAATCAACTACATAATAACAAATTTAAAGAACCATAAAACATAGGGCTTTGATAAAATAACAAACGAAATCTTCAAACAAAACAGCACAATACGAACACATATTCTTGTAGGAATCATAAATACAGTACTCAAAGAAGGAATATATCCTGAATATATGAAAACAAGCACAATTATACCAATTTACAAAAAAGCAAAACCAACCCGGAAAATTACAGACCTATTTCATTATTATCAACACTAAATAAAGTGTTAGAGAAAACCTTCCAAATTCAAATCACGAATCACTTGCAAAAAAAACAAAATTATCAACCAAGAACAATATGCCTTCCAACAACATTCCGGAACGAAATTGGCCACACAAGGTCTCATACACCACATATCATCGAAGATGAACAAGAAACAACTAGTATTAGCTATATACATGTAAAAAGCCTTCGGCACTATATCAAAACCAAAATTAATCGAAAAACTTAAGGCAATAGAAATAACATGAAAAGAACTAAACATATTGAACACATATTTATCAAACAGAACACAAAAAACCAAAGTGAATAATGCAGAAAGTCAACCACTTGAAGCTGAATATGAAATACCACAACGAGGAAACCTACCACCAATCTTATATATTATATATACCGCGCGTTTTTTTTATCGCTGAACATAGGCCATGTTCAGTTTTATAACGACAGTATCAATTGCAACCAGTTATGCAACCAACATTACTTGCGCCTACAACTCGATCATTTAAAATGTCAAAACTGTTGACAGAATATGTATTCTACGCAAGAATTATCCTGAGACACCAATCCCATCATTCCTGTTCAAATAGGAATCATCAACTATTAATCCCGAAATAGTAACTCATTTGTGAAAGAGCCCTATTTCTTTCTTGCGTTGAATACATTTTCTGTCAATAGTTTTGACATTTCAAATGATCAAGTTACAGTGCATGTAATTTTGGTTGCATGCAATTGTTATGCAACCAAAATTACATGCACGTGTAACTTGATCATTTGAAATGTCAAAACTATTGATAGAAAATTTATTCAACGCAAGAAAGTGTTTAAATAGGGCACTTTCACAAATGAGGTACTATTTGGGGATTAACAGTTGATGATTCCTATTTGAACAGGAATGATGGGATTGGTGTCTCAGGATAATTCTTGCGTTGAATACATTTTCTGCCAACAGTTTTGACATTTCAAATAATCTAGTTGCAGGCGCGTGTAATGTTGGTTGCATAACTGGATGCAATTGATACTGTCGTTTTAAAACTGAACATAGGCCTATGTTCAGGAATTAAAAAAACGCGCGGTATACAAACGACCTAACGATATGATAGATAAAAACGACAATTATCGAGGTGGCCGATCTCCCGATCTGTCATCTGTCTGTTTTAGTTTTTTTTTATTGAGAATGGTAAAAGATAGGGTGTATCAAACATCGTACATCACAGTAGATCACCTAAGAGAACCGTACTACAAGTTTTTGCTAATATTGATGGACGCTCCGTTAGAAAAGCAACAAATTATGTTTTAAAGAGGTGTGCATTAATCATAATGGTGAACCTTTTGAACATATTTAGTCTTAAATACTTTCCTAACATTAATTACGTTGTTTTGATACTACTTTAGTTACGTTCTAATATGCTTGTATTGTTACTCAAATTATCGTCTGTCATTCCCTGTTTAGTAGTTTTGTACTTACGTAGTTTTGTTTTATCAGAAATTATTTTTTATATTAAATTGTAACTCCAACGGAATAAACATTTTACACCAAAATAATAATGTTTTTTTAATGGTGGCATTATAAACAGTTTGTTATGGTTACCAAAACCGTGCATAAACGTGCGTTTATGGCACGTACGTGCTATAAACATTGCCATGGAAATGTCAAATTTAACACTGACACTGACAACTGTCAACCCCATCATTTATTAATTAATATGAAATTCACAATTTTGGTTGTTTGAAAATATTATTCCATGTTCTGCCGTAGCACTTGATACACACGGTTCTTCACTGCTACTTCCTGCAATGCCATTGACAATCCTTTTCGCAATTTGAATTTTACTATGTGTGGACTCTTCGACATAGCTGGCAGCAACACTCATAGATTTCCATCCTCCTGCGTCCATCACTGTTGTCAAATTTGCTCCAGTATTAGCAATTACTGTTGCCGAAGACCGTCGGAATGAATGACCAGTATACTTGCTAGGATCTTCCAATTTCAAATATTTTGCTATCAGTTTAGGGAAGTTACCGCAAGTGTTGATACCAACTGGTTCGTTGATACACTTTCCATTTCGATATGTTAGTGATAGCTTATTCAAGGATGTCTTCGGACGTATGGCCGTGTATTTTTTAATCAAGTCCACGTACGCAATGTCTCCTGCGAATTGAATTATAGCAAATTTCCTTGGTTTGTCGGTTTTTGTTTCTCTAATATGAACAACTAAATTTGGACCTTCCTCCACTACATCTGAAGTACATAAATTATAGAGTTCAGAACGCCTGCAAGCTCCAAATATTCCCAGAGTTGCAGCAAACTTGCGAAAAATAAAAATGAACAGCTTATGATAAAAATTTAGAGGCAATATACCTTCAATAACAGGAAACTTTCATCGTCAGCCTCGGTAAAAAATTTCCGCAAGTCATCTTCTGAAAACACATATGACTTTTTAGTCACTTCACCCTTCTTTTTCTGCTTTAAAAAATCCTGTACTTTTGCAAATTTTGAAATGTCAATACCATGTTTGATTTTTACAACAGACATAATCTTTGAGTGTATACACCACAACGATGAAGATTTATAAATTTCTGACTGCAAAATAAAACTAATAGAAATTGAACGAAAAGGTAAGAAAAAATAATACCAATTGCGACATATACGTCAAAATCGAAGTTTCGTCGATATTGGTGACATCATGAGCAACCATCCAACTGTTGAACTTGTTATACTCCTTCAAATAACTTTCACTCGATTTCTTAGGTAATAAGGAAGATTCTGCCGCAGCAGCAATCTCAAAAATACTCGCTTCCATTTCTGACATTAGGATATTTTGTAAACATCAATTGTATTTTCCATGGCTACTAAACAATTTGTCATATTATTTAAAATAACGAATCAGAATTTAATGTTATTTCTTCTAGTTATTTCCAAATTTATAATGCCACCATTAAAAAAAATAGCGTATAATACTCGTGCATATAGGTTTATTGCACTCGTATTATAATATACTATTATAATTTCGAAATAAAGAGAAACATTTTAATAACTAACTTGAATTTTATTATTGAACGCTTTGCGCATCTATCAATTGTTTCCATAGCGTACTTTTTGAATAGTTCGAAAATAAAAAGTAAAAAACAACCATAATTTAAGTGGCATATCATTAGAATAGTTGAAGAATGGCCTTTTTTATAAAGTCATGGCCAACTATGGTTTCCATTAGAAAAAACAAAACTTTGTATCATAACTCAAAAATTATAGCTTAAATAAAATAATCGGTAAGACTGTATTATTAAGCATATAATTACGTACAACTTTTTCGTTTACACATTTTTTCTAAAGCCAATAATAACAGATTAATAGGCATATTTTGTAAATAACAAAAAATATATTTTTTCTAGATATCTTTTCGATATCTTTTCGAGTTAGCCATGCAATTTTTCCAAAAAAAACAAAAACCTCATGAAATTGAGCTCGTAAAACTGCAATTATTTCCCCATTTAATCGTCAGTCTATCTCCGCTAGTTTCCGAGATCCCCATACGACTGCGACTTTAATGTTAATATTCTATCTAAAACCTCTATTTCATCTCGATTTTGTGACATGATCAACTCTTATGGTTCGCATTTAATGGTAAAAGAACCCACTAGAGTGACAATCAATGGTGAAATTTGTATTGATAACATTATAATTAGCGACAGTTTATTTAACTCCTCTTATTGTAAAACAAATGTAATATATCAAGGTTTTTCAGACCACTGTTCGATTGTGTTTGATTTTATTACTGAATAAGCAACATTCTCTCTCAGTCAAGCAACATTATGTCACATCTCGGTCTTTTACAAACACCAATATGGCAGAATTTAAAACCTGCATATCACTGAAGTCTTGGCAAGTGTTTACACATCGGATGACGTGAACGTGAATTGTGGTCGATTTTTAAATACATTTACCTATCATTTCAATTCACATTTTCCCAAAATGACTAAACGGGTTCTAAATAATAACCTGCGTAGGAATATACAAATTACTCCAGAGTCAATTCAATCAAAAAATATTGTTTCCACACTACATTTGCTATCATCTGTCGATGGCAGTTTTAAGGAAGAATTTAAAACGTATCAAAACATTTATAAAGAAACCCTAATTTTGAACAAACAAAATTACTATGCAAACCGAATTCGTCTGGCAAAAGATAAATCTAAAGAAATGTGGAGCATAATCAATTGTCAACGTGGTAAATTTGTGGGCAACAAATATCCCGCTGCTAACAATGCAAAGGACTTGGCAAATTATTTCAATAATTTCTTCATTAACATGGCAAAAACATTGAATTTACAACACACACATTTTAATGATCTTAGTCAAGTCCTTATGTTTCCGGAAAATATAACATCATTTTTTCTGTTCCCAGTTAGTGATTCGGAAATATTTAATGCTATCTATGATATAAAAAATAAACATAGTCGTGGAATTGACGGCGTACCTATGTAAGTAATTTTGGATAACTCTGATTATTTGATCCCTCTATTGGTGTTCAATATTAACAAATCTTTTAGTTCAGGGGTTTTCCCCGAGTTATACAAAACTGCACTTGTTACTCCTTTGCATAAAAAGGGTGACATTAATCAACTGGACAACTATAGACCAATAAGCGTTTTGACGTTTTTTTTCTGAAATCGTTGAACAGCTGGTATCAAAGAGACTCTCAATTTTTTTCATTTCAAATGGACTTTTTAATATAAATCAGCACAGTTTTCTGCTGGGTAAATCAGTAGACACAGCCCTTTATGAATGCATAAACACAATTTTAGCTGGTCTTGAATCTAAGAAACTAGTGTATGGAGTTTTCCTTGATTTGTCAAAAGCATTCGATAGTGTGGACCACAACACCATTCTAACAAAACTCGAACGATATGGGGTGCGAGGGATATCCAAGGCATGGTTTAAATCGTACTTAGCAAACCGCTCTCAGGTTGTAAAAATAAATATAAATGGCGTCGACCATCTGTCAAATCCCTGTGTTTTGGCGAAAGGTGTTCCACAGGGGAGCATTTTGGGCCCTTTACTGTTTATAATTTACACAAATGACATAATTTACAGCATTGCCGGTTCAGATCAATAGATAATCACATATGCTGATGATACGTCTGTCAATATCAGTGGCTCAAATTATCAAGATATTACAACTGACTGTAATATATATCTCAGCAAAATAAATAATTCGATCACATCCAACAAACTTATGTTAAATAAAAACAAAACTAAATGTATCATTTTTAAAAGTAACACTGCTATTAGGACGCCTGAATATATAGAAATCAATAGTGATAAAGCCGTTAGGCTTTTAGAAATCAAGCTTGATGAACTTCTCAGTTTCGACGAACATATTGAAATGTTATCTACCAAATAAAGCGGAATATGCTATGCTATGAATACAATTAAGGATTTGTTGGACTTTTCATCACTCAAAATTATGTATTTCAACATATTCATATCAAATGTTCGGTTTGGGATACGTTGTTGGGGGCACAGTACAGAATGCAGACGATTATTTATAATACAGAAAAGAGTTATACGAAGAATGTATAATCTAAAATTTGGATCATCCTGTAGAGGTACATTCAAACAAAATAATTTACTCAGATTGTACGAAATATACGTGTATGAGTGTATTTTATTCTTATTTAAAAACAAACATTTATTCACTGGTAATGAAATAGATCGTAAATATGATACAAGAAACAAATCGATATACATTATTCCAAAACACCGTCTAACCCTGACTGAAAAAGGGCTGCATTACAGCAGCATATCATTCTATAATCGATTGCCAGGTGATATAAAAGGTATAAGAAACATCATTTTGTTTAAGAAGCAGCTACATAGTTTCCTATGTGCCAAGGAACTATATAGCATTTGTCAATGTTTAGTGTAGTGCAATTTGTATGTACTTACACATTTGTTTTGTGACGTGTTTCTTTCTCGTTGGAACCCAATTTGTAACAAATTTGTATGTTTAAACTTTTTAGAAATAAATTCTATCTATCTATCTATCTATACTAAACATCCGAAAAAACTCACCCTGTATATATATTATCAAAATAAACAAACTTTTACCATTACATCCATTATTGTCTCGGTCTTCCTCTTCTCCTTTTTCCTTTGGTCCTCGCTTCCCATACTTTCTTTACCTGTTTATTCTCTTCCGTTCTTATCAGATGTCCCCACCAGCACAGTTGTCGTCTTTCAATTTACCTTTCAATGTCTTCAATATCTAGTTCGCTTCTTATATCTACATTTCTTATTCTATCCTTGCTCGTTACTCTCATAACTCTCCGTAGATATTTCATCTCTCTAGCCTGTATCCTGCTCTATTTGTCAGGACCCACGTTTCACACCCATACGTCATTATCGGTCTGTAGATTGTTTGGTAAATTCTCATTTTAGTTCTCTTACTTATTTCCTTCTTGTTTATGTTATGCTATATTATGCTATATTATGTTAATATATACTATAATACATATAAAATGCGCGAAAGAGAGTGGTGTCAACTTTTTCAAATAGTTCCAGCGAAATATTGACTAACAATGGCATTTGAGAAAATGTACTTAGTTAAATTATTTGCTTGTATCCTAGCAAACAATTCAGCAGCGTTTCAATGCATATTTGAGGTCATCTATTAGTATTCAGAGTAAAAGTTTACACCACTGTAAGGACCCGATCCATATTTAATATTAATTAAATATAATTATTCTATAATTAAAACGTATAATACAAAAACGCAAATGTAAAAAGGTTTTAGAAGCACACGAATAGGCATGTGACCACCCGCATTTTTCGGACATGCATAATAGAGAGAGAGCTGACATATATTAATGCGAACGCATAACTAACGTGAGCTTGGAACTACCACCTACCTTATCTTGGGGTGGCCAAGTTCGCCACCGACGTGGTATTCTTGGGTGGCACAAATTTGTATAGAGAGAGATGAAATACAGAAAAATAAGCGAAAATAGGGCCGGGGTGGTAGAATTTGGAAGGAGAAATAGTATAAATTCAGAAATTCTGCACGTACTCTGCCCTGTTAGAAATAACCGCCGACCCACAACGTTACGCTGCTCGACGACGTCCAGAAATTGAGCGTTAATTTCTCAGGTAATTATACGAACAACGATATCAAATGTACACCTTCTTAACATACTCTAAAGTCAATTCCTTACTAATGATCGTACCTATCTAGTGACACCACATCGCGATGGCGTTCGTGGGTGGATCGAATTTAATAAAGGTAGGAATGTGGGTGCCTATCGCTGAATCAGCGTAGCGCAACTTAACCATATTTCATATCTTGTCCTGACAATATTTTCATATGCCAGTAGAATATTGTAAATTTCATTCCTTTCCCTCGTCGCAAAACATTTGATAATCGTATGTGTCCATTGATTAGAAACATAATAAAGATCTTACCGAATCAGGGGAGAACGTAGGGGCGGTCGTAACACCTTATTAACATACTCTAAAGTCAATTCCTTACTAATGATCGTACCTATCTAGTGACACCACATCGCGATGGCGTTCGTGGGTGGATCGAATTTAATAAAGGTAGGAATGTGGGTGCCTATCGCTGAATCAGCGTAGCGCAACTTAACCACATTTCATATCTTGCCCTGATAATATTTTCATATGACAGTAGAATATTGTAAACTTCATTGCTTTCACACTTCGAAACGATGAAGACCGATATAACGAATCAAGGTTATTTACTACAAATCTAACTAGCAACGAGTACATAAAATGGGTATATAAATCTCTCAATACAGATAATTCAATGATATTTCGGGTAAACGTAATCTCGTCAATTAAATTGTCAGCGCTCCGATATTCAGGCAATCTCAGCATTCCAAAGAAAACCAATCGTATGAATGAATGTACGCATGTATAGATGAACGTAGTGGTAGAATTGAACCTGATAATACTAAACTTGAATCTGTTTTATTTAAATAATATCACCTCGTAAAGTTCTGATGAAGTCATTTATTTCATTGGTTCCTATCCACAAGGTGGCGTTGAAATACATTGGTTGACACAACTGCTAATGAATTTCTATGCAGTGATGACATGTATTCGTATATGAAGTCGTTAATTTATTTCACTTTGTAATTCCAATATTGATTATTAACGATAACCAATTTTACAAAATAAAGTCAAACAGTTAAGGTCAGAAATTATAAATAAAGATAAAGATAATTATTAGATAAAATATGTGCAAAATTTTGAATTAAATAAATTAAATAAATAACGTCTAATTTGAATGATAAAACTGTATTTTATTTACCTGTCGCTCGCATAATCTTTCAAAATGAATAAATCTCACTGAATCTATAAATATCTGTGTTTTACTTACTAACAAGAATTACTAACAGACACATTACCCATTAAACGAACCCAATTAAGTTGTCACGATAATGATTTTAAAAATCAAACATAACGTAAAGTACTACCACTAAATCACGAGCCAAACAAATATTACAAATTATGAGAATTTGTATAATACCTGGGTGCGAACCGTTACACCACTTTCTTGGGAGTTTTGGACAAATTAATATTTATAGTATACACTGTGTATCAGCCAAATGGAATAAATTCGATAATAAATAAATGGGGGCGTGTTCGAAAAAACGCTCGGACACGTCGATTGTTATTTTTAGTTGCGCATTTTTTTCAACAAAAACTTTTTATACAGGGTGTGTCATGTGACCGTGGCCAATACCGACTTTCTTATTTTAAATGCAACACCTGGTATATTATTCAATTTTTGGATTCTTCAGAAAATTCTAGACATATTTCATGTACAATTTTTTAATTTAAATAGTTAATTTTTTTATCTAATTGGGTTCTAGCTAATTTTGACAAAAATATGTGTTTATAGTGGTTATGTTTTAACTGTAATTAGCTTAATTTAATATTAAATTTACCTTAGGCATGTGATCTAGCATAGAAAACGAGCTTTTTTTTTTCGAAAAACCTTGAATCATTTTAAGTTCTAGCTAGTTTTGACAAAAAATATCTGTTTATTGAAGTTATGTTTTAACTGTGATTAGCTTAATTTAATATTTCATTTACCTTAAGCATATGATCTAGCATAGAAAACGCGTTTTTTTTTTCGAAAAACCTTGAATCATTGTCAGCTGTAGTCGAGATGACTATACCACAGCTGCTAAAGCCAAAGGCGATGTAATTACATCGCTGTTGGGATGGTTTAGCTTAGTATTTTTGCGGTTAAGTAGTTTAGGTTAAGTAAGGCTATTTTAACATCTATTGGGCTTTAGCCTTTATTAATTAATTTATTAATATGTATTATCTTTACTAGCCTTTATTAATGAACGTATTTATTTAATGGCCTCTATGTTATCAATCAGTCATATTTGAAGGACAATTAAACATTTTAATTATGTGTCGTGTGTGAGAATCGAACCCACAGCTATTGATGGAACTTCGACTCAATACTTACACCACAAATGTTTTAGCACTGTTATTTAGTTGATCAAATAAAGCGATATGAAGATACTTCAGCGCGTCCGCATTATTTCATTCTTTGCATATCCTGATGTGGTAGCAGATTCTTGAAATCCCCTAATAAATATAAGAGCTACTACATTGGATTATAAATCGCAGATTTGGGCCCGGGATATTATATTACCGGCATATTTCCGAATCGCATTTATGATTGATCAAAATGCGATAAAATACTTGATGTAAACAACATTCTTGTGGAATATTTGTTGATTAGAAAGCAGAAGAGATCACGTTTCCCGTACTAATATTCGTATTTTATTTCTCTTTTTTTACGAAATATGTAAATACGAAATACGAGACTGCTTCTGGATAAATGCCACGAATCATTTTAAACAAAAGATGAGAGTTTAAAGAGGTGGTGGCTAATTATCAAAATGGCGGCTTTTAGGTCAGAGATTATGTTGTTTTAGTAATATATGAGAATTAATGTGGGGAAAATGTGCAATACTTGTAGTATGAAATATATCGGATAATGATGTGATCAGAAGGCACGTTGGACGGCTACCATCACGATGTTACCTCGAGCAGCACGATTCGGTTTTTACCATTTTAACATATGTCATGATCCATTTTTACGGAATGCAAAACACGGATTTTCCTGCTATTGCAAGCTGCAACAATAAACTTTAACTAGCACGTACTATATGTGAGTTATGAATGGTGGAAATGGTAAAATGCATCTAATTTATGGTTTCGCTGGGATGATATATCCGTTACAGGCTGAATTAAATGTGTTGATTTAATTTACATCCACGTTATTTCCCGCGCCGTGGAATGATCTAAAACTAACACAGGTCGGCGTTTTCTACAATATAGATTAGACATGATGATTAATATGGGATATGTATCTGATATGGTTATAAAAATGTGTTTGGTGTTCGGTGGAGATGTCTAATTTATTCTGGCTTTGTTTCTTGTCGTGTACACGGCCGCTAATGTGCGGACATTGTAGCCGAGATCCTACACGGGCATACGTCCTCCACTAGATTTTACCAATCCATCAAGATCTCACCCGAACTCGGGTTAAATTCTAACTGGTATGCTTGTCGCAGGCATTCCCGGTGATTGAAATTCACGCTAATGATTCCAGCTAATAATTATATGCTATAAAACGTTATAATACGCACTAAAATTTAAAGGCAATAATCAAATAATTTAGACTTACCGACAAAGAAGTGCAATTTAGATTGATTTATGCTGCAGACAGGTATGTTGGGTAATACATGTTATAGCTGTACGGTTTTTGCAGTTAACACGTTTATTATCGCTGACTTTATTTCAAGATGTATTGTTAATTAGTTATTTGTGTGTGTGTGTGCTTATTTTTATAATTGCACGGCTTGTGTGTACGGCGTTGCAAATTGTGCTATTAGAAAATATAAATGTCAATTTTCTATCTCTTCCTTATGATGTACAGGCATAGTAGGCAAAGTTAATGAGAGAGCTAACTTCTAATAAAAACCAGATAAAAACGTGTTTTATAAAGTATATAATTTAAGCCATCATTTCTTTACTGCTGTATTAATTACTGCCATGCCAGCAGTACTGTTTAAATGGCAGTTTAACACCCACAGCTTATTGACAAATTATTCAAAACGACTCGCGCTAATTGGAAAATAATATGAACAGTAAAAACAATCCTCCTGCATGTATGTCGCTGTTTTACTTAATAATATGACTTGTTTATTGCACACGCACCCAAGTAATTATCCTTGGGTTATTACAATTACGTCACCATAGTCAGTTTAAGTTTAACAGTGATATGCTTAATTCCAGAAAATCAAAGAACTGTTAATGATCTACATAGACTTTGATATCTTGAAATGCGCAGTGTTTCTGAGGGCAGCCTAAACGCACCAGAGAACTGATATGCATAAATTGTAAAGATTTCAGAATGTGCCGTGTTTGTCTGTTGAGAATCTCACGTAAAAATCCGAAATTTCCAGCAAAATTGCAATTCCAGCAAAAAAAAATGTCTTCGTGGCACATAATTATATGCACTACCTATACAGAATGTGATGGTTGCAATCACACTCACTCTATTCGTTGCTACGAAAGCACTAAAAAGTGCTTAATTAGAAAACCAAATAATTAGACTAACCTAACACTAATGTAACTTAAAGAAAAATAACAAATTATCCTTTTTCACAACGACATATATTTCTCTAAATGTACATTTGAACCACTACATGGTCATCTTCAGTAGACATTTGTACTCTGTCTGAGAGTACAAATGTCTACTGAAGATGACCACGTAGTGGTTGAAATGTGCATTTAGAGAAATAAATGTCGTTGTGAAAAAGGATAATTTGTTATTTGTCTTTAAGTGTTAATATTTCACAAGCTCCAACCGATTATTTTAACATAATGTAACCTATCCTGAACGAATATGATCTAATATTTTTCAGCAACTAACTTAACTTAACTAATATGATCTGATCTGTTTAAAAAACAAACATCGAATCGAATCCAATATCAAAATTCTCTATGGCAGGGGCTATGGCAGGGGCTTCCTTAAAATATTTGCAGAAAGGCCACATCAGAATTATGTAAATTCTGGAAGATAAAATATAAAATATCTTTTCAGTAATAAATCAGACATTTCTGAATATAGTACCCACTTTATTAAAATAATATATAGAAAATTTCTATTAAAACTGCTAGTTGTTTAGTTAGCTTTCAATGTATTGGTAGGTATTTTGCATTTTACTTAAAAGTAGATGCTTTTGCATCTATACGCTTGAAATTTATTTAAAATTTAGTTAACAATAACTTTGATACTGATAGAGCAAATCAATTCTTCGTGTACTGCATGGAAAAGAACACATTTCAGAAATAGTTCAAAATTAATTTGTTAGAATGAATATTATATACCTTAAAATATTCTGGTTTTTGAAATTTTGAAAAAAATTGTATTAAATCAATTTCTCCTTAGTTAGTTTTCACTACTTATACCTTAAAAATTTGACATTTTCTTTTAAATATATTTCTGATTTACCAAGAGAAATTGAAAATATTTAATTACTAAGATATTCCGAAATATTAGAGTAATTATTAGCTTTGGGTACACGAATCACTATATCAAATGAAAGATTATTTAATGGACTTCCATACTATGCAATAATATATAAGGTGTTCTATTTAAAAAAATTTAAAAAATGGTGCAGTTTGCGAATATTGATCCAGTATGATATACTAAGTTATGTGTCAAATGAAAATTTACTATTGAAGGTCAGCTATCAATAGAACTAGACACCGAATTAGAGCTTACTAGCTCCTTCAATAAAAGTAGACAAAATATTATAAAATATTAAAAAAATATATGAAGTATAAATATTATTCAAACATCTAAATAAGTTGCTAACGGTTAGGTCTCAACCCCTATAACCCAATATCATTTTAATTCTGTAGTAACACAGCATCCAAAAATATAAAGATATACAGGGTGGTCACCTTTACGACGCCCTCCATTAGGATCTATTAAACGGAAATACATACAGACTTGGTCAAAAGGGATAAAACTTTCTCTTTTTTGTGCCTTTCAATATACTGAAACGAAATACGGGATATCTTGCACAGTTCCTGAAATATCGCCAAAACAAAGTGCACATTCCTTTTCCTCTTATAACTTTTGAAGGAAATTTTACGAAACTTGACCCTCTTACATGTTTCGACGTGAGCTTTCTGATGGCAGTACTAAACATTTTCTGCACCAACTAGATGCCCAAATTTTCATAGTCAACTTTTGATTTTCTTATGGCCGCAATATTGGATTTTAATAGTATTTAAAAGAGAGGAAAATTCCAATTTCAACCATGTATAACATACGGGTAATCTGACATTATTTACAACCAAGAAGATAAGATAATCAAAAGTTGACTATGAAAATTGGGGCATCCAGTTGGCGCAGAAAATGTTTGGCACTGTAATCAGAAAACTGACGTCGAAAAATGTAAGAGTGCCAAGTTTCGTAAAATTTCCTTTAAAAGTAAAAAAGTTATAAAAGGAAAAGGAAAGTGACCTTTTTAAGTTTTTCAACGATATTTCAGGAACTGTGCAAGATGGCCCAGATTTCGTTTCAGTATATTGAAAGGCACAAAAATGAGAAACTTTTATCCCATTTGACCAAGTCTGTATATATTTCCGTTTAATAGATCCTAATGGTGGGCGTCGTAAAAGTGACCATCCTGTATAGGGTGTTCCATTTAAAAAAAAAAACATAAGTGTAGCCTGTAACTTTCATGTGAACTACCCTGTACAAATTTCAATATTTTTACGAAATGAAACTAATTATTGTACACAACTTTTATACAAAACAATCGATATTTTGATTAATTACCCCGTTGTTTACCATTCCCAGAGCGCTGGGACGTAAGTAGGGATAATGGCGCCCATGGCAAGCACCAAAATGGTGCCCTGTCATATATATTTATTTAGAAAACCAATATCTTAGATTTTGTATGGTAAGATCAAATACCTTATATTAATATATTGCCCGTCTTATCAACTTATCATTATCATTTCAAGAATAAGTAGAAAAGCAGCAGTTTATTCTGAACTCCGCCATTTTACTACAGCTATATTAATCGTAGTAGAAAATTACTTGAACCTGCCTTGGTGTAACTGAAGAAAATTGGTCAATGATATGATCAAAGTCCATTTTTTTGTATTTTTGGTCTTTCTACACTTAGATTCTACGCACAGCCTGCCTTGGCCCATAGAGGCTCTCAAATAATGAAAATGTCAGTATCAAATCGTTAAATCATCTTTTACAACTAGCAATAGAAATGGCCAATGGTCAGTATGATGTGAGTGGTTCTAATATTAGGGAAAATATTCTCATCTCGATATTGCACTCTAAATTTAAAAACCGCTTCACTTTCCATAATTTGTCGTCCCGACTTAACATATGTTACATAAGTTTTGGGATTTTGTTTAAATGCTCTACGTGACATTGTAAAACTATTACATCTGGTCAACTATGGAGAAACATGTTGCTAGGATTCTTCTAACACAAGTATATAAATAAGCTCTAAAAATTTGAAAATACGCGCTTAAAAAAGCAGGTGAATTAAGAAAAATAAGCAACAAAATACTTGAAAAAAGCTTCAATAAAGCAAAAACAAAATTATTTTCAAATAAAACTAAAATTAAAAATACTAATGTAAAAACATATACAAAATATATATGTTACTGTTAAAAAAAAATAAGTAATTTTTATGAAAACAATTTAATACAATGTGTTTTCTAAAATTTCTATTAATTTTTTTTCCTCTAATTGAAAAAAAATATGTTTATAAACGAAAAAACTTCTTAAATACCTCCAAGCGTACTTAAATGGACATATTAGGAAACTATTAACATCTAAATTCTAAACTTTCTTCAAAATTGCATTGTAATAAATTTCCTATCTTCTGAAGTTTTGTAAAACCGTCACTTTTTCAGAGTACATCACCAATTTGTTGTGTATTATCTGCTCAATTTGGCAGATTTTTTTTGAAAAGATATTTGAAAATCATAGACAATTACGACAAATTCCACTAAGTCAATCCTTGCTTTTCTAGTTTTTTTTAATTAAATCGCTACAAGAGCATAGTTAGATTTTAGAAAAGCGAAATGTTATGTCTCAATTTTTTTAATATATCTTGACATTTATACCTATGAGGCTTCAGCAGAGGATGGAGAAATTTCCAAAACCTACATTACGCATACACCCAAATACGACATCTAGTGATTATTGGTTTCGAAGGTAAAGGTATATGGGATATACAGGGTGGTCACTTTTACGACGCCCACCATTAAGATCTATTAAACGGAAATACATACAGAGTTGGTCAAAAAGGATAAAAAAAAATCATTTTTGTGCCTTTCAATATACTGAAACGAAATCCGGGATATCTTGCACAGTTCCTGAAATATCGTGGAAAAACTGAAAAAGTGCACTTTCATTTTCCTCTTATAACTTTTTTTTATTTTTGAAGGAAATTTTACGAAACTTTTATCCTAAACTCTGTATATATTTCCGTTTAAAAGATCTTAATGGTGAGCTCGTAAAAGCGACCACCCTGTATAGAAGGTATAGAGTAGCTTTTAATTGGGCTCTAATTGTTTCTGTTGCTCTATGCAATCCATGTGCAAGCCATTAAGAGTAAATTATTTTTTTGTATTTTTTTCTTAATTTCCATCAGTCTTACCTTACAAGTATTATTTTTTCATGTGGAACTGAATTAGGCAGAAGAAAATGGTTCTACTCAAGGGTAAGAATCGCTAAATAAGCAGCAGAAAAGCAAATTTTCCAAGAAAATATAAAAAAATCTAAAATGGCGGAATTAGGCTCAAAAAGCAAAACAATATAGATGTAAAAAAACTCGTTTTTTTCTTTTTGGATCTTCCTCATTTAAAATTAATTTGGTGTGCTATTAATATATCGTCGGCTTAATGTTACAAGGTTGTATGTGCAAATTTGAAAATTTGGGAATAAAGACTTTAAATATATTTATTATAGAAAATTATGCATTGTGCACTGTAATTAGATTTTTTTATCACAGATTCTTAATAATCCGATTTTAACCTTTCAATAAGTTGAAAAGTCTCGCTTTGAAAACATGTAAAGCCTGTACCCTGTAAAGCTATAGACTTATATATTGAAAAAATGTTACATGCAACCTTATAACACTAAGCCGACGATATGTAAATAGCAAATTTGCTAGAAATCCGGGCCCGAATTAAAAACAATATTTATCAATTTATCAAAAGAAATTAATCGAAGAAAAATACAATATCATCATTGATGATAATATATTTTTCATTGGAAAATGAGATCAGAAAAATTAGTTGTGGAACTGTATTTCTTTTGTCATTGTATTTGTTTTATTATCGTTCATAGTTATACCATTGTTATTTTTAATAATAATTAATAAACAAACAACTCATGGTTTTTTTATTAAATGTCTGCCATTTTTGTTAATATAACTTTTATACCGCTATATCAACATTACTCGTTGGGCAATAATTTCAAGTTTTGCTTACAAATTTGCAAATTGGGGCTACCCCAGTGGCCGAACTAGTAAAATAATAATTAGATGAAGGCATGGGCCAGTCGATCCAGTGACTATTGTGATGAGACTGATGAGGATTAATGGACGTGTCGAAGGGGCAGATATGTCGTCGGGCGCGTTCTGTTTCATTTCAGTGGGCAATAACGTCATTCTTCAGTGCCAGCAACAACAAAATTTCATCCGAACTATTTTAATCCGTGATATAAACAACGATAGAGCCATTAATTAGTTAATTAAGTAATTGTTTGTAATTGGAATTTTAACAAGATGTATCAGATTGTAATTGGTTCGGAATGGTTATCGACAACTATGTCAGCTGTGTTTATGATCGTCGGATGGTCATTAGCATTGTTTCATGAATATTCATGGGAACTGAGGCAAGTCGGAACTCATCCTGTCGTACCTGATGCGCTTTTAAGGCTAATTAAACTAGAAATTAATTAGTTAAATACTTATTGCCTATAAGGCAGGAAAATTTAACCCGTTAAATTAAACTCCACTGTATTTGCAGTCATTGATTCTGCGGAACTAATTCGATTTATTACTCATTTAGATTTAATTGCTTTTTCCTTATAGCGAAATCTATTATACTTCCAAGTACTTTTCGAGTCACATTAGCGGTATTTACAGTTGCCGATTCTGTTTGTATGCGTATTCCGACCTGAGAGCGGCGAATGTCTAATTATTTTAATGCAGAGTCCCCGAATTGGCGCAATAAATTTGGATTATATCTATTTAAGGCCTCAATATAAACCAATTTAAATTCTTGACCAAAACTAAATTTAAGGGCCCGACATAAATTCAAATTAATGAAAAAAGTAAAGGACGAACACGGCGATTCAGTTAATTATAAAATGTACTATATACGCGTTTAGAGAGTCACAATTAAATTTATAGTCCACACATTCCGAGCACAAGCACTTTCGAAATTATTTATGCCCAGACATTACCCGATGCGTTTGTACAATAAAAAACAACTTGTATAAGCTACGGGCTGTAAAATTTAATGCTTTAAATTTATGACATCACACCTAATAAAGTACGGACCGGCGCAGTCAACAGGTCACGGACTGATTCGGAAATCTGGATCAGGTTTTTAATCAACGTAATCCTCGCTATTATTATGCCGTGCTGATCGATTGAGCACGTATAATGGTATAATATTAAATTTAAATTAATTTACATACATTGTGACCGACAGCGTTAAACTGAAACATTAATATGTGTGGTCTATGCTCTAACGATCGAGATAAAAAGAACGGCCGAGATTGTTCGATTTTTTTGTTCGAGGCGAATTTAATTTAAATAATAATTAGATACACACGGCACGCGCTCGTTTCATTCCCGTTTCGCTGTGCATGGGCAAAAATCGACAGTTTTATAATTAGCGACGCAGATATCAAGCCTCTGACGTTGCCTTTGCATTTCAGGCACGAGTCTATCCGGTTTGCGGTCGCTTTTTGCACAGCGCGCATACTCTGCTTGACGTATAGGTGTATTTCTATGATAATACTGTCATGTATGACAAACTTCATGTCATACGTTCGATATAAATATCAACTTAAACGCGAAGACACGGAGGCTTTCCCGGTATTCTCGGTGACACTGAATCACCTTTTTTCACCACTAATATATTTGATCATAAATTATTATGATGCATTGTATACAAACCGCTTTTTAATAATTTTCATTCAAAGAAATATTACTTTACGCGCCCGACTATTAGTAGTGGAGGAGGCACCTTAAAAAAATAATCAAATAATTAGAATAACAGAGATACATTTTATAAATATTAATTGTACTCATTTCTACATAACTATTAATATTGGAGTATTTTTATATTAAAATTATTAAAACTTTAATAGATGGTAATAAAATGAATAAATCTACCAATATCATGTTATCCCCAAATTGAACGTGCTATATATTTTTCGGTACAAAAGGCATTCAGTTTAAGATTTTATTCAAATATGTTTTTTAATATCTTTAACATTTTCTTAATTGAAGACTCTTGTGCCACAAGGAGATAAGTCCAAAATGCTAATTTTGGGCATTAAAAAATAAAACGTTTCAGTTATCTACTATTAATTTTTTTATCCCGGTTTAAGATTTATTAGACTACATACAAAACAAAAGTGTCCTACAGGAACATGTTGTACAAAAACATGTTGAACAACATGTTGTTGCACCAAATTGTGAAGCAATATTTCAGGCGTATAGATGTAAAACTCGCCATGTCCACTTTTCATTAAAAGAAACAGTTGAATATTTCGGCGTGTAGTGCTTTTTACCGCGCTTCTGCCGTTACTATTATAACATGGAAAAAAACCTACCCCATTCAAACTAAATTATAAAATACTGATGTCACAGCAAAACTTACCTTGTCCGCTCTCTGTTTATATTCAAAACTGGTCTTATCCACCCGACCAATGAGTAGAGTAAAATGTAAATGACGTGTTCGATGTTAGGTACTCTCTATAGGGTCTTCCTGAAAATAAATATATAACCTTTTTGTGTCTTAACGTAAAGTTTATAACCTGTAATTAAACATCCCACAGAGAAAACGTTTGGTTTTCATTGTAACTTATCAACAAACAACATACAATATCGTAAAACTTACACATTTTGTCACGTGTCCGACGAAACGCTGTTATTGGCCGAGCGGCACTGTGACGTCTTTGCGCATCTTGGCGATCGGGAGTCAGTGCATAAGGGATAGGAATCGTGGATTAATTCGACTTAGAATCCAGTCTGACATAAAATAAGTTCTGATGGGTTAGTAAAGGAACAGCCAGATAATCTGATAGAAGTTCACGTGTTAATGGTTCCCGACATTTTCTCAAAAAGTGAATTTTTCAACGTAGCCGAAACGCGTGGAGTCGCATATAATTTTTCAAATCCTCTTCCAGCTGTAAGAACAAATAAAATACTGTATAAACTTTGCAATATATCCTATATCTCATACGAATTGGTAATGCTGATTTTAAAATTTGTAATTATTAATCATCTAATCTAATTTCTAAAATCAACAGTTTGCTACAAATATTGTTTCAACATGTTTTTTTAGTTTTAACTAAACGTTTGTGTAAGAACATATTGTAAAAATCTCACAGTACTTTTAAAAAGTAATAACGATATGGAAGGTATTGTTTTAGAATGGAACCCACAAAACTATTTTGAGGTTATGTTATTACTAATGTATATATATATAATCGGAAATCTCCTTGAATACACATTATTAATGATGATAGTTAATTATATATATTTAACGAATTTCGTCGATAATTTATTGAAAATTATGTACTTACATTAAAATGGTCTTCACAAAAATAGTGAGACGTCAAAGTGACTCACTTCGGACTTGTTGTAACCCCTTTTTCCGTATATCCCCTGTTGGGACGTTTATAAACAACTTATTTGGTTTGCATTTACTGCTGTTATCACATCCAGGCACAATGCAATACTTATTCGTCCCTTTTTTCGTAAAACCGACGTTTTCTTTCTGTCGCTCCATTGTAAGCATTGCTACAGCTGAGCGCCACGTGCGTTGTGAAGTCACAGCAGCATGGCGGGCTTTTGGGACCTTTTTAAACGCCGTTAATTTTAAAATCGTGGTTGCTAATTACAACGATTTGTCTGAACACAAAAATTAGTGCCAAGGATGTTTTTAATGTGTCTAGAGTTCAATTTCAAGGTTTTTGAAAAGTCGCGGAAGACCCTATTCACGATGTTTTTGCGTCAGTGGAGTCTATGAGTAATTTTATTGGTAGTGTTTCGGAAATAACTGAATTCACCAATGGAACTTGTCAAGTTGTTTTAGGTTAAATTGTTTTCAAATTGAGGTTATATTTTTTAAATAACATTGTTGCCAGATGTAATGTTCAAATTATCAGAGACGAAAATGGAAAGGCAGGAAAGAAAATGGAAAATAATGCATTGAAAAACATTCAATTTATTGCATTTTGGACAAGGATTGTGTGGAGACTTAGGTATGCCAATTTGTATTAAATGCTATAAATAACTGATAAATCTGACAATGTGGTAGGAAGCAAATGTCTAATAGACATCAACACAAAAAAATTATTAACTTCCGTTGCATCACTGAATCAGTTTGTTCAACATGACAAAAAGAAAACCCAGCCAACTCCTGCAGAAAAGTCGTCAATGTATAACACAATCTTGTTTAGGGTTCGTAATCGTAGCTAACTGGAGAAATTAATATTTTTATTACTATAACTACGTCAAAACTGTTAAATTTTGAAAAAAAAAAACGAGAAATTTGAGAGACTGCGAAATATCAACAACAAATTTGTGTTATTTGGAAAGATTCAGACCAAAAATGCAGAAATTTTCAAACCACGACGTTAAACGTATTGATTTTTCACTAGGTTTTTAAAACATTCTCGATAAATTAGAGAAACTTTGAAATATGAACAACAAATTTGTGAAATATTAAACGATTTATTCCATAATGAAGACATTTTCAAACAAGCAGAGGTTCACTGCAATAGCAATTATAATGATACTAATCCATAAACTTTATTTTAACTTGCGTTGAATTTAAAAATAACGTATGTTGTTTGGAAATATTCACGACAGATTTCTGAATCTTAACTAGTTAGTATAGTAATATTGACGACGTAATACTCGTAGAGTCGACATACAAATAAATAATAATAATAATTATTATTAAAGTTTTGTAGTGAATATCGAAATGTATGTTCATTAGCTGAACAGCTTTAAAAAATTGTATAAAATAGCATAACATCTTTTCAAATATATGTAGGTAAAAATCGGATTGATGAGGCTGATACATGATAAAACTCCATGTTAATATATATACGGCGCGGTTTTTTTATCGCAGAACATGGCTATGTTCAGTTTTAAAACGCCAGTATTAAATTAATTGCTAAAATTCAATGGTATGCAACCAAAATTACAGGCCGCGTTACAAGAACTCTGTCATTTCAAATGTCAAAACTGTTGACAGAAAATGTATTCGACGCAATAAAGTATTTAAATAGGGGAATGATGCCGATCTGGCTGGTATACGGATTGGACGAGATTAATTTAAGTTTATTATCCTGCGATACCAATCTCATAAATCCGGTTCAATCAACAATCATCAACCGTTAATCCCGAAATAGTAACTCACTTGTCAAATGGAAGATATAGGTTATTGCTTGGCATAACATAATACGTTTAATTTCATTTCTTCAGTTGAAATATGGCATCTCCTAGTTCTTTTATGATGAAGTTATTTGTTTATTAATTATTATTAAAAAGAATAATGTAGTGACTATGAACGATAATAAAACGAATACTAAAACAGTGACAAAAGAAATACAATTGCTCTCAACTAATCTTACTACTTTTAATTTTCAATGAAAAATATATTATCATCAATGATGATAATGTATTTTTCGTTGATTAATTTCATTTGATGAATTGATGAATATTGTTTTTAATTCCGATTTTATTGTTCATTTGTTATTAGTAGGGTCCGGATTTCTAGCAAATTTGCTTTTTTCGTATATTAATAGCACACCAAATTCATGTTTTGTAGTTTTTTGACACCAATATTGTTTTGATTATTTTCGCCCTTTTAGATTGTTTTCATATTTTCTTGAAAAATCTGCATTTTTTTGCTAATTTCGCGAATTTTACCCTGAAGTAGAAACTTTTCTTTTTTTAATAATTAATAAGTCATTCTTATTTTGTTTTGCCAAATTCAGTTCCACGTGATTCCACATCATTCCAGATGAAATAATACATGTAGGTACGGCAAAAGCAGAGGGAAATTGAAAACAAAAAAATACAAAAATTGAATTTACTGTGCAAGCCATTAAGGCACATGGATTATTTACATCGTATAATTTCGTTCCACTTATGCATTACTTATAGGTATGGATAGAATCTTACCAACAAGTTTTGGTAGTTCAGTGAAAACATCAGATGAAAATATTTGTATCAATTTTTTATCAATTGGCAAATCGAGCGGTTTGGGGGAAGGAATGATATTTTTAAGTAGGCAGATATCATCATATAATTTATCGGCATATAATTCTACATTTATGTATTTTGCAGCATCTAACAAATCTTGATATTTGAAATTTTTGTTCTTAAGATTAATGACTGAAAAATATTGGAATGGGCTGTTTTGAAAATCATAAAATTTTACTAAATAATTAATAGCCTATATGTACACCATTTTCGCTTCAGTCACAATTTTTTTTTCATAGGTAGTTAGGAAATTTAAACTTGTATTCACTTTACTACTAAAACATCTTCTAATAGCATATATTTTTAATACCAAGTTTTCAATAT
Organism: Othius punctulatus; assembly: GCA_951805005.1. Lineage (NCBI taxonomy): Eukaryota > Metazoa > Arthropoda > Insecta > Coleoptera > Staphylinidae > Othius > Othius punctulatus. Next base: position 31,021,248 of record OX638138.1, on the reverse strand, counting down.
CGAAAGACAATGCCTTACGTGCGTATCTGGCTGCATTATGTACTACGTGACAGTAACAATTACTTTTTAAAATTTTTGGATTAAGGTCTGTTAATTTCTTGTATACAGATTTCTTCTTGCCCTATTTAACAGGTGCGTTATTTTCAGATTGAGAACTAAAATTTGATAAGTCAAGTTTATATTCTTGAAAACAATTTAATAATCTTGTACCAATTGACTCAAAATTTTCGTCTGGATCTTCATAAAAGTCAATAACTCTATTTTGAATTCCTTTTTCTAAATGGAAATCAAGGATCAGGAACAGGAAATGCAATCGGAAACATTTTTCTGTTGCCTTTGTTGGATGCATAGTTCGCCAAAGAAAATGGAATTGCTTTGCCGTTATTGATTCCAAGTTCGTCAAGAACTACTTGAATAGACTTTGGTGCTAGTATGTTTTCAACAATTGCTTCGGCCTTTGTTCTGCCACAATGATAGTTTCCTTCCAGTTGTGGAATCGAAATATAATAAGTAGGGCCATGTATATATTTCTTCGCACTTTAACTAGTGCACACAGTGTCATCTGACATGAGCATAATAGGGCTCCTGGCGAATCTTTCATGTCTAAAATGAAAAGATAAAGGCATCAGTAAATCGGATAGCTTTATTTGCATCAGCTGATGATTAGATTTTGTGACCACAAGAGAGTCATTACAAATAAGAGTTCATCATTCATTAATACTAATCATTGAATATTTTTTCTGCGATGGAAATAGAACTTTCCATTCATAGAGTGTACCTCTAACTTGCAACGCTTTCCAAGATATTCAGAAAGTGACGCAAGTTAAGGTGATGCTGGAAATCTGTGTATGTGTTATATAAATTCATATAAATCAATTATTGGTAGTAGTAATTAATAAAAAAATTAAAAATAGTAAAGACTTCATGAAAATTCTACTATTTGTAAAATATATTCTATATATTTATATACGAATAAATAAAAAATCAAATGTTAAAATCACATTACAATACGTTAAAAAACTTTTGTAGATGTGTAAATTTCAACTCTCTAGAAATTTTTTTAAAAAACAATTTTGAATATGTATTACACATACATACATATTCTAAATGGATTTTGCCGTTCAAAATCCTAAAGGTTCCCATTTGAAATTTTCAAAGTTGACCTTCTCCTAGCAATTTCAAGGTCATTCATGGTCACGATAATTTTATCACTAAATATATTTTTTCAAGCCCTGCAACTTTTGTCTGAAACATTTTTCACGAAACTCTCACGTTTTCCCAAGACATATTCTGGTGTATCCATATTTTTTCATAACCCCGTTGAAACGATTTTGATTGGACTATCGACACCATATGAATAGCTTATTTCAGAAACCCGTCGACATTTTTATGAATTTTTCCTTTTTACAGAATACGGTATATCAGTAATCAAAATGCACATTTTTCTATATCATCCCTTTAACTGACATTCAAATTTATGAAATATTTAATAACAATATATAAAATATGAAAACATGTGGTGTTTTTCGTTGTTTTTCGAAATTTTGCAAAGTACACTTAACGGGTTTCGGAAATAAACAATTCATATCAGGTCTTTCTACATTGACTATAAATGCCTTATTACTAGTTTCAAATAAAAATTCTCTTAATATTATACGTTATTCAGATAACATACACCCCTTAACAAAAACTCGTTGCGCCACTGAGTCCGGTAATTAAAGTGGCAAGAAAAACTCGTTGATTAGACCGTGGGATCTGATGCGCCAGATCATACAAAATTCTTAATTGAAAATTACAATATAATTACCCTGCGAATGTAAAGCACATAAATGAATTATGGACGTTCATAGTAATAAATTATTAAGTAATTACTTGTATTAATGTGGTAATTAATTTTACACGCGATATCGCTCATGTACGATCTTACTAAAGACCAGCCATGTTTTTTAATGGCATGCAATATTATTTCCCCATATCATATTTGTTTACATCATAAAAATGTCCATTAAATTGAGTAAGTTTTAAAGAATTATATTTTAGTATTTTTCAAGTACCTACTTTAGTTTAATGTGTATAATAATATCACATATTGTTAAATAAATAGCTCTTGAAAATGTTTGAGAAATCTAAACAATTGTAGAGGATTATCTATACACAAGTGAAACCAAGTGTTTTTATTTACGATATATTTTGTAAAGTTTATGAAATTATAGCATAATGCTACATTCACGGTCTATGAATATCTAGTAATTTTGTTGGTAGTGTTACGGAAATAACTGAATTCCCCAATAGGACTTAACATTTTTTTTAAGCTAAGTTGTTTTCAATTTGAGATTATATTTTTTAAATAACATTGTTGGCAGATGTAAAATTTATATTATTAGAGATGAAATTTTGTTGCAGTTGTATAATTTTTGGCATTTTGATTAATATTTTGACAGATGTGAACATTATTTCTGGGTTCGAATTTCGAATGATATCTTTAAGCTAGTAGTGAAAAAAATTATAAATCTGATAATGTAGTAGGAAGCAAATGTCTAATAGATATCGACACATTTTTTTTAATAACTTCTGTTGCATCACTGAATCAGTTTGTCCAACATGACAAAAAGAAAACCCAGCCATCCTGTACAACAAGTTGTAAAATTTTTGGCTTTTTGATTAATATCTTGACAGAAGTGAAAATTATTTCTGTGTTCGAATATGCAGTAAAAAAATAAATAATGATATATTTAAAAGTTAGCAGTGAAAAAAATATATAAATCTGACAATGGGGTAGTAAGCATATGTCTAATAGACATAGACATACAAATTAAATAATGATATCTTTAAAAGATAGTAGTGAAAAAAATGATAAATCTGATAATCTGGTAGGAAGCAAATGTCTAATAGATATCGACACAAAAAAAAAATAATTAACTTCCGTTGCATCACTGAATCAGTTTGTCCAACATGACAAAAGGAAAACCTAGCCAACTCGTACAAGTTGTATAATTTTTGCCAATTTGATTAATATTTTGACAGAAGTGAAAATTATTTCTGTGTTCGAAAATGCAGTAAAAAAATAAACAATGATATCTTTAAAAGCTGGTAGTAGAAAAAATTAAAAATCTACCAATGTGGTAGGACGCAAATGTCTAATAGACATCATCATAAAAAATAATTAACTTCCGTTGCATCACTGAATCAGCTTGTCCTCAAATAATAGGTTGTCATCGGGTTGCAAAAAGGTCATATTTTAATATATATTATATTGATTATGCTATTATTATTACAATACTAATTTTACTTTAAGTTTAAGGTTTTATCCATAACTTACCAGTTATGTATTTAGGGTATTATTATTAGGTACTTACTGGTAGAATTATTTTTATTTTATTTTATTATTTATTTATTTTATTTCGCCTGAATAGTTTCGTTTTTCAAATTTTAATATTAATATTTTAATGTTGTATCTTTCAAATTTCAAAATTCAAATTAATTACAAATATTTATCGTAAATATTAGGTCAAGATATAAACATATTAAAATACATATATCATGCCTCTGATGATGTTTTTTTAGAAACCGAAACTATTCAGGCGAAATAGAATAAATAAATAATAATTTAAAAAAAATAATCTACCTGTAAGTACCTAATAATAATAATACTTATTTTACTTATAAACTACCTAATCTAATTACTGACGTATCTCAAAATAACTCTAGTAAATTTTAATAACATAAACGATATGAAAAATAACATCACAATTTATAGTTTAATTACTTAATTCCTATAATGGTATACAATATAATTAGATAGAGATAGTTAAATGTAATGAAATGTATCATATATTAAGCAATATTTTCAGGAAATTATATAGCATTTTAAAGTTTTTGTTAGTTTGGTTCATGTCTTCTAGACTTTTCGACTCCTGTAAAAGTATCCAATATAATTAGGTATGCTCGGTTTGACTACGAGTAATTATTTAAATTCAATATTACCCCTTGACGAGCTGCTGTAAAGTTCCAGAGTTTTGGAATTTAAAATTGAAATGTACAAAAATTTGAACTTTTTTTTGGTAATTTTTTTATACTTAATTACAATGAAATGTCTCGTATATTAAGCAATATTTTCTAGAATTTCAATTGAATTTTAATGTTTTCGTTATTTTTGTTGATATTTTTTAGACTTTTGCATTTTGATTTTTTTTTTACTTTTTTGGTAATTTTCCGATACTTAGTTACAAAGAAATATCTCATGTATTAAGCAATATTTTCTGGAAATTCTATTGAATTTTAAGGTTTTCGTTAGTTTTGTTTATATTTTCTAAACTTTTTAACACCTGTAAAAGTATCCAATATAATTAGATATGCTTAGGTTTGATTACGAGTAATTATTTAAATTCAAGATTATGCCTTGCGTACTAGAAGCTGCTGTAAAGTTACCGAGTTTTGGAATTGAAAATTGAAGTGTACAAAAATTTAAACGTTATTGATAAATTTCTGATACTTAATTACAATGAAATGTCTCGTATATTAAGCAATATATTCTGGAATTTCTATTGAATTTTAATGGCTTGGTTAGATTTGTTGACATTTTCTAGACTTTTGAATTTTGAAAAATTTGAACTTTGTAACTTGGTAATTTTCTGATACTTAATTACAATGAAATGTCTTATATATCAAGCAATATTTTCTGGAATTTCGATTGAAGTTTAATGTTTTGGTTAGTTTTGTTGACAATTTCTAGACTTTTGAATTTAAAAAAAAAAAGAACTTTTTAGGTAATTTTCCGATACTTAGTTATATTGAAATATCTTTTATTTATTTATTTATTTTATTTAATGACAGGTGCCACCATACACTGCAACATAAAATCTTGCTCGGTGGATGTCATCGTCACAATTTATAAAATTTAGTCATACACATACAAAAACGTTTACATAAAAGATTTCTCATATATCAAGCAATATTTTCTGGATATTCTATTTAATTTTAATTTTTTTGTCAGTTTTGTTGATATTTTCTAGACTTTTGCACTCCTGTAAAAGAATTCAATATAATTAGATATCTAATGGATATCTATGGTCTAATTACGAGTAATTATTTAAATTCAAGATTACGCCTAGCCTAGTAGGAGCTGCTGTAAAGTTACTGAGTTTTGTAATTGAAAATGGAAATGTACAAAAATTTGAACCTTTTGGTAATTTTCTGATACTTAATTACAATGAAATGTCTCGTATATTATGCAATATTTTCTGGAACTTCTATTGAATTTTTATGTTTTAGTTAGTTTTGTTAACATTTTCTAGACTTTTGAATTTTGAAAAATTTGAACTTTCTTGGTAATTTTTTGATACTTAATTACAGTGAAATGTCTCATATATTAAGCAATATTTTCTGGATAATCTATTGAATTTGAAAGTTTTTGTACGTTTTGTTGATGTTTTCTAGACTTTTCGACTGCAGTTAAAGTATCCAATATAATTAGATATGCCTCGGTCTGATTACGAGTAATTATTTATATTCTAGATTACGCCTGGCCTACTAGGAGCTGCTGTAAATTTACTGAGTTTTGGAATTCAAAATTAAAATGTACAAAAATTTGAACTTTTTTGGTAATTTTCTGATACTTAATTACAATGAAATGTCTCGTAAATTAAGCAATATTTTCTGGAAATTCTATTTAATTTGAAAGTTTTTGTCAGTTTTGTTGATATGTTCTAGACTTTTCGACTCCTCTAAAAGTATCCAATACAAATAGACATGCCTCGCTCTAATTTCGAGTAATGATATAAATTCAAGATTACGCCTGGCCTAGTAGGAGCTGCTGTAAAGTTACTGAGTTTCGGAATTGAAAAGAGAAATGTATAAATATTTAAACATTTTTGGTAATTTTCTGATACCTAATTACTATGAAATGTCACATATATTAAGCAATATTTTCTGGAAATTCTATTTAATTTTAAAGTTTTTGTCAGTTTCGTTGATATTTTCTAGACTTTTCGACTCCTATAAAAGTATCCAATTAAAATAGATATGCTTCGCTCTAATTTCGAGTAATTATTTTAATTCAAGATTACGCCTGGCCTAGTAGGAGCTGCTGTAAAGTTACCGAGATTGGTAATTGAAAATTGAAATGTACAAAAATTTGAACTTTTTTGGTAATTTTCTGATACTTAATTACAATGAAATGTCTCGTATATTAAGCAATATTTTCAGGAATTGCTATTAAATATTAATGTTTTGGTTAGTTTTGTTGACACTTTCTAGACTATTGAATTTTGAAAAATTTGAACTTTTTGGTAATTTTCCGATACTTAGTTACAATGAAATATCTTATATATTAAGCAAATTTTCTGGAAATTCTATTTAATTTTAAAGTTTTTGTCAGTTTTGTTGATATGTTCCAGACTTTTCGACTCCTGTAAAAGTATCCAATATAAATAGACACGCCTCGCTCTAATTTCTAGTAATGATTATAATTCAAGATTACGCCTAGCCTAGTAGGAGCTGCTGTAAACTTACTGAGTTTTGGAATTGAAAAGTGAAATGTATAAATATTTAAACTTTTTTGGTAAATTTCTGATACCTAATTACTATGACATGTCACATATATTAAGCAAAATTTTCTAGAAATTCTATTGAATTTTAAGGTTTTCGTTAGTTTTGTTTATATTTTCTAAACTTTTTGACACCCTTAAAAGTATCCAATATAATTAGATATGCCTCGGTCTGATTACGAGGAATTATTTAAATTCAAGATTACGCCTTGCCTACTAGAAGCTGCTGTAAAGTTACCGAGTTTTGGAATTGAAAATTGATGTGTACAAAAATTTTAACTTTTTGGTAAACTTCTGATACTTAATTACAATAAAATGTCTCATATATTAAGCAATATTTTCTAGAAATTCTACTTAATTTTAAAGTTTTTGTTAGTTTTGTTGATATTTTCTAGACTTTTCGTCTGAAATTATCCAATATAATTATTACGCTCGGAGCATTGCTGCTAGACTAATGAATATTTAGGAATACATCTGATTGGAAGTTATTGGATACTTCATGTGCTACATTTTAAAATTATTTTTAAGTATACAGAGTGTACCATAAATCCGGGAATTGTAAAGTATTCAATATAATTAGATATGCCTCGGTTTGTTTACGAGTAATTATTTAAATTCAAGATTACGCCTGACTTACTAGGAACTGCTGTAAGGTTACAGATTTTTGGAATTGAAAATTGATATGTACAAAAATTTGGACTTTTTTGGTAATTTTCTGATACTTAATTACATTGAAATGTCTCATATATTAAGCAATATTTTCTGAAAATTCTATTGAATTTTAAAGTATCGTTAGTTTTGTTGATATTTTCTAGACTTTTCGACTCCTGTAAAAGTATCCAATATAATTAGGTATCCTCGGTTTGATTACGAGTAATTATTAAAATTTAATATTACGCCTGACCTACTAGGAGCTGCTGTAAAGTTACCGAGTATTCGAATTGAAAATTGAAATGTACAATTTTTTTAACTTTTTCTGTAATTTCTGGTAATTTTCTGTTACCTAATTTAAATGAAATCTCTTATACAGGGTGGAAAACCTATCCTCACTCGGACCATTGCTGATAGACTAATGAAAATTGAGGGAAAAATCTGAATGGAAGTTATTGGATATTTGATGTTCTACTTTTTAAATTTATTTTTGAGTGTACAGAGTGAACTATAAATCGGGGACACAAAATTTGGTCTCTTTTTTAAATTGATCACCCTATATATTATTTCATTTTTAGAATCTGCTTTATATGGGCTTCACAAATCATTTTTATTGTTTGGGATCAGTGCAACGTTGCCAAGTTATTCACATTTTAATCAAATTTAACGAAAAATCATGGACGTGGGAAAAAAATCAACAAAATCCTATTAGAAGAGATCAATGAAAGAATCTGCGTATGCAAGTTCTCAAGCAATGTGCCAAAACATACACAATATTTTGAGTCACGTAGAATACTTACCACAGGGTGTTCTGAAACAACGATACAATTTTGCTATTTTCAAATTACTAAAACTCCTTTTTTTTAATGGAACACCCTGTATATAGCATCATATTCTGAGTACTCATCTAATGAGCTATTTAATGGCAGTATATATACTATAATCTAATAGTACTTTTTAATAGGCAATTAACGATCATTCTCAAAAAGTTTTAGCCATATGAAAATAGCAAAATTCGATCGTTCATATCATATCATATATAGATCATATATAAAAGTACCTACGGAATGTTTATCGCGTGCCCGATTTTTTCCCCGTCGATTTATGAACTGGAGACCGTCATAATATGATGCTTGCAGTACCTCGCGAAAGACGCGGTTTTTGTCGTACATCAAAAAATTCGCGGTGAGTTCCAACGATTCACCTTCTGCATACAAAGCGAAAATCCGATCACACGCGGCTGGAAAACATGCGATCTAACAGTGCTGAGGAAAAATCGCGCCGTGGATTATGGTAATTTTTTCACGCTGTGAAATCGGTTTTGGAAGCATAACATTCGCGTTTCACGACTTCCATCGCGGCTGAACATTTAAAATTACACACTGCATCTAATTAATCCATCACCGATCGGTTCCAAGGCTTTCCAAAAACCGGAACTGAATGTTGCTAATTTTGTGTAATTGTGCCGCGATTTGTCACTGCCTTAAATCACAGACACAAGCGTTCACTTGATACAAAACGTGATGCGAAAAATAATTCCCGGCAGCAGAATCCACATTATTTTTTAATATTACGAACATTACCTCGTTTTGTACATTAGCTATAATTCTTTCGTTACGTGAAGAGAATAAATTGATTAATGGGCGCTGTGCTGCTTGGAAAATTATTTTTATCGGTCAATTTTTCCGATATTTGTACTTAATTACCGTGGTGAGGACTCGCGAAGAATTGCAAAGTATGGAACGTGTTTATTGGATTCAGTTATGGTAATTACTTTCTATGATCTTACGCTATATACTTATGAGATATTATTCGTTGCAATGTGAACCATTAACATTTGCAGCGATGTTCTTCGGTATACGCGGGGCCGTTACATTAGACGGTGCTGTAAATTGTACTTGAAATTACTGGGGTTATCAAGGTTCTGCTGCTGATTTATCCTTCGGACGTTACATAAATTGCAACCTGTATTGACTCAGTGCTGATTATTTCTTACTTATCATGCATTCAGGAGAACAATAAGGTAGTTGATATTTTTATTCCGTGATTCTGATACCTACTTTTAATATGTGCAAGGCTGTGAGAGTTTATTTTAACTAATAATAATTTTCAATCTTTCATGCAAAAAACAGTTGATACTAATACCGGCGTAACGAGTTAAGGTTCTGACTTTTAATTTAAAGTCTCCAGTTCAATTCAACACCAGGGCAGAATTTAAGGTGTTCATCTTTTTATTCCTGATCATCAAGTAAAATGGTCTATTAGTTTATATCACATATTATAAGTACCTACCTACATTACAACTAACAATAGGTAGGTAATTATCTAACTGAGTTGTACACAAACCCAATAATCAAACGTTGTATGCATTGCTTTAATATACAGTAATGTACACGTAATAGGTCAATAACAAACCAATTGCCAGCAACCAAATGTACATATGTAAATGAGTTTGCATGAAATCAATGAAAGACAACAATGAGAGCGTACATAGGAAAGCGAAAAATAAAGAGGTGTGAAAAGCGTTACACATAGTTTAATTGAAGAAACCTCACCATGTTGTATAATGAAGTCATAATACAAGCTCTGTTGTATAATGAAGTCATAATACAACCCCTGTTGTCATATGGAATATATTATGTTACCATAATGAATGTACATAATGAATGTCATATGTACAGTCATAGATAAAGTCATAGAGTCATAGATAAAAACTGTAAATATACAGTATGCAGGGTGTCCCAAATTGAGTAGGTTCCCATGGGTAACTTTCCTATTACATTAAAAGATTCTGTACTTCCTTAGTTTTGTTAAAATTTTGTTTTGCGACTGGTTTCGATGTTTAAACCATCATCAGGCAAAAATGTCAGGGCTCAAATTATATATATGTTCATATTATGTTTCTGCATTTTCAACTGGTATTGATTTCAGTGGTATATTTTTTGATAGGGTTTTGTTGAAACACGGTCAACAAAATATACCACACATTTTACAACTCCGAAATGATACATTCATACCAGAATACACATAATAAATTATTTCAATTGAAAATGCGGAAACATAATATAAACAAATACAGGGTGGCCCACCTATCCTTCTTTTTTAACTTTTTCTGTAATTTCTGGTAATTTTCTGTTACTTTATTTCAATGAAGTCTCTCATACAGGGTGGCAAACCTATCCTCGCTCGGACCATTGCTGCTAGACTAATGGCACTTGAGGAAAACATCTGATTGGAAGTAACAGGACACTGTATGTGCTACTTTTTAAAATTATTTTCGAGTATACAGAGTGTACCATAAATCCGGGACATTTTTTTTCTCTATTTTAAATAGATCACCCTGTATATTCTTTCATTTTTAGAATCTGCTTTATATTGGCTTCACAAATCATTTATAATGTTTGAGATAAGATACAACGTTGCTAGGTTATTCACATTTTAATCAAATTTTTCGAAAAATCACACATAAATTGTCCAATATATATATATATATATATATCAATAAATCATCATGGAAAATATTTCAACAAAACCTTATTTTAAGAGATCAATAAAAGAATCTGCGTATGCAAATACCGAAGGAATGTGCCAAAACATTTTAAGTCACGTAGAATACACAGGGTGTTCTGAAACAACGATACAGTTTTGCTATTTTCAAATGGCTAAAACTTTTTTTTTTAAATTAAACACTCTGTATCTAGCATCATATTCTGACTGCTCGTCTAATAAGCTATTCAATATCAGTATATGGATTGTAATCTAATAATACTTTTTAATAGGTAAATAACGATCAATGCCAATAAGTTTTAGCCATTTGAAAATAGCAAACTTCGATCGTTGTTTCAGAACGCCCTGTGTATTCAACGTGACTCCAAATATAGAATATGTTTTGGCTCATTACTAAGGTATTTGCATACCCAGATTCTTTTATTGATCTCTTAAAATAAGGTTTTGTTGAAATATTTTTTTCACGTCCATGATTTTTCGTTAATTTTGATTAAAATGTGAATAACTTGGCAACGTTGCATCTGATCCCTAAAAATAATAATAATTTGTGAAGTCCACATGAAGCAGATTCAAAAAATGAAAGAATATAAAGGGTATTCCATTTAAAAATGAGAACAAATATTGTATCCCAGATTTATGGTACACTCTGTACACTCGAAAATAATCTCAAAATGTAGCACATCAAGTGTCCAATAACTTCCAATCAGATTTTTTCCTTAATTTTCATTAGTCTAGCAGCAATGGTCCGAGCGAGGACAGGTGGGCCACCCTGTATATTTGTTCATATTATGTTTCTGTATTTTCAATTGGTATTGATTTCAGCGGTATATTTTGTTGAATGTGTTTTGTTGAAACACATTCAACAAAATATAAAACACACATTTTACAACTCCGAAACGATACATTCATACCGGAATTACACACAATAAATTATTTCAATTCAAAATGCAGAAACATAATATGAACAAATATATAGTATGAGCGCTGAAATGTTTGCCTGATAATGGTTTAAACACCGAAAACGGTCGTAAATATTTTTTTTAACAAAGTAAAGGAAGTACAGATTTTTTTAATTTAAATTGACAACCTTAATATGAGAAACCTAAGAAACTTGCCTTAAACTTATTATTAAAGAAGATATTTGGTTAAAAATGGAATTATTCCGTTTTCAATTTATTTAACATATGGCGTTGAGAAAGTTTTAAAAATTCTCAAAAGTTTCAAAAGTTTTCAAAAACAGTTTGGATATTATTCTAAAAATTCGTAATTTTATTTCTAATCAAATATTTTGGAAACTATAAAAACTATTTAGAAATGTTTTAGACAAAAGTTACGTGAGTTTATTAAACACACAAAACACAAAACACAAAATAAAATTCCTTAGATCCTAAGGGATACTAATGTGTAGGCCCTTAGCATTAAACCTTTATTTAGTAATTTAAGTTGGCATAACATTACTTATTGATCCATCTTTAATTAGATTGTAATAATTATAGTAAAATACCATGAAGTGTTTTGCATAATAAAATATATATATATATATATATATATATATATATATATATATATATATATATATATATATATATATATATTCAATATGGCGGTTTCACCTTGAATGTCCACTTCGTATTTTTTTTTTTAGAATTCATAATAATGTATATCTAGAAAAATGCATTCATTTAAGTTGCGATATTACTAATATTTGTCAATGACATACTTTGATAAAATATAATCACAGCGGAAACCGCTTGATTGCTGTAAATAATAAAACATTATCTTAATCATAATAATTTTGTTGTTTGTCTATATATGTCAGTTATAAATTCGTTTATAAAATGAGCACATTAATTTTAGAAAGTTTGATTTTACTTGTATACAGTTAATACTCTCATAGATAAGTTACGGTTTGCCATACACATTGATCAGCAGTTTAATTGATGTGAAATATAGTTTAATAAATTTATGTTTTTCTATATAACAGGCAAAGTATGAAAAACACTTTGGAAGGGAAAATCATTTTATCTCGATTTTTTAAATCAAAATTACCTATATAAATGTCCATAAGTAGGTACTTATTTCCAAATATAGTACTTATGATTGCTTTATTAAAGCATATTGTTAGCTAAAATAAAATGAATGAAATATTAAATCTCAGTGTAAATCTATAGGCAATTACTACTAAAAAGATTGCACAGTATTTTTTTTTAATTTTATAGAAATATTTATAACTGTGTCGTATTTAAAAAAAAATGGATACAACTAACTTACTAGAAAAGTAAAACTCCATTTCATTTAATTTAGTTATAGTTCTTCTAAACCCTTCTAAACTTCTTCTAAGCCCAGAAAGTTGATTTCGTAAACAAAAAGTGTGCAGGTGTCAATTATTTTCAACTTTTATTTACATAGTTATCATATGTAACCGCTTCATTGTTGTAAATAAAACATTATCTCAAACTATATATGACTGACTATATGCCAGTTATATATTCGTTTACAAAATGAGCACAATATATTTTTTTATATTTTACTCGTATATAGTTAATACTTTCATAGCTAACTTACGGTTTGCCATACCCATTGATCAGCAGTGGTATTGATGTGAAATATAGTTTTATATATTTAATTTTTCCATAAATTAAAGTCTGACACAGGACTGTCAGACTGTCAGACAGGACAGGATAGGTCAGTAGACATCGTGGTACACCCTGTATTTTAGAATTAGCATCTTCGACTTTGAATCTATTGCATAACTTCTCAGCAGTTGCCAGATAATTTGAAAGTGATGTTTCAGATTTTATTTTTACATCTCTATTTTTAAATGTCTATAAGTAGGTACTTATGTCCAAATATAGTACACAGTAAAATAATACGAATTAGATATTAAATCTCAGGTAATACAATATTGGTAATCTCATATAGGTAATTTCCACTAAAAAGTATGCATTATATATTTTTTTAAATTTTATTGCAATATTTATAAAAGTGGCATATTTTCAAAAGTTGGGACAAAATAACTTTTTAGAAAAGTAAACCCCCATTTGATTTCATTTAATTACAGTTTAACTTATTCTACCAAAATGTTTATTTTGCAGATTATATATTATAGATATATCTAACCAAAAGTTTAACAATCATATTCTATTCTGAACAAAAACCATAAACAACATCATTAATAATATACGCCCCAAAATCAAATTTACCAAAGCAACCACCGTTAACAACAGTTTAAAGTTTCAAAACTTAAACATTACACTTGTCTTGAGAACGATTCTGCTGCTACAAAATATTTTGAAAACCTTCTCAAACTAATAGTCTAATTCCGTCCTTTTTATTTCACCATAATTCACATAAATTAGCTTTCTTCCACCACCACATCAATAGACTATACACAGTACCAATAGACAGCGAGGATTTTAAAATTATTAACCAACTTTCTTCTACCTCAATACGTGTATATATTGAACTGCTCGCTACAATTGTTTTACCACACTGTGGCTTCTTCGGGCTAAGAATGGCATAGAGAAGAAAGCCACAGTGTGGAGAAACAATTGTAGCGGGTAGCTCAATATATTGAAAGTTTTTACTTTCCACTTTTTTTTTAGTAGTAGTGACTGTATTTGTTAGGGATATTATCCCTAACTGGCTATCGACCAACGTGGGTCCTTCTGCCGTGTGATTTGTGTAAATGTGTGTATTGAGATAGGGCTTGTTACTCTAGAAATTCGCCCCCGATCTCTAGAGCGCCGTTAATGAGCTCCCAACGGCGAATGGCACTAGTTTCTTAGTACAAATGTACTACCTGTACTGAGGCTCGAACCCAGGTCTTCGTGCATGCTAAGAAAGCGTTCTAACCTGTCAGCCAAACTAGCGGTTCTTTTTTTTATTTATGAAGTTTTAGTGAAAATGAATACGAACTTTCAGCAACTAAGACCAGCGACTGTTAATTTAGTCTATGTGCTAAAGGGACCTCACAAGGTTTGTTTTCGTCAATATCAGATAAAATATTTTTACACGATTATAGTACGATTATCTATACTTATCTACATACGTGTAGGTACGATACAATAATAATAAGTGTTTATATTTTCTAAATGTAACAGTTACGAATCACATCTCACCACAGTATTGGAAATTCTGATGTGTTGACTGAATCACACTTCTAAGATATTCTATACAGGATTAGGGTATCTCCTAAAAAACTCCGCTAGCCATTACTCCTTTATTTATGGGCCGATTTCAATAAAACAAAACAAAAATTAAATTGATCCACATGTTCTACAAACAACCCATAATTTTGTTTTTTTGCAAAATCAACTTTTATTTCAGATATAGTAAACTTTTTGTTTCAAATGGTAATTTATATTTTCTTATCTTTTTTCTGGTAAAGATTATTCTTCTGAATGCTGGATGAAAATGTCCAACAAGTGTTGGCTTTTATGGAGTATTCATTACAGAAAACATTTTTTATATATATTAACATAAAGTGGTGTTATTATTAGTCCTTACTTATTTTTTAACTTTTTGAAGTTTCTCAACTGTTATTTTTATTTTCTTATCTTTTTTCTGGTAAAGATTATTTTTCTGAATGCTGGATGAAGATGTCCAAAAGGTGTTGACTTTTATGGAATATTCATTACAGAAAAAAAAATTATTAACATAAAGTTGTGTTTTTATTAGTTCTTACTTAGTTTTTAACTTTTTGGAGTTTCCCAACCGACTTGTACGATATTGATTCATTTCGCCTTTTCTTGATATCTCAAAATTTTTCAAAATTTATTTGATTATATTTAAATTCTGCAAGGATTTGGAATTATCTCATAAAATAGCAACTTGATGTTATTAAATTTTCATTTTTTTCTGTAATGAATATTCCATCAATTGGAGTTATTCGACATATTTCGATTAAGAAAAATAATCTCTAACAGAAAAAAAAAGAAAATAAGGGTAAGCATTTGAAAAAAACGTTGAGTATCGCCGAAATCAAAGTGGATTTTGCAAAAAAAACAAAATTACGGCCCCTGTGTAGAACATGTGGAGCCATTTAATTTGTTTCTGTATTAGCGACATCGACCAAAAACTAAACGAGTTATGGCTTCAGGCGTTTTTTAGGAGACATCCTGTAAATACATTTGAACGCTAGAATACTTAAGTTACTCATTTCTATCTTATCGATCGTTTATATCAAATTCTTTGAAAGTATGATATTGCATTAATTTCGAAAATTTGTAATCCTTTTCCTATTTGATTGTCTAACAATCTATGTTATCAATTATTATTATATGTAGAAATAAATTCATAATTTATTATTTGATTAGCAATGCATGCCTTATAATTGGAAGTGTGATGAGACAACTATTGAACTAGGAACTCATTGGTAACCCTTATCTTGTTGTTGATAACAAAATAAACAAATGTTCATAACGTTTTGCACAATACAGCAATGACCATCAAGTTTTTAATAATAAAGCAAAACTCATCAATATTATTCATCATTATATCGTATAATCAATATTGTACAAATAATATTTATCGATATCATTCGTAACATATTAAAGATATTAGCACAAAATGTTTACATAAAAAAAATATTTTGGATTTATTTTTCAACATATTTTCATTCATTTATTTAGATCCTCTTCATGCAATGATCACTAATTTTCGCATTGAAATGCAATGATGTGCAAGTTTTGCAACAAAAATCTTATTATTATAAGAGATGAAAGAATTTAGCACCAAAATGTTATCCTAAGACTTATTTTTTTTCAGAAATTACCAAAAAGTTTTGTGAAATATCCCAAAATTTGCAAAATATCCGAACTTAATATCAGAAATAAGTTTAAGAAATCAGAATGTCTAATATAATTAAATGTATCAGAAGGTTAAAATACTGAAAACATGGACAAACAATTTAGCAAATTTTATTGTTTATATGTTTTTAAAAAGAAGACACTATCTTTATAAAAACAATCATTTCAGAAAATTGCAAGAGACTTAAACAAATCTGTAAAATCTAACAGAAACATGTAACAAAACTAAAATTTTAAACTCTGCAAACTTTTGGTGTATTGTAACAACTTTAAAAATACTTATTTTTTTCAGAAATTACCAAACAGTTTTGTGAAAATTCCCAAAATTTGCAAAATATCAGAATTTAATATGAGAAATAAAAATAAAAATCCGAATGTCTAATATAATTAAAAGTATCAGAAGGTAAAAATACTAAAAACGTCAACAAATAATTTAACGAATTTTATTAGTTATATGTTATTAAAAAGTATACACTGTATCTATAAAAACAGGAATCATTTAAAAAAATTGCAAGAGACTTAAACAAATCTGCAAAATCTAACAGAAACATGTAACAAAATTAAAATTTTAACTCTGAAAACTTTTGGTGTATTGTAACAAATTTAAAAATACTTATTTTTTTCATAAATTACTAAAAAGTTTTGTGGATATTTCCAAAATTTGCAAAATATCAGAATTCAATATCAGAAATAAGTTTAAAAAATCAACATGTCTAACATAATTAAATGTATCAGAAGGTTTAAACACTAAAAACATCAACACATAATTTAACGAATTTTATTGGTTATATGTTTCTAAAAAGTAAACACTATCTCTATGAAAACAAGAATTATTCCAGAAAATTGCAAGAGACTTAAACAAATCTGTAAAATCTAACATAAAAATGTAACAAAACTAAAGTATCAAACTCTGAAAACTTAATAAACTCATAAAGAAATAATGTTGGATTTTATTCTTGCGACATATTTGTATTCATTTATTTAGATCCTCTTCGTGCAATGATCATTATGTTTCGCATTAAAAAACAATGATGATCAAGTTTTGCAACAAAAATCTTAATATTATAAGAGATTAAAGAATTTAGCACCAAAATGTTATCCGAAGACTTATTTTTTCAGAAATTACCAAAAAGTTTTGTGAAAAATCCCAAAATTTGCAAAATATCAGAATTTAATATCAGAAATAATTAAAAAAATCAGAATGTCTAATATAATTAAATGTATCAGAAGGTTAAAACACTAAAAACATCAACAAACTATACATATCAGACTAAACTAAACTAAATACACAAACCAAATATATCTGTAAAATATAACAGAAACATGTAACAAAACTAAAATTTCAAACTCTGAAAACGTTTGGTGCATTGTAACAAAATTAAAAGGACTTATTTTTTTCAGAAATTACCCAAAAAGTTTTGTGAAAATTTCAAAAATTAGCAAAATATCAGAAATAAGTATAAAAATTCAGAATGTATAATATAATTGAATGCATCAGAAGGTGAAAACACTAAAAACATCAACAGACAATTTAACGAATTTTATTGCTTATACCTACGTTTCTAAAACGTAGATACTATCTCTATAAAAACAGGAATTATTTCAGAAAATTGCTAGACTGAAACAAATCTGCAAAATCTAACAGAAAAATGTAATAAAACTAAAATTTCAAACTCTGAAAACTTTTGGTGTATTGTAACAAAATTAAAAATACTTGTTTTTTTGAGAAATTAACAATATGTTTCATGACAATTTCAAAAATTTGCAAAATATTAGAATTTAATATCACAAATAAGTTCAAAAAATCAGAATATGTAATATAATTAAAAGCATCAGAAGGTGAAAACACTAAAAACATCAATAAACAATTTAACTAATTTTATTGGTTATACGTATTTAAAAAGTAGGCTAGAAAAACAGAAATCATTTCAGAAAATTGCAAGAGCTTTAAACAAATCTCCAAAATCTAATAGAAAAATGTAACAAACTAAAATTTCGACCTCTGAAAAAACTTTTGGTGTATTGTAACAAAATTAAAAAGACTTATTATTTCAGAAACTACCAAAACGTTTAGTGAGCATTTTCTAAATTTGCAAAATATCAGATATAATTTAAAAAATCAGAATGTCTAATGTAATTGAAAGTGTCAGAAAACAAAACACTAAAAATATCAACAAACAATTTAACGATTTTTATTATTTATATGTTTTTAAAAAGTAGACACTATCTCTATAAAAACAGGAATCATTTCAGAAAATTGCAAGAGACTTAAGCAAAACTGCAAAATTTAACAGAAACATGAAACAACACTAAAATTTCAAACTCTGTAAACCAAGAGTTTTTGTAGTATTGCAATAAAATTAAAAATACTTTTTTTATCAGAAATTACCAAAAAAGTTTGTGAAAATTGCCAAAAAGTATTGTGTCCCAAAATATGCAAAATATCTTAATTTAGAATATCAGAATATAAGTTTAAAAAATCAGAAGGTCTATAATTAATTGTATCAGATGGTTAAAACACGTAAAACATCAACAAACAATTTAACGAATGCTATTGGTTGTACGTTTTTAAAAAGTAGACACTATCTTTATAAAAATAGGAATCATTTCAGAAAATTACAAGGGACTTAACCAAATCTGCATAATCTAACAGAAACATGTAACAAAACTAAAATTTCAAACTCTGAAAACTGTTGGTGCATTGTAACAAAACTAAACTTTTGATTTTGGTAATATTAAGTGAAACATTAAATTGTTGTAACATGTTGTAAACACTTCAAACTTCAAACTTCAAACTTCTTTTATTGGACATGGATTACATGTGAGGTCAAGACAATATAAATTAGGAAAACACTACATTTTATGTAGAAAAAATTCCTGTACTGAATAGAAAGCCTGCTCTTTTAAGTGTTCGCTAAGTTGCTTTTTGAAACTGTGCATTTTTTGGTGCTGCCATTGTACTGGAAGATGATTCAGAATTTTTATCCCCACCGATCTTGGATCTGTAAGGTGAAGTCTATTCGATGGGACGACTAGATGATGCTGCGACCTCGTCCCATATTCATGGACAGTACTCCTAGATGGAAGATTGTGCCTAGTTTTCCACGTTCGTACGGCATGTTGTAGAATATAGACTGATGCCATCGTCAGTATACCTTCTTGCTTAAATAGCTGTCGACAAGACGTCATCTGTGGTACTCCCATTATCGCACGTATAGCTTTTTTTTGCAAAATAAATACTTGGGATGCATGAGCTGAAAGTCCCCAAGCTTCAATTCCATAAGACATCCGACTGTAGAAGATAGCATAGTAGGTGGTTATAGCTGCCTGGATGTTTACGATGTCCTTCATTCTTCTGATTGCGTAGATACTTGATGCCAATTTCATACACAAATTTTCTACGTGTGCTTTCCATGTCAATCGACTGTCTAAATGTATTCCAAGGAATTTTGGCGAATCCTTGGATACTTGATGCAGCCTACTGGAGGTAAAAATGAGTACATTTGTTTTGGCTGTATTAAGGCAAAGCTCATTCGCACCGAACCATTCAGATGCATTGCCACTGGCTGTACTTAGCTTTTGTTGTGCTACTTCAGTATTTTTGTCTGATACCAGTAAAGTTGTGTCGTCAGCGAACATGAAAGTATGGCATTTAAGATTGGTGGGCAGGTCGTTTATGTATATGATAAAAAGTATCGGCCCCAGTATAGATCCTTGTGGGACTCCTCGCCGTATGTATTTTGGATTGCTCTTTTCTCCATTAAAATCAACAATTTGTGCTCTATCTTCTAGGTAAGACGTCATAAGCCGCAACGAAATGCCTTTGAATCCATAGTGGTCTAGTTTTTCCAGAAGGATTTTATGTGACATGCAATCGAATGCTTTACTCAAGTCACAAAATTGAGCAAAACATAACTTATGGTCTTCCATTGCCTGGTAGATGTTGTCTAGAAGATTCATTATTGCATCAGTTGTATTTAAGTTTCTCTGAAATCCGAATTGACTCTCTGTTATGTATTTGTTTTCTCCGAAGAACCTTGTTATTTGTTTGAGAATTATCAATTCGAGAATTTTTGAGAAGGTTGGTAATATTGATATGGGTCTGTAGTTGCTTCTTTCGGATCGACCGTCCTGTTTTAATATTGGTACTACTCTAGCTATTTTTAGTCTTTGGGGGAAGATTCCAGTACTCATGGATGAGTTCGTAATATCTGCTATAGGTTCTGATATTGCATGTGCGACATACTTTATTAATTTAGAATCAATTGAGTAGATGTCCTTCGATGTTTTACTTTTGATACTACCAATAGCACTTTCAATCTCAGCAGGTGTGGTTGGGTTGAAAAACATGGTGATGCCTTTTGTTTTTACCTTTAGCACTGTTTGTTCCGTTAGTTTGTTTTGTATTGTTTGCACCAGATTATTGCCAATACTGCAGAAGAAATCATTGAAGTCCCTACAATTTAGAGATCCATCGATGGTACATCTTTTCGTGCCTCTGCCAGTTTCACGGTTAATAGTTGTCCATAGTTCCTTTGATTTGTTTGATGATGCATTGATTTTATGAATTATGTTGTTTTGTTTCTCTATTTTAACATGGTTTAAGTATGATTCCTTATATTTTAGATAGATATTGTATATGTCTTCATCTTCCGTGTTTTTATATGCATCGAAAATAAGTTCTAATGTTTCTTTCATATGCCTTGTTTCATTAGATATGTTTGCCCATATTCTTGATTCATTTCTAGTATACTCTAGAGGAAAGGCCTCTTCAAAATATAGGCAAAATGTTTTGAGAAACTTATTAAATTTAATATTGGCATCATCTTCTGCGTATACTGATTTCCACTCCTCTTGTTTCAGTGAGAGGACAAATTTTTCCTTATTTTGCGTTGTATATTTTCGTGTTCTATTTCTAGTTGTTTTTTGGATTGCAGCTGTGTTATAAATATATAATATTTGAGCAATGTGGTCAGATATCGCAGTGTTAATTGTTCGTCCTTCCGAACATATGATATTCGTAAAGATATTATCTATGCATGTGTTTTTGATTTTATTTATTTTAGTGGCTTCGAATATTTTTCTATCCAAGGAATATGATTTTAAAGTATTTAATGCATATAAACTGTATTGTATTGTATTGTAAACTGCACTGTATTGCATATAAAAATCGATGCTGAATTTATTAAATTTTTATTTCAAGAAAAATTGCTAAAAATATTGGAACAATTATTATAATTCATTTAGTGAAAACAAACAGCATAATATTATTTATTTAATTAACTACTTATGGAACATTGGCGGGCTGGAAAAATACCTTTCTGGGCCGGATCCGGCCCGCGGGCCGTAATTTTTGAACCAATGCAAAAGAACAACTAAGACATTAACCTACAGTATGTACCCGGATTGAGTTTACAACGGGGATTCTAAAAAAAAATCTTTTATGTAAAAATGTTATAGGAATTAAAATTTCTGTTTGGTCTGAAACTACCATTTCAGTAATTAAAACATTGATTTATTTATAGAGGGTGTTGGCTAAATAAAAATAAATTTAATCTAATTTTGACACTTTAGAAAAATAACATCATTTAGACAATCCCCCACCATTTTCTTCACATAGTTCAAGATTTGGTGTCTTCTTCTTCTAAAAACTGTTTTGTATTTCTTCAATAGTTATCGATGCAAATGACTCTCGTAGGCGATTTGTTAAATTTTCAGTATTATTTTCTGCATTTGGGGGATTGTTTGCATGATTATATATTTTTATAATGTTGTTAGATGTAATTTCAAATTCTTTTTGCAAATAGTAAATAAATAAGTGTCAAAATAAGATTTTTTTTATTTTTATTTTGCCAACACCCTGTATAAATAAATCAAAGTTTCAATAACATAAAAGGGGGTTTTAGATCAAGCAGGAATTATAATTCCTATAATATTTTTACTTAAAAGTTAAAATTAAGAAAAAAAATCCCCTTGTAAACATGATCCGGAGACATACTGTATATTAAAAAAATAATACAGGTATTGCAACTATTATACTCTATTATACTTCTATTATATTACGTTCTATTATACTCAGTATATTGTTGGACACCAATTCATACAAGTATCTCCTAGTGCACTTATGAGTACTGAGAAAAAAAAAGTATGTTCTCATTATATATTACGAAGTACAAGGGTACAGGGGATGTTGGTCATAAAATTCTGACTCGAAAATCTTATCAAAATGTTGTACCATACTTCCTCAGCCTGCACGGATTTAAAAAAGTTTTAACATCAAGTCCCATCAAGTAAGCGTTATCAAGTTTATTTTCATAAACAGTACATCCGTCAACAGGGAACTTCGCTTATGTCAGTGTAAAATTTTGACATATAGAATAACGAATTCATTTAAACTTGATAGTTCCAATTGTTCTTTTTTTCTGCTTCCAACATTTTAGCTTTCAAAATTTCGACTCAGTATTTTATGACCAACATCACCACGTGTAATTCTTTCGCCAATTTATACACATCCTGTATAGTAATTCAAAATTTGTATCTTATTTTCATTTACTTTACTAATTTAATCCAAAATATATTTAATATATTCGATCAAATTATTGCAAAAATTTATAGGGCTGTAGCTCTGATATTCATATTCCTCTTATGGACATTTGTTTCCTTAAATATTTTCGCTGTAACATCATCGATTAATTTTAAATACTAAACCCAAGTTTTCTTAGGATTTTCGAAGATTATTTTGTGTTTATGTTGTATAATGAGATAATAATCATGGTAAATATTCGCTACTGTGCATATCACGTTCTGGGATGAGGTAATAATGTGTTCGAGTATTTGATAACAACCTAATTTGGCGTTAATTTATATTTGTTAGCGAATTTAATTATTACTGATAATTTTGATTACGCAGAAAATTGTGGAAATTGATAGGTACTTCACGTTTTTTAAAGGTAATCTTTCGATTAGTCAGATTAATTGAGGTATTGTGTATTTTTGAATAGTTTTAATTAAGTAGTTTTGATAGTAGCGATCGATTGCGCTTTATTATTTGTCTCTATATAAAAATGTTATTCACTAGTTCAATCTTATTTATTCTACGTTAATGAAATATCTTTAATAATACATGTAAATGCAATTAATTTACATCGCAGGCTTATAAATTTCTCTGGATGTAATTATTAACGTAATGATCTTCTTATAAACTTCCTGCTGGTTTGCAAAGATCGCAGCTGAATATTACATCTAGCGAATTTCTATGAACCTTTTTATGAAAATTAATTATTAATATTAATTTTAAAATTCTTGTTTGTTCTATTTGCCTAGGTGATGATAGGTGGAATACTTCCATCTGATCTGTTCCAGTTTATGGCATGCATAATTCGTAGAGTAGTGGTATTAATTCAAATCCCAATACTTTCATAAGGCATTATATTTCCACGGGATAAATTATACACGGTAATGATGTAGGCATTATGCGCGATGCAAATTATCGGCGTAGCGCTTTTAATATGCACGGCAATTTATTTGTATCGGCGTGCAATAAAGCACTGATACATTTATATAATTACGTGTATCATGATGAAGTCATTGTTGGTCGTGTGTTATCAGGTCACACGATGTCACGGTGCAAGATTGATCTAAATAGGGTAAACTCGTGATTGAACCTGTGCCGTTACCGACCTTGACAATTAGCAACTATATAACTCTTCTAGAAAGGTAAAATAGATGTAGATTGCCGCGAGAACGAAGGCATAAACAAAATTATAGATTATACGTTTCAACACTTCTTGATCTTTAACGGCGCCTCTCGACGAGACGTAATTTATGCTTAATATTGCGCAGGCTAACCGATTAATCCTGATATCCGAAAATTGCTGAATATTCATCGAACTGCGGCAGTTGCGCCGATTTATGGCGCTTCCGCGTGTTAAAAACGTATTTTGCGGATAACGTCGCAAGGAATAAAAATCCATGATCTATGCTAGTCATCTGGAACGTTCCATATAGCTTATCTCGGCCCCGCAAAACAGCCATCTAGATTATCGTGTCCCACCGGTAACAAGGCAAAAAGACTGCTGTGGTAGCAATAGCCTTATCTTAACGGCGAGAAATTTTTTACTAGTGCACACCTAGACGTTCCATAATGTAATGAGTCAATTACCGGTTCCCCCATCTGATACCGAAATGCGACCAGAACACTTTATAATTACCCGAAGCTGCTCTTATATTCCCGATGGAATTTGCATAAACAAGATTAGCCGTCAAACATTTGAAGCGCATCCAGTGCAGTAATTACCTCTTTGGAAACCCAAGGAGCGAACATATTTTGAGGTCCTCCAAAAATTAGATGACAACAAAATATTTATTGTATTAGGAACATAGAATATAGAACATAGAAATATGTCAATAATATGTCGCATTACAATATTTAGTATACAACAAACAAATAACAAAATGTTTACATATTACTCCTCTGCGTTCAGATTAAATTTCCGGAAAATCTAGAGATGGGGTATATTCTGATTTTTGCATTTTCTAGTAGTCTTAAGTATACTTACGAACTTCGTGATTTTTTTTATTTCATATGTCACTAATTTGAAACAAAAATTAAAAATGTTTAATATTTTCTTTGTATAGATAATGGTCCTTCGACCCAGATTAAATTTCCGGAAAATCTAGAGATGTAGTATATGCTGTTTATTGCATTTTCAAATAGTTATAAGTCTGATTAATAATTGAGTAAAATTTGAATGTCATTTAACTACCTAATATGCGTTAAAATTCATTATTGAAACTATAAATTGTTAAAGTTACATTACTGCTTCTGAAGTTTCAGATTAAAGTTCCGGAAAAACTAGTGACGGAAGATATTCTGACTTTCTAGTAGAATTAAGTCTACTTAATAAACATTCTGTTTTTTTAAATTTCATATGCCACTAATTTTGAAAAAAATATCAAAAATGTTCACTATTCAAAAACCATTATAAAAGTATAAATTGTGAAAGTTACATTAATGCTTCTGAAGTTTCAGATTAAAGTTCCGAAAAAACTAGATACGGAAGATATTCTGATTTTCTAGTAGAATTAAGTGTACATGGTGGGCAAATTTCGATGTTTCAATATGGTATCTCGATAACTAAATTCACCCACCCCCGATCTCTTTTTTCGACAAATACTAAATGGTGAAAACCAAAATTGGCTATTGTCCCAAATAAACTAGTGATGGAAGATATTCTGATATTCTAGTAGAATTACGTGTACAGCGTGGGCAAATTTCGATGTTTTAATTGGGAATCTCGATAACTATAACAGGTATGTTAAAATGGACCCCACACCCCGATCTCTTTTGTCGAGAAATACTCAATGGTGAAAACCAAAATTGGCTATTGTCATTTGTTTTCGAGTTATTCGCAAAAACTTGACTTTTTTACTTTTCGTTTTATGGCTGTGTATCGTTTATTTATGAGAATAGAAAAACATATTGCTGCGTTCTTAAGGCACTTCTTTGATAATAATGCAGCGGCGTAGTCAATTTTTCAAAATACAGTTCGAAATTCGAGTTATGGCATAAAGCCGTCGTTTTTTATATGAAACACATAGTTGGCTGTGACTTAGCTAAACGTAGACATTTTTTCTCTTTTCATCAAAATACGACATGTGAGGCTAATTCTTAATTTTCAATCTGATTTTCAGATCTACCATGTACCTAAAATAAATAATCAATTTTATAGGTTATGAAATTTACAGTTGACGCCGATTGTCACATGCATTTATGTCATAATTGCACTAGACATTTCGATGTGATGCTGCACTTACATATGTCCTACTGTATATGTTACAATATTGCTTCTAAAGTTTCAGATAAATATTCCGAATAAACTAAAGTTTTTGAAAACAAAAAAAATATTTATTATCTTCTGACTTCAGATTAAATTTTCAGAAAATCTAAAGATGGATATACTAGATAGGTTATTCTAGATAGGTATATTCTGATTTTTGCAAGTATCTACTTGTTAATTGTATAAAATTTAAACAAGATTATAGTAGTGAACACATTTTCGTTTCATTTCTTGCAAATCTCCTGTTGGTTTCATATACACTTTCCTACGATTTCCAATTAATTTATGCAAGTATATCTACTTATTAATTGTATTGATATTTCTCCGATACTCCACCTTTGTTCTTAATGTTATTATTCATTCACCCTTATGAATACCACAATGGCCCTTGCCAGCTGAGTGAAGACGGCGTGTGTACTCCTTCGGTCTTGAGCGCCGCTCACTGCACCTCGTGGTCCCTTTTTTGGGTTTTAACCCGTGAAAGGAACCCCTCAAGAAACGCCCTAAAGATAGGGGATGGTATCAGCACCACGCGAGAATCTTCTCAGAGAAGGAGGCTAATCTTTACCTAAAGGTTTAGAACGGCCGGCAAGTGTTGCTATTCGAGGTTGCTTTATCCAGTCCCTGACTGATAGTGGGGAAGCCACAAAAACCACAAGGGCCACTCAACTCATAAAGCACGCGTTAATGGTGGTCACTATTCTGGTATTTCACCCCGTATTTGACCTCTTAATGTTCACCAGCCCGAAAACCGTTGGGAGCGCTAACGTAGGCAGCTTTGCGATCAGTGTCGTATTATAACGTTACAATAGTCTTCTAAATAAGTGATTCAATATATGAATATGAAAAGATCCACTACAAGTTTCGAATATTTCTAAACATTATTATTATTATCAATAGACCCTTTACCTTTCGGTGTCGACTATATATGTTACATATCTTACATCACAGTTACATTACATTGTTTTGTTATGTATTTGCAAATTCTTTCCACTCTCTTCTGTTCTTTGCCATTTCTCTTGCTTGTTTCACCGTCTTCCCTCTGCTGTTTATTATTTCTTCAATTTTGTTGTTTCATTCTTGTCTTGGTCTACCTCTTCCTCGTTTTTTTCCTGTTTTTACTTCCCAGATTTGTTTTGTTTGATTCGTATTTTTCATCCTAATTAGATGTCCCCACCAGTTGAGCTGCTTCTTTTCTCTTTTCTATAAACTTTTCTATTGATTCTATTTCCAATTCCTCTCTGATGTCTTTATTTCGTATTCTATCTTTTTTCATTACTTGTTTTACTCTTCTCAGATATTTCATTTCTATTGCCTGTAATCTACTTTTATCTCTTTTTGTTAGCTTCCACGTCTCGCTCCCATATGTCAAAATCGTTCTGTATATAGTTTTGTATATATTCATTTTGGTCTTTCTGCGTATCTCTTTCTTGTTAGTAAGTATATCATTCAGGGCATAGTACGTTTTTATTGTGTTGTTTATTCTGATGCTTAATTCTCCTTCCATATTCCCGTCTTCTGGAAGTTCTACTCCAAGGTATTTGAATTGCTCCACTTGTTCAATCTGGTCCTGTCCTATCTGTATATTTATGTGTTCTTTCCGTTTTCCTATTATCAGTACTTTTGTTTTGCTGTAGTTCATCTTCATGTTATATTTCTCTAGGTGTTTATTCCATACGTTTAGGTTATGTTGCAGGTTCCTCTCAATTTCTGCTATCACTACCACATCATCGGCGTATGCTCCTTCTGATATTTTAACCATTTGCATGTTTTTGTATCCTACGTTTGCTTTTATTATTTCTGTTTTCATGCTCTTCATTATTTCATCCATATATTTATAAACATGTGGTTGCAAATGTTTGTTAAATATCGAATATTCAAGGAAAACTTCTTTTATTGTATTGTTTTACACACATGACACATTCATAAAAATTGTGACAATTCACAACAAATGTCTGAAATTAGAAAAGAATATGTTAAATTTGAAAAGATGCACATCGTCTTTGAGAAATTTTCCAAGTTTCACGTCAAATTTATTTATAACGCTGAAAATTTCAAACGACCACAATTGGAAAAATAAATGATTATTATGTATACAATTTTGTGTATACAATTTCGTTTAGTGCCCGTAATCGTAGTTAACTGGAGAAATAAATATTTCTCTTATTGTAAAATAACAATGACAAAACTGTTAAATTTTCAAAACATTCTCGAAAAACTTTGAAACTTCGAAATATCAACAATAAATTTGTGAAATTTTGAAAGATTTGTTTCAAAATAAAGACATTTTCAAACACGTTAAACGTTAAAGACGTTAAAGACGTTAAATTTATGGATTTTTAAAAGGTTCACTAAATTTTGAAAACATTCTCGACAAATTTAAGAAACATCGAAATATGAACAACAAATTTGTGAAATTTTAAAAGATTTACACCAAAATGAAGACATTTTCAAATGTTGACGTTAAATTGGGGATTTTGTAAAGGTTCACAGCAATACCAATAATAATAAGCAAACTTTTTCCAATTCGAATTATTAAAATGCTCATTATGTATATTGAATCTCATCTTTAAAACAACACTTTAATCGAATGGGTGAATAAAATGTTTACATTTTCACTTTATTCACTATAACTATTGACAACGTGAACAAAGTTAAAAATACGTAAATAGGCACTATCCTTGAAATTCTCGTTATCACCTGTACATGTGACACTTCACGCAAATTCTTCAATTCTGATAACGAATTGGAAAAAATCTTGTATGATACACGTGAATAAAGAAATTTTATCCTCTCAATAATATTATTGCACTCGGCTTCGCCTCTTACGCAAAACTTTTTTTTTTCGTGGATAAAATTAACTTTATTCACTTATACCATAAATAGCTATTAGTTTAACTTCCGTTGAATTTAAAAACGAAATATGTATTTGGAAATATTCACCACAGATTTCTAAATCTTAACATAGTATATTAATATTTACGATGTAATACTCGTAAGAGTCGCAATACAAATAAATTATTATTATAATTATTAATATTATTATAACGCATTATTACCAAAACTTCTAAAGTTGAGTAGTCACTATCCAAATTTATTTTCAATGGCTGTACAGGTTTCAAAATTTGTATAAAATAGCATAACAACTTTTCAAATATATGTACCTAGGTAATATAACTTGTAACGTTCCCTAATTTTTGTAAAATCGGCAGAAAATTTTCCAAATTAGAGTTAAGTGACTTGGGCATATTCTGAGTTTGTGTAAATTAAGCATAAAACTCTCCAAATGTCTGCAGTGCGTTTTTTTTTCCTGGATCAAATTCGACTTGATTCACTTATACCATAAATAGCTATTAGTTTAACTTGCATTGAATTTAAGAACTAAATATGTATTTGGAAATATTCACGACAGATTTATAAATCTTAACATACTTAGTATATTAATATTTACGATGTAATACTCGTAAGAGTCGACATACAAATAAATTATTATTATAATTATTATTATTATTATAATACGTAATTACCAAAACTTCTGAAGTTGAGTAGTCACTATCCAAATTTATCTACAATATTAAATTTTTTAAATTTGTATAAAATAGCATAACAACTTTTCAAATATATGTAGGTAATATAACTTGTAATCTTTCCTATTTTTTGTAAAATCTCATAAAATATTCCAAGTTAGAGTAAAGTAACTTGGGCATATTCCAAATTTGTATAAATTAACTAGAAAACTCTAGAAACTCTAGAAATGTGTGCAGTGCGTATGCAATTTTCAAAATTTATGAAAAATGACTAGATCACTTTCAAAATGTATATAAAATACCTACCAACCTTACCTATACTTATACCTTGCAACTTTTTAATGTGTATAAAATATATAAAATATAACTTGAAAAGTTTTTGAAAAATGTTTTATGATTCATTTGTAATTTTGTTAAAAGAAGTGCAATTTTTCAACGTGTCTTTAACCTTATAAAATTCTTTAGATTTTGAAGGATTTTTACTTTTTATACAGATTTTCTTAAATATCAAGTTTTCACAACATTTTGGCATGCTCAAAAATTTAGTACCTATATTTCTTGAATATCGCAAAAGTTGTTTTAGAATTTTCTATTGTATTCTATTTAATTTATTTCTTTAGATTTTAAAGAATATTTGCTTATCATACAGATTTTCTAAAATGTGAAGTTTTCATCAACATTTTGGCATACTCAAAAAGTTTGTATATTTCTTGAATATCGCATAAGTTGTTTGAAAATTTCTATATTTGCTATTGTCTTGTGATTATAATAAAGTCATCGATAGGCATTTATTATCTTGAAATCCAAAAATATGCAACTTCTGTTTGAAAAGATGATCGTGAAACTGTTGCACTTTTCGTGAAACACTTTCAGAAAAATATTACAGTTTTCTCAAAATACTGCAGTTTTATGAAAATCTAGCATCAACCACTATGAAGGCTAGATGAGTCGAAATTCTGTAACCAACTTATACATTATGTATTTTTTTTGAGAATTCTCTAAAAGACAAAAAAACAGAATCCACAGACGACAAAAACCAAAACAAAACTAGAGTTTAAAGAAGAATTGCAACAAGTAACAAACGGGAACAGAAAAAAATACAGACGATTAGTCTAGGTAAAATTTTAACAGAAGGTGGAGAAAAGCACTTGGTGGAAAAGGTGTTCTACAAAAGTGTAATTAATCTAAAAAGAGCGAATTGCTTTAATTATAATGCGAAAATTAAATTCGTTTATTGTTTACACATTTAGTTACGTGATCGTTGTTAAATAAATATTAATCGAAACATTTGAGAAACTTCGAAATATGAACAAATTTGTGAAATCTGGAAAGATTATAACCTAAATGACAAAAAAAAAATCAAACATGAATGAGCCCACCGCGGCTCATCGTGCTTGTATTTGACGTTAAACTTGCGGATATTTATAATTTTATAATTTAAAATATTGTGTATATTTTGGCACATTGCTTGGGTACTTGTATGCGAAGATTATTTTATTGATCTCTTATAATAAGGTTTTGTTGAATTTTTTGCCACGTCCATGATTTATCGTTAAATTCGATGAAAATGTGAATAACTTGGTAACGTTATTACCAAAATTAAAAAAATTAAAAATAAAAAATTAAGAAAAAAAATGGTAAAAATTATTTGTGAAGCCCACATAAGGCAGATTCTAAAAATAAACGACAGATCACACGACTGATATTTGTGATTTACTTCTTCGTTTTGATTGGGTGGTTATTGAAGTTATCATTTTTTTACATATTATACGACATGCACTTATTTTGTGCAGTAAATATCATAAAAGGTAAAAATAGACTAGAATATCATTGTTTACAACGATATTTATGTTGCAGACTAAATGCACCTATACCGCTACCGGTCTACCACCATTTCTACCACCTATGGGTCATCTTCAGTTGCTAAATTGACACTTGAGACAGGAATTTCTACTTCCGTTTTATTTTAATATTTCACAAGTCCCAAACCATTAATTCATATCACCTAAACCTTCGCTCTCTTCAAGTTTCTTGTAAGGTGTCTTGAAAACATATACCAAAAATTTGAGAATCATGGAAAAATCAACAACAAATTTGTGAAATTTGATAATCTTGGTGCCAAAATCTTTCTAAATCAGCCATTGAAAACCAGACTGGTGTACGTCCACTTTTTTCAATTCAGCAGGTAAGCTCAGAAATATTGAAAGGATGTTGTACTATCAACAACATTTGAAGTGCTACACGGTCTTTTTATGACCGCCTTATGAACGTTTATGGATATATCGTGAATTTGTTTTTCATCTGTATTTGTACCTGTACGTGCCTAAACCTCGATTACCAATAAGGTCGAAATTCCCTCTGGTTCATGGCTTTTCGTTGCACTTCAAATGTTGGCGATTGTGCGTTGTATACCAGGTACCACTGGTCGTTTTGTAAAATTTAGAAATGGTCAGCATCTTCCAACAAATGCACAAAATACCAAAGCAAAAAACATAAGTTTTAACATTTTAAACATATTTATTAAAGAAATTTTATATTTTCATTTCTGCAACTGAAATAATATTGGAAAATAAAAAGCAATAAATAACACAACAAAACTACTCCTGTTAACCTTAATAAAAGGACGTAAGTACACCTCTTTCAATTAAAACACACCACTTCCGTGCATAAGCATTTATTTTCTATCTTGTAATTAACAAAAGTAACAAATTAAAACTCATATATGATATAAGTCAATAAATAATGAACACAAAATTCTGCTCCAATTCTTGTCTGGTAGTCTTTTTTTATTGAGATCCACGACACTTTTCTTCTTCCTCGTCTTCCGTCTGTTTTTTTGCTCTTCTTCTTTTTGGCTTCCGTGTTTTAAGCGGCGTTACTACTAGTTGCCATTTCTTGTAATTGTTATTATTACCAAAACAATCAACCGCCCCACTTAATTTGCCCCATTGTTTAATATGTAGCGCGATTATACGTGTTAAGACGAATTTCGACACTTTTTCAGAAATTCAAAAAATCAATAAATAACGGCACATATTAATTTTTCAAATATTTTCAAGACCACCAAAACAAAAAACGTCACAGGTAGCTGTCGAATCG
Source organism: Othius punctulatus (assembly GCA_951805005.1). Taxonomy (NCBI): domain Eukaryota; kingdom Metazoa; phylum Arthropoda; class Insecta; order Coleoptera; family Staphylinidae; genus Othius; species Othius punctulatus. The sequence continues at coordinate 30,988,270 of OX638138.1, read as the reverse complement.
TTCGCTATTCCTATCAGCTGGCGCACAGGGCCGCAGTAACCTATGGCACAGCCCGAGGTAACCTCTTGTGTCCTCTGAAAATTAACCATTAATCACTGCTGCTGCACGTTTAATAACACCAAACTTACCTAAATATAGTCCCACGAGCGTTTCAAGACAATCACATGACACTCCCTGCGTCAAGAAATACCCATAGGGCCCGTGATGGATTTGGTAGTGCTTGATGACCGGCTCGAAGTTGTGGTCTTCGCACCGTATCGTAAGCACGAAGGGATTTTGGGTTGATGTTGCTGATCTGCGGATTAGAAATGACCCAGGTCCATTTGTGTCGAGCGATAGCAACCGTAGAGCTTTGCTTCTGTCTAGGTCAAAAAACCATCTGAAATTGTAAGCATTAATAGGCAATAGTAAGAAAAATACGTTCAGAACTCAAATGAGAGTTTCACTGAAAACCAGTAGAAAATAGGTACGTTGGACGACTTTTTGTATATTTGTATTTACTACTAATAATTTCACGCAATTATATTATATTTGTAATAATGGATGTGTGAGCAAATATTCGCTGGGGACTCAAATGAGCTCTCGCCTGACAATACACAAAAATAGTATATTATACACCAAGGTTGTGAAGTATATTGTTATAGTCGAGGTCTGATGTATCACGAGGTGCGTAGAGCTGAGCGATATATGACCCAAGGCTATAATGGTATTCACAACCGTAGTAGAACTACTAAGAACCAACTACTATAATAATTACAATCATTTAAAATATTATAAATAATTATAAAATTATATTAAAATATAACGAACATCTGTCAGTACATAAATCCGTTGGATCACATCACACCAAGCATGGTATGATGAAGACACCAAGTCATCACATAATATTACATCACATCACATCAAGCATCATATCACAATAAACTGTTGGGATTGAGTTGTCATATCCCTTTTTTTACCATGGTAAAAAAATAACAATTTAATAATCACTAATGATAAAAATAAACTTCACAGTGCTTTGATACATGACATAATGATGTGTTTTTAACTAGTATTGCAAAAAAGTATATATACGTACATCAATCCGTTGGATCACATCACACCAAGCACGATATGATGAAGACACTTAGTCATCACATAATATTACATCACATCACATCAAGCATCATATCACATTAAACTGTTGGGATTGGGTTGTCATATTTTTTTTTTTACCATGGTGAAAAAAGAACAATTTAATAACCACTAATCATAAAAATAAACTTTGCAGTGCTTTGATATATGACATAATGATGTGTTCTTAACTAGTAGTGCAAAAAAGCATATATACGTACGGTTGTAATTCATAAAGCGATGATTTCATCAGATACGATTTCGAAACGAGCCCTATCCAATCACTATTCAAGCGTTTGGCTCGGTATAAGTCTGAGTTCTCATTAATTTCCACCTCTAAGACATCACCTGCTTGAAAACTAAGCAGACCAGTACGTGAAGGATTGTGGTTGCATATAGTTTTAAAGTATCTCGAGTTCTTCAGTGGTAAAGGTATCTCTCGTTTTGGCAGCGGACTGTAGATGTTAGGAATTGGTATTACTGAAAGAAATGACAACAAAAATTAACGTTCTAAAAATTATTAAAATATTTAAAAAAAATTATGCTTATATCGAAAAAGTAACCAAAATACATAATAAATATCGGATTGATGAGGCTGGACACAATTAGTGTGAGTTTCACAAATATACACAACAAGATTTTATAGTTTTATAAAACTCACACTAATTGTGCTTTATTTATGTATTATCAAAATAAATAATACAAATCGACAAAATCATCTAATTTGAAACTTCATATCCTTGATTTCATAAATCAACGTAAGGATTGATAAAAAGACACAATTAACAGTTAAGTATTTTAAGAATTGGTGAAAAGGAAGAAAGACATAATAGTTACTTAACTAACGGATTGATGAAGCCGCTTATTCGTGATAAGTTATCTTAACCATAAAATAATCACACTTATATCGTACATACATATCAAGGTAAAATGTGCCTTATTTCATTATTGCAGTAGTTTTACTGAATGGTCTATTCCCATTTCAAGCATGCTCTAATTGTTTTCTGCAGACCGTTTAAGAAGTTATGACAACTTTTACGCTTCATACTAATAGATGACATTGTTAGAGATGCAAATATGTTGTGCAACGTTGCTGAAATATCTCATTAGATACATGCAAATCATTTTTTTCATTTAATCAATTGACATTTTATCTTGCAGGCACATTATTTAGATTTATTTGTTATTTGTTACTATTTCGTTGGAACTAGTTAGAAAAGTTGACAACACTTTCTTGGACGCTCTGTACTGTAATAATTACTTACATCGATTTTTTAGAGGGCTCTCCTGCCTATTCCTCGCTCTAAAGAAACACACATGAAAACAATCCATTCTGCACTATCCAATATGCACAATTACAATAGCTTGTTGCCGAGCGTGTGGTTTGCTTACATCTATGATAAGATACGTTATCAGGCGATTGCGTTAAACTTAGCCCTTGATAGAATATTCCATCAATACAGACTGTACATGTACGTTATTGAGGATGTTTTATATGCCGCACCTGCATTTATTATCAATTAATATCACTAAATAAGAAGAATGGAAAATTCATGAGAATGTCATAAGGTGTAAGAGATGAGTAGGTTAAATAAACCCAAACTTCAAGCACTCTAAATTAAAACTAATAAAAAAGTATTACCTGTCATCATCTTGGAAACATTATCAAAAAAGTAACAGCTTCCAAGTATTCGTGAAATTTGTAATGGATTTGTAATGGATCCTTGTACAGTTTAAACTAATTATTTGTGAAATTTCTGATAGTATATTGTGATGATATTTATTAGTAAATTTTATAGTTATTTAGGAATTTTGTTGGTAGTTTTATTAAAAATAATAGAGCAGGAATAGGTTTAGTTAGATAGTTATCAAGTTAGGTAATTAATTAGTTAGTGCTTTTAAGTTAATTTTATGAATTATTAGGGCACTATTAATGATTAATAATGTAATGAGTTAATTAAAATTCGTCATTACAATGAAAACCTCAAATATGACGTACAAGGACGTACGACATTTAATGGGAAACGAAAAATTATCAGGATAATGAATATCGCATTTTCCAAAAAGGTCATCCAAATTTTGGATTGGACATTTGGATTTGCGAGAATTTGAAAAAGTAAATTAGAAATTATACGTTATTGAATGATCACCATGGCAACGATTATGAATTGTCGGACGACGAGGTAAATTTTCAAGTTCTGAAGAACGACAAACCAAAAATCAATAATAGAAAAGTGACTGTCGACTGTCTGGTCGGTGTTTATAAATATGACCGATGACACCAGACGCCCCTGTTTAAATTCGTTCCCGGTAAAGCTCACGTCTCAATGCGGAAGAAACGTAAGTTATTTGAACATTAAAAAATAAACTAACAAATCAACTAATCGAGTGCTACTTTCTTTTAAATAATGCATATTTTTTCTCTTTTGAGATTGATATCCTAAGAATGTCTGTAGGTACAGATGGAGAGCAAGAAACTAAAGGTATTTCATTTACCTTGCTGTCTTCCTATGACCCGTTTGAGAATGCTCATACAGTATAATAATTCCTTGACACAAAAAATTACTCTATCTTAACTCGTTTGAAAAGCATCCTGTTTATTGCATTATTATTATTATATGAAATATTTTAAGTACTCACTCCTGGGAATTAATTTTAGAATTTTTTAATTATTTTTCAACAGACTTTTTGACTATCACATTTTTGGAATAATTTCGTAATTTCGAGTATTTTTGTAGCATTCGTAAAGAAATTATGGTAATTTATAAAATTAATTTTATTGTATTTTCATGTATTGTTATTATGTTTTTTGTGTTTGTTTTCATATTTATTTATTTTTGTGTATTATATGTAGCTTCTCCTGCTAATAAATATTATTATTATAAATTTGATCCTATAAATAAGGGCTTTTATGGTTCATTGTTCAATTTATTTTTATTACTTCTGGGGTGGATTCTGGTACAAACGTAAATTAAATAGATGTGATAAATATACTTTATCGATTTTTCTCTAAAATTAATAGGGGAGCTAATAAATGCACACATTTAATTTTACATGTTAAATTCTTATATTCTCCCCTTATTCCAGACACTCGGTATAATTTCATATTAATAATATAAATGACTATGGAATTTATTTCAGTACTGTTCGTACTTACTATAAATCTACTATATAGTACTATATAGTAATCCATTAAGAATTAATGAAAAAAACAGAAAATTAGTTCAGCAATTCTCGGCCTTCTATTAAGTTAAAATTTTGCACCATGTTAACAAATGCTTTGAGAAATAACAATATTTAAAAAAACAAAATATACTGGTTCTTGTTAAATTTGTATAAAAAATGGAGAAGCTATGCAGTTTGTCATGTATTAAAAACAATAGATATTTTGTTCAACAATTCTCGTTAATCTATTATGATAAAATTTTGCACCATTTTAGCGAATACGTAAAGAAATTACCATATTTAAAAAATGAAAATGTCGTACCCTCGTTTTTGCATTTAAAAAAATTAAATATCGAAGAAGCTATGCAATTTGTTTTGTATTTAAAAACACGGAAATTTAGTTCAACAATAATAGTTCAACAAAATTTCAACTTATTTAAAAAAAAAAAAATATTTTTTTTTTTAACTTAATAGATAAACGAGAATTATTCTCGTTTATCTATTAAGTGGAAATTTTTCACAATTTTAACGAATGTTACAAAAATATCAAATTTTAACAATCCAGATGATGTCCATCTCTGGTTTTTGCTGTTCAATTTAGTTTAACAATAATTGTTCAACAATATCTCAACAGAATTTCAAAAATTTCAAAATTTTAACATAATAGATAAACGAGAATAATTCTTGTTTATCTACAAATGCTTTGAGAAATGACTAAATTTAAAAAAAATGTACTGGTTCTTGCTAAATTTGTATAAAAAATGGAGAAGCCATGCAATTTGTATTGTATTAAAACAAATGGATATTTTGTTCAACAATTCTCGCTTATTTATTATGTTAAAATTTTGCACCATTTAAGCGAATGCGTAAAGAAATTACCAAATTTTAAAAATCAAAATGTTGTCCTGCCCTCGTTTTTGCTATTTTTTATTAAAAATCGAAGAAGCTATGCAATATGTCTTGTATTTAAAAACACGGAAATTTAGTTCAACAATATTTGTTCAACAAAATTTCACTTAATTTCAATTTATTTATTTATTTAACTTAATAGATAAACGAGAATTATTCTGGTTTACCTATTAAGTGGAAATTTTTCACAATTTCAACGAATGTAAAAAAAATATTAAATTTTAACAATCAAAATATTGTACATCTCTGGTTTATGCTGTTCAATTTAGTTCAACAATTATTGTTCAACAATATTTCAACAGATTCAAAAATTTCAAAATTCAAGTTAGCAAAAACCAGAGATGTACAATATATCATAATAAGAATAATTCTCGTTTATCTATTGAGTTAAAATTTTGAAATTTTTGATATTCTGTTGAAATATTGTTGAACTAAATTGATCAGCAAAAACCAAAGATGTACAACATTTTGATTGTTAAAATTTGATATTTTTTTTAACTAGGTTAAATCAAACACTTGGTTAAAGTTTCACTGTATTGATAGAATAAACCTCTACAATTGTTTCGGCCTCACGACCATTCTCAAAGAATCTTTTAGTATCTCTGTACTCTTGAGAATGGTCGTGAGGCCGAAACAATTGTAGAGGTTTATTCTATCAATACAGTGAAACTTTAACCAAGTGTTTGATTTAACCTAATCATAATGTTTCACCAAGTAGTATCCACACATAGTTTCAATTTAATTGTTTTTAACATTCGTTAAAATTGTGAAAAATTTCCACTTAATAGATAAACCAGAATAATTTTCGTTTATCTATTAAAGTTAAAAAAAAATTAAGTTGAAATTTTGTTGAACAAGTATTGTTATATCACACAAATATACAATAATTATTCTCGTTCATCTATTAAGTAGAAATTTTTCACCATTTCAACGCATGATTAAAAAAAATACCAAATTTGAACAATTCAAATGTTGTCCATCTCTGGTTTTTGCTGAAATTTTACTACAGCAAACAGCAAATACCAGAGATGTACAACATTTTTATTGTTAAAATTTTTTAACATTCGTTAAAATTGTGAAAAATTTCCACTTAATAGATAAACCAGAATAATTTTCGTTTATCTATTAAGTTTGAAAAAAAATATTTTTGACATCAAGTTGAAATTTTGTTGAACAATTATTGTTATATCACATAAATATATGAGAATTATTCTCGTTCATCTATTAAGTAGAAATTTTTCAGCAACAATCAAAATGTCAATCTCTCTTTTTTGCTGAAATTTTATGAAAAGTTGAAGAAGCTATGCACGTTGTCTTATATTTTACATTTGATGCTTGTAATACATAAATTTGTAGGCAATTTTCGTTTCTCTATTGACTCCAAATTTCACAGAATTACTAATATTCTTAGAAAAAATCAGATTATCTGCATATTTCATCGCACACCATCTTTGTTTATTTCCGCAATTTTCATCTAATATTGGCAAAGCAGCCATATCGCTTTGCCAATACCAATGCCAATGCCAACGCTGAATTTTAAATTTAGGCATCAACGAAAATTAAACAGCTATATGCAATTTTTATTTCTTCTTCATACTTAGGTTTTTAATGTAGAAATCCAAACAATTTTTTAACATTATTAAGACACTTTTTATCATAGTTTACAAAATGTAAAAATAATAATAATAATGTCATTTATTGTATTCACATTCAGATTAAGCACTACAGAGTTAAACATACAAGCTTAGCATACAAAAACATTGCACAGTCAAAATAATTAAATCCTGTAAATCAGTTTAGTTCTTACTTATGTATATTTGGGCTTAAACTGGGCTTAAAATGAATCTACATTTAGTCTGAAATAGATTTTGACTAGAAATAGATTTAGTATTAATAAAAATAGATTTACTCTAGTCTTAAATAAATTTAGTCTAGAAGTAAATGTCTCTGCGAAGAAAGAATTTCCTTACCTCTAAATTCTTTCTTCGCAGAGACATTTACTTCTAGACTTAATTTATTTAGGACTAGACTAAATCTATTTCTATTAATACTAAATCTATTGCCAGTCTAAATCTATTTCAATTCTAAATCAATTTTTGTCCAAATGCAGATTCATAGCCCCAAGTTGTCATTTTCAGTAGTTAAATTAATACTCACAGCTTCAAACCATTCTTTATATTAGAGGAGATTGACCGAACTTTTAATTTTCAAAACTAATTCATTTTTTTGGGAATCAGACATTTGAGAACTTAGTTAAAACTAAAAAGTGCTCTTTTGCCGTTTTTAGGTGCTAAAATATGTCGAGAATATGTCGGCCAGTAATCAATTATTTAATATCTAATGATTCACTACAGATTACTCTCTAAATTATCATAAATGATGAGACATTTATTTTTATGTGGAATTTATCTGCGTCAATGTGATTCATGCGAAAGATATATATGCAGAATGCTTTCTAAGTATGTATAAATTCAAGTTGTCATCCACATTAACAACTTAAGCAATAATGTTCCTATAAACATTGGCAACAAATGCATATTAAAGAACCTATAGCTTGAAATAGCTATTTGTGCAATAAGTTAAGAAATGTAATATTTTTCCGTAATAGGCATTTTGATCGAGGCGATAGCCGAAAGTAAAAACATGCCGTATTTTGAAAAAAATGAAAAAATGGATTTCCTACGTGTTGCACATATGATTTTATCTACTAGAGTTTGGAAAATAAATTAAAATGTATTTTGAAAAACATTTAAAAAAATGGATTTCCTACGTGTTGCACATATGATTTTATCTACTAGAGTTTGGAAAATAAATTAAATTTTGATAATTTTAATATTTTAAAATATTTCTAAATTAAATAGCGGAGTCAAGATTGTTCTGCTTTCAATAATAAAAAGGTTAACGTAAATAATAACCCTATTTCTACTTCCACAATAACCTGTTCTGGAATTTCATTTACGAATTATGAACATGTTTCTGTTAAGATTTATAATAATGATAAAAAATAACATGTACAATTTCAATTAATTGGCATATAACTTTTCCTAACTTAAATTAGTATTTTAATGTTGAAATATTGTTTCCGTACTTATAAGGAAATATTCCACTTTTCCTAACTCAAATTTGTATTCAAATGTTAAAGTTTTCCAAACTCTGGTAGAAAAATATAATTACGAACTGAAGACACGTTTTTAGAAATTTAAAAGCAATAAGAAAAATAAAGGCTTACGGCATTTATTCATAGGAATTGAAGAAATGAAACTTCAAACGACCGCCAATGTGCATGTTAAAGCCCTCGAGTCGCAAATGACAAACTTGATGTAAAATCTCGGAACTATTCCTTGAGGCTGATTCATAGATTTCTTTCGCGACGAAACGTTATGCTGAGACAATGCTATCCCTATAGGTATTTTCAACAGAATATAGACGCTATTGAAAATGCCCATAGCGATAATATTGTCACAGCGTAGCGTTGCGTCGCATAAGAAATCTATGAATGAGCCTTTATAACATATTAATCTTACAACAGAAAACTCATTAATAATAATCTTCCACGTTTTTAATGGGATTTACATAAAGTAAAACTTCTACACCTACCAAAAGGTAAACATCTAACAACGTTATTCATAAACATTTAAACCATGGTTTAGCGGTGGTTTAGCGGTGTTTTACAAAGGGTTACCAAGGTTACTAAGATTAAACCACCGTTAAACCGCGGCTAAGATTTTTATGAACAACTCTGCAATGATTAAAATTGTGTTTCCATACATAATCAAAGTCGTTTAAGAACCGTAAACATATATGAATATGCATCAAATTTTGCTGACCAAATATATTTTTTGTTGCAGTAGTTTCCAGAACTCGGTTTAAGATGTTTATCATAGTTTAATCTTTGTGGATTTTATTTAATTCTGTCTCCAGGTGTCCATATTACCGGCAATTTTCGCCGGTTATCATCAAATCGTGTCATTGACCATTACTCAAGTAAATTGAGTCATTTTATTTTTAATCACCGTTTTATAATTTCATGAAATTATTAAACTGAAAATCAAAAATCAAAAATAAATAAAAAATAAATCAAAATCTTGATTCCTGACAAATGTGGACAATTTTCGGAGTCACTTTGTGAGACACACCAAAAGCTACAATATACGATTCTTCAAATTCCGAAGAAACGTGATTTTTTGTGAATTATTGATTGTTTTTGCAGTGAAATAATTTCATATGCAATTGTATGTAATAATATTGCATGACCTCTGCTCTAATATTGTCTACGTCTACGTCTAATATTGCATCATTGTGCATGTACAAGTAATTTCAGTGACACATGTAATTTCACTGATAAACAAGTAATCATTTATCACAAATATTTGGTCTTGAATTTTTTCAATTGTATGAGTTTTGTGAAATATTGGGGTCAATTGCATACAACAGAAGTCTCTCTTCTCAATAATTATGATCAGCAATATTTGAAATCAAGCTTATCACTCTATTGACATACTTTCACGATAGGAGATATTGGACATATTTATATACAGGGTGAGTTACGAGGGAAGGCAAATCATTTAAGGAGTGGTAGTAATATAGTACATAATACTACGAAAAAAGTATATATAGGGTGACCCACGAATACATGACCCAAACTTTTTGAAAATATGATTTTATTTATTAAACGTTTATAAAAAAGCCTGCAACAATTATTCATAACTTTTTCATATAAGTATCTTAACTGTTTGCATACATTCGAAGAAAACTGATCAAAACTCCGAAAATATCAAAAATGTCTTCAAACTTTTATTAATGGTTATTAATTTATGCTTTTTTAATATCTACTGCATCTATAATAATCGGCATTATTTGCAAAATTGACATACAATTTTTGTAAATCTGATTTTTTTTAAATTTACATCCGCAACAACTATTTATAATTTTTTCATATCAAATATTTAAGAAGAGTAAGTACCTATTTATGCATCACATTAACGAATTACAGAATTTCGAATTTCGTTCAAATGCAGAATAAAAATTCCAAAATATTTGAAAATTTTACATTTTCCAAAATCTTCGATAATAGTCAAGGGGATTGTGCAGCCACGGAGAAATTTATTATTTTTATCTTATTAAGTAGTCTACATCAAATGACTTCCGGATATAGAAATACAATTTATAAATATCTTATGCAACTGAAGAATTTTCGAAATTTCAAAAATTATAAAATAACCGAAAATATCTACGATAATTGCAAAAATTGTAATCAATTAATGAAATTGATCAAATGATTTTAGAAACCATTAAAATCTATCCTGGATTAAGATCGTCGGGTAAGGACTAAATTAAAACCACTTTTGTTCAATCTTGTCCTTACTCGACGATCACAATCCAGCAACAATTTACTCAAAATGTATTATTAGAAATTGGTAGAACCTTTTTCGAATTGCTACACTCGGACATTTTATTAGAACTAACCATTTACAACAAACAACTAATTACTTGATTACATTAGGTTATGACATTTTACTAAAACTAGCAATTTACAACAAACAACAAATGACTTGGTTAGGTTAGTTTCGGTTAGGCTATATATCACATAAAATTACATATTGATTTGTGACAATTGATTACTCGACAATCTCAATCCAGCAAAAAAAGACTCAAAATTCAATAATAGAAATTGGTAGAACCTTTTTCGAATTGCTACACTCAAAACATTTTATTAGAACTTACAATTTACAACAAACAACAAATTACTCGATTACATTAGATTATGACATTTTATTAAAACTAGCAATTTAAAACAAACAACAAATAACTTGGTTAAGTTAGGTTCGGTTAATTTATGTATCACATAAAATTATTTATTGATTTGTGACTATAGTTTCGACTACTCAAGTAATCAATTTCAAACAAAGGACTTTGTTTGAAAACCACTTTTATTTGAAAATGATTACTTAAGTAGTCGAAACTATAGTCATCAATCAATAAATAATTTTATATGATACATAACCTAACATAAGCTGACACAGCTAACCTAACAAAACCGAGTCATTTGTTTTATTTGTAATCGATAAAATGTATCATAAAGTAGACATCATTTAAAAGAATTATTAAGTATGTTTTTTGAGATTTGGTTTTCAATGGTCGATGGTCTTCAATTTATTGAAGATATTTACAAACGTTAATTTAAACATCTGTAAACATTATTTTTTTGAATTAAAATTACGAAAAGTTCTTAAAAAATTGCGTATAAAAATATCATACTATAAAAAATTAGACATTAGGTTAAAAAATACTAAAATACTAAAATAATTACCAAAAACTAGATTACTTTAGTCAACTTATAAAAAATATCAGATTGGCTTTGTATTTGTAATTTTCCAAACGTGCAATCGACAAGATCTTTAAGATGAGAGCTTAATTTAGTTAGTAAGCTTTATTATTAACAATCAATGATCAATGACGGTTCTGTTCATCTCAATTTATCTCAATTCGAGTTCTTCTCAATAATGACAGTTCATAAGGATTCAATGAACAATTACTGGTTAAATTACAGTTTCTAATTTTTGCAGATTTTAAAATATCTTGTATCTTTCTAATTTAAATTTTTAAAGAAATGTAAAATTTTCCAATTTAGATCGTACATATTTATCTTTAATTTAAACGTTTGCTATTATGATACATTAAAAAATTGACCCATTTCTTCAGATTTATAATAAGATGGTCAAGATTTATCCAAATTGGAATCAAATTTTGTAAATTTGTGTAAATACAAGTTTTGTACCAATAATTTGTAAGATTTTTTTTTTGTCTTAACATCTTACTAGCAAAATAATGAACTTTAATATACAGGATGGGAAACTATAGTGTAACATATTAATTTTGGTCTTGGATCAAAGTTCTATAGTTCTTTAGGATCTCATTGTGGTCATTAGAAAATTCAGGTCATTTTATTAAATAATGGTAGAATGGGCAAAAAAAATGTATATATGAACATAGGTCTAATTCGAATCATCATTTTTTTTCATGTTTTTTTTTTCTATTTTTAAGAATTTTTTTAATTTCCGTATTATTTATTACTATTAGACAATAAAATTCTGCAAAGTTCAAATAGCCATATCTTTAAAACTATTGGGAATTATAGGTTCCTATGTTTGTATGTTTTTTTAAATTTTGATCCATACCACCCTTAAACTCCTTAAAATAATTACCTTTTTGTAATAAGATGGTCAAGATTTATACAAATTGGAATCAAATTTTGTAAATTTCTGTAAATACAACTTTAGTACCAATAATTTGTAAGATATCTTTTTTGTTGTGGTTGGTTTCATCAATAATCATGGGTTTTTTTTCGATCGCGAAGAGGCCAAAATTTGTGATTAACTATCGATATGTTGTGGTTGAAAATGGGTTTAATGTAGATTTGTAGGGTCTTTATCGGTCGTGAGTCTTTCCGCCTCTAATGTAATATTTAATACTTGCTCTAGAGCATATAGCTATATGTACTTTATAACACAGGATGGGAAAATATAATGCATCATATTCTTTGAATTTTGGATCTCAATTTCTTTAGTTTGGATCTCGTTTTGGTCATTGGAAAAATAAGATAAAAGTTGCTTAATCAGATGCTCAAACGAAACTCCAGATTACCAAATTTATTGTTTATTCATGATTATTTAAAACAATGATATTTTTTATCTGCTATGCTTAAAATGTTTAAACTTCCAGGTATAAGCTATGATGCACATAATCGAGTTCAATGATTATTGCTACATAGTACATAGTCAATATAACATTTGTTTTCCACGTGCTAAATGAGAATTTGATCTCATACGTCAGACTGCGGAAGTTTAAGATTTAGAATCACAATAGCATCGGTTGTACTTATGATAAAATTGATTCGTTTTATCGGTATTGACAAATGGTGACCTCGGTGGCAAAAGTATTATACTTGATTAGTATTACTACCTACGTCCATGGTATCACTGCACTGACATGTTGTTCGTCAGAATTGTTGATGGCATAAACATTTCTCTAAATCGAATACAAAAAGAGGCAATGAATTTTTAATATAAATAACTTGATGTGGTTATAAAAGTTTGTGAAAATGGTATAAGTGTAACAATAAGTATTTTTAAGGTTGTAGTATTAAGTACTTACTGGTAATATTTATTTTTATTATATTTTATGGATGATGTGTTTCAATGATTTTCAAAAGAACGCCAAATATTTAATGCTAATGGCAGAAAATCATATTGAAACTGTCAACGTATACTTACAAAAATTCCGAAACTTACTGTGTTGCTTAAAATTAACGTCATTGATACATTTTCAATTTAACTTTTTTTAATACATACATAATCCATCCCTCTTTTACCTGTTGAGTGTCGAGGTTTTGTCCTGTTATCCTTTCGTACTGTCATTGACCCACTTCCGCCATTCACTTCTGTCCCCACTTTTTGTCTTTGCTTCCTTAAAATCTATACCAATCTATACTTTTTTTAGTATTATTTCAAAAGAATTACCATCATTATTCTATAATAGAATTCATAGTAACAATCAGAAATTTTGCACATGAAAGTGTGTCTGATACCAGTTGTTCATTTTTTTTTTTTAAATACAGTTGATTCCGCTTAATAGGGACGCATCGGGACTAGGACATTTGGCCCAATAAAGCTACTGCCCCAATTACGCGAATTTCATATAAAATTAAATAATGAGTTTTGTTCTTCAATATTTTAACAAATTCTTAAACAAATAGATACGAGTACATTATATGAAAATTATATCAACTATGAAGAAAAATAATAACATATTCTGAAGTAAAATATGAACCTACCTAAATACTATTAAAATCTTCAAAAAGCCATCCAGTGTAAGTTGCCTTTTGCAATTTTTCAAAATCTGCACATTTATTTAGTGGGGATGTAAGGTACCATTTTGTTCTTGTCTCCTGGTAGTCACAGGCTCAGATAGATCATTATCACAATCATCATATTTTTCGCGTAACTTATGATTTTTCGATTGAATAACTCTAACAATAGCACCATCGTTGTCTTCACTTTTATCATATCATGGTAAATTGTTACCTATTATGCTATGAAGTGCTATTATGCTATTATATATGAGATCACATCAGAATAAATTGATTTTTACTGTCCCAATTAAGCGGAATATTGTCTCAATTAAATGAAATAGTTTAGTGTACTTCCTTGGTTTAGTTTCCAATCGTTTAACTCTTGCCCCTATGGTCTTGTAGTCAATATGATTTTAAATTGCATATTTAAAGGAGGGTTAGCCCTAACGCTTAAAGAGAGAGGGGGGCTCTTTGTTCGAAGCTTTGGAGATTTGGCCCAAATAGGCGGCTTGGCCGATAAACCTGCGGCCCAATTAAGCGGAATCGACTGCAGTATCTACTGTTCACATCCAATGCGAAAATTTTGATGTCGCCTTCATTCAACTCCACTTCATCTTTTTTACTTCACTTTTTTCACAATTCATTATAAGTTAACCGAAGCCGAAAAGTCTAAAATTAGAAATAACTATATTAGCATCAATGAAAAAATAAAGTGATTCTTATAGGTGCAATGGGCAAAACATTGTTTGTGGATGTTTCCAACGAAACTGTTTTTTTTTATACTTACCATTCTAAGTGATTTTTGTTAGAATTTGAATTGGACATTGCGAAATAATTTGCAAATTTTCATTCTGATCAATTGCCTCTTATAAAAGGCAAAATTATTTTAAACTTTATTAAATACATATTTCATAGGTATACACAAATAACCTTGCAGTTTATGATTTCACATTAGTGAACATAAATTGTTTACCTGAGATAGGTGTATAAATTGTTTCACATCAAAACTTATTTTAAAGTTAAAAAAAGCTTTGTTGTGTAATTTTCTATAATCATCAGTCCCCAAACAATTTTGGGGAGGGCCGTATAGGTATATTACAATTTTTGGACGGGCCAAAAATACACAAATTGATATTTATTGCAAGAGAAGATGTACAAAATTTCTAATGTAATATGTATTGGCTGTAGTACTTTACATAAAAAAATCGTACTTCTCAATATATTTACAGCGTGAATGCATTATCATACATTATGCTTATCATTATTTGATCATTAATGAAATCAAACAATTAAACTATCTTACAAGCGCATTGCTTCTTATATTACAAAATAAAATACGCTCCCAAGATTATAAAGTTCAAGAGTTGAAATGGTAAAATATTTAAAGTAGCATACATCAGGAACCCCCAAACCATTTTCAAGAAGAAAAATCTAGAAATATTGCAATTTTTGGGCGAGCCAAAAACACACAAATTGATACAGTACTAGTAAAAAACGGGACAACTCTTAAAGCAATGTTGCACTAATTTTAGCTGAGTAACTGAATATTTGTAAAATTTCTCATTTTAATGACGTTCAGAAAAAAAAAAAACAGTGCCGTCTATTAGTATCCATGGTAAAAGTGGACACCACTTTCTTGAACGCTTTGTATAAATCTTAAAGTAGATCGTACCTGTGCTTATATTCTATAAATGGACAATAAAGCAATAAAGTTCAAAGCTACTTTGTAGCTACTTAGTAGAAAAAATTAAGAAGGGTCGTCTATGAGGTACTTAGCACATGAATTTCAAATGGAGAAATATACAGTATCACATAAGTGTCTTTTTTTGTTTGTCTAGTACTGCATTTATTGCAAGATGTACAAGATGTACAAAATCTGATATATTTATTGTAGCACTTTTTATAAAAAAAAAATTGTCACAAAAGAAATACAGTTTACTTTATTACTTCAAACCGAAATTTTAGAAAAATATATTTGTTCCAATAATAATAAAAATGAAAATTTTATATAATACATCTTTAAGCAATTACCATTTTTTTTTCTATAACCTGAAAATATTCTTCGCAGAAGTAAAATTTGACATACATTCAATATAAATTTCAAAACAATAACAGTGTTACAGCAAAAAATCCAATGCCTAAATACTTTGTTTATATTGCAACAAATATTGAAACAGCTGATAGTAAAATAACAAATATTAAAATAAATAATAAAAAGAAGAACGTTTTATATAAGGCATATTTCCACAATTACCTATTTATTTCTCTAATCTGAAACTATTATTTGCTCAATTACCTATTACATAGTCTGTCTCCGGATTGAGTTTACAAGACGGATTTTTTTTTGTTTAGTTTTAAGTAAAATTGTTATAGGAATTAAAATTTCTGCTTGATTTGAATCTACCATTTCAGTTATTAAAACTTACATTTATTTATACAAGGGGTTGGCAAAATCCAAAATTTTAAACCTTAGTTTGGCACTTATTTATTTACTATTTGACAAAATAATTTTATATTTTGTGGGACTATGCAGAGACTATATGTAAGACTGCCACAGCACACTTTTGTTTTCAAATTAGGGCAGACCAGCACTTAGGTTGTTCTTGAATTGTTCCGTTCTTGAATTTTATTACAATTTTGCTGCTTTATTGTCCATTTATAGAATATAAGTACTGGTACGATCTACTTTAAGAGTTATACAGAGCGTTCAAGAAAGTGGCGTCCACTTTTACAATATTAGTACGATCTACTCTAACAGTTATACAGAGCGTTCAAGAAAGTGGCATACACTTTTACGATGTAAACTAATAGATAGCACTGTTTTTTTTAAATAAGGGTTGAACAGCCCTTTGATTGTTCTTGATTTATTCTGTACTTGATTTTTTTTACAATTTTGCTGGTTTATTTTCTATTAATAGAATATAAGTACAGGTACGATCTACTTTAAAAGTTATACAGAGCATTTAAGAAGGTGGTGTCCACTTTTTCGATATTAGTACGATCTACTCTAAGAGTTATACAGAGCGTTCAAGAAAGTGGTATACACTTTTACGATGTAAACTAATAGATAGCACTGTTTTTTTTAAATAAGGGTTGAACAGCCCTTTGATTGTTCTTGATTTATTCTGTACTTGATTTTTTTTTACAATTTTGGTGGTTTATTTTCTATTAATAGAATATAAGTACAGGTACGATCTACTTTAAAAGTTATACAGAGCATTTAAGAAGGTGGTGTCCACTTTTTCGATATTAGTACGATCTACTCTAAGAGTTATACAGAGCGTTCAAGAAAGTGGTATTCACTTTTACGATATATACTAACAGATAGCACTGTTTTTTTTTCAAATAAGGGTTGACCACCCCTTAGATTGTTCTTGAATTGTTCTGTTCTTGAATTTTATTACAATTTTGCTACTCTATTGTCCATTTACAGAATATAAATACTAGTACGATCTATTCTAAGAGTTATACAGAGCGTTCAAGAAAATGGTGTCTACTTTTACGATGGTTACTAATAGATGGCAATGTTTTTTTTTAATAGGGCAGACCAGCACTTAGAATATTCTTGAATTGTTCTGTTCTTGAATTTTATTACAATTTTGCTGCTCTATTATCCATTTATAGAATTTAAGTACTAGTACGATCTACTCTAAGAGTTATACAGAGCGTTCAAGAAAGTGGTGTCCACTTTTACCATGGATACTAATAGATGGCACTGATTTTTTAATAGGACAGACCAGCACTTAGATTGTTCTTGAATTGTTCTGTTCTTGAATGTTATTACAATTTTGCTGCTTTATTGTCCATTTATAGAATACAAGTACTAGTACGATCTATTCTAAGAGCTATACAGAGCGTTCAAGAAAGTGGTATCCACTTTTACGATATATACTATTGCATATAGCACTGTTTTTTTTTCAAATAAGGGCTGACTAGCCATTAGATTGTTCTTGAATTAGGTTAATATAGAAAACACTTGATAAAGTTTCACAAGTTTTATAGAATTGCTTTACACTTGTTGCGGCACTACTGACATTCTCAAGAGAGATAAAACTTATTTTTCATGTTCTTGAATTGTTCTGTATTTATATTTTATTACAATTTTGCTACACTATTGTCCATTTATAAGTACTAGTACGATCTACTCTAAGAGTTATACAGAGCGTTCAAGAAAGTGGTGTCCACTTTTACGATAAATACTAATAGATGGCACAGTTTTTTTTTAATAGGGCAGACCAGCACTTAGATTGTTCTTGAATTGTTCTGTTCTTCAATTTTATTACAATTTTGCTGCTCTATTGTCAAGTATTCTAAGAGTTATACAGAGTGTTCAAGAAAGTGGTGTCCACTTTTACGATGGATACTAATAGATGGCACTGTTCAATATGCAAAATAAATACGAAGTGTTTCCTACACTCTATTTATTAACCAGGAGGAGTCCCAAACTCAATTTACATTGTAAAAAGTTACTAGAAAAACCACCAAATACTTTTGGCGGCAATTTTAAATTATTTCGTCTGTATAATCACTAGTTTATTTTTAAGCAAATCGATTTTTTAAACGACTCGTAAAGGTTGTACTGTGGGCAGCTAAAGATATAAGATACTATTATGTTAGTTAAATATAGTGGATTTATAGGTTACCTTAGTATTCAAAGTACTGAGTTTGAGAATGATGTAGCTTTGATTGCTGATATTGTAGGTTATCACTTGAGTAACTATTGAAAAGATCAAGATTGGAACATAGCTGAGCTTGTACTTGGTTCAGAATGCATCACAATAATAAATGCAAAACTAACTATTAACACTGCGAACATAACTTCTGAAAAGAGTTGATTTTGTTTACTTGCAAACAAAATTTCACGGGATAGAATGAAAATAAGACTGGCAGTTGCAACTCGCTGACGCTTTGAATTGAGGTTATATCCGTTAAAAACGGCGATTTGGTGGCTTGTGAAATGGGCGTGCTTTCAGCCAATCACAGGTGTAGGCATTCGCGCGCCAAATTTGAATCACGCCTCCTAGTTTTTAAATAGAGTATAGTATATAAGAAACTCATATAACCAACTGTTTTGTGATGTTGCCATATATCACAAATATTTTATGTCAAGAGTTCCATCTGTTGGCAATAAATGGATATGTGGGCACCACTTTTTTAAACGATCTTTATATATTCTGAAATATTTATGTAAAACATTAAATATTTTGTATATTTTGTATATTTTTATATTTTGGACTTAAGCTTTTATGTACAATAAGATGCCCTGTCGCTTAAAAATGAAACGAATATTCATCAGTATAAAGCTCAGGTTGTTCAAATTCATCTAAATAGAAATTGGTAAAATATTATAATAGAAAAACCTTATTTACTATTTGTGTTTTTGCTTTTGCATTGTTCTTTTTGTTGTTTTGTTGTCTTGTTTGTTGTCATGTATATATTTACCTTATGAAAACATATGTAACATTATGTAAACCTTATATATTACATGTATATTATGTAGCGTTTCTGCTGATAAATATCCTTTATTATTATTATTTTATTTATATTTCGCAAACGGCTATATTAAAAGAAGCCTAAAACATTGTCATAACTTTATAATACAAAATTGATAATTGGAATAAAAATGTACACAGTATAAAATTTCTTTAACTGTTTATAATAACAATAAGAATAATGCGCAGCAGATGATGGTTTAGTATCAGTATACTTATATTTCACTCCAAATATGGTAGGTTCAAATCCCTTAATTTTTTTTTTTTTTTGTAACATCCAAGTACCTATCCTTTGGAGAGGAAGTGAAGCTGGAGGTTCTGTGTATGGGTAAATCCCGCATACACGTTAAAGTAACCAACAGGAATAACACGCAATTAATAATAGCTGTTGTAGATTACGTTTAGGAGATGGTGATTAGCCATGGCAACAGAAATGGGTCTTCATTAAATATCACAGACTAGGTATATGTATATGCAGGAATAGATATGCCCATTCAGGTCATATCTATTCCTGCATATACATGAATATGCCTGAATATTTCTTCATATACACTGCATATACAGAAATGGGTCTTTATTGAATATCATAGACTAGGTATATGTATATGCAGGAATAGATACGACCTGAATGGGAAGGTCCCACTTTTAAAAACCTAGATAATTATCGTTGACAATTGATATATTTCAATATAAATTAGTAACTATAACTGTAACTAATAATAAAACTAACAACTAACTTAGATGCAAACTAAAGTTCTCATGTAAGTTAATAAATCAAAGAGACGAAACGTTTACGTTTATAAGTTTTATAAGTTTATAAGTTTTTGATTAAATTCAATGTTTTTGTATTTTGGTCACGAAAACATCAATTTCTAAGTAAACTGACTGGAATAAAAGGTGCAAAATGGTTCATTTTATGTGAGTCGATACATCAAATGCATATCACTTCACTGATAAGCGGTAATCTTACGTTATCGAAATATTTTTATTTGCTTCACTATTGAGTCACAAATACTATTGGAATCGTATGGTTACGTGTTATGGTTGGCCTCAAACTAATCACTTAGAGTATAATTGCACTGCAGGATGTGTTTATTCTGCTGTTGTTGTCGCAGAAGAAAAGTTAAAGGTACGTAATTACCCCAAAGATAACCTCAAATTTTAATACAAGTACAACTCTTTAAATATAGAGGATGATATCACAGAAAACGTATCGTTGAAAAGAAAGGAACTAATTCGTGACACAATATTTGAAAGTCAGGAAAGTTTTCCAAGACGGTATATACATTACTATGCACTCCACAGTAATGAAGCGCAATCATCGGATGAACTGGGACTTTTAAAACACGATCATCTACGGATAGCTGTGGAAGATATAACAGATACATGGTCATTTGCGGAAAATATTAACACCAACAAGAAAGGACTTGTCCCGATGAATCTATTAGCACGTGATGTTGAAACGGAAATGTAATGTTTTTTTTTAAATATTTCGATCAAAGTTATTTAAACGTGAAAACATTTTAGATGGTATTTTGCGAAAGTTTCAAGGTTTATGGCCGAAACTCTGTTATTGCGA
The DNA here is from genome assembly GCA_951805005.1 of Othius punctulatus. Taxonomy (NCBI): domain Eukaryota; kingdom Metazoa; phylum Arthropoda; class Insecta; order Coleoptera; family Staphylinidae; genus Othius; species Othius punctulatus. The sequence goes on along the minus strand of OX638138.1, from coordinate 30,967,161 downwards.
GAAGGTAATGAACTAGGAACGTTTTTGGTGCGACTTGTACAACCGGTGGATAAGTTATATGCTTTATCCGTAAGACATGTGGATGATGAAGGAAATCCTTTGGTGAAGCACTACAAGATTTACTACAAGGATGAACTGTATTATATTTCAAACAACATTACGGCGTTATCGTTGCAAAAGCTTATACAGATCTACCTGGGTAAGAGTTACAAATTACAATATAATAAACTTTTATATAATTTTGCATAATGATGTAATGGGCAGCTATTACAAATTATAAGATACTGTTTGGAGTTTAGTATACTGAATCAATCAATTTAGGTGCTCATTTGATTTATATTATAGAGATACCGTTTGATGTTTAGGGTACTAAATCAATCAATTTCGTAATACATTTTTTTGTTATGTATATTACAAATATGAAAAATTAAATTATAAATATGTTTTCAGTTGTTGAGGACTGGAACGATTTAAAATTATGCACCAAACTAACGAATCCCTGCCCAAGGGACGATATAGACGATGACGATTTTTCAACAGACGAGTTAGAGTTAAACAAAGATGACATACATTTAAACAAAGAACCATTTAGCTCGGGTAATTTTGGTAATATTTACAAAGCCAAATGGAATGGCAGAAAGGTTGCTGTTAAAATTTTGAAAACCACATCACATGATAATGAGGAGTTTCTCAGGGAAGTTATACCAATGAAAAAGTTAAGACATAGAAACGTTGTTACACTACATGGAGTGTGCGCACGTGAAGAACCATTCTGCATGATACTCGAGTATATGGAACATGGCAATCTACTCGATTACATGCATACAGTTAAACTGGCACTGGCACAACGTATCTACATCATACAGCAGGTGGCCGATGGCATGGCATACTTGGAATCTAAAAAATACATACACAGAGATATTGCTGCACGGAATATACTGCTCAAGAAAAATTTAATTGCAAAACTATCAGATTTTGGTCTGTCGAGGTATACTTCCTTCCAAGAGACGTACACTACAGCCGGAACTTACGCTTTGGCCATACGTTGGCTGGCGCCAGAGTCTTTCTGCACTTCCAAATTTAGTTCTAAATCAGACGTGTGGGCTTTCGCCCTACTTGTGATGGAGATTTTCACTGAAGGAAAAATGCCGTACTACGAGTTAGACTTCAACAGAAATTATAACGTTTTGTTCGAAGAAATTAAGAAGGGGTACGTCATGAGTAGGCCGCCTTCGTTACCTGAGGATATGTACAAATATATGTTAGCCTGTTGGTGTTTAGATCCCAAAAAACGGCCGTCGTTTTTGGAGTTATTCAACTTGATTGAGCCGTTTAAACAACTTCCGGAGACATTTACCTACATCGAATTAGCTAAGGTAAAGCAAACAGAATAGCAATGTATTTCTTTGATTTAATTGTTATAAATATTTTTAAAATTCCATTGTAATTTTATGTACTTAAACGACTGAATTGTTGTTTTCTGTTATTAATTATATTCGTACTAATGGCATTTGCAAAATTTTCCGAAAAAGTGTTCAAAATGTGCGCAGCGATCACAACGAGTCCATTCGAACGTTTCATTTCGAAATTTCCATTTTCGAAAACACTGGATGTACACAGTTTTGAATTGAGTATTCTAAAGCTTATGTCTGCATATTGAATCTTAGATAGTATAAAATGATAACTTATACTTATAACTTATAACTTATAACGTATATTTGTTTTTTTCATTTTTAAATCACTTGGGAGACAAGCTAGTTATAACATATCCGTCAGAAGAGAGGACGAATTAGAATCATCAATAATAAGTCAGTAGATGAGCCAGGATAGTTTTGCACCAAATTTTCATGACTGGAAATCACTACACACCACGAAAATGCCAAGGATGGGCACCAACCAACCGATGAACTCCCAGAAAGCATTAATATCTAAATTCACTTTTTTCTTAAATCTTAGAGCTCTGCACTATGAGTAGGAGAAGAAGAAATAGAACAAAAAATAGAAGACTAGGAAGAAGCATCACTTTCTGACTAAAATTAGTCCTATATAAAAAAAAATGAAAGTTTTTCACTCTCCTCAGGTTATTTGATGTTATTAATATCAACACAATTTTAGCCTTGTTAATTAATATTATAAATATACCGAGTATTTTCTGCCAAAATGACTCGACACTTCACCAGCGCCATTCTGAAAAGGGTCTATATTAAGATTTAAATAGGGTAGATATAATATAGGGTGTTTTAAGTTATTTTCAAGCTATGCAGACCTCGTAGATATCTAAAAAGCATGGTACACTATTTTGCTACTCAGATTATTGATTTTTGAAAAAATTGGATAAGAAACTACACCTGACAAAATTTTGGAAATATAAAAATAGCATACTGTGCAACAAGTGACAAAAGTAACAGTTTTAGCAAGAAAACAGTTTATGTTCATGTTTGTTATGCGAGTTATGGGAGCTTAAAATATTATTTCGACGAGTTAAACGCAATACTTTTCCTACGACCTTGCCTATGTCTTAACATAGAATATATACAGGGTGTCTACGCTAAACTGTTCGTTAAAAGTTTACGGGGTTGCCGTTATACTAAAAATTTCAAAAAAATCCTCGGCACACGGTTGAATCAGTTATCCTCATGTGAAATATTTTCAACTTTCTATCACTTCCGGTTCCACCGGAAGTAGCACCAACTTACTTATTTTAAATGGAAAACCCCATATATTATAATATTTTTGAATTCCTCGCTTAAATTAGAACATATTTTGTATATTCAACCATGTGACGAGGATTATTTTGAAATTTTTAGTACAACGGCAACCACGTAAACTTTTAACGAACGTTTTAGCGTAGGCACCCTGTAGACAATACTGTGGATTGCTTCAAATGTTTCGGTAATTGTGCAAAATATGTAAGCAGCACAGTTTGTGAATCTGAATTTACGATATTACAGTGGTCGACAAATTTTAACAAATGTGTTAAAAATGAAAAAAAAATTAAATGCAAAATAAAAAATGTTGGAGGTAAGTTTTTTTTTTATATTTTACATTGTTTTTTTCCACTATATACTTACAAAAGCACGTTCTCAGTTAAAGTTAGGTCAGAAAAGTGATACCGGCAACTGTCAAACTGAAATTTGAACCTGTATTGCCATAAAAAATCATCGGAATCGGTCTTGCATCCCGAAAAAAATTAAGTTACACATTTCGCAAAAATCACAAAAACCTAGAAAGTTCTTGAAAATTTTTGTTGTCGTTTCTGAAATCAGCAAAAAATATATATTCGAATCGGCTATTTACATCTAAGGGATAAAAATTGTGTTGGCCAGTGTTATCAATCCTCCAATCCACGAATTTACATAGATTTCTTCATACCTCTTTCTGGCAATATTTAGATTTTTCTGGCAATAAGATCGCAGAAGTTTTCTCAGCTTGATTTACTAACTGGCGGAGTATTCAAAAGATCTAAATCACTTTCTCTAATATATCTAAAGATTTTGTTCTAAATCAAAAATGATCAAGCTACGAGCTACGAGGTGAAGATTAGTAGGTAATTTTTGCTTCTGGGGACTAAAGTTGACGTTATAGCATTTTCTCTCACTGGTGGCGGAAATCAAATTTTCGCTGGAGTATTCGGTGACGAAAAATGTCTTTTTATAAAGGGTCGTAGAAAAAAAAATCATTTTTGACCCATGGAGATCCTATGATACACCCTGTGTATATCTATTATAAGTTCAAACTCCTATGCTTCATTAATAACTAAAATATTTTGTACACATTCGTTGACAAGAGGCATTTCTTCATCTTCAGAGATCATAGGATTTTCTGCTTTACTATAAACCTTAGAATCTGCATCTTCGTTGGCAAGAGAGGAAACTAGATGGAAGTGAAAATTAGTAGGTAATTTCCCCCTCTGAGGACTTAAGTTAACGTTATGGTATTTTCTCTCACTGTTGGCGGATATCAAATTTTCGCTGGAGTATTCGGTGACGAAAAATATCGTTTTATAAAGGGTCGTAGAAGAAAAATCATTTTTAACCTATGGAGATCCTATGATACACCCTGTGTATATTTATTATAACTCCAAATACCTCTGCTTAGTTAATAACTAGAATATTATGTACACATTCGTTGACAAGAGGCATTTCTTCATCTTCAGAGATCATAGGATTTTCTGCTTTACTATAAACCTTAGAATCTGCATCTTCGTTGGCAAGAGAGGAAACTAGATGGAAGTGAAAATTAGTAGGTAATTTCCCCCTCTGAGGACTTAAGTTAACGTTATGGTATTTTCTCTCACTGTTGGCGGATATCAAATTTTCGCTGGAGTATTCGGTGACGAAAAATATCGTTTTATAAAGGGTCGTAGAAAAAAAATCATTTTTAACCTATGGAGATCCTATGATACACCCTGTGTATATTTATTATAAGTCCAAATACCTCTGCTTAGTTAATAACTAGAATATTTTGTACACATTCGTTGACAAGAGGCATTTCTGTATCTTCAGATATGATAGGATTTTCTGCTTCGTTATGAACCATAGAATCTGCATCTTCATTGGCAAGAGATGAAACTAGATGGAAGTGAAAAATAGTAGGTAATTTTCGCGTCTGGGGTTAACTCTGGACTGAAGTTAACGTTATGGCATTTTCTCTCACTAGTGGCGGAAATCAAATTTTCGCTGGAGTATTCGGTGTCAAAAAATGTCTTTTTATAAAGGGTCGTAGAAAAAAATCAATTTTAACCTATGGAGATCCTATGATACACCCTGTGTATATCTATTATAAGCAAACTCCTCTGCTTCGTTAATAACTAGAATATTTTGTACACATTCGTTGACAAGAGGCATTTCTTCATCTTCAGAAGTCTTAGGATTTTCTGCTTCATCATGAATCATAGAATCTGCATCTTCGTTGGCAAGGGATTAAACTAGATGGAAGTGAATATTAGTAGGTAATTTTCGCCTCTGGGGACTAAAGTTACCGTTATGGCATTTTCTCTCACTAGTGGCGGAAATCATATTTTCGCTGGAGTATTCGGTGACAAAAAATGTCTTTTTATAAAGGGTCGTAGAAAAAAATAATTTTTAACGTAAGGAGATCCTTCGATACATCCTGTGTATATCTATTATAAGTTCAAACTCCTCTGCTTCATTAATAACTAAAATATTTTGTCCACATTCGTTTTCAAGAGGCATTTCTTCATCTTCAGAGATCATAGGATTTTCTGCTTCATTATGAACCATAGAATCTGCATCTTCGTTGGCAAGAGATGAAACTAGATGGAAGTGAAAATTAGTAGGTAATTTTCGCCTCTGGGGACTAAAGTTAACGTTATGGCATTTTCTCTCACTAGTGGCGGATTTCATTTCGCTGGAGTATTCGGTGACAAAAAATATCTTTTTATAAAGGGTCGTAGAAAAATCATGAACAAAAATCATTTTTAACCCATGGATATCCTATGATACACCCTGTGTATATCTATTATAAGTCCAAACACATCTGCTTCGTTAATAACTTAATAAGCTTCGTTAATAACTAGAATAATTTGTAAACATTTGTTGACAAGAGGCTTCATCTTCATCTTCATCTTCTTCGTTAATATCTTCGTTAATAACTTAATACGCCTCATGAATAAATAAAATATTTTGCACACATTCGTTGACAAGAAGCTTCATCTTCATCTTCATCTTCATCTTCATCTTCAGAGATCATAGGACTTCCTGCTTTGTGACGAACCATAAAATCTACATCTTCGTTGGCAAGAAATATCTTTATCTCTAAAATGTGTTTATCTTTATGTATATATCTTCAAAGATCATAGGATTTTCTGCTTCGTCAGGAACCATGGAATCTACATCTTCGTTGTCAAGAAATGTCTTCATCTCTAAAATGTGTTTATCTTGATGTCTTTATCTTCAGAGTACATAATATTTTCTGCTTCATCAGGAACCAAATAATCTACATCTTCTTTGGTAAGAAATGTCTGTATCTCTAAAATGTGTTTATCTTTATATATTTATCTTCAGAGAGCATAGGTTTTCTTGCTTCGTCAGAGATCATAGGACTTTTTGAGACTCATTACTACACCACTAGAGGATTAGATGCTTATCAATTCGTTTGATAACCATCAATCAAGACATTTCCATCATCACATGACATTCCGAAGAGTTAATTTGATTGGTTGCCAAAATTTAACGTCACGATGACAACCAATGAAGAGATGACAACCAATTCTATCCCCAATAAGTATGATATCTTTTACATCGTCAATAACTAAGGTATATTTTGCATTATTTACATTATTTGCATTCGCAATAACAGGACTCTTTTCAGTTTAATTAATAATAAGAGATGCCCATGCATCGCCTATGACCATTGGCAAGCATCATTGATGACTAGAGAGAGATAAGCTTATGCGCATTATTATAGAATGTTGGCTGTTATGTATCGATGATCTTCATCTGGCTTATTTAATTGTAAATAAATATAAAAATGTTGAATATTATGAATCGTTAGGTGAAAAAACCCCATGAGGCTTCGATAGGCCAATAATAGCCAAGATAGTTTATCTCTCTCTATGAATCGTCAATGACTTAAAACTTCTCTGTATTGTCTAAAGAATATTGGCGTTAGTATCGCAAGCCAGATTTATTTAACCATAAGTACTTTAGGCTGTCTCAATAACCGTTTTTTTTAACCAGTATTATGCTATCAATTGCTTGACACTTTAAATGCTGTATAATCCAAAATACGGCACAAAATTTCCATGTGGAACCTGGAAATCGCCACGTAGATGCTGAGGATGATTACTAACCAACCGATGAACTACTCACAAAGCATTAACATCTTAATTCACATTTTTATTTTAGATTTTGCACTATAAGTAGGATAAGAAGAAATAGAATAAGAAATAGTAGACTAGGAAGAAGCACTACCTTCTGACATAAATAAGTCCTATATTAAATAAATGCTGAAGGTTGCTGAAAATGCTGAAAATGCTCCTGAGGTTATTTGGTGTTGTTAATATCTAGTTTTTGTTATAGATAAGATCAGATAAGGCCCATTTTGAAGATCTACCGAAAGTAGATCTAATTCTTCATTATCCTGAGGTTATTTCGTGTTCTTAATATCTAGGTACAGAATTTTAGCCTTGCTGATGAAAATTATAAATAGACCGAGCCATTTCTGCATAAATTACTGGTAAGTCCCTTTTTTAAGATCTACCTAAAGTAGATATAATACAGGACGTTTTAAGCTATTTTCAAGCTATGCAGACTTCGTAGATATCTTGAAACCATGGTACACTTTCTTGCTATTCAGATTTTTGACTTATAATTTTATGACCAACATCTCTACGTGTAGTTCTTTGCCTATTTATATAAATAACAAAACAAAAACAAATTGAATGACTTCATTTCCAAACTATGAAGCATACCCAAAAAGCATTGTCGAAATTTTGGTATTGGCCAAGAATTTTATCATCTCACTTATTTAATTGTAAATAAAAATAAAATTGTTAAATATTATGATTTGATAGGCGGAAAGACCCCATGAGGGGTCAATAGCCCAATAAATATGTTTTCTCTCTCTATAAATCGTTAATCACATTCAACTTGGCACTAATCACATTCAAGTTGGCATTAATCATTATTAATTTGAAATCAATCAAAACCATTTTGGCATTAAACAAATTCATGGAGCCATTGTATACTGCCAACATGGTTTTGATTAATGCCAAAGTGATAATGATTAATTTTGACAGACTGTGATTAGTGCCAAGTTGAAGTTGAAAAGGTATAGAAGCCCTCTAAATTATATAAAAAATGTTGGCATTCATATCTTAGCCAGATTTTATTTAAACCATAAGTACTTTTTGATTTCTCAAGTTCCGGATTTTTTTACAAGTATTATGCAATTGATATTGGCACTTTTTATGCAGTATAATCCAAATTCCTATTTTTCGATCTGTCTTTAATTTAATTTAAATTTTAATTCAAATAAATTTATTCACGTGGTAACGTACCTATATTTTGTATTACATTGCTAGCGGATGTGACAGTCAGATAACTAGAAACAAAATATCCAATACAAAAAAAGAACTGAAAAAATTGCCTTTTCAGCGATTTTATTCTTATGTAAAGGTATGAAAATGCCAAAGAAAAGGTAAATATTAGGTTTACCATATCAAAAATTGTCGCTGACGCCATAACTCAGAAACAAACGATGACAAGAATTCGATGACGATGACACATTTATCACAAAATGTGTCTAATAGAACAGATCAAAACTAAATCTAACTAAAATCTAACAGATAACTAAAAACTAAATATCCCATACAAAAAAGATCTAAAAAAATGCCTTTTCAGCGATTTTTTTTTTTATGTAGACGTATGAAAATGTCAAAAAATTGGAAAATATAAGGTTTACCATTTCAAAAATTGCCGCTGACGCCATAACTCAGAAACAAACGATGAAAAGAATTTTAGATTTATCAAAAATTAAACTGAGTTATTAAACTGAAATCGACATGTCCGAGGATTTTGCAAAATTCTTTTAAATTCCGAAATCATGGTTGTATTCCTCATTTTCTTCACACCTTGTATAAGTTATAGCTAGATTATCATTTCCCTTAAATGTAATACAAGATTCTTTTTTCTTCTATTCAAATATCAATCTTCAAGATCTCTTCTGACTGACAATGAGACACGTTATCAATTACTTACTTAGAATTTTCAAGTAAGAAAGAAAGATTTGTGATTAATTCAAGTACAATTTTAAAATTTTTTTTAAATATTTATATCTACTGCAGGTAATTTAATCGGGAATACATGAATGTCAAAAAAACAGATGAACAACTTGCTATGTTTTTACCACAGCAAACCCGGTGAAAACATAGCAAGTTGTTTCTCTGTTTTTTAATATTTTTCTAATATGGACTACCACGTAGTAATGGTCGAAACCATCCTGATCATGAATGTCAAAATTCTCAGGTATTGCTGATTTTGTCGAATATCGCCGGAAGTAAGCGGAATTCTGCTTTTCTCAACCGATAGGGTAGATCAGAGAATGAACAACCAGTAACCAGGCAACCAGGCAACCAGTAAGTGACAAAACCGCGATTATTCGCTTATAATAAGGGTCTAGTCAATTGTAGATCACACAGGAACGTTTCAAATATTTTCCGCAATTGTAATTATAATTGCGCTATTGTGGGCTGTTCATTTCTAGACAAAATTTGAACCAGAATAAGTGTGTCCCAGTCAATTGTGAGTGCAACAGTGATGTTTATCAAGAACAGTGGCAGCCATTTTGTTTAAGGTAAGGCGATGACTTTCATTATTAAAATAAGGCTATGTATCACTCATAATTAATATAATTTTATAATTTCGGAAACAAAAAAGAGGTTGAGATATTACGTTTAATTATTGTTCAATTAAATATTGTATAAATCGTAAATTGAACAGCATCTTCATGTGTTCTTCAAAAATCTAATGAATGAACAATGCGTTCTGGATTTTTCTGATTTGATTCGAAATCAAGCAAAAATGAACTCTAAGGTATGCTCACTGTGCTCTAACTTGAAATCGACATATTTTCTAGTCTAGATTAGTCGTAGCGAGTAAATGAACAAGATTTTGTCTGTGTTCAACAAATTGATTAATCGTGTTCATTCACTAGAAAATGAATTGATTTCGTATAAATTGAAATATTCTCATTTAAGTACATAATAAATAAGTACATAAGTAGTTATACTAGGACAGTTCTGGATCTCGCCCCGCGAAGATTTCGATTAATTTAATCTGCGTTTTAATCGAACTTTTGATTCGCGAGGAATCGACGGATTCGCGTCTAATCGGCGAAATTTGCAGGTAATGGGATAATCGCAACAATTATCCGCGGTACTTAGACCGCAATTACTCTAATTACGCCGGCTATTTGCGAATCCGTCGATTCCCCGCGAATCAAAAGTTCGATTAAAACGCGGATTATATTAATCGAAATCTTCGCGGGGGGCGATCCAGAACTGTCCTAGTATAACTACTTATATATGATGACACACATAAATACAGATATGTAATCTAAGTACATGTTTACAGAGACAACCAAATATTAAAAAAAAGGGGCAAGAAAAAAGTCTGCAATAAACGACAGTACAGCAGGCTTAGATATTCAGAAGATATTCTTACTCAAGCTGTGCAAGACATAAAAAATGAAATCGAAACTTTGAATGGAGCGTCGAAAAAATATAATATACCAATGTCAACTCTACATAATAAAATAAACGGAAAGGTACCTAAAATTTGAGCAATGGGTCCACAGCCTGTTCTGAATGAAGCTGAAGAAACCCGCTCAAATCAATGGATGGACCAACAGAAGTAAAAGATGCGGTGCAAAAGGTTTTGACTGAATCTGGCTATCCAAATCGATTCAAGTACAACAGACAACAGAAAATGGTTTCGGAAGTTTCAACAGTTCCGGAAGGCTAGGAAATAGGATGATCTGATACCGGCTGGATGACGGGAGCTACATTTTTTTAAATAGTGGCAAATGTATTATGTACATGGCTAATTGAAAAACAAATTAAGTTTCCATCATTTTATTTATAGACGGACGCAAATATTATTATAGCATTGAATTGTATGAGTTCTGCGTCAAAAAAACAAATTATACTAAACTGTCTATACCCTAACTCTATACATATTCTGCAACGGTGCGATGTCACTATTTTTCGACATTTGAAAGTCGATTGAAAGAAAGTTTGCCAACTCCACAAACAAAGAAGTTCTGCATCGATAACAAAGTACAACTTTAGTCCTGTATTTAAGGAAACCTTTAATAAAGCCTCGCAGGTCGGGATAATAGTCATAGTCAGGTCAGGATCATAGTCAGGATAATAGTCAGGATAATGGATTTAGGGCATGTGGAATTTCTTCTTTGGATCCAAATGCAGTAGATTTTTCAATATGTATATCATCCAGGAGATAAAATCTCTTCCCAAGACTTAACAATGAACATGACACTGAAATAACTTCTGACGACTTGAAATCGTGCTTAAAAATAAAGAACCTGTTTTTTGGGAAAGGAAAATAATCAAATTTGATGAAAAGTATAAAAATGAAGCTGAATCTGAAGACCTTTATTCGCTTTGGAAATACTGTAAAATCGTAACTGAAAATTCCACCTCTAAACAGGACAACAATATACAGGAATAACGATTCTTTCGTAACAGATTTTTCAGAAGAAATCTTAGATACTTTATCCTTACAAATATATGGTGTTTTATATCAGGCAAATATGAATACAGTTGAAACTGATATCGATAGACACCAACACATTTAAAAATGTAAGCAATAAAATATTAGACATCAGTCAGACGTTCAATACCAATTTGTTTGAATATATTTTAACCGAACAATTGATTAAGCACATACTTCTATGTGCACAGATTATTGAATTAATACTGCACTCTACCTTCAAGATTGTAGAAAACTCAACTATGATAAAAATGACTTATGCCGCAGAGGAGCAAACAAATAAACTAAAATAAATGACTCACTTTGGCAAGCACATTTACACTGGCCTCAACAACAAAATATACACCAAGAACGCAAAGCTGTCTCAAAAATGCCATTTGCTGTTACTTCTGACAAATGGCTAGAATATTATCAAAATCAAGAAAATGCCAAAAAAGAGAAAGAATAAAGCATAAAAAAGAGAAAACTAGAACGAGAGCAGAAAAAAAGTGCAATTCAAGCGAAGAAAAATGCCGTTCAACCGAAAACACCTCAGACTAAACGGACAAATAAAGCTGATAAGACTGATAAGCTTCCTGGTATTGGAAATAAGCTAGAAATTAAAAGCAACGATGCTGTCGATGTGCAGTTACCTCAGGGATCATCAGATAAATAAATCTACTCTGAACATAAAATAGCTATAAGAAGAAAACCCAAAAAAGAGAAAGAATAAACCATAAAAAAGAGAAAACTAGAATGAGAGCAGAAAAAAGTGCGATTCAAGCGAAGAAAAATGCCGTTCAACCGAAAATACCTCAGACTAAACGGAAACGTAAAGCTGATAAGACTGATAAGCTTCCTGGTATTGGAAGTTAGCTAGACATTAAAAGCAGCGATGCTATCAATATGCAGTCACCTCAGACTTCAGAGATAAAAAAATCGACTGTGAAAATGAAATAGCTATAAGAAGAAAACCCAAGGAGTTGTATTGTATGATAATATACATTACCTCGGAATAATAAAAACTGTTGAAGATCAAGAATACGAAGTCAGTCTAATGGAACAAAATTTTAATAAAACGTGGAAGTGGCTGAAGCATCCCGATCAGATCTGGTATAAAAAAATTCTCATTATAAAAACAATTTGTGAACCAAAAGTATTTTATCGTGGTGTTTATACTGTTGAAATGTAAATAGCTGTACATATAGCTGACAAAACCTTAAACATTTCTTGTACTAACAATCTTATTTTTGTAATGTTTCCTTAAATAAAATCACACTGTTCATTTACTGTTTTTTTTTTGTTTTATTTACGAGATTTTGCCTTTCATTAACTAGATTTTATGACATTTTATTAAAGTTATTTGTTTTAACACAGAAATAATGAAGTTTTAATCATTGCTGACACATTCTAGATTATGGGTTGCCTCTGGCAATTAATTTATTAGTTTTTTTAAACCAATGCACTAATAGTAACTCAGAGTGACGCTATATAGAGAATAGTAACGCATTCCTTCATTATTCATTCAAAGGCTTATCCACCGTATAACTGACCACTAAATTATGCATTTTTTTATAATTTTTACGGTTTGCGAGATCCCAATGCTGTTCCTTATTATCTCGGACACCCTGTATATTTCTTAATTAAAAAATATTTACTATAAATTGTTATTATTTATTAATATTATTTATTTAAATATTAAATATTTTTTAAATAATTATTTACATATTATTAAGTTTTAAAGCAGGATCAACTCTTGTTAAATTGTAGTTTACCTACAATAGGATAAATCCTATTGTTTTAAGAAGCGCAAGATTCATGTAAAAATCTCATAGGAACGATCAGATATTGTTCAATATCTTAGAAATCTGCAAACTTTAAACATTTCATTTGTTCGTGTTATATATATTTAGTATATCTTCTTACAATAATCACAATGAAAAAATTTCAATACTTCTAATGTTACAATTATTATTAAATTTTGCTTCCTCTTACTAGCAGGTATGTTTCAAAATAGTTCTGTATTTCCATAAACGTGTGTCTATCTTCAGGGGTTAAATTCCAGCAATTGCGTACGAAATCGTAAATATCCTGCGACATATTTTTAGGTCTGCTTATTTGAATGCCATGCTCGATGTGTTTCAGCATTTTTGTTGGACTTATAGATCCTCGTATTTCATTAAAAGGGCGTTCTCCGCGCTTATAGATTTCCATTATTAACAATCCGAAGGACCAGACATCGGATTTCGTGTTGAAGCTGCATTGTTTAAGGCACTCTGGAGCAAGCCACCTTATGGCCAATTGGCATTTGCTCTTTGCAACGTATACTACATGTGCACCAAGAAACTTTGACAGTCCGAAATCAGCTAGTTTAACAATGAGGTTCTGCTTATATAACACATTTCTTGCAGCTAAGTCACGATGAACAATTTTCTTGGATTCCAGGTAAGTCATGGCACAAGCAATTTGGGTAGCGACGTGAATCTTCTGCGCTTCAGTAATGTCGTTGGTTTTAATGTATTCTTCCAGAGATCCGTCCATGTACTCGAGAATTATGTGGCAGTTGTCCTGCGTACTGCACACGCCCCACAAAGTCACTATATTTTTGTGCTGCATTTCTTTTGTAATTTTTAATTCCTTGATCAAATCTTCTTGCGAGAACTTTCCTATCTTTGGTATTTTTACAGCAACTGTCTTATTGTTCCACCTGCCTTTATAAACTGAAGAAAAATTACCACTTCCGATCGGTTCGCTTTCCATGTCAATATCTCGCTCATGAATTTTTAACTGAAGGGGGCCTTCAGTACTTAAGTCGTATTGGTGAGTGTCCACTTTTGAACAGGGTTTGGTGATATTTTCGCATAATTTTAACTCGGTTTTAGCGTTAACCACTGAAATAATAAATTACACTTTGTTATTATCGTGCATAAAAAAATATCACTGATAATATTTTGAAATACTCAAGATAGTAGACAGATAGTTGTCAGCTGTGAAAGCTTTATCGATTTGATCAAATAATAATATAACACAACAACAACTATCATTGATATTTGGGGTAGAAATAATGTACATTGTTTATCGGAAACAATGTACTTTTGTTTTATCAGAAGTACATTATTTATATCCCAAACATTAAAGAAAAACCTTAATATGAGAAATCTAAATGATAGATAACTATCATTGATTTTTTTTTTAATTTATAAATTTTCATTTTAAATAATTTTATCAATTTGTATTATTGTGTTCCGATATTTTAATGACTTTTAACGACTAATAACTAATAGTCAGTAATAATATGTTTCATATGGATGTGAGATGTATTTTGCATATTCGAAGGAATAGTGCAAGACAGGACCAATTATCACTAACAATATGCGAAATCTGAATTGTCTAAAACATTGATTTCAATGATTTAAGGCTTCGACTGTCATAACTATTGCTTTTATTCCCATAATCTGTACATATTTTTGAAAATTGTTACACTAAAGTACGCTAAAGCACAATTGTACAATCGTGGATCATCTTTAATCTTGATTCAGTTTCCAAGGAAAACTTTGTACCTTAAATTGTATTCTGGTAACTGAGCCATTCAAACACAATCCACTGTAGTACTTGGCCTTAGTGTAACAATTTTCAAAAATGTATTCCTGAAAATTTATATTCAGGCGAGAATTGAGACTTGTTTGTATAAAACTAACTCACCGCTAGAGCTTAAAATAAAGGTTTCATTAACAGAATCAAAATAATTTTGGATACTGGTATAAAAGTCGATGCCTAAACTGCTTGAATGTGCACTCGTTTGTGTATGGGTGGGGTAAAATTTGTTACAACTTACATAAATACGCTTGAATCAATTTGTGTAGGCTTGGTAATTGAAGATTTGGGGAGATATAAAATTTGTTATTTTCCTTAAAAATCCTGTAATGTTTGACCACAGGTTTGCCGTTCTCGGTTGATGTCCTGACTGACAATGCATACGGACTCTTTGGATAATCATGTGGCCGCACAAGAAACGTGCCATTCTCATTTCCTGCCCACAAAAGCAGTTTTTCGGCTGCATCCATCGCTGTGTCCTTAAAGTACCACCTAAAATTGCACTGCAAATATTTATTAAGCAATCAAATTAATAACTTACAGATGACTCTCCAAGTCAGCCTCTAAAAATTTAAGAGCAACGTAGCCAGTTTTGTTAGTTCTTATGTTACGTGCTTGGCTCCATGGTTCACTTGCATCAACCTCATCCAATAATTCTATCTTGTCGCCTTTTTTAAAATCAATTTCCGTTTTACTAGAACGCGAATAATTTTGTTGAGCTGTGTACGTCTTAATGTTATGTTTGTCTTCGCGCATAGTTGGTTGCTCCTCATCAATCATTTTCTCATTTTGTACCGATGAAGGATCCACGAGGTAGGCACCATTTTTCAATTTTGGCTGCCGGAGGCAACAATTACACAATGACCATAAACACATGTTGAACGTCACCTTATAACTGATTCTGATATTAAATAGTGTATTAATATTGCTAGATTAGATAAGTATTATCTCCGCACCTTGGAAGTAAAAGCGACAATGTCTGGTTTTTATGTTTTGCAGAAATTGCAAATTTCATCTGATATATTAATTTTTGCTTTACTTTCTACAGTGCCAAAAAGTCGGCATCATATGGTACCTTTTTTTATTATTGATTTTTCAAAACAATTTGTTAAGGCATTAATAGGTATGTGCTTGTCTAAAAAGCTTATTATATTGACATGATTTTTACATACCTAGAAAATCTGGTTTTTCAAAATGATGAAAATCGAAATAGTGCTATTTTTCGGAAATGAGTAAGTTTCAGATTACTGAATGGCCATAAAAGGCCATTCGTTTTTTGTTTTCTGTAACTTTTGCAAAAAATATATTTTTAATGTTTTTTTCATATTTTTAAGATTTCAGTTACTAAAACTTAATTTTAAATTTCCTTGTTTGGTTTGATAAAAACTCATAAGATATATCATTAGAAAAAACAATACTGAATATTAAATATATCGTTAGAATTTTTATTATTTACCTAATTGTTATATCACTTTTACTTTCACTATCACTTTCTATATTATTGAATACAATGTGATTTTTAGGAGAAATATTTTTAAATGATATGTAATATATATTTAAATAGCTAATAAAAACATGAATCTACTATTGTAAATGTTTTATTTCCATAAAACCCTGTAGGTATTTTTTTGCAGAAGACTAAACGAGGAGAATTAATATTTATAAACATTTCGAGTATTTTTGGAAAATCTATTTCAGATGATCACCTCATCAATCTCAATCTCATTGAAAATCCCTTGACTGATTTCCGAAATTTAGCACTATTTCGATTTTCATCGGCGCATCAAAAGCGACAATGACGGTTTTTTTATGTTTTGCAGAAATTGCAAATTTCATCTGATATATTAATTTTTGCTTTGCTTTCTACAGTGCCAAAGAGTCAGCATCATATCGTACCTTTTTTAATTATTGATTTTTCAAAACAATTTGTTAAGGCATTAATATAAATGTGCTTGTCTAAAAAGCTTATTATATTGACATGATTTTTACGTACCAAGAAAATCTCGTTTTTCAAAATGATGAAAATCGAATAGATTTTTCGGAAATCAGTAAGTTTCAGATTACTGAATCTTTTAAAGACCATACGTTTTTTGTTTTCTGTAACTTTTGCAAAAAATAGATTTTTAATGTTTTTTCATACTTTTAAAATTTCACTTACTAAAACTAAATTTTAAATTTCCTTATTGGGTTTGATAAAAACTCAAAAAATGTATATTAGAAAAAACAATACGGAATATTAATTATATCGTTAGAATTTGTATTATTTACCTAAATGTTATATCACTTTCACTTTCACTATTACCTTCTGTATTATTGAATACAATGTGATTTTTACTAGAAATATTTTTAAATGATATGTAATATATATTTAAATAGCTTCTAAAAACATGAATCTACTCATTAAGCATTAATGTTTTTTCCATAAAAACCCTGTAGGTGTTTTTTGCAGAAGACTAGTCGAGGAGAATTACTATTTAATAAACATTTCTAGTTTTTTTGGAAAATCTATTTCTGATGATCACCAGTGGACCATTAAATTTTTGGTAATCTGAAACTAGCACGCAATAAAACAAAATCTCGTTGAAAATCCCTTGACTGATTTCCAAAATTTAGCACAATTTCGATTTTCACCAGCGCATCAAAAGCGACAAAGACGGTTTTTTTAATGTTTTGCATAAATTACAAATTTCATCTGATAGATTAATTTTTGCTTTGCTTTCTAGAGAACCAAAAAGTCGGGATAATATGGTACCTTTTTTTTATTATTGATTTTTCAAAACAATTTGTTAAGGGATTAATACGTATGTGCTTGTCTAAAAAGCTTTCTGAAATCAATAAGTTTCAGATTACTGAATAGCTATAAAAGGCCATAAGTTTTTTGTTTTCTGTAACTTTTGCAAAAAATATATTTTTAAGGTTTTTTCATATTTTTAAGATTTCACTTACTAATAAACTAAATTTTAAATTTCCTTGTCAGATTTGATAAAAACTCTAAAGGTTTGTATGTTTAGGTTTGTTGTTGTTTCATTAGGAATACGGAATATTAATTATTTCTTGAGACTTATTATTATTTACCTAAATGTTATATCACTGCTTACTTTCTATATTTTTGAATACACTGTGATTATTATGAGTATCATTAGGAGTATTTATATTTTTAAGATTTCACTTACTAAAACTAAATTTTAAATTTCCTTCTCAGATTTGATAAAACTCTAAAGGTTTGTTTGTTTAGGTTTGTTGTTTTTTCATTAGGAATACGGATTAGGAATACGGAATATTAATTATTTCTTTAGACTTATTATTATTTACCTAAATGTTATATCACTGCTTACTTTCCAGAATTTTGAATACACTGTGATTATTAGGAGTAATATTTTTAAATGATAAATAATACTTATTTAAATAGCCTCTAAAAACATGAATCTATTCCTTCTTTTGTTCCACAAAAATCCTGTAGGTGTTGTTATTAATATTTAATAAATATCGAGTTTTTTTTTTTTTTTCAATCTGTTTCTGCTGATCAGGTGTGGACCTTTAATTTTTTCAGTAATCTGAAACTAGCACGCAATAAAACAAAATCTGATACCTCAAAATGATACCTTATCTGATTTCCGAAATTTGGCACTATTTACATTCATCATTTTGAAAAACCAGATTTTCTATTTAAGCAAATCACTCGGTACATCAGATATGGGCCTAATAGAATTTTTACACAAGTACTTTAACGGTTCCTCAATTACATTTGATGCTTCCTGAATTGCAATTGACTAATCTGAATTACATTTGACGCTTTCTGAATTGCAATTGACTAAACTGAATTATATTTGACGCTTTCTGAATTGAATTTAATGTTTTATAATTTACATTAACCAGAATTGACTAGTCTTATTTAAATTTGACGGTTTTTAATTATAATTGACTAATCTGAATTAAATTTGACGCTTACTAAATTACAACTGATTAATCTGAATTACATTTGATGCCTTATGAATTACAATTTGATTCTTCCTAAATTACAATTGATAAAGGTGCAGATCAAAACACTAATTAAGTGTTATTAATCGTTTTGGAAAATTTCTGCTTAACTGTCTTACTTCTTCCACTTTAGCTATACGATGAAGTTATCTCTAGCATTTTTAATTATCTTGTAATTTTTGCACCATTTTGGAGCAGGAAGTCTACACGATAAATGCATCTTCAGCATCGTTAACAACCAATGGATATTTCGAGTCAAGTTCAAAACGTTCATCATTGCCAATTCTATCATGTTAATAATCACACAATATTTTGCAGCGTTAAACCCACAGCATTTTCTGCATGGCTCTCATTTTCATGAGTTATTGGAGAGAAATATGTTTCTGGTCAATGACCTGATACTATTTGTGCGGACGATATCACCATTGCCATGAGAATTTTCCGCACCAACTTTAAACATCTGCTCTTCACCAGAAATGTTTGATTAGAAATGTCATTAATTGGTGAATATGTTAATAGTCGCCTAATTATTATCGATATCTTAAGGTCACAATCTCTCCTATAATCAGCAAATTTTGCAACAGCATTGTTTATAGGGACTGCTGCATCTTCAATAACTTTTTGCTTCCTTGCATCGTCCTTTTGCGAGAAACATTTTATTTTTCATCTTTTCATTCTGAACTATAAGAACTTTATCGAGAGGAGTATATCTTAATCATCGCCAATGTCCTCACACTCTTTACAAAGTACATATCGTTAGCATCATCAAAGTCAAAATAATTTTTAGCGCCACACAGTCGGGCTAAATCCAAAAAACCTGGCCAAAATGTAGAGGTATCGTTTTCAACAGAATTCGTAGGTTTTTGAGGTCGCTGATTACAAATTTGATATAAAAAAAATCGAAATTCGTACTATGGGACCTTCATCGAGAGTATTATGTCTTCATCATCGCCAATGACCTGACACTCTTCACAAGGCACATATCATTAGCTTCATCAAAGTTCAAGGGATTTTTAGTGCCACACAATGAGGCGAAATCCAAAAAACCGGGCCAAAATGTAGAGGTATCGTTGTTTTCAACAGAATTTGCAGGTTTTCGAGGTCGCTGATTACGAATTTGATATAAAAATAATCGAAATTCGTACTACAAGACCTTCATCCAGAGTGTTATGTCTTCATCATCGCCAATGACCTGACACTCTTCACAAGGTAGTCCAAAGAATTTTCTACGCCACGTAGTGTGGCGTAATTCAACAAACCTATCCAAAATAAATAGGTTTCGTTGTTTTCAACAGAATTCATGGGTTTTCAAGGTCGCTAATTACGAATTTGATATACAAATGATCCAATATGGCGGACTTAATTTCTTGAAATTGTTGGGTCTAAACGAAATTCAGTATTGAGAAGTTTTTTTTTTCAAAAACTAAATAGAATTACACAATTATAGAAAAGCATACATAATTATAAAATCAATGTCAAACATCAGTTGATCATTATCGAAAATTTTACATTTTAGCAGAAACTTAACAATAAAGATGTCATAACGTTCCATACAATTCTAAAGTTTATTTTCAATTAAAAATGTTACAATTTAATTAGGCATATAAAGTTTCGTTCGAACTATCATCTGTATATACATCGATAACTATTTACATAAGTATCATTGTAAACATATAGGAATTTTCGTTGCTAGATTTGCGATTGAAGATGAAACCAACAATTTAACAGCAAGCGGGGAAAATGATAATGTTTTTTTGTTTTCGAAAGTTTCCATAAACTGGTAGTCAGTGAATCTCAGGCAACTCAGTGTTTTTGGCAAACGTCTTCCATATTTTTCGGTCGGCTACATTTCCGCGTAAAATCTTCCCGGAATCTTTTGATGTACTTATTACTTGACTCTTGTCTTGTACGTACTTCCTCTGACATTTGGCCATTAGAAAATATAAATGAATCAATTAACAAATGCCCGTGAATAACAATTTTATGCACACTCGCTAGCATGTAAAAAACTGTTCGACTAAATCTTCATCAACTTCAAAAAATTTGAATTTTATGAAAATCATCGAGCTGTGTTACCAGAGTTGATGCTGGCCATGTAATGTTCATCCATAATTTTCAAAATTCATGCTACGATATTTGAAATGTTTTTAATCTAAATTGAAAACATGAAAATCTGAAAAGGCACATTTGATTATGTTAAACTATCAAAATTGAATTATTATGAATTTATAAGAACAAAACATTTTGAAAAGTTAATAACAAAAACGCATATAAAATTTTGAATGTAATGCGTGTAAACTAAATAATTTTCTCGAACGATTGGAAATACTGAAATACATTGAAGAAACTTTACTTTTGGACTCTAAACTGTAAATTTCACTGGTTCGAAAATTCTAATTGGAAAAAGGGTTCATTGATTCAATATTCTTGAAATACAAAGACTATTATATTCTTCAATTTGGAAATTATAGATCCGAAATATTCCAACTTCTAAATTTAGAAATATACAATCAAAGAATTTGTCTTTTAGAATAAAGAAATTAAGAAAATAGAAACAATAAATAATTTAAAAGTTAAAATTTCTCAACAAAAAAACCCAAAAATTCCAACGTTTCAATCCAAGTGCTAATGATTAATTAATATATCAAAACGTGTTCACTCAAAAAGTTGTGGAATTTTGAAAAATTGTAACCCGAATACGAATTTTGAAATCATTTTTTTTCCATCCCGGATAAAACAAATGTGATAGTAAAAGAATTATTATATTTCGAATATTTCTGTACTATAATTTCTAAATTGAAATCTTAGAATACAACCATTTTTGTATTTAAAGAATGTTGGACCAATGAACTTGCAAAACAAGTTCAAAGTTAAAATTTATTCAATTCGGATCCGAAATTCTAACACGTTCAAAAATGACAGAAAAATAGAAACATGAAATCTACAGATTCAATGATCCAAAAATTTGATAAATTATCCCTGAAAATTTTTAAGCCAGAAATCTTGATAGTTACAAATGTGGAAATCTGGATATTTTGGAATAGCTCTGGATATAAAAACAATATTAAAATTCTACATATTCGATATTTTAACTTATTATTATTCTTCTTTCAATTTTCTCCGCTTTTGGTTACTTTTTTGTGCTTATTACTGGAAGTTGTTTTTAAATAGATATATGCTTTATAGGTTTCCTTAAGAAAATAATTACATATAACAACTTGAATTTTATGTACCTTCTTAGGAACATTCAATTTCGGTTAACCAATCTTAGATTGCTTGTACAACAACAAAAAATCTTGTACATCACCAATGGCTAGAGGCTTCAAAACGAAAGTATTTTTTGAATTGTTTGTAATTAGAGCATATTAATCAGACGCTAGCTTAATCAGACGCTCTTGCACATCCCCAATGACTAGAGGCTTCAAAACGCATTTTAAAATGATTAAAATCAAAGACTCTTGCACATCTGCGCATCACCAATGGCTAGAGGCTTCAAAACAAAGGTAATTTCCTTCGTCGGAAAATTCTATTTTTGGTTAACCAATCTTAGATTGCTTGTACAAAAAAAAAATCATTAAAATCAGAGACTCTTGTAC
Organism: Othius punctulatus; assembly: GCA_951805005.1. Classification (NCBI taxonomy): domain Eukaryota; kingdom Metazoa; phylum Arthropoda; class Insecta; order Coleoptera; family Staphylinidae; genus Othius; species Othius punctulatus. The sequence goes on along the minus strand of OX638138.1, from coordinate 30,944,759 downwards.
ATCCCCAATGACTAGAGCCTTCAAAACGAAAATATTTTCTGCATTGTTTGTAATTAGAGCATATTAAAATCAGAGGCTCTTGCAGATCACCAATGACTAGAGGCTTCAAAGCGCATTTTAAAATGATTAAAATCAAAGACTCTTGCACATCTGCACATCACCAATGGCTAGAGTTTTCAAAACGAAAGTATTTTCTGCATTGTTCGTAATTAGAGCATATTAAAATCAGAGGATCTTGCACATCACCAATGACTGAAGGCTTCAAAACGAAAGTGTTTTCGGCATTGTAAGTAATTAAAGCATCTTCATCATTGTTTATTACAGAGCCTAGAGGATCTTCAAAATCTTCAAGCATTTTGAATTTCCAGATGTTTTTTATCATCATAAAATACATATAACGCTGCATCATCATAAATATCGACAAAATCGTCGGAATTATGAATTACTGGATGATGATTTACAGAAGAGCATCATTGGTGATACTGTAGATACTCGAAACATTAAATATGCCAAAGTGCATCAATCTGCTCACTGAAAGTTTACCCAAGTATGTCAGTAGGTATATTTTCCGGACCTTGCTTTTCCGCTAAATATTCTAAGCAGCTATTTCTAATGTACCAGTAGCTACATGGATCACCAACCTTCAATAGGAGACGTTATACTAAGAAGAAGAAAAAGTAGGTATACTTGAAACAAGACCTACATATAAATAATGCAGAAAATCTTCTAGTAATTGAGAATAAAGCGTTTTGCAATATTTATGACTAGAGGCTCTTTAGAATCGTTAAAAGCCAAATGATATTTTGCAATGCCAGAGATAAAATATTTTTCTGTACGATAATTAACTAAAAGCTCATCCTTATCAGCAGTCATAAGATGCTTTAAATCATTCTTCAATTAATAGAAGGTGTCATATCAAAACGCAGAAAAGATTTTCTACATCATGCATGAATTAACCACATCTGTACGGTTAACAATAACACCATTTTTAGCATCTTAATTATTCAGAAACCATTTGCAAAGAAGTTATTGCAGGTGTTGTTCTTACATCGAGCCTCTACTTTGCCATCTTCGAGAAAGAATTATTGACAAGAAACCACTTCTGCATCTCCTCCATATTCATCACCTCGCCACCATCACAATCTTCATCACCACCATGATTATTACTATTATCTTCACCTTCATCTTCAGAACGCTAACAATTTCCAAACGCAGGTGTATCTTTTGAAATTTATTCATCAGAGTTGTGATTTCTGGAGAGGGTTTTCTGCTAATTTTCTTTATTTTCAAAACAAGAATTGCATCTAATGAGAAATTTAAATTCAGTTTTATTTGCACCATCAATATCAGCAGATTTCCTTTATGTGCAATATTCGCTTAAAAATTTTGGGATTTCACCCAACCATTTGCGTAAAGCATGATGTTCTTCGTCTTTCGATACTTTGTATTGGGGAACTTAACTTGTATTTGGATCTTTACTTGCATAATAATGTGCAACGACTCTTACAAGTGGTAAATAATTAGACGAGAAGGACATTGAACAGGACAACATGTCCATAGAGTATTTCAAACTCAACCTCTTCGTGCCGGCTATTGACTTAGTGCAGAAGAACCTGTCATTTTTCTATATTGAAAATGGATGGTGCATCTTTTGCGCCGCAAATGGCCATCGTTTCTTCTTCATCATCGACCACAACAAGCTTTTCTTTATCTTCATTGCCATCGCCGAAAACTGCAATTTTTAATCTTCAATGAGGGACACACCTGAATTAAAACCTTAGGGACAGGTTCTATATTAGCCCCATACATCTATTCCGCCTAGCCGCAAATAACGTGAGGATTGCCTCGTTAATGGCCTATGAAAATTTTACTTAAATGATCTCTTATTAGACGAGTATTTATTTTACAATTTTAGAGTACATATTTTTTATCAAATAAATATTTACAACATATAATAATTACTAACGCAATATCGATGATAATTATTAGATAAGGAAATTTTATCATATGGACAAAGCAAGATTATGATAAAAATCTCATAGAAATCATTAAGTGCACTTAATATTTTTACAATATCATAGAATATCTGCAAAATGTTAACAATTAATTTGTACGTGTTATGTAGTTGCAGAATATTTTTGAGTCACCTTTGAGCCATCACGAAGAAAACAATTCAATACTTGTAATATAACATTTATTTAGGAATCGGGCTTCTTCCTATCTTCATGTATGTTTCAAAATAGTTCTGTATTTTCATAAACGTGGGTCTATTTGCAGGGTTTAAAATCCAGCATGTGCATAAGAAATGGTACATATTGTGGGGCATACTTGTAGGTTTGCTCATTTTATTGCCACTCTCGATGTGTTTCAGCAATGTTTTTGCAGTTACATGCCCTTGCATATCACTAAAAGGGCGTTCTCCACACGTGTAGATTTCCATCACTAATAATCCAAAGGACCAGACATCAGATTTAGAGTTGAAGCTGTCCAGTTTAAGGCACTCGGGAGCAAGCCACCGTATTGCCAAAGGGCACTTATTCTTCACAACGTACACTTCGTGTTTACCAAGAAACTTGGACAGTCCGAAATCAGCCAGTTTCGCAATGAGGTTCTGATTATTCCGTTTATATAACACGTTTCTAGCGGCTAAATCACGATGAACAACTTTTTTGGATTCCAGGTAAGCCATGGCACAAGCAATTTGGGCAGCGACCTCAATCTTCTGCGTTGAAGTAACCTCATTGGTTTTAATGTATTCTTCTAGAGATCCATCCATGCACTCGAGAATAATGAGGCAGTTATCCAACATAGTGCACACGCCCCATAATGTTACTATATTTTTGTGCTGCATTTCTTTTGTAATTTGCAATTCCTTAAAAAAATCAACTTGCGAAAACTTTCCAATCTTTGGTATTTTTACAGCAACAGTCTTATCTTTCCACCTGCCTTTATAAACTGAAGAAAAATGACCACTTCCCATCGGTTCGTTTTCCGTGTCAATATCTCGCTGATCAATTTCTAACTGATGACGGTCTTCTATGCGTAACTCGTATTGGAGATTGTCAACTTTTGCACAGGGTTTGGTGATATTTACACATAATTTTAACTCGGTTTCAGTGTTAACCACTGAAATAACAAATTACACTTTATTTATATGGTACATAAAAAGGCCTAAGGTCCAGTTGTATGATCGTGGTTCATCCTTGATCATGGTTCAGTTACCTAGGATATAATTGTGTATAAAATGGTATCCTTAGATCCGATCGTGGATCATAATGAACGTGGTTAAATTTCTCAGGATACCATTGTATTAACAATTATATCCTGGGTAACTAAACCCTGGTCAAGGTTGGTCCATGATCGTACAACTAGGTCTTAGGGTAGTTGTACGATCGTGGATGATCCTTGACTAGGGTTCAGTTACCTGGGATACAATTGTTAATATAATGGTATCCTTAGAAACTGAACCACGATCAAAGATAATCCGCGATCGTACAACTGGGCCTTAAAAACTGGGCCACGATCAAAGATAATCGTACAACGATCGTACAACTGGGCTTAAAGCTCAGTACAATCGTAGATCATATTTAATCTTGGTTTTCTTTCCAACGATAACCTTTGTTTCAACAATTGTATCCTGATGACTAAACTATGGTTAAAGATAATCCATGATTGTCTTAACCTTGGTATGACAATTTTCAAGATTATTTTTGAGTATATTTATGCAAAAATTGAAAATTGTTTGTATGAAACGAACCCATTACTAGAGTAAAAAATAAATAGATATGATCGTTTGAGTAAAATTCGTTCTGCATACGGGTATAAAAGTCGGAGCCTAAACTCACTATAACTATTTAAATGGGCACTCGTTTGGGTATGGGTATGGGCAAATTTGGTTACAACTTACATAAGTATGCTTGAATCAATGTGTGTAGGCTTGGAGATTGAACTTTTTGAGAGATAAAAAGCTTGTCGTTTTCCTTAAAAATCTTGTAATGTTTGACCACAGGTTCGCCGTTTTCGGTTGATGTCCTGACTGATAATGCGTACGGACTGTTGGGATAATTATGTGGCCGCACTAGAAATGTGCCCTTCTCATTTCCTTCCCACAAAAGCAGTTTTTCGGCGGAAGCCGACGTTGCGTCCTTAAAGTACCACCTAAAATTGCACCCGTAGAAATATTTATTAAGCACTGTTAAGAACTGTAGTTGCAGAATATCAGTTTTCAACTCACACTAATTGTGCTTTATTTATATATTTATTAAGCAATCAAAATAATAACTTACAGATGACTCTCTAGGTCAGCATCTAACGTCTCAACATTATTATTGTTTTCGCAAATAGCTGGTTCCTCAAGCACGTCATCAATTATTTTCTTCTTTTGTACCAATGGCAGATCCACGACTTCTCCATTTCTCAAGCTTGACTTTGTCGGGAGGCAACAATTACACAATGACCAACACATGTTAAAGTCTACGTGCCACTGAATCTAATGTTTATTTATAAAGTACCGTATTAATATTGCAAGATTAGATAAGTATTATCTACGAAGCGCATAAAAGAAATTTTATTTTCGTTAGGCTTTACAGGAAATCCGTACCCTGCAAAGTACTAACATCAACTCCAACTGCAACTTTTAATGATTTCATTAACAACGAAGACTATGGTTAGAAGATCGTAGGAATTTCTAGATTTCAAACTTTTTAAAATTTATTTTCAACATGTTATTTGCTATATAATTTTTACTAATTGTGTTGTTCACTTCAAGGAATCCGTTGTTGTGACTACAGATCTTATCGAGGCTAATTACTTACTTGCTGCTTCAAATTCATAGTTCCTATAAGCTAAAACAGCATGTGGCTAATGCCTCAGGCAGGATAAAAATTCAAAATATTACTGGATTTTTCGATCTCCGATCATAAAATTCTTTCTGATAGCACTACTAATTGAACTCAATCAACGTAGACAATGGAACTCCTATAATAGCATTAGTGTGGACACAGACGCAACTATGTGACTCGGGAAGATCGCGAGATATCTTTAGTGATCGTGCGTTTCAACATCTTTAAATAGTTCTATTTTTGATCATATCAATTTCCCGTGATTAAATGGAGTGAAAGAGCATGATGATACATGATCTGAGAAACGAGAGATGCATGTGCATGTATAACAAACCCACGTTAATAATCTTCGCAGTCACAATCATTTTCAAAATATTGATTGAATAAGAAGACCTTTCAGTCTTTACACCTTCCTGAGGCATATTTACAATAATAATTAAAGTAACACAGAAATAAGTTTTTGGAATGCGTGGTGATATCCTGATATTGTAATAACTGAGTTGGGTTGGTGATTTTTCAGGTTAAAAGTAAATATAGTTGTAATTATTGCACATTTTGAACTAAACTTCATAAACAATAACATGTCTCCTTAAACAATACCACGATTTTTGTTCAGCATTTTTAGCAAAAATCGTGTTTTTTGCCATGGCCACAAAATTTTTTAAGTTGCAATTATAGTTATTAATTAATCTGTGGTTACCTGTCCATGGACATGGACATACAGCAAGCTATGGCCCACATGACTTTGCATGACATCATAAGACAACCATGACTATTCAACTGTATATTAAACAAAATCCCTGACGAATAATAAAACAGATTTGACTATTCAGTAAAAAAAACTTGTACTTCCTTAATAAAAATTTGTAATTGCATTTGCAACCGGTTTCGACCAATTAATTGGTCACCATCAGGCAAAATTGTCTAAAACTAAAAACTGTTATTGTAATATTTTAATTGACTTGGTGCACTTTCAGAAACTATATATTATAATTTGAAAGTACACTAACCCAACCTAGTTAAAGAAATAAGTACAGTCGACGACAAAAAAAAGTAGGACACACGTAAGTGCAACATTACATTCAAATGTCACATGCATTTATGTCATAATTGCATTATACATTTCAATGTGATGCTGCACTTACGAGTATCCTACTTTTTTTGGGCATTAACTGTACTTATAAAGACTTAAACAGAATGAGATGGATTCCAGATATTCAGGTGATAACGTTAAAGCTTTCCAAGATAAACAATGCTGGAAGGACATACAGCAAGCCATGGCCCACATGACTTTGCATGACCTTATACATACGACAAACATGACTATACAACTGTATATTAAAAAAAATCCCTGGCGAATAATATAACAATTTTGACTACTTCAGTAAAAAAACTTGTACTTCCTTAATTAACATTTGGTAAATTTTTACTCAGTGTCAGCAAAAGTGTTCTTGTATTTGACTCATTTAAGGTAATTTAAACTATTCAGTAAAAACCGTGTACTTCCTTAATTCAAATTTTTAATTGCTTTTGCAACCTGTTTCGGCCAATTAATTAGCCATCATCAGGCAAAATTGTCTAAAACTAAAAACTGTATTTTTCTGGTATGTTTCTGGTTTAGTTTTAGACAATTTTGCTTGATGACCAATTAATTGGTCAAAACTGGTTGCAGAAGCAATTAAAAAAAAATTAAGGAAGTAGACGTTTTTTTACTGCATAGTCTAAATTACCTTAATATGAGTCAAATACAAGTTTCCTTTGACACTGAGTAAAAATTTACTTCGTTTATTGTTACTTGGCGCGCCATTGCATAGATCATCAGCTATTTAGGTACTGCCTTATCTGCCAATTCATTTGTCAATTCATCAGCTCATTCACTGATTGAATCTAGATTGCGATATCATACAGTATAAAAAATTTAACTACGGTTATCGCTATCGCATCAGATTTTCATTAAGAAAATGTTTTATCGAGATTATCGCGTGATTAATACAAGAGTTCAATCGGCCTCGGATTTAAATAAATCTGAGTGCATACAGATAAGTTAATATTATTTTCGGCGCCAAATTCAGTCTGCACTCAAAGTTCCACCTTTTAATGTTCGATTGCCATACTAATTATTAAAAATATTATATATTTATATAAATTATATATTTTTTGAATTTATTTTATGTTCTAAATATTATATTCTAAATCAGCGAAATATATTCTGCAATGAAAGATCCACCATAATTGTATTAGTTATTATGTTCGGCTACTAAAATTATGTTGAAACTGTTAATTGATAACGTATTAATTACACAGATTCAAGATATATTTAGTTGCTAGAAAACAAAAATTACTAGAAACTGCCAGAGAAGAATTAAAAATATGTGGGATGTGATATGTAAAATATGAATTAATAGTTATTACCTAGAGAAGAATAGTCGCCCTCTTTGCGGTTGAGGGAGGACAATCTCGGGGAGTATATCTCAAGGCCTACATTTTTTGTGCAAAATTTGTAATCATAATACTCTTATTGCTTTTAATTATATAATTTTTTTGGCTTTGGTTCGTGCTGAAGTTGGTGCTGATTTTTTAAATTTAATAAATCAATGTAAATACAGGTTAGGCCACGACTAAGGGCCATTAAAAGTTTACGGAGTTCCTGATAAAGAAAATTAAAAAAAAAATCAGCATTGCATAGTTAAATACGATATCCTCAAGGAAAATATTTTCGGCTTTCTATCACTTCCGGTTCTACCGGAAATGGCTACCAACTTTGTTATTTTAAACGGAACACCCTGTATATTATTACATTTTTCGATTCCCTGTTCAATTGCCTACATCCCCATATGAACTTATGTGTACCTAACTTTTATAGTTTTTGAGTGAAAAATATATTTGTCAAATTTTGACCTCAAAAAGACGTTTTGAAAAATTAGTATAACATCTAGTAGGAACAAGATAGAAACACTACAATTAAAAAAAAATGGCAACTGTCAATTTTGACAATAGGTATTTAAAAGATATCAATATTTCAGTGCCCATTGGGATCTCGGAAACCATAAAACATAGAGATTAGGTTAAATAAGGACCATAAAACATAGAGATTAGGTTAAATAAGGAAAAATTGATCGTGTTAAGACCTTATGAAAGATATGCTTTTGTTTGTAGAAAAAAGACCACCGTCTAAATACAAACATTTTTTTTTTTTAATGGCAATTATAGTTTGCTTAGGGATTTTAGGGATTTTTTCTATATAGTCACACAAAGTTTGCTATACTTATTTTGATAAATAAAGGCAATCTTCGAAAATTAATTTTATAAAAATTATTACTTTGACAAATAAACGCTATACAGTACTATTTGCATTATTGAGTGTAGGAAAAATAGAGTTTGCCGTGGTAACCTTTTTTTTCCCTTACTACGCGAATTATTTTAATATTTCTATTCTTTATAATTATACGAAAATCTATTCAAATTATACGACGAAAATTCCTGCATCTCAAATATTTATGAAAGTAAGTATAGCAAACCTTAAATCTTTATAAAGAGCAAAAAATGTCCTTTTTAAAAATGTTGAAGCCAAGTATAACTGCCATTAAAATAAATAAGTTTGTATTATAACTTTTTTCAAAAACAAAAGCATATCCTGCATAAGCTCTTAAAACGGCAACTCTTTCCTCGTTTAACCATAATCTCTATGTCTTATGGGTTCTGAGATCCCAATATGTAAAATGAAAAAAAACACACCCTGTATAAAAAAAATTTAAAGAGAGAAAAAATGAATGCATTGATTGTAAGAATGAAAGAAAATGAATTAATTGGAGAAGTCATAAAGACTTCCAAATATAAGACGAAGAAATAAGCTTTGAAAAATTTACAAAATCTTTATAAAGAGAAAAAATTGTCCTTTTTAAAGATGTCGAAGCCAAGTATAATTGCCACTAAAATAAATAAATTTGTATTATAACTCAAAAACTTGTTTTTTTTTTCAAAAACCAAAAAGATATCTTGCATAATCTCTTAAAACGACAACTCTTTCCTCATTTAACCAAATCTCTATGTCTTATGGGTTCTGAGATGCCAATACGTAAAATTTAAAAAAACACACCCTGTATAAAAAAAAATTAAAGAGAGAAAAAAATGAATGTATTGAATGTAAGAAAGAAAGAAAATGTATTAATTGGAGTCATAAAGACTTCCAAATATAACACGAAGAAATAAGCTTTGAAAAATTTACAAAATCCTCGAAAGTAAAGAAAGTTTTTATGGTAAGGTACTATTTAATGAAAACTTTGTAATCTTTAAAAGATAAAACTCGAATACCTGCCAAATATAAGACGAAGAAATAAGCTTTGAAAAATGTACAAAATCTTCGAAAGTCAAGAAAGTTTTTGTGGTAAAGTATTTAATGGAAACTTTCAAATCTTTAAAAGATAAAACTTGAATACCTTCCAAATATAAGACGAAGAAATAAACTTTGAAAAATTTACAAAATCTTCGAAAGTAAAAAAAGTTTTTGTGGTAAGGTACTATTTAATGAAAACTTTGAAATCTTTAAAAGATAAAACTTGAATACCTTCCTACCTTGAAAACGTATTATAAAATCATGTACATTAGTAAGTACTGCCAATTATGGTTTTGCTTAGTCTCAAGAATTGAAAATATTTGTTATTGCAATGTCTAGTATCATAATAATGCACATATGGTACAGTTGGAAGAGTCAATACAAGAGTCAATTGAGTAATGTTTCATTGTCATTTTTTTTACAATCGCAGTTTTCAAGAAAAGAACTCGAAATTTTCTTACTAATGAGTTTTGAAACAATAATTTCAAGAAATTATTTAAATTATTTATGTAGTATCAATCGCGATGTTTTTGAAATATCATCATTTTGAAGGTGCAAATAAATAAAAATCTGACAATCGCAATTTTCGAGATTTTTTATAAAAGTATTAAAATTTCCTTTTATCTTTAAAATTTTGATTCTATCGATGGCAATTTCCCCGTACAAAATGTAAGCTACAAAACTAATACAGAAAATAATAGATATAATAGATAAAATAATAGTTAATATGTCTATTGTTATATTTTGAATCACAAAAAATAACCAACCGCATCCTGGCAGCCGACAACACCCAGAAAGAAACATGGAAAGTTATCAAAGAATTAACAGGTAACAACATTAAATCACCACCCTCAGAAAGCCCCTCATGCGAAGCGTTTAGTGAGTTTTTTGCAGAGGCTGTTAATACTATCATTGGCCAAATGGGAACCGCGGAAATATCGGCAACGCAGGCTCTCCAAAACCTAACCACAAAGGGCGAGACTTTCTTCCTATGCCCAACAAACTATGTTGAAGTTAATACTCATATAATGATGCTAAAACCTACGAAAGCAAAATATATTGACGAATTGACTCCTGACATAATCAGATCTGTAAGTAGTCTGTCACCGGCATGGCCTACCCTAATTACCTTTCCCTGGTTTTTCTGCCGATTTCAGGGAAAACCCATCGTCGGCACTCGTCGTAATCCCGGCTGTTACGTTTGGAATACCCGGCCCCCTAATGCGCTTTGTCGGCGAAGTACCGCCGACAATGGCACCCCCAATTTAGCACGATCAGGGAAAACCGTATTTCATGCCTGTGGCTTCATAAGACCCATCGTTTCATTCACTCGCCGCATATAATCACATAGTTAACCATTACTTAATTAACATAATCCGAATCTCATTTAAACTCGCGTCTATTCATTTATTTTTCCAAAATAAGTTAATCCCCGTCGACATGCGCCTTCATCCAAAATATTAATCCGCCTCCCCCTCTTTCATCGTACACCAAAACACACACAACACACAAAATACGCATGCGCTGCCTCTAAGTTGAAGGTGCGCGAGGGAAGAAACATCCCCCCAATTGACAGTCAGTCCATTCCCGATCGCGGGACAAGTTGGTTCTCATCCACGACACGAGTCGGATCTCGACCACACAAGTCACGTCTTGATCGCCGTACGTGCCGTTCTCGACCGCCACACTCACCGCTCCAGCGACAACCACTAGGAGTCCGTCAGCACGTCTTCTGACCAACACACACACCCACACATCAACACACACGCAATCCACTCCGCACCTCACTCCTCACCTTATTTGACTTCATTTCCATATTATTTTTTCATTATCATTCTCTCATTTATTCATTTGGTTTTTTTTTGTCATTAACGATATATTAAACCCTTAACGTGCAACCCCGACTTTATTTGCTCGCCCCCACCCTCGCAATCCACAGTGCTAGATAGTGTTGCCGACGTCGTGCCGCTCCCGGAGGCCCCATTGTCGTCTCCTCCTGCAGAAGGTCCCAGCCGCTAGCAGACAGATAAGTAAACCGTGCGCTCTCCGGAAAAACTGAGCTAGTTATGTTCCGGGCCAATCTCGGGGGTAACTAACCCCTCGCGTCACAAAGCGCGAGGTAGCGCCCGTCGAAGACCCCCCCCGATGATAAGTGGAGCCCACCTCGGGGCCGAATGACCCAGCACGTCTTTTGCTAGACCTGGTGAACCGCCAGAGACGATTCAAGTAACGCGAGGTCTCCCGGGGCCGCCGCCGACCTCGTGTGATATTAAAACACTCAGTACTTTTTTTGTGCGCGCTTATTCGTTGCGCTAGAACGTGACATTGTGTTTTCTAACAGGGCGCTGCGATTTCTTGTGCATTTTCGTGGATCTATTTTTTCTTTCGGGTTTTAGACTGAGTGCTGCCCCAGAACTCCGCTGTGACATTTGTGTTTGCACCCAAACTTTTCTTCCAGTGCGCCGAGCAGCGACACTGTGCGCTGTTTTCCTAGTTTTGTTTGTTGTTCAGTTGTTTATTTTGGATAGATTATCTCGCAAGTGCCCGTGTAAATAGTGCGCCTCTCCCGCCGTGTGTCAGTGCATAACACGACGGAAAATGCATTTTCAATTTTCGTGCGTAACATCGCGAGCCACCCGGGGCCGCTAAGCCGAGCTCGCCCCCAGACAATCGCGCCGCCTCCAGGGTCTTGCCCTTGCGACCACGATGTCCGACTCCGACGCTGAGCCCCATTACGTCGAACCCCACAACCCGCGCCGCCACGATGACGGCGCCGAGCGCCACAACCCGCGCCGCCACGATGATGGCGCCGAGCGCCACAACCCGCGCCGCCACGATGACGGCGCCGAGCGCCACAACCCGCCCCCTGCCGAGCGCCACGCGCCAGCCCAGCCACGCTATCGCGACGACGGCTACGATGCACGTCACCTTCACGAGCCACCCCGGCATTACCTCCCAGTGGACGCCTTCCACGGCGGATACAACTTGCGCCAGCACGACTCGCTGGCTCTTCAACCATGCTTCGCGGGCACAAGTCACGAGGACGTGGAGGACTTCATTGAGGTAGCGGAAGAGGTTCTTCTCGAAGCTCGCGTGGCCAGGCGTGATTGGACGCGAATCGCCGGGCGATGGCTCAAGGGCGACGCCAAAGAAGCTCTCAGCTTTATCGTTGAGAATAACGAACCCTGGCCCGAAATGTGCTTCTCGCTCAGGGAGTCGTTCGCGGACGAAAACGCCCGGATCGACGAGCTTCAAGAATTCTGGTCCGACATCCAAGGGTCGACTGCGGCCCATTGCTTCGTCCTGAAGAAGATCTCGCAGGCACGGAGAAGGCTGCCAGATGAGCGGGAGAGTCTCTTGGTGAAGTTAGTGCTTCGCTTGGCCAACGAGGAACTCCGGCGGGCCACCGCTGTAAAGCCCCGAGACCTACACTCCCTGCTGGCAATAGCACTAGGCCTTCGGCACCGAGAACGGATGACCAGACCGCCTCCAGCTGCCGCCAACTATCGCCCTCCGCCGCTGCAGCAGCCGCAGGCGCGGCCACCTCCACGGCAGCACCAGGAGAGACGCGATCGGCCGCCCCCGCAATCAAGCCAGCCGCGACCCAATGATGCCCAGCGCGATGACACCCAGGTGCCACGGTGCCGCTATTGCCCACCGGGCACAAGGCACTGGCACAGTGATTGCCCGAAAACTGCCGCCCGACGGTTCCAGCGTTCGGGAAACTAGGCGCTGGCCGTGGCTCTGCCTGCACCACGGCCCACACTTACACAAGTGCCAGGCCCCCACAGTCATCGCCCCCGGGATCACCAACCCCAGCACCGAGACCAGCTCCACCGGAGCTCTCATCATCCCCGTCGCCGTCGTCCGGCACGATGGCCGTAAAAGCGGACGTTCATCCGGTCCCGAGCGGACCACGACCCCGCCCCGGGAAGCTGCCGCCCCGCGCCCAGACGGCCGCCGCCGAAGATGACATCCAGGTGGACCCGCACCAGCCGCGGATTTGCCCCGCATGGTTTGCCCCGAAACCATGCGTCGCGACGCCCTCCGTCACGGCGCCTGGCGCTGCGACACATACGCGTCTCGCCGCCCCCACTTCCCTGTATATTGAACGCTCCGCGAGTGCATCCCTCCCCGCCACACAGTGTCACACCACCGGACATACTCTCCCCGTAGTGCCGGTTCACGTGCGGAACGAGACATTCCCGTGTCTCTTAGACACCGGTGCCGACAAGAACTTTGTACAAGCGAGTCGCGCACCCGGGTGCCGCCCCGTTCAAATCACCACTCAGCTCGCCTCGTCCGAAGGCACGATGCGCATCACGGGCATCGCGCGTGTTCGAATCCGCCTCGGCGACGCCGAATTCGATGAGGAGTTCTTGGTGAGCCCGGACTTGCGGTTTGAAATGATCCTGGGAACGCCGTTTTTCAGAGCGCATGATGTCACGTTTGACTTCCAGCGATGCCGCGTGCACATCGGTGAGAAACGGCGTTACACGCTCCAGTGGAGCGCCCCGAACGAGCACCCACGAAGTCTTCCCGCGATGGACCATGGATTCCCGCCTGAATTCGCGCCCCGATTCCGCGAGATGACCGCGCGGTTCGCGGAACTTTTTGAGAAGCGAGATCAATTCACCAGTGCGCAGCGTACCATCGAACACGACATCCGCCCGGTCCACGCGGAACCGATTCGATCGCGCCCGTACCGCGTGAGCGCTGCCCGCAAAGTCGTGATCGACCAGCAGGTGAAGGACCTCCTGGCGCAGGGGGTGATCGAGCCCTCAACGAGCCCGTACAGCTCTCCGGTAGTCCTCGTGCAGAAGAAGGACGGGGAACTCCGATTCTGCGTTGACTACCGGAAGCTCAATGACGCGACGCCATCCGAACCAACTCCGATGCCGATCATACAGGAAGCGCTCCGCGACTTGGGGAAGGCCACCATCTTCACGACGCTGGACCTGAAGAGCGGATACTGGCAGGTGCCTATGGGGACGGCGTCCAGGCAGTACACCGCCTTCAGCGTGCCCGACGGCGGACACTATCAGTTCCGAGTAATGCCGTTTGGTTTGAAGAATGCGCCAAGCACATTCCAGCGGATGATGAGCCAGGAAGTGCTCTCCGGATATCTACACCAGTTTACCATGGTATACCTGGATGATATTATAATCTATTCAGATAGCTACGAGGAACATCTACGGCACCTGGCCCTAGTTTTCGAGCGATTGCAGGAATTCGGGCTCCGTCTCGGCAACGGCAAGTGCGCATACGCGAAGACATCGCTCGAATACCTTGGCCACCAGGTCAATGCCGACGTCACGACCCCGCTCACCAAGCACCTCACACAGATCCGTCACCACCCGCTGCCTCGAACACGGAAGCAGCTACGCAGTTACCTGGGGCTCTGTAACTGGGTGCGCCAATACATCGAGGGCTTCGCCGACATCGCAGCTCCGCTCACAGCGCTCACCGCGACTTCCCGAGCGTTTCGCTGGACGGCGGAAGCCACGAACGCCATGAAAAGGATGCAGCAGGCCGTTTCGCGGCCCCTGCAACTCCACCGGCCCGACCCGGACCTGCCATACACCGTCCAGACGGACGCATCGCAGCTAGGCATCGCGGCGGTCCTCTACCAGACCAACCACGCAGGGCATAGGCAAATCGTGAGTTTCGATTCGGCGAAGCTCAACGATACAGAGAGACGATATCACATAAACGAGCAGGAGTGTCTCGCTCTTATATGGGCGCTCGAAAGATATCGTCCTCTTGTAGAGGGCCGCCACTTCACCGTGCGCACCGATTCCCGGGCTCTTACGTGGCTGCAGAAATTTAAGGACCAGCGAAGCAAGCTGGTGAAGTGGGCGTTGTTCCTGCAGGCGTTCGACTTCGAGCTCGAACACTGCAGGGGCAAAGATAATCAACTCGCCGACCTTCTCAGTCGTGACCCGGAAGAGCCGTCCACCGGAAACCGACAAGATCCGGCTCTCCTGCTTCCACCCAGCCTCCACACCGTCAGGCTGCCGCTCTTCGACGAAGTCTGCGCAGCCCAGCGCGACGACGCCACCACCACCCGCCTGGTGGGCATCCTCCAGGACGAGGGAGACCCCGCCTGGGCAGAGCAAGAGCAGTCGTTCGAGATAGTGGACAGTTTCCTGTTTCACAAGGCCACCGGTGACCGCCAGCGCTGCCTCTACGTACCGGAAGCCGTACAGCAGCGGGTTCTGCACGCTCTCCACGACGAGGCTATTCACCCTGGACGCGATGAGACCGAGCGCGCCATCCGCGATATGTATTATTGGTCAACAGTACCGCGTGACGTGCGGAACTATGTGCGCGGGTGTATCATTTGCACATCTGCGAAGCGCGGCCGTCCCCAGCGCGCCGCGCCAATGCGCGCCCGGGTACCCACAGCGCCTTTCCACACCGTCGCCGTAGACCTGGTGGGGCCACTCCCCGGGACGCCCCGTAAGCAAACCAATATCCTGGTTATCACGGACATTTTCACCAAGTGGGTAGAAGCTTTCCCCATTGGGCGCGCCACCGCCGGGAAGATAACCAGGATACTAGAGGAGCAGGTGTTTCACCGCTACGGCTATCCCGCAGCCGTGATAACAGACAATGGCCCTCAGTTCACCTCGCATGTGTGGAAACGTGCCTGCGGAGAGTGGGGTGCCACACCATTCTTCACGCCGGTGTACCACCCCCAGGCCAATCCCACCGAGCGGAGAAACCAGGAGGTGAAAAGGTGCCTTCGCCTAGCGCTGCAGGACAAGCCCGCCCGTGAATGGAACAAGCACCTGCCCGCTGTGTTGTTTCAGCTTCGCACCCGGGCCAATGCCGCTACAGGACGCACGCCTGCACAGGCTCTTCTCGGCTATGCTCTCCCGCGTCCAGGAGACCATGGAAGACCCCCCGCCGAACCCCAAAAGGACCTGCAGGAAGCCCGTGATGAGAGGCTCGAGGAGATTCGGGGCAATCAGCGGCATTACATCCGCCGATACGACCAACCACAAGAACCCGCACGATACGCGCCTGGACAGTCAGTGCTAATCCGCGCCCACCCGCTGTCCGCGGCTGCGAAGGGCCAATACGCAGGTTTTGCCCCCAAGTGGCTAGGTCCATATATTGTCCGCAACGTCTTTAAGGGGCGCGTATATCTGGTAGAGCGGGCCGGCCGCTTAGTGCGTGTTCACGCCGATGATATACGGCCAGCCTCCTCACCTCGAGATCCCATTTCACCGCCCCCTGACGCGCCGGAAGAGCCCGCCGCCCCCACGTCCTCGTGAACATTAGATTTTCTCCTCCCACGCAGACTCTATTTTTTTCCCTCTCGCTGTTCATTCTAGACTTAAGTGTACATTTGTTCTCCGTGTATAGTTTTAGCTCCACCAAGTGCAGTGTTAGTGACCCGGACGATCTCCAAATCGCCGGCCCCCTTTTCCGGACGTTCAGCGCCGGACCAATCCGCGACAACGTCGCGAAGACGTGATCGCCGAGGATCACGTAGTGTAGGTGGGGCATACGCCCCGCACAACTCAACTCCGCTCAAACATTTCTTTCTGACATTGACTCTTTTTCACCAGCTACTGCTCACCATCGCCACCAATGCCATCGGAACATTTTTTTTACGCGTCCCGCAGACGCGCACATGTGCTTTAATTGTTCACAGGCACCGCATTGCAGCAGTAACAACCTACACACGACCGGACGGTGTGCCGGTCAGCACATACACACCGTGGCGCCCATCTCCACCCACATCAACCGTCGCCGAGGACTCCTCCCCAGGCAGCGCGTGCCCTGACGAGGACCAAACCCTGTGGCCCCATTGCCATCTAGGGACCTCCAGGCCGCCCCTGAGGCCACCTCCTCCACGCAGCGACGACCACGCGACACCGGAGGCCCCATTGCCGTCGGCTGTCGCCAACTCCAGGACGCCGGAAGTCCACCCAGCGCCGACATGGCCCCTCCCCAGAGCCCGACCGCGGCCAGAGGCCCCATGACCGCCCGCGGTGGTAACCGGACGGAACCACCACATGACCGCAGCGCCCGCCCCCTGCCGAGCCCCGGTCATACGTGCTCGCAGCGTAGCCGCCTTCCAGGCTACGAGCACGCAGTGCAAGCCACACACACGGCAACTCGCACCTTTCACCACATACACACAACCATTTCCGCCCTGGGCGAGACCCATTATTTCCGCCCAGGCGCGAGACCATTCTCTAGTTACACCACGTCGGACTCCAAGAAGTCCAGGTGGCAAGTCCGTAACGGCCCTGGCACCTACACCTCGCCGAAGACGCCGTCCACGGATCACCACTCATCACCTATCATTCAGGCATTGTTATTGCTTTTTCTCCCGCCTCGCTTTGTGGAGTTTTTTTAAGCGGATATTTTTTTTTCCACGTCGGTCGGATACCACGTGGTTTTTACTTTTATATAGATTCATTTTTTTGCTATTCGTTTCCCTTTTTTCTTTACTCCCGACATACGGAAATTAACTTATTTTTCGGGGCCGTTTTGTCACCGGCATGGCCTACCCTAATTACCTTTCCCTGGTTTTTCTGCCGATTTCAGGGAAAACCCATCGTCGGCACTCGTCGTAATCCCGGCTGTTACGTTTGGAATACCCGGCCCCCTAATGCGCTTTGTCGGCGAAGTACCGCCGACAATGGCACCCCCAATTTAGCACGATCAGGGAAAACCGTATTTCATGCCTGTGGCTTCATAAGACCCATCGTTTCATTCACTCGCCGCATTTAATCACATAGTTAACCATTACTTAATTAACATAATCCGAATCTCATTTAAACTCGCGTCTATTCATTTATTTTTCCAAAATAAGTTAATCCCCGTCGACATGCGCCTTCATCCAAAATATTAATCCGCCTCCCCCTCTTTCATCGTACACCAAAACACACACAACACACAAAATACGCATGCGCTGCCTCTAAGTTGAAGGTGCGCGAGGGAAGAAACATCCCCCCAATTGACAGTCAGTCCATTCCCGATCGCGGGACAAGTTGGTTCTCATCCACGACACGAGTCGGATCTCGACCACACAAGTCACGTCTTGATCGCCGTACGTGCCGTTCTCGACCGCCACACTCACCGCTCCAGCGACAACCACTAGGAGTCCGTCAGCACGTCTTCTGACCAACACACACACCCACACATCAACACACACGCAATCCACTCCGCACCTCACTCCTCACCTTATTTGACTTCATTTCCATATTATTTTTTCATTATCATTCTCTCATTTATTCATTTGGTTTTTTTTTGTCATTAACGATATATTAAACCCTTAACGTGCAACCCCGACTTTATTTGCTCGCCCCCACCCTCGCAATCCACAGTGCTAGATAGTGTTGCCGACGTCGTGCCGCTCCCGGAGGCCCCATTGTCGTCTCCTCCTGCAGAAGGTCCCAGCCGCTAGCAGACAGATAAGTAAACCGTGCGCTCTCCGGAAAAACTGAGCTAGTTATGTTCCGGGCCAATCTCGGGGGTAACTAACCCCTCGCGTCACAAAGCGCGAGGTAGCGCCCGTCGAAGACCCCCCCCGATGATAAGTCTTATTGCTGCCCCACTTTCACAAATTATAAATAGTTGCTTTGAGAAAGGTTGCTTCCCAAGCAAGCTCAAAGAAGGAAAAGTGATTCCCATATTTAAAAAAGGAGACAAACAGCAGTGCGAAAATTACAGACCGATCACCATTCTACCAGCTATATCCAAAGTATTTGAGTCGATCCTGGTCCAACAACTATCGAACTTCTTCGAATCAAAAAACATCCTATGTGCCCATCAATTTGGCTTCAGGAGGGGGCGCAGTACAAAAGACGCAGTACAAACTTTGACAAATGCAGTCACCACCGCCTTAGATAGCAAACACAAATGTGGTGCTCTGTTTTGCGACCTCTCCAAAGCCTTTGATTGTATATCACATGATCTATTAATGGCAAAGCTTGAATATTACGGAATTCGAGGAGTGGCTCTTACCCTACTTTCATCCTACCTAGCAAATAGAACCCAAACAGTACGCGTGAATAATGACACGAGCTCAAAACGAAAAGTCAATAGAGGAATTGCTCAAGGATCGCTACTAGGACCTCTACTATTTATTATTTACATTAATGACTTACCTTCAAATATGACAACGGCCCAGCCCATACTCTACGCAGATGACACCACCTTATTATGCACTGAACCGAAGAAACTAAATGACATCACACAGCATCTATCCTCAGCAGGACACCAGGCTCAACAGTGGTTTACCAGCAATCAACTGAGCCTCAATGAAGAAAAGACAACCTCTTTAGTATTCCAGTCGGATATGAGGGGCTTAAACCAATCTGTTAAGTTTCTCGGTATCGTATTGGATAGTAAACTAACATGGAAACCGCATATAGCACAACTTAGCATACAATTATCTAAGTCCTTGTACGCGATCCGCAGAGTAGCATTGGCAGCGGGGCCAGCAGCATCCAAGTTGACTTATTACGGGTTATTTGCCTCAAGAATGACTTTCTGCATCGACTCCTGGGGAGCATCGCCGCATGCCAAAGATGTATTCCTCATCCAAAAAAAAGCTGTTCGAGCAATCTCTGGTGCCAGCGCAAGATCCCACTGCAGACCCATCTTCAAGCAGGAGGAAATCATCACTCTTCCGTCTGCGTTCATCTACAGCAAACTCCTCGATGTAAGAAGGAAGAGGGAACAACACACCAAACGGTCAGACATCCATTATTATAACACCAGGAACTGCGAAAATTTGACAGTTGCAACCCCTAAACTGAAAATAAGGGAACTGGCAAATATTGGGTTGACCTTGTATAACCAATTACCGGCTGTGCTACGTTGTGCACAGTTTACAAAATTCAAACGGGATTTAAAACGGATGTTGATCAACAAAGCGTACTACAGCATAGACGAATTTCTAATGGATGAACTATCTTAACTGTATCTTTTTAGAGTGCATTGTTTTACATATTAAACTGTATTGTGTCTATATTCTAGATTTATGTTTCATAGACTGATTGTATTTTCATTTTATACATATATTGTATCTTTGTTGTGACGTGTGTAAGCCTTAGGGCACTTTGACACAAATAATTACTATACTATACTATACTATACTATACTATAATATTTCGAAATAAAATATGGTAAAAATTTGTTTTTGGTGAAGTTTTAATCACAAGAGTTTTTTTAGCTTAACCTTAGTATGCATCAGCATTAATAATCAATTCTATAGGTATGTTCAAATATATGAAGCAATGTACTACAATACAAGTTTTATTCTCAAACGTATTGTTTTGTCAATATGATATATAAATGTTTAATAAATCTGAAAATATGTTTGAATTCAACTTAAACTAAAATATAATATTTGTTTAAAAATTAATGCAAGAATGTATCCGTGGATTGGAGTAAGGATGGCCATTGTAACATATCGTCGGCTTACTATCACAAAGTTGCATGTAACATTTCTTCAATTTTTAGATCTATAGTATCACAGGGCTCAATCTATCAACAGGACCAATACATGTGCTATATTTAGTTAATTGGGTAGTTGATTCCTGCTTCTTCTTCATGTGTAGGCTCTTTTGAGAAGGTTGGCTATCATCATGGCGATTTTCACCTTGGATGTTCCTGTTCGGAACAGTTCAATGGAGCTGCCGTTGAACCAATTTCTTAGGTTATTCAACCAGAAAATTCGTCTTCTTTCTATGTTTAGTATTCCCTGTATTTTCACTAGTATGATGGTTTGTTCCAGTGCATATTTATCTTATCTCATCACGTGGCCAAGGTACTGTAGTTTCCTGATTTTGACTGTATTAACTATTTCTTTCTCCTTTCCCAATCTCCTAACTACTTCTTTATTTGATATTCTGCTCAGCCAGCTTATTCTCAGGATTCTTCGATAAGCCCACATTTCAAATGCTTCCATACGATCGGTGTCATATTTTTTTATCGTACAAGCTTCCATACCATATAATAGTACTAGGAACACGTAACATTTAAGTATTCTGATTTTAAGATGTAGGCTGAGGTCGTTGATTCCTGCACAGATATCTCAACCAAGTTTCGAAGCCAAGACCTCTGTAGTCTACAGCTGGCGCTTGAGGATAAGGCACAATTTATGTTCTTCGGCGTCCGAAGAATATAAATTTTGAAAATTCGTAACATTTTTTTTTCGCATGTGCTGCCATAATGACATCCATATAAAGATATTGATAATCAGAAGCGGTACGCAGTAAAATCGGCGATCGTCGTAAATCGATTCGCCGAGCGCGCAACTGAAAAGAATTCCGTCCTTAAAAAATAGCGAGAACATCCTTATAAATTCACACAAGTAGCAGATATATCTGCACCACGGATGAGCGCGACTAGCGGAAACAGAGCTGCGCATAAGCATGTAGTATGCCCATAGCCGATGGCCACCACTCATTTTCCATCATCCAGTTCGCCATACACGCGGCCGATTGCTCTTTGTCTGCCTATATGCGACACGGAGGATCGTCTCTGCCATATCGGCGACATATCGGTCTCTGATGGGAATACAGACTGTCGTATATCATACCGGGCAATCAGGCCATGCCGCCAACATGCTTGCTCCATAATAGATGAGTCGAGGTGAGCTGATACTTCCTATGGAATTGTGAAATCTGGATGCGAGAGATAAGAAAGTGTATTTGGCAAGGAATGCAGGATTTTTCAGTTGTATGCAAATCGTCGAATGACTACAAATTGGCTTCGCAAATTTCACAAGACAATAACATTAGGAATTCTACCCCCAAAACTTTTAAGTCACAATAAAATATTAAATATTATACAATCCTTGTAAATAGCCAACGTCCTGAAAAAACGTTATGGAAACAAAGAAGTTACAATAATAGTAGAATACAATAATATTTTTTGATACCTGATAGATCACAAATCTTATATAAATTTTAATTTCGGTTTTATTTAAAGATGCAGCAGTACTTAAAGTACTGCTGATAAAATAATATTTTAAATATACCTATCCAATTTCCTGGGTCCCAGCTAAAATGCAAGTCATAAAAGATTTCCAAAATCAGAAGTTCATCAAATCATCAGGAAAATAAATAAGTGATTAAAAAAAATACATATTCTATAATCGACAGCAAATACGGTAAAAATTTGTACATTTAAAAAAATTAATGAAACCGAAGATTTTTATTAAAAAAAAAAATTAGACTAACTTTTCATTAGAATCAGTGAATAAAATTTCAATCATTTTGGACCTTTTGCGATTTTCGTGTGCTTTCTGCGATTTTTTTAAATGTATTCAGAATTTCACAATTCTCTGAAATTGTTTTTCATTTTACTTCCTTCACAAAATACGTTTTTTGATTGTCTGGAATTTACGAACCTCTTTTTGTATGATTTGTATCATATAATGATTATTTGCGTTATGCATATTACAAATTTTGTATACACATTTGTAGATTTCCAATAAATGTGATATTAACGGAACATTTCGAAATAATTGTAATTCAAATAATTTATAAAATTTATATTCAAGCCTTCAATTGCTTTTGGGAATTTTTTAGAAGTTTTCTGAATGTAGCCATAATCATTTCTTAATTCCTGTTCACTTTTGAAGTCTACATTCACTCATTAAGTTTTCTATAATATTTCTACTTTGAGATGTTTTTTTTTAATCTTTTATTTAAATCTTGTTACATTTATGGTGAACATTTAGAAAGAATTTGAATTCCAATAATTTGTGGTATTTTAGCTGAGCTCATGACGTATCAAAATTAATTTTACTTGGCAATTCCACTTTTTTCTTACTGAATTCGAAAGAGCTTTTTTTGCTGGCACTATGAGATAATAACCAGCGTCTATTTTTTGTTGAGAAACAAAATTCATAGCTTCAGAAAAAACCTGATTCCGAGCCTTTTGTTAAAAAAAAGTAAGAAATTTGCCTATTTCACCCATTAATTTTCGTTTGTACTGTATATGTCTAAACATATGACAATGTCCAAGAACTTATTGTGATTTAAAGGTTTCACAGTTTCGCCATAATTACGTAAAATATGTGTCAGTAAAATGTTCTCGAATTTTCAAGGTTTATGAATATTAAAAAAAAACAGCTTTAAATTGCTGGCTACCAATAAAATTCTTCCATAGCAAAGTTTTCAAATAATATTTGTGTGATTTTTATCAATTTTTGCTCTATATTATTTGGAATTACAGAAAATTTTATAGTTATTTCAAAATTTT
The DNA here is from genome assembly GCA_951805005.1 of Othius punctulatus. Lineage (NCBI taxonomy): Eukaryota > Metazoa > Arthropoda > Insecta > Coleoptera > Staphylinidae > Othius > Othius punctulatus. The sequence continues at coordinate 30,921,341 of OX638138.1, read as the reverse complement.
ACACGTAAATGAGGAAATTGCATTTATTTATCTAATGCCTTAGCTCAAGTTAAGATCTTTTAAACTGTGGGATCTATCTAAGTCTAAGGATACAAGTCTAAAAAAAGTTAAAAAAGTCATTTTTATGTGCTAAAAATGCCAACAATAAAATGATAAATGTTTATATTTGCACAAAACTTGCTAGAATTCGCACGAAAAATGCTAACAATGAAACAAACAATGTTCATATCTGCACGAAACTTGCACGCAATTACATGAAAAATGCTCAAAATTGTACAAATTATGCTATACATAAATACAGCAACGTGAGACGCTAAAAATCCTATATTTTATGTCAGGAAAATACGTTTCTATTGTATCTCGCAATTTTCTGCATAAGCAAAAAATAAAATATACAGAAAATATAGAATAGAATAGAACAGAATACATCTTTATTAATGTCATTACATTCTAGATGTCATTACATCCTAGATGTTTACATAGGTCAAATTTGTTGATTTGAATTGATTTACAAAAATTAGTCATAAGGAATACGTCATTAGCTATTAATCATCAATAATCAGTTAGTGCAATATTATACTCAAATTGCACGGACATTGTCAAACTTATTAAAAAATTGCTGAAAAATTGAATGTCAGATGCTTAAAATAATAAATTTTACGTTACAAAAATACGTTTTTTTAATCTGAGGATTTGTTGCACAAAAAATTACCCGGAAATTGCTCAAATTATACAACAATAAGTCAAAATTGTTCAATTTGCGCGAAATATACTGTAAATTGAACAAAAATTGCTCAAAACTGCACCAGAACTATTCAACTTTGCACGAAGAATGTATTAAACAATTGCACTAAATATGTGCAAATTGAACAAAAATTACTAAAGAAAAATTCTCAAAGTTGTACGAAATATGTTAACAATTAGATTACACGAAACTTGCTCACAATTCCATGAAAAATTCTAACAATTAAATGAATAATGATCGAATATTTGCACAAAACTTCGTCGTAATTACGTGAAATATGCTCAAAATTGTACGAATTATGTTGTACATTGAACATCATACTCTAAAAATTCTATATTTGATGTCAGAAAAACCCGTTTCTATTCTATCTCTCAATTTTTTGCACAAACAAAAGATAAAATACAAACAAAATATACTCAAATTACACGAAAATTGTCAAACTTGTCAAACTTGTTCAAAAATTGCTCAAAATGGCATGAAAAATATTCGATTATTTTTCATGAAATTTTGAGCAATTTTTTAACAGTTTTGACCATATTCGTGTATTGGACGAAATATACTGTATATTGAACAATGTAAATATTCCAAATTGTGCCATCTGTGCATGGTCATGATACCAGACATTGCAGAAACAAATACTCTCACTTACTATCTTCTGGTGTACTCGTTTTTATAATAGGTTACCTGTCGATGCTCAGAGTTTGCCTTTTAAGAAATTCAAGGATCATATTAAGGAGCACCTTATCTCAAGGACTTTCTTCTCCTTCGAAGAATATCTAAATGACTGATACGATATCCCCAAATATCACATCGTTTTAACAATATATATGTATATGTACCTAGCATATTTATATTTATACATTTAAACTTGACCTGTGTAAACTGTACTGTTCTAGCACTGAATAAATATTATTATTGCACCGAAACTGGTCAACATTATACGAAAATACGAAATATGTTCAATTTGTACAAAACTTGATTGTATTTGCACGAAAAATTCTACATTGAACTCCTACATTAAACTATAAATGCTTAAAATTTCACGAAAATTGCTCAATATTGTATGAATATACTAGAAGTTTACCAAAAATATTCATGTTTTAGACGAAAGATGGGCAATAAGGAAGTATTTATGCACACTCTTCAGTCCATGATCGACGAGTATCACTGATGGACATTTCATCAGTGAATGTACATTCTAAAAATTCTAGAATGTCATTTTTTTTTTAATTTGTTAGGAAATGAGTTACGAAAATTGAGCGTTGTGGAATTTTCTGGAAATTATTTTCGGAAAATATGCAAGACATGTTTTGTATTGTTTAACACGAGAAAGGAAATCCATTGTAAAAAAAATATCAAAATTTATAATTCATCATTTTGGATTTTTTTATCTTTAATTATGGAATTCAGTTATGGAATTTTCTGGCAATAAGTAAGAATATTGAAAACATATATACTATCATGAGAAGAGAAAATCTATTGTAATAAAATTATCAAAATATATCGTTCATAGGTGCACCTTATGTTTTCTAGATAGTTTAATTTTAGTTTTTTTTCTTTGTAAATATTAATTATCTTGCAATCATCAGAAAAATTCAAAAGAACCATCTATCACATGAGAAAATAAAATCTAGGTAAAACTATTATAATACAATTGTTGAAATATTTTTTGCTATTTGTTGAAATTTTTTGGGATTTAATTATTTTTTTGAGACCTTTTCAAATTTCCCACATGGCAGTGCCAATAAACCTAGAAATTCAATGTTTAGATTTGTATTTCGGGAAGTGATCTGAATTTTTGCTATTCGTTTCAACTTATTGTGATTTACTGAATCTCTTGTGACCTTTTAAAACTTCCAAGATATATTCATTAAAATATTTAAATTTTCAGAAGTAGTAGTGAACTTATATTCTAGAAATACAACGTTTAGACTTGTATTTCAGGAAGTGTCCATAATTTTTGCTATTTGTTGCAACTTTTTGGGATTTTCTGAATGTGTTATGACCTTTTTCAGACTTCCCTCATATTTTAATTAAAACATTAAAATTTTCGGAAGAAAATTAAAACATTTTAGAAATACAATGTTTAGATTTGCATTTCAGGAAGTGACTAGAATTTTTGCCATTCGTTGGAACTTTTTGAGATTTTCTGAATATTTTGTGATATTTTCAGACATTCCTCATATTTTCATTAAAACACTGAAATTTTCAGAAGTCGCAGTGAACATATATTCTAGAAATACAAAGTTTAGATTTCTATTTCAAGAAGTGACCTGAATTTTTGTTATTTGTTTTTCGAATGTTTTATGATCTTTTCCTAATCTCTTATATTTCCATTAAATTTATAAAATTTTCAGTAGTAGATACTTCTGATATTTCTAAATATTCTAAATATTCTAGAAATTCAAAGTTTTGATTTATAGTTCATGAAGTGGTGTCTTTTCTATAATATTCCTCACTATTGTTGTACCATTTTATAGAACGTTATAATAAATGTGACAATAATTTTGATATGTTTGTATAAACTTGTGCACGTTTTTAAAATTACCTACTGATATTTATGTAAATATAGCAAACTACTTATCTTGCAATCTAAGTTAACGTAACCTAAATTTAATTCCAAATTTCCAAAAAGACTTATTTGTGAATATTTTTTTCCAGAGAGACAAAAGACTGAGTTTCTGTTGAAATGCACACTCTACTTATTTGATCAGTTTGGTCTCTCTAAAATTACTATTTCACCACTTTTAGAACTAAATGTGAGCTTTTCTCACTCATAAAATATCAGTCTATATGTGTACATGACAACAGAGTGAAAGAGGTCATTTTGAACCATCCTCCAGATGAGCGTCTTTCAAAATTACCAATTCAATTATAGGGTCACCAACAAAAAATCATCAATTACCTTATAATTAAATTTCCAGCTTTTTTCAATGATAGAGTCAACGAGGCCATTTCGAATTATCCTCGAGATGAGACTGTTTCTCACTCATAAAATATCAGTCTATATGTGTAGGTACACATATAAATAAAATTAGCGAAGTAGGCCATTTTGAATCATCCTCGAGATGAGCCCTTTTCGAAATTTAGAATTCAATTATAGGCAACCAACCAAAAATCATCAAATTAGTGAAAATCAAATGTCCAAATTTCTAGCAGTTGATTGTCTGGTATTCGTTTTTTGGCGATTATTTCGTAAATTCGTTTTGTAACACTTAAATTATTCAGATCAATTTTCCGGCCCCAGAAAATACTTTTTAGTTACTCCATTTTCAGGTAGTGTTCTGGTTTTTCATCAGCGTTCTAGGGTTTTATTATTAGGTACCTAGTTACTACCAAGTTAGTACCTAGTTAGTAGGTACCTAGTTTTGTCAGCAGACATTTTTTTGGCAATCAGTTTTCTGACAATCATTACTTCATCAGTTACATTCCATCTTTCTCTGACAGTACATTTACTTATTCATTTTCGAAGGATTCATTTTTAGATTATTACTTCTCTGGCAAATAATTTCTAGTGATTTCATTTCAAATTTCTGGCTCCAGACTGCCAGTTCATTTACTAAAAATTATAATTTTATGGATTTGTATTATTTATTTTGGTTGTTGTTTTATATCATAAGAGCAATGTGTTTTTTTAGAAGGTTAAATTCTATGATTCAAGATTATAGTTTGATTTTTGTATATGAGATATTACTCAATTCTTGCCCGATTGTAATAAAGATTTTAATTGATTGAATATCTTCAGCGGTTAGTTTTTAGTTACTTAGTTTCAATTTTCAGGTCATCCTTGGTTTGCGTTTACGCAAATACTTAAAGTGGACTTTCAGAATTAACGTTTTTTTTTTGAAATAATAATAGTTTATTTTAAATTTATACCAGTACAATAAATTGCTCATATAAATAACATTCTATATAATATCATTAATAATACTGTTTAAAATATTGCATGTTTTCTTCCTTTTGTCTTCACCTCGGGAGTTGTGGGATTTCTCACCCTCCTGGGTTAATGGTATTGAAGGATGTTGTCGGTCTTCTTCATTCCTCTTGTTTAGATCTTGTTATTTAAAATTAGCTTTTTTATTTTTAGTTTAAAAGGTATGTATTTTAGTTTTCTTATGTGTTCGTTCAGGTTGTTATATTTATTTATTGTTTTCATTGTTAAGTTTTGTGTATGTTTTGTTGTAAATTTTTCTGTTCTCAGATCTGACTTTCTTCTTGTATTGTGTTGATGGAATTGTTTATTATTTGTTAGTGTCATGTTCGTTTTTGTTAAGTTGTTTTTAATTTTATATAATAATAGTAGATTACTATGTTCTATCATGTTTCTTACATTGAGCTCCTTAGTTTTCTTATATAATTCTGCTGTATTTGTTCTTCGGTCCAGTTTGTAGAGTAATTTTAAATTTTGTTCTGTTGTGTCTGTAGTTTATTCAGGTTTTTTCAGTTGTGTTTCCCCATATGGTGCAGAGATAGTTGATTTTTGATGTAAGTTTTGTTTAGTTTTCGTATTCATTCATGTACCAATATGTACGACTTATGCCTATAATAAAACGACAAATTTATCAATTTGCCTAACGGAGTTTTAAAATTCATCTAGTATGTAAAATGATGCGAAAACTTGTTCCAATATTTATCGCGGTCGTAATGTGCATACAATAAGGCCCTTCATGCTATCAATGGAATTCAATATAACTAATGAATATTCAGCAGGATCGGATTGACTTCTAGGCCGGGTCAACGCACACGCGCAACTTGACTCCATTGAAGGACAGAAATAAGAATAAATGTGACATATGAATGATGCCAGTAGGCAATATCACATATACTTAAGGAGCAACTTGAAGTTAGCCGCACAGCGCGCAGGACATCGCCTGCATGCATAATGTGACCATCGCTATTGGTATATGTGCAAAGCAAAGCGATAATTGTCAAGATTAGTCATATTCATATATGCTATTGCATTCGTAATGCAGCATCCTAATATTTATAATACGTATAAACAATTGGCATCGTATTGTGAATAGGTATAAAAAAAATAGATATTTTAAGTTTATATGAAACTGCAGTGAACAAGGCAAGAATGAGAAATTGTTGCCTTGTACATTATTGTTGTATTTCGTATTGTGTATAGGTACAAAAAATATATCTTTAATTTGTGTTTATATGAAGCTGTATTGAATAAGGCAACAATGAAAGAATCAGTTCTTGCGTTTCTCAAAATAAAGGCACATATTTATAACTGCTTTTTTAAGCAATCTTTTGAGCTATTATGAGCTATTTCACTTGTTTAAAACTTATTTTTCTGGTCTCTAATTAATATCATGGTATTTATGCAAATTGTGTTATATTCCGGTCTCTAATTATTATCATGGTGTTATGATGAAAATTGTGTAAAGTCCCAGAGTACCTTAAATGGAACAAATAATCAATATAATATACTTGATCTGCAAAGCTGCGATGAGTTGATGGTGCGCCTAATTTGCACGGAACTATTTATAGATTTACAACTAGTAAATCATAATAAGGAATTAATAGCCGCTATAATATTGTAATATTTATGATACAGTAAATGCGATGAAGTAGAATAGTTCCAACCGATCAGTTTTACTATCTATGATTATAAATTTACCATGCCTGTATTCTTCACAATTTTATGTGTTATTTTATTACACCGTTTTAGAGTCGTCTTCAACTATTTACAGGCATAATTACATGCGCGAAGGGTGGTTATTTCTGTTAATAAATTTCGTACGGTAAAAGTTGTTGTTGCCAGACAAACATTGTTCTCCGTGCATTACGTAAAACGTCGAAATACCGTCCGTGGCGCGTTTAAAGGAAGCGAGCGCTAGACGGGTCGTCTCTCTCCTTTTTCAGCCGCGGCGCATAAAGAGAGTTAATGTGAAATAAAGTGTCACTTGTGTGAGCAATAAAAGGCACGAATATTTTCTAAAATGTTGACACTCCTAGTATCCACGTGTGTGCAATATAAAGAAGATTCGATAGCGGTGATTTCAAAGCTGATGTCTTGGTGTTTATTGGAAACGGTTGGCATGTTAACTCTCCTCGGAGGGATTAATCCGGCGACTCTGGTACTCGTTACCACTTGGGAGGTGTACATGTCACAATCCCGAGGCTCGATGAAAATCTAATTTCAGCTCAATTTATAATGGCAATAACAAAAATACACGGCGCGCTCCTTCTGGAACGCGCAGCCGAGATTTTATTCCTCTCGTCTATTCTGGGACAAAAACGGTGTCCGTCCAAAGAAGTCGCTCGCTGCTTATGGCGATATCTCTTAATAAGTACTACCTATGTAAATGCAACTTTTCAAATCATCTTCTTTCACCGCAACATTCAGCAAACAACACGTCCATTACTTACAAGAAAGACATATTTACATTTATCAAAGCCTCGCAGTATTTCACACCTCATGATCTTGAAATTTCCAATAATTAGTAGACTCGTAATGTATGTCAAAATAAAACTTATAATGATAAAAAATATTAATAATAATAATAACTACAAGTTCTTGCACCTTTTCATCAACTACAAGAATAATCGGCTATATAGCACTTAAATGCACTTACCTTGCAACGTTATTGATAAATATTGTTCATAATAAAGGGACCGTGACCAACATAATAAGAATGATAATGATGATGGTAATGGTGATGATGTGATGATGCTCTTCCTTCTTGCCAATGCGGTATTGTGGGTGCTCTTCTGCGCATGCAGGGTAGTTAAGCATGGACAGTTCCACCCTCAGCAGAGGTTTTGATTAAATTTATTCGCGGTTTTAATCGGTGGTTTTAATCGGCGATCTTATCACCGCAAGAATATGATAGAATATGATTGTTCCTGCAATTCTAAATACTTTAATTGCAATTACAGCGTCACTTGCATCAATATGGTGGTGGTGGTGATCTGCATGTGTGTGTAGGGGTAGTGATGGTTGTTGTGATGGTGGTGTCGTTGGTACTTGGTAGTTGTATAGGTGGCGGCGGTGTCGGTGTTTATTCACCAAAAAAAAAATAGTATTGTGCATATTTGACTGCTTTTTCTTTATTTAACATGGTGTTCTCTCCATACAGTGTAGAGGGGAGAAACAAAATAAAGTTTTTACACCTTTTTTTGTAGTGGGCCAACACCACCAGCAACACCACCACCACCATTACACACACATACATACACATCACCATTCTTGATTTAACATGCTGTTCTCTATATACACTGTAGAGGGGATAAATTTAATATTTTTTACACCATATTATTTTTTTTGTGGGGAGCCAACATCACCAACAGAAAAACAGAAAACTCCCGAAAGCACTTTCAATAAGATTAACTAAAATGTTATAAAAAATGTTCAAAATTTGCACAAAAGTTTACTTATTTATGTTTTCTTGACATTTAATTAAATTGTATTTACATCATTTCCAAAATTTGTTGAACTATTTATAAAGATTATTATTTTATTGAAACTAAGATGTACCTACTAAAGAAAATATCACGACAGGAAACTTCATGCTCTTTTTCCTCACGTTAAAGAATTGCAGAATTCCAAAATTTCAGAACTCAGAAAACTAAAATTAAAACAATGCTAGATATCTTAAAAATCAGTTAAATATAAGTGAAACTTTATTTATATTAATCCATATAGCAAAAAAATATAATGAAGATTGACAAACATGAAAAAAAAAGTGAATAATTTAACACTTTCTTAAAAATTTAACTGATTATTTTTTGACGTTTCTCAAAACCAATGATATATTTCGATTTTTGTCATATTGATACTTCTGGACCAATCCCGTCATTATTATACTGGGAATATTCTCTAGAGATTATTATAGTGGGAATAATCTCGGTAGCTAGGTTCACTCTTGTCAATCAAAATATTTGTCAAATTATTAATTTATCAATCATATTAAAGTGTCATACAAAATGAATAAAAGTCGCTTTAGCTGCGTTTCGCATACTGAAATTGATAAAAAAATACTAGAAAGCAAAAAACGTCAAAAAATAATCTAATCAAATATAACTCGAGAGTTCGATAAATTAGAAAATAATTTGACAGATTATGTCTCAAATTTGTTGCCATTTGGCAATAGTCACTCGAGCCCTTCGGGCTCTCGTGACTATTGCCTGGCAACAAGTTTTCGACAATCTGTCAAATTATTTTCAATTTATTCTCACTCTCTTGTTATATTATTACTGAAAATATCCCCTTGAAATATTTAATTATTTTAAAATTTGCTCGCCAGTATTTTTTTCTCGTCGATTTTGATGCAACCAATTATTCTAAATTTAAATTACCATTTGAACCTAGTTTTATAATTGCGTAAATAATTGATGAAATGTGACTATGATGTTTTAAGATATCATCATAGTCACATTTCATAAATTATTTGCACAATTATGAAACTATGATGTTTTAAGATATCATCATAGTCACATTTCATCAATTATTTGCGCAATTATGAAACAGGTTCAAATGGTAATTGAAATTTAGAAAAATTGGTTGCACCAAAATCGACGAGAAAAAAATCCTGGCGAGCAAATTTTAAAATAATTAAATTTTTCAAAGAATTTAAGATTTAAGAAAATATTCAATTAAATAATTTTCGTCTGTAAATATTTCAAGCATACTGTCGAAATTTTAATGATTTATTCTAAAATGTCAATGAGTATTGTCAATTTTTAATTATTTCTATCAAAATTTCAATTATTCTGACAATATTTCAATGATTAGGGGTTTTCAATTAAAAAAATTCCGTCTGAAAATATTTCATGCATGCTATCAAAATTTTAATGATTTCTTCTAAAATGTCAATGATTATTGTCAATTTTCTATTTTTTCTGTCAAAATATTAATAATTCTGTTAAAATTTCAATGATTACTGTCCAATTTTTAATTATTTCTGTCGAAACTGCAATAACGTTACAAAATTTTCAATAATTACATTTAAAATTTGAATGATTCCTGTCAAATAAAATATTAATTTATAAAAATTTCAATTGACGTTTCAAACTTTCAAGGAATAGAGTAAACATTTACAGGATTACAACTAACTTTAAAATGATTTCTGTAAATAATTTCAATACGGCGTATTTGAAAGTTTAACGATTTATTTTATGTCAAAATTTTAATGATTATTGTGAAATTTTTAAATATTTTTATAAAAAATTCAATTATTTTGTCAAAAATTTATTGATTACTGTTAAATTTTCAGTTATTTCTGTCGAAATTTTATTTTGTTATAAAACTTGACAATGATTGCAGTTAAATTTTAATGAGTACTGTCAAATTTAATATTATTTTTATGAAAATAATAGTTATGGAGTAAAACTTTCAAGGCCTTCTATAGACATGTCTATTGCTGAAAGACTAATGATTAAATTCCAATTAACATATTTTTATGTCTAAATATTTCAAACATACTATCGGAAGTTTAATGATTTCTGGCAAAATTTCAGTGATTAGTGTGAATTTTTCAATTATTTATGCCAAAATTTGGATAATTCTGATATATTTCAATGATTAAGTGTCATGTTTTCAATTATTTCTGTCAAAGTATAAATTATTCTGTTAACATTTCGATGATTACTGTTCAAATTACAATTATGTTATTAAATATTTAATGATTAGGTACATTCAAAATTTTAATGGTTATTTTTAAATTAAATATTATTTTTATACAAATGTCAATGTTGGTGTCAAACATTCAACGAATACAGTGATAATTTCAAGGATTATAATCAAATTAAAATTATTTCTGTAAATAATTTTTAAACAGCACATTTGAAAGTTCCAATGTTCAATCATTGTTGTGAAAATTTCAATTATTCTGTCAGAATTTTAATGATTACCGTCCAATTATCATTATTATTTTATCATCGTTATTTTTGTCAAAATTTCAATTAAGTTATAAAATTTTGTAAATCAATCATCATCAATATACAATATACAATCAATATACAATCATTACAGTTAAATTTTAATTAATATTGTCACATTTCATATATTTTCTATGAAAAAATCAATTATTGAGTAAAACTTTCTAGGCCTACTGTAAAAAAGTCTATTCTTTAAATACCCTTGACTAAAATACAATTTTAATCTTTTTCTGTATATATTTTAAACATACTGTCGAAAGTTTTCAAAATTACAATAACCTTATTAAACTTTCAATGAATATAATACAATTTTAAAGTTTACTGTCAAATTTTCAATTAGTACTGTCAAAATATCAATTATGCTGTTAAATCCTCATTACTGTTCAATTCTCAGTTATTTCTGTTGAAATTTCAATTACGTTATCAAATGTTACAATGATTATAGTTACATTTTAATGAATACTGTCAAACTTAACATTATTTCTTTGAAAATATCAATTATGGAAAGTTATAATTTCTGTAAAAATATCACTGATTAGTGTAATTTTTTCAAATATTTATGTTAAAATTTTAATAATTCTGATAATATTTCAATGATTAAGTTTTCAATTATTTCTGCCAAAATATCAATTATTCTGTTACCATTTCAATGATTACTGTACAATTTTCAATTATATCTGCGGAAATATAAGTTATTCGGTGAAAATTTTAATGATTATTGTCCAATTTTAAGTTAATTCTGTCGAAAATTCAATTTTAATATTATTTCTATTTTCTATTATTTTATGATAACATTATAAAAAAGTAATTAAGGTACAATCAAGTGTCAGAAATAAGACAATAAAACTGACGTGTGTCAATCTGACATCTGTCGAACTGACGTCTGTGAAGTTGACGTTTGTCATATCTAATTGGCGTGTGTCAATCTGACTCTCTCAAACTGACGTCTGAAAAGTAATTAAGTTACATTCAAGTGTCAAAGATAAGACAATAAAACTGACGTCTTTCAATCTGACTTCTGTCAAACTGACGTCTGAGAAATTAACGTTTGTCATATAAAACTGACGTCGGTCAAACTGACGTGTCAATCTGACATCTGTGAAACTCACGTGTCAATCTGACGCCTGTCAAACTGTCTGTGAACTTGACTTTCTCATATCAAACTGACGTGGGTCAATCTGACATCTGTCAAACTGACGTAGGTCAATCTGACATCTGTCAAACTGACGTCTGTGAAATTGACGTTTGTCATATGAAACTGACGTTTGTCAAACTGTCATGTGTTAATCTGACATCTGTCAAACTGACGTCAGTGAAATTGACGTTTGTCATAGCATACTGACGTTTGTCAAACTGAAGTGTGTCAATCTGTCTTCCATCAAACTAACGTCTGTGAAATTGACGTTGTCATATCAAACTGACGTCTGTGAAACTGACGTGCCAATCTGACATCTGTCAAACTCACGTGCCAATCTGACATGTGTCAAACTGACGTCTGTGAACTTGACGTTTGTCATATCAAACTGACGTGTGTCAATCTGACATCTGTCAAACTGACGTCTGTCAGACTGACGTCTGTGAAATTGACGTTTGTCATATGAAAGTGACGTCTGTCAAACTGTCGTATGTTAATCTGACGTTTGTCATATCAAATTGGCGTGTGTCAATCTGACTCTCTCAAACTGACGTCTGAAAAGTAATTAAGTTACATTCAAGTGTCAAAGATAAGACAATAAAACTGACGTCTTTCAATCTGACTTCTGTCAAACTGACGTCTGAGAAATTAACGTTTGTCATATAAAACTGACGTCGGTCAAACTGACGTGTCAATCTGACATCTGTGAAACTCACGTGTCAATCTGACGCCTGTCAAACTGTCTGTGAACTTGACTTTCTCATATCAAACTGACGTGGGTCAATCTGACATCTGTCAAACTGACGTAGGTCAATCTGACATCTGTCAAACTGACGTCTGTGAAATTGACGTTTGTCATATGAAACTGACGTTTGTCAAACTGTCATGTGTTAATCTGACATCTGTCAAACTGACGTCAGTGAAATTGACGTTTGTCATAGCATACTGACGTTTGTCAAACTGAAGTGTGTCAATCTGTCTTCCATCAAACTAACGTCTGTGAAATTGACGTTGTCATATCAAACTGACGTCTGTGAAACTGACGTGCCAATCTGACATCTGTCAAACTCACGTGCCAATCTGACATGTGTCAAACTGACGTCTGTGAACTTGACGTTTGTCATATCAAACTGACGTGTGTCAATCTGACATCTGTCAAACTGACGTCTGTCAGACTGACGTCTGTGAAATTGACGTTTGTCATATGAAAGTGACGTCTGTCAAACTGTCGTATGTTAATCTGACATCTGTCAAAGTGACGTCTGTGAAATTGACGTTTGTCATATCACACTGACGTGTGTCAATCTGACGTCTGTCAAATTGAAATATTACACCATAGGTGAATGAGCTACAGAGATTATTATTATTATTTGCATATTTTCTTATAATAAAAAAATTGTCAACACAATACCTATGAAACATAGTCAAAATTGATAGAAGTATGAAAAATAAATATGAAAGTAAAAATACTAAAATAATTCTTTGTTTTTAATAATTCGTGAAAATTAAGAAGATACCATAGAAATTTTTCGAAGAAACGGTAAAGATAGATACCAGTGTTATTTTTTTAATTTCAATGCTTATATATTTACAAGGATTGAACAGTTTAAGAAAATTATCAGAGTTGTAGGTACTATGCGTTACAACAATAACTGGGACTAGACATTTTGCAATTATTTTATTAGAATGAACTAGGCTTTAAACAAGTTGGACAAATAAATAAGACGTCTTTCAAATTAATTAATACGGTATCCATAGTAACATCAGACACATTCACATTAGAACATAGTTTTTTTGTCGTGCATAGTAGCTATATTTTACGTGTTTATTCAGAAGACAATATTGTCAAAAATACTTTCAAGATTATGGAGATCAGATTAACTGCTGGCAAAATATTGCATTTTACCGTTGCCATTTTTACACTTTCATCTAATCTAATAGACTTAAATAAAATGTTAGTTCAGGATAGGCTATGTTACATAAAGTTGAGCTAGGTAATCTAATATTAATTAGATTGTATGAATCGGTGGTTAATACTTAGTAAATTGACAGTGAATACTTGACAGTAAATAAAGCACTTGGTTAAGTTTCATAATTTTTTTCATAGAAAAACTCTAGAATTGTTTCGGTCTCACGACCATTATCAAGAGACAAATAAGATATTAATTATATCGAAACGTGATATTAATTAGATTGCGTGAATCGGTGGTTAATACTTAGTGAATTGATAATGAATACTTAGTAAATAAAGCACTTGATTAAGTTTCACAAATTTTTCCATAGAAAAACTCAACAATTGTTTCGGTCTCACGACCATTATCAAGAGACAAATAAGACTGATAGAGTTTTTCTATTATAAAAAAATTGTGAAACTTAACCAAGTGCCTTATTTATACTAATGTGATATTAGGCAAAGTTAGGTTCATTTCGTTATGTTTTTTGATTTTTGAAGGTATACATTTTGTTGACAAGTAATATATTTAGACAATATTATAATAAGGTAATAGCAATATTAATGGATACTAGATATATTTATAGACGCGCCTTTAAAATATGTGCCGATTAATTTATATTACACTTTTTCATGTATAGTTTATACTTAATAATATCGATATTAATATTGATGTGCTCGTAAAGGATGTTTCAATAAGAAGGATCGATGTTAACAGTAAATAACACATCGTCGGCTTAATGTTACAAGGTTGTATGTGCAAATTTGTAAATTTGGGAATAAGGATTTTAAATATGTTTGCTATATCAAAAAATGATAAATTTTGCACTGCCAATAGATATGTTTTAATCGCAGGTTCCTAATGATCCAATGTTAATCTTCCAACAAGTTGAAAGGTCCCGCTTTGAAAACATATATCCCTGCAAAGCTACAGAACTAAAAATTTAAAAAAATGTTACATGCAACTTTGTAACACCAAGCCGACGACATGTTATTTAAAAGAAAATATTGATTTCTTTATTGAATCATGTTATTTGGTACACGCAATTAGGTGTGAAAGATATCGGCCAAATGTTCATCACAGGTTCGGCGGCATACCTACAAAAACCTCCTGTAATAATAAAAAATTATTAAATTAAAATGAATTTATAATTCAAATTCAAATTATTGAAACACGGACACGCAATGGTTTTTCACATCTGCCACCGACCCAGTTTATTTGAATTTTTTAACAATTTTTCCAACTGCACTCTCGGTTTTTCGATTATGATGGCCAAAAAAATCGCGAAGTGCACGAAATACATTTTTGTTTATACACCCATTTTCATAATATGCTTCAATGACTTTAACACGTTGTTCGATTGTCTCCAATCTTTCCATGGTTGAAATTGCCAAAGACTGAACTTGCTAAAACACTAAACACGTGATCGCTAACATTCCGAATGGGATAGGCAGTCAAAGAAGAACTTGATAAATCTGAAAACAATCATTTGACGTTTAAGTCTCATTTACATGTAACATCGATTCGTCCTATTGGAACATCCTTTACACGATTTGTCTGTAAATAGCCATACCTTAATACAAGTTGTAGTTAGTAAATAATAATATAATAGTAATAACAAAATTATTTTTATTGTACATTATTTTAATTTATATATCATAATATAAAAAAATTTAAACAAACTGGAAAATTGATTTTTCTTATTATGAGAGCTTGTGAATCAATAATTTTATTGCATCAATTTTGCAAATTAATAGCGTGATAAACTAATTTATGAAAACTGCAGTCGGGAATATTTATTTCAAGTAGTTATGGAATTATGGAATTAATATGATAATGATAATATTAATTGGGACCACGATATATGTGCAGTTCATAAAAAAAAATATCTTGGTGTAATTATTCGGATATCCTAGATCAGTTCCTGGTGGGCCAGGTGTACAACTAGATTCTGAAAACCACTCATAATCACGTATGCAACGCTGTCCTCCCTTATAGGATATAATGTGCTCTTATGAGGAACATCTGGATGCTGACTAGATCGAGATCGAAAGTGAAATCTACATTTCTCCAATATTTACGTTTCCTGCATAAGTCGGTTTGAATGGGAAAATTGACTGGTTTGTGTAATTATCCGTGGCGAACCCGGCACAATTAGCAACACTGCGGCTCAATGGATGTAATCTAGGAGCGTTACATTAGCATGTATCAGTATGAAGGAAAATCGACCATTAAAATAATAAACGAACGATAAATTTCACGATATTCTCGTAACAATTAGCTTTTTCGTGCAGCAAAGAAAAATTAAGATTACACTAAACGACGTGCCGTAACTCACAGAACGTCCGGGTAAGTGGTACGCGAGGTACGAAAAAAACCAGGCACTGTTATAATTGTTAAATAAATACAGGCGTGCCTATTTGCGACAGAAACGACATCTAAGAGGTATAATAAATACGCGATGATTATGTACGCCGACTTAAATTTTATTACTTTCTAATTATGGCCGCGTACAAAATCTATGCCTGCACATAAATTTTCTTCTTATTTGACGTTCGCGTCGTATTTTTCTGTAATGCGCTCATTTAAAAATCTAATTCTCCTACTACTACATCTATCTTGTGCCATCTTGATGTTATTTATTAGTACACAGTTCTAATTCCGCGCATCATGGTAAATTACAAGCGGAGACGTTTCTCAGAGTAATTGATCCGGAGCAAAAACGCCACACTCTTTAATCTCGCCGTTCATCTCGGCAATATCAATCCCAGCGATAATGCAAAGAAATTAATCAGCTCATATACCGTATTCTTGACCGATTAATCGCGCGGGAAAGTTAAAATACAGTGCATATAATATTCCAAAAAATAATTGATTCGCTCTGATTTCATTGCATGCGCTATGATAAATTTTATTTGCCATGAAATGTGAGCTATAAATGATGAATGCAATGCGAACATATGGTTTATGTTGATGCATATTTATGTGTGCATAGTACAGTGAATTGGATTATTATAAGTGCGTTAATAAAATTTCGTGGCGATAATTTAATTTTTTTATATTGCAATTAATTAGTTTTGCAACCAGATCGTATTGACTCATTAAAATAAAGGCTGGGAAACGGCGCGCGCGTGTGTACGGCTAAAAATTGCAGCCATATGTGTGAAAAATCAAATCAATCCCCCGGGGACTGAATTCTTTGATTTCTAGAGAGCGTGGCTGGTTGATTAAACTACACTTAACACCTGTTAAATGATCCTTATTAGTAGATCCTCTTTTTCTCGGGTACAAATTACCAGTGATGATCTAGTTCAAGATGCCTATAATGGCGTTAGCGTGGATATACGCATACATGTAGCTATGTTTTAATGGCATTTCAGCGGTTTTTCATAAGATTGCACCTTCTTGCTGCAACACATTAACACTGTGCAACAGTACGTACCTTCCAAGAATACCTGCCTGCCCATGCTACAATTAGCTACCGCTTCCTCCTTACAAATTAGTCCATTCAAACCGATAACTGGTTATTAATCTCGGCGGAAATATATATCTTGATTAATGGATGGCACGTCGGGAATTGGAATGGGTACAATGCGCGCCTCGTGCAAATCCGAACAAAGTTTCCTTTTCTCCCATTTGAATATGATGGGTTGCAGCGCGACACTTGGCTCAGGTGCGATGTCTTAATTATAAAATTACCTGAGCGTAATAAGCAAAGCAAACTACCATTTAGTCCCCCTTTATATCCCCCTTATAAGGCATCCAACGGAATAATAACTCCGAAATTATGTCCGTGCTAAATGCCCGTTGTATTCTTTCGAGCGCGCGCATGTGTAAAGTGTGAAGTTGAGTGCAGTTGCAGTGCGATTTAGAGTCCGCTTTCCTGGAATTAATTAAGCCGGCGGAAAAGAATTATATGCGTTTTCGTTTGATGCCGTGCGCCTTAGAACTCGAAGTCGGATTATCTGCTGCCTAAGAAACGGTAGTCGGTATTCAGTGTTCAACCGTATTTGGATGAGCCGGGGTTTCATTGGCGATCGTTGTTTTTGTCACATAATCTCGGCTGTTGACAAATGCTTGAATACGCGGTGCGCTTAATGCGGGTTTAATTTAATTAAACTTCGCCAAGATCACGTTCGAGAGGAAGGCAGTTGATTTAATGTATGACCATCGTCGGATTGAAATATTTCTTTGATTGCACTCTATTATATGATTGTATTACTCAGAAATCAATACTTAGTACTATTACAGTGTGTTTTACTTGTCACCCCCATTCCTATATATCTGTCATGTTTATTTTCTGATCTTTAATCTTATTTTATCTACGATCATTCAAAAAGTGATTACTTTTAAAATCGTGTAATGTTTCAGTTAACAATGATTTATTTATAAGCGCAGAATAAAATATCTTAAAATAAATAGGATCCCTCTTAAACAAAAGAAGCTAGCCTTGAATTAACCTTCAAAACGTTAATGAAAAGAAAAATAGAAACAGTTGTCATATTACTCCATTGAAAGCAAAAAAAAGGTACTTTTTTATGAAAATGACAAAAAATGAATAAACAAACATGTTTCAGATATTATCGATTTGTTTGTAAGTGTAGAATAAGTTATTGTATATGAAGGCTGCCTTTTAACTTTTTACGAACCACAAGTAGGTGGCGCTACTGATATATGCTACCTAGAGTACCTCTATAAGGTTAGGGACAAGGTGCTTAAATGTCAAATATTTTTGATCCAAACATTTGTTTTTATTCATTGCAATCCTTTAAAAAAACTACGTAACTAGTGTTCAGAAAACATTGAAACCATACATACAAAAATTTTTCATGTTAATTGTTTTTTATTGCAATAATATAATACATATTACTTAAATCCTTTGAATCTAGAAACGCTTAATTATGTTTTTCCTTAAAATGCTCATTAATAGGTTATTTATTTCTACATTTTTTATGTAGCAAATTGGAAGTTCATCGGTATTTTGGCTACTAACTGCTGTAGTATTTTCACATGTATTTTGAAAGCGAATGGTAGCTTTTTCAAATACGGTAAGTATTGCATTTAGTTTCAACTTAATTCCTATAACTTGCCATCGATCATGTGTAAAATAAACTTCGCAGAGTCTTCCACCATTTAAATTTTTGTGATTTATATTTTCCAGCCAAATTGGTCTTCGGGATAGATTTAAAATACTAACCATCTTCTGAAACATTTTTACAACCAGCTGCACTACAGACTGTCATATTGCCACCACATTTACTTAGACTTGTCATGAAAATTTGAAGTTCCGTAATTTTAGTGAATGATCCAAAGTCAATAAAAATCTAAGCAAACCTCTGAAAAATTGATCCAACCAATCAGAATGGATGACGCTCTTGTCCCTACTCTTATCTAACCTTATAGAGGTACTCTAATTCTACTAATATATACGAGATTTTACTTGAGTCTTTGCTATTTTCGTACAGTTTGACATTTGCTATTTTAAAACCAGTAGCAGTTTAGAAATGGACACAGTAGTTTGTATACAGTGAGCGAAAAAATGGAAATTTCACGTGAAGGTTTTCGTTGGATGATTTTGTACGATTTTAGTAAAGACCTATTTCAACAACAATGTACGAATCGCTTCGTTGAACATTTGGTAATGAAACACCATCAGAAAAGACGGTTTACAATTGGTATACGGAATTCTGTCGTGGCCGTGCGTTCTTAAATTATGGGATTTCGTGAAAGTCGAGCAAAGATGTTATTCCAAAAATCATCGAATCTGCGCAACATGATTGAAGAAGATCGGCATATGACTTAGAGAGGTAGAGGTATCTTTTGGTATATCGAAGACTGCAGTAGGTACATACAATTTTGCATGAACATTTACCTGTGAAAAATATCTGTTCTTGATTAATTTTGCATAATTTTACCGAATACGAAAAAATAAGTTCGTGTTAATTGGTGTAAAGAAATACTTAACAAATTCGAACGAGGAACTGCAAAATCCGTATACAGCATTTGATGGCTAAACTTGGATGATTTCGTATGAACCAGAAACTAAGCAACAATCAACTGTTTCAGTGTTATGAACCGAATTATAAATCGAATCCCACAAAAGTTCTGCGATCACGAAGCACTTCCAAAAAAATAATTGTTTGTTTCTTTGGCTGCAGTGGACATGCCACAACCATTCCATTAGAGGATGGCGCTGACGAAGAATAGTCAACCCAGAATGGTACGGAACAATTTGTTGCCAGAAGTCATCAACAAAGTCAGCAAAGTAAGCCAAATACGTCGCATTCTTCATCACGATGAGCCATTGTCCTGATAGCATACAGCACGTCAAACATTTGCTTATTTGCAGAAGAAAAAACATTGGATTTATGTCCATTCCCTGCAGATATTCACCTGATGTATTGCCTAACGACTTATTTGTGTTCCAGTATGTCAAATAAAAATGCGTGGACAACGATGTTCAACACCTCAAGAAACTGTCCAAGCCTTCAAAAACCATGTTTTGGTGATACCCAATCAGTGTGGAAAATATGTCTTAAGAATTGGATTGAACGCATGCAAAAGTATATAAATTTTAAAAACGAATATTTTAAAAACAATTACTTAAAAAAATATATATTTCTTTCCTATTTTTGTAGAAACTTTAAAGGCAGCTACCATAGAAATATATACGTATAGATATAATATATGTATACAGGGTTTCGCGTAGAAACGAAAAGCTGACTGAATTAAACTTTAAAACATTTAAAACATTAATGAAATGAAAAATAGTGAAACGGCTATTGCTCCATTCAAACCACAAAATCTTAACTCCTTTTCTTGAAATATACTTTTCCATGTACAAATAAAAAGTTCACTTTGCATTTGATTTTAAAAATGAAATAAAATGAAATATAGAAATATCTGTTATTATAAATTCAAAAAAACAGTTGTTCAAATTTTTCAGAATTTAAGAGTTTTCAGATACAAAAATATTACGGTACATACGATTTTTCAAGGAATATTTAGCATAGAAATAGATCGGTTCATGAATTTTCGCACAATTTTTAATTTGAGCCATTCTGTATGGTATCTTCATAAGGTAATCTGTCCGTCATCACTAAAGAGCCGATTGTAGGATAATTATCTATCAGTATTTTTTATGGGCACCAACAAACGGCTAGTACAGATCTATGTTTTGACATTTACCCTAAATTTCAAGTCGTATTTGCTTTTACCAATTTTGCCTATTTCAACAGTTTTATAAACAAATTCATACTTACATATTTTTGTACATACATTTGCCTATTTCTGAAACATATGTCAATTTTCGTCATATTTATTTATTTATTGAATTATTTTAATATTTTAATACTTTTGCAACATATTTGCCTGTTTTTATCATAATTGCCTTTTCTTAGAATCAATTGTGTTTTTTCGGTTAAATATTTTGAAAACGGTTAATCAAAAATTGTTGAAACTAGATACACTTTTAAAAATATTTAAATTCCATGGTGTGAGAGGTTTCTCAAATTTCTGCTGTTATTTGTTTTGAAGATTCAAGGTTAACTTGTTTGTTTTTAAATGGCACTTGGGCGTGGAGTCACATATGAAGAGTATTTTTTTCTAAATTCAACTTTACAAAGTCGAAATTAGTTTTTGGTATAAAAAGTTTTCATCGAGTTAAATTTTTATGCCTCCCCAATATGTTTTTTAAATAAAATCTATTGCTGTTTTTGTTTTTAGTTGTGGGGATTTTTAGTTTAAATTTTAATCGTATTTTTTGCGTACACTGAGACAATATACAAGGTCGCTAAAAAGTATGAATGCGGTTAAATATTTTGAAAAATCAAGTAGTATCTCGGAGCTTGTGAAAGGTTCCTAGAAAATAAGAGTAACAAAACACTTTTTTGGTGTAAATGTACATTTAGATTGAATAAATGTGTTTTGTGAAATGGGTGTTTTGTTTTCCTTATTTTGAAAAATTATTTTATCAAAAATTGTCGAAATTTGGTACACACTACAAAAGTATTTAAATTATATCGCCTGAGATATAATCTGCTACTTTTACAATTATTATTACCTTTTATTTAATTTTTAGTCAATGTGCAGGTGGAAAAGAGCTGACGATACATAAAGACAACATTTCCAAAGTTAACTACATTTTACATTTTTTAAATGAGTAAAAAAAAGTACTCTTTCCAAAAATATTAAATTTGACCCTTCGTGCCATTTAAAAACAAAGTTAGCCTTGAATCTTAGAAACAAATGACGGCCGCAATTCGAAATAAAACATCTCAGACGATACAACTTAAATACTGATTTTAAGCCTAAAATTACCAAATGTCAACAATTTTTGATAAACCCTTTTTCAAAATATTTAACTGTATCCAAACTTTTAGCATCAATTGTCAAATTTTCAGGAATATTTAAGAATGTCTTGCACAATCGCTTAATACAAACAACAAAATATATCATATCAATCAAAGTGTAATAGATTGCATTCTATACAAGATATAAGATACAAAAAAAATACTATGCGCGAAAAAAAAAATGAGACAGTTAATATGTTCTATCGTGAATGTGTCTGATATTACTATGGATATCATATTAATTAATTTAAAAGATGTCTCATCTATCTGTAAAAAATGTTTAAAGCTTGCACAAATGCTAGAATCTCTATTAAAAGTTGGCCCAGTTTTTTTGTCGCCATTTTATGTTTGCTAACCTAACCTAATCTAACCTAACCTAATCTAACCTAATAGTTATTTATGTAATAAGAGCGTAAAGAGGCTTTTATAGCGTAAGACGTAATTTTTAGCCTGAGTTGGCAGCCGAGTTTGTTTATTATCGTCAAAGACTTGCCATATTACAGTTTTTTTATGGTGGTGCCGAAAATATCGTTTAGTTTGTTTTGCAAGTGAACTTTTAAACTTTTTCATTAGTCATTTAGCAAACTTTTCATTTATTATTTTCTCGAAATTGTTCTCATGTAAAGCATTAAAATGTTTACGCATCTGTACTAATATGAAGACCCTATTTAATAAAATTAAAATTAAAAAAGTAGTCAATTGGGCTTAAAAAGATAATTTGGCCTTGAAATGATATTGAAAGTCAACTTGAAGGTCAAGTTGAAGGTCATTACCAGATGGCTCCCTTGTAGCCATACAACTTTAGTTAGGGTCAATTTTTGCTAGTGATTTGCATTCATTTGTTAAACTCTCATACATTTAAGAAAAATGCAAACAAATAAGATAAATTTCAAGCAAAATGTAATAACAATTATTATAAATGCCCTGGTATCAAATTTTATATCTGTCTACAATATTCTAGACAAATTCCTGAACCTTACAAGTCACTTATTAAAAATTTATATTCAAATATGAAATTACATTTGCACAATTAAAGATAAATTTAGCTTTTTGTATTGTTATTGTATATGTTTATTATTCATTAATTGTTCATATTATATATTTACTATATTGTTTTGTATTCTGTAATTCATTTGTTCTTTGTAAATTTTCCAATAGGGTCAAAAGGGTCCCCATAAAATGCACAACTAAACAAATTAGCAAATTGTAAAAAGAAATTTATTTATTATGTTGCAGAACTCGGTAAATTAGGCAGAAATATACTTTTGAGACCTTACAGTATTAGATGGTTTGTGGGTTTCTATGTTTTATTCAATATTTTTTTAAGGAAGAATCGCCGACGAGCGACTTTTGTCTGATTGTGACATTTCAGTTGACAGTATAGCACACCAGTATAGGACCAAGTATGATTATCACTTATTAGTCAATTCGAGTTTTGATTATCAGCTATTAGGCGATCGCTAGGATAGGGACAAAACAGTATGAGTGATATAATCATTATAACTGCTTAAAGATACATAATGTATGCATAAAAGTTGAAGACAGTGAATGACAATCACTCTTTTTGAATGTTTTTTTTGGGGTATTTTACCCTGATTTTTAATGCAGGAATGGTAACTTACTTTGTTTCTATAATTTGGAACATATTTATATCTTAACTTCAGGCGTGGCTAATTTATAATCGTAGATCGTAGATCGGTTGAAACTATTTATGAGAATATTTTGATGTTTGATTTTCCTAGAAAGTGGAATTTTTAGTTGTTTCTTCTGTTTTAATATAGTGTTTGAAATCACATTCCATTAATTTTTTTGTTGCTGTTAAGTTATATTTTTATGGAACGCATATCTGGTTGTGTTAATAAAATAATTTAATAAATTATATGTTTAATATGGGTAAAATATGATGGTTGTTTTTAACTATAAACCTACATTGCCAAAGAAACAACAACTAAGCTGATTTATAAATCTTATCTTCACTAGTTAATATTGTGTACAGCTGGAATATCCTATTTGCATACACATTTACAGAATATGTATAAATTAACGATAAACACGTGATGCAATAAGCAGGCAATATAATTATAATTTATATCCAGAATAGCGTAAAACAAATGTTCTAAAACCGAGTTCGTAATTCGTTTAATATCCATCATATCCCCTCCGCAGAGGGAAGATAAAATGATATTTTATTAATAATTCGCGTCCTCTGCGTCGGTATTAATCAAATGTATCCCCTACACTGGAAATAACACTTTATACACACATGTTTCACATTTTTACATGACGTGTACATGCGAAACTACTCTTACCAGCGCAAAAATGCAAGATAACTTACACTTAAGTCATTTGTATTAATAGCCGGCCGGACTATAAACCGCATTTATTGCAGTTCGAATCGATTCGCGGGCCTCGAGGATTATCAAAATTATTTAACACTCACACGAAATTACGTTAACGGCGCAATAAGGTTTTATTTTAATGGTTATTCGACTTACTTAATAGTATTTATGTAACAGGCGATTATTAGCATCTGCTAAAAGCACGGGTGGTCATTAGTAAGAAGTTAATATAATTAGCGAAAGATAGTAGACGATAACTTTCTTTACGCCGGCTTCAAATAATAATAATAATCGTTATCGATTTTTACAACGGCCGCGGACACGGTCGTTTCGTGTCGTTTGTATAATCTAAACGACGTCAAATTGCAACAGAATCGAAATGTCACCGTGCAAGAATCCACGCCGTAATGAGCGCGATATTATACTTCTTGTTCGAGTAATAAGCTCAGATGGTGTTATTTTTATGCATCTTGTAGCGTGCACTTAAATTGGTGCATTCATACGTTTAGATTCAATGTTGATTACGCCACTTACAAGCTACTTATTAGTAAAAATAATACATATTGTTTGATACTCCTAGTATTACTATTAGTTACATAGATATGGAAAATGTATGAACCTAATTTTGCTTGGATGGTAAATTTGAATTGCTCTAGAAATAAGTATTTTCTGAAAACAATAAGTTGTTTTAATAAAAAAATCATTTATATAAAACTTAGATTTTGATGTAAAAATGTTGTGTAAGGTACCATTCTGTTTATGATCGCTTAAGTAGTAAAAAGATGTACCATAAATAAAAGAATTGTCGTGGTTATCGTTTAAAATAGCTATTTACGTTATTAGGCTGCGAAATTACGTATTACACTACGAATGAGAAGTTTACGGACGAGACGACGAAGGAGGCGAGTGTGGAATTTCGAAATGAGTCGAGTACAATTATGTAAGGTGTATGGACGAGATCAGAGTTCCGCAAATTGCCTTTGCCGGCCTAGATGATCCGGAAGACCACCAAAAAGATGGAGGGATAAATGGAAATCTACCTTCCAGGAAATGATGGAGAGGCAGCTTCAGAATTAACAGATCGACAGATCTCCAAGAAAAAGACGAGGAAGAAGTACATAACTGTTTACATTACGAATAAAAATAAACTGAGAAAATATACAGAAATAATCTACATTGAAACAGACCTAACAAGAAATGAGCTAGAAATGCAGAGAGAGCGAGAGAGAGAGAGAGAGAATAGAGAAACACGGAAAATAGAGAGAAAGCGAGATTACAATAATAGCCAGGGAAAAGAGAGATAACGAAAATCTAACTAAAAAAGTGTACAAGAAAGTTGCCATAAATGGAAAAACCTGGAAATAGGATCCTGGAAGAACAGGAAAGAATAAGAGAATAGAATTCAGATGAAAGTGCAAACACCTAACAAGAACAAATGACAAACATGGAAGGAAACACGGAAAAAAGAGAGAGCGAGATGACAAGAATAGCCAGGGAAAAGAGAGATAAAAGATAGAAAAGAAAATCTAACTAAAAAAGTGTACAAGTAGCCATAAATGGAAAAACCTGGCAATAGGATCCTGGAAGAACAGAAAAGAATAAGAGAATAGAATTCAGATGAAAGTGCAATCACCTAACAAGAACAAATGACAAACATAGAAGGAAACACGGAAAAAAGAGAGAGCGAGATGACACGAATAGCCAGGGAAAATAGAGATAACGAAAATCTAATTAAAAAAGTGTACAAGTAGCTATAAATGGAAAAACCTGGAAGTAGGATCCTGGAAGAACAGAAAAGAATGAGAGAATAGAAACATGGAAGGGAAACACGGAAAATGAAAAGGTCCCGAAAGCGCAATGAATACAAACTAAAATAGAGGATAAAATTTACATGGAAACGTGAAAAGAGAGGATCAAAACAAATGAAAAGGAGAAACGGAAGATACATAAGTTACAGGCAAGGAACACCAGAATATATTCTGGCTAATATAGACTGGCTAATCACTAAAGGAAAAAAGAGAAAGCTGCACAAGAATTAAAATGGGCACATGGAATTGCGAAGCGTTAGGGAAAAGAACTAAAGGAATGGAAGTGAAGGAAATACGTAAACGATATAGGATTTACTTATCAGTAATTGACGTAGAAAAAATGCAAAATGAGGGGTAGGACAAATAATTGTGCCTAATAGATTCAAAGACATTATAAAAGAAAGAGTAATAAATGAAAGAATAATGACAATAGAAATGAAATCATTTGAGGAGAAAACATGGGCCATGATAATAGCATACGGAATAAACGTATCGAACGTATCGATAGCAGAACGAAGACCCTAAGAAAAAGAAAAAGAAGAGTTTCTGATTACTTCAAAGAGAAATAGATAAGGGAACAGAATATATAATAATAATGGGAGACGTAAACGGACGACTAACAAACAAAAATTAAGGAGTAAAAGAATATATGGGGAAATAATGAGAGAAGACCAAAACATAGAACTGGAAAAGCAATTATAGATTTGAGAACCGAAAACAAACTAATAATAGCAAACACAAAGTTCAAACACAACAAGATACTCGTACATAAATATACGAGAGAAGAGCCTATTATAGGAGAAAACTCAATAACAGACGATATAAAAATAAGTAAATATAAGAGAAAATGAATATGACACAAGGAGAAACACAGTAAAAGAGAAAACAAATGGATATAAACTAATAGAGCAACAATGCCGAAAACAATATCAAGAGGGAATGGGAATCGAAGAAATATTCAAAAACAATATATTAGAAGCAGCCTAGGCATTCTGTGGAACAACAAAAATAACAAAAAAGGAGATAAAAAAACAGAGTGAAAAATATTGAAACTCAAACTTAAAAAAAAGATAAATGGAAAGGGTATTTGAATACAAAAAGAATGAAAAAATATTGAAATTAAAGTTAAAAAAGATAAATGGAATAGGTATTTGAGTACAAAGACGGAAGAGCACTATGAAGAGTATAAAGAAAACGAAAAGAAGTAAATATAGAAGTAAAGACATCAAAACGAAAATCATCAGCGAAATTCGGGAAAAAGATGGCAGGAAGTTACAGTGATAACCAGAAATCAGAAATTATGTTGACATAACATAAATCAAATTAGAAAGATAAAAGAATATAATATGATAAATATGAAAGACAAGGAAGGCAACATAATTACGGAAGAGGATAAAATATTGGAAAGATAAAAACAATATTTTGAAGAACTAACAGGAAAGCACAACAACACTCAAAAAAAAGGAGATGAAATAATAAGCATGGAAGAAATAGAAAATACAAGAAAAAGAAAGGAAAGCACAATATATTAGAAGCAGCCTAAGAAATCTGCGGAACAACAAAAATAACAAAAATAGAGACAAAGAAAACAGGGTGGTGGCATAATGAAAAAATATTGAAACTTAAAGTTAAAAAAAGATAAATGGAAAAGGTATTTGAATACAAAAAGAATGAAAAAATATTGAAAATGAAAGTTAAAAACCATAAATGGAAAAAGTTTTCCAGTATAAAGAAGAGCAAAGGAAGAGCGTATATAGAAAACGAAAAGAAGGAAATATAGAAGTAAAGAAACCAAAACCAAAATCATCGGCAAATTCGGAAAACAGATGACGTTACAATGATAACCAGAAATTATTTTCCGTAACATAAAACATGAGAAAATAGAAAGGAATATAACGTGATAAATATGAAAGACAAGGAAGGCAACATAATCACGGAAGAGGATAATATAATGGATGGAGACAATATTTTAAAGAACTGACAGGAGAGCACAATAACACTCAAGAAAAAAGGAGATGAAATAATAAGCAAGAAATAGAAAATACAAGAAAAAGAAAGGAAAGCACAATATATTAGAAGCAGCCTAAGAAATCTGCGGAACAACAAAAATAAAAATAAAAAGAGACAAAGAAAACAGAGTGGTAAAATAATGAAAAAATATTGAAACTTAAAGTTGAAAAAAGATAAATGGAAGAGGTATTTGAATACAAAAAGAATGAAAAAATATTGAAAATTAAAGTTAAAAAAGATAAATTGAAACAGTATTTCAGTATAAATAAGAGCAAAGGAAGAGTACTATGAAGAGTATAAAGAAAACGAATAGAAGAAAATATAGAAGTGAAGAAAGCAAAACAAAAATCATCGGCGAAATTCGAAAAAATATGGCAGGAAATTACAATAATAACCAGAAATTATTTTACGGAACATTAAAACAAATTAAAACAAACAAAGAAAAAGGAATATGAATATGATAAATATGAAAGGCAAGGAATGCAACATAATCACGGAAGAGGATAATATAATGGAAAGATGGAGACAATATTTTAAAGAACTGACAGAAAAGCACAATAACACTCAAGAAGAAGGAGATGAAATAATAAGCATGGGAGAAATAGAAAATTCAAGAAAAAGAAAGGAAAGCACAATAACGCTCAAGAAGAAGAAGATGAGATAATAAGCATGGAATAAATAGCAAATACAAGAAAAATAAGTGACGGAAGTTATAAATAAGCTCAGGATTTGAAAAACACCAGGAATAGACAATATAACCCTCGAGATGGTAAAGTATATGGGCGAGAGAGGAGACAGGAAAGCACAATAAGACTCAAGAAAAAGGAGATGAAATAATAAACATGTATGAAATAGAAAATACAAGAAAAAGACGTGACGGAAGGTATAAAAAAGCTCAGGATTTTAAAAGCACCAGGAATAGACAATATAACCCCCGAGATGATAAAGTATATGGGTGAGAGAGGAGACAGAAAAGCACAATAACACTCAAGAAGAAGGAGATGAAATAATAAGCATGTATGAAATAGAAAATACAAGAAAAAGACGTGACGGAAGTTATAAAAAAGCTCAGGATTTGAAAAGCACCAGGAATAGACAATATAACCCCCCGAGATGATAACTTATACGGGTGAGAGAGGAACTCAACAGCTAACAATGATCATGAATAAAGTAATAGAGAGTGTAAAAATACCGAAAAAATGGAATACAGTAATATTACTACCTATTTTCAGGAAATGAGATAAGACAAACTGCAACAACCGTAGAGGAATAACACTATCGAGCGTTGTAACGTTATAATTTTGACATACAGCGTCAAACGTGGTGGCAAGGCTGCCTACGTTACAGCCCAGGCGCGATAATGAATTCAATTCTTCCTTCCATACATACTATCGGTTTTCGGGTTTTCGAACATAAAATTGAATTAATGATTAAAGGTCATACGCGTGAGTGTTCAGTTTGTCTGTGACGAAGTCGGTAAATGCCCGGAATTACAACCGCCATTAAGCGTAATTTGTGAAGGGAGTAGCGCTTTGGTTTTGTGGGCCCCATATACCATCAAACCATGTACTACCATCAGTCAAGAACTGGATCAAAACGACCTCAGATTACCACACATATCGGCCGGTTTTGTAGGCCCCATATTACCATCAGTCAAGGACTGGATCAAAACGACCTCAGATTACCACGTATATCGGCCGATTTTGTAGGCCCCATATTACCATCAGTCAAGGACTGGATCAAAACGACCTCAGATTACCACACATATCGGCCGTTGTAGACCTTTAGGCCGTTTCTTGCGGGGTTTTCTTTATGGGTTACAACCCATAAGCAACACCTAGTCACAACACCTAGTTTACACGGCCATGCCGAATTTAAAGAGGGACCACGAGGCGCAGTGAGCGGCACCCATGAGCACCTCCCCCTCCCCCGTCCCGCTCGCTCGAGTTCGAGGATGACACAAAACAGATAGGATTAGACGTTCCTTTACTTTTTTCTACTCTTTATTATTCTTTGTTGTTGCATCAATAATTGGTTAATTTGTGTGATAATATAAGGGCAGATTGCCGGTCCAACCGACATACCACCATTTCCGGTTCGGGACTCGCATGTGTACACATTCGCCGTGTCGAATGTCGTTGCGGAAATTGCGCCGCGGGATTAGACCACCCAACGCCCCCCTTTGTTATATCGATATACCGAATAATTATATTTTGTAAGATCACCACGTTATTGATTTTTGGTTTAATAAATTTACATTTTGTTACGGGATATTTTTTGTTTGTTTATTGAGGTCACCTTAACGCCTAGTTAAGGCCGAAGGGCTGCACTTGAAGGAGACTGGAGGAGATGGCACTTCAACGAGTGCAGACACGCCGTCTTCACTTAGCTGGCCAGGGCCAAGATAGTATTCACAGGAGTAGAACGAACAACAACTGCAACAAAACGTGGAGTATTGGAGAGAAAAAGAGAGAAAAAGGGGGTTGCAAGGTAGAAGGGAAAATGACTAAATAAACAAATAAATTGGCGCTTTTCTATTTCATATCTTTTAATACATTTTGGAGTATCTACTTCAAAACTTCCAAAAATGTTGTCGAAATTAGTAAACTAATCTCATCAGTATTTTAATTTTCATGTCATAATTGACATATTTATGTTTCATGGTTTTTAATACATTTTGGTTAATGGACCAACAAAATTGCATTTGAGCTATATTTTATAGTAATGCTATTTATGGAGTAATAGGCATCGTGAGACACATAATATTAAATCAGGATTTTATGGGGATTAAAAATGATGACTAATTATACACATATCACTAATAATAATCTATTAACGCTGAAGACTTCAAACATGTACTACAAATTGAGTAGTCGTGACTCAGACAAAATATTTGTGTAATTAATTACAAGAGTGAATTAATTAATCTAATTCGACGACCAATCAGTCAGAATGGGAGCAGAAGTTAATTAAAAACTTGATTAATACCTGAATCGTTAATACGCGCCTCCGCTAATGTGGGATATAAATTATTTTATTTTACACAAACAATCAACGTGAAATTACCAACGATATTATGGTTTCCATTAATATCCGCATATGAAGAATCTGTTACCAGATCTGAATACGAGATAGACCATAAACGTGTACATATCAATGATTTATATTAATGTGCCCTTAATTACCTGTATTAATTATGCCAGATAATCGAGTAACAATAATTCACTTATGTAAACATATCTGGTTATTAAAGCCGACTTATTAATTCCAATCAAGGCAAGGAGATTAGAGTGGGAGAAGTCTGTAGGAATGCGGTAAATTGGTATATTAGTAATAAATTAAACTAGCAATTATTTTCAGATTTAATAAAACAATGTGTTTTTAGTAACAATAATTACGGCGAGAGGACAAATTCCGTATAAGCAGTAATAGCCTGTAATTACAGTATTAAGTCAGTTATGTCATTGTAATCAATAGGTCTTAATAAATATGCTTTTTCACTAGCCATATTTACGACCAATTGCAGTGATGGACTACATAATTTATTCCCGCCTGTTTTTCATAATCTCGGGAACTAGATTAATTTTAATGGATGCATTGCTCTTCATTCTCACAGCGCGGCAAGTCCACAAGAAGTTGACAAGATTACTTGAGCTACGCACAACCGATCTTGAGTTATCCTACGTTGAGACTCAATATTTATTGCGCTAAAAACTTGTTTGCATACCCAAGGTTTGCCCATCTTCAATTAATATGCGAAGCAGAAACCGTATTATAATTTATATAGAGCTTCATTGGTATCCTTGACATTTACAAAAGGATAATTAATATTTTAATTTTATTAAAAAAAATAGCATCATGACTCCAGCATTACATTAGATACAAATGCAATAAATATTCATAAAATCAGCATTGCATTTGCGCAAATCGTTTTTTTTTTTTTTACTGTGCTTTGATTCACTTTGATGCGGATGTCAGTTCGTGCCGATATTATTGCAATCTCCCGTGTTCCAATATGTCATGAACCTGATATTTCTGAACCCGGAGATTATTTTAAACTTCATTAAACGTATATAACATTCCGCAGCCGGATCTTATTATGACCGATAATTTATTATTAACTATTTCCCAGCACAATCACGGCTTACATTTTGAAGCAAATTTTAATGGTTGTAAGCTGCAATAATAATTTGTTGGGAGTGAAGAACACTTAAGTAGCACAACTGCATGTGATGCTTTAATTGCGCAAAGAACACGCAAACATTTGCCATCTAATATTACGATTATTACTTATTGTCTCCGTTTTATGCTGTTATTATTGTTAAATTATGTGCTTTTAAGTCGCAGGCTTGAGTACGATTATTACCAGTTGTTGCAGTGCCGGCAACTTACGCAGACCACATTTAGAATGTCGGTTATTATTAAACGCAATTAAATAATAATTTTCGGTCTCCATTAGCTCTGCTGTGCACATGATTTATGTGACAAATCGCTTCCGCGGATGACGGAATTAATGCCGTTTTCTACCTATAATGCATCAGATATTATGCAAGCATTTATAGCGTGCTTTATTGCAATTCAGTAGAATTAATATCAGTATACGTAAATATTATACAATAGGAATGCATATGATACTACATAGTAGGAGAATCATATGCATCTAACTGTAGGTTCTTTATAAGACTGTGGGTACGTTTGCATAGGCATGTTTGTTGTAGGTGTGTCCTGAAAAGATAATTTTTCATGACGATATTTGTGCCAGAGGACCTGAACCTGAAGGTTTTGCCGAAAAGTCCACAATGTTGATCTTATCAAGCAGACAAACAAGCACACATCAAATCATGATGATACAAATACAAAACCACAATAATATTTTTTTGTTTATTATTTTTTATTCATAGTAGTGCTCATTCACTTTCATGCCCGAAGCAGTAGTTTGATGGTGATACAAGTAAATGCCTTGCTATCAAGTAAACCCCAATTAATTAACACGTGCAATCCAAGCAATGTATCCTGATTTCTTGAAAATTGGCAGCTTTTGATCGTTAATTTTCAGGTCTTTAAAAATTGTATTTTTTGTTTACATTTTAAACTTTTAACTCTGTACATAATACGTATCTCTTCTCGTGTGTCACGTTTCCCTGTCATACGTTAAAAATTTTGTACGAATTAATGTGGGAGTATATGTGGGTATATCATTTTATTTTAGCATCGTCTCAATATTCTTGACCTATAACAAAAATAAGTAATAATATTAATTTTCCTTCAAATGTTAATATATAAATTAATTTCTAAGTTCTATTTTAAAATGGTAAAATTTACCTTCTCAATATTTATAAAAGTAATTATTATGTTAAAGTTATTAAACCGGATATCTGTAGACCGGTTTCGACCTATCGGGTCTCATCAGTCCAGTGTGAGTCCAGACTTAATTCCCAAATGTACGTTTCGTCGTTCATATAAAATAAACATATTTGTAATGCACCAGAAAATGATGAGCGACATCTTTTGTTTGAAATGAATTACCAATGATATTTCCATTGGTAATTGATTTCAAGCAAGATATGGCGCTTGTGTGTAATAATGCAATCATAATTATACTTAAAATGTTATATCAACTTTATACAACTTTCGAACGTCAATAGAAATTTTAAGATTTATAGATTTTTTCTAAGATTCTACAATTGTAGATTTTGTTTTGAGATTGTACAATTGTCTAACATATTAATTGATCTCACTATGTCAATATTTCAAAATATGGTTTATACAAAACGAATTATTGAAATTAATAAACGTAAAAACTTTTAGACAAATAGGCATTGCACATTTTCTTTCTTTGTATTTCTTCAGTTCATTATATTTTATATTAATCATATTATTACATTTTTAAAGCTTTTATTCAATATTAAGGCAATTTCTTTGAGATTCATAATAAAAATTAAAACAAAAATCAAAAATCACGATCATAAATTTTGATTTGAGATTGTATAATAATATGTAATATTTCAAAATATGGTTTATAGAACAGGAATTATTGAAATTAAAAATTGAATAATCGTGTAGTCAAATAGGCATTCAACATTTTGTTTTTTTTTTGTATTTATACAGTTCATTATATTTTTTACGAATTATATTATTACATTTTCAAAGCTTTTATTCAATATTAAGGAAATTTCTTTGAGATTCATATAAAAATTAGAATTTACTTAAAGTTTTGGAAATTTTTACAATATCATACTATTCTGCATATTTCATTAAGTGTTTCCTCAGTTTCTTATTCAGTCTTCACTGAGTTAGCCCAGGCCGAGGTGGTATTTAAAGGGATAAAACGACGAACATCGACAACAAAGGTGTAGTATTGAAGAGAAAGGAATAGAAAGGTGGTTGCAATTTTTAATTAAAATTTGATTTTGAAAAAAAATGGAAATTCTGCAATTTTCTAACGTCATCATCTAACAATCATAAATACACTTTTGTTTTGATGTTGTCATAGTTTTTATTTATTTTCTTGAGTATTTACATGATTTTCGATGTTTTAAGACTTTTAGGGAGTTAAATATTAAATTCTTCAATTTATTATCGTATTTATCTTGTTTGTGAATTTTTGTTATTAAGATTATTTTTTTAAATATTTATAAAGCACTCATTTTTGTTGTTTGGCGCATATTTTCAACTACTTAGGTACTTATATAGGTTCTTGCGGTTATTCAGTCACTCTCAAATGTTTTTTGGAAATTTTTGATTATTATTTTGAGGAATTCTGAGCTGAGGAGCTGAGATTATGCAACTTTTGATCATGATGCATAAATATCCCTATTGATTTTTTGCTGTTACCATATATTTTGTTATTTTCTTAACGTTTTAAAAGATCGACAATGTTTGGGATTTTTTAAATTTAATTTTCGAGGAAATGGTGAATTCTTCATTTTTTTATCATATTCATCAATCATCTTTGTGAATTTTTGCTATTACTTATTTAGTATTATTTAGTAGATATTTATTTTATAAATAAAATTATTATCATTTGTTATTTTAATTTGTCCCGATCGGCATTCATTTCAAAATTATATTCAATATTCAATATTGTATTAGAAATTACTATAAATTTTTGAAAACTTTAAGCTTATGTTCAATTTGTATGGAATACAAATAGAAGAGTAGAACTTTAGAAGAGTTTCAGTTACCAAAAAAAGCCATTACAAAATGTAAGATTTTTAGGTGCTTATAAATGTTGTGTAGTTCTTCAAAAACCATAGTAAATTTCAGTAATTTTTAACACTTGTTATGTATTTGTCGTATTCGAACATGACGCATATATACTATTTGTTCCATTTCTGTTCTTTTCGATATTTAAATTGCACTCTTATAAAATATTAAACAGTAAGATGTTTATGCTTTTTCACAATATTTGTGGGTAACTTTCAAATTTTAAGATTATTGTTATAAATAAAAAAATATATATTTATGTAAATTTTTATGAAATTTTACAAAATATTTCAGATTCTTAAATGAAATTATAAAATGTAACTGTTCTGTTTTTCAAAAAATAATGTAAATGTCAGTGAACAATTTTTCAGGATTTATAATAGAAATTGTCATTTGTTCTTTTTGATATTTCAATTGTACTCTTATAAAATCATAAATCTTATGATTTAAAAATAACAATAAATACTCTTATAATATCAAAATGTAAGATTTGTAAGTGTTTTTACAATATTTTTGGTATTGGCTATTGGGAAGAAACTCTGCTTTATCAATTCACAATAAGCTACTACTTTACAAGCAGATATTAAAGCCAGTGTGGACATATGGAATACAGCTCTGGGGCTGCACCAAAAAGAGTAATATAAAAATAATACAAACATTCCAAAACAAAGTATTAAGAAACATCGTAGATGCGCCCTGGTACATTAGGAACGACAACCTCCACAACGACCTTGGAGTGGAATCTGTGGAGAGTGAAATACGGAAATGTGCGAGGAGGCATGAGGAAAGACTTCACCAGCATGTGAGTACCGAGGCTATCCTGCTTCTTGACAACGCTGATATTGTAAGAAGACTCAAGAGGAAGAAACCGTTCGAGTTGGTGTAATGCGCTAGGCGCCAGTGATAGTTCAAAAAGCAGAGCAGTGCTTGTCATAGTGTACATGAAAGCGGTACACCAAATGTTTAATGTTTAATGTTAAATGACAGAACAATTTTAGGAAACCAGTGGGTGACTCCTAGGAAAATCAAACAAACTTTTAGTACAGTAGGAATAGATTTAAGTTACTTATTAGTCTAAGACTAGATTGTAACATTATTAAAATATAAAAAAAAAATTTAAAAAAAAACAATATTTTTGGGTTCCTTTATAATTTTAGGATTAATGTTGCAAATATCACAATATTTTAGTATGTGTTCAATTCTTATGGAATTTTTGAAATATTTCCGATTTTTAAATGAAAATATACAATTTTTTAGGTATTTTCAAATGTTAAAAAAAAATAATAGATGATTTTTTAATGTCAGTGAACAATTGTCTAGATTTATATAGAAATTGTCATTTGATACTTTTGATATTTTAATTGTACTCTTATAAAATATCAAACTCTTATAATATCAAAATGTATGATTTTTATGCCGTTTTATAATATTTTTGGGTTCCGTTGTAATTTCAGGATAATTGTTACAAATTTCAGGTAATTTTAGTATTTGTGTTCAATTTATATAGAATTTTTGAAATATTTCCGATTTTAGAAATGAAATTATAAAATGTAAGATTTTTAGGTATTTTCAAATGTTCTGTTTTTCGAACCAGAAATGTAAATGAACTATTGGAATTGTCATACAAATTGTCATTTCTTATATTTGACATTTAAATTGTACTCTTATAAATTATTAAAATGTAGGATTTTTATGTGTTTATACATTCTTCTTTACTTTCTGTGTAATTTCAGGAATTATTAACGATATTTTGAATCAAAAATTTCTTCACAATTTTTTTTAAGAAAATGCAAAGAATGCCATCCGTTGTTTTCCAGAATTTTCAATTTTTAGTTTCCTAAACTTATTTGCAAAAATTAATGTTTTCATCTGCCCCTGGGCAAACTGTATTTTTATCGTGACTAAAAATCAAATTATACGTGTAATAGTATCTGTATTTACTTACCACCACCAAAATATGTGTTGTGTGAATGTAATATTCGAATTACCAAAAGTGAATTTCGAAAATGCAACGTTTTTATAAGTTTTGCAATATTTTAGGGTTCCTTTGTTTGATTTTTTAATAAAATTTTAGAAATGTGTCGAATTTCTTGTTCTTTTTTTTCATTTGTTCTGTTTGATATTGAAATTGTACTGTTCTAAAATATGAAAATGTACGATTTTTAATCGTTTTTGCAATGTTTTTAGCATTCTTTAAAATTTAACGATTTTTTTGGACTATTATTGAATAGTCTACTATAGAACTATTATAGAAATATTGAGAATAACCTGGATTTTTGCGAATAATCTAGACTTATAAATCTAATTAATAATAATTAATTATTTTAGGAATTATGAACAATTTTTCAGAAACTTGAGAATAATCTTAATTTCTTGGACTATTTTATTTCTCAATTATGATATTTTTTTCAGAAATTTTGCGTATAACCTGTTTTTTTTCCAATAACCTAGACTTCTAAATCTAATAAATAATAATTAATTATCTAAAAAATGGTCTAATTAATCTATATCTTTTTAGGTATTTAAAATGCACTTCTATGACATACGTGGACATTGTGTACTTGGTTAAAAAAATCAAGTGAATATACCCTGTTTCATTTTTTTTTTACTACGTTGGCTCTGTTAGTGCGACAGAATTGTTGGTCAATGTAAAAAGTCACTAGTCTTGAAAAAATAGCTTGTATTTGAAAAAAAATGTTATATTTTATGACAGTGATCAATGTTGCCATCAAATTGAATATTAATTGAGTACAGAATTTATTTGCTATTTTTATTTTACAAAAGAAAATCAGTCATATTATAATATAAAATGTAGTTGATGATTGGTTTACTTACTAATAATTAAAAAACCAGCACACTTGAATGATTGAAGCAATAATATAATTATTTTCATATATAAACTTGGCAACGTTATTAGAAATCTGACATTTAATATTTTTTTCACTGTAAGATCATGTTTGTTGGTGTTCATGTGTAAAACTTTATAAAATAAAACCATAGCCGTCTTAGTTAAAAATAAAAATGGAACAAAGTTTACAAGTTATATAAATATAATAATATAATATAATATATAATATAATAATTATAAACATTAATAATTTTGCATCAATTTATTAGTTTTTTTTTTTTTTTTATATATTTAAATTTAAATATATTTAAATATATAAAGTTGCGTATTTAAATGGTTCAATTTATCTTCGTGATTGTTATAGATGTAATAATAAATTGTACTTCAAAGTACAATAAATTATTCTCTTGCAGTTATTTGTGCATGTATTAACAATACCCTAATACTAGTTTGAAATTTGTTTATAAACAAAATGTTAAATAGTGTATTAAATCTCTCAAATTTTTCTTATCGATGTTTATGCAAGCATATATTAATATATGCTTTAAATTTTGATAGAACCAATTTGTTACATTGGAAGTGAAATATGATAGTTACTTGCGTTTCCTTGTGCTGGTCTATAAATCTAATGTTATTAACACATCACAATCATTAACAAACATGAATTATAATGTAGATTATTCAACGAAATTACAATGCCGTGTTGTATTGTCGTCTCGTTTTAAATAGTAACCGTGGAATTAGCATATCCACCTACTCTTATTCCTACTACTAATTGACTGTATTATTGCTGCTATTGTCTCAAATGAGGTGACTAATACGCGCACATTGTCCTTGCAACACCCGAAACATCTAATTACACGCTATGCTAATTGTTATTACGAATTAAATTGATTAATATGTCGTTCATTAATAAGAGAGTATTTGCATACAATGGTTACAAAAGTACTGAAGTGGGAATAATTGAAGCCATCGAAAGTGGTATGGTGCATAATGGCAGCGATAATTTCATTATCACTTACTTATTTAATTACCGAGAAAGCATGTTAGGATTTCACAACTAATAAATACTAACAGCACACACGTGAAGTATCATTTGTTTCGTCCCATGATTAAACAATATCCATCCAACATTGAACTATAACCTTAGACAATTGCAACATTATTAAGTTTTTTTTATTGCGTGAAATTATGACTTCATATATTCTTATAAAGCAGATTTCAGTACACGTATGTTTCTACTTTAATTAAAGAGCCTTGATTATTTATTAATGACATAATTTACTATACACACAGGAATTTATATGCAGGCACAGTATTGCATTGCTTTATGATAAAATATAATGACAAATTGGCAATAAATTCATGTGGTAATGGCTGAAGCAAAATTTAGTGCCACGAGAGGAAAACTTCCAAATACAGCGATTCATGTATAACGTTCTAATCAAAAGACGTCAGTAAACGAATATTTATTGCTTAAAATATGGCCGTAGATTATACATGTACAAAATATTTAGATCATGCGTGTAGTTTCGATTTCGGCATCCGCCGGTAATAACTATATCATGAAAATCGTGACAGGATTAATTACTATGCGAATACGTTCATTTGGAAATTGTAATGCTAAAGATTACCGTGCGTGATATATAATCTGCTGTTTTTATTTAGGTGTGCTGAGTATATGTCTTCCATTTAATTCATTGAGCGTGAAATCGTGCTAGGCAAAGAGCATTGTCAGCCTCAAAATATAATAATCTTGCGGAGAGAATTGAAAGACTTATTTGAGCTAGATGAATACGGACATTTAAGCTAACTGAAACTAATATTAGTGCGGTACGAATATTGCAGAGCAGCACGAGGATGATAGCTGTTATCATTGGGCCCGTGGGAACGGGCGAACACCTCCGCACAGGTATTATTGTCCAGGTTCACACGATCCCGAATGCCAACTCTATTATACACCAATTATTTGGGCTGTGTTATACATATCACGCTTTGCCCGATATGGACTCGCAAACGTGAGCACGAATTTGTATTTTTCGCAGAGACTACCATCTGCTCCTACACTTTCGTCAAGAGCGCCGTAGTAGATTGATATTTGATTGATATCCGCCGCGCTGTCATTCATCAATTTATTATCACTAAGTGGCGGTCGGCTGGCCGATAATATGTTATACTTTTGTGGGAATCTTTATCGGCTGCATTTAAACACTCGAAATAAATATCCAATTTAGATTAAAAGTATTAAGTGAAAATAAACAGAGGCTTGTTGTTGCGATAGTCAGAACACATTTCGTCTTATTCATAACAAATATGATCATTACTTAATGGCATTATTTAATTTTATGTCATCACAGTTATAGGTTTTATTTCTAAAAACTGCCGATTTAGTTATTCGTTACTTATTTTTATCAAATCACGTGAAAGGATGATTATAATAAAGATAATAATCCCTACTGCTCTTCTACCTACGACGTAATTGGTTACTGTCATCATTCAATAAATAATTCTAACCTAATTACCGTATTATAGTATATCTCACACAATTTGACAAAATGATTTGACAAACAAGAAATGAATTGGTCTCCAGGAAAATATAAAAATCCAAAAACGCGCGATCAATTTTTCCACAAATGTAACTAATAACTGCCAGTGCTTCCAATTTAGTGGATATTCGGCTTAATCTGGTGGATTTTAAATAAATGTATGCGTTTAATGTCACCGTTTAGCGAATTCTAGCATAAGAATCTATTTTTGACGGAAACTGACGATTTGTTACTAATTTGTTACTAAAAATTATCAATATTTTAAGGTACCCAACTCCACATATTCGGGGAAATCCCCAATTCATGGAATAAGGTACATCTATTATAATCACCAGGCTAAGTTTTCAAAATCAAGTAATTCTCAATAAATTTCTGGCATTAAATACGATTAAAAACTAGAATTATGTATATTCTGAGTTTTACAATTATTAGTTTAGACATATACTCTGTTCCATTTTTATTTTTAACTAAGAAGGCCGTGGTTTCATTTTTTAAAGTTTTACACATGAACACCACCAAAAACGATTCTGACAGTGAAAAAATGATAAATTGTCAGATTTCTAACAACGTTGCCTAATTCATATATTAAAATAATTAAATTATTGCTTCAATCATTCAAGTGTGCTGGTTTTTTTTAATTATTAGTAAGTAAACCAATCATCAACTATATTTTGTATTATCATTTGACTGATTTGCTTTTGTAACATAGAAATAACAAATAAATTCTGTACTCAATAGATACTCAATTTGATGGCAACATTGCCCACAGTCATAAAATATAAATATTTGTTTTAAATATAACCTCATTTTTCAAGTCAAGTGACTTTTTACATTGGCCAACAATACTGTCACCCTAACAAAGCCAACTTAGTTACAAATAAAAATAGAACAGAGTTTATATCCATAGTAAGTCAGTGATTGTAACTTGGTTAAGCTGCCGCAAATGTGCAAAATAAATTCAAACCGTGGCAAATGATTTTTTTTTTGTAATGCTACTTTTTTAAGTTTAAATCAATTAATTGGAAAACCAAGAAATGGGGAATTTCGTAGGTATATTTTGCATTTTCTGATAGCAACTAAATAACTGCGTAAAAGTTGGATTAGATTAGCTAATAAAAATGTGCAAGAAATAAATTTATGTCAATATGTATCAGATATCTCAATGATATATCTCAATATCATATTACTGCCCTAACTTCAGATGAAAATTTTGCAAACAACTAGGGATGGGGCACAATTTCGTTTTTAAATTTTGTAATAAGTAGTTACAAATATTCTTAAAGACTTTACAAACTTGTACTATGTTGAGTTACTAAAAGTGGGCATAAACATTTTTCATGCATTTTAGGTTATTTTATTTCTCTCAAATTTCAACTCAAATTTGAATTTCGACTTAAATTCAAGTAAAACTAGTGCTGGGGTACACTCAGATTTATTCATTTTCTAATAAGTTAATAAATATCTTTAATGAATATAAAATTGTACCATTTTTAAGCAGCTGATAGATTTAAAATATGTAAATAGGTACTTGCAAATTGTACTTTATTTGTTGCCCGTGTTACCATCATGATTTTGTTCAAATTAGCTTAAAAATTCTTTCATAAATAGACAATATATTTTTTATTAAACAAAGAAAACATTAATATACTGACTACTGATTTTATAGCAAATTTTATGTGCAGTTGATGCCACCTACGAATTTAGATCTTAATTCTTCAAATATAAATCAAATCTTAATACTTAATACTTCTAACGTTAAATTTATAATAATTCCTATTTCAGCATCTTTTATTTAAATTAAAATTAATTTAAAATTGATTCTGAATTTCCGGGTTTATTTGTATTTACAATGTAAGTATTACTATATTTACTAAAAATAATGTTATATTATTATTATAGTTAAATTCGGTTGTGTATATTACTGCTATTAATATATATTTATAGATACAATTATGTATAGTTTAGATACGATTAAATAAAATAAATAGTTATCTATAAAACTGTTTAAAATTTTAGTTTTTTAGTATAATATTATTTTTAATTTCTAAATTTTCCACGATTTCTTCTTATATTAATATAGGAATATGAATAGGCCTAGAAATTAATCCGCTATCTATTATTTTCTTAATAAATAATAGAATGTGGCATATCTGCTATATTTTGATTATGTTTAGGCAAAATACGTTGTAATGATCCAATTTTCAACTATGTAGCAAAAATAATTGCTCAATATTTATGTTATTAATAACATCATTTATATTAAGGTTAAATTATTGTGAACCTGATATATGTAAAAAAAAACTATATTTTTTTAGCATGCAAAAAAATATTTTCAATATTATTATCGCCTTATCCTGTATATATTTTTATGGCATGTGCAATCTTGATGCGCATCTAGTTTCATGTGTTTTTGTTTATATGTCTGTATATTTTTTTATTTTTTATTTGTCTGCACTTATGCTTACTATATTTATATGCTTATTTTGACCTGTGTAAATTATTTTGACAAAATCACGTAATCATTTTCTATTCAATTCTATGTTTTGCAGATTTGTTGTAAGTTTGCAGAATTTTTGTCCTAAGTCTGAGGAATATTCTGTGATATAATATTTTAAAACTTTTAATATTAGCATTTTCGTAATTTATAACATTTGTTACTATGAATTTTCACACTTTCTGAAAATTCTGATTACTTTTAATATGTGTATATTCTGCACATTTTAACTCTTTCAATGTTTAGCTTGCATATTTTGGATTTTTTAACTCATACATTTTTTGTCAATTACTCAAATCTTTATAAAATGGTGTGTAACTTTATTAGTACTCATCATATTTTATAAATGAAGTCAAGTTGACTTTGTTAGTATCACTTAATTTTTTATTTTACTTGTGATTACAGTTTGACTGTTTAGCCAGCTTTATCCAACTAAGTCGGTTAGTGTTTGGTAATGACTCGGATTAATTTTCACAGTTTCTGAACATTCTGATACTTTTATATTTTTATTGACATTCTGCTCATTTAAACTCTTTCAATGTTTCGATTTTTGAAATTTTCTGTCTGATAAATTTTTTTGGCAATTTTTC
Organism: Othius punctulatus; assembly: GCA_951805005.1. NCBI lineage: Eukaryota > Metazoa > Arthropoda > Insecta > Coleoptera > Staphylinidae > Othius > Othius punctulatus. The sequence continues at coordinate 30,877,426 of OX638138.1, read as the reverse complement.
AAATCTATATGAAATTGTATGTACCTTTATTGAAACTAATCATATTTTATGAGTAAAACACAGAATAGCTTGGTTAATATCACTTCTTTAGTTGTGATTATAATTTTGACTGTTTAGGCTGTCATTAACAAACTAAGTCACTTAGTGTAAATAATGACTTGCTAAACAGTCAAAACTGAAGTTATAAATAAAGAAACGAAGTGATATTAACAAAGCTAAAGTGTGTTTTATTTATAACTTAACATCGCCAACGCTACCACTATTGAAAATATCATCATATTGGATTAAAATTGCTGAAACTTTTTGGTTTTTCACTTTTTTCAGTTTCATGGTGCTTTAGTTTTTGAGGTTTGCTCCAATGTTCTTAATGTTGTCCCAATTTCTTAATGTTCTGATGCTTTTCGTAGTTTTTGGTATCTTTGGGAAATTTGGGGCAATGACTTTTTCTCGTTTTTTTTTTTTGGTTATTTGTTTCACACGTACTGGCAAGTTTCACAAAATTTAGAAATATTTCTGAAACTTCTGATATTTCCATATATGGAGGGGCAATTCCACGTCAAATGAGCAGTCCATTTCACGCGACCCTCTCCGAATTAGCTCGAAAAAGTTATTGTTTACATTTTATCAATAACTCCATAACGAAGTACTAAAGGAAAATTATCTACTCTTCATTTTCAATTTGTTTTAGCCCCCTGAACCAAATTACAAAATTACGGGCATCAATTTTGAGACACCTTGCATATATTAATCAATATGTGCGAAAATTTTGATTGATAAATAGTTTGGTGCGTTGAAGAGGCTCTAGAGCGAAAACTACCACTAGTATGGGAAAATTTTATTTAAGCATCTTAAAGTACATATATTTGGCTGTCTTTGCCCAAAATTTGGAATCTTAATCGGTGACAACTTTTGAGAAATATATTTAAAAAAAAACGGTTTTTGCGTTTTCTTGGCATGTGCGGCAAGATATCAAAAATCTGACCCCTGCATTCGATTCCTTGGGAAATTTCTCATCGATTATGACTGTTCTAACATTTTCCTAGGCTGAAATGCAATTAAGATAAATGAAATTAAATAAAATTGAAGTTGAACTTAAAAAAATGTCGTAAAATTCAATTGGCTCTACAAGACGAACTATGTGACCTGGAGGTCTGAAATTCGGTATGAAGTCATATTTTGGGTACCCAAACAAGTGTACAATTTGAGATAAATCGGAGAGAGTCGCGTGAAATGGACTGCTCATTTGACGTAATAACATTTTATTAATAATTTTCAGGACATTGGGCTCAGGAACTTCTTGTGGACTTAATAGTTTTTCTACGTGCAAATAATAATAATTTTAATAAATTTTCTGCAGTTCAGTTTAATAATTCCTGTCATTTTAAAATATTTTAATGGGAACTAAGCGACCACTAAATAATTATTATACAATTTGATCTAAAATCTGTGCATCCTACTTTTATAATTTACTATTATTGCTCTCATAATATTATTAATTACTGTCACATCTTTAATTATTACAATTGCAATATAATAGTGTTCAACAATTTATGTTCTTCCTTTCATATTACTACTGAATTCGCTAATACGAATAAGTGGTAGTATCTATTATTGAACACTTATACAATTTAAAATGTTTATGATTTGAGATTTTTTAAATGCGAGCAGACTATTGGAAACACACATACCAAGATAATGTATAACTAAATTGATTTAAGATGTTGATTAAGGTGAGTGCTTAAGATTAATTATTATCCAGAATATTTGGATAAGCCCATTTATAAAAAGATGGTTTTACGTTGATCTTAATGTTTAATTTGAACATATAAGAGTACAAAGTATCTATTGAAATTCTGAACAAAGATCTACTTTTAACGATTTTTTATTTAATTAAAATTTAAAGATTTATTTAAATATATCATTGCTAATATAAAAGTTTTTTTTTTAATACATTTCTGTTCCAGAATCGAAGTCACAAACATAGAATAAATACGAAGCTTAATAAGTTTTCGATTCACTGATAAAGTAAATAATAATCTGATTGTTTTTGTAGATACATTAATAGATCGTATTGATATTGGTTGGTACGTTTAGGGAAGTAATTGCCTAAGTAATTGCAAGTAAATAGCGGCGGTAAAAAGCGACTTTTCTTCAGTTTTGGAGAAACCGGCGCTTAATTGTACTGTAGGTATATTCGGAAGTTTTATCCTGTAATTTGTTACTCTATCTTACCATATTTTCATGCCCATGCAGCTTACTACTTCCAATAATAAAATTAATCCCGACACCGAAAGCAGAAGGGCACACGTCTAAATAAATAAATAATTTAATAAAGAAATAAATAAATAAGTAAATAAATAAATAAATAAATAAATAAATAAATAAATAAAATTAATATCATGTAATATATAATCCACATTATTATGTGGATATTGGCATTGGTACATAATCCACATTAATTTAGTTGAAAATTATCTAATGTGTGGTTCAATAAATTCAATGTAATTTATAGAACGTTACAATGTATAATTCAAATAAAATTATGATGAATCGCCTTTTCGAGTGTTTAGTTGAACATTTCTATATAAACACTCTTCGCAGGCAGCCCACGTGGTTTACTCGCGTTACCTTTCCTTATTACAATGGCTCAAACCCACTGGAAATTCGGTTGCGAAATTATTTTATTCAGCCGTTGAATCACCTGAGTAATTGAAACTGGGGGGTGGGTGGCAATTAATTGCGCCTGAGCCGGACAGTGTTTCCCTTTTAACTCCGGAACGAGTGAATTTTAATGCCCATTACACAAAATCAATTTGCATATCGCGTTGATTCACTGAAAGGAAGTTTTTCAATGAGCGCCTGGGCGCTGGGCAGGACTCGAGGAAACACATTTGCGTTATGATTTACAATTATAGTTGTTAATGAACGATTTCGCCATGTAAGCACCATTTGAACTGGGAGTCGGCGCAAAGGCTCGTGACATTTGCGAGCCGCATTATTTATTGCCCATTTCTTTACGGCCACGTTATTGAGAATGCGCAGCCCGACAACTATTGTTCACGCAGTTTTTTTCCGATTTTTCCAAACGGGCACGCGATTTTATTTGTGCACCACTGAGCATTTGTGTGTGAGCTCAGCGTGGCTTCAAAAGCATAAAACGCGTCGGGATTAAGTGGTTTGCGTTAAATGCACCTTATATCATTGCACCGTACGCATTTGGGCTTTTTATGTAAACGAGTTTAAATTGCGTTTTTTTTTGTGGAAATACAAATCGTATGTCATGTTTAAGCTGTGATATTGTCTCGTTCGGAGTTGAATGTAATTACACGATCCTACAGGAAGAGAGTGATTATTGTAAATGGGCGGTGTAAAAAGGTAATATTAGATCACGGACGCACACAAAAATGTGGAGGAATTCACACGTACATCGCGCCTAAGTGATTTTTTTGTAAATGTATTAATGGTGGCGCAAAAAGTAATTCACAGCGCGACGAGTAATCAGGCGAGCCGCAGAAGATAACAAATCTTTGTTCTTGCAGTTGCTCCATTTTGCGAAATAGCAGGAAGCAATTGAAATTGAATTAATAAGTTCTCCGGGTCGGTTAATCATCGCGCTAAAATTGCAGAGCGTCATTACTTCCCATATGGACGTAATTGGCTTTAATTCCTCCGAAACGCAATCACTGGATGCGTACTGGATTTAATTCAATTTTGATTTATTATCACTAATACCGGCATTGTGCGCTGAAAATTTACAGTAAACACATTTTGTAATTAGTAATGTGGGTTTAGGTTCAACTATGTGGCCGGAAAAAAAATCGTTAATTACTGTGTGAACTCGGCAGTGTAAATATAATTATCACCTATTTTTCGGTAAGATAAATGATGTAGTGGCAATACAGCTCGGCGAAAAATTATTGAAAATCCACCTAACACGGTTGGGTTTCGCGCCATTAAAGAAGCAGAAATGTACCAGCTGCCATAGGAAAGTGGAAAATTATAGTACTTGTGGATTTCAGTATCAATTATTCCACTCTGACAAATTGCATCTCTTATTAGGGACTTCACTTGAAGTTATACATTCAGCAGATATTAAATCATCGTGAAAAAACGTTGCATACACGCATTCGATTCCCGCCAAGTTGCTTTCTCGCCGCCATAAACGACTGTAATTATATCGCACTGCTAACGATAGACAAAAATTAATTAACGCACGCATCAATTAAAAGCGTGGGTGTAATTAAGCAAACCTAATAAGCGCTGACAAATTGAATAACAGCCCACTAATTGTGGACTGGGATCACGTAATTTACAGTTATTGTAATGTAATAATAATTACGTTTGCTCTTCGACATGGGCATTTATAATTTATTAGTTTTGCGGATACGAGCTGATGGCATTATGGTTTCAATTATGCTGTATGTACTTATAAACATCTTATTTGTTATAAATGCAGACAGAGATGTATGCCTGCGTTCGATGCTTTCCTTGATAGAGTAATGGGCGCACTTAATTCATTAATTTCCTTCGTGCGTTTTAAAATGCTGTACAATCTTAAAGCTTATAGATTCCTAGATGTTTTGAATACCTCGTCTGGCTTGGAATGGTAATAGGGATCAGTGCAGTGAGGAATGCCAGGAATTTTTGCATGAGAGTCGTTACATTTTAACGTATTACATATTGCTGTGTTTAATTTAGTTGTTTTCATGAACACATTTAATACACCAATTAAAAATGCATATCTATTGGCGGACAAAAAAAATAAGCACGTAGCACATTCCTAAGAGGTGCAATAAAGAGACGCTGCCATCAGTCATGTTTGGTGTAATATAACATTAACTGGCAGTTATGGGAATTGTAAAAGAAAATAAAGCCCATTTCGTGAAACTGAAAAATGCAAGCAGCTTTGATACATGGACTCCACCGTGTCGTCCTAAATATGGTCAATACTGTAATTTGTATGTGTAACACCGAGAGGAACGGCAGCGGTTCATCTATTTATTGCCCCTGCGAAATGTAAGAAACTATTTCACACTCGTCTAGAGGATTGAGACAGTTGTAGATTCAAAATAACATCCGTGCTTTCCGAGAAGCGGCAGACGTGCCTGAAATTCTAACCTGCACGCCGACTATACAGGTGTAATAGCTTACATTTATTAGTTTTTGCTTATTGAACGATTATTTTCAGTGGCTTCACGTAAACACTAGGAGCGGATATTCAAAGTAATTATCACGAGAGATCGTTTGCATTTGAGCCAATTTTAATTAATGCAATTGCTAAGAACCTATACGCATTGATGCAAATACAGTAAGGAGTCAAATATTTCGGGTTTGTGCAACATTGGGGGTGTTTTTTCAATATTAAGGGATGACGCCCCCACTGGGAGAGGGAAAACTCGACGGATATTCGATTCTAGAGTACCCAAGAGCATGTACGCCAAATTTCAAAACTGTATAATTTATTTCCGCCAAAATGTCTAATTGACTGGATTAACTGGATAATTTTACTTCCGTCCTCTATATCTTGCGAACTATAGCTTTTGTGGCAAACTGTGTACTATATAATTTATGTTCAAAATTTTGTTTCCATCAACTTTGTCTGATATAAAAAAAATCCAGCGGTGCACTGTTTACGAGATAATTGCGACAAAATAACACAAGTTCGCCTTGTGAGCGGTGTTTTTTTTTAATATTAAGGGATGTAGTATTCGGTTCTAAAATACTCAAGAGTATGTACGTATATAATTTATTTCCCCAAAAAAGTCTAATTGACTGGATTAACTGGATAATTTTAATTCCGGCCTCTATACCTTGCGAACTATTGGCAAACCGTGTAATATATTTTTTGTTGAAAATTTTGTTTCCATCAACTTTCTCTGATATAAAAAATATCCGGCGGTGCACCGTTTACGAGATAAATGCGATAAAATAACACAAGTTCGCCATGTTAGGGGTGTTTTTCCAATATTAAGGGATGAAACCCTCACCGGGGGAGGGGAAACTGGACGGATGTTCGATTCTACAGTACTCAAGAGTATGTATATCAAATTTCAAAACTCTATAATTTATTTCCGCCAAAACGGCCTTTTGAGGCAAATATAACTGGACTGAGGATATACCCAATACCTTTTATATTCTTAAAAATAGAGATTGACTTATTTAATTTTATTCAGTAAAAAATGTGTACTTCCTTAATTTTATTTATTTGCTTTTGCGACCGATTTCGATCAATCAATTGATCATCTTCAGGCAAAATTAAAAAGAACAACACATTACAATTTGTACATTAACAATTTTTAAAATTAAAAAAAAAAGTTCATGAAATGAGATGTGGGATATTAATAAGTTACTTTTTTTCCGATTTCAGATTACATAGATAGTGTATTAGCGGTTTAATATTTACAAAGAATCGTGTGTGGCTAATATTGCCCTGTCTTGAAATAATACAGAAACAAAATTGACAAAAAAAACAAATTAAATTTGAGGTTAAAAAATGATATGGCCATGTGGAGACTGGTGAATCTTATTTTCATGAGAATGAGTATATGAAATTGTTTACAATGAAAAACCTTACTTGTCGAAAACTAAAAACTGTATTTCTCTGCTGTGTGACACATATTGTAAACTAAATTGTATGCTTTTGTGTATTCCTCGTGTATCGTCTTTAACTTGATAACTAGTAGCGTTTGTGTGTGTATATTTGGTGGTCTGCTGCGTTGTGGTGAGTTATCTTGCTAGAAATAAATGCGAACAATAGTTTTTCCATATTATTAATTTGGCAAGGCGGAAAGACCCCATGGGGTCGATAGCCCAATAAAGATTGTTTATATATATATAATTTGGTCGTTCAGATTTAAGTTATTGGCTCTCCTTCTATCTCTGTCTATTTCTAAGTTTTCAAGTAAGTTCATTCTGAATCCTATTTTAGTTGTGTGTAAAATTTTTGTTATTTTGATCGTTGCAAGTGTGATTATGAAACCAAAGGTATCTTCCAAAATTAGAAGTAGTTTAAAGGAACACATTAAGAATAATACTTATTAAAAATGTAACATATTAATATCTCACATCTCATTTCATCATGGTCTTGTTTTTTTTTATTTTTTTTTTAATTTTAATTTTATTAACATTATTATTGTTGTAATATGTTGCTTTTTTAGTTTTGCCTGAAGATGATCAATTGATTGATCTAAACCGATCTCATTTTTGTTGTTGTGTAAAATTTTTATGTTATTTTGATCGTTGCAAGTGTGACTATAAAACCAAAGGTGTATTCAAAAATTAGAGGTGGTTTAAAGGAACACATTAAGAATAAAACTTATTAAAAATATAACTTATTAATATCACACATCTCATTTCATCATTGTCTTTTTTTTAAATTAATTTTTTTAAATTGTTAATGTACAAATTGTAATATGTTCTTTTTAGTCGCCGGAAGATGATCAATTGATTGATCTAAACCGATCTCATTTCATCATCTTCTTGTTTCTTTTTTTTTTTTTTTATTGTTAATGTACAAATTGTAATAGGTTGTTCTTTTAGTTTTGCCTGAAGATGATTAATTGATTGATCGAAACCGGTCGCAAAAGCAAATAAATAAAATAAAATTAAGGAAGTACACATTTTTTACTGAATAGTTTAAATAACCTTAATATGAGTAAAATACAAGTTATTTAATTTTGTTGCACATGTGCTTATGAGCGAAATTATAGAAATCTTTTAAAGCATCTTTAGCATAACGATTCTGATAAGTCATAGTGATATATTTTCTCTTTACCTTGTAAAACTGAAAGTGAAAATAAAAACTTCTGTATTCTTCTAGAATATAATGAAAACTTTATGGATATTTTCAATATTCTGAAGATAATTCAGTTTCTTTAATAGTTTTCGTCCGTTGATAAAAAAAGTATAACACTGATACGGTTTGAAAAAAATAAGAAAACCAGAAAATTTAACTACATTTTAAAGCCCATTTATTTTGAAAATCCATTGAAATTGATTAAACATTGCATAATACAACAACTTAACTTAACCTACTACGTAGAACTATTTTTTCTATGACAAATTAAAACCTTTTATTACTGTGCATCCTATATTTTATTTTTTTAATTAGCGCCCTTTTTGCAGAAAATTCAAGAATTTTGTTTAGAAAATCTTTTAACGTAATATATTCTTGAACTCTCATTAGATCGTAAGTTATATACATAATTGAAACTTTATAGAAAGTAAGGGTAAAGGCAAATAATTATCAAGGTTTCTTTCAACCAAACGAAACTTTAAATTGTTTTGTAACGTTTCATATTCTTAAAATGTATCACAAATGTGGAACATTTAAAGAATATTGGTTCCATTGATTTTTGTTTTTCAATTATGAAGACTAAAATGTTAGAATTATTCCAAAACATATTCATTATATTGGATTTATGAACTGAAAATAAAAATATCTGTATTTTTCTGGAATATAATAAGAATTCTTATAGTTAACGTATTAAATAATAAGTTCTTATAGAATTTTTGTTAAGTGTTTCTGCGATTGACATTTTCTAATTCCATAAAAACGCATATGGAATTCATTCGATTTAAAATTATAAAAGTCTCCAACAGAAATGAAGGAAATTTGTAGTCTCTGTGGATGTGCAGGCACTTTTTAATTAATTCATTTAATTTGGTTAAAAATTATACTATGGAATTAAAAAATAAAAAGAAGTTATAGTAAGTAATATATTCAATAAATATTTTAAGGTAAGTTAAAGTTAATCTGGCAATGAAATGCATATATTTTGTAGGAAACAAAATTTGACAGCATTTTTACTTTGCTGGCAAAATTTCGTCATAATAATATGGTGGTGCTTATTTTATTTTTATCTGTATATACGAGTAGTGATAAAAAATATGGTGAATATTTTTATTCCAAACAAAGTAATAAGCTTAAAAGAAATCTAAATTAATCTCCTTCAAATTATAGTCCTTGGCTAGTGATGCACTTATTCCAACCTTGATTCCATGACTTGAATCATTTCTGGAAGGCTTCTTTCGGAAGGGCTTTTAGCTGCTCCATCGTGGCCTTTTCGGCAAAAGGGGCGAAAACGTTTTTGTCGGGAAAAAACGTTTTCTTTTCAGCAGGGTTTTTAATTTTGGAAAGAACCAGGAATCGCATGGTTTTAAATCCGTTGAGTAAGGCTGAGTAAAGCAAATTATGGGATAAATGTGGGCAAATGTGGGAACAATTTTTTTTCCAATGTCTGGAATGGTGTAAAAACGTTTTCTTTTCAACAGGGTTTTTAATTTTGGGAAGAACCAGAAATCGCATGGTGTTAAATCCGTTAAGTAAGGCTGAGTAAAGCAAAATAGGGGACAAATGTGGGCAAATGTAGCAAAAAAATTTGCACTCATTCGTCTCATTTGAAAATTATTGCTTAAAATGCTTTGAATGGATCCGTACGAGATGTTGAGTTCTTCGGTAAGCTCTCGAATAGTCAGTCGCCTGTTTGAAAGAACCGTTTTTGCCACTTTTTGCAGGATTTCGTCTATTTTTGATGGTTGATGGTCGGGACCACTGCACGTCTCCTACCGACTCTTGTTCCTTTTCTGAGCGCTCATACCACTTGTAAACAGTATTCAGAATCACCACATTATAGCCATACATTGATTAAATCATTTAATGAGCTTCTTTGGCACTTTTGGCACGAAAAGTAGTTCGAAATCCATGATGAAAACACGGTAAACACGACCTCGGAAGTCGGCTGACAAGTCAGAACGTGTTCAAACTTACACCGGCTGTCTCAATGGTTCTGGCTATCGGACTTATTAAATCAAATGGATGTAGCGTCAGCAGTTTCTGCTATAAACATTCATTCACCGTATTTTTTGATCAAACCTCGTATATTTGAAATCTTAATTTACCTTTCCGTTATACATTTGAATTACATATAAGTTATATTTCAACTAAAACGGAAAGGTATTAAAGATTTCAAATATATATATATATATATATACAAAAACAAAAAATACCACCGTATTAATATTACTAAATGATGAATAGTTTACGAAGGTTTGCCCTCAAAGTAAAAGTGCTATGAAATTTAGTTTCCTTCAAAATGTGCAATTCGTTATCAGATTATCTCTTAAACTATAAAATAAACTGCAGTTGCTATTAATTTATAAATTACTTATAAAAATGAATTGAATAATAAATTGAATATTCATAAACCTGAGGGATGTGAGACAGGATATTTGAAAGAAATTTGTAAGTAAACTTATATTATAATATGTGTTCAATATCCTTACTATTTAATTTTTTATTTGTACAGTATATTTTTTATTATTACATGTAATTATAATATATAAATATTAATGCATTTTTAAGAGTGGTACTTTAAATTTCAAGATATGTCATTAAAAAATAATATACAGTGTGTCCCAAAAGTAAGGAATAAATTCATTATTGTCGATATGGAGAATATTGGAAATGTACCTCGTATAGGTCGATTTCTAATTTTGAAAATATTCACTATAGCATAATTCTAAAATTTTTACTCCCACTAATTTTATAGCAATGACGTCATCGCAATTGTTTTATAAGTATAAGTAGTCGACTTTTCGGAATATTTCTTATGCAACTTGCAACTAAAATTTATACGTAGTAACTTCCATCCAAATAATATTTATTGAAAGCAAATTTAAAATTTTAATGTTCCCATTATAAATAAAATTAACGATGACGTCACAGCTAAAATACAAGTGGAAATAAAGAAATTAGTTATATTCCAAAATGTGTGTTTTCAAAATTTTAAATCGACCTGTTCGAGGAATTCATTCCAATATTTTTCATTTTGGAAATAAAAAATGTATTCCCTACTGTTGGGACCCACTGTGTATTATTTATCTGTTTGTTTTAGTTTCACAACAGACAGTTGTAAACCGTAATAGTACATTGCTTAATACTAATTGCACAAACTGTATTATGTATATCACAAGGTTTTTATACATAAGTTCTGTGTATTATTTAGGGATACGTGAGTGACATTTGTGGGAAATTTTGCCATGCAATTTCTACCCAAAAAATATTTAAAGTATATAGCAACATGTAATAATTGATAATTATCAAATTAATTTGACAATTGTTTTTGGACATTCGACTGTAACAATTGAATCTTTCCAAACAATATTAACTCAGACATAAGTAAGTCATAACAATACCCAAAATTTGTATGTTTAATTGATAAGGGAGATAAGATACGATAGATAATAATAATGAGAATAAATTAGATTAATTTTGGAAGCCGTTACCTTGCGATATTTCATGATTTTGATATAAATAAAACACTGTGTTTTTGTTCGTTAGTCACATTTCAATAAGTGATTCAATTATTAATTTTTCAATCATCAATCATTAACAAAATGTGTGTTTCAATCATTAACAAAAAAGATCTATTATTAATATGACGGAAAATATCCATAACGCTGATGAGACAACAAAGTTCAAAATATATCCATATATTAGCTTACAGGTGACCAAATGTTTGAGACGTTGTTTACTTGAAATAATAGTATTAAATGGCCATCTATTTCCAACAGTCGAAACATATTTCCTTCCCTTGAGTAATAAAATATTGAAGTGTCGCAAGAAACGTGAAGTCAAAAATAGGTTTATATATATATATATTTGAACCGATTATAACCGGATATTTGTGCATCCGTAAAATTAATTAACCGACAATTGTATTCCGATAAGATATCAGAATCTTCTGCACTTGTTTCGATATTGAAGACTTCGTATCCGGATAACATCCTGATATGTATACGTATCCTGATATCTTCAGATTTCAGATCAGCACTTCATCTTTGAACTGACGAGAATCTATATGATTGGTTTAGAAGTACTTTGAGTACAAAAGATGATTGCTTCTCGGTCGAAATGATAGTAAGAGAAAATGTGTAACTTTGAGGTGAGCTCGACAGTGAAAACAAAAATTAGTTATCGTCTTTCGTTTTCAAGTACATCAAGACTCTGTGGTTATCCACTGGTGTTTTTTTTAAATTAAATCAAATTGATTGAATGTGATTGAACTTAATTGTAATGAAAACTATTTTTCTATAAGTATTTTAATTCTTGTCGATTCATAATTAATTATGGGGACATTTATTCGTTGAAATGGATTAGATACCCAGAAATATTAAACAAGATAAAGCAATTCACAATGTATGCGTAATCGAGACTTTAAGATTTCGTGCAATTTTCTGAAAATATTCAAGTTTTACCTTGAAACGTTCCTAACCTAACCTAAAATAGGGATTTTGAGATTACGTTAAATTTTCTGGAAATATTCAAGTTTTACTATAAAACATTCCTAACCTAACCTAACGTAATCTAGAGATTTTGAGATTACGTGCAATTTTCTGAAAATATTAAAGTTTTACCATGAAACATTACTAACCTAACCTAACATAACCTAGAGATTTTGAGATTACGTGCAATTTTTTTAACATATTTCAGTTTTATCTTGAAGCAAAATTTATCAGTATAACAATTTTGATAAATATATCTAATTTTATATTCATTATTATTAATGTGATGGAAATATGTATAACCATAATGCTGATGAGCCTTAAAATAATGAGACAGATCAATTTATTGACTTCTTACCGAGTAGAAGACTTTTCAGAAGAATAAATATTAACCATTTATATTCAGCAATACATGTTTAATCTCTTTAAAAATGAAATATTTCAGTTGTATTATAAGTATAACTATTATTTTATAATTATTATTTATGTTGATCAAAAGTGATGTGACCAAACAGGTCCGATAATATTTCATCCTGTCAGTGTCCTAATATCTAGATAATCCAGAATCAACTATCAGTACTCATACAGAATCATCTATATTCAAAATAAAAGATTTTATTATTGTCGCACAAAGAAATAAATAAAACAATTACGCTATATGTGGAGAAACAGTAGGAATCGTTATTATTATTACTATTATTAAATAAAATTATAGTGATCACAAAGCTGTTAACACTTCCACACAGCAAATATTTTTGAAAAATAATCACAATAAACTATGAAACATTCTTAACCTAACCTAACCTGGAGTTTTTGAGATTACGTGCAATTTTTTGAAAATATTAAAAATTTACCTTGAAGCAAAATTAGGTTTTAACCTATCCTAACCTAACCTAGAGATTTTGAGATTATTTTGTAATTATTTTAATTTATTGGAATTATTTTTAAAAAATCAAGCAAAATTAGGTTGCAACCTAACCTAACCTAACCTAATTTTGAGATTATTTTGTAATTATTATAATTTATTTGTAATTATTTGAAAATATTCATGCAAAATTAGGTTTTAACCGAACCTAACCTAACCTAGAGATTTTGAGATTATTTAACCATAATGATGATGAGCCTTAAAAGAGTGAAACGGATCAATTTATTGACTTCCTAGCGAGCTGCTGATTTTACAGAAGAATAAATATAGACCATTTATTTTCAGCAATATATGTATAATCTCCTTAAAAATGTAATATTTGAGTTATATTATAAGTATAACTATTATTTTATAGTTATTATTCATGTTGATCATAAGTGAAGTGACAAAACAGGTCCGATAATATTTGATCCTGTCACAGTGTCCGGATATCTAGATACTCCAGAATCAACTATCAGTACTCATACAGTATCATCAATATTCAAAATAACTGATTTTATGATTGTCGCACAAAGAAATAAATAAAACCATTACGTCATATACGGAGAAACGGCTGGAAATATTATTATTGTTATATAGTTTAAGTTTTATAGATAAATTACCAGTTATATATTTTAGGTTGTTGTATTCTTATTTAGTACTTACTGGAAAAAAATAATTATATACTGGAAATTAAGTAGCGGATAAATTCGGTTACTTCGTTAATGTGTATGAGAGAGAGAAAATCTAAACGGGAGATAGCGATAGAAATTACTGCGCATATTTTCTTCTATAAGTTGTGACGTCATTAATGTTTTTTTTAAATGATAACCTATATTTTTTATTTTTTATTTCGATAGAGTTTTTTAATCTGTTTTCAACCATACAACATTTTAAATAGGTTCAAAATAGGTTTCAATTCAAAATGTATAAATATTGAATAAATGCCTCTGAAGATGGTTATATATATATAAAACAAACTGGTCAGGCGAAATAGAATAAATAAGTCATAAAATAAAATGACAATCTTTTTTTACCAAGTACTAAATAATAATACAACAACCTTAATTATTTTTATTATTAAAGAAAACTTACAAGTATGTACGTTATTAAATTATAGTGATCACAAACGAGTTATCACTTCCACATAGCAGATATTTTTGAAAAACAGTCACGATAAAATCGGATCACCACAATATGGTTGATGTGTAGAACTTAAAATGTTTTGTATTGCATAATGTTGTGTATTTACAATCCAAGGTTTATGTATATTAAAAATAGGTTCAATGACAAACTATTAGATACACAATAACATTAAAAACAATAATATTCTAAGATAAAGCAATACACAATATATGCACAATTCTATTTACGTGCAATTTTCTGAGAATATTCCAGTTTTACCACGAAACATAATTTATCAATACTTCACCGATAAATCAGATAATTATGTAGATAAGTATAAATTCCATAAAAAAACATGTAGGTAGTTCAGGATTAGAAAATTCAATAGTCTGTTATATACAAGTTGTCCCACATCTTCGTGGCATAAATCTAGGAGCATGCTTAGAAAGGCAAAATTAAATGAAAATTTAAAAAGGCTACATAAAAGGAGGTTAGGATGTTTTTAAATCAAATACCATTTTGTATGTGAATTAGCTTTATTGTCATGAAAAAGGTATACTTCTTGAACTTGGAAAAAATTAAGCGTTTCTGAGATATTCGAGGTTAAACTAGGCAGAACACGTAAAATAATAAAAAAGTTGAAGAAGTATACTGATTTGCTAATTAACACTTTATTGTCCTATATTTTTAAAACAAAATCTTACCCTAATGATGGGGAGGAAGAAGACACCTGTTTTATATAGTTATGCACCTTTCTTCGAACCTATTACCATTTCACCCCGAATATAACACTGGGAAAAATTCCTAAGTGAAAACTTTTTTTTGTATGTTAATCAGCAAATTGTGACATGAATTTTAAAATCAAGTGCAGGTTTCATGAAGCCACTTTTCATAGCCAATGCATTGGAGCCAATCACTTTCAGTCCATTTTTATCGTGTTATAGTGCCCTTCACACACAATGCAAATGTCATCATTATCACTGTTGATTCCAACCATCTGAGCTGTGATCCGAAACTAGTTGGCGGATGCATTTTCATTATCACTACTGGTGGTGTTTTCTTTATAGTTTATTTTTGATGTTTTAGCTTGTTTTACTTTCCTCGATATGTCATTTTTAGCGCGTTCAATTCTCATCCGGTTTCTATCCTCCTTTTCTTCCTGTTTCTTACGTTTATCTTCTAACTATTTATGTTTCTTTTGTCGCACTGCAGGTGATAAGTTCCGCGTGTTGCTTGCATGGGTTCGACTGACTAGGTCCTGCTACAACAGGAGCAGGTAGAAGTTGTTAAAATGACACTCATGTTTGTAAATGTTCATTTTGAGGCTCAGGATCAGATTGTTCATTTTCAGCATCACTATTGGGGTGGCCTTTATTATTGGTAGTTGCAGTGTGATTAGGTACATGATATGCATAGTCTGGAATCTCTTGGGGATTGTAGGGATATATTCCACAAGCTTTAAACCCTGCCACTCCATTCTGGTTGGTTGCGGCTTGCTTCCAGGCTTGAGTTAAAATTTCTCCAAATTGGTGTCTGGTAATTATGCGCCCTGGATGAGACCGAATCCACTGCCCACTATTCCTTAATCCATTTTTAAAAACTGGTAATTTTCCAAGAAATTACTTCCTAAAAATAAGTTTTCAAAGAATTTACATCCTAAAAATAAATTTTCCAAAAATGTACTTCCTAAAAACTAATGATCCAAGAATTTACGTCCTAAATATTAATTTTCCAAAAATTTGTTTTTGAGGAACTGATCGTCATTAATTTTCAATAGAGGTGGAAAGTGGCGTACTTACCTACATTTTACATTTTGATATTGAAAATACACCTCTCGAATTTTGAACGTTTTTACTAAAATCTGCAGTGTTTGGAAATGCTTAGTCACGTTTCTACATACATCACCAAAATTTTGTAATTTAAGTGTATTGTTTTTATATATGTACCACTTCACCGTTGTGCGAAACTTTTTCCTGAAAAATTGTAAAAGTTGTTCGTGCCGTTTGAATTACACGGAGACGCGTCGTTTTCCGTTCGCTGCGCTGTATTTAAATAACGCGAAGATGTTGCACATAAATAACAAACAATAAAACCAATTATTTGCGCTTATTATCTTCGGATCTAAACATTATATTTGTGCATTTCCTTAAGGGTCACGATTGAGAGTAACATCATGCAACCTGAATGACATTCAAACTGTGTAATTGTTGTATTCTTTATCAACCTTGGTATTTATATCATCTGTTCTCACACTGCGGTCTCACTATCATGGATTTCCAGATTTAATTTATAATTATACTTTTCAAACAACTTAAGGTTACGTTCTTTTTCACACAATTCCCGAGACGACCGAGGAACTGGATGTAAATCATTTGGACCAAGGTGATATTCAGTGTGAGATTTATTTACACCTTTTAACAAGGATCTGTACTATTAGAAAAAATATCCGTTTGAACGTATTAGTGTTCTTACATTATTTTCTAACATACGTATTGCATCGTGGTGGATAAATTAATGCACAAAATTATCAATTTTGTTTATAATGTCTTTTCTAAAACCATGAAACAAATAGATTTATAATTACAAATATTTAAATAAAATTTCAAATTAGACATATATCAAATTTTAAAATTATAATTAAAGTGAATTCAATATGAATTTAACATTGAATACATGCCTCTGATGATGGTTATATATGTAACCAAAGCTAGTCAGGCAGAATAAAATAAATAAATAATAAAATAAAATAAAAATATTTTTTTACCAGTACCTAAGTACCAAATAATAATATAACAACCTTAAATAGATATATGTTTATAAACAGATACTTTCTCACTTCAAAACGTATATTTATTGCGAAACATCAAGTAATCAAGTAAGTATAAATAAAATATGATACCTCAGTTCATGAAAAATATTTTCAAAAAACTTAAAGATGATTAATATTTTAATTACAGTTGTATCGTAATATTACTATTTTCAAAAGTACATAAGGTACATCAAATAAAATTCTATGATTACATTCAATAACTAAGTAGGAGTAAAATATACAAGGTGACCCACAACTTCATGGCAAAAATGTAGGAGCATGCTAAAAGAGGCAAAATTAAATTAAAATGTAAATTATTTTTTCTCTAATCGCTTTTGTTTTCAAAATATAGGACCTTAAAGTATTACTTAGCAAATCAGTTTTCTTATTAACATTTTCTACATATTCACAAATAATTGCAATCATCTGTTTAAACACAGTGCCGTAGAAACAGAGGTTCCTCTATGGTTATTGCTGCATAAAAACTTTGAGGTTATGTTTTTTTTTTATATCATATACCTACCATTTTTCGATGAATAAGCTTAAGTGTCATAAAAAGGTATACTTCTTCAACTTTTTTATTATTTTAAAATAATATTATTATAAAACCTGCACTTCATTTTAAAATTCATGTGACAATTTTGCTGAATAACATAAAAAAATATTGTTTTCACTTAGGAATTTTTTCCAGTGTTATATTCGGGGTGTGTTGAGTGGAATAATTAAGTCAGACTCGAATTACAACTTAACAAGATTTATTCACTTATGTTACATTTGCGGAGGAGTGACGTGATGTGTTGCCTTCGGCTGGCCAAGTGAATCTGCCCTTCCTCTCGATGGTAATTGTTGGCGGCATGACAGGGTGAAGTTCCGAGAATTCAAGGCCGGGGTGCAGCTTGACCGATTCTAGGTGTCTAATCCTATAACAATGCATCCAGGAAAACCCAGACGTGACGGTCCTCCTAATTATCCTGGGCCATCCCTGATTATGGCCATAAACCTTTTATGACGCGAATGGCGTCAACATCCTCCGCCGCCTTGAAAGCGTTGGGTTTCAATAATTGTGAATATATATACAGATACCTATTACTATTGCATATTCCTAACTAAATTTTACATATTTATATACACTAATTGGTGGCCGTATTGGCATTCGGTACTAATGTACCCACTTCCGGGAACGCACACAGTTTCACGGTTGGTCTTTTTTTGGTCTCCGTCAGGGTGCGGACCGTGGCTACGCGCACGTGACCATCTTCTCCAGGATACACCTGTTCGATTCGTCCTGTCCTCCATTTTCCGGGGGGTATGTTATCTTCTTTGATGAGAACTAATTGACCTGGCTTTAGATTTTGTCCCAGTTCCTGTCTCCATCGTCCACGGGTTTGCAGTTCCTGTAGGTACTCTCTCTGCCAGCGCCGCCAAATATGTTGTTGCATTTGTTGGACATGCTGCCATCTAGAGAGTCTTGACAGAGGTATGTCCTCCACACTCGATTCGGGAAACGCCTTCAGAGAGTCTCCAATAAGGAAGTGGCCCGGGGTAAGGAAGGAAAAATCGTTCGGGTCATTTGTTAAAGGGGAAATAGGGCGAGAATTCATAATAGCTTCGATCTGCGCAAGTAAGGTCATCATTTCTTCCCCTGTTACGCATACGTTATTTACAACTCTCCGTAGATGATGTTTTACTCGCTTAATTGCTGCTTCCCACAATCCGCCGAAGTGAGGTGCTCGCGGTGGAATAAAATGCCATGCAATTCGGTCAATCGCCAACTCCCTGACAAGTTCGGTTTCATTATTACTTAAAAAATTATAGAACCTTTCGAGTTCGCGACTGGCCCCAACAAAATTTGTTGCGTTATCGCTGTATATATCTGTAATGATACCACGCCGCGCTATAAACCGCCGCAATGCAGCCAAGAATGCATCGGTAGTTAGATCGCTCACTAGTTCAAGATGAACTGCCTTAGTTGACATGCATATAAACAGTGCCACATAGGCCTTCGTCGCTTTGCTGTTTTTTCTCCTACTTTCCTTAATGAGGAAGGGTCCACAATAATCAACACCAGTTTTTATGAACGGGCGTAATTGCTCGGTTCGATACTGTGGTAAATCTCCCATCATTGGTTCCGCAGATGGTGGTCGCGCCTTAAAACATGCAATGCATTTACGTAACACCCCGCGGACGGCATTTCTACCCGCTATTGGCCAGTATTTTGATCGTACTAAAGCTAAGGTACCTTGTGCACCTGCATGTAATGCTGATTGGTGTGTTTTACTGATAATTAACTCGGTGACGTGATTTTTGGCCGGTAGTAATATCGGGAATTTGGAATCGAATGCTAGTTCGGAATGCCGAAGACGGCCTCCTACCCGTAATAGACCGTCGTCGTCGATGAAGGGATGTAGTGACAGTAAATGACTCTTTGGTTTTAGTCGTCGGCCAGCCTTTAAGGCTGCCATTTCATTGTTGAAATGTTCTCTTTGTACGGTGCTAAGCGTCTTTAGTGGTGCTATCCGTGACTTAGCACACAGTAGGGTGCACGATAACGCGCCGTTTGGTTCAATTGACCTGATATAAACCGTGGAACCATACGCAGCTTGACTAGCATCGCCAAATGCATGAATTTCCAACTGCGCCGCACTCGATTTTATCACCTTGCGTGGCACGCTAATAATCGAGATACTTGTTAATTCCGTTAATAATTGGCGCCAACTACCTTCTACTTCCTGCGAGATCATATCATCCCATCCTAATTGCAACTGCCAAACACGTTGGAGGAGAATTTTTGCTAATACTATTGTAGGACCTGGCAAATCTAGTGGGTCTAAAAATTGTGCAATTGTAGCTAAAATATCTCTTTTGGTAACAGGTGTTTCGTATTTTGGTTTAAATGCATGATATTCTATATCATCAATACGCGGATTCCACTGCACACCCAACATCTTAACACTATTGTCAGCTTGAATAACGATGTGTTCATCATTTGACGTATGTTCGAGATCGTTTACAATTCTCTCATCGATTTGATTTAACGTTGCTGCATTGCAAACAGCTGATTGTTCTGCTTTTATTACCACATTATTATTATTACGCTTTGTATTATATGGGTGCTGAAATGTATCTCGTAATAATTTCACCGCCACTGGATAATTAATATCTATCATCTCTAAACATTTGATCACCTCGGCTGCATCGCCTATGAGTGCAGATTTTAAATATTTCAGCTTTTGGATATTAGCCAAAGCATTGTTTTTACCAATGAGCGACTCGAAAGTTTCTATAAACAAAAGCCACTCGCGGTAACTACCATCGAACGTGGGAATGGCAATTGACGGTAATTTCGCTTGAGCACTATGTATTGAGCTACAATCCGAATGATGAGTCGATATTTTGCGTGGTATCAACTTCTTTAATTCAAAATATTTGATACTTAGTGGGTTAATATCGCCGAGTTCCGCTTCGTATTCGGGATCATACACCGATTCCTCATACTCCGCGTACTCGTCGAGGTGGCGTTTAATGTAGTCTAACTCGCTAGTAATTGTTTCATGTTCTCCTCGATATTTGCGCATGCTACGATAAACGATTCTAATGAGTTTAATTGTCGTGCAATAAATGACCGTTTTCGCGTTAGTTTTTGCACAATTGATTGGACTTCCGCTGATAATTCGGAAGCCATTATGAATTCGTTGATTGTTAGTTGATGTTTAGGGAAATTGGACTTACTCTCTACCTCTGTAGAATGTGCGATCCGCGGTTCTCGTCGCCTGCAAGACCGTGTCCGATTCTGATGTGATGTCTTCGGGCAGGACTACACTCGTTCGGTAGTTCTGCTGTCTCGAAGATTCCTCTGGTGTGGAAATTCTGCGGTGCTCGTTGACTGCAGAGCTTGTTGTGGTGCGGAGATCCCAAATCTCGTTCGATAGGTATTTCCGGCGATGACCACTTGAGTTTTTGTTGCTCGCGCTCGGCAACAACAAACTGATTCTAGTTCAAAAAACTCTTGAACCCGGTTTCGAAGGACCAAAATGTTGAGTGGAATAATTAAGTCAGACTCGAATTACAACTTAACAAGATTTATTCACTTATGTTACATTTGCGGAGGAGTGACGCGATGTGTTGCCTTCGGCTGGCCAAGTGAATCTGCCCTTCCTCTCGATGGTAATTGTTGGCGGCATGACAGGGTGAAGTTCCGAGAATTCAAGGCCGGGGTGCAGCTTGACCGATTCTAGGTGTCTAATCCTATAACAATGCATCCAGGAAAACCCAGACGTGACGGTCCTCCTAATTATCCTGGGCCATCCCTGATTATGGCCATAAACCTTTTATGACGCGAATGGCGTCAACAGGGTGAAATAGTAATAGGTTCGAAGAAAGGTGCCTAACTATATAAAACAGGTGTCTTTTTCCTCCCCATCATTAGGGTAAGATTTTGTTTTGAAAATATAGGACAATAAAGTGTTAATTAGCAAATCAGTATACTTCTTCAACTTTTTGATTATTTTATGTGTTCTGCCTAATTTAACCTCGAATATCTCAGAAACGCTTCATTTTTTCGAAGTTCAAGAAGTAAACCCTTTTCATGACAATAGAGCTAATTCACATACAAAATGGTATATGATTTAAAAAAATCCTAACTTCCTTTTATGCAGCCTTTAAAAATTTTAATTTAAATTTAATTTTGTCTTTCTTAGCATGCTCCTAGATTTATGCCACGAAGTTGTGGGACAACTTGTATATAACAGACCATTGCATTTTCTAATCCTGAACTACCTACATGTTTTTTTATGGAATTTATATTTATCTACATAATTATCTTATTTATCGATGAAGTATTGATAAATTATGTTTCGTGGTAAAACTGGAATATTCTCAGAAAATTGGACGTAAATTCAATTGTGCATATATTGTGTATTGCTTTATCTTAGAATATTATTGTTTTTAATGTTATTGTCTATCTCATAATTTGTCATTGAACCTATTTTTAATATACAAAAACCTTTGATTGTAAATACACAATATTATGCAATACAAAACATTTTAAGTTCTACACATCAACCATATTGTGGTCGTCCGATTTTATTGTGACTGTTTTTCAAAAATGTCTGCTATGTGGAAGTGTAAACTCGTTTGTGATCACTATAATTTAAAAACGTACGTACTTGTAAGTTTGTAACGTTTGTTACAAAGTTTGTCACGTTTGTAATTTTGCTTGAATATTTTCAAATAATTACCAAAAAAGTTTTCTTTAATAGTAACAATTATTAAGGTTGTTATATAATTATTTAGTACTTACTGGTAAAAAAATAATTTACCAAAAATAATTATTAATTATTATTAATTAATAATTAATTAATTATAAATATCAATCAAGATGCAATTTATGCTATCGAAGAGGTACTTATCAGTGAACATTTTAAGAAAACTTTTAAAAAAATGTGCGTATTTCGAAAATATTGAAAAAACCAAAAAAGCAACGAACAATGTGCTCTCTAGCGGAGGATTTTTCCTACGGTTTTCGTGTTGTCGATTTCCCCTGTAGTGTACAACTCAGATATAAAATTTCATTGACTTTGTTCCACTCGTTCGTGGAAAGTACTTCGGAAATATTTTATTTTCTAGTTCAATATCATTAGGAATTATTATAATTCTGACAATACTTATATTATATTTTATAATTCAATATCATTATTAATTATTATAATTCTGACAATTGTTAAAAACAATTGACACAAGAACACAAGAAAAGATAAATGTGTTAAAGTGATTTTGTCTTTCAAAATGTGACTACTAAATTTTCTATGCAGATGAGTTAAACTATGTATAAAACTGTAAACAATGATAATCACAGTTATTATAACTAATAGCTTCAAGTGGGTTCAATACATTTCTTTAATATCGCAATACACGCGGATTTGCTGCGCAGGAAATGATTGTTCTCGTTTTTTTTTATTACAAAGGCAGCATTTTTGCGATGCCTTGACCGCGATAATTCAATAATAGTGAACTTTTACTCTCATTCACGTTTTTCGTGTGGCTGCTGACAACTAGAGCGATACTCGGCATTTATTGATGGTTGCCCGTGGGGCATTCAGGCAATCCTGCATAATTAAATCAATACAAATATTGCGCACCAACATAATTTTATTTGAGTCTGGGATGGTGTAATGTTATCCTGATTATTTGTTATTTGATCTGGATTGGTGCTAACCTGACAGTGCATCAAAGTGGTTAATCAAAGTGAATCCAATTTTTTACCAACCACTTTGATTAACTAATTTGTATAAAGTGGATTCATTTCGATTTACCACTTTAATTAACCTGACACTGCACCAACGCAAACCACTTTGATTAACTAATTTGAATAAAGTGGATTCAATTTGTTTTAACACATTAAGTAATCTGACAGTACACCAACCCAAACCCAATTACAAATAATCAGAATGGACCAAACCTCATTTATATACTATTTTATTTATTGATTTCCAAATTGTCTTTCCACTTTGACTAACCACTTTTATTAACGAATTTAATTGAAGTGAATCCACTTTGATTAATCTGAGTGTACCAACCCAAACAACCCAAGTACAAATAATCAGGATGGATAAAACTCATTCTTATACTTATATATTATTATACATATTTTATTCTTATATATTATACTTATATATTATTCTCATATATTATATTTATTGATTCTGCACCCATCATCACATTAAAGAACACTTCATATTTTACTTATTTACAATATAATGATATGATATGATAATGATGTATGATATATGTTTCTTGGTAATAAAGCGAGTGTGAAGTACCAAGGCTTAATGCAAAAACAATTTTTCAAATTATCCTTCAAATATAATTTTATATGTATTATCATCAGATCAAAGAATTTTTAAGCACCTTACAAATTTTCGTTTTCGCCCAAAAATATTTGTGCATATTTTAAGTGCATGGTAACCATTAATATGCACAGATCTAAATATAAACCCTAGATTTTAATAAATGATTTTCATATTTTAGGCATTATATTTGGTTTTGTTTAATCTTACCAAATTATAACATAAAATGATTTCAGCTATTACGAAACAAGAGAAAAAAATTCAAGAACGCAATATATCAGTTTATTGCCGCTCATAGATCTAATATTCACGTAATTCCACAAGTCTAAGTGTTGATATAAAAAGGCAATTATTAAGCAAATAATATGTCAAGGTTATGCAAATCTATCATCACTGCAATGAAAATAATAACAACGCGCCTCTCTCCGCGTCCGCTTCTCTGCACTTTAAAATCCCATTGTTTTCGGTTTTTTCTCACAAAAAAAGCACGCTCCTCCGGATTTTGCAAATTAACATTTTAATCGACACACGAATTGTGCATCAGCTTTGATTCCAGGCAGTGATTGCCATAACAACATCGAGGTGCTATTAAGATCGCTCAACATCTTTGTTTCTATAAATGTGCACGATGACTCAGGCAGCCTTAGGTTCCCCTCTTATTAATGTTTAATTTATATTATTTTATGCTGTTGCGAAACGGAGTGTTGATTCTTTTGTGCTCGCCACCGCTTTGAATGTTTGATTAATTAATTGCAGCGCGGTTAGTCATTGATACCTTTTTTTTATCGATATTAATAATAACGTTCCTGCATATTTCCATCTTAATCAAAACATACAATTCTCATACAACAAATCGAACCCACCTTTACAATTCTACACCATACAAACTCAATGTAGTTAATTTTCTAAAATGTACGTGTAAATTCGCTCCTAATTCTTTTTTTTTAAAGCAGTTTAAAAAACTTAATCGTGCTCAGAAATTACATTTCAGATTCCTGAATTAACAAGGGATTTCTAAATTCTAGAAATAAAGAGCGATAAATAGTACAGATTTTTTCTGAAAAAATGTAATAAATAAAAATAATATATAATATATAATAAATAATAAGAGATCAAAGGAGACGAGTTTTCAGAAAATTATAAATATTCTACAACAATTACAAACAATGTAATACTACTTTTAATAAGTAGTTATTTCTTGAAGCCCATATACAAGCATACAATTTTTCATTCCATTTCAAATTTATCAAGTTTTCCTGTCCAGTACAAGCCACTGAAAGGATAACATTTAAAACTTTGGACATAACACGAGTAGTACCTATAACTATTCATAACTAACTCCGTTTTTCTTAATTTTTAAATAAATCCTCAGAACGGTTTTGTTGTGTTGACCCTTGTTTTCAACATTTTATTGAGAAAAATCTAAATGACTAGCACTAAACTTTAAAATGAAAAATTGTTCAGATTTAACGAAATTGTGCTGCAATAAAATATCCCAAATTATAACAGTGTTCCTTTAAAAAAAAGTATATTATATTGATTTTATCATATATCGAACACCTATATGTATAGTTGAAACTAATTTTAGTATATATATGCAATTTTTGGTATGATGAAACTTTTATTCCAATTTTTTTTTTTTTAAATTAAACGAGATATCCTCCGATCCCTGTTGACTCACCCCGTATAATATTCATGTACTAACAATAATAATAATAATAATAATTCCTACTACTCCTCCACCTAATAGCCAAGTTTCCCATAATTCAATACAAACTGATTTTTCTAAGTAAGCGAAGAGGGCAATTTCTCCAACCAATTTAGAGAACATAAGAACCTTGCCTAGAACCTTCAATGAAAATATTTTTCAAATTTCTGTCGTATTTTTTTAAATATTTTGTTTTACTACTCATTGATTACACTCAATTCTTGAAGAGTTAAGTTTAGGTTAAGATGTATCCGAGGCAAATTGATGGTTGGTCATATGTGATCAGTTTTAATATGTAACATAAGAATAATAAATATGTTATCCAAAAGAAAAAAAATGATTACACTCATCAACACAATGTTACGTAAATAGTCCATTCCGATAGAATATTTTGCGCTGAATTTAAAACCGTCAAAAAATTGTTTCTAACCTCTTCTTAACTGAACACGTGTTTCGTAAGTAAATAGTGAAAACACATGCAAAACAAATTGACCTCTAACATTTTTTTTTTCATTTCGAACCTATGCATAGTAAATACTTTCCGAAATATTCATTTCAATTGAAGGAACAACACATTTACAACAACAACACACAAGTATGGGATCATACTTTAGAGAAAATGTTATATTTTCTCTCATTTTACTTTAAACTACATTTTTCGAAATGATTTTATTTTGTAGGGAATATGAACAGTATGTTGAAACCGCTTTGAATAGGGATTTTTGTTTGTGAAAAGTTTCGACTCGTTATATAATTTCAAAGTTCTTTTTATGATTTTTTCTATAATTTTAATAATACGAAAGCTCAGAGTTCAATAATATTTTATTTTGGGATCAAACCTTAAAACGAGTATCAAATACGAGTATTCGAAAATTCTTATATTTTCCTCTCATTTTTTTTAAATTAGATTTTTTATTTTTCATAGTATGGCATTTTTGTTCGTGTTTCTTGGGAACTTTACTATTATTTTATTTTACTTTATTTTACTACTTTACAATTATTGGCTTTCTTTATGTGTTTTCTGTAGAGGTGTACACAACTTTATTTTATATAGTGTATTTTTAAATAAGTGACAAATATTTTATTGAAAACTTCTGTGATACACAATTGTTGTAGTGTTAAGAACGGCTGGACTTTAAATGTTTAATTTGACTTGTGTAAAACTTTAAAGTTACTTAACAACAATAAAATACTTTACTTTACTTTACTTTATTCATGGATTTTCTACTCATGTTTTTCTGTTTCAGAAAGAAAGTTTTCATAAAATTAGAAAATTTCAATATTTTTCTCATTTCTCTCTTCTCTGTCTTTTCTTTCTTTACTGTATAAACTACATATTTCTAATATATTTTACTTTTGTCGCGAATTAGAACAGTTCTCCATTTATTTTGTGAAATGTTACGACTCGTCATATTATTTTAAAGTTTTTCTATAACTATAATAATTTGCTATAATTTTAATAATACATAAGTATGTGGAATCTCAGAGTTTAATAATATTTTATTTTAGTATCAAACTTTAGAGTGAGTTTCAAAATATTCGAAAAGTTTCATGTTTTTCTCGCATTTCTTTTAAAATTGCATTATTTGTTTTTTATTGTATGGCATTTTTGTTATTTTTTCTTGGAAACTTTACTATTCATCGATTTTCTACTCTTCTTTTTCGTTTTCTAAAGAAAGTTTAATGAAATTTGAAATTATACATGTTTTCTCTCTATTCTCTTTAAACTACATTTTTCAAAAATATTTTATTTTCGTTGTGAATTTAAACATTCCTTCATTTTTTTTTTGTGAAAAGTTACGACTCGTCATATTATTTCAAAGGTTTTTAATGAAATTTACTAGTGGTATAATTATAATAATACATAAGTATATCAAAGCTCAGAGTTTAATAATATTTTATTTTAGTATCAAAATTTAGAGTGAGTTTCAAAATATTCGAAAAGTTTCATGTTTTTCTCGCATTTCTTTTGAAATTGCATTATTGGTTTTTCATTGTATGGCATTTTTGTTATTTTTTCTTGGAAACTTTACTATTCAATTTTCTACTAATATTTTTCTGTTTCTAAAAAAAGTTTCTTAAAAATCGTAAGTTTCGATATTTTCTCTTTTCTCTTTACTACATTTTTCGAAAATATTTTCCATTTCTTGAGAATTAGAACAGTTCTGCATTTGTTTTTTGTGAAAAGTTACGACTAGTCATATTATTTCAAAGTTATTTTAATGAAATTTACTATAATTTTAATAATGCGTAAGCATGTGGAAGCTCAGAGTTCAATAATATTTTATTTTGGTATCAAACTTTAAAGCGAGTTTCAAAAAATTCGAGAAGTCATTCGACATTCTACCCATCTATTTATTTTTCTAATAGTTCAAAATAATTGATATTTTCTATTTTATCTCTTTTCTCTTTAAACTACAATTTTTAATAATATTTTACTTTTGTTAGGAATTTTAACATTCCTTCATTTTTTGTAAACAATTACGACTCATATTATTTCAAAGTTTTTTTAATGAATTTACTATAATTTTAATAATACATAAATATGTGAAACTATAAAACGGGTTTTAAAATATTTTAAAATTCCAAGTTTGGTTTTCACTATATGGCATTTTTGTTATATTTCCTTGGGAATTTTACTATTCATCGACTTTCTACTCATATCTCTTTCTAAAGAAAGTCTCATAAAATTTAGGAATTTTCACATTTTCTCTCTTTTTAAAGTACATTTTATTATTTTACTTTTGTTGGGAACTTAAACAGTTCTCAATTTTTATTTATGAAAAGTTACGACTCGTCTTATTATTTCAAAGTTTTTTTAATGAATTTTACTGTAATTTTAATAATATATAGTACAGTACAGTACACAGTATGTGAAAGCTCAGAGTTCAATAATATTTTATTTTGGGACCAACTTTAAACCAAGTTCTAAACAATTCGAAAATGTCCATGATTTCCGCTCATTTTTCTTGATGTTAAGATAATTAAGATTTCTCTTATTTTTTTATTTTTGGCATATTTGGCATTTTTGTTATTTTTTTCTTGAAAATTTTACAATTCATCAACTTTTCTCTTCACCATTTTTTTTTTGCGGATTTTTTTTACGATTTATCATATTATTTTATACTTAGTTTATTTATGGAATTTTTCGGATTTTAATGATTGCTATACAAAAGATCATAGTTTAATTGATATTGTTTGTTTTTAAATCAAACAGTAAAGGAAGCTTCATAAAATTCGAATTTAAATCTTTTAAAATCTAATATTATTAAAATATTTCGCATATTTATATATGTACTTACTTTTTGTTGGGATATTTTTTACTATTATTATCGAATTTCTAGAATTTTCTATTCTTTTTTGTGGCGAGTTAATACTATTCGTCATATTGTTTTGTATATTCTTTAGGAATTTTCCAGGATTTTAATGATATTTAATAGTACATTATGATAAAAGTGCATAAGGGAGCTTTTCAATTCTGGGCTTTTAAACTCTTGTAATATTTCGATTTTACATTCAAAATTGCCACAATATTTTGTGGCATTTTTTTCAAATTTTTGTGAAAGTTTAGTGCACCTTATGCAATTATTTGTACTCATATGTTTATATTTTTATATAATAATTTCCTAATATAAATCACTGAAATTCAGAACAGTTTTCTAAAAGTTCTTAGAGTTCTTAGAGGAGAATGAACTTTTATTTTATATACATATTTACAACATACTTAATACATATAATAAGTCATACATAACTACATTGATATATGATGTGATGCATACGTGATAAGATACGTATTAGAGTAGATAGATGATGTACTACGTGCAATTCTGCAATTCTATGTAATTCTTGTCGACTTTCCACAACATCTAGGAACTTTTAGAAAATAGTTCAGGCCTGAAAATCTGAAACAAACAAATATTAATGCTCCTTTTTTTTTCTACTTCGCCTGAAATCTAAAAAGAAATAGGTATCGAAACAGGTAAATGCATCGTAAGGTGTTTTGCTTACTTTGCAAAATCTGAAAACTTTTACAAAATTTCAGGTGTAGAAATAAAGTTATAAATCTAAAAAGTTTGCAGTTATAATTTGTGAATTTTTAAATTGCAAATTTATGGAAAATTTACAGAAAACAACGCACTCTGATAAATATACATTAAACTTTATAGTTAGAAGTTATTTTGTAGTGATCTTTATTCGTTATTCGTGTTAATGAAACGGCGCTTATCTCAATATCAGATATTAGGCATAGAAAAATGTGCAAAAAAAACACTTTTTAATAACTTATGATAAAATTTTTAGTGTGTTTGTGTAAACTTCACAATTTGTATTTGAAGATTCACTTATTTAGGCAATTCGTAATTTTGGTGAACACTCGTAGTAATTAGTTTAGTATTAGATTTGTATGTAGTATATTTGGAGACAATTGTTATGATAATTTTACGAAGATTGTGTATAAATAAGTTCTATTAAATTTTCTGCAATTTTCATTCAATTTTTACGATTTCTTAATTGATCTTATGTATTACATTGTCATAATATGTTATAGATGTATTAAACATTAATTAATACTCCTAATACTGTCTTGGGATATGTACTAAAAGGTTGAGAACTACTAGAAACGGGATCCCCCTTAATAAATGTTTTAGAATTTAGGTAAATTTCTGTGTTTATATATCAGCTCAATATTATGCCTGTTGCTATTCACGAGGCACAATTTTAATGACACGTTGCTGGCAGAGAAATTAAATGAATGGGCCGGTGTCATTGAAAAACATCGACCCGCGTAAATGTGTATCAATGACAAACTCCCATTGTGTTATAACACACATCATCGGAAGCGGGTGTCGCAATGGAGGTTTTCAATTAAATATATAGAGCGGGCCGTGAATGCAATCGTTGGTAAATTGCTCCAATTTGCAGTGAGTCAACAGGATATGGCAAGGTCCAGCGGACAATGGAATCATGTTGGGCGCGAACTCGAATTGGAGCGTGATGTCGCGATTGTTACGTAACCGTTGATGGCCTATTCAAATTGATACCGCGCTTATTATTTATTGCTTGGAATGTTTCTACACTGCCGGCAGATTTATTCCTCTACGTAGACAAATTGCGACCAATAATAATAAGCGTTGGCATTATGTACCTATCATTAATAAAATGTTACAGATATAGAAACGCAGCGCTGATGCCGATCCCGATACAGGATAATTTGCATTTTATTATGTCACCGCCACAGATCTCGTCGCGATTGCCATCATCATCAATTACAAAAGTGCACTTCCATAACTGAATATGCATGTTCAGCTCTTGGTAATGAATCTAGAGCATAGGAAATTACTTCAGATTATCTCGTCTTATATTGTGACGCGAATTAGTACATTATTTTGCATAATGCAGGCAATTTCCTTGGAACAAGTAAATTGCAAATCCACTTTCCGTTTTTTTATTAATTTAACTGTGTCACATTTAACATAAGCAAGATAATACTAAGGTCGCCTGAGCAGCGGAAAATCCAACAGGGAGAAAGAAAGGCCAAACAACAGAAAACTGAAAGCGAAAATAACAAAGAAGAACAAAACAATGAAAAGATGGAAGAACTGAAAGGGATGATGCAAGATTTAATCCGGGTGGTGAGGAAAGCTAGAAAAGACCAACGAAGAGATACAGAAAAACAGCGAAGAACTAAAAGAACTAAAATACGAAATGCAAACAATAAGAAGAGAATCAAATGAGAAGGAAGAAAAGTGGGAAAACGTAAAACAATCGATGACGACAAAAATAAAAGACCTAGAGGAACGAGTGAAAAGCGCAGAAAATGAAAATTAGAGAAATAATATCGTAATAAAAGGGTTAAACAGCAAAGGAGAAAAAGTAAAAGAAGATATAGAGGAATTCCTAACAATACAAATAAAAATAAAACGCGCATACAAAATAAACAAATACTTAACAAAACAAAACTACTTAACAATATAATATACTCTGATACTTAAATAAATAAATCTAGACTTGATACTAGTAGAAGTGGAAACGTGGGAGATGAAAAAAGAAATCATGAAAGCCAAGAATAATACACATCATACTAGAATATATATAGAAAATGATTTAACGTTGGAAGAAAGAAAAGTGCAAAGAGAAATTAGAAACATAGTGAAGGAAGAAAAAGGTAAAGGAAATGAAGTAAGAATGGGCTACAGAAAAATAGTAATTAATGGAACAGAATGCAGATGGAACAAAGGGAGAAAAGGAATGGAAGTAATAGAAGGTGCAAAAATGGGTTCAAAAAACTAAACCAAAAACCAAGACAGAAAACAAACAGCGGCAAACACACAGGACATGAATATGGAAAACAACGATAAGATAGATAATATAGAAAAGAACGCAAAATAATAAATAACAAAATAAAAATAGAAATAAAGGAGGAAGGGAAAAAGTCGAAAACCAGAACGAAATAATAGAAAAAATAACAATAGGGACACGAAACATTAGAGGATACATAGGAAAATAAGCAACTGGTGGAGGAGATGAGAAAACATAAAATGAAAATAATAGGAATTACCGAAACAAAAAAAAAGGTTACGCAATAGAAAATATACATGGAGGATACCAGTTGATATGGGCAGGAGTAGATGAAAAGGAAAGAGCGAAAGGAGGAATAGGAATTATAATAACACCGGAAAGGATAAAAGATGTAATAAAAGAAAAACATATAAACGAAAGAATAACGACCATAGAAATCAAACTAGTCGCGGATGAAACATGGACACTGATAGTAGCTTACGGACCGAACGAAGACGCAAAGAAAGAAGAGAAATACACACTCTTTGAAAACATAAAAAGAGAAGTAGATGAAGGAAAAGTACACATAATGATAATGGGAGATCTAAACGGAAGAGTGCAATGCCAAACTAGCTGTATAGAAGAGATCATGGGAAAAGAAGGAGAAGAAATTAAAAACAACAATGGGGAAAGAATAATACAATTATGCATTAAAAACAACCTTGTGATAACAAATACAAAATTCAAACATAAAAACATATACAAGTACATAAGGGAACAGCCAAGCAGAAACGAAAGATTGATAATAGACTACCACCTAATTAATAGAAACAGCTGAAACAAAGTAATGAATGTAAGAGTTTCAGGCAAGCTGAAATAGGAAGTGACCACCATCTACTAAAAATGGACATGTGTTGGAAGAAAATACAAAAAACAGACAAGAGGAAGATAAAAGCCTATAGATTAAAAGAAACACAAACACAAGAGAAATACAAAGAGATACTACAAAATAAATTCAGAGAGAGCGAAATGAAGCTAAACATAGAAGGAAAATGGGAAACATTCAAAAGAAATATACTAGAAGGGCCAGGGAGACCTGCGCAACAACAAAATTCGGAAACAGGGAAATGAAAAAGACAAACTGGTGGACAGAGGAAGTCAAAAAAGAGATAAAGCACAAAAAAGAAAAATGAAAACGATAGCTACAAACAAAAAAATATAGAAGATTATGAAAAATACAAAGGAAAGGAAACAAAACAAATTTATTAACAAAAGAAGCAAAACAAAAGTCATGGACGAAATTTGGTGAAAGAATGAATGAGACTTTTGGGCAGAACCAGAAACTATTCTACGGAACACTAAAGCAACTAAAACAAAAAAGAGAACACAACGTCATGAACATAAAAGATAAAAATGAAACAATTATCACAAATGAAGAGGAGATAATGGAAAGATGGAGACAATATTTCAAAGAATTAGCCGAACAGGATGAAGAAGATGACGTAACACAAGAATGGGAGGAAAAGTCGCAACAAAGGCAAGAAAGGCAAACTTTTTGGGTCCTGTTTTTAATTACAATTTCATGAAGTAAAATATATCAGAAAATTGGACTTATTTTCTACAATGTCTGGTAAATTTATAAAATTGTCGTAAACTTTAATAGTATATGGGGCTTTCTCAATATAGAGTTACTATCCTGATTATATTCATGATCAAATAAAAACAGTTATTGTAATATTGACGAACACGAAAAATCAAAAAAATCATTTATAGAATAATAGAATAAAGAAATCAAGAAAAAATGTTTAGGAAACGTACAGACAAGCGTTACAGTTTTATGAAAATACAACAAGAATCCTAATAGCTGAATATTGTCCCAAATAAGGTGCAACATATCAACGCACCTCTCAAACTGACAATTTACACAAAAATATCTGTCGATGTTAATTTAATTTTGGAATTAATTTTTTTATAACAAATTCAAATTTACAAAGTTTTATAAAAATTTACTACCTAGGTACATGAAATAAATCGTGAAAAGCAAATTTCAAATTCTGACAGAAATGCACATTTTTGGTCTCCTCATCTCAAAATGACATTCTACACTAAAATGTCAGCCGATGTTAGATGAATCAATTTTGGAATTAAGATTTTTATAAAAATTCATAAGAATAGAGGGAAGAGAGAAGAGGGAATAACATAAATATCGAAACTAATAAGTGACATAATAAGGAGCGAGGAAATACCAAGAAAATGGAATAAAGGAATAATTCTACCAATACATAAGAAAGGGGATAAAAGAATATGCGAAAGTTACAGACGAATCACACTAACAAGTATACCAAGTAAGATAATGACCACGGTACTAGAAAAAGGGATGCGAAACAAATTAGAAACAACAATAGAGGACAGCCAATGAAAAAGACAAACTGGTGCACAGAGGAAAGCCAAATGGAGATAAAAGACAAAAAAGAGAAATGCAAAAGATACCTACAAACAAAAAAAAAGAAGATTATGAAACATACAAAGGAAAGAGAAACAAAACGAATTCAATAATATAAGAAACAAAACAAAAGCATGGACGAAATTTGGTGAGAGAATGAATGAGAATTTTGGGCAGAACCAAAAACTATTCTACGGAAACTAAAGTAACTAAAACAAAAAAAAACACAACATGATGAACATAAATGATAAACATGGAACAATTATCACGAATGAAGACAAGATAATGGAAAGATGGAGACAATATTTCAAAGAATTAATCGAAAAGTATAAGAAGCAATAAAAAAACTAAAAAACGGGAAAGCTCCAGGAACAGACGATATAACCCTAGAGATTATGAAACACATGGGATAAGAGGGAATAACACAAATAAAGAAACTAATAAATGACATATTAAGCCGCGAGGAAGCATCAAGAGAATGGAATGAAGGAATAATTCTACCAATACATTAGAAAGGGGATAAAGGAATATGCGAACACTCTAGAGGAGTCACACTAACAAGTATACCAAGTAAGATAATGACCAGGATACTGGAAAAAGGATGCGAGACAAACTAGAAATAACATTTATAAGACAGCCAGTGCGAATTCTGAAGAGGGAGAAGTATGCAAGACCAAATCTTCATACTCAGACAGCTAAGCTAGAAACTTATTAAGAAGAACAGAGAAATTCACATATACTTCGTAGATCTCGAAAAGGCATTCGAGAGGATACGGAGAGAAGACATGGAACGAACTAGCAGAAAGAGGAATAGAGGAGGAAATAATAAATGTAGTAAAATATATGTACCGAGAAAACAGAAATATTGTGAGAACAAACAGTGAGGAATCAAAAGAATTCGAAATGAAGAAAGGAGTTAAATATGGATACGTGCTAAGCGCTTTGCTTTCAAAATTGTATTGGATAAGGCGATGAAGAAAGCAAAGCAAAAATTGAAATTGCTAAAAATTGGATACCGGAAAATGGAGATAACATAAATAGCAGAACTACTATACGCGGATGACATGGCAATAATTGCAGAAACGATTAAGAATTGCAATACAACATGGAAATAATTGAGAAAGAGATTAAGAAAGTAAACATGAAAATAAACTACGAAAAGACAAAAACAATGATAATTGCCAAAGAGAAAAAAAGAAACACGAAATAAAAATACAAGCAAAAAAATGAAGAACAATACCGATATTTAGGAACAATCATACAAAGCCATTGCTCTGAAAGATAATGAAAGAAAATCCTGGCTGTGGAGAAAAACCCTAACTGAGTGATGCACGGGCGTAATTGATTATAGTGCTCTCCTATAGTGAGGAATAGCGCCGATAATACACAAATACAATAATGGCGCACATGTAAGAAAAACCCTGCTCACTCAAGCGATGCACTTTTAGTAACCGAATGCGTTTTCGGTGGCGCAATTAAATCTACAAAACACGACTTCAAGGTTTGTCCGCATATAAGAAACTATACAACAAGTAAGGTTATAATTAAAAGCCTTACAACAACTAGAGTTTATATTTACAAACTTTACAACAAATAAGGTTAATAATTAAAAACCTTACAACAAATAAGGTTTATAATTAAAAGGCGCTGTAATATTGTTGAAAAAAAGGAGGAATAATATTTCATTACTAATTTACCATTGTAAATTAGATAATGAAATAGAAGATACAATAGGAAAAACAGCAAAACCATATAACATGTTAAAAACACCTTTTTTGGCAAGAAGGAGATATCAAGAGATACAAAAACAGAAATAGTCAAAAAAGTAAATTAGACCAACGCTAACTTACAGCAGCGAAACATGAACGTTGACAGGAAAACAAATAAAATGAATAAATGCCACGGAGATGAGATTCCTGAGAAAAATAGGAAACAAAACAAGAAGAGACAGGATATGGAACGAGACGCACAGGAAAAACTTAAAAATAAAACCAATACAGGAAAAAAATAACAAAAGGCAAAATGAGGTGGTATGGACACCTGAGACGAATGAGAGAAGAAAGAAACACTAAGAAAATATACGAGGTAAGAGCATCTGGGAAACAACAAAGAAGAAGACCGAGAAAAGAGTGGAACAGCTCAATAAAAGAAGAGGCAACAAGAAAAGGGAACACAAGGGAAGAAATAAAGGAATTAACAAAAGAAATGAGGAAATGGAGAGAATATTATAAAAATTAATAATGTATGCCTCTCACCGAAAGGT
The DNA here is from genome assembly GCA_951805005.1 of Othius punctulatus. NCBI lineage: Eukaryota > Metazoa > Arthropoda > Insecta > Coleoptera > Staphylinidae > Othius > Othius punctulatus. The sequence continues at coordinate 30,840,768 of OX638138.1, read as the reverse complement.
AGAAAGTCAAAAGAATAAATAAATAAAATAAACTGAGTCAAGTGTTTCACTGCTTTCACAATAATTGTCAAAAGGTATAACACCATTACACATTTCCAAATTATCACAATCTTCGTAATAGGATAACCAAATCTTGAGCTAAAATAAAATGTTAATATTATAAGTCAAAAAGATCCTTGCAGCTCAAGAATTCGAATTAGAATTTAATGTAGAATTAAAAAATGTATTATAATAACCGGAAACACCAAAAATATTATAATTTACTTGAACATCATCGAAAGCTACAAATTTTGAACAAAATTAGACTATTACGTAATTGTAGCTGCCACTCTCTATGAATCTGTGAGTCTCTAATGCGAATAACGCTCTAACAGGTGAAGTATGTAACACATGCATAAGTTCAGGCCCGATGATTTTACCGCAAAATAATCTAGATGAACATGACTGACCGATAACAGTATGCAAACGAGATTTAGTCCAGATAAAAGGCGCACGAAATATCTACATATGGCCGCCTTTCCCACGCACCTTCGAGGAACTCTTTCCTCGTGATACAATACATTAAAAATTCGCAGGTATTCCAGTCCACTATATTATAATTCAAAAGTTCCTTCCCAGTAACAGACTACTTCAGTGGAAACTGCCGCACACGCATTATATTTAAACCTAGAAATACTCTTAACTCGCACGTATAAAATCTTTTATGGGTACTTACCTGCGAGTTCCTCTGCTCTATTTATTTGAAAGCACTTTCTTTTTATTGCAAAATATTTTAACTACCTGCAGGTATTACGCCGCATTTTTCAGTGCCTGGCAAGAAGAATGGCATTAGCATTTGCAACTACTATGAAGCGCACGTTATTATGCCTGCACACGGTTCAAATTAAAATGTGTCGATGATTATAATTAAAACAATATTTATTGCCCTTTCAAGAGCGTTTGACCTGATATTTTAATAACTAATGGAAATGCATGTGTGTGGCATATCTACGGTTCATCGTGACTTAACAATGTTAAGTTACCATCATGTATAGCGGGTCTTACTCATAAATTAATCACTGCACATTGTAGCAGTCGTGTTTATTAATTACTAAGAAGAAAAGGTATTATGTTTCTCTCGTGCGTTTTTTTATGTGAATTATGAATGTACAAAGGTGATGAAAGAGGGAATTGTTGATATTGAGTAATTAGTAATTACATTTCTGTACGTGCGGGCATTTGAATAACGTACATGCAACACGCATTTTTGACACATATTCGGCTGTGATTAAGTGTTATGTTACTTTTAAGGTGTTCGTGAATTACATCAGGAAATATGTGATACAAGTTTGTCTCTATCACTGAGAATATAAAACTAATTGCACATAAATGAAAAACTAATTTGAAACTATCATAAGAATAATATCAAATATCTGTGATTCTAAGATATTATTTATTGCTATAATAAGCAATAAGCAGTAGACAATTCGAGATTTGAAAAAAATGTTGAAGTGAACAGAGAAATAAGATGGAACCATTCAAAATACACAAACTGCAAAACAAATAAAAATTTCATACGAAACAAAAGCATCACAGTAATTGCAAGTTACATTATCATACAACCATAGTAATTAATAAATATAACTGCCAAGTACTAAATACCAACTACCAAGAAACTGCCAAAATAATAAATAAAACAATATACAATAAAATATAAAAATATCATTCATGCCTCTGAAGATGGTAATATAATAATTATCGAATTAAGCGTCACAGTGATTGCAACTTAAATTTTCATACTATCATAGTAATTAATAAATTATACTACAAAGTACCAAATACTAGGTACCAAGAAACTGCGAAAATAGTAAATATAACAATATAAAATAACATATAAAAATATTATTCATCCACACACGTGCGGAATTCTCTCTCACAGTTTTAAGCGAAAAGTGCTAGAAAATCAAATCTAAATTTAATTTGGGTACAATCGTTGAAGATGGGTGAGGACGAGACCACAGATTCCTCGTTCAAAGAACCCTCAGAACGGAGAAAGCGTGGACGCCCGAAGGGTACGGCTAAGGCCATGCCGAACAGCAAAAAATTGGCAACACAAACACACACACAAACACACGGGGGTGAGACTGATATAAGTAACCACTCTACACAAACCACCCCATCCACACCCACACAACAAAAAAGTGCAGCCACAGATACCACTAGTCCCACACTAAAGATTAACGCCCACAACAGACAACAGAATGCAATGCACAAAGAGAAAATGAAACAAATACACAGTACACTAACAAACACATTCTCCATCACTACAACCAACCCCAATCTCACACGTTACGAACTATCTACATCATGGGAGAAAATTCAACAACAAGAGGGAGTGACAGCCACAACCGACATCATTATCAAAATAAAGGATGGGTTCGTACTTAAAACCAACATAGACACAGTCACCGCAAAACAACTGCTAAACAAACTAATTAACACACACGCAATTCAAACATACAGGGAATCTACACACTCGCCCACCCACAACAACACCCAAACGCAAGGATATCAACAAATGTCATACTCTGCAATCATTCGTTTCGTCGAACAGGAGATCCCCGAAACGGAGATAAGCTTACATCTGTCAACACACAACATACCACACAGATATTGCAAAAGGATCGTATCCAGAGCTACCAACTTGCCCACACAAATGATCCGCATCATAACTAGTGACAAAACAGCCTACGAAGCCATTTTAAAGGGAATTTATTTCAAACACTGTCACTACCCCGTCATGGAAAGCCTTGCCCCTGCCCCTATCCCACAATTGTGTGGAAAATGCAATCTTTACGACCACACAACGGAAAACTGTCCCACTCCGGTGAAATGCGGAAAGTGCGCTGGCGCGCACTTAAGCCACAATTGTACATCACAGCTGCCCGAGGTCTGCAAGAGATGCCACATACCCGGACATGGCGCTTGGAGCGCGAAATGCGAACTACGCCCGAAGGCACCGATTGCAGGAATCCCGAACATAAAAATTAAAGCAGTCAACAAGAAGTCTGCACAAATGGACCAACAAATTACAAAATCACGCATTCACACCTCCATCACCATTCATGATCATATTATAAACACATACACAAATAAAATAAACTCACCAAAACATACAGACAGACAAGCATTAATTAAAAAACTAAAAGAAAGATTTATTGACGCATACAGAGTAGACACTGCTTTATCATTTTCAGGAAACAGACTCTACATCATCATGTTCGACCTAGACGACATTGAAGCAATCTCACCTACGGAACCTGCAGATGGACTGGGAGTCGGCACAGCTACTGTCAGTGTAAATCCCTGTCGGTAGAAGTAGTCCCCTCAAGATTGGTCAAACTTATATACAATAACATCAATGGATATTCCTCAAAAAAAACCTTACTATACAATTACATGGAATCAAACGACATAGACGGCTGCCTGCTGGTAGAAACAAAGACGAAGAACGATACTAACACGAACTACAGAAACTGGACCACATTGATAAGACACGGACAACCCATCCAGAACGCCCGAGGAGGTGCTCTGGCTCAATTCCGACCAGACTGCCAAGTAGGTAAAGCCAACCCCCCTAGCCTAACCAACCCACTAAATGACTGCCTCCACTGGACAATCCCATTCCAAAACGACAAGCTCCACATATTCCTGATTTACATACACGCGACATCCCCTCTAGAACAAAATATATTTATTAAAGCATCACTATATAAATATGCCATCATAATAGGCGACTTCAATTTAAACGGACAGAAAAGTAGACAATTACAAACATTCCTACAGAACTCCGACTTCACTAGACGACGCACAGACCCAACATTCATCATGCCAAATAACAATGACAGCACCCCCGACATCATACTACACACAGAAAACCTAACAAACAATTTAACTGACGTGACACTAATACCAGATTTATGCTCAGACCATCTAGGAATAAAGTTCACAATAGACACGCATACACTGACGGCAACCATAACCCCCTCACATTCCAGCATAATTAAAAAGGACAATTACAAATACGTTACACAAGACATAAGCAACTACCTGACCAACTTAAACTCGGACGAAATAGACTTAGACCATATCACAGAATTTCAAGATACAATGACAAACATAATAAAGAAATACTCTACCACAACCAGTTACAAATTCTATAAAAACAGACTACCAAGATTTATTCTGGCTTTAATAAAACAAAAACGGAAAATATATAGACAGTACTCATCGACAGGAGACAGAGACCTAAAGCCCAAATTAAACAAACTAAACAAGGACATACAAAAACTGACACACCAATACAGGACAGAAAAATGGCTTGAGGTTTGCCAGGAAATTGAAGCAGACAGAGGGAGAACCTACTGGACAAAAATAAAAAAAACTAACTAGATATAAGCAGAAAAACAACATTCAAAAGCTGACAGACGGACTGACAGAAAAATACACAGACATAGACATAGCCAACACATTTGCGGAACATTTTGAAAATGCTTTCACCCCTTCACAAAACCCAGTTTTCGACGACAGGACCTTTACGAACATTAATGACTGGTTCGAGGCTTATAAACGAACAGAGACAGACGACGTAATCCCTGACATAACAGATGACGAATATTACACAGTACTGCATAGGGGAAAAAATTCGGCCCCCGGACATGACGCACTAACAAAAGATCTACTAAGGCACTTACCGACAACAACACACGATCACATTGTTAAAATGTACAACCACTGCCTAAAAAACAGCACACACCCAATAATCTGGAAAGAAGGTATTATTATCACAATCCCCAAGACTGGACTAGATAAATCAAAACCAGAAAGCTATCGACCTATTACACTACTCCCAGTTTTGGGGAAAAAACTGGAGAAAATAATGCAGAACAGGATATGGAACCTCATAGAAGAAAAGATACCCAAATACCAATTCGGGTTCAAACCCGGACTGTCGACCATACACCCCCTTTACATTCTGACGAACAACATACAGACGACGTACTTACAAAACAGACATACCGCAGCACTATTCCTGGACATAAAAAAGGCTTTTGACACTGTATGGCACACAGGACTACTATACAAAATGCATACCCTACAAATACCTAGATCCCTCATCCTATTCATCCACAGCTTCCTGACAGACAGACAACTACGGATAAGAACAAACAATTCATACTCAAGATCATTTTCGCCAGAACAAGGTTTGCCACAGGGTTCTCCTCGCAGACAGACTTAGAACAGTATATCATACAATACGCCGACGACACAGCATTAATAACACATAAAAAACGACTGGATGACACAATAGACACACTTCAAATACTGACTGACAAAACAATGGACTGGTTCAACAAATGGAGACTCGAACCCAACCCCGCAAAATGCCAACTCCTTATTCCCAACCACAGAATCAATAACAACTCACCGACAATACATGTTAACGGAACAAACGTATACCCCACAACGACGATAAAATACTTAGGAATGACGATTGACAATAAGCACAAATTCGACAAACACTTACGGAACACAAAGACGGAAATACAAAAACGAGCAAAACATTTTAGATGCCTAACATACGGAGGAAGAGGGATATCTATTAGTACAGCAACAAAAATTTACAAATCCATCTGCAGGCCCATGATTGACTACGGCCAGATCATACTAAAAAATGTAAGAAACACCTGCAAACGAATTACGGACGTAACTGAACGGAAGACATTAAGACTTATCACTAAATTAAGACATAAGGACAATCATCTTCATAACATATCAAACATAAATTTATACAAGATCACCAAAATCATACCCATCCAACAAAGACTAGACAAACTACGAAATAAATTTCAACAAAAATAGGACAATAGGACAATACTCGACGAATTGTGTATTAAAAGACAAAACAAACGCACTACAAAATTACATCCGACAAAAACGCTTCATGAATCATATTACACTTCATAACACTCTCTTCACACTATCAAAATAATCACTCATGAATCACATATGTAATGTAATGTATAATGTAACGTACGTATAATGTAATGTATTATGTTAGGCAAGGCGGAAAGACCCTATGGGGTCGATAGCCTAATAAAGATTGTTTATATATATATATATATTATTCATGTCTCTGAAGATGGTAATAAAATAAAAGTATTTACTAATAATTTAGCAACCTTAAATAATTCCATAAATGTTATTCAAATTTCAGATATTTACAGAAATTCTGAAAAAATACAGGATGAAGATCAACAGCATGGGGATCTCGGAAACCGCAAAACTTACAAAGGTGGTTAAATTACAAAAAAGTTGACCAATTTAGTGGTCAGTAATATTCTGTTGAGAAAATTAGAAATTTCTGCTTACTTCCGGACATATTTGATAAAATCAGAAATCTTGCGATTTCGTTTTTTTTTTTTTAAGTTATTTGAAATGGTATAAGAAAACGATAGGCACTTTCTCATTGCCACTTTTTTAGCTCTACAAGACAGCGTTAACGTATTTTCAATACAACGTTTCGTTTCGAAAAACCATCATCAACTTTATTTTTTTATATGGCCCGTAAAAAATGTACACCCTGTATTAGATAGCATTTTCTGTTACGAATTCAACTATTTATGTTACAGTATGGTTTCTCATGTTTATATTCAGAAAAAACGCTTGTTAATACATTTTAAACATTTTCATGTAGTAGGCGTTAAAATGATGAACATGATAAAAAATATTAACCCAAAATAGGTACCAAAACAGTAACTAAATATAACATGTTGTTCACATTGAAACATTATAGATATTTAGAACCACATTCATAAGTTTTTTAATGTGATATGAGAATTGTTCTGTTCATTTAATGGCGACGAATACAAAAAATATTACATAATCTTTACCCAGAATATGTTGATCCTTATCTTGGACACCCTGTATATAGAAATTACACAAAAATTGCAGAAATCAATAATGAATTAATTAATTTATCGGTAATTAATTGTAACTTGAATACATATTAGCAAAATCGCAAAACGATAGTATTATGAAACTGAGGAAATGTAAAACCTCAAAATTTGATTGCATTTGCGGAAAACTATCTAAAAGTAAGTAAGTGTATCAAAATAAACTAAACTGTCAACAATTTTAATAAGATATTAAATGAAGTTACAAAACATTGTAAAAGTTTTTAGAGATAGCCAAAGATTTTTGAGATATAAAATTGCCACAATGTCCAGTATGTTAACAAAAATATAACAAATTAAAGAAAAGTAACAATCCTCTATTGATAAACACATTTATTTAACTGTACATTTTGTTAAATAATTGTCTTTGTGAAAAAAGAATAATTGTTACTTTTCTTTATTTGTTAAAATTTCACAAGCTCCAACCGATTAATTTAAAAATATTAAAACTAAAGGAATGTTCAGAAACTGCTACAAATTACTAAAATTACCACAAATTGCATTTTTTTATGTTTCAAAATAATAAACATAAAATTGCCAAATTTGCCATAATTGCCAAAATGTCCATATGTTAACAAAAATATTTAAACTAAAGGAATGTTCAGAAACTGCAACAAATTACGAAAATTACGACAAAATGTAATTTTTGTTATGTTTCAAAAAGGTCAAGAAAGTATAAAAATAATTTCAGATATGCCTCCAATTTTATATAATTATTAACTAATTATTATCCTTTTTTGACAAACACATTTATTTAACAGTACATTTTGTTAAATAAATGTCTTTGTGAAAAAAGAATAATTGTTACTTTTCTTTAATTGTTAATATTTCACAACCTCCAACCGATTAATTTAAAAATACTAAAACTAAAGGAATGTTCAGAAACTGCTAAAAATTACTAATATTACCACAAATTGTAATTTCTTTTATGTTGCAAAATAATATAAATAAAATTGCAAAACTTGCCATAATTGCCAATTGCCAAATTTCCAAAATATCCAGTATGTTAACAAAAATATTAAAACTAAAGGAATGGTCAGAAACTGCAACAAATTACGAAAATTACTACAAAATGTAATTTTTGTTATGTTTCAAAAAGGTCTAGAAAGTATAAAAATAATTTCAGATATGCCTCCAATTTTCGGAAAATTGCACGAAACTTTCAACACATCTACAAAAGTTGATACGAAAATATAATCAACTTCTGTCGAGGCCTGACGTAATTATACAATAATTACACGTAATTACACAATTTTTTTTTATTTTTTTTTCAATTTTACAAATTGCCACAAAGTTTTATGGAATATTCTCGAAAATCCAATCGAAATTCGACAATTCGAAAATACAAACAATACAGTGTGTTTTATAACAGCTGTGCAAACATGAAATGGCATATGCAGGATCACATTCCAAGTCGAAATTAGAGAATAAACATTTTTTAAATTTCATCTCGTTACTGAGATGAATCAGATATACCTCCAATTTTCAGAAAATAACACGAAACTTTCAACTAATCTGCAAAAGTTGATACGAAAATATAATTACCTGGCGAAATTACACAATAATTACACCTAATTTCACTTTTGTTTTCAAATTGCATTAAAATTACGCAAATTGTGAAAAATTTATGGCAATATCTAAGATACCTGAAAATATAAAAATAAACGCAGAATATGCATGGAATTTAGCGAAAAATTTATAAAAACCTCAAACGTTGCAATTAAAAATATACTAGAAATGTATATTTAAACTAAGAAATGCGCTAATAAATCTGGAAAAACTTAACAGAAGTGCGAAGCGAAATAAATAAAAATAACCAAAATCTTAGTAAATTTAATTTAGTAAAATCAAATCAAAATATGCAATTTGCACACAAATATTTCACAAATTGCCACAAAGATTTATGGAATATTCTCGAAAATGCAATCGAAATGCCAAAAAAGTTTAAAAGTGCAAAATTTCAATTAAACTTTCTTACAAATTAAGGATTTTTAAATTTCCCTGCAAAAACAATATTATTCATACAGGGTGTTTTATAACAGGTGTGCAAAAATGAAATGGAGTATGCAAGATCATATTGCAACTCGAAATCAGAGAATAAACTTTTTTAAATTTCAATTTGTTTCTGAGTTTACTCTGTTCAAAACCTAAGAATTTTTTTTTAATTAAGAATAACATAGGCCTTGGAACGAAAATGGCATACAAAACAATATCAGGACAAAAAATTATAAACATTATGAACATTGCTTGAGAGAAACGTGTGAGAGAAGCGCCATCTTGTTTGATATGGTTATATGAAATTTTACAGTTATAAGAAATGTTCAAGGTGGTCGCCTTGGCAACGAATGCAAGTTTGACAACGAAGTATTAAGGCAAATTAATTACATTTTTGAACACCTTGTTATATAACACCTTGTATAATTTGTTAGAGAAAACAAATGACAGTATAATAATGAATGACTTCACTTGCAAACCCTGAAAACAGTTTTCAAAAACTTTAATTTGGCAAGAAATAGCGCACCGTTATGTGATTTGCTACTGGAGATCCTATGCTAAGTCAAGCCACGAACCCAAAGACTTATAATGCCCGTTAAGTGAACACGTAATTTTTGGACTGACTTCAAACAACATTAAGAACAATTTTATAAGGAGGTTAAAAAATAATAAAAAATAAAGCACTTGGTATAAGTTTCACAAATTTTTTAATAGAAATTACTCTACAATTGTTTCGGTAGTTAATTTGTAGAATTATTTCTATTAAAAACATTCTGAAACTTATACCATGTTTTTTTTAAATCTCTTTAATTAATATATTTCACCAAGTGATTACCACACACACATTCAATTTAATTAACAATTTTATACTTATCTAAGTACCTATAAGTACCTAAGTCTCCTTATCTAAGTACCTAAGTAATAGTCCATTATATTATATGAAAATACAACAAATTTGAGTGTTTAGGAGACCTATTAATAAATAATAAAATCAGAATGTACCACCATCTTCAAAGAAAACTAACCAGTAAAAATATCAAGATACACTAATATTTGAAAATTTTAGTTGTGTAAATACGAACTAATTTATGTTGTTGCTTATAATTGTTTCAGTGGCGTGGATTTTTTGTTCGGCGAGAAAAAAATGTATTCTTGTTGACACCGAGTTTAACCGCAATTCCTCCCATCGCTCAGTCTAGTTTGAATTATTGATTTCTGAGCTTTATTAAATTTTAAAGCTTTGGATTTTAAAGGCACCATCTTAACTTGATATAAAACCAAAAATGGGATAAGACAGGGAGGAAGTCTAAGTCCCACCCTATTCATTACTGACGTGGACGACATAATAAAGAAATGCACACCAGAGAGCAACAAGAAATGAACAGTAGGCTACAAAAACATGGAAAAAATAGGAATATCGGAAGGAGCATTTGCAGACGATGTAATAATAATAGCAGGAACATCAAAACAGCTACAAGAAAGAGTAAACTTATGGAACACAGAACTAAACGCAAAAGGAATGAAGCTGAACATAAACAAAACAAAAGTAATGGTAGTAGGGATACAGGAGCAGATACAAATAGAAATTGACAACAACGAACTTGAACAAGTAGAGACATACAAATACCTGGGAGTAGAACTGAATGCAGACGGAAAGGAAGAAACGGAAATAAACAGCAGAATAAGAAAAACTCAAAAACTATACCAGGCAATAAAAAACACAATTATAAGCAAAAATAAAGTAAAGAAACAAAGATAAAAGTGTACAAAATAATATACTGACCAATACTAACATGGGGATACGAAACGTAGAAGCTGGACAGAACGGGAAAAAATAAAATACAAGCAAGTGAAATGAAAGTACTAAGAAAAATAACAAAAATAGACAAAATAAGAAGCATAAAAATAAGAGAAGAATTATACATAGAGATAATACAACAATACATGGAAAAACGACAGCTCGGATGATGGGCACATATGCAAATAATGGACAACCGAAGAATAGTGAAAAAAGTGTGGGAAGCAAAGCCAAACAAAAACAAAAGGAAAGGAAGACCGAGAAAGACATGGGATGACAGAATGAAAACAATAATAGAAGAAAGAGTGCGAAGCAAAGCCAAACAAAAAGGAAAGGAAAGGAAGACCGAGAAAGACATGGGATGACAGAATGAAAACAATAATAGAAGAAAGAGGGAAACCATGGAAATAAGCAAAAGAACTAGCGAAGGACAGGACGAAATGGAATAACTTCATGAACGAAAAAGAGTAACAGAACAAGAAACAGAGAAGAGAAAACAACACACCTCACCATTGTGTAGGTGTGTAGGTGTGCTTAACTTAGTTAACCATGTACTAAACCGTTTAACCATGTATCACGAAGTAAACGCCCTCAGGTTCAATCAATAAATTCATCCATTTATATAATTTTGAATAAACTGAATTAAACACATTTGGGGTTAAATAATAATGTAAGTATGGAAAAATTTATGGAACCTATTAATAAAATTTAATGTTTTTTGGGACCCTCTGACAGTGGGCCAAGAAATTAGCTTATGAAGCGAAGAAATTAGGTAATGTTTATTTACTGAGTATATTCTTACGACTCCGTTAAGCTAGTTGAGGTTAGGTTAGGTTAGGTTAGGTAGTGGCGATCTATTTTTCTGAAATTTTGGCGGATTCATATTGCAGTACTGTCAACATTATCATTCCTCTGGTATTGTCATGACAGTATACATATAAACTTGTATTACATGTAAGGAAAGTAAAACCGAGCGCTGTTTCAAAATCGTTTCCTGGAGGCAATCAAAACTTTTCCGTGTAACTTATTCCGTATGCAATTAAAATCGGTAAAATAACACTCCATAGATGTTCGAATGAAGTAATTACATAGGAAGATCCCGCATGAATGTGTACTTTTTGTTGTACAATGCGCGTGTGTGAGTGTATCAGTACGTGAACCTGTTACCGAAACGTGAACCATCCCAAGGCTGATCGTGTTTACTAATCGTCACGAAAATTCTGCATACCAGATCAGGCACCAATTTTATATCCAGCAACGAAGGTTTTTTCACAACGAAAAAATGTTATAGTTGAGAGTTAAATGTCTTCATTAGAGGCATGATGTATTCACTTTTAAGTGATTCTCGGTATTCCTGCGTTACATTTTTATCGATACATCGGGTTAAGTAGGCACTGGCTCAGTTTCCATCCAGGCACGGCAGGCTGGAAGATTCCAATCACGCTGTAATATGTTGTAAGTTTAATTTTATTATGTACTTTAATTGTTTCATTACATTAGATTTTTATTTCATACGTTTTCGATGCATTAATTAAGGTGCCACGATAAATAACATGAGAGATGCTAATTAAGTGTTGTCAGTGTGTAGTACACGTTGTAATGAATTTAGATGCTGCTCCATAATACCACAAGTCAATTACTGGTGCAAATCTGATAAAACATGTGCTTTCCTGCACCTTATTATCACGTGCTTCTATTGCAGCACAAGGAGAATTTACATATACACGACGCCGCTATTTGTTGCAGATAACAAACGGTTGAAAAAATGGCAACTAGTAAAGTCTCAATATTTACGAAGTGAGCGCATATAGAACATTGAGTGCAAATTCCTCGAAGCGCAGTTCTCACATTCTATATCGGGAGTGAATTTACTAATGCAGCGTCTATAGAAAATCGCCTTAAATATGTACTTTCGCGTATCGATGAAGATGGAGCCTGCCGATCGCTGTTTTATTGAACACCTCATGTGAATTTATCGGCCGGCTTCGACACCGGAAAATTATTACCGTTGCATAATTTATTATTTCCACAAAAATTACGTATGAACGATAAGCAATTTAGAACGCTTTGTTAGAGTTTCTATTTAAACATTATAATCTAATTCATTGTGGAGTGCACGAGCGATATTATAGCCGCCACCCATACAATAGGCACTTGCATTGCCGCCCACTGCTGGCCGTGTGAATATTCCTTCAAGCTCACTTAGTATTACGGGTCTCTTGTTCACATGCACCTTTCCCAGTTCAGTCAGCACCAGCAGGGTTCATACATACATAAATACCGACCATTTTATCAACGAAATTGACCATTCATGCTACGCATTATTTATTAATTATTACGATGTGTTCAACCTGGACAATTATCATCAACAATGCATTTTTTCGTGCCAACGCATTCCGACGTCGTATCTCTTACAACCGTACAATTGCAGTACTAATACCGTTCAATTTTCATTGGTTATAATGTACTCAATAAGTTACATCATTTTTTACTCAGTGAATAAATAAGCTGACAGTCAAAACTGAAACAACATAACATCATAACTAATTTTTTGTGGAAAAAAAGAAGAAAAAAAGGAAAACATATTTTGAACTGTTGTGTTTCAAACTAAACCACCCAAATGACCATATGCATCCACCAAACCATTCCATTTGTTAAACTTTTATTCGTTCTCCCAAGTAAGCCTCAAGAGTATTTTATCTAATTTAACCAATTATCGTTCTCTTAAATTAGGAATAAGGAAATTTGCAAAGGAACAAAGAGAAGCAGATAAGCTTGTTATAACCAGATATAAGAAGGTTCTAGTTAATGGAGAACAATGGTCATTGGATGAAGAAAAGGACCAGATACAAAAAAACTAATACAGAAAAGTGTAAAACGGGGAAGGGAAAAAATTAAGAATAAATCAGAAAATAAAACGGAAATGAGTAATAAAAATAAAACCGAGAAGAAAAAGAAAGGGGCTATATACAACAACAAAACAAATATATTGATAGGAAACAGAAAAAGAAAAATATAGAAATTGGGAGCTTGGAATATAAGAGGTATACAAGGTAAAGAAAAAGAGCTGGATGACGAGTTTGAAAAGGCAGACCTAAACATATTAGCAATAACAGAGACAAAGAAAAAGGGAGTAGGAAACATCAAAACTGATAATGGCCATACCTTATGCTTTAGTGGAGTAGAAGAATGCCAAAGGGCAGCTGCAGGAGTAGGAGTGATAATACTTAAGAAATGGAGCCAAAATATTGACTACCTGAAAGCATGGTCGGAAAGAATAATGTCAATAATTGAATTGCGGACAAAATAAGAAAAGAAATATTGTTGGACATATGGACCTAATGACCACGACGTAGTGGAAAACAAAAATCATTTTTGGGATATATTAGGAAAAACAATAGAAAACCTAAAAGGAGAAATTTTTGTTGCCGAAGATTTTAATTCTAGAGTAGATAGAGGTGATAACATATTCAACGGAATAATAGGTAAATATGGCGAAAACGTAAGGCATGATAACGGGAAGAGAATGCTAGACTTATGTTTAATAGAGGACCTTATTATAACAAATACATTCTACAACCACAAATAAATACATACATATACGAGAGAAGAAAGGGCAAGGAACAAAAAATCAGTTATCGACTATATTTTAATAGATAAAGAACATTGTAGTAACATAATCGATACAAAGGTTAGAAGAGGATTCGAAATTGGAAGCGACCACTACCTATTGATAGCAAAAATAACAGAAAACACAGTAGAAGTGAACGACAGACACGAGGAAAAAATAAAGAAAGAAAGAGAGACGACGAAACTATACAAATTGAGAGAGGAAGAAGTAGCCAAAGAGTACACAAAAATGGTGACAGAGTTAATAACGCAAAAAAAGAGAATACAGGAGATGGACAATATAAAGTTATGGGAAACAATAAGAAACATTATGAAAGAGGCAGCAAAAATAACATGTGGAACAATGAGGAAAACAAACAAAAAGAAACAAACGAGATGGGGGATAGAAAAAATTAAAGAGGAAATAAAAATAAAAAGCTGGCCTGGAAGCAATACCTAAATGATAAATCAGACGCAAAATATGACCAGCACAAGAAAAGCCGAAAGAAAGTCAAAGAAGTAGTACTAAAAGCAAAACAAAAGTCATGGGAGGAATTTAGAGAAAGAAATAGCAGAGAAAACCAGAAGTTGTTCTATAATGTTATCAAGAGATCCTAAAAAGAAAAGAAAAACAGACAGACTATGAAATCAAGAACAAACAAGGAAATATATTAAGGGAAGATTAAGAAATTATGAACAGATGGAGGGAATATTTCATGGAATTATTAAATGCTGAGGAAAACAATGATAGAGAGATAGAAGAAATTACACAAAAGAGAGAAAACAAAACCGAGAACGAAGAGATAACAGAAAAAGAATTAGACATAGTAATTACGAGCTAGAAAAACGGAAAATCGGTTGGAAAGAACCAAATAACAGCAGAAATTATGAAAACAATTAGCGAAGAAGCGAAGAAACTACTATTAAAAGTATATAATGGAGTATGGGAAGAAGAGCGGATTCAGTACGACTGGAGGACCGCACTTGTGGTACAAATAAACAAAAAAAGGCGACAGAAAAGAATGTGGTAAATAGAGGCATCAATCTAATAAGCACTGGAATGAAAATATTAGAGAAGATTATAGAAAACAAAATAAGGACAACAGTAGAAACGCCATTACACGAGGCACAAAGTGGTTTTCGGAAACAGAGGAGTATACAAGACCACATTTTCACAATTAAACAGATCATAGAGAAGAAACAAATAAAAAATAAAAAATTATACATGGGCTTCATAGACATAAAAAAAGCATTTGATACGGTCAACAGAAAGAAACTTTGGAAAATATTGGAAGAAAGAGGTTTGAGCGCGAAAATCATAAACATTATCAACATGATATACGAAAACAACAACGATATAATAGTGTACAACAACAACGAATCAAAGTGCT
Source organism: Othius punctulatus (assembly GCA_951805005.1). Lineage (NCBI taxonomy): Eukaryota > Metazoa > Arthropoda > Insecta > Coleoptera > Staphylinidae > Othius > Othius punctulatus. The sequence continues at coordinate 30,824,980 of OX638138.1, read as the reverse complement.
TCAAGATCAAAGACGGGCTGAGACAAGGAGGAAGCCTAAGTCCGATTCTATTTATCATCTACATGGACGAGATAATAAGAAAATGCCAAACGGGAACAAGAGAAATGGAAATAGGATACAGAAGAAAGAGGAACATCAGTGTGAAAGAAGGAGCGTTCGCAGTCGACGTTGTATTACTGGCGAATGAAGAAACAAAATTACAAAAGAACTTGGAGATATGGGAAGAGATACTTAAAAAGTACCAAATGGAAATAAATATGGATAAAACTAAAGTAATGGTAATGGGAGATATGGAAGCGATCAACTTCAAATTAATAGACACCAAAATTGAACAAGTGGAGAAAATTAAATACTTAGGGGTAGTATTCAATAGTAACGGGGAATAAGTGAGTGAGATTGATACGAGGATTAAGAAGGCTACACGTACTTACGATATCGACCAAAACAAAAACTAAGTTATACAAGACACTGCCAAGACCAGTATTAACTTTCGGATGTGAGACGTGGAATCTGAAGAAGAGGTAGAAGGAAAGAATACAAGCTGTGGAAATTAAATACCTGAGAAAAATGAAAGGGGTAACAAAATTCGACAAGATCAGAAGCTCAGTAATAAGAAATGAACTAGAAATAGAATCGACCCTGGAATTTATTGAAAACAGACAGTTAGGATGGTGGGGTCACATGCACAGGATGAAAGAAGATAGACAACCAAAACTTGTGTGGGAAGCAAAATGTAAGAAGATTGGACGAGGTAGACCAAAAAAAAACCTGGGACGACACGATTAAAGAGATATTAACAAAACGATGAATAACAACGACACAGGCAAAGAACCTGACAAACGACCAAAAGAAACGGAAGAAATTTATAGAAAACTAATGGAAAGAAGAAAATGAGAAATGTAAAGAAAAACACCTCTCCGCATGATAACTCACAGTGGTCCTCGACGGTAAATGGGTTTTATTAAAATGGTGCCCTAAAATTACATCAGATCCTGTAATGCACTTTTATCAGATTTAAAAAAATGTCAAACAGCAAATCGAATCTGATCCTTAATTAATATTTTTAGAGGTCGAAATTTTTATCCACACCTACCTTACCAAAATACATTTTGTTGGTATCTCTAACTATAGCTCTATAATCTCTAATTATAATATTCCACATTTTGGTACAGATTATTTAATATGCCTTTTACATTATTCGAGTACGCTATGAAAAATTTTGAGTTGTTACTGTCAAAAAATAAAATTGTTTATGTCATAGAATGTTGTACGTTTCGTTTCTGCTGAAATGAGTTAAATACAAAACCAACACAAAAATGTGACCACGAGGATAATAGAAGCAAAGTTTGTGCCGTATGTAAAATAATTGTTTTTGAAAAATCGAAATCAACGATTGTTTTAATTAATAAGCGACTTCAAAATCTTGTGAAAACTTTAATAAATGAGAAATTCGATATCTTAAATTTCAAATTTCTTGTATCTATCTGCAATACTTGTCTTGCAACACTTTTTGTCGTCACACACTCACTAAGAGGCAAAGTAGTGATGTTCAAAGACCATTACCAACTATGCCAAACTTTGAAGATCTGAAGTTACCCAAACAAACCCGAAGCCGCCCAAATAAATGCAATTGCTAAATTTGCTCAATTGGACATCAAAATGTAGACAAAGGACAAGGTCATGTTCATATAATAATAATAATAATAATAATAATAATAATAATAATAATAATCTTTATTTTTCATTGTCAGTACAGATGTACATGATACATAGACATATACATATATATTGTACATGAAAAACGTCAAAATAATTATATATACTAAGGCTATACCGGGCTTTTTTTCCCTTATTACACATATGATGGACAATGTATAACTGGTTGCCCGCATCTACCCGCAAGGAATTTACTATGTGTAATTCTAAAAAAAAAAAAACTCATTAGCGGCGTCGGTGCCAGCAACCTGTCAATTTTGGCATATATTACACATAGAGGTTATGTTTTTATTCAAGGCAATACACGACAGGGTTTTTGAAGACACGCAGAGTATTCGTAATGTATTGTGGATTTATGCCATTACATGCAGTACGTATACGACCTTTCAATTCATCTACGTTATGTATTTGTACGTCATTAAAAATTTTACTTTTCAGGTGACCCCAAAGAAAATAATCATTTGTTGACATATCAGCTGATCATGATACATTACGAATACTCCCGTGTATTGTCTTGAATAAAAACATAACCTCTCTGTGTAATATATGCCAAAATTGACAGGTTGCCTGCACCGACGCCGTTAATGAGTTGTTTTTTTTTTTTTTAGAATTACACATAGGAAATTCCTTGCGGGTAGATGCACGCAACCAGTTATACATTGTCAATCATATGTGTAAAAACGAAAAAAAAAGCCCGGTATATTGCTATTAATAGTAATCCTTCATAGAATACAGCATACAATAAATACTACAATTAGCACAAAGAATGGGCCGTAAACATCAAGTAAGTCAAATCTTCCGACTTCGCTTCGTCCTCGAACTGTAGAAAAATCTATGTTTGTGTCACCACGCTGCAAAAATTGTATGCAACAAGTTTATTAAGGCATAAATTATTCTTCGTGCACATCCAGTGGATCTCGTAAAAACATGGTGAAACTTATAGAAGACCTTCCAGGAAACCAGCAGGAACAAGTTGTTTCATCAGTCCTGAAGAAAATTATATATCGAAATTTGGAAAATGATAACTTAAGTTCTAATTACCAAAATGTTAAACTAAATCTAAGTACTAGTGGATCTAGTTAAAAAATGGTTTTAAATCTAAAACCAGAAAAATAAATCTAATGCAACGTAATTTTTCCAATCAATTATCTTGATAACTTTCGAGTAAATTCTGGTTCGTCGTCTAACCAAATGAAAAAACTTACAAATTTTCTAAGATCCCACGCAGGTTACAAGTCTGGTACAGCATATTATCGGAATCATACTGCGTAGAAATCCAAAATGTTGGTAGACGTATATAAGTCCGATACCTTTCATTTACTATTGAAGGTGATAAAAGAATAAAGAATTGAGGCCTGTTGTTTGAGCAGATGCGAAGGAGCTATTAGAATCTGTTTTAAATGCACGAAATCAGACCGGAAATTATGTAATAAAAATTATGGCAGATGGGGGGCAAGGGTTCTTTAAATTGTTTAAATAAAAATAGTTTAGTTAAAAATAGTTTTAAATAAAATATAGTTTACAGGCACATTTTGTGTTATAAAAAAATTAATTAAATCTGGAATTTTATTAAGATCTGTAGGCCAATGTGTTGGTTTGCCAGTTGAAATTGTTTCACATTTTTGTTGGTTGACTGCTTCTAGTAGTTCCTTTCCTTTCGTAGTTGTTACTCTAGATCCCCATTGAATGTGTTTAGCATTAAAGTCGCCTCTAATGATAAATCTATATCTCTGTTTATTTAGGAAGTCTAAATATTGTTCTTTTTTGAGAGCATGTCTAGGCGGACAGTAAACTGCAGATACAGTGATATTGTATGGTTTTGTTTGAAGATTTACTAAAGCAGCTTGAATTTCATCTGTTTTATATCTCGTCTCTTGGTTATATTCAATTGTTTCCCTGATTATGATAGCACTACCATCTCTGGCTGTATTTCCAGGATGTATTGTGTGATATAACTTATATGCTTTGAATTTGATGAATGACTGTGTTGTAAAATGAGTCTGGGAAATAAGACATATGTCAATATTTTCTATATCTAGAATTTCTTGCTCCTAGGCTCCCATATGATTTTTTTTTCAATTACGTTTAATCTTCCGTTGTGGAAAATTACATCGTTAGATAAAATATAATGTGGTAAAACAATCTGATCTTCAATTCGCACTGAGAGAATATTAACTTCGTTTTACGTGCAGATTAATTGTTTGGACGTTGGACGGGCTGTGGAAAATAACGAGCGCACGACACGCCACACTCATTCAGCATTAGATCCGTCTTGCATTTTGCACGTTTATTCATATAAATAATACTCCCATTACGTAATGCAGCGTGAAATTGATTTAAAATAGATCCCGGAAGATGTATTTTCGTGCCATGACTTCATAATTAGGACATCAGCATACATGCAATCGCAGTTCTCACCTACTTCAATATCACAATAAATTATAATAATTAAATGTAAACGTATATCCTGCATATTTTGTAACGAATTGTGGGTGTACAGTGATTAATCATCATTTTTGCAGCGGAACTAAATGGATGTGAAATATTCAAATCTGTAAATCGTTCGTTAATATTGCAGCGCCTACGCTGTGGAATAGATTTTATTGGAGAGGCGAGGACGTGCAAATGACTTCATTTAAACTGCGATCTTGACTGATATTGCGTTAAATATTGAACGTGCAAAGGCCCAAGATTTTTCGTAATATTTAGTTGCCAAATTCAATTAATAGCCATTTGCGTCTGAATCATCACACATCATCATCAGCATCAGATCATTGTTAGTTATGAAATGTACAGAGAGTGCATAAAGTATTAAGACCTGGCTTTATTTTTTCCCCTGTATAAATTTTTGAAAAATGCTTCAACAGGTCAAAATGATTGTTTTTTCTTACAAATATTTTGAGTCCATTTTCATTTTTCCATCTCTCTCCGTTTTGAAGTTATGACGTCAGAGCCATTTTTTTGAATGACAATCTATATTCTTTATTATTGATTTTGATACATGACATTTTCAATATGTAACATTTGAAAAAAAATGAGAAAAAGTGCGTTAAAGTAAAACTATTAAATTATTATTTCAATGTGCAGAATGCATCTAGTTACTGTTCAAAACAACGTCAGTTAACACAAAATTAGGAAAATAGGCTAATATTGGAATAAATGTATTAACAAACTCATAACCAAATGTTGTATTAATCTGAATTCTATGACCGTATAAGGTATTCACATTTTTGATTTAATTAAATATGTAAATCAAGAATATGCATTTTATAAAATGATATATTGCTGCATGATATACAGTATATATCATATCACATCATATAAAGATGTGCAAGAAGGTTTACGATGGGTATAAACGTAAGTGCTAAAATTATTCACGCACAAAACGATTAAAATATTGTACAATTCGAAAATTAACAATGAACAAAGTCAGTTGAGTGTAGCCGTGAAGTGCAATAAAATAATTTTAATAGTATTTGGTATTGCCTATAATTCCATAACAGGTTGCAAAGCGGGAAACTGCTGATATTTATGGCTAATATATTCATAAATATCGCCATTTAACGCACCCGGGTAAAAACCAACTAACGTATTGATTGTACAAACACGTGCACCATTATTCCAGATCGCGGATCTGCTAAATTTACAGCGCGCTGAGGAGAATGGGAGCTTTTCAGCTGTATTTACATACGTTTCCCATCCCGAACAAATATGCAATCTACCGTAAATGCAGTCTCTCTTATACACTCTGCTGTTAATATATTGCATTACTTTTTTAGAGAACAATTACTCCCAACAAGAATGGCCACGTTACTGCTGCGGTGTACTACATAGTTTCAGCTTTCAGCTATTTTAGACGCGCACACCACACACAATGCCAATTGAAACTACACGAGGTGATAAAGAAGAATAGTGAAGTAGTTTAGCCAACGTTCTGCATACCAAAGATTTCACGGCCTTAACGCGGTCATAAGAGGACCATTCTTTGGATTTTATTGCGCTGGACGCGTAAAGTCTGTCGGCCAAGGTAACATTTGGCAGCTGCTGCTAATAATTGTTAAACCCGTAAGGTGTAGGCACTTGAGGCCCTAAGTGTAATGAGTGTAGACCCTAGAAATATTAAGATTGTTCAAATTTGCTTATTACATTAATTGTGTTTTGTAATTATTCAAAATCATTGACTTCACCGAGATTTGCTACGACTTTTGTTACAATATTGTATTTAATACAATTAAAAATTGAATTGAGCTACATTTTAACTTTCCTGTAATATAATAAAAACGTGCCAACTTTATTATTTTTTTAAACTTTATTCATGCCAATATCCAGGAGGATTTACAGCTTTCTTAAAACATCACAAATTTCCCTACACATCTCACAATATGCACAAAAACAAAATTAAATCTCATCCAGGCTTAGAAACTCGTCAAGAAAATTACAAAAATTACAGTAAAAGGGCCAACTTTCTTAAAAACTTAATTTCTTCCAAAAAATCCCAAAATATGCACATGAAACAAAATTGAATTACATCCAGGTTTCAAACTCATTAAGAAAATTACAAGAGCCAGATATCTTAAAAAATCTATTTTTCCCTACGAATCTCACAGGATGCACAAGAAGCAACATTAAATTTCATCCCGAAACCTAGATAAAATTCATCAAAAAAATTTGAGTAAAAGTGCCAGATTTCTTAAAAATTATAATTGTTTTCCTATGAACCTCGCAATATGCAAAAACTAACATATCTCAACCAGGTTTCAAAGTCATCAAGAAAATTACAATTCTCAATCTTATTTATATACTTATGAAAATGCGATATTTTAATTCAAAATTCTTATCAGAGAACGTACTTATTTTCTACATACAGTCATACTCACATAAATCTAGTACAACAAATTTGACATTGCTATATAAAATTGCTACTGTAACCTAATTTCTTGTACTAGATTTATGTAAGCATGACTGTACCTTTCGAGTAGTAAGTTTCTTTGATTTTAAGGTGACACCAAATTTTGCATAAATAAACGAAACCCACTGTCTTTTTTTTTATGTGTTTCTTTTCATTTGAAATAAAATAAAAGTGCAATATGCACAAAAAATAACATATCTCATCCAGGTTTCAAAGTAATCAAGAAAATTACCATTCTCAATCTTATTTATCTACTTATGAAAATGCGATATTTTAATTCAAAATTTGTATCAGAGTAGGTACTTATTTGCTACGTACAGTCATGCTCACATAAATCTAGTACAAAAAATTTGACATTGCTACAGAAAATTGCTACTGTAACCTAATTTCTTGTACTACATTTATGTGAACATGACTGTACCTTTCGAGTAGTACGCTTCTCTGATTTTAAGGTGACAGAAAATTTTGCACAAATAAACGAAACCCACTGTCGTTTTTTTTTTGTGTGTTTCTGTTCATTTGTAATAAAATAAAAGTACGTTGTTGTCCGGGATTAATATATCCAATGTCATAAACGCAACTATAAGTATTTATAGTCAATAAAACTTTAAAAATAATGTGAACATTTTTTCATAACTAGTCAGGGAAATGAAATTTTCGCGCCGCATTTCCATGCGATAAAATAGTACTTTCGCTTCAGTTTCAGACAAAAGAGCTTTAAGAAGCTTGTGATAAAATTCGCTCAAAATTCAGAATAATAGTATTTAATAGAATTATTAACAGAATTTTTGTATCTGTGAATGTGGCAAAAGTGTTATCTGTCCGACTGTGTACTTCTGAAATAAAGATTTTGGTTTCAATTATTTTTTTCGTTGGCACTGTAAAGGTTAATTCAAGGTCAACATTTTAACTTTTTTTTTAATACAAACCATTATATTTATACAAGGAATCTTAGTCTATATTTATAAATAAATGGACCATAAAAACATAAAGATGATGGTTTCTTCGAAACGAAACGATGCACTGCAAATTCTTAAACATTGTCTTGTAGAGCTAAAATTGTGGCAATAAGAAAGTGCCTTTTGTTTTCTTATACCTCTTCAAATAACTTCATAACAAGTCAGAGAAATGCAATTTTCGCGCCGCATTTCCATGCTATAAAATAGTACTTTCGCTTCGGTTTCAGAAAAAAGGCCTTTGTTACGTTTGTCATAAAATTAATTCAAAATTGAGAATAAGAGTGTTTAATAGAATTATTAACAGAATTTTTGTACCTGTGAATGTGGCAAAAGTATTATCTGTCTGACTGACTACTTCTGAAAAAAAGGTTTTTGGTTTCAATTATATTTTTCGTTGGTACTTTAAAGGTTAATTCAAGGTCAACATTTTAACTTTTTTTTAAATATAAACCATTATATTTATACAATGAATCTTAGTCTTCACTCATAAATAAATGGCAAATAAAAACACAAAGTAGATGATGGTTTTTTCGAAACGAAACGTAACACTGAAAATTCTTAAACATTGTCTTGTAGAGCTAAAAATGTGGCAATTAGAAAGTGCCTTTTGTTTTCTTATACCTCTTCATAAATAACTTCATAACTAGTCAGGGAAATGCAATTTTTGCGCCGCATTTCCATGCGATAAAATACTACTTTCGCTTCGGTTTCAGAAAAAAAGGGCTTTTGTCACGCTTATGATAAAATTCATTCAAAATTGAGAATAAGAGTGTTTAATAGAATTATTTACAGAATTTTTGTATATGCAAATGTGGTAAAAGTGTTATCTGTCCGACTGTCTACCTCTAAAAAAAAAGGTTTTTGGTTTCAATTATATTTTTCGTTGGCACATTAAAGTTTAATTCAAGGTCAACATTTTAACTTTTTTTTAAATATAGACCATTATATTTATACAAGGATTCTTAGTCTACACTCATAAATAAATAAGTTGATGATGGTTTCTTCGAAACGAAACGTTGCACTGAAAATTGTTGAAAACATTGTCTTGTAAAAATGTGGCAATTAGAAAGTGCCTTTTGTTTTCTCAAACCTCTCCAAAGAACTTCAGAAAAACATAAAAAAGATATCGCAAAATTTCCGATTTTGTGGAATATCTCCGGAACTAAGCGGAATTTTCCTCAACAGAATATTACTGACCCCTAAATTGCGCATTTTTAGTTGTAATTTAACCGCCTTTGTAACTGTTACGATTTCCAAGATCGTCATGCTGCTGATCCTTATCTCGACACCCTGTATATACAGGGTGAGTTTGTTCGGATGCTTAGTATGGGGATCTCGGAAACTAGCGGAGATAGAGGGACGATTAAATGGGGAAAGAATTGCAGTTTTACGAGCTCAAATTAATGACAATTTTGTTTTTTGCAAAAATTGCATGGCTAACTAGATATCTCGAAAAAATATATTTTCTGTTATTTTGTTTGGTGCCTATCGATCTGCCATTATTGACTTTAGAAAAATTGTGTGAAGGAAAAAGTTGTAGGTAATTATGTGCTTAATAATACAGTCTAACTGATTATATTATTTAAGCTATCATTTTTGAGTTATGACACAAAGTTGAGTTTTTTTTAATGGAAAGTCAGCCATGACTTTATATAAAAAGACCCTTTTTCAACTATTCTAATGATATACCACATTATATAGTTATTTTTATAAATAGTTAAATTATGGCCATTTTTTTCTTTTCATTTTTGAACTATTCGAAGTAGTACGCTATAGTAACAATTGATAGATACTAACGACAAATATTGACAGGTGCAAATGATTCAGTTTCTAATTAGTTTTGATTGAGGTTTCGTAAATTATCAATATGAACTTTTCTAATAAAAAAAATCACGACATGATTGAATGTAACATTTTGTACCATAAAAATGCTGGATTTATGTTTTTAGTATCCAAGACCATTTCGATGTCATAATATGTGTAAATATCTTTAAAAATTAACACATGTGTTTAAATACAGGGTATCCCGCGCTAATGGTCCATTAAAAGTTTATGGGGTTCCCGATAATTTTTTTTTTTTTTAGTTCATCCAAATATGCATGATTCTGTTCTTCTCAGGTGAAATATTTTCAACCTTCTATCACTTCCGGTTCTACCGGAAGTAGCTATCATATTTTGTGTTTAAAATGGAACACCCTATATATTATTATGTTTCTGGGTTCGACATTTAATTGGAAACATCTTTTGTAGATATATGAGTACACCTATCTTTTTTACTTTCTGGGATAAAAATTTAATTTCAAGATTTTGACCTCAAAAAGACGTTTTGAAATATGGCTTCAATTTCTCTTACAAATCAGATAAAAACGGCAAATATATCTCGAATTGTACCTAAAAGGTACCTCTATTACTGATATTTAGGGTGTAATTTTTGTACGTAGACAAACTTAAAGGGGTTATTTCTTGATCAATTTTAATTCAAAAAGTTCATACAAAACTTACATGAAATTACATTTTGTGTTACTTAAATCAAATCTCTTTGTGGATTTTATACCTCAAGATATGAAGAAGTAAGATTGTAATATTAATAATTCGAATTATTTATAAAAATAAAAAATAAATTAAAAACCCTTTTGTCTTGCTTACATGAAATCACTTTTTGTATTTCATACCACAAAATATGACGAAATACTATATCGTAATGGTCGCTATCATAATCTTTTGTAATGTTAGCACTACAAGTTGGTAAAAATGCGGCTTTCATTAATTATTTTTGAATTCAGTTATTAAATATTTGCACACCTAATCGGAATGAAATATAATTGTCTGCCAGGCAATAATAGAAGATCCACAGATATTTCTCACGTGGGTAGTGTTCAGTATGAAACATCTCCACTAGGCATCTACAAAAACGCGGACGGTATTAAATTTCCCAAAGTATCCACATATCCAACGATGAAAGATAATATTTAATGTGTAATTTTTACAGACGGACATCAGTTTTAAAAGTTGCGATAGAGGTGACGGCGGATGGCCAGCATGTGTGTGAGATATGTACGGGCATTTGTAATGGGATCGGGGTCAAAAGACATACGCGATGTCTGGACGATGCCGGTGGTCTCGACTTCCCCAGCCTGGGAGCGGCGACATTACTCACGGGCTTAGGGCAGCACTACTAATATTTAGTGCTATATTTGTACTCCTCATATCACCTCCAACTACCGAATAAACAAGATGCGTTCGTAGATATGGATTAAAATGATAGGGCATCATCCATTACGAATTTAAGATATTCAGGGGAAAATACAGCATCTTACGGGCATGAATAGCATGTCTGGAGGAGAGTACTCACGAAACTACTCGTATGAAAAAAGGTTATTAATTTAGAGTAGTATCTGCTTAGAAAATAATAAATCATAGCGTACGACGACTCTGTATAAGCGGAGTTATCTGCTCGGGGTTAGTGGATAGACGCACAATCTCGGTCCTGATAATGAATGCAATGTACCTACAGCCACGAACAGTGGCTGTAGGTACATTGACACAAACAGTCGTGTGCCTCAATTGCACTATGTAATGTCGATCACACTAGGCAAACACACAAAATTCAAAACTAAGTGTTGTTAGTGTGAAACAAAATTAATATCACAGACTACCACATAGTAAAGGTAGAAATAATGTTAATGTGAAACAAAACATAATATCGACGAATTTAAAATATGCCACTTCGAAGCTCATATGATGTGAATTATATGTCCTAAATTTAAAATTGTTAAGTTAAAGGACAACATTAAAAAACGTCTAAATGTTCTTAACTGGACCGATACCTTGTATAAGAATGGTTTTAGACATAAAGTGTTGGAAATAAAAAAAACATTTATATAACTTATTCCCGAAGTTGAAAAAGATACTATTTACATGTAAAAATTCAAAAGTCTGGTGTCAAATAAATATATTCAAATGCAAGTTACTAGAGAATCAGACCAGAAATTTAAAAAAATATATTTATATAAATTATTCCCATAGTTGAAATAGATACGTTTTAAATCTAAAAAGTTTTAATTGTGCAATTAAAACTGGTGTAAAATAAATATATTTACAATGTAAGTTACTAGAATCAGATCAGAGAGGCAACGTTTTGTAACTGTTTTGACAATTTTTACGTTATTTGCATACAATTTGAGTGAATCTATCGCAAATTTCTTCATGTGGCGAAGTTTTCATGAAAATTTAATAATTCTGTTATATATAGAAACTTGAAGCGAGTATATCTTGAAAATAATAGAAGTTATTTGAAAATTGTCCTGAATATTTCGCCAGAGGAATAATCTAAAATTATGTAACCACACGAACTCATGCATCTCGTATTTTTGAGAATTTTCATGTTCTTTGTATAGATTCTGGTGAAACTTTTGCACATTTACAATTTTCTGGAAATGCTGCAGCTTTCTTAAAATCCAGCATCTTTAAGATACTTGATAGATATAAAAAAAATTGTTTATAGATCTCTTTGTTTTAAAAATATTTTAGAAAAATAGGATCGGAAGAAAAATAGAAACAAGTAACAAACGGGAATAAAAAGAAGAAAAAGATAAATTCCGACGCTAAAACTAGTAGAAAATATTAAAAAAATACATAGAGAAACCCATAGGTGTTCGATAAAACTGTAATTTATTCAAAAAGTTATTCTCTCAACAAGATAAATTTTATCATTTTCCACATAATGTAATTTCTTGGGCGAAAAGACCCCTTCCGGGGTCGATAGCCTTAATAAAAATCGCATATATATATATATATATATATATATATATATATATATATATATATATATATATATATATATATATATATATATATGTAATTTCTTCATCTAAAGATTTTTCTCCATAATTTTAAATAATCTTTCCACGTAATTATCCTCTTAGGAAGAAATAGACGGGTTCTCAATAAAATGCAAAAGTGTCATAATTATTCTTGAAATATATATTGGCATGTTAAAAAAAGTATGAGATGCATGCCAAATTTGAGAGTTTATGAATTTGTATATATAGAAAACTTTCCAAAGCAAAACTATTCTCTGAAGAAAAATACATTAGCAGTTGTTTTAATAAATAATAATAATATTATCGTATCCGTACATGTGTCATATTTGTGAAATTTTAAAAGTTTCACGTCAAATTTACAAATTTATGAATTTGAGAAACTTGATAGAACTATGTTTGAAATTATTCTGATTATTCTAAGATATCAAATTTAAAATTATTCTGTAAAGAAGACCCATTTGTAAGTTTTTTTTCAGACTTCGAAGATACATCCAATTTCGGATATATCTTCGAAGTCCGAAAACAACCCAACAAATGTGTCTTCTTTAGAGAATAATTTCAAATTTGGAATCTTAGAATAATCAGAGAATCATTTCAAATATATTTCAAATATATATTTAAATCGTGATATAAATCAAATGATTTTTTAAAAATAAATCATTGATTTAAATTAAGATTTTTTTCTTCAATTAATCATTGTTTTTTCACTGTTTGTGCATTCCGGTAAGTGTACAATTATAAATATAATGTAACTTTAGAGTTAGCATGCTTTAAAATAGATAAATAATTAGAAGTAAGTGAAATAATTTTCTGTTCTTCCATTTTTAGTCCATCACATAGTAGGTACAGATACATCGTTTTTTTTAATCGGCAATTTATGTTCATATTCAAGATTTTTATTTAAATCATGGTTTGAAGCGTGATGTAAATGAATTGATATAAATGACATCTAAACTGGCAAAAACTGATAAGAAATATAATAAAATCATTGATTTTTGTTTTTTTTAATCATGATTTATTTCAACCATTTTTTCACGTTAATTTATGAATTTGGGAAACTTGACAGAAACAATTATAAAAACTTAAATGATTCTATTGTATCAAACTGTATCTGTGACACCGACAAATGAATTTTGGAAACTTTGAAAACAAAATTAAAATCATTCTCTGAAGAAAATACATTGGTAGGTTTTTGGATTTCATCAGACCAAGTATATACCAAATTTTGAGAAATTTTAAAAGATTTTAGCGCAGCACTTTTTGCACTTGTAAATTTTATTTGGTTTTTGTCCCACACATGCACATAGTGTAAGGGCCCACCACTAACACTTTCAGCTTTGGATCCAATCGTCACTATTTTGAGATATCTGTGAAGAAATCGCACTATGCGTCCTGCTCGTCATCAGATATTGGATCATAGTCAGAATCACCATCATCTATGGTCTCATCTTCTCGAGATGGCTCATCTGAATTGTCTTTTTTGAACGTTTGGTTAGTTTATTTGGCTTAGCAGGATTTGCAGCTACTTTCTATCCAAATCCTGCTTTAGGTTTTGGCTTTTCTTTTGAGACTTTTCTTACTAATTTTTGTAGTACGTTGTGCTACGTAGTAATTAATGAATAAACGTGACTTGGATAAATTTTAGAATAATTCAGTCCAAACAACGTGCACCTACACCACCATTTATTTGCAGAATTGTCACTGTTGTATCTCAATGTATGCAACCGAAGTAATTTCCCAAGTTATTGATCATAAAATTCTCATTTTTCAGTCAATATTTTAATGATTCTGTCAGAAAATGTTAAAAATTATACGTTTATGATCTATGATTCACTTTGTAAATATAAAAAATAAGTTTCAATTTTTGACAAGTTTTGACGTGCAATTAGTATCAATAGTAAAATTAAAACGTATTTGCTATTATGCACTTTTCAGTTAATATTTCAATGATTCTGTCGGCGAATGTTAAAAATTATACGTTTATTGCTGATATTCATTGCATATCAAAACTTTTATGATCTAAGATTCAGTTTGCAAATATAAAAAATAAGTTTTACTTTCACCTTTGATCCTAATTGCACGTTAAAACTTGTCACAAATTTAAAGATTTTTAAGAATATTTCAATATTTGACAAGTTTTGACGTGCATTTAATATCAATAGTAAAATTAAAACTTATTTGCAATTATGCATTTTTCAGTCAATATTTCAATGATTCTGTTAGCGAATGTTACAAATTATACGTTTATTTCTGATATTCAATGCATATCAAATCTTCAATAATCTACGATTCAGTTTGCAAATATAAAAAATAAGTTTTAATTTTACTTTTGATACTAAGCGCACATCCAAATTTGTCAAAAATTGAATGATTTTCAAGAATATTTCAATTTTATTAACAAAAATGTTACTTATTACTATCAATATAGTAAACTTGTGAAAATTTCAAATTTTAAATCTGCATATGGCAATAATTCAATAATTTCTATAAAAATATCAATTATTTGTGCAAAAATATTATTTTTCCTGTCAATATCTTAGTAATCAATGATTTAGTTTGTAAATACCCAAAATAAACTTCAATTTTACTCTTGATACTCAATGTATATCAAAACATCAATGATTCTGTCAAAATTTAAGTGATTGTTATGAATATATCAATTTTATTCACAGCAATTTCACTTATTTCTAATCTCTGTAAGTACGATATTAAAATTTCAATAATTATGTCGGTGTATATACCAAAAATTCAAGTATCTTCGTAAAAAATTCAAGGATAAACATCAAAATTTCAATAATATGCCAAAATATCAATTAATTGAGACAAAATGATTGTTTTATTCGGTTAAAATTTTAATGATCGATGATTAAATTTGCAAATATTAAAATTTAATTAGTTTCATTACTCATGCATGTAAAAACTCTTCAATATTAAGTCCGTAAATATCTAAAATTAATTAATTTTATTACTGATACATAATGCATTTCAATATATTAATTTTTCAGTTAATATTGCATACATGAACGATTCAGTTTGCAAATATTAAAAAAAAACTTTATTTTTACTACTGGAACTCAATACATGTCAAAACCTAAATGCCTCTGTCAAAATTTCAAATGTTTATTTCGTTTATCAATATTTCAATTATATTTATCTGAATCTTAATTAATTCAGTCAAAATAAAGAGTAATTATCAAAATTTGACATTGACTTGCCAAAATAATAATTAATTGAACCAACATGTTACTTTTTCTCTTAAAAATTCAATGATTATTGATAAAAATTGCAAGTGTTAAAAATTAATTAGTAGAGTTGGTTCGAAATCTTGAAAGCTTCTTATCAATATTTCAATTGTTTGTCAAACAACAATGTCTATTGTTTGTCAAAATTATAAATATGGTGTTTGCCAAATCAAGTCTGTGTTTGCCAATTATACAATTGAAACAAAATCAATAATAAGTACCAAAATTTCAAAGACCTTTGCCAGAATGCCGATTATGTGTGATAATTACTTCTGATTACTGGTGCAATGCATGTCAAAACTTGTTTCTGGGAAAATATCAATTGTTCTTATCAGTATTTCAATTATTTATACACGAATCTTAATAAATTCTGTCACACTTGTAAAAACCTATCAAAATTTCAATATATAAATCGTGTTTACCTAAAATTGAATAATCTCCTTAAAAACATTAAGAATAATCATCAACATTTTAATGACATGCCAGAATATTAATAAAATCATATTGCCAAAATATCAATAAATTGAGCCAAAATATTACTTTTTCAAATGGAAGAATTGATGAAATTAGGTAGTAACAATCCATATTGCTTATAAATACATGAATGCCGATGCAGAAAGGTTCAATTTAATATAAAATGCCCCTAAGATAGGCTTTCAACAAAAGATTGCACCTCCCCAAATTAGGAACCAGTTATACTAATAACGGGAGAATAATATTAGAATAATATTCTAATTAATAGTAACTGCACCAAATATTATTTTTAACTATTACATTCAGTAAATATTTCAAATAATTAGTTTTGAATACATGTATTATTAAAGAAACAACAAAGTACAATTTGACGAGAAACTAAAATCACTCATTAAAAGAAAGATATTTTTTCTGCAAAAATTCTTAGCGCAGCACTTTTTGGGCTTGTAAATTTTATTTGGTTTTTGTCCCACACTTTCACAAATTATCCATTTATGATGTTTCCATTCACGATCAGAGGAGTCTATGAATATCTAGTAGTTTTGTTGGTAGTATTTCGGAAATAACTTCATTTATTTATTGGCAATTGTCGCGTTATTTGTATAATAAAGAGGTACTTATGTGGTATCATTATAGAGCCAATGTTATTGCCTATTAGAAATAACCAAAATATACAGGGCGTTCCATTAAAGATAATGAAGCTTATAGCTTTCACGTGTTTATTTGATTTTCAATTGTTCTTCTGAAATTAGGATTAAATAGAAGACAAAAAATACTAAAACTTTTTTCTTCAACTTGTTTTTCTATCTGTACTAATAACTGAAATATTTGCTGTGTCACTATAAATCAAACAGACTATATAGATTAGTTACATAGAATTAATTAAAGTGACTTAGATTACCGTAATAATTAATAAATAAACGTGACGTGGATAAATTTAGATAAATTCAGTTTTAAACAACGTGCACCTACACCACTATTTGTTTGCAGAATTGTCACTGTTGACTGTTGTATGTCAATGTATGCAACCGATGTTATTTCCCAAGTTCTATTAGGCGCCGATGGTAGTACCACCTCGTTATGCGAAATATTTCACCTTCCCAAATTAAGAATACTCCCCATAATCGGCGACTTTCCTCTAGTAGTTCCAGGTCTCAAAATAGCTTATAAAGTTTTAACAATATGCAGCAAATTCAATAATTTGAGTTGATCATCAATAAAAGTCTATGGGATAAGCATAGTAGAAAAATAAGCTGGATCTGGATGGGCAGTTTATTCCACTCTCTCGCCCAGAGAATTGTTTATAAAAAAATATTTTTGGAGATAAGAGATCATCGCTTTTATAAAATGAGTTTGATTAGATCTCTATTAGGCAAGATATGTTAGTGCATATTTACGCTATCGCATGATTAAGATAAAAAAGGATATAAAACTAATGTTGCAATAAATATTGAATGAATATTTATAGGCGGCTCACAATAGGTGATACAATTTTCACATGGGTAAAACATTATAGTGCATTAATTTAACATAAAAAGCTCGTAAATTCGAAGCTATAAACCGTAAAGCTCCAGTTGTAAAAAAAGATAACCGAATAAAGGCCGTAAATAAGGCGGCGAGATCTCTCATTACGAAGGCATGAATTGTCGGTAGTGACGTTCAGTTAATAATACATCTAATTGGAAATCGCTACTGCAAAGTGCGAAATGCCTGCGGTACTCGAATAATAGATTGTGTCCAGGCACGAATAAGCAAGCGTAGAACTGGACGGTAACCACCGACCACACTTGACAACAGAATGTTCCATAAAAGCGAGGCTGAACCACGGGAATGCGACCTTATATGAAAATTAATTTAGCAAATTAAAATATCTGGCGCGTTATGAAAAATCGTTTCCGCTTAATGGCGTTTTTGTCGCGAGAACTATGCGCCGTATAAGTCACGTACGCGTGCTAAGAAAGGCGCATAAAATTGATTTAGGGAAAACTGTGCGCGCGATTTATGGAGGAGTTTGCAGTTTGAGGAAAGTTGTAAAATCGCAGCAAAGACGATCCGGCAAGTATAAATATATGCAGATCAAATAACTCGCGAGCGAAGAATTCCATCAACTACAGTTTCCAGAATATTATCTGTAGCTATTCCTAATCCTTATCAATAAGTTTTATCCTTGGGTAGAATTCCAGTAGCTATCTTATCCGGTAGGTTCAGTCACCGAACGGCATTGTTTCCTCTATTTATGATACCAGCCGGGATTTATTGTCAGATCGTTGTCTAGGAGCGCTCATCTCTAACTAACAGTTGTTGCGATAATCGTCTTTGGTTTATGTAAGCGAGGATTCAGAGCAGGAAGCGCGCAATTACCCAGCAATGGACAAATTAATTGGTGACTCGATCATCGCAATTCGGTCGTAAATATCGCGCTCGTTTGTGGTAGGAACTGCGAGCCGCTGCAGAGACATTCAATGCAGATTTATACCCGCAAGCCGATGCCACCACATGCCATAAATGTTATATTTCGCTTCTGTGCTCATTCAATGGATATTAAAATGGAATTCCGTTTATTCAACAGCCACGTCAAATAATAAAACGCCTGTTATTTGCATATCACATTATGCTCATACCCTATTTTGTCACTTTGTATGCGCTAGGAGGCGAAACCTACAAGATTACATTACAAAACATTTATCTCCCATTGCAGGAAACGCAATATACGAGGTGTAAATGTAGGCATAAATAATAATGCAATATCCGCGCGGCACTTTTCGCGAAATAATGAGTACGATGAGATATCATGACACTTATAATTGTTTAATTAACATGCCCGGCTCATATAAATCGTACGTATTATTTAGAATGGTATTTTTCAGGCTGCGACCCCATGCTGAGAACACATTCACAGCCCTCACGCGATCCCATGTAATTACATTTAACCAAATAAATTTATTTCACACGATTTGTAGACCTAAGCAACAACCTATAATGATAAATAGCGATGCGCCCAAATCTTCCAAACTGACAACTCTATTCCGTTGCGTGATCCCGAAGCCTCAAACGTTTAACTCACACAGACCCAAACAAAAACAAATTACGTGGAATAATATCGATTACAACCGTAACACGACGATTCCTAGTAAGTTCCCAAAAATAATCATCCACGTTTCACAAGTAACGAACGGCAATTTGGTGGATTTCTGATTGTGCAACTTCCAAATTAATTAAGGCTTTATTAGAGATGTAAACTTAATTGGCACGATTCATTTTGTCCGCCGTGGATTATTTAAAGTATCGACGACGTTTAGTGACTATAAACAGGATTTTATTTTTTAATTCGCCGAACTAATCGTCTAAGACGTGTATTATTCAGATCCGGGTTATCACATCTAGACCAGATCATTACCGGGTGAGACGTCGCGGCGGAATAAATTTGTTCGGATAAAAGGTTAAATGAAGCCATTAGGATCGGGCTTTTTATGCCTTGCATAAATTACACGTGCACGTTATACTCGAAATAATACGAAAACATCAAATTTCCGGTACGATAAAAAATGTATTCGTGATTCAAACTGTCTTTTATATCATCCTTAACTTAATTAAGCAAACACTTAGTATTTATCGTATAATAATAATTATTACAATTATTCCTACTACCGTATATTTTTAGTACAAATTTACGACCCAATCACTTCATATTTACCAACTCAATTATTATCACCAATACCTACTCATAATAAATATTAAGTACTTTGTTTTTGCTAATTTTATTGTTATTTAATCACGACTCGAGTTTCATCTTTTGAAAGTCATTATCAAGTGACAGCCATGTTGATTACTAACTGTCAAACTGTCTTTTATATCATTCTTAACTTAATTAAGAAAACACTTAGTATTTATCGTATAATAATAATTATTACAATTATTGCTACTACCGAATATTTTTAGTACAAATTTCACTTCATATTTACCAATTCAATTATTATCACCAGTACCTACTCATAAATAAGTATTAAGTACTATGTTTTTACCAATTTTATTGTTATTTAATCACGACTCGAGTTTCAACTTTTGAAAGTAATTATCAAGGGACAATAATGTTGAATACTACTGGATTCAGTCAAGAAAATGATTCATTACTTACAAGGAGACACCGTGAAATACGAGGTACTCTGAGTCGAAATTTTACAGGGCTCCGAGAAAAGTCAGACATTTTACTGAGTCGTGCAAATTTTTTTCTAAACATCCAAATTTTAAATTTTCAGCTGTGAGAGTCAAAACCTATCGAGTTTTCAAGTTTTCAACTTTCAACTGAAGTTGAACACTGTCAAATTTTTATCTGAAAATACCATATTCTACAATTCGTTTTTTATGACAAAAAATCTGTCACTTGCAACTGTATTGCAACTCTCTAATTTCGCTAAAACCGCTTTGTATAATAATTATAGGTCAAACTCATCTTAATGATTAATATCCCCAATAATAAAGTATACCTATTTTAAATTAAAAATACCGAAAATATTGGAAAATTATTGCTGGAAATTTTGTTAAAAACGGACTGGAAAGTCTATGAAAATTTTATAAGTATACTATCAAACCTCTACTCACCACCCACTACCTACCGACCTACCTAATTACCTACCAACTACCTACTAGGAGTATTAGAGAAGTTCAAAAATTCTGCGAAATATAATTAAGTAGGTAATTTTCTTATAAATCTAAAAATAGTTGAAGGAATAATAAATACAAAAAATATCGCAGAAAATGCATTCAAATTGAGGAAAATTTAACAAAACCGTCAGTTGCAGCTAAAACCCTACAAATCAAATTTGTGGAAGTTTCGGAAATGTTTCTAAATTGTCTGAAAGATGTCTGTAAATCGAGAAGAACCTAATAAAAGCGCAGTGAAATTAGAGAAACCAAAAAAAAAAGAAAAAATGCAGAATATTTTAAAAATACAGGCAGAGGCCCCCATGGGGTCGATAGCCCAATAAATATTGTTTATATACATATATATTTTAAAATACATACAGGATGATCACTTTTACGACGCCCACCATTAGGATCCATTAAACGGAAATATATACAGAGTTGGTCAAATGGGACAAAAGTTTCTAATTTTTGTGCCTTCCAATATACTGAAACTAAATCCGGGATATCTTGCACAGTTCCTTAAATATCGCTGAAAAACTGAAAGAGTGCACTTTCCTTTTTCTTTTATAACATTTTTACTTTTGAAGGAAATTTTACGAAACTTTGCACTCTTACATTAAATTACTATTAAAATCCAACATTGCGGCCATAAGAAAATCAAAAGTTGACTATGAAAATTTGGGTATCTAGTTGGCGCAAAAAATGTTTGGTACTGTCATCAGAAAGCTCACGTCGAAAAATGTAAGCGTGCCAAGTTTTGTAAAATTTCCTTCAAATGTAAAAAAGTTATAAGATGAAAATGAGAGCTCACCTTTTCAGTTTTTCAGCGATATTTCAGTAAGTAGGTAAATAGTTAAAGTAATAATAAAAACAAAAAATATCGCAGAATATGCATGCAAATTCCAGATTCCTAATTTAGATTAGCATCTAAAACCCAATTAATCAAAGTTGTGGAAGTTTTGGTAATGTTTCTGAATTTTCTGAAACATGTTTATAAATCGAGAAAAACCCAATAAAAGCGCAGTGAAATTAGAGAAACCAAACAAAAAAAATGCAGAATATTTATAAAATACTTATATCAAAATGTACAAATTACTATAAAACTGCCCTTAAAACAATACATATCTACAAATTTCACAAAGTTTTCTGAAATTGCCACGCAGTATTAAGAATAAATATAGAATGTTCAATTAAAATATAAAAAATCCAAAATTTCAACAAACAGTTATCTTTGTTTTAGTTTCATCCATTCATAAAGCAGCAAGAATACAATAAAATAGTTTGATGAAGGGTCAGGAAAATGATCCTTACGAGGAACCACAGTGAAATACGAGGTACTCTGGTCGAGTATTTTACAGAACTCCGAGTACAGTAAGATATTTTAGTGGTGAGTCGTGCATTCATTTTTCTCTGAAACCCAAAATTTCAAATTTTCAACTGTAATAGTCAAAACCTGTCGAGTTTTAACTGAAATTGTTCAACACTGTAAAATTTTCGTCTGAAACTGTCATATTCAACAATTCGTTTATGTCAAAAACTGTTATATTCTACAATTCGTTTATATTAAAAAATCTGTTACTTGCAACTGTATTTCAACTCTCTAATTTCGATGAAAGTGATTTGTTGTCCGGAATTAACATATCTAATATGTAAAATACCTACCAATAAGTACCTGAAAAGAAGAAGCAAAGTAAAAAAAACAATGTAAATATTAAATTCAATGAAACTTTACAAAATAATGTGTAAATGTTTTTGTTACTAGTCAGGGAAATCAGGGGGAAAAGTATTCTCGCCTCATTTCCGGAATGAAAATGGTATTTTTGCTCCGGTTTCAGAAAAAAATATTATAAGTACCTACATATGTTGTAGTAAGTGGAAAGTTCACAAAGAAAGTGAAAAACCAGAAAAGTTACACAACAATTCACTAAGTTTTTTTATAAATTGCCAAAAAGTTTGAAGAAAATTCAAAATTGCCAAGATATACAATTAACCCTTTAACTACTGCTGTCGTCAATAAGCGATTTGATGAATTATGCAGGGAATGGACGTCGCTTATTGATTTATTTAATATTATTATTATTATAATTATTATTGCCCACCTCATGACACCTCATTTGAAAGGTCTACATGTCAATAACATAACTGTGTATTTTCTTTTTAGATAACAAATGTGCATATCTTTGCGCCGCATTTCCGGAGTGAAAATGGTATTTTCGCTCTGGTTTCAGAAAAAATATTATAAGTACCTACATATGTTGCAGTAAACCTCGAAACATAACGAAATCATAATGAAACCAAAGACAGTGAAAAATCAGAAAAGTTACACAACAATTCACAAAGTTTTTTCATAAATTGCCAAAAAGTTTTATAAAAATTTAAAATTGCGTATATATACAATTAAGGGTTTTTGTAACTTACCGTAGATTTCGTAGGCTATAAATTTTATGTGGCATTTCTTGCTTTTTCCAAAATATCGTCCGGACTATTCGTCTCTTGATGCATGTTGACGTATTACAAATTAGTCATCAATAATTTTAATCAAAATGTATTGTAATGTACGTATTATTGTATGCACCACGAGCGTTATTATAGTCCATGCCAGATAATTTGTCACTTTTTCCATTTAAGCAGAATCCCTCCTCTTTTATATCAGGGCGAAAACTCAAATTCAAGTGCATATCTAGGAGCATCCTAGTTCATTGAGGTACGATAGTGAGCTTCAAGTCCTTGAGTAATGCGGATGCTTATTCGAAACCACTTATTTTTTAAGGAATTAAAGGAATACATTTATGATTTATGGCTTTATGGTTCAAAATCGTTGCCGCAAGTTTAGGGTGCATTCTCATTAGTCCGATTTCACTAGCGGACGGGATTTTGATTTTATGAGAAAAGTGACAAATTATCTGGCATAAACTGTAGCTTATAATACTCCTCGGACGACATCCAAATAATTGATTGATTGTTTTCATAAATTACCTTTCCTCTGTCCATTATTAACAATAATTGCACCTTTAATTAATTGTTTTACAATCGAAACATATGCCACTGCCATTTGCATAAGAAAAAGCGTTATTTCTGTAGCTACTTCAATCCTCGCCGTTAGCAATAGTTTGTACAACTTTTTTTGCGTTTCGACAGACACATTTGTGCGTATATTCTAGTAGCTAAAGGGTAATGGTTTTCATAACTTACCGTAGATTTCGTGGGCTATAAATCTTATGTGGCATTTCTTGCTATTGCTAATATATAGTCAGGGCTATTCGTCTCTTGATGCACGTCGTTGACGCATGTTGACGTATTACAAATTAAACATGGAAGAAGAAAATTATCACAGCAACGTCAAAGTCATCCATAATTTTAATCAAAATGTATTGTAATGTACGTATTTTTGTATGCACCACGAGCTTTATTATAGTCAAAGCCTGATAATTTGTTACTTTTCCCATTAAAGCAGAATCCCTCCTCTCTTATATCAGGCACAAATTCAAGTGCATATCTCGGAGGATCCTAGTTTATTGAGACACGATAGAGAGCTTCATGTCCTTGAATAATGCGCATGCTTATTCTAAACCACTTAATTTTTAAAGGAATAAATGTATGGTTTATGGCTTTATAGCTCAAAACCGTTCCCGCAAATTTAAGGTGCATTCTCATTAGTCTAATTTCATTAGCGGGCGGGATTTCTGTTTTATGAGAAAAGTGACAAATTATCTGGCGTAGACTTTAGTTGATAATGGTCCTCGGACGACATCCATCGCTTGAATAAGAATAAGGAAGGATCAAGGATAAGGAAAGGATAAGGAAAGATAAGGATAAGTACTTATCTCACCTTCCTAGCATTATCATCGGCTTCCAAAACTGAACGTTTTTTTAAAATATATTTGGTAGGTACTTACTGGAAAATTTTTAAAGGAATAAATATATGGTTTATGGCTTTATGGCTCAAAACCGTTCCCGCAAGTTTAAGGTGCATTCTCATTAGTTCGATTTCGCTAGCAGGCGGGATTTCGGATTTATGAGAAAAGTGAGAAATTATCTGGCGTCGACTTTAGCTCATAATGGTCCTCGGACGACATCCATCGCTTGGATAAGGATAAGAATAGATCAAGGATAAGGAAAAGATAAGGAAAGATAAGGATACGTCCTTATCTCACCCTCCTAGCATTATCATCGGCATCCAAAAGTGAACGTTTTTTTAATGTTGTAATATTATTATTTAGTAGGTACTTGCTGGTATTAGTAACTAATGTTTTTTTTTAATAGTTTGATTTATACTTTTAATCATAAGCATCCTAAAATGTCACAGCGTCCTAAAATGGCACAATTTCAATAGAAACTCATGATGCACGAACGCCAATGAATAAATCCTGATCTAATCTAATGAAAAATACGGAAATTTGCACAAAGTATCGTTCACTTTTGGATGGCGGCAATTGTACATAAATAACTATAATTAATTTTTTTTTTTATTTAATTTTTATTATTTAATATTTATTTATTATTTTATCTTTATATTTTAATAAATTTATTTATTTAAGGTGTTTCTATTGTGAATATTATGTTATATATATTTTTTTTATGTCTTGTTACATACAATGAATTATTTTAGTGGCAGGCTTTAAGTGGCTCTTCAGATTGTAATTTTTTTCTGTAATATTTTTTATGTCTATCAAAGAGCTTACATACGTAGTTTTTTCTGCTGAATTCCTGCTGTGAATTTTTAGATTGTAATTTTTTTCTGTAATATTTTTTTTTGTCTATCAAAGAGCTTACATAAGTAGTTTTTTCCTGTGAATTCCTGCTGTGAATTTTTAGATTGTAATTTTTTTCTGTAATAATTTTTTTGTCTATCAAAGAACTTACATAAGAAGTTGTTTCCTGTGTATTCCTGCTGTGAATTTTTAGATTGTAATTTTTTCTGTAATAATTTTGTTTTGTCTATTTAAGAGCTTACATAAGTAGTTCTTTCCTGCAGAATTCCTGATGTGAATTTTTATATTGTAATTTTTTTCTGTAATATTTTTTTTGTCTATCAAAGAGCTTACATAAGAAGTTATTTCCTATAAATTCCTGCTGTGAATTTTTAGATTGTAAATTTTTCTGTAATATTTTTTTTTGTCTATTAAAGAGCTTACATAAGTAGTTCTTTCCTGTTGAATTCCTGCTGTAAATTTTTCGATTGTGGTTTGGTTTGTTTCTTTTTTATGAATAAATTTCAAGTTATTTTGTTAAAATAAAATGAAATAAAAAGTCAAATTTAAGTCTGGTATGAAGATGTTGGTATTTGTACTTCTCGCGAACCTTTTGAAGCTAGTTCAGTTGATTACACATGCATGATCATTATTACAAGTTATAGATGAATTTGGACCAAAATCTATTATTATGTAATCAATTGGCACATAACTGCTCTAATGGCGAGTTAACGAAATTAATTGAGACATAAATATTAAGCTTGATGTATATAATTAATGTTCACCGAATTGATCTAAATTGAATACGTCAATTTGTATCAATGCAAGCAATCATTTCCGTCATAAATAAATAGTTTTGAAAGCAATAATTATTTCTTTTAACTCGCTAATTGACTTAATGTGAAAAATTATAGACTACACAAATTACACACTATATTAAACCCAGCAATTTAGCTAGTCACTTTATAGCAGTGTCATTCCACTGAATGCACCAGTAACATATTAATAATTAAACGGCTCATTAAAAATAGTACACAGATTCATTATTAACGTATTGCTGTTGTATTCGAGCGCATTATTAGAACCTGTTTGTTGCTAACAATCGCTTTATAAGGTTGCGCATGTAAATCTTATTAAGTGATCGGGTACAGCTCCAGTTCACGAGGGATATAAATTTGGGCAGAATTACAGGCGGCCGCATTTTTGGAGCGAAGTGTGCAAATTACAAAGTGCCCGGCTACAATGAAATAAATTACACCGTGAATTCCGCCGCACAACTGTGCGGAGCAAAATATTTTTCGGTCCTCTGATTATACACCAGATGAGATCGGTGCACTTGATATATAGCGCTCGGCTCCGCACAAAATAAGAGCTAATAAAAGTTGAGTTATGCAGGAAAAAGGTGTGTATTCCAAAATAATTCAGGACATTTATCTTTCTTACATGGCCGGAATTCTTTATTAGAACCGGACTTGTGGGGACAACATCGCCCCATTAATCGTTCGGTTATAAAGGGGGCGCTTCACTTTCTATTCGCCCTATTGTCGCCTTATGAAGGATGCCGTCGAATTTGCATTTTTATCTGGTCAGGTTCTTGTGGAAAATATTTCGCGCTGCTTCGGTTATACATTTTTTTTTGTTATAACGGGGATACCTGAGGCCCGAGAGGACGTTGAATGTGTGTCTTCTTGGGTGGTTGCCATAGGGGCGCCATTTCCGCAGATATAGACGCCGGCAGTGGCAGACACCGTCTCGAAGAAAAACAGTCGGCGAGTTAATTAACGCGTCTCCTTAGCGAATCATCCGCCATCTAATGACATACTGTAAACATAAGACACGTGCGTTGACATAACCTTAGCTAGACTTACAACATGTAAAAACAGTTAATCATATTCCTACATAGTTTTTCTTGCAGAAGCACTGAAGTCACGAGTTTGCAATGCTTCTTTTTTCGATTGTGGCGTGCACTTTTAGAACTGGGTCGCCGACGTGCAAACAATAAATTTATTTTCCGTGGAGGATCCTTGTAAGTTTTTTTTTGTTAATTAATTCGCTCTGAATCGTTATTTTTAGACGCGAGGATTCACAATGAAACCGCTTTAAACGCATTCAAAACGCTTGCATGGATGCACTGCTGTAATTAAAGTATATTTATATGCCAATGGAAGCTTATAATGCAGAGTTAGTCTAATATAAATAAGCAATTTACATTCAAGTAAATTGCTAACGAACAGAAAGGAATAATTTCAGACGTCGCCAGCTCGTCAGCAAGGACGCAAACAGACAAGTAGGTACGTTCAAGCAAATCTTGGCTGCTTCTAAAACTAGATTAAGCTAAGACTGCGCCTTGCAAATTTTAAGCCTTAAGTGGCTGATAAACAGGTAATATATTATAACAATTGCTTTATTTATCACAGTAGGACGTAATTTTTATTTTTAGAACAAGCATATGAAAATTTCAAATAATGATACGTAATTCGAATTTTCGAAATATTTCTAAAACTACGTATTTCGAGAATAAGGTTGTAAAATACTTTTTGTAGCAACTTGTCATGCCAATTGCTTTATACTGACGAAATCCTTTACCGAATCCTTTAACGACTCCTTTATACTGACGACAACTATAATATTTTAAGTTAAATAAATATTATTATTATTATTATTGTTCTATGAAATAAAAATAATTCCATTAAAAATAACAAATTACGCTTAATTTAATTGGGCACTTAACTAACTAATGACATTCTTAAATGACGGGCCTTATAAAAATGTAAAGTTGATGATGGTTTCTTCGAAACGAAAAGTTGTACTGACAATTTATAAATGCTGTCTTGTAGAGGTGAAAAGGTGGCAATGAGAAAGTGCCTATTGTTTTTTTATACCTTTTCAAAGAACTTCAGAAAAACATAAAAACGATATCGCAAAATTTCGGATTTTGTCGAATATCTTCGGAAGTAAGCAGAATTTGCTGGTTTTCTCAACAGAATATTACTCACCACTAAATTGTGACCCATGCTGTTGACCCTTATGTTGGACACCCTGGATATCAGTCATGGAGGTATCGAGTGATTAAAAAAAACATTAATGAAATTTGCGTTGAAAGAAAAAGAATAGATATAAAATATATGTCTTAGCTTACAGTTGTCAAATCCGACAGATTTGTCAGAGTTCGAATTTGTGAACGTGAAATCTTATTGATCTTAACGTTATGATTATGACCGGTATAAAAATTGATGGGCAGTAGCTTTATTCGACGCGTAATGCATTTGAAGATTTCCAAAAAACTGTTTCAGAAGTTATAACACTTTGATAAATTCAGCAGAAAATAAATTCTTTGATAAAATATTTTTTTAATCACATGTAACTTTTCAGTTACAATTCGAGATAAATTTTCCGTTTTATCGTATTTGTAAGAGACATTAAGCCATTTTTCATAACGTCTTTTTGAGGTCAAAATCTTGGAATTTAATTTTTATCTCAGAAATTAAAAAAAGATAATTAAACCGGAAGCCAGAAACATAATAATATATAGGGTGGTCCAGTTAAAAAACTAAAGTTAATGGCTACTTCATGGGTAAAAATTGGCGAAACATGATTTAAACATCCCCCAATTTTTAAACCTACTTTGGAATGTTTATGACTGTTTGGTTGTTTTGTTTACAATCTTCATTGCTACTCTTGCACTCGAATTGTAATCAAAACATGTTTTTATTCTAGGTCTCTTTAATTTTCAATGTTGCTGCCCTAAAATTGCAATTTTGTAATCAGGTTTTCAAATTTTATACAATTTTCTGATGTGCACGGTTTTAAACCTTTTAATCGAATCTTTGAAACGTTTCATTAAATTTTTGCAATTCTATTTGTATGTGAGAGGCACTTGGATTATGATTGGATATTTTGACATTCTACATTCATGTTTCAATTATTTATTTCTTTATCTTTCTTTCCATTCCTTTCAATTATTGATCTTAAATGTCTGAAATTTTCTACTTATTCTATTTGTTTATTCGTTTTCGAAGAATATGTATTGATCTCTGATGGTTTTTCATAACCAAAACTAGTCAGCCGAAAGATGTATATCATAAAATAAAATTAAAATAAATATTATTTACCAGTAAGTACTAAATATAACAATATTAAAAAAATTGAATTTGAAATTCATATTTAGCAGTCCACTCCTGCCTCACTTGAAAGTGGAAACTAATTTTAAGCATAATGCAGATTTTTAACCCAAGAGGCAGTGACCAAACCACGTTTTCTTTGAAGTAGTACCATTTTAATTTAAGATACAGTAAAAATGTATTAAGAAAAGTTTTTGATAATGTTAAATAATGGGCTTGTGCAAATTTCGGAGATATTCAGAAAAAGTAACATCTATGTCAAATTGCGATTAAATTTAGCCAAATTTTCGGTCCATACTTATTTGAAACAAATCTAAATCAACGTTCGTATTGGGATATATTGGTAAATTTATCGTTAGAATGAAATGGAAAATTTTAAATTTGGAATACCGTCGAAATGTTAATCTGAACTGCAGGTCGAAACTGGTACAAAATAAAAATAAAATACAAATTAAGCAGGTACAGAATTTTATTTATAATTAAACTAACCTTAATATGAGAGATCCGAATGATGTATTTTATGAATTTTCCCCATTCATGCACCTTCGTATATTTTGCACATTACTTGAAAAAACTTGAAACAACTCAATAGTTCATAATTTTGAGCTGACACATTTTTATTAATAATTTTGTCAAAATGTACTACAGGAGTTCTCTAAAGACAAAATCCCAACAAATTCGAGCAATAGAGTATTCGATTTGATATACAATATTTTTCTTGAAACGATTCAAAATCTAATATTTCTTCTTTGGTATCCTCTCAAATTGCATTTTAGAGTAGGGACATTTGTCCATGTTACGTGTAATTACTTATGTATACATCCTTTCGCATTTGTTTTCGCATAATGCTTCGTGTTGCATGTGCTAATTCTTCTGTCAATGTATTTTATTCTGTCTTCATTCATATCATCTCTTCCTTTTGTTTTGTGTTTCCCTTTCTTTTCTTTAATTTTCGCTCGTTTGTTACTTGTTACTATTCTTCTTCCAATACCATTTCTGGCTTTGTTCGTATTCTGTATTTGCCCTCCTGTATCTTAATAAAATTTCTACTGGATTACGTTGGTAACTCTGCTAATTTATTTAGTAAATTATTGATTACATATTTTCATCTCTGCTACATATTGTTCGATTATAATAATTATTTGTGGTATATTAATGACTGTAATTCATTATTGTCTTGGCCGAAATGGCTTTTTATTTTTTTTGTATATATTTTGTAATGGTCTATACTCTATACTATTTAATCGCTTTGGCAACGCATTATATTCTCTTATAGGCATATTTATTCTCTGAGCATATTTATTGTTACATTGAGTTATGTGTACGTTATTATTTCTTCTTATGTAATATTCATGTACATTTTTGTTAATGTTATATTTAGTGTTATGTTTCATAATTTTTTTTTTAATTTTTGTATTGTATTTGGAGTTTCTATTTTTATTGTTGTAAATATATTTTTGAAATTTAATGTTTTG
The DNA here is from genome assembly GCA_951805005.1 of Othius punctulatus. NCBI lineage: Eukaryota > Metazoa > Arthropoda > Insecta > Coleoptera > Staphylinidae > Othius > Othius punctulatus. The sequence continues at coordinate 30,793,926 of OX638138.1, read as the reverse complement.
TATAATACTTATGATTATAATAATTACGATGTTTAAGAAAAGAATAATACACGACTCATTATTAAAATGTCTTACTTTACTCGGAGCCTGTAAAATACTCGGCACAGAGTACCTCGTAAGTAATGGATAATTTCATGACTTTTCATTTACTTTTCGGTAAATAAATATTATTTTAACTTTATATGCAATTTTTCAATTGTGGATTGTTCTGCCGTATCCTTTGTTCTTGCAGATTATATCTATCTTGTAGTCCTAGTTTTGTATTTTCTTTTGCCCTCCTTCTGTTGCGTTTTGATTTTGACTTCACTGAAAGAGTGAATCAGTGAACTCATATAGTGAATAGTGAATGACATTCATGATAAATTTACAATCAAGTGTCCAATGGTGGGTTGTTCTGCTGCATATATTTTGGTCTTCTAGAATGTGTCTTTTTTCTTATCCTCGGGTTCTATTTTCTCTTGCCCTCTATTGTTGTTGATTTCCCTATCTTTCTGTCTTTCCCTGTGTTGTTGCTTTAAGATTTTAACAGACTGAAATATATTTTACTTCTTCTTGTAAATTTATCTGTAATTTTCCATTAGTGGATTGTTCATCTTAATAGTTTTTCGTGTTCTGAGTTGGGTAATTTTTGCATTTTGTTTGTTACATTAAGATGATAAAATTATTGGTGAGTATTTCTTTTCCAAAATTTAAAATTATTATTAATTAATTTTAATTATTTGTTGATGGTGGAGGCTCCGGGTAAATATTTCCACGGAATTTAAAAAATATCAAAATAAGTCGCGGTAAACTTATTGGGCAATAATTTGACCTAATAAACCTAATTAATTTGTAAAAATGATTAGTGAGTAATTTTTCTTATCAATTTTAATTATTGGTCAATGGTGGATGCGCCGGGTCAAGATATTTTGATTATCATTCGTACACGGTAAGATTTGATTTGCGCTTAGAAATGTAGCGCAATATATTGGATGGGTTAGGTAATATAACCAAGTGTGCCACGGATAAAAAAGAATTATACAGATCATCCATTATAGATATGAATTGTCAAGGTCTGCCACAATGTCACATTATATAATAATTTTGACAGTGTACTTGTAAAAAAATAGTAACAAATATGTCATTGATGTCAACATGTGTTTTAAGGTTATGAGATCTATTAGTTTTTAATAATTTGAGTTGGTTTAATAACAAGAAGTAGGTGCCGTTGCAATTTTTAGTTAATACATTGTAAAAATAAGATAGAAACAAAAACGTTTTAAATTCATTCAAAGTTGGACAAGTCGTCATCAGATTCTAACTCAGATTATCCTAACTATATAATTATTGGAAGGATCTTTTCGGTAGATGTATTTCCCATATATTTCGTGCAGTCATCTTTGATGAATTTTTCGCAATGTTGGATACTATTTCGCCACATTTCCGGTGTAAATTTTGAAAGGGCTTCTTCACTTAAATGAAGAACATCTGAAATGAAGAGCTTTTGAAGAAGATTGTACGTGAACATGTTTATTGTAATACTGTTTGGCAAACCCCCAAACTAGTTCAATTGCATTATATTGGCAATGGTATGGGGGAATCCTGAGAACCTGATATCCATAACTGTTCAAAATATCATAATTACATATTTTCTGTTTTCTGTGCCTAAGATAGGTTTAATCTTCTTCCATAGTTCTTTTTTAGTTGATGTTTGATTGAAATTGATATTCTCTCTCTGGAGCCACTCTTGCATTTCCCCATTCCGTGAATTTGAATTGAGAGACTTATCAGCGCGTATGCAATGGTAGGGGGCATTATCCATTAACGTATGGTCCTAAAGTTTTTGGAAAAAAGTTAAATGATTCGTTTTTGTATCAAATGCTGTTTAATCAAGTTGCCATAGAAACTAATACGTCACAAGTAATCAAGTTTGATTATGACAGTTTAGTTTTGCGAATCGATCGTAGCAAAATATCTTACAAAGTAGATATCTGTAAAGGTATTTACAATCTAGTTGGACGAATACCTAAGCGTGATATTATTGCAATCCACCGAGAGCAAAATGTAGGGAAGTCAACCATTTATAACACTATACTGAATTGTGAAGAGAGTATACCATGCATTAATTTACCCAAAAGCGATAGAGTAAGAATTTTGAGTGGAATAAGAGAAATAAGACTGATAGAAGTAGCGAAAGACAAAGTTGGAGTTTCTTAGAGAAAATTAGCCCGGAAATTTGGTATTTCGAAGACCACTGTATTATGAACAATTGATTGCATAAACTTAGTATTTAAAAAGAAAAGAAAGGCACCAAAATACACCGCAGCCGAGTTAGAAATAATTCCGCGTTGTTGTCGCGCATTAAATCTTATACACTTTGATAATAAATTAATTGTAATGGATGATGAAAAATATTTTACCTTATCCCCATTCAGATATTAAAGGAAACGATGGGTTTTACACCGACTACTTAGAAAATACACCAGACAATGTTAAATTTAAAGGTAAATCGAAACTTGAGGATAAAATTTTAGTGTGGTGTGCCATTTCTGAAACAGGATTTATCTCAGAGCGTTATGTTGGTCGTGTTCGGGGAGAATCCTTAAACGCAGACCGTTATATTCAAAGATGTCTCACTGAATTTTTTTTTTTTTTTAACACATCATGCCAACGATAATATAATGTTTTGGCCTGATTTAGCTTCATGCCATTATGCTGGAGTTACCAGACAGTGGTTAAATGAAAATAACATAGACTGTGTACCTAAGTTGGACAATCCTCCTAATGCACCTCAGACTAGACCAATGGAAGAATTATTGTCAATACTATCGAGAAACGTGTACAATAAAGGATGGGAAGCTTCAAATGAAGATATATTGCGGCGTCGCATTTTCCAAAAGATTAGAGAAATAGAACCTGAACTTGTCCAAAGGAAGATTGGACAAGTCCGAAGAAAATTACGACTTATTGAGGATAATGGGCCACTATCCATAATGTAATTAGTAATTATTTTTTGTTATTAGTGTCGTTAATTGTTGTAACATTTGTTTTTCAAAATAAATGAGTTTGGAAAAATTTATTAGCATTTAAAAATTTTCCAAAAACTTTAGGACCATACGTTATAACAACTACTTGGCCATTAATTAGATTTAAAGCAGGGACTAGTTGTTCTTTAATCCACTTTTTGAATAATTCTCCAGACATGTTTTTGTGGTAATCACGATGTTCAATTTTATTGTCTAAAAGAAAACTGCATCCCTCTAAAAATCCGAAAGTCGTCCCACATGAAGAACAGTAATGCGTTTCCCTTCTGCTCTGATTCTGGATGGAGATGGAGTTATGAAGCCATTGTCGTACCTGACTACCATTTTGGAAGATCCATGATTCGTCCAAACTAAATGTGGTCAAATTTGACGAATCACAGAGTTGCAAATACTTTCTTAAAAACGATATTTTCAAATATTTTATGCGAGTACCTTCACATAAAATGCGACGGCCATTAACTTTTCTAAATTTGTATCCCATAGATTTTATGACTTTGTGTAACGTTGATCTTCCTCCATTATACTCTAACTCCAATTTTGCATAATCTGGAAGATCGTCTAGTGTAAAGTATTAATTTATCTTGTGGTACCCATACATTTTTCTAGAAAGTTCTTCCTTTACAAAGTGTATATTAGTGTGAATTCGTGCCGTATTTTGTTTTCCATGCAAATTGGGGTTTTGAAGACTCTGCCCACTTTCATGTTTTTTTTATTATATCAAAAACAAACGTGGGGCTTATCTGGAAGTTACTTACGTTGTAAAAATGATATTATATTAAAATCAGATTTCATATAGATTTCCTTAAACACTCTTGCAACTTTTTCGCAAATAAATTTCTAAGATGAGTCCTCTTTAATTTCCTGATAACAATAAACTACCCACAGTTTCTGTTTTGCAAAGAGTAATATTATTTTCTTTTGATTTTCCATTTTACTAGCTTTTATAAGTTTCGGGACGTAAGAAAATTAAATGACACAAAGAACTTGTCAAAATTTGAAATAATCATTTTAATATTGCCGCCAAAATTAAATAGTTAAAATACCCATTGGCGTTCCTAGTAACTTTATCAATAATGCCAACCCAGTGTCACTTTGACAATTCATATCTATAATAGATTTAGTTGTTTGTACTTGCAATTCTTATTTGGCGTACGAAATGTTTTTTCAGTCATCTCGATAATTTTAGTAATTTTGTTTGTCGTGCGTTAGTTATGTATTATCGGGGAATAAAATGTGTCCATGAAAATGTGTTCAATTTTCTATTACATTCCTGACAGTTATAAAAATTGGCTTAATTAATTGATACAGCGCTGGCCTTGCCAGTGGAAGCGTACAATTGAAACTTAACGACTTAATAAAATAATTTTATTTTAATTTAAAATTTACGACCAATCGATATGTCCGTCCTGCCCAATCCGTCTTCGGGCGACGCGTATATAAAGTACGGCTAAATGATTATCTTTTATTGCTTTATGAATGCGGTAATATATTACAATCAAAGCGATGTGTATATGTGAGAAGGGGGCAGCCGACCTCCAGCTGTATGTCACTCGAGATAGATCTCCACGCTTGTCCGTAACAGGACACGCACGCTTCGAACCTGTGTGCGCGCATCTCAAAGCCGCGTTTTCAATTACCTAGAAAGTTCGCGGTGGATCTTATTATAATCAACCTGCATCCATCGGGACGTGCGGGTAATATAATTTAGACGGCACCAGAACGGACGGCGTTACCGAACCTATCGCTTTCTACAAATTAATTGCAATAGTGATGATAATAATTAACATCTGGCCGGTATTAACATATGTCACGGAAATTGAAATAGGGACCCGTAGGTGTGAGAAAAAAGCGTCCGAGGCGTAATTCGTTTGGCGAAATATTATTATTCTTCTCTCGGATCGTAAAATACGTGAGATTGTAGGCTTTCTTTTCGGTGCTCTGCTCGTTTCCCGCACATCATGGGATTCCTTAAAAGAGAAAATATAATAAACGTGCCCACATATTTTAATATTTTACACTATTATTACGCATTTTTTATAAAGCAGAGGAAACCGGAAATCACGTCAATACCACGCGCAGCATGTGCAACCCATTTTCTTGAATAATTTATTAACACTGTTTCAATTTAGGTAACGGTTGCACCAGATATCGGTTCGTTAGCGTATTATTCGCATCTACGTTTTTGCCTCCCCTAAACGAATGCGTTAACTCAAAGAACGAGTCCAACCGGGGAACGCAATTAGTATTCAAGTGAGGATAGATGTAAATCGTTTTTGTAAAGCAAACTACTTTCGTCTGACATTGAGATGCCAAGGCATCATAATGTTCGACCAAACCAAATTCCGTCTTTGATCTATCTTACAATTATTTCCCGATAAATTGACAAAGTTCTAACAAGATGCCGGTATGCCCGACAAAAACGCAAATACATGGATGTTTGGCACTAGACCACACTCGTGATCGGGCCACTAAACTGTCGTTAATGCCACCAATAATGCCAATCTGCAATTCTGGCACGCTACTTAGACAACAGATAAGAACACGTGTTGTGAATTATTTAATTTAGTTATGCCGAAGCGCAAAAACCCGTGTTTTCATTCAAACAGTACGCGCCGTGCCGTACTGACTCCATAAATAAATAAGCGCTCTTTATTTGGCCACGCACTCGATTCGATTTATATTTTTTCGGAGCGGTTTTTCTTTTGGACGCGCTGCTTGTTTATGGGGATTCTTTCATTTTCATTTCAATATGGCTTAATATATCTTTATATATCATTTGGATTCCGACAGTGCGTGCTTTCCACGTTTACTTTTTGTGCCGCACTGCGTCCGCTAATATAGCATAAACAGATTTTATTATTGTAATTGCTTCGGTCGGCGTCTTTTTAGACGCACGGATTCAGCGTCTTAAGGTAAAATTCGAATGAAAATCTTACACGTAACATCGGAATGTCTCCGCAAGAAACTTTTCTGCTTTGATTACTATAGGTGTAGTTCTACAAGGCAATTGGCGCACCTCTACTCAATATTCCTAATGACTAATGAGGACGATATAATCTAATTCCTGCATGTTACAGCAAAACGTAAAATAATAAATACTACAATATTAAAGCAATAATATGATCACGAATTTCTCAATATATTAATATGGAAAATTTGTTTCATTCTAACATGTATAATTTAAACTGTGTTTTGGAATTTAACTTATGCACTTGTTATAATATTAATATATTGTACAATTGGACACCATCTCCGTAAGACAACGGCAGACTGGTTTCGACCTAGTGGATCTCATCAGTAAAATGCGTTGCGGAGATGATGCCCAAACTATACTTTCGTAGTATTTAATAAATTAATTGGTTCCACTTGTTATGTGTATTATTTTCAGTTTCCCGTTTCAATGATTTATCGTCGCTATGAAATAAGTAGCAAAATGTTTTAGGTTATCGTTAAAATGTTAATTATAAGATCCTCCCCATAAATGGCAATGCGCTCACGCCATAAAAAAAGATATAAGTTAGACTGATAAATATGGTATTAGCTGCAAATATTCCATATAAAATAATTATAAATAATCAAAAACTGCGTAAACTTTTCTTCACTTATTTATATTGTACTAAATTCACATTTCAATCACCAAGTGACTATGTTACGATATTTCCTCAGGAGAATACGATGCTGCTAGGTGGTTGGTAGTGAAAACAGTACTTCCTAAAACATATGTTTATTATTCACTAATTCCTAGTCTTACAATACTACGGTTTGAGCGGTAATGTACTTATAATGAACTACTGCTCTCTACGTCTAATCTAACACTGCTCGCCATTTGCGAGTCTCCGTCTTTTGGGAAACATTGATAACAAAATGCGTATAACGAAGTTGGAAACAAAGAAAGTACAAAGTGTTTCATTGCATCCATAATCTAAAACATGTTTAAAACTAACATTTGCAGGGACATTACGGCGCTCTGAGTTCTTAAATACTAATGCGATTACAAGTTATTGAAAATAATGTATAATATAATATTCATTAATTACACTCAGATGCAAACAAAAACGGGTCATTGGGTCATTGTTTGCAAAAGAACCTTTTTTTTTTAATTTTGATGTTGGTATAGTCCTTAGAATAAAATGTGTTTTACAATCAAAAATACCGTCAGGATGTAGAAAGAAGCAAAATATGGTACTTATTATTTATTTAATAATCATTAATATGCAAAAACGATAATGTACGTATACACGAAAGAAAATGCATTTCCGCAAAATAAACCTAACAATGATTAATAATGAAAATGACAGTAAATCGAAAACAAACAAGTCAAACCCCAGTAGCCACCTTGATCCCCTATGCATAATGCCGAATGAGCATTAGGTAGTGAAGAACGCATGCCTTTAAAAATTATTTTCGCTTATTAAATAAACTGATTAGTATAATATGTTGTTTTTTTCTACATCCTGATGGTCTCTTTGATTGTAAAACACTAAAACTTTCATTCTAAGGACTATACCATCAATAAAATTTAAAAAATGGGTTCTTTGCACACAACGACCCAATGAACCTTTTTTTTTGCAACTGAGTACAATCAATATATGGGATTATGACACTTCTCTTTCCTAACAATAAAATTTATATAAAAAAGATCGAAACTTTCTAAATGAAATTATTAATAGTCGTTTCCTTTGTTGGGCCTACGTGGATATAGATCGTTGGAAATTTCGGTTGTATAGTCGTCATTTAGATACTTTTGGCATTCACTAACAGGAATATTTTCTAAATTTTGCACTTCACTAACACTGTTTTCGTTATGTGATGTGTTGGTTCCTGTCGTCCTTGGTGATGTGGATGAGGAGCAAGTGACGTTTCTGAAGAAATGGTTTTTACTTTTGTAACATATCTCTAAAATAGTTCCTGTTTTATTTGACAACATTCTTCCGAAATATGGCATCCTCGTACAATCGCAGCACATTCTACAGCAACAGCAGCAACAGAATATTAATACTGCGATGGTGAATGTTGATCTAACTATCCAATTGAATATTGATTGGTGATGTACAGAGGATGGTCGGTAAATTTCTTCTTGAAGGATTTCACTGAAATGTTCTAGTTTATGTTTGGAATGTTGTAGTTCTTCTAAATTTAAGATCTTCGTGTCCATTGTGTCCATTCTTCCAAATTTTAGAAATTCTTGTTCATGTACATAGCAGTCGCCATTATTGATGTTGACTGATGGGAGGTAGTTGGTGTAGTTGACTGTTAGGTTTGATGTAGCTGTTAACACTGTTGATAGGGTGTAACAACGACATTTGGACTTCAGTTTGAGAATCTCTGTTCCTTTGAGGATCACATCTTCTAGTTAATGTACGGATGAGTCGCATGAGATTGTAGCTGTGATTGGTTTGGTTAGTAAGAATAGCCATTGGTTTGGTGCTAACTTGTGCCAAGCCTCGACGTATGCCATGATCGTCTTGCTAGTGCAATCCTTTGGGATGTTCTTGTTGGTTTGACTGTTTGGTTTGATGTAGCTGTTAACACTGTTGATAAGGTGTAACAACGATATTTTGACTTCAGTTTGAGAATCCCTGTTCCTTTGAGGATCACGTCTTCTAGTTGATGTTCGGATGAGTCGCATAAGATTGTAGCTGTGATTGGTTTGGTTAATATGAATAGCCATTGGTTTGGTGCTAACTTGTGCCAAGCCTCGACGTATGCCATGATCGTCTTTGCTGGTGCAATCCTTTGGGATGTTCTTGTTATCTTGTAGGATGAGTTGGACTTCGCATGTTGGTCTTTGTGTAGTTAAATATGTCATTACATCCATGCAAATTAGTTCATCTTCTGATAACCTCCTACAGCTTGACAAATCTCTAAGTTTTGCATAGTGAGTCTTTGTATGGCTCAACAATAGAAATGGTTGATGAGGTACAATGTATGAATATATGGTACTGTTGTTTGCATTTGATGGTAAGGGAATTAGGTTAAAAAGTGTAAAAAATCTTTCTTCGACAAGAAGAATTTTAATGATATATATTAAAGACGTGCCGTCATAAATGATTTCGATGTCACAGACTATGATGAGTTTGTGAATAGAATGAATATTAGTGATTTGTACAGAAAAATGTAAAGATTTTGTAGGTGAAGCTTTGATTAATTCATATTGAAGATTTTTTGGAGTTATTATAAATGGGTGAATAATATTTTGTTTGGCAAAGAGAATAGAATATATGATTTCGTCTACCTATTCTGTCATTTCTGTAACTAATTGATTTATAAGATTTACATGGTCAGTCACTAGATCTTTATTTTGAAGAGATTTAATTTGAATTTTTGAATATTCACTAAATTCATTAAAGGTTTGTATATTTTTATTTAGTGTTTTCTCATTTAGTTTGAATAATTGAATTTAATTGTTATATTCTATTATATTTAACTAGTTAATGAACATGTTATAAGTATATATTTTGAAAATATAAAAAAGAGTTTATAATTGCCGATGACATTATGTGAATTTGTTGTTGCATTAACATTTGTGTATCGTGATTTCGTTCAGCTAATGATTTTATTGCATCGGAATAAGAATATTTAGTCAAATTGTCTTGAAATGTTAGTATGAACCGATTTCCGTTTACTGTATTTGGAGGGGGACCTACAACATCTAATGCTATTCTTTCAAACGGTCGAGTACAAGTCGTTGTTATTTCCATAGGGGCTTTAGTTGGTCTATTCGTCTTATTTGTTTGACAATGTTGGCATTTTTTTATGAACATTTTTATCTTTTGTCTTTGTAGTCTTTTTTCATTGTCTTCCATGTATACAATCATTTTATCCTACTGTAAGTCTTACTTAAACCTGAATGACTAGAAATGGAAGTTGAATGATTTTCAATCAAAATGTTGTTAATTTCTTCTTTGTTAATGGGTGTTTCTTTGTCTACATTGACCAACGTTATTTTGATGCTTGTATCGCAAAATATGAAGTGGACTAATTCGAAAATCATTTCTAATTTAAAATTTTGATTACAGTACAATGAACATCGAATGTATAAGTTGTTAATTATGAATTCTAAAAGTTTAATTTTCAAATTTAACAATGAATAGAAAACCTCTTGGTATGATAGTGTATCAAAGTGATTTAGATGTGATATTAGAAGAAATGTTGAGTCATTGTTACTATTAACTAATTGCACGCAATCGTATAAATTTAGTTCTGAAATTGGAATTGATTTTATATCCAGTCTTAGTGTTAAATTTTCATAAAGTGCATTATTTGAATTTAAATCTTTAGAAACAAATATAGCATTTGGTGATTTCTGAAAAATATTATCTTTAATTGTTGGAAAATCGATTGGGTCTTGATTTTCGTAGTGAATTCTGATAGATTCATTAAAACTTTTTGAGTTTATAATTAAAATAGGATTTCGGGATAAGGCGTCAGCATTGCAATTAATTTTACCTGGTTTATAACAAATTTCATATTCGTACTCTTCTAGTTTCAAACGCCATCTAATGAGTCTGGAAGTTGGATCACGACAATTTACAAGCCAAACTAAAGGACGATGGTCAGTTAATATTTTAAATTTCTTTCCGTAGATGTATGGTCGAAATTATTTAGTTACCCATACTATCGCAAGCAATTCCTTTTCGGTTGTACTGTAATTGCACTCAGCCTTATTTTACGTTCGTGATGTATATGATATTGGGAGATCTTTACCGACTTTACCTTATGATAAAATTGCTCCAATTTCCACATTTGAGGCACCTGTAGTTAGTATGAATTCTTCTGAAAAGTTCGGGAATTGTAAAATAGGTGAATTTGTAACGGTTTGTTTAAATTTTTCAAAATATTGTACTTATTCTGGACCCCACATGAATTGTGTGTCTTTTCTTAATAATTTTGTCCATGGTTTAGCTGTTAAAGAAAAGTATTTTATAAATCGTCTGTATTAACCTGCAAGGCCAAGGAATTGTTTAATTTTTTATTTTATTTTGAGGTTCTGGATACTCTATAATTGATTTAATCTTATCGGGGTTTGGTTTTACTCCAGTTTCTGATATAACATGACCTAAATAACTAATTTCTTTATGTAAAAATTCACATTTGTCAGGCTGTAGTTTAAGATTTTTATTTCATAGTCTCTTGAAGATTTATTCTAATTTAATGTTATGCCGAGCTAGAGAGTTTGCGTAGACTACTATATCGTCTAGAATCTAGACTCTAGATATACGAAACATTGCGGACCTTGAAGTTCGGTTTGTACTGTATTCATTACTCGCTGAAAGGTTGCTGGTGCATTTTTTAAACCAAATGACATACGAGTGAATGCATAGTGACCACGTGGTGCGAAAAATGCTGTTTTTGAAATATCTTCAGTTTTCATGGGAATTTGATGAAGTCTAGATTTAAGATATAACGTGTGTCCTAACTAATCGAGAATATCTTCTATATTGGGAATCGGATATAAATCACCTACTGTGACATTGTTTAATTTTCTGTAGTCTATAACATTTCTCCATTTCTTTTCACTTGATGCATCTGTTTTTTCGGAACTATCCACAGGGGAGATTATAAGGACTGACAGATGGTTGGATAATTTTTTGATTTATCTTTTTTGAAATTTGACGCTCGACTTCTTCGTCTTGTATTTTAGGAAATCTATATGTTTTTTATGACATTGGCATTGGATTATATGTTCTGATTTCATGGTGAACATTCGAGAGCAAGTTAAGCCATCATCTGGTAAATAGAATATGTCATTGAAATTTTCGCATAAGGTTATTATTGAAGATTTTTCTTCTGAATTAATATGTTCCATTCTTAAATTTGGTCTAAGAATTTCATTGCGAAGTAACGAAGTAACGAAGTTGGAAACAAAGAAAGTACAAAGTGTTTCATTGCATCCATAATCTTAAGAGTTCTTAAATACTCATGCGATTACAAGTTATTGAAAATGATGTATAATATAATATTCATTAATAACAATTAATATATGGGATTATAACATTATTAATGAATTGGCTTTTTAAATTTCGCAGAGGCAAATCTGGTAACATCATAACGTCGCAATTAAGGAAACTTGAAAACTGACAATTATTTTGTTAGAAACTCAAAAATTCAACATGATAAAATCATCAGAATGGTTTCGACCGTTGCTACATGGTAATCCAATACCAATCGCTCCTTCGTTGGTTATGTACGGCTGCGATTTGAATGATTATAGATGTAATCATATTTCGTATTAGAAAATATATGTGCTTGAACTGTTTCATTTGAGTAACTGTAGGCATTAATTGTTTCCCTATAATATTAGTTGTTTTATTTTATCTCCAATGATTTTATTACATTATGCTCACGTTCAAATGTACACACTCGTTTCATAAATAAGATAAAACGCCGCATTAAGTATACTTGCTCATTCGAAATGCTATCTGCGTAAATTAAAAAGTACCAAATAAGGCCCCGTGAGATTTGTCAAGCATTATAAATCGTTTGTCGGGCCGTAAAGCATGTCGGATATAGAATAATCAGTCATTAACACTTGCCTAATACAAAAGTCCATATACCACCTAAATTGTGGCGAGGACCATTACTCTTCCTCCTCGGCTCTCCAGCGCTAGCAGGTTTACTAGACCATCGCGTGAGCATAGATGTGTAGCTGATATCGGTGACATGCGGCTATCTGACGGTGTGGGCGCGTGACAACTGTACCACTAAACCACCCAAGGCGTCCTGGTCACGCAACAGTCATTGGATTCCGCCGGCATTCCGATATTATTTTATATAATCAATGCACACGTCGGTCGGTCGGTTGCTCACGCGTGTGCTCACGCATATCCACCCTGGTTGCGTGGCGATTTCCAGGAGTCGCATCCGAACCGAAATCGGCTCGCGTGTGTGCGACTTGCGACTTTCACCGCGACTATTTCAGATAAAGCGAATTGAGTGTGTTCACTGAACCTGCAACTCTAATTGATTAATTATGTTTACAAACGCAAATAGAAAAACATTGCTTGAATAAATTACATCATCAGCTATATGATAGTGATAGATGATAATAATAATAATAATAATATCTTTATTGGTATGTGTGGCCATTACAAGAACAGATATACAAGTCAGCAGGGTTACAAAGTTAAAAAGTTAAATAAAAGTGGTCATACGCAATTGATCACAATACAACAAATGTATTAACTAACTCGTAACTATGCCCATCCAGTACATAGGCTGGATGGGATGGGAAGGAACAGTGTCGGATAAATCTCCAACATACCTTATGATGGGCTAAAATTCTATAACAACCTACCTTGCGAATTACAAGATATAAAAGTACAAAATCTGTTCAAAATTAAAGTATCCGAATACTTAATCCGAATTATATGATATAAAAGAGTTTAAAACTAGGCTATATAATTATATTTCCATATTATATTTGTGGGTACTCCAAATATTTTGACAACCTTATTGCAATGTGTGTGACGATGTGTAGCTCACAATTATTATTATATTGTCTGTATATTTCATTATTCTTGAATAAAGAAATATTTGATTTGATTTAAATTTGTTGAATTCTCATTATAAGTTTTTGTACGCCCACAATACTAATAACTTCTTAACATAATTGAAAATTAGTCAACATTGAACTAAAAGGTAGGTTTAAACAAAATCGCCCAAATATCTCCAAAATTTGCATATATTTAATAAATATAACTAAAATGAGTATAAATCTGGCAATAGCCAATTTATCTAAATCCAGGTGAAATATACGTAAGATGAAGAAAACATGTTTTTTTGTTAGAATGATAGGAACATACCTATCATTATAAAAATTGAACAAAAATTTGTATCAAGTATGCCAAAAGTTAACAAGAATTTTCCAAATTTTACTAAAGTGTGCCAAAACTACATTAATAATGGACAAAATGATTCCACTGAGAATGATGTCGACACTAATGGACCCAAATTGGAGAAAAATGTATCCAAAGTTTGCTTAAATTTAACAAGAATTGTCAAATTTCTATTAAATTTTGCTAATACTTCCTTAATAATGAATATGAACAACTGAGAATAATATGGACATAAATTAACTCAAATTTAAAAACAATTGGTCCAAAGTTTAACGAAAATTGTCTAACATCCACCATGGTTTTCCCATATTACTTTAAAAAAAAAAGACTAATATGTGCAGAAAACCTGTCATGTTATCAAATATTTGCCATAACTCATCCGACCCAATTTAAAATTTGCATTAAATAAAAGAAAAATAAATTCGTCAAGCACAAAGTAATCAAGAGGGCAAATATCCACATTAAAGGTTCGCTGAAATTATTCCAAAAATTTGCCAAAATGTGGCCAATATTGCTCAAATTCTACCAAAATTTACCATTTATAAAGAGACTATATTTATTGCCATACAATTTTAGTAACGTTTAGTACAAAATAAATAAGTGATAATAATGACCTTAACAAGGCGAAACTAGTTGCAAAGTTTAAACAAAAATAAAAGTGGTAAAAACGTTGTAATACATACAGGGATGGGCAAATGTGTTGCAACACCTGATTTCTGTCTAAACGTTATTATTAATATTATTACCCTTAAAACAATTTTTTGTAGCTTTTTTCTCTGTTCAGTGGCGTACTTTGTTTTGCAACAGCTAACCTACTTTTCGAGATATGACGTCACTGACAGTTGTTTTTTAATGGATTACCCTGTATGTTTTTACAGTTTCAAATAGACACGTTTTCGGAAATTACAATGATGTAGGGTTTGTTTGGTGTTAGACATGTGGTTTTTAAAATATTAAATAAAATAAAAAGAATTAAATAATTATTTTTTCATAAAAATTAAATAAGTTTTATTTAAAAAATATATATACAAAAAAAAATTTAAACTGTAAATCTTCAGCAGCTTGACAATATCCTAATTGTTCACCGAAAGTTCTTAATGTGTACTATCATATCTTAATTATTTGTTTAAAAATATATACAAAAAATGTTTAAACTGTAAATCTTCAGCAGCTTGACAATATCCTAATTGATCACCGAAAGTTCTTAATCTGTACTATCATATCTTAATTCTTTGTTTCACGTTCAGTTAGTTTACTCGTAATTAATTGAAAGGTAATATTTCTAATATTTCAAACGAAAACTATCTGTCAGTAATGGTTTTTTTTACTCATCCACTGATAATTGACACTTTCCAGTCACAATTGACAAGCAGAAACTTCAAATTTCAAGTCAAGTTATATTCCCGGTTTTCAACATCGACTGGGAAAATTACAAAAAAAATTACCATTCCACAATTTTATTTCATTATTGAATTATTTCATTTAATATTTTAAACACCAAACCCTATATCATTATAATTGTTGAAAAATGGTCTATTAAAAAATGTAAAAATATATAGGGTAATCCATTAAAAAAAAGACTGTCGATGACGCGATATCTCGAAAATTAGGTTAGCTGTTCGAAATTAAAGTACGCCACTTAAAAAAAAAAAGAAACTACTAAAATTTGTCTTAAGAGTAATAATAATATTAATCACGTTTAGACGACATCAGGTGTTCCGACACAATTTCCCAACCCTGTATTATGAATGTAAGTGAAAAAAAGTTTACGCAGCTTTTGATTATTTAAATCATCCTTAATGCGCTCATTGAATCTCCATATTTAGGGCCGCAAAAAGTACGGATACGGTAAAATATTTTGAAAACGGTTTATCAAAAATTGTTGAAATTTGGCACATTCCTAAAAGTAACGAAATTATATTGTCTGGGATGTTTTTCAAATTTCTGTTGTCATTTGTTTTGAACATTCAAGGCTGAGTATCCAAACTTTTTCGCGACCCTGTATAATAATTACATTCTACGTAGCTGTTACAGACCAACAATTTTGTGTTTGGCTTAAATTTCTGTAAGTCCAAATTTCAAACGTATTTTTTTTAATTTTCTTCAGGTTGCGGAGTGTTTTTGACTGCGCAATAAATTTTAATGCAGTTTTTTAAATGTAAACGTTTTTTTTTTAATTTTCTTCAGCTGTTTCTCAATCACCAATACATTACAATGTTGTTTCTTAAATTTCAAACGTTTTTAAAATTTTCTTCAGTTGTTTTTGACTCAACAATAAATTTTAATATAGTTTCTTTGCGCAATTCCTATAACTCAGATTTGTGTTATAATTATCTTAACTGCAATTATTTTTAAATCTTTTAGATTTAGTGATAAAAACAAATGGTCGGTTCATAGCCAAATCATGTCATGTCAATGTCCAGATTCAGTTCTGAAAATCATGAATTAAAATTCTTATTTAATCAATGCTGAGCCTTTTTTGGTATATCGTGTCCATATAATAACCAAAGCACTTCTGTCGAGCTCGAGAAAATAAAAAAAAAATACCCGAACAGGCCGATTTTATTTATTTATTCCGCATTTTCTGGCACATTAAGAAAAATCAGTAAGTTTTGCCTCATGGCATTGATTTTTTTTTAAACGCAGGTCGCTTTTTTTTATTTCCCAACTTTTCTTAATTCCGTCGAGAAAATAAAAATTCCCCGAACATGTCGATTTTATTTATTTATTCCGTGTTTTCCAACGCACTTACAAGAAATAGTTATATTTAAGTAAGTGATTTTGTAAGTGTAAGTCAGTATTTTTTTACTTATGACATCACTGATATTTTATTGAGCGGAAATCGTTTTTTTTTAATTTCTCTACTTTTGTAGACTTCTAAATTATCCTTCCAGTCACATGATTTTATTTGCAAATATACTTATCCTTTCTTTTAAAAAATAGAGATATTCTCAATAATTTTTATTGATTTCTATAGACTTAGACATACTCAGTAATTATCAAGATATTGAGAGATTTTTCAATAATTCCGAAATCGTTCAGAACAGAAAATGCTAATTGGTTGGCACGATTATTACATACATTTTGCATTCTCCAAATTTCTGGATACAGTATGTACTTAAAATATCTAGTCATTTCTAAGTAGATTTTATCAAGATTTCATGAGATTTTCCAATCATTTCTATAATTTCTTAATATTTTTTATTACTAAGATTTCAAGAGATTTTCCGATCATTTCCATGATTTCATAATATTTTTTATTACTAAGTTTTCGACAGATTTCACAATCTTTTCCAATGTGTTTCAATATTGTTCGAGATTTCTTAAATAAATATTAATAAGGTGTTGTAATATTTCACTCTAGATTCAAAAAGTATATTTGGCAAAGTTTTACTTCGCTATGGGTATTGGCCAATCTATCAATAAACTATTGTTGAATGATATATTTAAAATCTAGTATTGCCCATTTATAAAAAGGATAATAGATCAGATATCAATAATTACTGACCGATATAGTAATTCTAAATGTATTGTCCAAAATAATTGAAAAGCTAATATCCAACAAAATGATACACTTTCTGGACCAGTTCCACCTGTTAAGCGATGCTCAACATGGCTTTAGAGCCGGCAAATTAACAGAATCCGCAACATTAAATTTTACAACTAAAGTGTATACCTGCCTGGATGAGGGTAAACATGTTGCAGGTATTTTTTTTATCTATCGCAGGCGTTTGACTGTCTGAACATTGACTTACTCTTAGAAAAATTATACTCCCTCGGTTTTCGACGTAACATGCTTTCATTCATAGAAGCATTCCTAACTAATAGAAAATTCTGTGTAAAAGTGCAGAATCAAACTCTGGATACCTCAATACATCGGCGCGAAACTATTTAATCATCTACCATGAGTGGTTCGCATCAACAATATCAATAGCTTCAAATACATGGTTACATCCATATCATTAACTAAATGCTATTACTCTATCGATGAATTCCTAAGTGATTTGTTTTTCTTTTGTATGATTCTATTATATTGTGTTTGTATGATTTTGTTGTATTTTTGGCGGAACACATTTGTTGCTGCCGCCATGATTTTTTATTCTTTATGATACTTTTATTTTTATCATCGTTTTATTGTTGTTATTATTATTTTTACTGCTACTTTGATTATTGGGTATGTATTATTGCCTGATCATGGTGGAAATAGTACTGAATGAACTTTTTCTTATATTTGACGTTAAATACTAGAATTTCTAATACATACAAACTATAAAAAGTAAAAATGTTTACATGTTTATAATTTTTTCTGTAAATGTAAGTAAAATTCGTAAAATGTTTTTCAACAAATTTTTAAAATATTTAAATAATTACGTTTTCGTATAACTTTTCGAAATGTACTATTTCGTCCGCAAATACTTTTCGTCCGCTACTTACTGTCAATTATGTCAATCAATGTCAATCCTTTGCCTCGTCTCCAGCTTTGCCATCAGACTCAGACTGAAAAATCTTGGACTTTGAAAATTGACTTTTTCGTCCTCGTTACATAACATATTTAAATAATTACGTTTTCGTGTAACTTTCGAAATGTACTATTTCGTCCGCAAATACTTTTCGTCCGCTACTTACTGTCAATTATGTCAATCAATGTCAATCCTGTGCCTCGTCTCCAGCTTGGCCATCAGACTCAGACTGAAAAATCTTGGACTTTGAAAATTGACTTTTTCGTCCTCGTTACATAACTATTTCCTGCAATCTATGGAATTTGAAACATGTGTTGATATAATTATTGCATTTTCTGAATCTCCTGATAATTTTGATATTTTTATAAAACACACTAGGGTTTATACTTCTGCCATATTTTGATTGCATAGTTTGTAAATTTTCAATCATCCTAATTTTTTTTCTTTGGCAATTTTTAAACACATTATGAAGTTCATTAAAAATGATCATATGTTATTGAAAATGCTGCAAAAATATTTGTAGAGTTTGATAATATGATTATGACCAGTGGTATAATATCTAATTATTATTATAATCTACCTGCGTATAAAGAATCAACTTGCGCAGTTTTCTGCACAATCTACACCGTGTCTAAGTATACAGCTACGATAGAATAATACATGTTTTTCTATATCGTATTGATGAGGCTGATACATGATGAAACTCCATGTTAATATATAAATAAATAAATAAAAAAAGCACCAATTATGTTTTATTTATATATTAATATATTTTTCTTATTAACTTGGAATAGACATTTTTCGAGAACAGAAATCTTGTTTTTTATTTTTCAATCTGTTTGTTTTCTTTCTGAACACTGATTTATTGCAATTTATTTTATTTAACTTGGAATTCAAATTTTTCAAGAACAGATGTTTTTTTTTTAATTTTTAATCTGTTATCTGTTTAATCTGATTTTTAGCATTTTTTTTTAAACCAATCCAGGAACAAAAAAATGTTTTTTTTTTAATATATTTTAAATACTACAGTTAAAAAACATTAACGATTAAAGTTTCAATCCTCATCATAGCTGTTTTTTTTTAAAATAATTTCACTGGAATATATTTTTTTTAATATGCTTTGATTAATATTGCACGTATATTTTTATATTAGATGTGTTTAAAAATATTATTTACCTGTGGAATAATGTCTAATTATTGTACTTTACGTCCGCATAACGAATTCATTTCAGAAGTTTCCTGCACATTCTACGTACGTGCAACTATTAAGACCAGTAATATAAATCACCGGTATAAATGACTCACATTTTAATAAATCATGTACATCATAATCGCGATTCCGCCGCAATAATTAATGAACATAAACGGATTATTTGTTACATAACGCCTCGCGTTATTGCTAACGTAGGTGGTTTTCCGATGAGATTTCGGTGCCGTTTGCGCGCCGTACTGTTAATAAATTAATCCATTAACCGGATTTAATTAAAGCAATTCCTTTGCCACGCCAGCCGTATATCACTTGCTATTCGCTTCAAATGCACATCAAATCGTCATTAATCACGCGAAGCGGCAGATTTCCGCGTTGGCCTTATTAAAAAATAAATTATGACTCGGGCGGGGCGCGCCATTTGAATAGAGCTGATGACTTTTAATTCAGTCGTAAATTCGTTACCTAATTGCTTCAAAAAGCCCGATGATTAACGGAGAAATAAATTTCGCGCATAATAGCATAATCGTGAAATGTTTGCTTTCTACACCACTTTGTGGGTCTACGCGTTCTTTCTCATAAATTAGACGTGGATTCCAGAGCTGCTACTAAAGACCGCATTATTGGTTGCATTATTATGTAATTACAGAGGCCTTCATTATGATCGTAATTATATATTTTAAATTTAATTATAACACAATTATAATTGATTTATTGCGCGGTGGCTATAAATTGGAAGGCTGCAGGTAATGAGAGACGTGAGTTAAACAAAACATTTTATTAAAGCAAAATATAAAAAACTGTATAACATCATAAGGCACTTTTTACTGGCCATAAATAACTTAATGATATCTTATGTATTAAGTTCAATATAAAAAATATCTGACATTCTTAAGAGACGTTATTATGTACAAGGAATATAAAAATATCTAACCCCATAAACTGACCATTAAATATATTACTTTATAAAGATAATAAATAAGAACTTGCCGCAATATTATATTAAAAAAACAGTTTAGAATTTATATACATGAATATTATCAGGTACTGATTAAGTATTAATCTTATAAATATTAAATCAAGAGCGAATAACATATATGGCAATGTAGTACTAATTATTATAAAAATACTGAACGTTAGAATGTTGCTTATTAATTAACTATATCACATATATAGCGAAGGCATTCTTGGTAATACTGGCCAAGTGATTTATTTTTGTAATCTACTATTACTTTTGGAGTACTCTTGATTCGTTCAATAATTGCATAAAGTTTGAAAATATAAGGAACATTTGTCCAGTTGAAGTGTTCTCTAATTTACAAAATCACAATCCTTAATTCGTAATGACGTCAGTGTGTCTCTCTAAGGTTAAATCTAAAGGCACGGATTTCACTGGCTCTTCCACACCGACGTCGATACTAAGTTCTGGCTCACTATCAGATTGCACAGTAGGTGGGGTCTTCGTTTGCCTGATCGATAAATCGATCGGCTGATCTTGATCGGGAGCGACCGCTGCTGGAATGGACAGGGATCCTTTCAGCCATAACTCTCTCCAGGACGCAGGATCTGCAACCCCCTGAAGAGGAGGCAGCCATCTGGGGAGAAGTCCGCTGGGCGATATCGCCGGGAGCGACGCGGGGGAGGATGGCGTGAAATGTGCGAGCGCGTTGGCGAGCTTCTTCCTGGAGAAGCACTCACTATCACTGGCCGGCGAGGGCAGCTTCTTCGAGGAGCTGCCGGAGAAGTAGTCGCGGTCACTGGAGGGCGACGACGGGAGCTTCAGGTAGCTCAGGGCGCTGGTCGAGCGCAGGTCGTCCTCCGGGTCCGCCGAGGAGGCGCCGCTGTCCGACTCCGAGCTCCTGGCGTCCCTCATCATCGGGTTGGGGTTCCTGAAGAGCGGCAAGTACGGATGGGGGCGCAGCAGGTTGGCCGCGGCGGCGGCGTTCGCCGTGCCCTGCTGCTGCTGCTGCTCCTGCAGCAGGCAGTGTATCTTGAACCAATTCGATCGCCGGCCGTACCGGGATCCGCTCTTCGACATTCCCACCAGCACGCATTTTCTCAGTCTGCAGGCCTTGCAGGCCGTCCTGTTCTTTTTGTTTATCACACATTCCCCATTGTTCTTGCATTCCGATATCGAGCCCAAATTGTTGTACGTTCTTCCGAAGAATGACTGAAAAGGAAAAAACAACAGTTAGTTTACTGTACCAAATACAGAGTCATTTGTAACGTGAAAAAACGTTTAACGCGCACATTGGCGAGTAGAAATGTAGATTTCATTGTAAATATATACACCCTTACTGCATTAATTTTACTGCACAAATATATTAAAAATACAGAATATAATTTAAACACAAGTTAACTTTGTTAATATCGCATAATTTTTTATTTCTAACTACTTAATACATTAAAAAAATATAGTTAATAAACAAAACTTTAAAATTAAATAGATATTATTAGAATTGAAATATTAGGAACCGTTTATCTTTTCTTTAAATAAAAACAAAACATACTAAATAAAATGGGCTCACTCGAATTGCATTCCGTTTAATTCATGTTACCTGAGCTTAAGTAGGGAATCCTTAATCCTAGACGCGAATTGCAGCCCAGTCCCCAAAATCCCCCCTAATGACACACTCGAATTGCAGTCCGAGCCGGCCAGATGGGCAGTAGACGTTTCGTCCCCGTAATGACTTTTAATTCTAATCCGCTGCAAGAAATTTATAAGCCGCATAGACGATTCGTCCCAAACGATAATCGAAGAAACCCCCGGCGTGAACCCCCATTACAAAGTAATTACAAAGAACCAATAGAAAAGGTTGTTTTGTTAAAAGTATGCAAATAATCCAAAATGTGTTAAAAGTATTTCAGTTTCCCTTTCTGCTCAGAGCAATGAACATGGAAAATATTCAAGTGCTGAAAAGTGTGAGTCGCCGAGGGCAAGTGTTTTTAATCGTTGTTATAATAGCAAAATTGACAAAATTGAAGCATTTGAGATGTGGATATACCGCAGAATCCTAAAAATATCATGGACCCAGAGAGTTACTAATGAGGAAGTACTGCGAAGAATGGGAAAGGAAAAAGAGATATTAACAACAATTAAAACCAGGAAACTCGAGTACCTTGGCCATGTTATGAGAGGTGCACGGTACAAGCTTTTGCACCTCATAATCCAGGGGAAAATAACTGGGAAGAGGAGCGTTGGGAGGAGGAGAATATCGTGGCTGCGTAACCTCCGTGATTGGTTCGGATGTACCTCGAACCAACTATTTAAAGCAGCAGTAAATAAGATCCAGATTGTCATGATGGTCGCCAACCTTCGTTGAAGACGGCACCCTAAGAAGAAGAAGATAATAGCAAGTTTAATTTTAAAAGAGACCTTATATCGGGTGAAAAATCATGGCGGTGTCATACCCCAAAGTGTTTGGCAGCTATTACAACTGTCGGTGAAGAACACAATATAATCAAGTACAATTTGGAACACAGTCATGCCGAAATGTCTGTTTCGACAAATCCGAAAAGATGCAATTTTGGTTGCTGCCAAAAGGAAGGCCGTGGAAGATATTAGTTCAAATCCAAGTAAAACTGTCTTGTCTGATAACATATCAAGTGAGGCAATTCAGTGCAGTGATTTAACAAATGTAAAAAAAGTTATGTACAATGCTAGAAGGAAACATCTCCCACAATTACCGAAATCGCGCGAAGAAACACATGCAGCAATAAGAAAAATGTGCCCTATTTTAACTAATAGAAAGGAAGACTATGTGGTACACAATGAGGAAAATTCACAAATTATTATAATTTCCTGCAAAAATAATTCAGTGTGGTTATCTAAATGTGATACCATTTATATGGATGGCACTTTTGACTATTGCCCAAAATATTTCTTGGAATTATTCACCATATTTGGACATTTAAATGGACATTACGTGCCACTGGTGTTTTGCTTGCCAGCAAATAAATGTACGGAAACGTATATTAGCTGTTTTAAAATAATCAACGACAAGTGCAACTATATAGATCATAATTGGTGCCCGCGAACATTTGTCGTGAATTTCCAAAAAGCCATCCAAAATGCCATATTATTAACGTGGCCTGATGCTGTAATTATTCGCAGTCGATTTCATATCAATCAAGCTTGGTGGAGAAAAATACAACATTTAGGCCTGACAAAAGACTACAAGGATAATACGGAAATTGGAAAATGGTTGGGTTATGGTTTTGGTATTTTGTTTTTGGGTAAGATAAGTTTAATTTAATTAAAAAAATGTTAGTATTAAATTATTTTTTATGATTTCAGAACCTCAAGACGTTGGAGACTGTTTCGTTTTTGATCTCTGTTCAATTCAACCAAATGACGATAGAATTCAAAAAATTTCAGATTATTTGGTAAACAACTACATTTCAGAAGAATCGCCAAATCCTCCACGTATATGGGCAGCAAAATCAGCTGCTAGCTCTCGCACTACAAACGCGTGCGAATCATTCCATAGTTTTTATAAGAAAAGTTTTATTTGTACCCATCCCAATATTTTCATGTTTGTTGATTTTTTAAAAACTCATCAAAGTGAAATTTATATTTAATTAGAAAGTACCAATACGAGTTATAAATCTAACTCGGACACTCAAAAACGGGAATCCTATTTAAATGCCAGAATAGATGACTATGATAATAACAAAATATCACGACTGGACTTTGTAAAAATTTCGTCACATTATTTTAATAATATTTTGTAATATTTTTATTTATGTATATTTGCATGTACATATACCTATGTTTGTGTGATTTTTTAGCTACTACTCATAATAAATATCTGAAATTTTATTTAGTGCTACTAGTTTTATTTAGTTTATCTAATTTGTTAATGTTTACATAAATTACATTTGGGGACGATATGTCTAGAGGGATTAATTTAAATATTTTGTCTCGGGGACGAAATGTCTATGCAGCTTAGCGCTAATTGCATCTTCGGGACAAAACATCAATCGTCCGGCCAGATATAAGGTCAGTCCGTAGGGCTTTTAATCCCTTTATTTCACATTTTAAGAAATAAGAGCATTGCATTGTCATTGTCTATTACGTGGGCCAATGCAAATATTTATTTACATTAATGGGCAGTGCCAAATCACCTGCATTTCATCTCAATATAATCTCATCAATATATTTGAATCTGATCAGTGATCAGTTACTCCAATTATCCCCTTACACAAACATCTAAAGATGGAACTGCGTGTGATAACGAGTGAAAGAGGAAAACCTCCAATTTTGTTTGACAATTATAAGTTTTATAAGGTTTTAAAAAGTACCAATGAAACTTGTTTTTGTTGTGTTAAACGCAAGTGTAATGCAAAATTGTACACTCTAGGACCAGAAACAAATTTAGTTTTTTCAAAGGAAAGGGGTGAACATGAACATGAACATTTGGTGTGTTAAACAGACAAATAATTAGTAACCAAGTGAAAAGAAAAGCTGAGGATTTTATGTGCGACAGACCTGCCAAAGTTATACGCTGGGAATTGAACTCCCAAAAACAGTATTTAGATACAGTAATCAGTAAAGATTCATTGTTCATTCGAAACAACTTTATACGGGAGTAGCGAAAAACTCTGTTAGTCGCTCTGATTTCTTGAAATGCGTATCTTATAAATTTAGTAGTTTACAATTTTAAATAAAAATATTATATAATTGTAGTAATTAATACATAAAATATTTAATAACATTTAATAATCGTGTGTATTACATATTTATACCTGTCTATTTCTGCAGATTTTGGAGGCTGGACTGTAATTCGCATCTAGGAACGCTCAAGTGACAAGTAAGGTATTAATGGATTAAAAACTTTTCGGCTCGGACTGCAATTCGAGTGTGTCATTTGGGGCATTAAAATTGTCCCAATGCTATTCGCGTGCCATAAAATGCAAATTTTTTGACTGGACTGCAATTCGTGTGCGCCGAATAAAATGTATTGAAAACATTTATTTTAAAACTGGTTAAGTAGCTATCGAAAGTAAAAATAATTGCATTAAATCAATTTTCAGAAAACAATGTGAACAATGAACACAATTCATTGAAATTTGCAAAAATTTCATGAAAACTTGTTTAATTTTCATGGAAAATTGTAAAAACACCACGGAATGAGTATAATTTTCTTGTAGAATTGCACAAGTTAATGAAAAACTACACGACATGCAAATAAAATTACACATATTATGTGGTAAATTGTATAATTTAATAGAAAACTTTACAATTCATAGATATTTTTGTAACATACCAGTTCCATTGAAGCTGTTATGAACTTCACGGAAAATTGCATAAATACGCAAACGAGTATAAATTATATTGAAAACTGCACACATTTCAAGGAATTCTACATAAATTTAGGAATGAATATTTAGGTAACTTCTTTAGAATAAGTTTTCAAAATCTTTTAAAAGATTGAGAAGCGAATATTTAGAATGTGACTTCTTGAGAGTAAGTTTTGTTTAAGTAATGAGTTTTGTATTGGTATTACAATTTCATTTTCCTGTGAGTTTTGTGATATGTTCGTTGATTTTTCTAGTTATTTAGGCAACTTCTTTAGAATGAGTTTTCAAAATCTTTTAAAAGATTGAGAAGCGAATATTTAGTATGTGACTTCTTCAGAATAAGTTTTGTTTAATTAATGATTTTTGTATTGGTATTATAATTCAATTTCCTGAGTGTTTTGTGATATGTTCGTTGATTGTTCTAGTTATATAGGCAACTTCTTTAGAATGAGTTTTCAAAATCTTTTAAAAGATTGAGAAGCGAATATTTAAAATGTAACTTCTTTAGAATATGTTTTGTTTAATTAATGATTTTTGCATTGGTATTATAATTCAATTGCCTGTGAGTTTTGTGATATTTTCTTTGATTCTTCTTCCCAATGTGTACTCGCGAGGTAAACAGTTAAACAAAATTAAATTTTGTTTAAGGATAAGTAGACAAGTAAACAATTCTCACTTAAACGTTTCGTTTCGAAGAAACAATTATCAACTTTGTATTTTTAGATGGCCCGTAAATAAATTACACCCTGTATTAAATAGCATTTAATATTACGAATTCAACGATTTATATCACAGTATGGTTTCTCATGTTTTTATTCAGAAAAAAGGCTTGTTAATACATTTCGAACATTTTGATGTAGTAAAATTTATCACCTAATTTTAAGATTTTAAGATAAGTAAATGAACAGAACAATTCTCATAATACCACAGTAATAAAATAATAAGTGTGGTTCTCAATAACTATAATGTTTCAATGTTTAACAACTATTCGTGCTAAATTGTTTTTACTTACTACTTTGGTATATGTTCTGGGTTGAAATTTAGTAATAATGGTTGTCTTGTCGTCATTAAATGAACACAGCAACTCTCATACCACAGTAAAAAAATTGTAAGTATGGTTCTAAATAACTATAATATTTCAATGTTTGTTAACAACTATTCTTGCCAAATTATTTTTGGTTATTATTTTCGTACATATTCTGGGTTTAAATTATGTAATAATTGTTGCCTTCGTCGCCATTAGATGAACAGCACAAGGATCACAGTAAAAAGATAATAAGTTTGGTTCTAAATAGCTATAATGTTTCAGTGTTTAACAAACATTCTTTTTAAATTATGTTTAGTTACTATTTTGGTACTTATTCTGGATTAAAATTTAAAACGCCTACTACAAGAAAATGTTCGAAATGTCAATCAAGCTTCTTTCTGAATAAAAACATGAGAAACCATACTGTGATGTACATAGTTGAATTTGTAATAGGAAATGGTATCTAATACAGGGTGTACATTTTTTAGGGGCCATATAAAACAATAAAGTTGATGATGATTTCTTCGAAAAGAAACGTCGTGCTGAAAATCTGTAGGCGCTATCTCATAGACCTAAAAATGTGGCAATGAGAAAGTGCATCTGATTTTCTTATATCTTTTCAAATAACTCCAGAAAAGAATAAAAGCGAAATTGCAAAATTTCACAAAACTGAATTGTAGGAATTGAGCAATAAACTACATTAAAATTTCTATTAATAATTTGAATACGGTTAGCCTTCAATCTCGTAAACAAATGATAGCAAAAATTTGAAAAATATCCCGGTCTATAGAATTTAATTACTTGTAGGAGTGCACCAAATTTCAACAATCTTTGATAAACCGTTTTTAAAATGTATTTAACCGTATCAATACTTTTTAACCAAAATTTACCATTTATCAAAAGCCTATATTTATTAGCAAACAAAATTTAACTTCAGTGACGTTTAGTACAAAATAAACAAGTGAAGAAAAGTTTACACAGTTTTTGATTATATAAATAATCTTTTATGCGCTCATTAAGGCCCATATCTATAGTCTGTACTTGAGCTTGAGTTCAACTCAAGTCGTATATTTGGTTGCGTTTGGTACATAAACGTTTATAGAAAATACGCAACCAAATATACGACATGAGTCGAAGTCAAGCTCGAGTACGGACTATAGATATGGGCCTAAAACTTCACATACAGGGTAAGTTAAATTGAAAGTTGATCGAAATTTGTCGAATATCTCCAGAAGTAAGCGGAATTTTTTTGTTTTCGCAACAGAATATTACTGACCACTAAATTGCGCATCTTTTTTTCTAATTTAACTGGCTTTGTAACTTTTACGGATTCCGAGATCCCCGTGCTATTGTTCGGAATTGAAACATTTAATCTAATTCAAATGCCTTTATTAAATAATAGAGTAATTATTATTTTTCCATGTGGAATTCATTTAATTATAGGAACTACATTTTTACTATAATAAAATATATAAATTGATTTAACCAAAACTCTTTTTTAAAAAACCTTAAAGGAATTATAAATAATATTATAAAAATAATCTTGGATGCTTATCTTGGACACCATGTATATTTTTTACAATCAATATTATTGTAGAACTTGGAACTCAAGTCTTTTTAGTTTGCGCTCAGATATGCATATTGTAGATTCTTCAAAGTATCTCATTTTTAAAATCTTGATATCTTCAGTAATAATTGATTTTTTCAAAATTTAATAAAAGCACCGAACCTTCACTAGCGTCACATAACTGAGGAGAAGGGGTTTTCATTCAAAATCTAGCATCCTCAGACCTCAGGGTATGGCTAATGCATGATACTGTTCTTGGGTCTAAGACCGACCATAAATGCTATACATTTTTGAGTAGTATCTTACTACCTTGGCTGGTGCAGGCCCATATGACTGATGTGAGCTTTTCAGACTCTCTCAATTACATGACTGAGGATGGGGAATTATTAAAAATTTGGACTAAATATTCCGGACACCCAATAATGACCATTTATGAAAGTTATCAGCTTTGCCCTTACGGCAGTAATAAAACTTTGCCGTAAGTTGTATTACTTACTTCAAAACTGATAAGTAATAAAAAGGGAATGTATGCCCCAATTTTGTATAACATTATCTTTCAATATTGTATAACATTAGCAAACAATTGAATTTGCTTGCTGTGCAGATGTAATTACTATTATTACTTCCTTTTTCGATATATCTGGTCACAGCCGCACTAACGCATAGGTACAATAGGCGCTAGCTGTGGGCCTCAGAAAATGGGGGTCTCAAAATGAAGGCAAATTCGCTTTTGTAGAGTACATTCGGATCAGATTGCGTTCGTGCTAAATAAAGAAAGGTTTTTATTCTTTCACTTAATTTGCGGATAATTTACAATAATGCAGAGCCGGAATCACGAATTGCCGAGTGTGTTATTACCTCCACGTATTGTTTTCTCGAGAAGATTATGTGAGAAGTTTCCTTTTTTTACGGCACAAAAAATGCGCCGTTTAAAGGCAACATTTAAAATATAGCAGATTCCGCAAACGGCACGCTGCAAACGAATCAATTACGTTATCGCACACATGAAAGTGAACGTTTCCGCGGCGATGAAAGTACAAAAATAGATTCGTCTTAATCAAGTAAATTAGAGGAAGTGCCGGGAATCCGTGACATCCGCGATACGCGAGGCATATAAAACTAATAAAAGGACCCTGTTGTGCAGCGCCGCACGCTCGTAAATAGGATGTTTAAAGATCGCGATCGGATGAGATATGATAATTATGCGTCTGCGAGATGATATTTTTCAATGATGCGCAATAAAATTTGTTCGTTGTACGGCTATCTGCAAGTCCCGGATGGTACACACGCTCGAGAGCAGCGTCATAAGTCACGGATGGTGACCGAATTATCCGCGTCTATACTTTCTAACCCAGTTGCGGGTCTCGTCATGTGTATTACTAGGACAGGTGAATCGAGAAGACCTCAAAGGTCATTTTCTCAGCTGAATATTCGCGTTTTTTTAAGGTGTGTAGGAGAGAAGGAAGTCGGCGCGCGTCGTGTCGCCGTTGTCGAAGAAGTGTTAACACGCTCGAATCTGTTAGCATAATTTCACGCCGGGCAATTGTAATGCAATATGCGGCGAGATATCGTGTCGCATATTTGTACCACCGGGGCTGGGGCATTTAAATTTCCGCAACCCGATAATCCAATCTTCGCGACAGAGCAAACAACTTAAAACTGCGAACTCTTTTAGAGGATAGCTCAGCGAACAAGATACGCCATGAAATATTTATGCCCCTTTTTATCGCACATTAAATACTCGAAAGCACAGACCTCCCAGATCATACCTCGTACTATCGACCCCGTTATTATAATATGAATATGAAGTTCGTTAATTCAAAGTTTTTAATTGACGCCACGCTGGGAATCGCTGGCTTTCAGCCGCTCAGAAAAACGCCAACTCTTATATCAGCTCAAAGCCAGCATATACGCACGCATGATTTATATCATTGCGAACACGATAATTACTAAATAAATATTCCTTTATGAACTTTGCGCTCTCGCATAACGAAAAACTAATAATTATAATTTGTATGTAGACCACCGTAATTAATTTAATTTGCAAATACTATCGTTAGTGTTGAAGTGTAACTTTCTCTGTTTTAGCCTGTCAATTTTGACACTAATCGCCCGCAGACTATCATCTGTACGTGGAAAATAATTTCGATAACGGATAATTACGTCTCGCCATCTCGCGTGCTGTCATTATAAGAGTTTTATTGTGGATGATTTTCTTCGCGTTCGATATGCGTCGATCATCGCGCCGACGCTCATTTTTGCAGCCCGATTGTAATTCCGCAAAATAATTATTTAATCACCACCAGTGCCCCTGTGCATTTTAAATTGCATACGCCATTACGGGTACGATATTGCTCAATTAATATGCGGCTGCCTGTCTTATTTCTAAACACTGAATCAAGTGGTGCCAGCAATTTTTATTTCAATATTAGATATAACAATACTGCTGTAATCATTCTGCTTTTTTGTGGAGCGTTTGTATGGTTACGAAATTATTTATTAAGAAATTTCGCAATCGCGGAAGCTGCGAATTTTGCATGTACAGTTACTAATATTAATAAAGGATAAGTAAGGGATGGCAATACATAATTTCATTGGTTTTAAGTGTACGCAAATAAAACTACATTACAAAGCTGCCAAAAACAAAGCAATTGGAAAATTCATTAATATTGCGTCAAAATGTTTTAAAAATTGTGATAATGTAGAAAAATCGGCTCACAACTAACTTGGCTCACAGGTAAGAATGGTTGATTAGCATGCATAAAGACTTGGGTTCAAACCCCAGTACAACTACAAGGTGTACCAAAATGATTGTTGTTATGTAATCACTTCAATTCAATTGTGCCGCCTTTCAAATATGTATACCGCACTATTTGAGAACTGTCACTGTCAACCATACCTGTCAACTGTCGGACAACATAATAACAGTAGTTTGTTAAAATGTACACTAATCAGAAGAACACTTTTATTGTTGAGGCTCACTTTCGTAATGGACGATTTGAAAACGGAGAATCGATTTATTCAATTCCAGAGTGCGTTCTGGAATTTCAACACAAGTTCCCTGGCCACCAATTTGAATACTCGGTTATGTCAACACATATTTCACGAATAGTGCACCGTTTTAGGGAAACGGGTAGTGTTCAGAAAGGGAAATCGTCAGGCAGATCTTCAGTATCAGGAGAGGTTGTTGCAGATGTTCGCGAACGACCGAAGTAAGCCCTCAAAAGTCAATTCGTAAATTGGCTATGCAAGCTGGAATCCCCTCGAGCACCTGATAGAATGGTAAGAAAGAAGTTGGATTTACACCCTTATAGGGTCTCAGTGGTGCAAGAATTGCTGCCAGTAGATCCTCAACGCCGATTGAGTTATTGCCGATGGTTTATGGAAAATATAAATGTTGATTGCTCGATTAAACATTTTTCAGTAATGAGGCTTGTTCCACCTATCAGGATGTGTTAATTCACAAAACTGTAGCTGCTGGCTTGCTGAAAACCCTCATATTTTTGTGGAAACACCACTACATCCTCAGAAGGTTGGAATTTGGTTGGCTGTGTCTCGCCGTAGAAAAATTGGGCCCATATTCTTTCGTGACACAATAAACGGTGAGAGATATCAGCAACAAATTGTCCAGCCTTTCATAGACCAATTAGATGATGAAGAATTGCAGAAGGGATATTTCCAACAAGATGGTGCAACAGCTCATACAGCCAGAGCAACGTTAGCCTATCTGCAAGAATTTTTTGATAATAAGTCTAGGACTATGGCCGCCACGCTCTCCAGATCCAACTCCACTGGACTACTTAATTTTTGGATATTTAAAAGATAGAGTTTTCCAAAGAAGACTGCATACGTTGGAAGAGTTAATGGCAGAAATCGTAAATGTTTGCCGAACCATAACTCCTCAACATTTTCAACAATAAAATAAGACCAGTGCAAATGTGTTTACATTATCAAAAAATTCTTATAGATAGATTAACGTTGCTCTGACTGTATGAGGTGTTGCTCATACAGCTTATACTCTCTCATTTTTGAGAGTGGAAAAAAATGTTCCTCCTACTACGAGAATTCTATTAATTTCTCTATTCTAATTACACTAAATTCTATTCAAATTATACAACAAAAATTCCTGCATCTCATTTATTTATTAAAGTAAGTATAGCAAACCTTACATCGTTATAATGAGAACAAATTGTCCTTTTTTAAAATGTCAAACCCCAACTACGACTGCCATTAAAAAAAATAGTTTGTATTATAACTCAGAACAAATGTTTTTTATTTAAAAAAACAAAAGCATATCTTGCATAAGCTCTAAAAATATAAACTCTTTCTTCATTTAACCGAATCTTTACGTTTTATGGTTTTGAGATCACAATGCTTAAAAAAAACTCACCCTGTATAGTAATAAATTTAATGAGCAAGTTGAAAAAGTTACATGTCCCAAAAATTTTGACAATAAACTTTATCACTTTTTATATTTATATCTTAATTGTCAGTTTCTGTTCTTGTAATTCGATCTGTTTGCCCACAAAACATTTTTTTTTTAGTTTCCCAAATACTTACTCTGGAGGAATCTGTACCTTTTTCAACTCACGCATTCAATTGCGAACAAAATTTCACACATTTTATGAACAATAGTATTTAGTTCATAAAAACTTACACACAACTTTGGAAAAGTGCCTCATTCATGGGAAATTATAACATGGTGTATCTTTCAAGGAAAATTGCAGAATTTATTTTAAATTGTAAGACTTTTATTAAATCTAATTATTTTGAATATAACTCATTATATAAACTTCATGGAAAAAAAATGAAAATTTCATGGAAACTTCTATATATTTAATGTCAATTGGTACAAACTTTATGTATAATGTCATTGGAAATATCATAATTTGTGGAAAATTGCTTAAACTCATGAAAAATTATTTAATTTTCACAGAAACTTGTAAATATTCCGCGGCAAAGAGTATAATTTTCATGGAAACTTGCACATATTTCAAAACTAAACAATTTGGAAAGAAAATTGTACAACTTTAATGAAAAATAGTATGTGTTGCCTAATTTATGGCATATTATGAATATCAATATAAATTGTGGACACATCAGATATATAATTTAATGGACATTTTCATAATTTGTGGATAATAGTAATAATTTCATTAAAACGTTTATAAACCCCACGACCAATTGCAAAAAATACGCATACGAGTTTAAAATATGTGGAAAACTGCACAAATTTCTTGGAAAACTACACAAATTGTAACGAAAATTGCTCAAATGTTATGCAATATAGTATATATATCATGGAAACTTATACAAAATTTGGCCCAAATTTTACGAAAAATTAGATTAATGTCATGAAAAATTTCACAATTCATTGAAATCGCGGCAATTTCTCGGAAATTTGAATAATTTTCACGGAAAATTGCAAAACTTTTATGAAATGAATATAATTTTCATAAAGAATTGCACAAGTTTCAAGGAAAACTACATAAATTTTAAAGAAAATTGCACAAATGTTATGCAAAATAGTATATAAATAGCCGCAATTTCAATGAATTATGAAATTTTTCGTGAAATTATTCCATTTTCCGTACAATTTAAGCCAATTTACATTGATATTCATAATATGCCATGAATTTTATAGATTTCCGAAATTTTGTAAGGTTTCCATGAAATATATACTATTTTGCATAAAGTTTGTACAATTTTCTTTGCAATTTTGACGGAAAATTGCAAAAAATACGCAAACGAGTATAAATTTTACAAACTACTGCACAAATTTTAAGGAAAACTACACAAATTTTAAAGAAAAGTGTAATATTTTATTTACGTGTCGCTTGCATAATCTTTCAAAATGAATAAATCTCACTGAAACTATACATCTGTGTTTTAAGTTTGTACAATTTTCTTTGCAATTTCTTTGCGGAAAATTGCAAAATATTCGCAAAAGAGTATAAATTATACGAAAAACTGCACAAATTTTAAGGAAAACTACACAAATTTTAAAGAAAAGTGCACAAATTTTATGAAAAATGGTATTTGTTAATTAGAAACTTGCACATTTTTTTTAAATTAATTAAAATTTAAATTACTTCATGGGTACTTGCACCATATCACAATGTACACCCTTCATATGAAATTGCAGAATTAATTTCAAGTCTAATTTCATTGGAAATTTCATAACTTGTGGAAAATTGCTCAAATTCATGAAAAATTATGTAATTTTCACAGAAAGTTATAAATATTCCGCGGCAACGAGTATAAATTTAGTGGAAAATTGTGAAAATTCCATGGAAACGGAAAGTGGGATAATTTCATGACAAATTTTATAATTCAATGAAAATTATGGCAATTTCCTAGGAAACTTATATAATTTTCACGGAAAATGGTAAGAACGAATGAGTATAATTTTCATAAATAATTACTCAAGTTTCAAAGAAAACGACCCAAAATGCAAATAAAAGTAATCCACATAAAAAAATTATAATTCGTGGATAATACTTAGTAACAATTTCATTAAAACTTTTTATTAACTTCACGAAAAATTGCAAATATTACACAAACGAGTAATTACATGGAAAACTGCACAAACTTCAGAATCAGATTGCCTGTAATAGTATCCGATTCCTCCGTGGAATTGTTAATTATGATTTATTTTAATTAATCCAATTGTCGTCCATTATTTGTACAATATTTTTGAGAATGTCCGTCTAGTTTTCGTTCATTATTTATGCTATATTTTTAAGAATTTCATCGAATTTTCATCCGTTGTTTATGCAATATTTTTGAGAATTTCCGTCTAGTTTTCGTGCATTATTTATGCAATATTTTTGAGAAATGTCAGCAAATTACATAACATTTTTAGTTAAGGAGACTTTCTATTTTTTTAATTTTTTTAATGACTTTCGCAGATTTTGAAATTTAATTATGATGTAAGTATGTGTTTTATTAAATTTTTCTGATTACTAATGTATTATCATCATAAATTTTGATGACTTTTTGAGTAATTTCATTTTCAATCTAATATCTAAATATCAGTTAAAATTGTTAGTAAAACGACTCTTGGTTAGGTTTAAATATCCATTAAACTATGTTTAAAAAAAATTAATAAAAAATTGGTTCTAAAAATAGTAAAGTCAGATATGTAAGAAAAATTACACTTGCAATTACAAAGTTGATTCCAACTCTTTTCTGCAAAAATTGAATTTAACAAATTGTTTATTTGAAAGTTCGTAATTTTACAACCACGAAAATACCACGTTGCCTGACGCAATTTGTCTCTTTGAAAATCGGTTTGCAAATATATTTGATTTGACTGTCAGTTTGACTAATAATTAATTAATGTAATTAAATGTCAGTCTGTGTCTAGTACAATTTCAAAATGGTCTTCGAAATGTTCTTCGAAATGCTCTTCAAACTTGATCTAAGAGATCAACTGCATACCATCTTGTATATTTTCATATTTATCTATTTGTCTGTATGCCTGTCTGTCAACTTGTAAGTATAAAATTTTTAGTATCAAACTGTCCATAAATGAAAATGCACTATCAAACTTTCGTAATATTAGAACTATGAATAGTTTGTGCATACAAAAACTTCAAGCACAAATTTAAAAACGAATTATGCAAGGATTGTTATAGTAGATTAGAAGTTCATAACCTTTTTTAAGTCGCGACTTTTATTCAAGTACAAATTAAGAACGGAATTAACCAGCCATTGTTATAGTAGATCAGTGGTTCCCTACTTGTTTTTAGTCGCGACCCCTTTTAGTTTCTTTCAAAATATTCGCAACCCTCAATTTATTTTGAAAAGTAGAAGGTCAATGAAACAAGAGAAACGGCTCTTAGCTGAACTTATTTTAAACGAATTAAGGGATGGAACAAATTTGTCTATAATTATTAATTATATATATATATATATATATGTATATATATATTTATATATATATATATATATATATATATATATATATATATATATATATATATATATATATGTATATTTAGTATAATGGCAGCGGTAACAAGTTTCGATAATTTTTATATTCTTCTTAAGATTTCTGCAAAATGTCTTTCTATAAAAATACTTAATTTGGCAAGTTTCGTGGTAAACATCTTTAGGCACAGTCATACTCACATAAATCTAGTAACACAAATTCACATTGCTGTGTAAAATTGCTATTGTAACCTAATTTTCTTTACTTGATTTATGTGAGCATAAATCGTGTGTATAGATTTATTTTTGTAAAGTGTATGACTCCTAACTTTTAAGTTTCATGTATTGTGTATGTGTAAATTCATGTATTTTTTCACACATTTTTCTACTGCATAATCTCATAATTATGTAAAAAAATATAAATTTTTAATAATAAAACATCTCCGTTCCTAATTTTATATTAATAATTTTTGACTCCTATTATTCTTATAAATACAAATGAGAGATTTGTGGTAAAAATAAAATTCAAAACGTGGAATGCTCATTCCAGAGGTGTGCCGTTTGGCCGAGGCTCTGTCCATGTTCACAAGATACAAGTTACGATGACTGCCATAGAAAGAAGTTCATTTGAATTACTTCCTCGTCCATCATAGCCGCCTCAGGGATTTCGATGTCTTTCAAAACATTAAGTACACCCATTTGAAACTAAAACTTTTTCACGCGAGCACAACGTTTTTATTACGCTCCGCATA
Organism: Othius punctulatus; assembly: GCA_951805005.1. Taxonomy (NCBI): domain Eukaryota; kingdom Metazoa; phylum Arthropoda; class Insecta; order Coleoptera; family Staphylinidae; genus Othius; species Othius punctulatus. Next base: position 30,756,814 of record OX638138.1, on the reverse strand, counting down.
CAAATGAATTAACAGATTGAACTGATTTAAATGCCATTAAAAAGAAACAAGAAGTTTATTGTAGTTTATTTTTGATAATTATTATTTTTTAGTTATAGTTAATAATTAGCATTAATTAATATATTTACGATTATTGCGTATAGTGCAATACCGAGAAAAAAATTAAGAGACAAAAAAAATATTTAAGTTTATTTTTGGTGATTAATTTTTAGCAATTATAATATTATTGAATTTAGTGCAATACTAGTAAAAAAAAATACTAAAGATACTAAAAAAAAGTGGTTCGAGTTTATAATTGGCGATTCAGTTTTAGCAATTCTAAAATAACTTCAGTACAAGTTGAGCTAACTTAAATTTAATTGTTTTCATAATTTTCATAAAACATTGAACTATTCAGTACCTATCTATAGCAATTAGTGTAATACTATTAGAAAAAAAAACTACAAATACTAAACAAAAGTTATTAGAATTTATTTTTGGAGATTAATTTTTAGCAATTCTGACTGACTGACAAAGTTGAGCTAACATAAATATAATTCTTATATGCAAATGTTCATAACAACGCATTGCCTTTTCAATATGAATTACAAACTTTCAGCAAAAATTGCAAAATGTTGATTACAAACTGCGAAACTGTACTGAAAATAATTACAGTCTCGTTATGAATTGTAATTTTCATAAAACATTAAACTATTCAGTACCTATCTGCAGCATTTAGTGCAATGCTATTAAAAAAAATACTAACAATATCAAACAATTTTGATATTGAATTTAGTGCAATACTAGTAAAGAAAACCTACTAAAGATACTAAAAAACTGTTTAGAGTTTATATTTGGCGATTCAATTTTAGCAATTCTAAAATAACTTCAGTTCAAGTACAGCTCTAACTTAAATTTAATTGTTAACTGCAAATATTAATAACAACGTGTTGCCTGTGCAATATAAATTACAAACTTTCAGCGAAAATTGTGAAATTTTAATAACAAATTACGAAACTGTACTGAAAATAATGACAGTCTCGTTATGAATTGCACAATTTTCATAAAACATTAAACTATTCAGTACCTATCTATAGCATTCAGTGCAATACTATTAAAAAAAACCTAAAAATACTAAACAAATGTTATTAGAATTTATTTTTGGAGATTAATTTTTAGCAAGTCTGACTGACTGACAAAGTTGAGCTAACTTAAATTTAATTGTTAACTGCAAATGTTAATAACAACGTGTTGCCTTTGCAATATAAATTACAAACTTTCAGCGAAAATTGTGAAATTTTAATTACAAATTACGAAACTGTACTGAAAATAATGACAGTCTCGTTATTAATTCCACAATTTTTATAAAACATTAAACTATTCAGTACCTATCTATAGCATTTAGTGCAATACTATTAAAAAAAAACTAAAAATACTAAACAAAAGTTATTAGAGTTTATTTATTGGCAATTAATTTTTAACAATTCCAAAATAACTTAGGTTCAAGTTGAGCTAACTAAAATTTTATTGTTAACATCAAAATGTGCATAACAACGTGTTACAGTGGCAATGTAAATTACAAACTTTCAGTGAAAATTGTAAAATTTTGATTACAAATAGCAAAACTGCACTGTAAATAATGAAAGTCTCGTTCTAAATTGCAAATTTTTCATAAAACATTAAACTATTATGTAATAGCATTTTTAATAAATACAATATATCACTGGAATTTACAAAAGTGCAAGCACATTAATACATTTTAATTAAAAATTACAAAAATTTTAATATTTTCAAAGGAAATTATGAAAATATTAGATTACTAAAAAAAAAAATTAGTTTTGCTTACAAAAAATAAATATCATTCGAACATTTAGAAGTTTATTGCAAACTGCATAGTTCGGCATTTTCATTGGAAATTATCAAATTTTAAATAATAACCAAGTGCAATTATTGCGTTTAGACACACAACTTTCACCAAACTTGTTAAACCGTTTTAAACCTTGTTATACCTTGTTAAACCTTTTTATACCATAAAAGTGGTATCTTGGAGCTTGTGAAAGGTTCGTATTAATAAAGAAAAAAACACCTTTTTCACAAAACACATTTATTTTATCTAAATGTACATTTTGATCGCTAGGCGACCATCTTCAGTAGAAATATTACTACTTCAGTAATATTTCTACTGAAGATGGTTGCGTAGCGATCGAAATGTACACTTAGATAAAATAATTGTGTTTTGTGAAAAAAGGTGGTTTTTTCTTTATTAATTTTTATACCTAGTTAAAGGTACCTTCAAAACCTTGTTCCACAAATAACTATTGGTTGACCTTACAAACTAGATGTAGGTATAAAATGTTCATCCAATTTGTATGATTTAAAGTAATTATTTCTAGTGCTGGTTCTTTTTTTTGCGTTTGTTTTTTTCACGTATGTGCATCTAATATCTAATACTTATAATATGTATACAATTATAAGAAAATAAACAAATATTTGTGTTGAGAAATAAATAAAATGAAGAATTTAAGCGTGGGTCTTTCCATCGGATGTTAAATTGGGAAATAGTTATCTGACGGTTTAATTCTTATTTCTAGTGCTGGTTCTGCATTTCTTTTTTTTTCTTTTTTCATTCATATGCTTCTAATATCTAATACTTATAATATGAATACAATTCTAAGAAAATCAACAATTATTAGTGTTGAGAAACACTAATAAAATAAAATGAAATAAAATAAAAATAAAATTAAGAATCTAAGCGTGGGTCTTTCCATCGGATGTTAAATTGGGAAATAGTTATCTGACGGTTAGATATTTACAAAGACACTATATATGTCTTAGAGAGATATTTTATAACCTCGGTATATTCTCTATATCTATCCTATATCTCGATATTTATCCGGCAGATAACTTTCCTTGGATAAAGAGATACTTAAACTGCATTTACCAGTAACCTATTTATTGTTGTTAGGTACGCTTACATGGTACGATGCAGCACTGATAAAAGCAGGCCATGTGAGAACAGCAAGCTAGAGTCAGAGATACAAAGAGGCAACGATGAAGTATTGAGTGACTGACTACGAAAAATGTATAAATACAGCAAAAAAAGGCAGGCAGCCATAATGATGCATTGTTAATTGCCATAAATATAATATTAAAATAAATCTCCTATTTGAAAATCAGAGAAGTAAAGTGGCGAAAAATAAATTCGTTAATGGTTATTTTATATTTTTTATATTTTATAAATGTAGAATATAGAAATATTTTACAAGGATCGCTTGATGCTGGGATTTAAGCCAAATTTCAAGGAAAAAATCAGAGATATGTTTAATATAAATTAATTATAAACAAATGAAAACAATTTAAAAACTGACAGGTTGAGTGTTTTGGTGGCACAAAAATATATGATATGCTGATGGGAGCTTGTGAAAGTTATATCATTGTGAAGCCAAAATTGTCTAATCTAAAATTATTAATTAATTAATAATAAGTATAGTATTTTTAATCCCCAGCGGAATTTTGAATTGTGTTGGTAAATTTTAGTTATCAAAAGTACTTACGCATATTAAAAATTAAATTATTTTGCATTAAAATGCGAAACTTGCATAAATAATAATTGCACAAAGTCATGATGTTTTACTTGATACAGATAAATTGACATACTCCAATAATGTTAGATGTGACTTTATTTTGGTATTTTTTTGTTTCATTCAAATTACAGGTATTAGACTGAGATTACACTATTCCGCTGTTCTATTAAAAATACTATACTTACATAACAAGCATTGTTAATTATAGAAATATCATTGTTATTTTCAAAAATTGCAGAATCATAATTGTGAATTGCATAGTTAAACAACAACAACAAACGATTAAGACGAAAATGCCATTTCGTTGAAAGGAAACTAAACTGGGTTTGGTACCTATTTGGTCGGTATTTAGCCCTAACTTTTATCAAGATCGATTTTACACATACTTATATCTTATTTTAGAAAATACTTTCATGCTTAGTTGACCTTTTTAATTTAAATTTACGAATGTGTAGGTACGTCTTGAATTTTGTCCACACAATTATGTGGTATCTGTGTTTTATTTTATTCGAAATATTTCAAAACCATTATTAGGTTTGTAGTTTTTTTAAAAAAATTTTTTTTTTAGAACAGTGCGTAAGTTTTTAAGTACTATTCACAGTGCGTAAAGTGATTGCGCATCACTTGCTAATAAGCTGTTGCAGTGACTTGTTGGTGAGATCATTACATTTGAGCCACGTTTGCAAGCTTTACTCAACGTGAGCTTGAAGAAGAAGCAGCTAATATTGACTTAAATAGCTTAGATGAAGTTGATCTGTCTAGTGAAGATAAAGATATCTCTTATGCCGAATGTGATTACAAAATGCCGAATTAGAAAATGAAGCAGAACTTAAAACAAATAGTGATATTATCGAATCCAGTTAAAATCGAATCTAATAATATCGAATCCACGTCGTTCGATCGACATTATAAGAGCTGTTCCTGGTCTGACTAATGAAAATCAAAATATGGAATCTATAACCGATGCTCTCCATTTATTCATATCTGCACAGATTATCAATATTCTGGTACTGGGAGACCAATAGAAGAGCCGACTTAGAGCTTTGGGCCGAAATGCATTTGATAAACAAAGTTTGTTTATCATACCGCAAACAAACAATGGATATAGACTGATATTATAGAAATGAAGGCATCTACAGGACTTATTCTAATTGGAGGATGTAGCCGTGGTAGATTAGTTTTAGAGATCAGTTTTTGCTGCAATAATGCTAAGGTAATTAACGAAAAATAATTGTAATGAGTCAGTAATATGTATAAAATTCAATAGAAAATTCAAACTCGTACAAACACGTTCGATATTCGTATAGATGCAGAAAAATACAAAGATCTCGAATATCAGATTAAAATCACAATTGGAATTATGGGTTCATCGGTATATGGATAATTATAATCATAATTATAATTTGTTGATTCGTTGCCGTGGTTACAAACTGGATTCGGGTAGCAACTCGACAATTTACACGCTTATTTGGATCAACGTATGCGGATTTTAACAAGCGAAAATCACTTGTTTAACCGAGGTGTTAAAAAGGCTGAACGCCGATAAACAATGAGATTCGCTTTAGATCCCGGAGCATCCACTTCGGTCAGCAGAGAAAAAGAAAACAGTTGTACAAAAACAAATATTGTCGAACAATAGTTATTTACATTCATGCGTCATTCAAAATCAGTTTGATTTACGTTTTGTTTACGCGGATTTAATCAATTTGGGGAGAGAAATTATAAACGTTCGAGCATCTGTAAACACTCGACGTGAACTAGGGAATCATTATCAACACGGAACAGCTGAAAGGAGTCCAATAGGATTCATCAAGAACTTCAACCCCAAAGACGATTCAGCGAGAACGTCAACTATAGAAGAGACAAGGGTCAGAAAAGAGGAAGATATAAATTGTGTAATAATAATAATATTAATAATAACAATATTTATTGTGTTTTGAACTATACAGCATACCAAGTCAGAGTAGGTACATAGTTTGTAAAGTATGTTAGTGAAGAAAAATATCACAGTTTTGACATCTGGATATACTAATATAGTAACATACAAAAAACTGTAAACACAGAAGATAAATACACATAATAATATAAATAATATAATGTATAGATATGTCTATCGGACAACACTCAGTATAGTTACCACAGTTAGTATAGGTATCACAGATAACTAGTCACAGCATATGATCACAGTAGGTCAATGGAATCATTATTTAAGTAGTCTGAATAGCTATAGAACGCTTTGCTTAGAAGGTACTTCTTGATTTTACTTTTAAACTGCTTTGATGGTAGATGTTTTATACTCCAAGGGAGTGCATTGAAGAAACTTACCCCATAATAATTCACAGTAGAGCGAGACCTATTTAAGCGCAATAGGTCCAGGACTAAATCGTCTCTGTTCCTCGTATAGTGGTCATGAATCTCCGAGTGGCTTGCATATGTATTGATGTTAAGCTTGATGTGATTAAGGCTCTCCAGGATGAATAGTGATGGTACTGTTAGTATACTTAAGTCTATGAAGCATTTCCTGTAGTCATCTCTGTATCCTATCCCAGCAATAATTCTGATACATTTTCGTTGTAGTCCAAATATGCGACCTACAATTGGAGAATTGCCCCATATTTTAATGCCAAATGCAAACATCGATTGGCACAGTGCCAAGTAAGCCGTGCGCAGAACATTTTGCGAGATGTTTTGAGATCAATTCCTCAAGAGGAAGATATTCTTTGCAGCTTTATGGAATAGAGCTTCACCTTGACTATGCCAATTTAGTTTGCTGTCCAGATGTAAGCCAAGAAATCTGACTGTATCTGCATATGCATAGGTGTTCTTGTCGTAGGGCCTTAGAGTAAGGATCATATGTAGTGGCTTATCTTTGTTTAAGCTTAACCGATTATCAGTGAACCAGTTATATGCCGCATCTTGTGCTATGCAGTTCTTTTCCAAGGCAGAATACTTGTTCCTTTATTTATTAAATTTGAGTCGTCTACATATAAAATTGTTTTCCCGTATAGATTTTGGTTAAATCGTTAATGAATATTAGAAATAGTAGAGGACCAATTGACCCCTGCGGAATACCAAAGATCATAAGTAATTCAGTTGTTAGAGTGTCATTATGGCTCACTGACTGGGTTCGATTTTTTAGATAGTCTGAGATTAAGCGACATGCATTTGGACTGAAGTTATAGTAGTACAATTTTCGGATCAGTATGTCATGGGAGACACAGTCAAACGCCTTGCTTAGGTCAGGGAAGGATGCCACTGCAAAGGATTTACTCTCAAAACACTCAAGAATTTCCCATATAAACGATGAGACAGCATCAACTGTGGATTTATTTTTTCTAAAGCCAAATTGTCTGTCTGACAGGTAATTATTTATTTCCAGAAAATCAATCATTTGGGTTGCTATAATCTTCTCAAGTATATTTGAGAAGACTGGGAGAATTGATATGGGTCTTTGGTTATTCATATGTGTTCTGGGGCCTTTGTTTTTATAGATTGGTATTACCTTTGCCTTTTTTAAACAGTCTGGAAAGCTATGAGTTGTGAGACATCTATTAATTAAGTTAGTTAATGGTGCAATTAGTTGATCAGTGGCGAATTTAATTACATGTGTGCTTAAACTATAAATGTCCTTACTATGGCCATTCCTGAGTGCTCTATATACTTCGCGCACCTTCGCTTGGGGTACTGGTTTGAAGTGAAAATAGTTAGTGCTGGGGATATTTACATTATGTTGGTAAGTAATAGGGTCGTATGTGGCTTGAGGAAGTTCGTTATTGATGTTGGTTCCTATTTTTGAAAAATAGTCACTCAAGGCGGAAGGATCGATATTTTCAGAAAACTGACTCTGGTTGATTTTTCTGAAGGAGTTTATGATATTCCATGAAGTCCTAACAATATTATTTCAGTTGTTTATTCGTTTGTCATTAAAATTTTGTTTTACCAGTTTTATATTGGTTCTATATCGTGCTCTAAGTTGTTTGTACTCAATTTGTAACTCAGGAGAGTTTATCTTTTGCAAAGCATCCCTAACAAGCCCCAGTGACTCGAGCAGCCGCCTGAGGTCTTCAGAGAACCAATCAGATCCAGAACTCATGCTATCTTTAGTCTTTGCAGATCTTATAGGACAAGACTTTTCGAAACTTTGTACAACTATTGATTTATATTTCATAAATGCATCATCAACATTTGGGATATATTCTAAGAAGCTCCAGTCAATGCCACCGAGCAAGTGGTTGAAGGTGTGTTTGCCTTTGTTAGTAATTGGTCTATATAATTTGACCACTGGTGATCTCTTGGCAGTACTGAATTGAACCTCTATGTCAATACCTTCATGGTCCGACAGTGCAGTGTGTTGAAGACATATTGTGATGTTTGATTTTATGCAATTAGTGAATACGTTATCTGGTCGACTGTCCAGTCTTGTATTGAAATCCACCATTTCGTCCAAGCCATATCCGGTTAATAAGTCTCGCACTGTATTTGCATTGTTGTCCTTTGGCTTTTTAAAGTGGACGTTAAAGTCGCCTCCTAGGATTACATAATTATTAAAACAGTTTATATTTTCTAACATTTGTTCTAGACGATCTATAAACACATTAAAATCAGAGTTTCGTGTACGGTATATCACAGCTATGACTAGTTTGTACTGCGGAATGTATACCACAGATATTTCACAGAAGAGTTCAATGGACATATTGTTAATGTTGTGCAGAATACTATACTGAATACATCTCGTTAATTGTATGACCCCACCGTGTTTGGAGTTTTCCCTTGAAAAATGGGATCCCGTTTTGAAATCATTGATTTTTAATATCTCGGATTCTTGTTTAGATAGCCAATGTTTTCTTTTAAGAGGAATGCTTCCATTTCATTAATTTTGTTTCTTACCGATTGTATATTCAAGAATAGGATATCCAAGAATAGTGTTCCAGAGATACAGATAGAAAATGTTCTGTCCAATGCGATTATTGTTATGTGTATCTTTAATTAGAAGCAACAAAAAAATGTCACAGTTGCTCTTAGTGATTCGGTATATTTTTGAATAAAATATTTACCACTTTTTTTTTGTTTTATAATATTTGTTCAATAAGAACCCAAAATATTATGTTATACTTTTCTTTTGGTTACTTTTGACATCTTGGACGTTTTAGAGTTAAAATACAACTTGGGCATCGAAAGGATATCGTAATCAGAATGAATTGTTATTTTCTGCGGATTGACTGGGCATTTTTAATGATACTGAAATATACACCTGCGAGATATGATTTGTGATCCTGGTTCCCATCTGCGTGGAAGTGTTTATAATAATTTTTAGAATCGCGATGCTAATGGATTTCGAATGGGCAAGAATTACTCAAAGCTTGCTTAGGAGGAACTGCAGGCAACGCGAAACGAAACTTATATCAATAATGGGCTTCGGACGGTTTCCGATCGCTTGGACCCATACCGGCATAAATAACGATCACCTTCAAATTGAATAATACCGTGGAGTGCATTCAATAAATCCCAACAGGTCGGTAGTTTATCGTTAGGAATGAAATTGTGCTCCATTTATACGGAGATAACCGCGGCGCTCAAACACGACCCTATAGCACGATATAAATTATAGGAGAGCGCCGTTAGTGTATGATTAATAGACAACAGTTGCATATGTAATATTTCACGTTCGATTTGCAAGTGCAAGGACTCGAGTTTCTCATGCGGCCGCAGTGTTCAATTCGAACAGACATACATCATACATTTGTCGTGTACGGGCTGCTCGTCCCGAGCCCGGGACGACATTATAAAGTATAGATCGGTGCTGCTTGTATGTTCATACATACATGAATACATGGTACGTGGTTCATGTCGGTGCTGCCATAGTAGTATGCTTTACTACTGGTTTGTTTCTGCTTGTCCGTAATTTACGAGATCATTTTAAAATACATTTGACGTAAATCTCTCAGGCCGACGTCCAAGTAAACTGCCTACCGATGACTCGTCTGTTATGAACGATCGCGATTGATGAATTTATAAATTGCACTTTGCAATACGTCCGCCGCATCTTCGCATATATGCATGACAGGCGGAGAAAGCCGGACGACATTTCCGCTTGAAATTTCCTCGCATAAACCCATTATATGTGACCACAATAAAATGAGCCGTTAACTGCAACGCAGTAAATTAAGCGTACCGCTCGGCCATTGATTTACCTGCCCCCAGCGTGAATTGAAAGCTCAAAACTAAATAAACAGCTCTTAAATTAATGCAGATTAAATGGGTGCTGGCTGAACTGCAGACGGCGAGATTAATTTCACAGATAAACCCGTGCTTTCCGCTAAACTCACCAGGAGTCGCATTATATGAAATGCTCATAATGTCTCACATACGTATATAAAATTAAATTATGAAGCGTAGAGGATAATTTATAACAGGCAGGCAAACATTTAATTCCATATACAGCGTCCAATATTTTTTTTTTAGTTATACATTTTGTATAACGTTTCTTCAGATTTTGCCCCGTCTTCGAATTATTTGAGCTTAAAATTTTGGAATAAATATTTAAGAAGGGAATAAAGTTAATAAATATATGCCATATTGAGTTAAGCCTCCGACCAATCAATGAATTCAATTTTCGCCCATGATGAATTACAACTGTCTAAAGCCTCGTTTACATTTGGAAATTTTACTGGCTGAAAGTACTTACCGCCAGTAAACTTACGATGTGTAAACCAGAAAAACGTCTGTGAAGAAAGAAACTAAACACAAAGTAAGACGTTTTTTCTGGTTTACACATCGTTAGTTTACTGGCGGCAAGTACTTTCCACCAGTAAACTTTCCAAATGTAAACGAGGCTTAAGAAATTTACCACCATAAGACTTACAATGTACAAGTCGACGTTAATGGTTTGCACCAAACTGCAAAAAAACTTGTATTTGAACCTTTATTTTTATTCTTTATAACTATGTTATTATTGAAGATATTAGTTGAAGTAGATATTGAAGATACAAGTTTATTAGTCATCTAATATTAAAAAAATAATTTCCAAATAAAGAATAATTTAATAATCAAAAAGTATAGCAAACTGTTAATCCTGTAGAAATTATATACAGTTTTTTCTTGATTTTGACATATCGAAAAATACAAGCTTAAACATTTTTCCATCGTAGGTATGTAAGCCAATTTCTGAGCAAAAGACTGTGATGCACAATTTTTTCAAATTTATTCAACTTTCAACTAAAATTTTCCTAGAATTTCTTGTTATTGTGAAAAACTTGTACTTTTAACTAAAAGTATATACAGAGAGCGCATAAAGTATTAAGACCTGGCTTCATTTTTTCCCCTGTATAAATTTTCGAAAAACTTTGATCTGCCATTAATTTGTGCTTGTCAAAAACCCTTCTTATTCCCTATCAGATGCACCGAGTGTTTTCAAGTACCTAGAAACTCCTTTTTCAAAATGATGATGATCGAAGTATTGCTAATTTTTACATCACGCAAGTTATCAATGTGTATATGTATATTACGGAAGCAACTGAATGTCATAAGTTTTTTTTTTGTTTCTGTAACTTTTGCAAAAATTAGATTTTAATTTTTTTTTAATATATTTGGAAGATTTCTCTTATCAAAACAATTTGGTAAAGTTCATACAATTTTAAGATATTTTCATCAAAATATCCATTTGATGGTCCTCGCATTCGCATTAATTTTAATTTAAAGAAAATTATTTTTATTTTCCATTTCCATTTATTTCCATTTACTTCAGATTTTCTATTCGAGATTCCCTATAGGAGATTGGATTATAGGTTATTCACCCTCGGCTTTTCCATTATATTTCTATAATGTAAATTTCCATGGTCATGTAAATGTATAGAAACTATAGTTTACAAAAGTTAAGTATCTTTGATTTCTTAAATATGTAATATCATGTTATTCAGTAAAGATTTTAATGATCAATGACTAAATCTACAGAGGCCCCTCCATGTGTAATATTGGAAAATAAAGAAGCGTATACAGTTCATCCTGTACTAGAACCTCTTTCTACTAATCTTCTTATTAGTAGGAGGGAGAGAGAGGGTGGTAAAAGTCAAAATCTAAGTCTGAAAATATCGAAAATTAAAGTTTAATATTAATACTGATACGTAAGGCACAGGAAAACTTATTGATTCAGGCAGAGTTGAAATGATTTTTTTAGAAACGTTTCAATTATTTTTACCAAATTTTTAATTATTTCTGTAAAAATTTCAAAAACAACCATCAAAATTTTAACGAGTTTTGCAAAATGATCACTTCATTGTATCCACATTTTTCGATTAACTTTCAATGTTAGGATGATCAATTTATTTTATATTTATGTATTGATTTATTTATTTATTTATTTACTTGTGCCAAGTAGGTTTACACACAGGTTTACACACGTCATACATAAAAATGGTAAAAAAATATAAGTATAAACATAACTATGTGCACATAAAACATAAAAAAGTGTATAAATAAAAACGTTTCAATTATTAAGTATGCAAATATCGAAAGTTATTCTTCAAGTGTATCTCCGATATTCAATGCATATCAAACCGAATGTTGTTTGTCAAGATTTTAATGATTTTTAGCAATGTTTCAATTATTTTTACCAAATTCTCAATTACTTCTGTCAGAATTTCGATAACAACGGCCAAATTTTTTACGAATTTTGCCAAGTAATCAATGGATTGGATCAAATTTATTTGATTATCATTCAATATTAGGATTATCAATGATGAAGTGTGCAAATATCCAAAATTTTACTTTAATGTTATAATGATATTCTATGCATATCTAAAGTTGGTGGCAGAAACATTAACGGTTTTTGTGATTTTTTTATGAATTTTAGCAATGTTCCAATTATTTGTAGCAAATTTTCAATTGTTTCTGTCAGATATTCTATGACAACCGTCAAAATTTTAACGAATTTTGCTAAGTAATCAATGAATTATCAAACTAATTCGATTTTCATTCTGAATTGTATCAAACTTATTCAATTTTCATTCAATATTAGGACGATCAATGATAAAGTGTGCAAATATATAAAATTTTGACAAGAATTTGATCAGTGATATATTCAATGCATATCTAAACTTATGGTTTTGTCAAAACTTTAATGATTTTTAAGCAATGTTTAAATTATTTTTGACAAATTTTTGAATATTTCTGTCAGAAATTCGATGACAACCGTCAAAATTTTAATGTATTTTGTCAATTAATGAATTCATTGTATCACATTTATTCGATTTTCATTCAATATTAGGAAAATGAATGATGAAATGAGTAAATATCTAAAATTTTAGTTTAATGTTTTCAGTGATATTCAATGCACTTCAAAACTTATGGTTTTTGTCAAAATTTTAAGGATTTTTGGCAATGTTTCTATAATTTTTACCAAATATTCAATTATTTCTGTCAGAATTTCGATAACAACCATCAAAATTTTAATGAATTTTGCCAAGTAATCAATGAATTGTATCAAATTTATTCAATTTAAATTCAATATTGGAATGATCAATGATGAAGTGAGCAAATATCTACAATTACACTTCAATTTTATCACTAATATTCAATGCATGTCAACACTTAACGATTTTGTCAAACATTCAATGGTTTTTAGCAATTTTTCAATTGTTTTTCAATTTTTTTAATTATTTCTGTCTAAATTTCGATAATATCCATCAACATTTCAGTGACTTGTGCCAAATTATGGTCTAGTTTAGTTTCATTTTCACCCAATATTTCAAAATTTTGCGTATTTTGGGTACTGGGGTTTTTCATTGTCTATGACCACTTTTGAAAATATCGAAAAAAATGTATGCTATTATTGATAATTATGCATATCAAAGCAATTTTTCTGTAAACATTTCATGAGTTCATGATAATTCATTTTCAGGAATTATCAATTTATTTTATTTACTACCCATTTTTTACCATAACTTCAATTATTTCTGTAAATTTTTTATTGAATTTGCCAAAATATCAATTAATTGTCCAAATTTCAATACCATCAACATTTTACTGATGATGACTTTTGCCAAATTATTAAGAAATTGTGACAACATTTTTCATTTTTCTTAATATTTCAATGACAAGTAATTACATTTATAAATATTAATAATTAAACTCACATTTGATTACTAAAGCTCAATACATATTAAAACTTCGTTGTTTTTTTAAAGATTGTTTTATTGCGTGTTAGTTTTATATTACTGATCCATTTAAAGGCCATACATTTGTTTTTGCTTTCTGTAACTTATGTAAAGAATAGATTTTGAATGTTTTTTTCTCATATTTTTAAGATTTTACCTTCCATCAAAAACGTAGAAAGTATGCCGTGATATAACATTTAGGTAAACAGTAAACAAATTCTAATGAGAAATCTTGAATTTTACAAAGTAATCAATGAATTGTATCTATTTATTCAATTTCATTCAATATTAGAACGATCAATGATGAAGTGCGCAAATATCTAACATCTTACTTTAATTTTATCACTGACATTCAATGCATATTAAAACTTAGTTTTTTTGTCAAAATTTTATTGATTTTTTAGCAATTTTTCAATTATTTATGCAATTTTTTTAATTATTTCTGTCAGAATTTCGATAACAGCAGTTAAAATTTTAACGAACTTTGCCAAGTAATCAATGAATTGATTGTATCCAATTTATTCAATTTTCATTCAATTTAAGGATGATCAATGATGGAGTGTGCAGGTATCTAAAATTTTACTTTAATTTTATCACTGGTAAATAATCAATGCATATAAAAACTTGGTGGCAGAAGCATTAACGTCCGTGTGCATAGTCCGTAGCTTAATAGCTTCTAATGTTAATCAGATCGTGATTTATCTTGCACAAATGACATTCAGCGCTGTTAAACGTTTTTGTACCTACTAAGGTTTAGACACTACTAAGTTCACTATGCGTACGGCTGTAAAAATCTAATTTTTACAAAAGTTACTAAAAACAAAAACTCATGAATTTAAATGGTTTCGATTTTCATCATTTTGAAAAACGAGATTTTGTAGGTATTTGCATAGGTATTTTTTGCAAAAGTTACAGAGAGCAAAAAAAAAACTTACGAGATTCGGTTGCTTCCGTAATATACATATACACAATGATAACTTGCATGATATCTAAAAATTAGCAATATTTCGATCATCATCATTTTGAAAAATAAGTTTCTAGGTAAATAAAAACACTCGGTACATATGATAGGGAATAAGATGGGTTTTTGACATGCACAAATTAATAGCAGAAAAAAGTTTTTTGACAAATCAATAAAAAACAATCTACATAAATGACTTTGTGGCAGTCACTGTGTGTCGTATTCAAATATATTGTTATAACATTTGTTATGTAATTCTCCACATGTGCCACAGTTACATGCAATTTTGTCTTTTTCATTCTAAAAAAGTTATCTTATATAATACAACGAGTGGAATCATGACTATCAATAATCGCATGAGTTTGGATAGGAAACATGTTGTCAAATATTAATTCCACGAATCTGAAAGACGAGTGGAATTATTTGACCTTATATTGAGTGCATCAACCAATGCGATTATCAATAGTTACGATTCCAAGAGTTGTATTCGTCAGAATATATCACTAATAAAAAATCTAAATGAGACTTTACAGTTGGCAGCATAGTATACCAGATGTGCAGAGGACCAAGTGTGAATATCACTTATTAGTCAATTTGAGTTCTAATTATCAGCTATTAGGCGGTCGCTAGGATAGGGAAGACAAGCATTATGAGTGATATAATCAGTATTACTTATTACGTTTTTATGTCATCTACTAAAAAAAGTAAAATTATTGTTTAACATATTTGTGGCTATATTAAATATTAATGGATTAGTCCATGGTGTGCCAGTAGCTGAAATCTGCTCGCTTGCATGTAGTTCCGGGTTCGATGCTCGAAACGAGACGAGTGGGAATTTTGGACGCCCGCTTTTTACTGGCATTCCGACAGAAGCATTTCAAAAAAATTGATATTCGCATCTGTTATGATTCCATCTTTTTTATGTGGCCGTAATTTATGAGGACCATTATTTGCAAGTCTCTTTCCAGCATGTGTATATTATTCATAAAGTAATCCCCATAGAAATGACCAACGAAAAACTTAAGGTAGTAACCAATTTCGCATTAAGCCATAGGCGTAAGAGCAGTATGCTATTAATCCTTTAGAGTAGGAATATTATTTTTTTTTAAATTTATTCGGCGGTGTATATCTGCTGCTCTGGCTAATTATTATTTTTAGTTTTATATTTATATATTTGGTGATATTTAAATTAATTATTCTGACATCGTAATGAATTGGGTTTATTGAGCAAAATGATTGTGCACGAGCATTTTTAAGTATGACCACATATTACACAAGCTGCACGTAAAGGTCTGCCGACACGAAGTAAATCGCTTAGCAGCGCACTCAACGTGTCAAAAATGTAATATTTCATCGGTAACTCTTCGGATAAAGGTCAGTGTCACAATATATACCACTCGCGTATGGGATAAACGCCATCCAATTATGAATCCACAATTCTGGTGCAATTACGCGTTCGGATGATGCCTAATTATGCTTTTAACACAATCCAAGAACCCGAAGGTTGCATGCGCACAGAGAGGAATATAATTGCAATATAACAATCCCGAAATAAATCATTCGTAATGGCGCGATCATAAATCTTGTTACCACCTCACAGATCGCGGTGTAATTGTCCGTTTTGTGAGATATTACGCCGCGAGATTGGGCAATTCGCTCGATAATCCGAGCTTTCCTTGAAACTCAAGATTCGGATGCCGGTTGATGGATGTGTGTGTGCGCGTTATCGGTCTTAGTCTCGTTTGTCCATGAATTATGCATGGCTGGTAATGGAAATTGCACGATTGTATCCGACGATGCGGAAATTGTTAGCAAATGAAACGATTTTGATGTTTACAAAATCGGTGTGGAAAACTAATCAGCAACCTCAGCAAAATAACTTGATGACATACCACCTAATTATAGGACAATTAACATGAACCGACGAAATATGAACGTGAACAATCATTTTGAAACCTCTCTCTTTACATTTTAAATTGTAGTCATTTTCTTCATTTTTCATCCAGATGTGTTAGAAAATGTGCGGACTAATAAGTATAAGTAGTGAAAGCAGAATGACTTGATGACATACCAATTAATCATGGAACAATTAACACTACTCAACAGATTACTGAAATTGTGAATATGAACTTTTCTCTTTGCAATTTTTATATATTGTAGCATTTTTTGTAGTTTTTGATATAGATGTTTTAGAAATTGTTGCAATTTTGCAGTGAATTATATACTATTTGGAATCGAAATAAATTCCTGATTCTTCAAACCGTAGCTTCCTTAAATTCCATTTTCTTCGCAATTTATGTAGTTTTCCATATAATTTAAGCACAATACATGCATATAGTATATTGATATTCACACAAGTTTCCATGGAATTTTCATAATTTCCTATGAAATTTATATAAGTTACAATGAAATTTTTAGAATTTAGAATAAATTCCGCAAATTTTCATCAAGGGCGAACAATGCTTGAGTTTTCCATAAATTAGGCAATTTTCCAAAATTTCGTGCAAGTTTCCATGAAATATACTGTTGTTAATAAAATGTGTGCAATTTTCTTTGCAACTTATGTAGTTCTCCGTGAAATTTGTTTCCATATAATTTATACTTGTTTGCGTATTTTTGCAATTTTCCGTGAAGTTCATAATAGTTTCACTGAAACTGTTACTGTCATCCACAAATTATGAAAATTTGCTTTCAATTATACACTTCTCGACAAAATATGTGCAATTATGTGCATTTTGAGTAGTTTTCCTTGAAACTTGTTCAATTCTTCGTGAAAATTATACTCATTCTGTAGAGTTTTTACAGATTTTGCATAATATAGGTAGGAACTGATAAAAATGATAATTCAAATACTTATAATTTACAAATTTTCAAATGTATTGAGATTATTCTATAAAACTGATAAGTATTAAAAGAATGTACTAACGTGATTTAAAAAAAATACCAGAAAAATTATAGTACAGGTAGGAATTGAAAAAACTATGATAATTGAAAGAAATGTCAGAAAATTTACCAAAAAAATTGAGAAATTTCCACAAATTTGGTTAAAAGAATCCAGTAACATATATTTTTTATGGAAATTTTATCAATATTTAAGAATATTAAAATAAATTTGAAAAAAATTATATAAAACGGCAAATCATCAATATTTGTAAAAACCAAATCCCGTTAAACCATGAAAGAAAAAAACAATCGGTTGAGCATTACATTTTTTACCTTCTTAAAAATGTCATAGGTTTATGATAAAATGTATTTCTAATATAAACTCTGTACGGTTTAGTATTTAAACCATCTAAAATAAAAAATCTCATTTTTCCATCTTGAAAATATAGAACTACACACAAATCATTATTAAATGAATAACGATTTTATTGATTTCTACACAAATGTTAAATATTAAAATAATGTACTAAAGTGATTGTTAAAGTATACAGAAAACATGTAGTATAGGTAGAAATAAAAGAAAATATATTACAGATAAGAAGTATGTAATTGAAAGCATTATTAGAAAATTAAATAAGAAATTAATTAAGAAATGTAGTGTAAGTATAGTAAGTATCGTACCATGTTGCAAACCCCAATAAACAATTATTCTTATTTGATGTGAATCAATTTATGCACCTATCTCAGGTAAACAATTTATTGAAATCATAAACTGCAAAGTCTTGATTTATGATTTGAATAAATTGTTTACTTCAGATAGGTGCATAAATTGTTTCACATCAAATCAAATTAACTAAGGCTAAGGATCCATACATTATTATTATTACATTATATTATTATTAATAATTATTATTATTATTAACTATCAACTTTTGTTTGGAATTTAACCGAATTGGCATAGAAATATTAATAATATTATATCTAGGTACAACAAACTATGATAAGAGCAAATAGTATTGCATATTTTTGCACTCCGGCTAAATGTTTTGTAACGAAAAATGAATGTGTTAATAAGTGTGTGTTAAACTCATATCATATTTTTGTTTTACACATTAATTTCAAAACTATAACAGATATATGAAAAATATACTCAGGATACATGTTTTGGCACGAAAAATAAATGTGTTAATGAAGCAAGGAAAAGCAAACATAATCTGACAATAATATAGATATTTCCTTCTACATTTAATGAAAATTTGAGCATTTTGAATGATATTCTACTATTCAAACATACATTCTACATATGAATGAAAATTCCAATAAGAATGATACTGCTAGTTATTAAAATAATAATTGTATAACAATTATGTCGAGATATCACTCATAATTAATGATATCATTAATTTTGCACAACAATGCAGGGAATTGTTTATAAAAATTGTAATTTTGGAGATTAAATATTCAGATTAAATATTCAGAATAAGTTTGCATAATCTTTGGAGAGAAAGAGCAGCGAATATTACAATGCGACTACTTTACAATAAGTTTTCAAAGCATTTTCAGCGATTGAGGAGCGAATATTTAGAATGTAGCTTCTTCTGAATATATTATCATCGTCTTCTGAGTTTTGCGCCCAGCTAGCATGTTATATATTCTTGAAAACATCTTCTGAAAGATTGTCCTTCTTCGGGAAAGAATTTTCAGATCTTGAAGGCTTTGGAAACTTATTTTGAAGAAGCCACATGTTATACATTCGCCCCTTTGATATAAATTTCAAAATTGAGAAAGTTCCAAGCAAACTTGTATAAATATCAATGAGTTTTACACAGGTCAAATCTAGTATAATCCTGTACAAAATCTTTGACTATCATATTTTCATTTCTTTTCAGTAGTTTCTGAAACTTTATATCTAAAGAAATATTTTAATACAGTCTAAAGTTAGCCTGTATTTGTACTGGAATAAAAAAAAGGAATTATTAAGGTGCAAATATGCAATTTTTAACTGCTGCGATATTTTTGATATTAATAAATAAATTTATATATCTATTATTGTTTTTTAAAAGTAATAATTCTCTTTCGAAGATATGCCTTTTACAAATATATAGAAAGTACGTTTGCAATATACAATATTGATTATCTTCCATATTTTTTTAGAATATTTTTCAAATATCTATCATATTTTAGCAGTTATTCATAAAAAAACAAAGATTTGCTAAGTTTGCTGGTTGATAACAAAGATATCAACATCCGGTTGTGTCAGTGTTTATCAAAATCTTTTTAAACCTTAGTTTCAATTAAATTTGCATCGTAAACCTTGTCTTATGAAAATATGTTTTTTACAACAAAAAATGCATTTGAAGTTGATCTTCAACTTTTATTAAAATATTTTTGAAATAACTAACATATTTTCGAAATTATACTTTAAAACAAAAAATTTACTCAAATTAAATACGCGTTACATAAAACAAATGCAGTTTAAGATTATCTTCAATATTTATTAAAATATTTTTCGAATATCCATTATATTTTCGCAGTTATTCATAAAACAAAACAAAATTAAGCTTACATTACGTTCTGTTGTGTCGGGGTTTTTTCAAAAATGTTTTTAAACTTGATTTTCAATTAAATGGAATCAAATTTTGTGATGACTTTAGCATGTTAAGGCAATTATTTTCCATAAAATTGGCCAACCAATAGTTGCTGATGTTTATACCAGTAATTCTCTAAATATTAGCAAATTTTTACGTTTTTTAGGCACTACGTATTGTAGAAAAAAAAAATCTTTCTTATTTTTCAATATTTTTGTATGAAAGAAAAGTCTATTTTTACCATGATTTTAACCATACTTGGTGGTTATTAAGTGGTATTAAATTTTGTGTTTGACTTGTGAATATTAAGACGATTTGTGCGATTTTTGCAAATTGCAGTCATTAATTCTTGACGAAGTACCATAATAGTATTAAAGTTTCCTTTAAACCGAAAAGGCGCCTTTAAGTACTGTAACGTATTCCATAATTGATTCTTAAACGTCACTTTACGAAAAAGTGTATTTTATCATATGGAACAGAAGCAGTCTTTAAAGTCGACTTTTCTATTAAGTAAGCTTTACATAAAGGAGACTTTTCTGCGAAATTATGGAACCGGCCCTTAGAAATTTTGAAAAGCAATCAGTATTGTGAGCGGAATGAAATACGAATTTATCTTAGAATAAATACCACGAATGAAGTAATAACTAAAACTGTGAACATAATAATAATTTTTAAAACAATTTTTTTAAATTGTAGCAATTTTCGTGATTTTTTAAGTACTTAGATGTATTAGAAATGAAAAACATATTTCAAACGTTCATGTTATGTAGCTAATTTTGAAACATGCACAACATTGCAGACAATTTTAAGGGCATTCATGATTAATAATAATAATCATAGTAATATGTATTTTATTGAGTTAGCTGTTATATTATATAAGTGTGATAAGTTAGGTCAATGAGGAACAAAAACAAAAACATCCATAGTATTAACATATAAAAATGTATGTTATTGTTAAATTATTATTATTATTAATTAAGATAATATATCAAGCGCTGTGAAGTTATCATTATTACATTTAATCATATAATTTTCGTTGTGATTAATCAATTGAGGAAATTGTAGAAATCAATTTCTGTGTTCGTTCGACATTATGATAATGATTTATAGAAGCCTATGATTCCCAATCAGAGACGCATTCAAATTCCCATACGAATCTGCCTTCAATACTCACATATGAGAATTATTATCGAACAGCACGTCACATTATAAATTCATTATTCAATTCCGCGTTTGATTGATTGCCGTAATATTTCATTTTTTAATTCCATTAATAATTCTTTATTAAACTAGTTCTCATCCCGGCCGGTCAGTCAGTTTTCCTTAATCAGTTTTAGATTACACCTCGCAAATTGAATAATGATCGGCATTTATGCGCATTGTGAATATGATGTTTGTTATTTCACAACGCGCCTTTCTAACATGTGAAATAGATTAATTATGCGTCTTTTGTGTTAATAACTAATCCGTACTAAATTCGGACGTAAGTGGACTTGAGTCGGGATAATTATTTCGCTGATGCGCGCTTCGTGGCTGATTAATAATTGGAAGTGAAAAATGTTGCAATAGTTTAATTATGTGCAATTTGGTTGGGAGTTTAATAAGAATTTTTATTGGCCATTAAGGTTGCGTTAATTTGCAGCGGCTGCACTGGGAAAGCAAAGAATCAAAACTGATCCGTAAGCAGTGAAACGGTTCAGTGAAATTCTCGCGTTGCGAAATTTGATATAAAAAAACGACATGTTATAGATAGATTTGCCGTGAGATAACAAAATACCTTTCCAAATCTATAGTGGAAATGTTTATGAGATTACAAAATCGCATTCGACTGTCATTACACGAGCGGCCCTGCCTAGGAACCTGCACATTACAGTTCTTTCACTACAGGTTCCCACGACCCCGATAGAGATGCAACATATACCACTTAAACGGTTAGAAAAAGATGATTTCTCATATATTTATACGTGCGCGCACACACACTCACACACATAGACGCACACTTTCATTTCAGATCGGTCAAGTTAATGTAGAAGCCGCCTGTACGCAAAACAAGCTGTTCGCATACAAAGTTTTGAACTAGATTTATTGCCTCAATAAAAAAACGTCGTTCGTGTTGGATGGATTTCTTTTACACGGCAATAGATCTCCAGTGCAGACCATTTATATGTATTGAGAGTGATGTTCCGTGTGATTGAATATACTTGTTAATATCTATTATTACAGGCAGAAATAAACAATAATTTATAAACTGACCTGCGAATTCCATTCACTGAGATCAGCTATGTGGGTAACGTAGCAAATGGGGGGTAAGCTATCAAAATATGCATTTATTGCAATGAAATTTTCAAATTCTGTTAGAAATTTACATTTTGTAAACACATATTTCGCAATTTAATTAATAACTTGAGGAGTAGGTACAGGCAAATTAGAGTTTTAATTTTAAAATTTGATCAAAATTTCACGTCTCTAAATATAAGAGAATTTTTTCATAGAAATATGTAGAAATTATAATAGAAATTCTTGAAAACCTAGCAAAGGGGTGTAATTAATATTTCCTCTCGCATTGAACTATATCTTTTGTAATTATGTGCTTTGTACTTGCTAAGTACTGCCCAAGCATTGGCTAATTACTGACCAAGTACTGAGTGAGAACTGGCCAATGCTCACTAAACGAGGGGTTATCTCTGTTGATGTGATTAATTACAGTAGATTAAAAAACAGAAACGAAATAGAGAAACTTAGAATATACAAGCTAAGTGTTAAACAAGTAAGGGAAAACTACCAGGAATCAATACATGAACTAATAAGAAGCACTCAAAAAAGCGGATAAACAAAAGTAGAAGATGTATGGGTCAATTTCAAACATATAGTAAGAGAGGCAACAAAACACGCCTGTGGAAAATCTAAAAGTACACCAAACAAAAAACAAACAAGCTGGTGGAACAAAGAAGCAAAGGAAGAAGTTTGGAAAAAGAAACAAAAATGGAAAAAATACCTAAGCCCAAAAAACGAAGAAGACTGCGAAATATACAAGCAGCAAAGAAAGAGAGTAAAAGCAATAATAAGGAAGGAAAATAACAGAAACTGGGAGGATTTCGGAACTCAATTAGAAGAACATTTTAAAGGAAATCAAAAACTATTCTGCAGAACACTGAAAAGCTGCAGGAAGGAAAAAGAAACAAGCCTAAAGCTACTCAAAAATAAACATGGTGTACTGATGAAAGATGATAAAGAAATCATAAACAGATTGAAAGAGCACTTCCAAGAGCTTCTGTCTGGAAAAGAGACCACCAATGAACGAAATGAAAACGAAGAGGAACAAGTAAATAGTAATGAAACAGAAGAAGAAGAGGGATCTATAGCAGAAGAAGAGTTAGATAACGCACTAAAGAAGTTAAAGAACGGAAAAGCCCCAGGTCACGAGAAAATCAAATCTGAACAGCTGAAATACATAGGAAAGGATGGGAAACAACTACTACTACAATTAACAAATAGAATATGGTAAACAGGAAAAATACCAGCAGACTGGCAAAAAGCAGTGATCTTCCCAATACATAAAAAAGGAGACAGTAGAAATTGCAACAACTTTAGGGGAATATCCCTGCTGTGCACAGCTACAAAACTGTATGAATCAATACTATAAAACAAACTAAGAAAGGAAATTGAAAAACAAGAGGAAATGTTCGGATTAGAGAACATTTAACGTTGTCAATTGTTTTTGGCCAACTGTCAGAATTTTGATCATTTTTCATAATTTATTGTTATTTTACTACTTAGTTGTATTACCTTTTTTGAAATGTTTTACATTTGTTTTAAAAATAATTAAACAAATAAAAATAAAAATTGGAATAATTAATATTTCCCATATTTTTCATTTTGACATAGGTTGTTATACATCGTTGAAAAGAGAAAATGAAAGTCTATTTAGACGTATAAAAATCAAATATGGCGGCCGTTTAAAATAAGAAAGTTGGTATTAATATCTCGGAAACCGCCATCTTGACCTTTGTTTTAACTTGATTCTCAAGTTTGTGCGATCGAATCAAGTAACTTTTATTTTAAACTATTTCCGCATCTTTAATAATTATGAATACAGGGTGGGTCTTCTAACCTAACCTTACCTAACCTAACCTACGCCCACGCGTTGGATATGGCGCCACCCAATATTTTATTGTACATATCAATTTTCAACAACAAATTTTCAATATTACAGTAAATGTACAACAAAAATTTTATGTTATATGGAAAATACAGAAAATGATAGAAAGGCAGAAATCTAGATGAAAGCCGATTTGCATTTTTTAAATAAATGTATTCTACATATCAATTTTCAACAACAAATTTTCGATATTACCGTAAATGTACAACAAAAGTTTTATGCTATATGAAAAATATAGAAAATAATAGAATGGAAGAAATCTAGATGAAAGCCAAATTGCATTTTTTTAAATAACCTTTTTAAAGTCTAAAATTGAGAACCAAAGATCAATTTTAATCCATTAACTTATTTTAGTCATTAGTAATTTTCAGTACAGGTAATTTCCTCGAATGCAATTATTTGAAATCAATGGCTTAACAATATAATTTTTCGAATCTAACTTTGCATTAAACAAAGTTTCTCAAAAGGTTAAGTTAGGCTAGATGTGCTATTTTAGTTTATTTTAGATCTGTTTTATTCAGTTTAATTTAGTTTAGTTAAGGTTGGGTTAGATTAGGTTATATACAGGGTGGCAATTAAGTACGTATACAAACTTAAAGGTATGATTCCTTGATCAATTCAAAGATAAAAAGTTCATATAAACATGGGGTTTCAACGGCTTCGTTTTCAAAATACAGTTTAAAGAAGTTTTAAAATAAACCTAAAAAAAAAACAGATCTAAACTGTTTAGATCTGTTTTGTTCAGTTTAATTTAGTTTAGTTTAGGTTGGGTTAGATTAGGTTATATACAGGGTGTTAATTAAGTACGTAGACAAATTTAAAGGAATGATTCCTTGATCAATTCTAAGATAAAACGTTTAGATAAACATGGGGTCTCAACGGCTTCGCTTTCAAAATACAGTTTAAAGAAGTTTTCAAATAAACCGTACTTAATTAACACCTTGTATAATACTACTAGACCTTAACACGTGGCAATTAAATCACCAACAACTTCAAAATACCCGTCAAAAGCATATTTGACTGATGTAATTATTATACTTAAAAATTGGACCATATAAAATATTTACAAAAAAATTAAAAAGCCATTTCGGTCAGCGCAATAATGAACTACTGTGATTAATATTCCACAAATAATTATTATTTGTAGCACAGATGAAAATATCTCGGTAATTAGCATACTTACCTTATAAAATACAAACATTGTACGCATAGAATTGTTATAAGTAGATATTAGATTAAGAAACAACAATCCACTATTAATGTATTTTATATTAGAATTAAATAAATAAAATAAAAAATAATTTACAAAACAAAAACATAAATTTAAGGAAAAATACTGAAAAAGTGCTCAAACATATTTCCGCATATATTATACCGTGCGATCAACAATTATTTAGATACAAGAATCAGTTGAGATGTTGGAAGTATATCAGCTAGACGTCTGTTAAAATCTGGTGGCAGTACTTCATGATAGACCTGTATTTTGTAGGGATGCATATACAAGTCCTTCTTCAAAAGTTTTCGACAGGTTCCATAATACTAACACAGTCATACCGCACCTTATCTAAATAATTGTTGATCGCGTGGTACAAACAATTAGTACTTTAACAATTTCTAATTGTTATTACAAGTAATAACAATTAGAAATGTATACAATTTACAAAACATAATTATGTGTAATACATACAGAGAGCGCATAAAGTATTAAGACCTGGCTTTATTTTGTCTCCTGTATAAATTTTTGAAAAATGCTTCAACAGGTCAAAATGATTTTTTTTCAAAATATTATGAGACCATTTTTATTTTTCCATCTCTCTCCCTTTTAAAGTTATGACGTCAGAGCCATTTTTTAAAATGACAACCTATATTTTTAATTATTTATTTTAATAGTACTTTTTATTATGTTTTCAACAACATGACATTTTCAATATGTAATATTTGAAAAAAATTGAGAAAACGTGCGTTAAAGTAAAACTATTAAATAATTATTTCAATGTGCAGAATGCATCTAGTCACCATTTAAAACAATGTCAGTTAAAACAAAATTACGAATACAGACTTGGATTTTAAATATTGGAATAAAACAAAATTGATTAACATGAAAAACATGCTAATTACACTAGCATCAATTACAAAAATAAGAACAGAAAAACCAAAAGGAATTTAAAAACAAATACTAATGACTTGTTTTGAGATAAGTTTTAAAATAATATGAAGTCACAAAAATAATTAAAATAACGAAAAAATATAGGTGAGCGAAAAAAATCAAATTATATTGTTGACCATTTTGTTCTTGATAGTGTGCTGTGTCTTTTGTTCATTATAACCTGTTGAAGCGATTTTCGAAAATTTATACAGGTGAATAAATAAAGCCAGGTCTGAATGCTTTATGCGCTCTCTGCATGTAATGAGCATTTTAATAGGCAAAATTGGGGAAAATGTTTTCTACTCTTTTTCGTAAACTAATTTAGATATTTCCGGAATAAATTCGATACAGCAATCGTAGCTGCAACCAGAACACCTTCTGGTATGGTTTCTTTTTGCTTATTTGCCATTTCAAACACAATTTCTGACTTGAAATCGGCAAATTGAAGTATTTGGGCGAAATGTCACATGAGACATGAAACAATCGATCCTAGCAAGGAAAATTTCAAAGGTACGACGTGCGACGTTTACTTTTTTAACTTTATTCGTGTTGCCGATAGCAGTGTGAATAAAGTGTTAGAAATATTTTATTTACTGTTTTGATTAATTTTATTCACCTTTATAATTAAAATGTGGTTATAATATTGAAATTCAATATATATAATGAGCATTTTAAAGGAAAAATTGGGGAAAGTAATATGTTGCATTTGAGAAATATATTTTGGGGCAACTTCAAATATTTAGTTTGGAAAAACTAAATACTTCGATTGTATAAATTGCATTCAATAAAGTAATATGTTACATAACAGATACCGCTGTTTTGAGAACTTAAAATTCGCCAAAATTTACTTTGGAAGAAGATTACTTCAATTTTATAAATACCGATATTCGAAAAAGTAATATGTTGCATTAGAAAGCTGTTTTGGGGAAGTTCGTTGGGTAAAAAATCGATTTTATTAATTTCATCCGATACGTGATGACCTCATATTTTAGTATAATTAAATAATTCGCATCGGAGTAATTATCATAAAAAAGTTTAGCAGAAATATGATATACACAGAAAATGGTTATAAAACCATTAATGCGTGCCGCATATTATTAACGTCAATATAAACCAGCGGCATTCGTCTGCTTAAAGCAGTAGCTGGAAGAATAAATCTCAAATATA
Source organism: Othius punctulatus (assembly GCA_951805005.1). Lineage (NCBI taxonomy): Eukaryota > Metazoa > Arthropoda > Insecta > Coleoptera > Staphylinidae > Othius > Othius punctulatus. The sequence continues at coordinate 30,729,196 of OX638138.1, read as the reverse complement.
TAATTAATTAGAAGCAATATGGCTTTACCGTGAATTTTAAATACACGGTATACATCCGGATCGTGCTTAGTTAAAGAAGTGTTAAAGCATTAAATTTAATAGTTTAAGCTCCATTTCCGCGAAGGTATAAAATTAATTAACCACATTAAAATAATTTATATCCAATTTCCAGAAGCTGGAAGTTAAGATTTCGGTGGTTCTTATAGGCGAGTACGCGGAAGTAATGGCATTGAAGAAATATGCATTGAATGGCGCAATTGTATGAGTTGAACTGAACCTACTTACTGATGAACAAATTGATAAGGCGATGACATTTGAGAAACGCAATGATAACTTATTGAAACGGTTGTATCGAATTATAACACGGTCGTAAAATTGCCGGTGACGTGGAAAACTATCTGCGGACGGAATCGAAAATTCGCCATAAAATCGTCTGGTGGAAGTAAATTGTGACTGCAATTATACACCAATTGAGGTCTGAAGGCGCCTCAATTCTTCACGAAGATGCGCGTTTTATGCGGAAAATAAAACGTCGCATCATAATCCCAGTGCGGCCGACCGCATTGCTTATTCCCATTGCCTTCTATGCTCCACTTGACAAATTGCGAATGTCCACCAACTTTGTACGACAACCTGCACTATCGGTTCGCTATTCTATACAATACCCAAGTGTGCAGTATACGGCGACATGTATATAGAATTATTCACATGCGCTTCGCCTCTCCATGTTATTATCAAATGCCCTGAGTCTTCGCATCGCCGGCTTGTGATCACGATAAGTGAAAACGCCTGGTTTGGCGCAAACAATAAAATGTGTCCGAATTATGGGAGGTATCAAATTACCGAGAGATATGCAAGAAATGTCGACCGTACGAAAGCACGATAAAAAGTCAACCGCAGTTTATTATCAATGCTTACAATTTAAATCTTTCTGCCCAAAAATAATCATAAAATATTGGCCACATAAACCTCAAGCCTAATTACCAGTAATTAAACCATATTTGGAAACTAATGTGATATACGATTTCAAATACTAATTATTCACACCAAGCAACGCTCGATTGGCCAACATTAAAAACGCAGGAAAATTAATCTTCACCTGTCGTAATTAAATCATCGACAAATTACGGCAAATGAAAATGACATAATTACCATAGAAGTAAAGATTTTTATGCGTAATTGATTGACTATTTAATTGATTAGGATAATTTAACTGTTCCATATATGTTCCACTCATTCCAATTACAAGAAGCGATGGTACACATAATGGTAACCTGTCGGGGAGTCCGTTCAGATATCATTAATACATGTAATTAACCTCTTTCCTTTTGTTTTACATCGTGGCCGTTCGTTAGCGCAAACACCTAGTCTGCATAGCCCCGATATATCATTGCCGCCGTGAAAAATGTACCGCGCCGGGTTCATATTTTTCGAAACTAATTATAAAGCTATAAAATCGAACGTGGAAAGGTAACCATAAAATTTATTTACGTGCTGGGTAATTTATGGGAAATTAATGTGTGTCAAAATTAGAGCCTTTTATTTTAGCAATTATGCCGTTCTAGATAAACTCGATCATTTCATAAGCAAGAGGATCTCCATGTTCGAAAGTTACACGTTCGAAGATTCCCATGCAAATCTTTTACGTTATCTTAAATTGAAATAACGCAGTACAGAAAATGAAGGGTACCTACAATAATCACAAATTAGTCTTTTTATTATTTATATCAAATTTAAAATATAGTGATAGACATTATTAATCATAATAATAAATACCTTGGAATTTCACAAAAAACACTACTAAAACTAACATTAAGAGACTCATGTTTGAGATTTAATGTCTTACAAATTTTTTTATCGAAGAAGCAATACTGATGGGTACAATTTAAGAATCTGTAGGTTGAAGAAACCTTTATTCAATAGATCTATAGAAAAATTGATAAATTATCATTTTCTTACAATTATAGTAAAACACCATTAAGGGTTTTGCGTAATAAAAAAAATCTATAGGACCCATATTTTCATAGCCAACATTTAATAACTTAAAATTTTAAGAATCCGCATAATTAAGTGTTGCAATTTCAATGTAATACAACTAAAAAAATTCAGGAACTTCAAAATTCATCCCAATCAGCAAAATTCAATATACAGGGTGTCCTAAATAAACTGGGAGTGCATGGGTATCTTTCTTATTCTTAAAGCTAGAGATATGGTTAAATAGGAAATATTTTGCAGTTTTATATGCTGGTACAGATTTTGATGAAATATTTTCAAGAGTCGAAGCAGTTTAGAAGTTATTAAAAAAAAACACGATTTTCTAAAAACTCCGATATACAGGGTGGTCATTTTTACGACGCCCACCATTAGGATCTATTAAACGGAAATATACAGTATGTCCCCGGATTGAGTTTACAAGAGGAAAACTTTTTTTTTCTTTTATTTTACGCCAAAACTTCAAAGGAATAAGATTTTTTGCTTGTCCTGAAACCAGCAAATCTCTAATTAAAACTTAATTATTGTGACTCAGTGGAAATAAAAGTTCATTTTTCTCTTGATTTCGGACTTTCTCTGCTTTTTATATCCCATCACATTGGCCGTTTTATATTTTTGAGAATGTCACTTTGACAAATAAGTTTACGCAAGTTAAATAACAAAACTGTTTGTGAAAAACATAATTTTAATAAATAGCAACTCAAAGAAACAGCTTTAAGATAAACAAAGTAATTTTTAACAAGAACAATCATTATTTAATTAACCGTGTGGTGTGTGGTTATCACGGGATAATAGGTCCATATTTTTTTTATTAAAACGTTAATCATCTCACATATTTATATATGTTAGAAAATTTTCTAAGCGATGGGCTTCGTGCTTTAGAAATTAATTACAGACGTACCATGTTTTTTCAGCAGGATGGTTGTCCTGCACATTATTCTCTCATTATTATTATCTGGTTAAATGTTAAATTTGGAGATCTATGGATTGGAAGAAATAGTGCAGTATTGTGGCCTGCCAGAAGTCCCGATTTATCTATTTTGATTTTTATTTGTGGGAACGTTTAAAGCAAATTGTAACCTACCTAATAGTGCCGAAGAATTCAAATATCGAATAAGAGACGCCGAGGCATCATTGTCCATCGAAGAAATTCAAAGAAGTTTCAAGGAGCTTCGTTTTAGAGTAGAATTGTGCGCAGAATTGGGTGGAGGGTTAATTGAATAATGATTGTTCTTGTTAAAAATGATTTTTTTATCTTAAAGCTGTTTCTTTGAGTTGCTGATTATTAAAATTATGTTTTCACAAACATTTTTGTTATTTAACTTGCGTAAACTCAATTGTCAAAGTGACATCGTCAAAAAAATAAAACGGCCAATGTGATGGGATGTGATTAAAAAGCAGAGAAAGTCCGAAAACAAAAGAAAAAGAGTCAGAATAATTATGTTTTAATTAGAGATTTGCTGGTTTCAGGACAGGCAAAAAATCTTATTCCTTTGCAGTTTTGGCGTAAAATAAAAGAAGATAAAGTTTTTCCTCTTGTAAACCCAATCCGATGACATACAGGACATACTGTATACAGCGTTGGCAAAATGGGATAAAAGGCATTAGGATAAGGATAAAGCATTTTTGGGCCTTTCAATATACTGAAACGAAATCCGGGATATCTTGCACAGTACCTGAAATATCGCGAAAACGAACAGGAATAGTGCACTTTCCTTTTTCTTTCATAACTTTTTTACTTTCGAAGGAAATTTTGCGAAACTTGACACTCTTACATTTTTCGACGTGAGCTTTCTGATGAAGTGCCAAACATTTTCTTCGCCAACAAGATGCCCAAATTTTCATTGTTAACTTTTGATTTTCTTATGGCCGCAAAATCCGATTTCAGAGTCAGAAGTTATTTTTTATGCATGAAGAAATGTCAAAATAATAACTTTTTATTCCATGCCAACTTGATTTTTAGAGCAGTTATTAAGTATCCTACTAAAACTGTAATTATTAATAAAATTATTAATGCATGATCATGAAAAAATAATAATTGCTCTATTAAAGGAGCAGCTTCTTGTGTTGATAAAGTTTGATTTTTGCAAGAAATTTTTAAATTATCGATTTTTTGTAGTAAATAATGTCAGATTACCCATGTGTTATACATTTTTGAAATCGAAGATTTTTCGCTCTTTTGAATGCTATTAAAATCCAATACTACAGCTATAAGAAAATCAAAAGGTAACTATGAAAATTTGGGCATCTAGTTGGCGCAGAAAATGTTTGGCGTTGTCATCAGAAGCAGCTAAAGTCGATTGATGCCAAGTTTCGTAAAATTTCCTTCAAAAGTAAAAAAAGTTATAAAAGGAAAAGGGAAGTGCACTTTTTCAATTTTTCAGCGATATTTCAGGAACTGTGCAAGATATCCCGGATTTCGTTTCAGTATATTGAAAGGCGCAAAAATGAGAAACTTTTATCCCATTTGACCGACTCTATATATATTTATATATTTCCGTTTAATAGATCCTAATGGTGGGCGTCCTAAAAGTGACTACAGTCGTTTCAGTATATTGAAAGGCACAAAAATGAGAAACTTTTATCCCATTTGACCAACTCTATATATATATATATATATATATATATCTATATATATCTATATATATATATATATATATATCTATATATATATATATATATATATATATATATATATATATATATATATATATATATATATATATATATATATATATATATATATTTCCGTTTAATAGATCCTAATGGTGGGCGTCCTAAAAGTGACTACAGTCGTTTCAGTATATTGAAAGGCACAAAAATGAGAAACTTTTATCCCATTTGACCAACTCTATATATATATATATATATATATATATAAGTGACTACAGTCGTACATTATAAGTACTTTAGCGTATTTTTTTAAATCTAATTATAAGTAAAAAATGCAAAAGTTGCAAATTGATTTACCATTTCAAATACATTGCAAAATAAAATTTGTCATTGTAATGTAATGTAATTTTATTGGTGCTAATACACTATTAGTGTTTACACAGGTCAAGATAAAAATAAAAATAAAAATAAAAATACAATATATGCCACAAATATAAAAGTAAATTATAAAATTAATTAATTAAAATATTAAAGATTATGTAGCCTAGGTGGATCATTCTTCATTCTTCATTGTGTGTACAATTGATATCGTTGCCTGCCTTCTATTGTATAGAAATAGATCAATTTTTAACCAAATAAATAAATATACAGCAAACAAAACAAAATTATGATATTAATAATAATATTTTTTAATAAATTATATTAATAATTAATAAGTAATTCAAATATGATATTTCGTATAAATTTCTATACTTATAAATCTGTGGCTTGGTTCAAAAACAACCAATGTCAATTTTATTGAGAAATAGGGACCCCACATAAAATGACTAATACACGACTGATGAATCAGCCAGTAAAGGTCTGAAGTAGGTAACATTTGATAAAAAAAACTTCTCATTGACATAACAATCTGTCTAAATGTAAGAAACATTGAATCGATATTTAAGTAGCACTTCAATTTCAGAATCTCAAAAACAAGAAATTTTGACATTGGTTGTTCTTACACCAAGCCACAGAAATATTCTAGGCGAATGGATTCATTCATCATTCATTCATTGGATTGATTGGTAATTCAAATGTAATATTTCGTATAAATTTCAATACTTATAAATTTTAATAAATAAATCAATTTTATTGAAAAATAGGGACCCCATATAAAACGACTAATGCACGACTGATGAATCAGTCAGTAAAGGTCTGAAGTAAAAAAGGTCTGAAAATTAAATTTAGCAGAGGCGAGAAATTTAATTTTTAGTTTTACAAAAATCTTGGTTCCTTAAAATAGTTTAACATTTAAAATACTACTACTTCCTAAAGATAAGATTATTCTGCAACACTTAAAATCGACATAGTTGCAAAAATAAAAAGAAAATTAAGTAATAATTTAGTGAACTCAAATTTAATTTTTGAAAAAAAAACAATGTATCTACTTAAGTTGGCAGCATATGGATTTTTTTTATTATTAATTCTAGAAAAAACGTTATTCTTCATAAAAAGTTCTGCAGGGTCCATTTTTTTGATTGGATTGATTGGGTTCATGTTTGTCTTATCGTATCTCGCCTCTGCTGCAAAATTGGCTGCAAATTTAACTATATTTTGTTTTACAAAAATCTTGGTTCCCTAAAATAGTTTAAAATATAAAAAAATATGAATATAAAATACTACTGCAGTATAAATAATCTGCGGAAGTTGCACATATAATAATTAAAATAATTTTGCATTAAGTTTCGAAGTTTAACTACCGATGATTTTTTTTTGTATTTACTAGAAAGTTTTAAATTATCCTTAAGTATAATTGAGATTTTATAAAAAAAAACTAGATAGTTGATATTTTGAATTTTGTCAGTTTTACAGCAGAGGTGCGATATGTAAATGAATAGTCTAAACCTTCAAGAAACGTTTTGATTTTTTGCTTTAGTTGAATTTATTACCATTCCAAGGCTAAAGATGCGGAGTTCTTGAAATTTTTGCCTATCTGAGAATTTTCATGTTGCTTGTAGAAGAAGAGGTAAACATAATTGCAGCAATTTTGTACATTTTTCAAAATAACGATTGTAAATATTGATGCATAGGTTCTATTAACATATGTGAAGAAATTTTGGCAGTGGGTATCTAACTCTTAAAATATCACATAAGCATTGCACAGAGAGCCATCATACAATTCTAGAATGTTTAAAATGAATAAATATTAACATATCTGAAGAAACTTTAGCGGTGGTTAACTATTAAACGATAACAATAAATTTATTCAATAAATCAGGTTCAAATGTGGCAAGTAGGCGCACTATTAACATTTTTACTATCCCATTGTCCTGTATTTATACATCTACATGATCGTTCTAGAACAGCAAATTGCCGTGGAAGATGTAATGCAATTTACTTTAATAATTGCAATAATAACTCACACGTATGACTACAAAAGGCAAGCAGATGGGCAGAATAAATCCAGGATTCCGCCGCACTCCATATTTGTAGGCAAAATCGTCCCGGAAAATTGGCACGGCGTTTTTAAGGCAGTTTTACTTTCACGATTAAGTTGTTACAAAGCAAACACGGTCATCAACATCGCCGCTGATAAAGATCTTGCGGTTCAAACCGAACCCACCAGTTTAAAGTATTATGGTGAGAACTTCGAGGAGCGCAGTTTTCACCGGAACCGTTAAAATATGGCGACTACGGTTTGCAATAATAATTTTAATGCGCCTTAATCGGCTCATCTCTCATATGTGCTTATAAATGACCGATAATTTGAGTCCGTTCCATGGCAAGAACAAGAAATTATATCACTAGATTCGGTTCTCTAATGTGCACACGTGTAATATTTGCATAAACAAAATTTTTAAAACACTATAAAATATCTACTAAATATAATATATGCCTTGTGGTTTTAAACTATTTTGTGTTAAATTTTTTGAGCGGATTAAATTGTGGCTACAAAATTTGAATATTTAAGATATTCACAATATAGCACAAAATAATATACGTGCTTATAGCTGGTATTATCTTAAATTGGAAAAAATCAAAATTATTGGTAAATTGCATGGTTTACCTATCCCCTGCTTATTAGATGAAATAATATTTAAAAGGTTAGATGGACTGCGCACACATAAATTAAAACGTGTAATAGACTATACGTGAGGTACAATATAATAAAAAGTTACAAATTACTGACCATTTATTACGGAAAACAATGACTAACTGCTTCATTATCTAAAGCACACATAAAATATATCACTCGTTGCACGTAAAAATTAACGTACCTGCGATTACACGTATATCGTGGCAATAACCATCTACTCGAATTTATATAATTAAATAAAGCGTTGCTGGTGATTTATGAGGTACGTTTAGAAAAGGAGTAACGCACATTCACGTTTTTAGAAAATTTTAATTTACCCAAGACAAATCGCTGCCATGATTTTATCATTAGAAGCATAATAAATTGCGATTAATATTTTGTCTTGAACGCGCGAACGAGAATGCAATGGGCTTAGAAAACGTCTAATGGTTCGTTAAAAAAAACGAAGCGAAGTCCTTTTTTATTTAATTATACGTTCGGAATAACAGAAAATCTCAGCCGGTGTAAATAAATTAAAACCGCAGATATGATTTATTATTTAATTCATAAACCCATTCGAGATACCGACGAAACAATAAAATTAAATGGATCAGATAATGCTAACTATTATTTATATGAGCATGTATTTATTGAAGCTATAAATCAAAATATCAAAACAAAATCGGGCAATCGAGATAATAAAACAGATTTCCGTATATTCTAAAATTTTATTATCGCGCCGCAATGTAAATTATTAAGATTAATTTACACGGCGATAAAATTCGAATTATGCTTGAAATTATTACCTTTTATTGCTCGCATGCAAATGCGTTTTCTACTTGGGTGGGGTTTAAATTATCAGCAAGTGTAAATGTCAAATCTCGCCGGAACATTGTTGCGGGATCATGTTTTCGATTTTTACGGCCGTTTTTCAAAGATACCGATTCTTTTATGGCGTTATAAACGGCCTTTTAGTGCACTCGAGGTAATGGCGAAAACGCTCAATAAAAACAATTGTTGAATAGAAAATTTCCCGTGCGCGCCGCGGGCGGCCGAAACGTGGGGACGCGGCCGTTTGATTTTTATTGCCTTGCGGTTGGTTACTTGCTCTGCTGGAAAATAATGTCGCGTGTGATATTAAATTGTTTTATGCCCGTGTTCGTGGCGGTGTTTCACACTTGCCGATGTTTAATGAGATGCAACTTTAAGATATTACAGGAGAAACTGTGAGGACAAAAAACAAATAGAAATCATAAATTACACGGAGATATTTATTAACATTTCCTTGTGTTAATTGTTATTCTAGTAAAGGATGATTTCCTTAAGAAATATATGGCAATACTTTAAGTAAAAACCAATGAATTTGTTGTGAGACAAAAAAGTTATGTCTTTTGAACAAGAATACACACGACGCGGTTAACCCGACGTACCACGATTGTGAAAAGTGATTTTCGCTACTAAAACAATACATGCCTTCGCGAACAAATTAGCAGCATCAACGGAATCTATAAATAGATCCGACAGCGAGAAACATGACAGTTGACAAACAACAACGGCAGCTCCACGACACTGTGTCCCAAGAACGACGCTTACCTAAACACGTTGTAACATGTTGTATTGTATATTATATATTATTCTGTACTATTGATGTACTTATTTGACCTGTGTAAACTATTTTTAGTGTAAACGTCAAATAAAGATATTATTATATTATATTTATTACAAGATAATTGTGTTGTAACATTTTTTAATCGAATGCTAGAAACATTTCGAGATAATTAAATTTGCATGTCCATTTTTACGAAATTCTAATATTTTGGAGCTATATCGATTGATATATTGGCTGTATACATTGGACACATATCAATGGTTTGCATATCAATCATTGGTTTGGTATAGATGGAATTTACATGTCTAGTTTTATGAAATTTTAAAATTTCGGAGCTGCACACATATCGATGGTCCTCTGCAATAATGGCACAGCTCAAAATGTATCAATTTTCGGTTGAGCGCAGCTCTTCAAAGTTTTCACTAATCTCAAAATCACTAAATTATTTAATTATGTCGTTATTGCAGGGGGGTGGGGGGGCATTGATACATTTATACAAAATTTAAAAATAATGATATAATATCCAAAAAATAATAATATAACAAATATCTTTCATATTTTTTATTGTTTTGTTCCATCTGTGGATGAAACTATAACAAAAATATCTTTCAAATATGTAGTAAATTTTTTACCGACGAAACTACTTCGACGTGTATAAACCTCAAAGATATTGTTATAATATCTAATATTATTATAATATTATAATATCTATTATTATTATTATTATTATTATTTATACGTTATTATCATGACGTGAATAAAATGTATTATTATTATTATCAATATTATTATAATCACTACGAACAATATAAAATCCATTAACGATGTTGAAAATACTAGAATTTAAAACCTATCGCCTAATAACGATTGTTCTCTCTACTGTTTCAAAACAATTTCTACTATTTCTACGATTTCTATTACTATTACTATTTCTACTACAAATTCAAACATAGCAATGTTTACAAAACCACTAAAATCTCTCAAACATACAGATGAAGCAACAATATAAAATATAAAAAATATCCTGAAACTTTATTAAAATATGAAAGTTTTGCAAAATTGTTAGAAAATTTCAAACAAAACAGTTTACACATTAAATTAAAACTTTATTTGGAAAAGTAATATACATCTATATTACAAAATCCTAAAAATTAAACAGTTGTACATATATTTCTATATGACCATTTAGCATAATAAAAAAAACTCTAGAAATATAAAAAGTAAAACAATAATAAAAAATAAAACTTCTGAAACAATTTCAGTCAGAGTTGTACTTCAGCTCAAGAGTGAGGTTCGAACTTGGAATAATAATAATTACACAAATAAGCAGTTTAAACAAATCATATTATAATGTGGAATTAATTCATAAATGATTATTTATGCTCGCTAATTATTGTAGCAATTAATGCTTCATAAAGATTTGCGACGACATACAAGTTTCTCGGAGAAATTACGTCTGAACCACGATTTTCTTAGAATGCTTGCATCATCTTTTGTATAAGTTATCTGCATCAATAACAAGAAACCAACTTGAGCACAATTATACACATAACCGTCACCATTATGTTAAATTATGAAACTGTCCACTAAATTAGTTACATTAGAACGACATGTTGCGTATCGTGTTATGTTTCAATTTCAATTTATATATTGAATTTATGTTTAACATAACTTTGCACTGGGAAGGATATCGATGAACTAAATACTAATCTTGCAATTCATTAAGAGAAAAATAGGAACTGTGACAATCTAATGACTCCACATCATAAATCATCAAAATTTGAAAAATTAACATTGTACAAAGGTTATAAATTTTATAGCAAACTGCCGGAAAAACTAAAAGATATTGAAATGGATAAAAAATGCAAACCAAAGATAAACGTGCATTTGCAGAAAAAAGCCATATTATTCTGTCAGTGAGTTTTTGTGTTCATTTTTTGAACTAAATACCTCTGCGTGCAATTGTTACTAATTTATGTTTGTACGTATTTTGTATTTTTGATTTTTTGTATTTTTTGACTCAATTGTATTTGCAGTAAAAGGAATGTTATTCTGTCAGTATGTTTTTGTATTGATATGTTGATCTAAATATTTGTGCATTTGCCACTAATTTATTTTTGTATATAGTTTGTATTTTTGAATTTTTGTATTTTTTATATCAATTTCCTGACCTATATCTGTATAATTTTAGCAACGTGAATTAATAAATTATTATTATTATATTTATTATCGGTTTAGCACAACATACATTTGATTCTTTTAGAATTTTTACTACTAGAAAATAGCTCAATGTTATTAATCAATTATCATATATTTTCATAGGTAGATATTATGCATTTAGTATAAATACTAACGTCCATATGCATAGTCGACCTTGGTAGCTACTAGAGCTTAGTAACTACTAATGCTAATCAGAATGTGATTTATCTTGAAGATATGACATTCAGTGATTCAGTGTACTTTCCAAATCTTTGTAGTACCTACTAAGGTTTAGACTCTACTCAGTTCACTATACATATGCTGTCATTTCAATTAAATTTCCATTAAATAAGTATATACCTAATGTGATTTTTTTAGCATTGTCAAGTCAATTGAATATGTAACGTTTCAAATATCAAGTTGGCATATGGCTGTAGGTATTTATTATTCAAGTAGATATTTAGTTAATATATCATAATCTCATCAAAATCATGATTAGTTCATACTAAATAAGTATTTACCTAATGTGATTTTTTTAACATTTTTAACATTTTTCACATTTATCAATTAAATTCAATTAAAGTTCCATGAAATACGTATATACCTAATGTGATTTTTTTTAACATTATCAAGTCAATTGAATATGTATTATTTCAAATATCAATATTTGAAGTATGCATATGGCTGTAGGTATTTAGTATTTCAAGTAGGTATTTAGTTCATAAATCATAATCTCATCAAAATCATGATTAGATAATATATTTAAAATGTTAATGTTTGGAATATGCACATTTGCACAAAAATCGAGAATTACTTAATTTACCATGCCAATTTATGATATCATATTAATCAATAATTTCGCTGTGAAATACGGTTTTCAAATATTTGGAATCGGAATATTTTATATGATAAGATTATTTTACAATTTTAATTTAATAAATATATACCTAATGTGATTTTTTTGAACATTATCAAGTCAATTGAATATGTAACATTTCAAATATCAATATTTGAAGTTTATGCATTAATAAGTACATAATAATTTATTTTGAAATATCTAATTTTTGACATCACAGCATTCAATAATCTTGCTATCGAATACCGGAAACAATTTTCAAAAATTTGAAACCGGAAATTTTTGGCATCCCATTATATAAGACTGTGTTGGAAACTCTATGCTAGAGCAGTATTGCTTAAAAATTGAAATTTTTGTAACAAAATCTAGATTTCATAAAAAAAATTGACATTGACAAAAGTTACCAATTTTTTTATTGACCATTGTCACCCACTACCATGGTCAAAAACTCATGCATGTCGTGTAAACGTATTAGTCGTTTACACGACAAAACTGTGCAGGACAAAATTAAACTTCAAAAGGTTCACATCATTTTTTTGACTAGTGTCATTTTTTTTATATAATATGTTAAATTTATTTTGCTTCAATAAGTCAAAATCTACTCAAGATAATTTAACAATATTTCGGAGATTCGGTGAATTTTTGTAAAAAAATATAGATTTCGGTAAAAAATTGACATACCCACTTATAGTGCAATCAAAAACTCTTGCACAAATAATACGATGGTACTACCACATTTTGTGGGAAAAATCTAAACTTCGTCATTTATTTATCTTGACTAGTTGTATTTCTATCTTGACAATTGTTTTGACTTTGTTTTATATTAATGTTACATTAGTTTTCCGTTAAAAAGTCAAAATCTACGCAAGATAATTAAACGCATTTGAAAAGCTTAATTTTCATTACAAAATCTAGATTTTGGTAAAATGTTGCCAATATTTTTACATCTAAATTAATCTCAAATTTATATTCAATTATCTTAATTAGCTTTTGTAACAAAAAAAAATTATTTCATTAGGTTCTTGTACTCAATTGACATACATTTTTCTTTAACGACATGTAATTTTACTTTGTCAATTTCTATTAAAACAATCGTATTTTCATGGATTTTCGTGTAATGTCTGCGACTTTTCAGTGTTATGCTAGTCACAGATTTGTTTTGTCAAATTTTGAATCAAATTTGTTGCTTCTATCAGTTTGCTTTTTTTAAATATTTATTTTTATTTTTAAGTTATTTAAAAACCAATGCAACAATTCTGTAAAGTATTTATAAACCTATTATTTTCTGTGAATTTTCATCAACTGACTTTTACGAATTTATATTGACCTATTTTTGCGAATTTCTTTGAACAATTTCTTAGGTTAATAGGATTTCCATGTAATTAAACTCTCAAAAGTTTAATACAGTCCATGCCAGAAACACTGGTCAACACTTAAATGTTTTTCTGAAATTTAATAACTGGTTAGTAAGTTTAAGTAAGTACATCTAAGATGCTAATTACATAAATAATATTGGTTTTCTTTTACACAAACACTTTTTTAGATGTGAGTGAAAATAATAATGTTTAATACTACGTTTTTCAAATTGGTCAGCATACTGTCAACTAACTGAAAAAAAGGCGTCCGACTTTGGGTTTGCCAGAAAGTTTCGGATCACCAAAACAAAATTTTCACAAATTTTGATTTGTGATACTTTTTAAAATGTTCCTCCTCCTCCACAATTAAGAACATTTACTCAACATTAAAAAGGATTTGCATTGCAATTCAGAAAATTCACAAATGGGGAAGAAAAATTAAATTAAAAATCTGTAAAATTGGTACAATTTATGCCAAATATCAAGTTTGGTTAAGCATGAGTATTATCAAAATATTTCAAAAACTGGGCCTGATATGCAAAAACTAATGTCACATTCACAATTAGCATATTGAATTAAAAGAAAAACGTTAAACAAATTTAAGGAAAAAAATGAGAATATTGTATGAAAATTTTCACAAATTTTGATTTTGTGATACTTTTTAAACTGTTCCTCCACAATTAAGAATTTGTACTCAACCAATCAAAATGATTGGTATTGGAATTCAGAGAATTCACAAATGTGGAAGACAAATGCAACAAAAATTCTGTAAAATTAGTAAAATTTATGCCAAATATCAAGTTTAGTTAAGCAGGATTATTATCAAAATATTTCAAAACCTGGACCTGTTATGCAAAAACTAATGTCCCATTGACAATTAGCATATTGAATTAAAAGAAAAACGTGAAACAAATTTAAGGAAAAAAAATGAGAATATTGTATGGTATTATAATTTGAAAATTTTCACAAATTTTGATTTTGTGATACTTTTTAAAATGTTCTTAAACAATTAAGAACTTTGTACTTAACCAATCAAAATGATTGGTATTGGAATTCAGAGAGTTCAGAAATGTGGAAGATAAATTTAACAAAAATTCTGTAAAATTGGTAAAATTTATGCCAAATATCAAGTTTAGTTAAGCAGGAGTATTATCAAAATATTTCAAAAACTGGAGCTGTTATGCAAAAACTAATGTCACATTGAGAATTAGCACATTGAATTAAAAGAAAAACGTTAAACAAATCCAAGGAAAAGAACAGAAATGAGAATTTTGCAGGGCAGTGTAATTTGCCACTTTTCTCATATAACCGGAAACCCACGCCCTCTCCTTCAGACTGGACAACACAAATGCAAGTGCGGAGAAGTGCTTGGAAATTTTCTAACAATAAATCATACTTAATAGCAAAAATTTAAAACGAAAATTTCTTAATACTATAGAAAAAATAGAGATTTTACATTTTCTAATACTGAAAATGACTTAAAGTAACAAAAAAAATTAAATAAATATGTAAAACTTTCGAATTGTTACTAATCTTTGACATTTTATTAAAATTAATAAGTACTTCTAACGTTATGTAAAACGTTCTTAATAACAAAAGTACTATAAGAAGGTTTACAACTTTATGAATGCGTTCAACAATTGTAGATTTCAGAATCCGTTAAAAATTATATTTCCTTAAACATTAAAATAAAAAATCTCTAAATCACTGTCAAAATATTAAGCAGTCAAGAAAATAAGTTAAAGTTATATTTAAAAAAAAATTATCAAAACTTAACGAAACCTACTTAAAAATTTTGTATGAAACTTTACTGATTTGTTTGTATACATTTACTGAAATAAACTAAATACATTTTTGTACATCTTAACTATTTCATTTAAATTGCGGAGAAGTGCTTGGAAAATTTAACATTTAAAATGATTGGTATTGGAATTCAGAAAAATCACAAATGTGGAAGACAAATTTGAAAAAAAAAATTCTTAAAATTGGAAAAATTTATGCCAAATATCAAGTTTGGTTAAGCAGGAGTAGTATCAAAATATTTCAAAAACTAGAACTGTTATGCAAAAACAAATGTTACATTGACAATTAGCACATTGAATTAAAAGAAAAACGTTAAACAAATCCAAGGAAAAATAAACAAAAAGGAGAATTTTGTAGGGCAGTGTAATTTTCCAGTTTTCTCATAAAACCGGAAAACCACTCTCTCTCTTATCGGTCTGGACAGCACAAATGCAAGTGCATCTCTAGGAGTATCCTAGGTTATTTACGATATTGACCTTAAAGTCTCTGAGTGATGCGGTCGCTTTTTCAAACTTCATTTCTAAGAGATTTTCAATCAAATCAACATCAAATTATAACATACCAATCAAAGGGATCAAAGGAATAAATTTGTGGTTTATAGCTTTATGGCTCAAAACAGCTTCCGCAAGATTTTCAATCAAATGATCATCAAATTATAAAATATCAATCAAAGGGATCAAAGGAATAAATTTGTGGTTTATGGCTTTATGGCTCAAAACTGCACTCGCAAGTTTAGTGTGCATTCTCATTAGTCCAATTCCATCAGCAGACGAGATTTCGGTTTTATAGGAAAAGTGACAAATTATCTGGCGTGGACTTTTTTTAAAATTTAAAATGGCCTGTTTCTACAGATATGGCCGTCACCAAGGAATAATCCTTGGATGTTTTGCCTTAATGGATTTCGCTTCATCCATATTGGGTTCTTGAACGTACACGCCCATTAATTAATACCCTTATTTAATTTCGTACAGCATAATTTAATTTTTAATCAAAAGTTGCGTTCAAGTTTTAAAATAAAACTGAGGAAATCGGAGCCAATCCACAATATTATTTACAGAAATAACGCAGCTTAATCCACAATGTTATCTACAGAACTAATTTCTATCTGCATTTTAGTTCTGAAAAGCAAATTTACATATGAATAGTTAACATATTGCCATCAATTAACAACCAGCATGATACCCCATTAAAAATATATCTAATTAAATATAATAATTGATGATGGTTAATCCATGTTATCTATTTAACAGATGTTATAAATCAATTAATATTAATTAGTTGAACATAATTTTGATGAGGATACAAACATAATTTGTTTGAATTAATATTAATTATTTATTATTGGATAATCTAAATTTTTATGGCATTACTGGCATACAAAATTGCGCCCTATATCCTTATATTTTAATTATAAATAAAACACATTACTTTATTAGTATCACATAAAATCATTTATTGATTTGTTACTAGTTTCGACTACTTAAGTATTCATCTTCAAATAAAGTATCTTGAAAAATTAACCTTATATTTTAATTGAACGACAATCGGAGACAGTGCGAAAATGATAATTCAAAGGGAAACCTGCAGCGGCTTAAAGTACTTCTTGTGGGAAGAATGGCGATTAAAAAAAGGTTAAACATTGCAGTATTCTCGTCTAACATGCTGTATGGAAATCCTTTCTACTTTCCTATGCGAATAACGATCATGTTTTACAAAAGCTTGTCTACTCCACCGGCATGTTTTTGGACTGCAGGCCGTTAATAAAGTTGCTCGGCAATTTCATTAAATTTCCCATGGCAATATATAAAGCTGCGCAAATTCTCTGGCATTTAAAATATCCGATGATTGGCATAATTTCGGGGCCACGATACTCCCGGTTGCGCCTTGCAGACATGATTGACAAATTATGTGGAATTAATATGCTAATCCCGTCGTCGGACGCAAAAATACTCCATCACAAGGCGAAGGACGAGGTTATTTACCCTGTCAGGTGGATGCATTAACAGCCGATACGTTTCGGTAATAAGATTTAATTTTATGTAGAATAGAGCATACACCTGCTAGATATTTTGATGGTGTAGCGGTATAATTTAAATCATCACCGCTCTTGACCTCTCGACACCAGCAAATTACTCCACCAGATCTTCTTTCTCTCCATATATGATACGTCTTAAAAGTTTAATTACCCAAACAATTACAAACTCGCGTATTAGCTGCCATTACTAAAAACTAAACTGAATTATATTAGACGTGGATATTTTTTTCCCAAATTAATCATTTTCAAGTATGGCTAATTAGCAATAGAAAGGGAAGTTGATTTCATTTACACGTATATCTCTAGCATTAGTTTCTAGAGAGAAATTGTTTGAGCGAAGATTACACGTAACAAAATCATTTATATAACGATTACATTATTAAAGTAATTGATTGTTATATAAAACTTACAATTTTTTTCTAATGCCCAAATGGCTTGAACAAAAATAATGTATTTTAATGTTTAATAAATTGCAATATAATATAATATAATAATATATTATATAAAATATAGGTATAATAAAAAAGTTCACAATAATTAAATATTTTACCCAGACATTTACCAATTACAATCAAAATTCCAATTAATTTCGAACTTAAAAAAACAAATTAAAAAATGTTTCTCCCAATTTCATCTGCCCTGATAAGTATTTCTGTAGCAAAATTCTTTTTTGAACTGTTGCATATTTCTATCAGTTCATTTGGTATCAAACGATACATTTATACATTTGTAAAATATTGCTATAACAAAAATAGCAATTCCTTGTTCAATTTGCACTGTAAACTATCTGTGTGTACATCTATTTGTAGCCACGTACGTACAGTGGGAGGATAAATTTATTGGGCGGATGTTTATGATGCAATTTGCATATTTGGTACAGCCTACTAATCGCACTCATTAATTTGTTTAAGCGAATAACTGGTTAAGACGATTCACGATTTCATCCCACCACGTAGTTTTGTAACTAGTTAGAGATAAGTTTCCTTCTTACGAATCTATAGTTGCTATTTACACGATGTGCAGTTTTACAAATACAGATTTACTGATGATAGACGTGCTTTCTAAATTAATCCACGTGGGAGTAATAGGTGTGAGAAATGATGTAAATTCAAATTAAGCTTGGAGACCTTTAACCAGATTATATCCATACAGTATCTCATCTCGTATATGAGATGTTAAAATCCGAAGTAGGTACTACACTTTTTACCCCAACACCCCCAGTTTTTTTAATTAATTCAGATTGTGCACAGAGTTAAACTACGACAAATGCCAGAGAAAATACACGCATTTAACCATAACTACGGAACTAGACATACGGATAACTTTATATTTGACCATAGGAAAACTGCACATTGCTAGAATTCACTATTTTTCAGGACACTACTAGTGTACAATAAGTTTAGCTTAGAATTAAGGGAGTGCAATGTTTTACAATTCAAGCTTAGAATTAAGAAAATGTACTTAGTAGGTAAATAACAAATAAGAATAACTAATAAATTATTGTATACCCATTAAATGTAACAACCCATTTGATATGTTAGTGAATAGCCGTAGGAGCAAAATAAACGTTATTATTATTAAGTACGGAAATATAGTAAGTAAGTAAGTAAGTAATTTATTCATGCTATAATATTGGTTTACATTGGTCGTGTAAAATAAATACAAGGGACAATATCCCTTGACATCCCTATACATCTCTATAAAGTTGACAAAACACATATAAAATATGCAAAACATTAATATAATACTGAAAAGTTGCAGACATCAGTATTAGATCCAGTACATCACCCAAATCTAATCAAGGAAATTTACAAACGTCGTTTATGAGAAATTTGTAAGAGTGCAAATAAAGATTTCAAAAATTTAGAGAATTAAAGAATTTTAAAATTACTTAAAAAATGAAATGAAATTGAAACATATGTAAAGTTGCAAAACTTGGAAATACTTGTCATCAGTATTTGACAAATTAGTTTGCACACATATTTAAAACGTCTGTTGACATATATTTCTAAACAGTTTTATAACATTGTACTGTAAGTAGTCAAGAAAATTGATCACAGACAAACAAAATCAGTAAAACAATCAAGAAAGAAAGAATTGCTCAAATTGTTCAAAACTGCTTCAAATTTGTATTTCATAACATATGATTAAAATTACGGATAAGTGCTTAAAAAGGTTTCGTTAGTAAAAATTATAAAAAAAATCATATTCTAAATAAGTAGAACATAAACTAAAATGATTGCAAAAACTCTAACAAGTTGTTCAAGGAGTTGTTTAACAATAAAATTGTTCAAAACTGACATCACCCAAATCCATAAAAATTCGATTTTTTATTAATAGAAATTTAAAAAACTAATCAAGGAAATTTACAAACGTCATTTATGAGAAATTTGTAAGAGTGCAAATAAAGATTCCGAAAATTTACAGAATTGAAGAATTTTAAAATTACTTAAGAAATGAAATTAAACTGAAAAATATGTAAAGATGCAAAACTTGGAAATACTTATCATCAGTATTCAACAAATTAGTTTGCACACATATTTAAAACGTCTGTTTAAATATATTTCTAAACAGTTTTATAACATTTACTCAAAAATAAATTTAAAAAAATATGTATAACTTCCTTCGAATTGTTACTAATATTGGACATTTCATTAAAATTAAGAAGTACTTCAAAC
Source organism: Othius punctulatus (assembly GCA_951805005.1). Classification (NCBI taxonomy): domain Eukaryota; kingdom Metazoa; phylum Arthropoda; class Insecta; order Coleoptera; family Staphylinidae; genus Othius; species Othius punctulatus. Next base: position 30,708,998 of record OX638138.1, on the reverse strand, counting down.
GTTATGTCAATAAATATCTGAATAGCAAAAATACAATAAGAAGGTTTATGAATCCTTCAACAATTTCAGAATCCATTAGAAATTAACAAATTTACATAATAATATTTCATTAAAAATTAAAAAGGAAAAATTCTAAAAACCTGAACACACGATCAAAATCTTTAGCAGTTAAGAAAGGAAGTTAATTTTTTTTAAATAATATTTTTCATATTTTTCAGTGTATAAAAACTTGACATCATTATTGTTATCTTATCGTTATTGTTATGATTTATTAATTTTAAGCTTTTATGTGTATTTTAGACATTGACGATCGTATCCCCGAGATGACTGTACTATTAGTATTCGTGTAATGTCCCCCAAATGATAAATAAATAAATATCAAACGAAACCTAATTCAAAATTTTGTATGATACTTTACTGATTTCACGATTTTCTGTTTATATTAAGGTACTGAAATTGACTAAATAAAATTCTTAACACCTTAATCATTTTATTGCGGAGAAGTGCTTTGAATATTTGTTACAATAAATGACAGTAGCAAAAATAAATCGAAATAAATATACTTTTATAAATATAATAATACAACAACCTTAAATAAATATTATTGAAATTTGGCTATATTCTTTCAGAAAAATAAAATCTAGAATTAGTAACACATTTACGAATGAATTTAAATTCAAATCAAAAATAATAGTAATACCAGGCAGGGCCTGTTATTTAGAATTTTCAATTGTCACAGTAAAATGTTTGATTATTTCTGTATTGTTTTCAACTCTTGTTGATTTAATGATTACTGTAGACAATTAAATTATTTCTGTCTAAATTGCAGTGATTAATCGCCAAATACTTAATTGTATGTTCAAAGATATCAAATTTTAATTTTTAATAAAATTTGAGTTATTACTCTAAAAATGTTAAAGACTATATTTAAGTTTTAAAGTCAAATTTTCAATTAGTACTGTCATAGCTGCACGTTTTACTGTCCAAATTGTAAATATTACTGCCAAAATTGCAGTGATTACCACCAAAATTGCAATGATTACTGTTTACAATGATCATTTTTTGTATCATTTGAGTTATTCCCGTTCAAACTAAAGAAAATATCGTCAACATTTCGATAGAATTAAAGTATTGAAAGCAGGGTTGGTATAAATGTTTGTTTTTAAATCACGAATCAATGACCAAATCAAATTTTAAAAAAATCAAATAAATCATGATTTTTTTGATTTTTTTGATTTTTTAAATATTTTTGATCAGTTCTTGTCAGGGTAGATGATTACTCGTCAAAGCATTAATTGCAAATTCAAAGTTTATTGGTAAATTGTAATTTTTGATAAAATTTGAAATACTTTTAAAATTTAAAAAAAAAAACAATTTTAAAAGATAAAATTTCAAAGCTGCACGTATTATTGTCACAATAGCAATTGTTACTGTCAAAATCGCAATTATTATCGTTATCCTTATTGAAGGATTATTGTAAACAATTAAATTATTTCTGTTAAAATTAAAATGCTATAATATTGGTTTACATTGGTCGTGTAAAATAAATACAAGGGACAATATCCCTTGACATCCCTACATCTCTATAAAGTTGACAAAACACATATAAAATATGCAAAACATTAATATAATACTGAAAAGTTGCAGACATCAGTATTAGATCCAGTACATCACCCAAATCTAATCAAGGAAATTTACAAACGTCGTTTATGAGAAATTTGTAAGAGTGCAAATAAAGATTTCAAAAATTTAGAGAATTAAAGAATTTTAAAATTACTTAAAAAATGAAATGAAATTGAAACATATCTAAAGTTCCAAAACTTGGAAATACTTGTCATCAGTATTTGACAAATTAGTTTGCACACATATTTAAAACGTCTTGACGTTCTTGTCAGGGTAGATGCTTACTCGTCAAAGCATTAATTGCAAATTCAAAGTTTATTGGTAAATTGTAATTTTTGATAAAATTTGAAATACTTTTAAAATTTAAAAAAAAACAATTTTAAAAGATAAAATTTCAAAGCTGCACGTATTATTGTCACAATAGCAATTGTTACTGTCAAAATCGCAATTATTATCGTTATCCTTATTGAAGGATTATTGTAAACAATTAAATTATTTCTGTTAAAATTAAAATGCTTACTCTTCAATATTTTAATTGCAAATTCAAAGATTACAGAAAATGTTTCAATTTTGATGAAATTTGAGCAATTTCTTCTTTAATTTCAAAATCAATTTTCAATGTTTAATGATAAGATTTCAATTATTACCATCAAATGAGGACTTATAACTGTCAAAATAGCAATTATTGTCTTAATCCCTATTCAAGGATTACTGTAAACAATTAAATTATTTCTTTCAGAATTGCATTGATTACTCGTCAAACTATTCATTGCAAATGTAAAGATTAGTGGCAAATTTTTATTTTTGGTAAAGTTTCAGTTATTACTTTCTCTTAAAATTTCGACTATTTTCAATTTTTGATGACATAATGTCCATTATAACCTCAAAGCTGCACCTATTGTTTAAGTAAATTCTATTAAAATGATAAAAATTACATTTTTAATAAAATGTCTGTTACTGATGCTGTTCTGTCATTATAACAAAATTTAAATTATAACATCAAACCTGCACGTATTACTGTCAAAATAGCAATTGTTACTTTCTAAATAGCAATTATTGCTGTCAAAATTACAACTATTACTATCAAAATTACAATGGTAAACTGCCAATAATTTAATTCTATTGAACTGCCAAAGATTCCATTTTTATAAAATAATATCTGTTACTGATACTGATGTAGTTCTGCCTTTCAATTGAAACATTTTCAATTGTCACAGTAAAATATTTAACATTTACTTATGTGTAATATAACAATACAGTAATAAATACTAATACATAAATAATTATAATTATATATTTATTATTGTAAATTTAAATAAATTTGCCTATATTCTTTTTTAAACAATTCTAAACAAAATAATTACTGGAAAGAAAACCGCATTACTAGCTAAACTGCCTGGTTTTGCTACGCGCCCTTCACACTATGTAACACTGGAGCAGAAGCTATTTTTATAACAAAACCTAGAATTAGTAACATATTTACGATCGAATTTAAATTCAAAACACAAAATAATATTAACACCAGGCTTGGCCTGTTATTTTAATTAACTTAGAAGTAATATAACAATAAAGTAACAAATACTAATATTGTTACTTTAAATAAAATTAAAAATAAATATTAAATTATATCACATAAATGACTAGGCTGGACCTGCTTTTTATTGCAATCATATTTATGTCTGGAACAATAGGAGAAATTTGTAAGCACATATTATCTTCTGCATTTGGTTTTTGTTGCAGTGTACAGAGAAAATGATCTCTCGCAGACATAAGTTGAGACGAAAGACAGCAAGTGCTTTACAGCTCTTTTAGCAATCTCGGGATATTCATGCAACATTTGAAGCAAAAAATGCATAATATCAACTTTGTTATATTCTATTTCTTACTGAGAGTCAGTCGATATATCGATAATTTGTTTTGGTTCTTTAACTGACAACTGATAATTATCACAAGCTTTTTCAAAAGGGCTTTGAACCCAAGATAGGTTTTCTTTTTCAAAAGCAAAATACTCTTGAAACGATCGTTGTAAATCTGATAAGTGCTGCAGTATAATATCTTGTAATTTTTTATTCATATCAACGTTATTATTTATCATAATTTCATGTAAATTAGTGAAAAACTCCATATTTTCTTAATTTTATTTTATACTTCGAAGATATTCATATTTTTTGTAAATATCTTTAATAAATATCTTGTAATATCTTTATTTCGTAACCATCGTTACAGACAAAATGTATTCATATTTTTTGCTTGAAAAGAGACAAACTAGGTAAATATATTTGCAAGATATGCTATTTTCATTATCCAAACTATCATTTAATTTGTAAGATAATTCAAATGCATGTTCGCTTAACAAAATTGTTATTTCATCTTTTAATTCACAAAATCCAAATCCAGATTCTGTACCCCGCTGGACTATGCAGTTCTTAGAGAATTTTTACAGTTCCATGGTAATTGTTTGCGGAACCCTTGAGAAACTTTGCCGGAACACAGGTTGAAGAGCGCTGATGTACAGTAACAGTTTAATAAATTATTTACATTAGTGTATTACCCAAACAGTAACATATATAAGAAAACAAATTAAGTTGTTTTCTAATAAAAGTTTAGTAACCATTATTTTCAGAAATAAAAAGCGGCAAAATATATTTTTCTTTTATAAATGCTAGTTACTAGTATGACGTGTTTTCCTGGACTCGTTTCGAGTTTGTATCGTGGAGATTTTCATCGTTTGTTATGTTATGCAGAGACACGTTCCACCGATACGCTGCTGACTGTAATAAGAGTGATTCATCACGTGTTACACGTGGAGAATTGGACGGCGAGAGTCAAGCTCTACGCCCCAGTTCCGGCGAGCTTATCATTATTAAAATATTCAGTGATGAGGAGTTATGCAAGCAGTGACATTTCGCAAATGAAAGAGCGATCAATTTATCACCACCGGCAACAATGGTCCGGCTATTAGAACTCGGGCATGAATATAAAATGTGGCATTTACCAAGCTTGAGATGATCTGCTAACCCATTTCTCAGGCCGACTTTTCCGACGTGGGTGCACAGCGACCGTTTATTAGTTTATGTTATTACACACGTATGAATGATACGATGTTCGCCTTAACAACTTGGGTGTGGAATGTGTGATTGTGAACGGGGCATTAGTGCAATAATTAGTACCTGCAGTAAGACAAACGCTACCGGTTAATAAAACCATGGCCTGTGTTCCGTTAATAACGCTCTAACCGAAACTTATTGCAGCGTTCATTACCGAAGCAATTACAGGCGTATCATGTGCATTTACAGTTATGATTAAATACTATCATTTTTGATGGGACTTCGCACCAAATTATGAGAAACACTGCTGTGCAGGCTCTGATGGGAAATTTAATTGGCACACACGTTAAGAGCCGAAATTGCAGAATGTTCCAACAAATTACAACAATTTGTCATTACCGTAAATGACATAGCCTCAAATTAAAGTTAATTAAATGTGAATTAAATATATATTTGATGCATCGCCTTGAAAGTCCGAAATTTTTAATACGTTTATTACCATTTCAACGGTGTTATTGCGGCATGGACAATTCGTAATTACTGCTTAAATATTGATTTGAAAGTGCGGGAAATGTGCATCGAATTGAGTAAGTTATTCCGCACAATATTAGCTTTCCAACTGGCTGGGATAAATAAAAAGGCGAGCTGTTCAAAAATGTCCTGCATGCGCCATAAATAAACGGCATATAGGTATATTTTTTGCGAAAGCGGGTAATAAACAACGCCAAAGCGGTAGTATTAATTATATGGACAGCAATACTAATAAATAAACTCTGATTTGCCTGTTTAATTCATTAAAATGCATGCGTTGTATTTTTAAATTCATAAAACCGATAGTTAAGCGATACAAAAAAGTTTAAATAGCAACATATGCTGTTAATGTCCCCATCTTAATTGTTATTCTTGGCAGGCATAATTAGCAATAAAGAAAACGTTTACGCTTCATGTATACGTGCGGCACAATCTTCGACAAATCTAATTATTCTCGCAAATAACAATAATACAACAGACACATATAAACATGTCATTATCTTATCGCTTTGAATGCAATTATTGGACCATGAAAGTTTCAGCCTTCATTGCTTCTATTACGGCGCTGTAATGGAGCTGTTTCGATCCGTAAGCCCCATAACGGCCGCTCAATAATTCATTGATCTATATTTCACACCACGCCATTTATCAAAGTTCCGACTCCGGTTCTGTGATTTACGTCTAGAACAAATTGCTGCGGATTAATAGCCCTGCTTAAATCTGTGTTTCGTCCCCGGCGCACATCAATCTTCTCCACCAAATAATTTGCATACTTAATTAAGATATTATGCGTTTATATGGGCCATTTATATTCAACGTATAAAACCCACTTTAACTCCGGGCCTAAATACTGCTAATTAACACGGAATATATTAGCTGCGACATCCGAAAACAAACATTCAGACGGCTCAAGTTTATCAACTGTAATTAATATTTCACGCTCATTTAACGCAGCTTTCTCGCATGAATTAATAATTCCTGCGGTATGTAATCGTTCCACTTTTTTTCGTACATCGCGTTTTCTAGAGCAGCTGCTCTCAACATCTTTGGCCGAGCACCACCCTGGAGAGGCGATCGGCTTCTGAGGTACCCTCTAAGATTACAAGCTACGTAATTATCCTTGATATACAGTATATAACGGTAGTAGACCGATATGGGTTATATAACAACCGAGGTTGAGATTTTATAATCAACCGAGCCTGTTATATCCATATCGACCGTATGTTGTTTCATAGTTTTCGTGATACTAAAATAAAAATGATTTTTGATACTAAAATAAAAATTACAAAATAAAATTTTGCGAAATTATTTTCATAAATCATAATGACATATTTAAAGTAGATAGATAGATAGATAGATAGATAGATAGATAGATAGATAGATAGATAGATAGATAGATAGATAGGTAGATAGATAGATAGATAGATAGATATAGATAGATAGATAGATAGATATATAGATAGATAGATTATTTATTTCACGTAGCCATATTCATTACATGGATGTGATGTGTCATGATAATATAAAATACAAAATATAAAATACAAATACAAATACAAAACATAAAATACAAATTTAGAAATTTAAAATAAAGAACAAAATATACATATAACAACATACGATATGCGGAATCTTTCATTAGCTGAAGTAAAAAAGCAGAAGCAAGAGGAGAAAAAAGTACATAAGTGCTGTGGATTATTAAATTCCTCCACACTGTAAAGACGCCGTTCTAGGGGCCAATGTTTGAGTTTTTTTTTAAATAAATTTAATGATTTCTGATTTTTAATTCTGGAGTGAGTTTGATAAATAGATCTTTTCTGTGTGTATGCTGTGATGATTGTGTAGTAACGCTTGTGAACACCAAAATAAATAAGAGTTCACGGCTGTTAAATTTTAACGGCCGTGGCTGATATCAGTTAAATAACAATCATGGAGACAGTCGCTAATACGTAATTACAAAGTATCACGAAAAAACTGTAACGCTTGTTCTATACCTACATCAATTGTTAAAATAAAACAAAACTATCTGATAATATAAAAAACTAATAAAACTGACTAGTTACTGACGAAGCAAATACAAAAATACCCTGAACTAAACATAAATAAAACGAAAAACAAAAAAAAAACACACACAAACTGCAATTATCGAGGCAAATAGAAAAATGGACCTACTTTCGAATTTAATTTTAATAAACAAACTAAGACAAAACTAAAACAAACAATTTAAAATACACATAATAACGATTATTGATTTCAACAAGTGACACTACTGAACTACATTAAACGCGAGTAAACTAAGCAGTAGGTGCAAAAAATACAGCATAAACTGCATCACTAGTTGCCAAAATTAAATATCAAAATTAATATTAACAAAGTAGCCTACCTCTATGGAAAAAAATGCCATCAGAACTGTTTAGTTACCAGCTATTAAAAACGGGTATAATTGTGTTTTACTGTATTAAACTTTGGCAAGCTCCAAATCATTGAATAAATTTTAATTATTGGTAAAATATTTTGAAAATTGAATTAAAAAAAACACTAAAAATTTGAAACTTCTTTACAATAATTGTGTTGACAATTTCAGAGTTTTACAATGTTTTAAGCTACTTAGGATTTCTACGGAATGTAAAATTCTCCATGTAAACTATATTATTCTTCGGATAAAATATTTATGAAATAACCAACGTTTACTGCAATTTAACAAAAACAATTGTAAACACGTTTTTTTAAATGTAATTAGGTGCAATGATAGTATGACTTGGACATTGTCAATTGTGCAAATCTCGTATTAAATCTCGAATAGATTTCAATTATTTGTAAAATATTTTGAAAATTATATAAAAACAAACACTAAAAATTTGAAGCTTCTTTACAATAATTGTGTTGATAATTTCAGATGCAATTTTTTAAGCTATTTAGGATTCTTAAGGAATGTAAAATTCTCCATTTAAACTATATTATTCTTCGGATGAAATATTTATGAAATAACCAACGTTAACTGCAATTTAACTAAAACAATTTTATCGACAATGTTTTAAATATAATTAGGTATTATAACGTGCAATGATTGTGTGACTTGGATATTGCCAATCGTGAAAATCTCGTATTAAATGTTAAAAATCACTATGATTGTTTTGATCATTACTACGTTTACCACGATATTATATTCATAATTAAATAGAAAATTACTATGTTTTTCTTCGAGCGACGTATAATTGATAAATTATTTAATCATGTCGCCTATATTGAAGTACGCTATTTTGCTACAGTAGTATAATAATATTATGTAAAAACTCCAAGAACATAATTTATCAATATACTGATTTGTATAAATTTCAGCGTCAATTTGAATAATTTTTAATAAACTTTCAATAACCCGAACGAAAAATGTAAAAAGGAAGATGTAGTAATACGGATGATATCGAAAATAAGCAAAGTACTTCACCAGAGCTGCAAGAGTTGGCAGAACGGGCAATTCAATCCATGATTCCAGAAAAATTTAAAAAAAGATATATGAAGGGATGTATGATAACATTATTCCATGGACAGTGAAGAATAAAGCAGAAAGATGCACTGAAAATGTGTTCTTAGTCTATTTTGTCCACCTAAGTGACAGAACATAAAAAGAATTCGACGCTATGGACTCACTACTCCATGGTTTAAGCTAAGACGAATGTGAAACACGGAATTAAATTAAACGAGCATACAATGCTTACTTATAAATCCGTTCTTAAAATTGTCTAACAGTCAATGTCAAATTCACTTATTTACTAATTTATTAATTTATTGTCAATTAATTTTCTCGAAGGGAAAATAGTATATGCAACTCGAAGTTGAATGATTATTGTATTTTGATCAGTATTCGGTGGATCAGTATTCAGGATAATATACCTGATCTCAAACAATAATGAATGTATTCAACTCCTAGTTACATAATCTACTATTTTACTACATTTTATTGCTTCAAATTCACTGCGGGAGTTTCGACTTATGACAGTTACTTTCAAGTGACAAATTACAAGACTGTATTGATGTTATGTATTTATACAGTTGAAGAGCTCTGACAAAGCAACGTATTATGTTCAGAACTTTTCAATTTTTCATTTCTAAGTTGAAAATGATTCATAAGTTGAAACTTATGTAGTGAATTTTAAAGAATAAAATGTGGTAAAAGCAGTAAGTTAATATCTAATTATGACTAATAAATAATAAATAAATATAAAAAAAAAATTACTGAATTGCTACTATTTATATATGACAAAAAATAAATTAATACCTACACTTGTTTAACAGCAATTTAATAGAAATAGAAATAGATATAGAAATTTCACAGCTTACACAAGTCATACCTACATATTTAAAGAAAGAAAAATGTCAACAATTATTTATACCCTGACGAATTAATTAAACTTTACACAGTATCGTACTATTACATGAATATTTCGCAAAACTTCATAAAATGTGGATAACTGTGCCAGACGTCTCAAAACCTCCAACAATTTTAATGCTTTGGCTTTTCAAAGTATCTGATTGGATTTCAGATATAGTTTCTCATGAGATGTTGAGCATCTGAAATATTTTTTCAAAATTTATGAATTTAAATAGAGAGCATGGGTTTCATCAATTATGTTGTTGACAGTTTCCATTTTTTTGAATTTTTTTAAATATTTTGTGACCTTCTAATTCAATTTTCATAGTAGCTGTAAAATTCACAGAAAACAAATTCATAAATATGTTACCGAACTAAGCAATTTGGAAATATCCTTAAAAACAATTATTCGAAATATTTCAAACATTAACGAAAATTGAAAAAAAAAATTGAAGTTATCCAGAAAGCTGGTCAAATTATTTATCTCAAAATACTTAAAATTCGTGTTGAAATTTATTTTCTTACATTTTATTACAAATCGCTTAATCGATTAAAAATATAGAGAAATCTCTCTTTTTAATTTTTGTAATTGTTAATGTAAATTGTTTTTTGTAACAATAATTTTTGCCATTTTTTATGATTACTTCCAGATTTGAAGTTTTTTTAATTTCTTTTTAACTATTCTGAAATTTTCAAATTAAAATTTTTAAGAATATTTGTTATTTCTTAATTCAGTAACAAATAATGAGTTTTTGAAAATGATATGATCAGATTTACACATTCTAACAAATCTGATTATATCATTTATTAGAATGTGTAAATCTGATCATATCATTTACAAAAATTCATTATTTGTTATCGAATTAAGCAATTGAAGATATTATTAAAAAAAAAAATTTGACAATTTCAGAACCGCGTTTCAATTTATTTACTTGCATTTTGATAGCATTTACTAATTACTCATTTAATCAAACATTTATAATAATAAAAACATATTTGGTAAATTGGTTAATTGATAAAGTGGAAAATACAAGTTCAAATTCATAGAGCACAGGTCAATAGTATAATACAAATAACACAAATAATTTACTTAAAGTAGGAATGCAGTTACAAATTTGTTTACTGTTATAAAAAACGATTCAACAAAACTAGAGAAAAAAGAGAATATAAAGTAGGTTAAAATAAACCCCCCAACAAAGCCTTGCACAAACAACATCATAAGCAGCAATCAGTTCAAGACTACATGTATTGCGCGTTCGCTTCACACTATTTTGTTATGAGGTGAAAATATCCTGCAAAAATTCGCCATCTTTATACAACTCTGCTTCAATCACATATTTTTTAATTGTTTTTTGGATTTATTTTTTGACATTTTGTAACGTTATAATTTTCAACGCTGATTGCGAGGTTGCCTACGATAGCGCCCTGGCGCGATAGATAAATTTATCTAGTCGCCCCTACATCTAGATAAGACCGAAGGACCGTTACACCGTCTTCACTTAGCTTGCCAGGACCAAGGTGGTATTTTTCAGGGATTGAACGAACAAACCAGAACAACAACAACAACACACGTACAGCCATGGACTCTAGGAAGGACACGCCCGTCTGTTCGAGCAGTCTGCTATCCTTGTCTGGTCCCGCACGGTAGGGGCACGGTAGACAAGGATAGAAGACAGCTCGGACGGACGGACCTGTCATTCTTAGAGTCCGTGGCTGTTCACGTGAATGCGTAAAATAATTGAAGAATTTCAACCTCGCTTAACCGATTAAAAATTCAAAAATATCTTAACTGTTTGCATACATTCTATGAAATCTGATCAACTCTTTGCAAAATTTCTAAAAATTTGCACCAACGTTTATTAATTTAGGTTTTTTGATCTACAGTATGTCCTGGGATTGAGTTTACAAGAGGGATTTCTTTTTTTAGTTTTTAATTTTAAGTAAAACTGATGTAGGAATTAAAATTCCTTCTTGGTCTGAAACTACCAATTCAGTTATTGAAACTTTGAGATATTTATACAGGGTATTGGTAAAATCAAAATTTTGACACTTATTTATTTACTACTTGCAAACATAATTTAAAATTACATCTAACAACATCATAGAAAAATATGATCATTCAAACAAATCCGAAAATGCAGAAAATAATAATGTAAATTTCAAAAATCGCCTACGAAAGGCATTTGCATCGATAACTATTGAAGAAATACAAAACAGTTTTCAGGAGTTCCACACCAGGCTTGAACTATGTGAAGAAAATAGTGGGGGATTGTTTAAATGATGTTATTTTTGTAAAGTGTCGCAATTTGATTAATTTTATTTTTATTTAGCCAACACCCGGTATAAATAAATCAATGTTTTAATAACTGAAATGGTAGTTTCACACTAAGCAGGGATTTTATTTCCTTTAACAGTCTTACTAAAATGTAAAAATTCAAAAATATTCCCTCTTGTAAACTCAATCCGGGGACATACTGTATATAAATAGGCATTATTTACAAAATTGACATAACATTTTTGTAAATACGATTCGATTAAAATTTATATCTCCAAAAATAATTGACATATTTTTTGTAACATTAAATATTTAAGAAGAGTAAGTATTTACGCATCACGTTAACAAATTACCTACCTTCAAAATTCCTTAACATGACGATGAAGAATTTCAAAATATTTCAAACAAAATACAAATACTTCATTAATCGGCAAGCAGGAATTTATCCTACATATACCTACATCCTATGAATTCCAGTTATAAAAATCGTTACTTACATAATTGAAGAATTTTCGAGTTTTTGTCACAGATATTTTCACAGTTAAGGTATGACTGATAACGTACGCTTTTATGACTTATTTTTGTAATTCAATTAAATTCAATAATTCGATATTTTTGTAGTAATTATTAAAAAAAAAACATTCAAAACAACTTCTCGATAAATTCTCAAAATTAGACTTATAATTTTTAAATGATGGATTTTTTGTCAAAAAGTTTGGGATCCCCAGCTTTATAGGTTCGTAAAATTTAAACTTTGTGGAGTTAATACACGGGGATAAAAAAAGGTTCATAGAGGAGCAAAGTGCATTTTATGTAATTTTATTTGCATTTCAACTTGCAAACGTTTAGTGAAACATATCGAATTGTAGACTTGCAACCATTATACTTAAAATTGTATGTATTGTATTGTATTTTGACCTATGTAAACACCTAGAATGTAATGACATTCATAAAATCTATTCTATTCTATCTAGAAAAACTGCAAACATTGTAAATAATCAAGAAAACGGATCCAATTATTTTACAATACATTAAAATCTGTCTTAAAATATATTTTTTTAATGGTGGCATTATAAACAGTTTGTTATGGTTACCAAAACCGTGCATAAACGTGCGTTTATGGCACGTACGTGCTATAAACATTGCCATGGAAATGTCAAATTTAACACCGACACTGACAACTGTCAACCCCATCATTTATTAATTGTAATATGAAATTCACAATTTTGGTTGTTTGAAAATATTATTCCATGTTCTGCCGTAGCACTTGATACACACGGTTCTTCACTGCTACTTCCTGCAATGCCATTGACAATCCTTTTCGCAATTTGAATTTTACTATGTGTGGACTCTTCGACATAGCTGGCAGCAACACTCATAGATTTCCATCCTCCTGCGTCCATCACTGTTGTCAAATTTGCTCCAGTATTAGCAATTACTGTTGCCGAAGACCGTCGGAATGAATGACCAGTATACTTGCTAGGATCTTCCAATTTCAAATATTTTGCTATCAGTTTAGGGAAGTTACCGCAAGTGTTGATACCAACTGGTTCGTTGATACACTTTCCATTTCGATATGTTAGTAATAGCTTATTCAAGGATGTCTTCGGACGTATGGCCGTGTATTTTTTAATCAAGTCCACGTACGCAATGTCTCCTGCGAATTGAATTATTGCAAATTTCCTTGGTTTGTCGGTTTTTGTTTCTATAATATGAACAACTAAATTTGGACCTTCCTCCACTACATCTGAAGTACATAAATTATAGAGTTCAGAACGCCTGCAAGCTCCAAATATTCCCAGAGTTGCAGCAAACTTGCGAAAAATAAAAATGAACAGCTTATGATAAAAATTTAGAGGCAATATACCTTCAATAACAGGAAACTTTCATCGTCAGCCTCGGTAAAAAATTTCCGCAAGTCATCTTCTGAAAACACATATGACTTTTTAGTCACTTCACCCTTCTTTTTCTGCTTTAAAAAAGCCTGTACTTTTGCAAATTTTGAAATGTCAATACCATGTTTGATTTTTACAACAGACATAATCTTTGAGTGTATACACCACAACGATGAAGATTTATAAATTTCTGACTGCAAAATAAAAACTAATAGAAATTGAATGAAAAGGTAAGAAAAAATAATACCAATTGCGACATATACGCCAAAATCGAAGTTTCGTCGATATTGGTGACATCATGAGCAACCATCCAACTGTTGAACTTGTTATACTCCTTCAAATAACTTTCACTCGATTTCTTAGGTAATAAGGAAGATTCTGCCGCAGCAGCAATCTCAAAAATACTCGCTTCCATTTCTGACATTAGGATATTTTGTAAACATCAATTGTATTTTCCATGGCTACTAAACAATTTGTCATATTATTTAAAATGACGAATCAGAATTTAATGTTATTTCTTCTAGTTATTTCCAAATTTATAATGCCACCATTAAAAAAAATAGCGTATAATACTCGTGCATATAGGTTTATTGCACTTGGGTTGTTACGAGCACTCGGCTGCGCCTCGTGCTCGCGAAACTCGACCCTCGTGCAATAAACCCCTGCATATGCACTCGTATTATAATATACTATTAAATTTGAAAAATTTAAATAGCATGCACTTAAAATTAGTATTAATAGAAATTGATACAAACTTCTTCGTGTTGCAGCACTTTTTATAACTCTTTATAACATCTTATTAAAACCAACTAATTTTATTATTGATATGTTTTTTTGAGATTAACTCGATTTGTATCAATAGTAATTCAGTAATTTTTGTTATAAGTTGTGTTTTTTGAAATTTACTCTATTTACTCGAAAAGTCTGTGATTGTTATTGTGGTATTAATATTACGAAAATTTTCTCCAAAATTACTTATAAATTTATCATAATAGCAAAAATTAAGCATTATGTTAAACAAATTACAGAATAGAAGAATTACTTATAACTTTCATAATAAAAAAAAATCAAATATCTCACAAAATTGGCAAAAATTATATGAGATTACTGAGGTACATATTTAGAATGAAAATAATCAGATTGGCTTTATATTCATTGTTTTCCAACAGTGCAATCGACACCATCTTCATTTTCTCAAATAATCCCAAATTTCAGATTTTCGAATCTGTGTATTTTATTGCAAGTTTGTCTAATATTGATAACAACCCAAGCATGCTCAATTGTTTTCTCAAAACATAAATAACATTTGCAGGGCGAATGTTATTTGGTTTGGGGTTAGTGTTGATTTTAGATGAACCAAACTAATTTGTAAAAACAAGCATGTGTTGAAAACACAATCGTAAAGAAGCTGCATACTTTCATGGACCAATTAATTCCACACACTTTATAATGGTTTCATATCACAATAGGGATTTCAAATTACTTCGCTCGGAGTTACAAAATAAAAACTTAATATTAGGTTGTTGATAATTACAGTGAATAAAGCATCATTAAACGGTAATTTCTGGATTAATTTAAGCGCTGCAATTGTCTTAAATTTTAACCGCAAATTAAACTGTCTCCACTCTCAATCGTTTAATTTCGCCCATCCTCAGGTGACCGTCGTCTTCGTCGCAATTACACGCTCCGCTCCCAAACTGGTTGGATAGGCATTGCCTAGCTGTTGGCGTAGAGATGTGAAAATTGTCAATATCTCTTCGGACTCCCTGCGGACGTTCTTTGGTAATCAGCCTGCCGTGAGAGTAGAGACATTTCGAATATTCTCTCAAACGGATCATTATTTTTTTTATCCCGCTTTGACCGACTGCGTAGCACATGCCCCCGGCTGCCCTGCCCCCAGGGGCGATAGGGCGTTTGAAGTAGCCGTTCTACATGTTATCCTGACTGCTTCTCCTCGCATTGTTAGCGGGACATTTGTATTCATTACAATTGCAGCCGTGGACTTTGTTCCTTTGTTTTTAGACATTAAGTCGGCTGCCACTCTTGAGGCGACGTTCACAACAAGACCAATTTAGCTGCCGTGACTACCGACGTTGAACCGCCGAAAGGTCGTTCTGCCCTCCAGGCAGCGTTAGACACGCACTAGCGCCTGCACCAAATACGAAATATTTAGCCCCTTTAATTACTGATTCAACACAACGTGGATGTCTTAATGTTTTTTTTTTCTTGGCTTCTGTTTCATTCTTCTGCAAACGTTTTAATTGTTTCATATGAATAAATCAAAGGTCAAAGTTTTTTTTAACTTCCAATAATTTTGTTTAAAGTTCTGCAGCCACAATTAATAATTACTTATAAAGAGAGATAACAATCTTTATTAGGCTATCGACCCTCGGCCTTTCCGCCTAGATTTCATTCTAATTACTACTATTTATTTACATAGTTTCTCGCTTTTTGTAAATATTTCGAATACTTCAGGTTTATCGCAAAAAAATGCTTTAATTTAAATTTGCAACAAATTTTATGCTTTCAGAGTTTAACGAATGAGTTTTTTATTATTATTGCTTACTAAGCAATATCATTTCTTTCAACGAAAACAGGGTTGCAGAGACATACTTGTCATTCTGATGAAATGTGGTTATGTTTCTGTCAAAAATTATAAATATGAAATGATTGTAAATGAAACTCGTGTGGACAGACATACATTTTTTACTTTGCTTTTAGATTGATACTTTAATATTGATGTACAACGTATACATACTTAGGTAGACACGTTGCATATAAGTATTAAAGTATCAATTTAAAAGCAAAGTAAAAAATGGATGTGTGGCCCCACAACTTTCATTTATAATATCCCCATATGCGAAACTATTTTAGTCGTGATTTCTTAGAAAATATTATTCTTCATAAAAGTTTGTGTCTCGTCCTAAACCAACTGAAGACAGAAAATAAATGACTTATGACTTAAATTACCAAATTTTATATATTAAATTTCGTTTCAATATTTGCAAAAGAAAATAAAGTTTGCTGTGGATAAAAGTTGATCCTTCATCCAAAACCAATTATTATTATTATTATTATTATTAGTAGCACTACGAGCCAAATTGGCCCATGGCTTGGTTGACCATGTTTTTCCATAGCTTCCTATCTTTTGCTTTCGTCTTCCAATCCGTTATTTTCATCTCTTCCAGATCCTTTTCGCCATCGCATTTCCAGCGGCTTCTTGGTCTCCCTCTTCGTTATTTTCCTCTAGCCGTTTGTGTAAGAATCTGCTTAGGCGTTCTTGCTTCCTCCATACTCGTTACGTGGCCTAGCCATCTTATTCTTTGGGATTTTATGATTCCCACTATATTGTTTCTTTTATACATTTGTTTTAACATCATTGTTTGTCCTTCGGGTCCAATTTGTCTCCAAAACCAATTAACAACATAAAACAATAGAGATAATAAATTTGTTTTAGTTTTTAAATTAAGAATTCGTTGGATTAAAATTTAACTAAGATTTAAAAAAAAACAATCATGTAAGAATCTGCTTCGGCGTTCTTGCTTCCTCCATTGTCGTTACGTGATCTAGCCATCTTATTCTTTGAGCATTTATGATTCCCGCTATGTTGTTTCCTTTATATATTTTTCTAACATCGTTTCGTTTTTCCTTCGTGTACTATTCATCTCCAAAACCAATTAACAACAGAAAATTAATGACATAACAAATTCATTTTATTTTTTAAGTTAAAAATTCTTTGGATTTTACTTTACATAATAATAAAAAAGAAAGATATGTAACGACTTAAATACGTACAAAAATGTGTTCGTCTATCAAAATTTCTTGTGACGTTTTCTAATTACTAATTTATTTTCAAAATCCTCAAAATTTCCTAAAGGTTTCTCAGAATAGTCCATATTTTTAACCAAAGCCATGAAAAGTAGTCAAATGGATTCTGATTGGGTGAGCCAGCAGGCCATGAAAATCATCAATTTCTTCCAAACCATTTATCAAAAAATTCATCATTTAACTAGTCTACCACTGTACGATCACTATGTACTAGTGCATATGTAATGGCAGGCTCTATTCTGCATAATCCAGAGGGAATTTATTTTAGATAATTGTAAATTTTCAAATTTTAAATGTTTCTAGTTCCGTAGTTAAGAATTTAGTTATGAACTATCTTTCGGAATTTAACTATGTTGAACAATATAAGGTCCTAAAATTTATCTGTGTAAAATTCCACACATTTACTTTTTGCGAATATTGAAAATAAGTTTCATATAATATATTGGTTAATTAAAGTCGTAAGTCATATGTTTGTGTTTTTTATTGGTTTTGGATGAATGTGAGACTTTAATCCACACCCAACATTATTTGTTTTGCAAATCAGTAGTATTATGGCAAAATATGCTATCTGCTTTTTTTTTCAAAATAAAGTATACTTTAAGTATATAATGACCGAAATATCTTTATTGTACCCCTGTATTATAAAAAAACTATGGCAATGATACATGCTAATCTACATTCACAATTATAAATACAAAACTGTTTTGCTCCTCCTGTAAAATAACAAAAATTGCAGATTACATGTTTTACCATAACACTACTGAAATATTGGAAACAAATTTACTAATTACATATATTAATTGAAATGATAAATATGTCATTTATTTTGATTTTATGATTTTAATTGTTTGTGTATAAAACATAAACTTTTATAAGATATAGCATTTTCTGAGAAATCACGAATAAAAAAGTTTTTCTTATGTTGCATACTTATGTGTATCTATACATTGTATATTTCAAAATAGAAAAAATACATATTTGATATAAAAAAATGCTTATACATTTAACATTAAGTAATTTTTTTTCTGAATTTTTAAATACTATTTAGAAGTATTTATCAAACACCTAATGAATTGTAGAATTTCGAATTTCCTTAAAATTGAATAATTCAAAAATATTTTTGAAAAACTGCAAAAAGCTGGCTGAGGTAAGTTAATTACATGTTAAATGAAGAAATTTTTGAGGATTGTTTCGACCTTTATTTAGTGGTATATTCCATATTTAAAACAGAGAAACAAAACAATTTGCTTTGTTTTTACCAGAACATGTTATAACCATTGTGGCAAAAACATAGCAAGTTGTTTTGTTCCTCTGTTTTGAAGAAAATTTTACTACATAGTTGTTCTTTTCCATCATTTGAGAAAATTATCATTAAAAATATAATTCCGAACAAAAAAAATAAGGTCTTTTTACTCAAGACTCAAGATTGTTAGATGTGTATTGAAAAATGCCACTAGTTGTAATACATAATTTTAACACTAAAAACAACTAGTTTATGAGAATTAACGTTTTACAAACCAACAAAATTTTAAATCGAATTCGCATAATAACCAGCAAATTTAATGAATATTTTGAAAATATATACATTTATGCATGTATACATTTACATGTATGCATTTAAGAGACAGGTTATTTTTACTGAAATTTATAAACAATATTTAGATATTTTTATAAAATTGGTATTATTAAGTAGAATATAAAAATAAATCCAAAATTTCTACAAAAACTACAAATATTGCAAAAATTGGAAGTAATCAAGAAACTTGGATAACTTATTTTACTCACGATGAGTTGAACATATGTGCATTTATGCCTTTTAAAGCGGTCGGGAAGTGACTCATTGTATAATTTTACTTCCCGGCTAGCCGGGAATACACTTTCCCAGCTAGCAAGTGTCACTATCACTTTCATAAATCACAAAACTTTTAAAGTAAACTAAGAACAGTAATAAACAATTTAGAACAATTAATATTGACGGTTATATTACTATTATGATTGATATTGATATTTAACGTCAAGCCATGCTTTTCCTGTATATTCCATTAACGAGTGTTAGAAGTTGAAAGAATTCTTGATTAACAAAATATTTGCATGTGTCAAAATGACAAATTTGTTATTTGCCCTTGGCAAGAATTTCACAGATCATAATGATGAAATAATTTATTAAATTTTTATAAACCATGCTTCATTGTGAGTAAAATAGTATACACATGGAAATAGATTTGGCCGATACTTGTTTAAACTCCACTATTATGACTAGGTAAATAACGCACGTTTTGAGTTTAAAAAAATATTTTATTGTCAATATTTTTTTAAACTCAAATGTACGTAATTTACTCAGTCATAGTATACACGCCTCACGGGAAAAATCTTTCCAGCCTCGCATATATACATAATTTTTAAGAACAATTCTAATTGCTATTAATTTTGGACATTTCATTATAACTGATATAAAGCACTTCTTATCAGTTTTCTTAATCTCTTAATTAACGAATTGTCGTAAGTCAAAAACTGCAGGACCAGTAGAACAAGATTCATAACTTGTCATAGAATTATAGAAATTCAGATTCCTTTAGAAATTGGCAACATTAGATTCCAAAATTTCCGAAAATGTTTTCTAAAGTTCACTTACTTATAATTTTTCATATCGACTCAATAGGTATATATTAATAGTAATGTTTAACATCAACATAAAAAAATAACATGGAAAATGGCGGATTTTTTATATGGCGACATCTCTTTTAAATTCGCATGTTTATAATTTAAAAAAAAATTGTTACACAAATGCTCCTAAAAAAAATGGAATTTGGATGTTTTTAACAAAATATAAATTTGAAATGGTTTTTTGAGATCATTTATAAACATTGCTTTCGGAATTCTAAACCAAGAGTGAACTATTTTTAAAGTAACCTGACTGTGAACATTAATGTTATTATTTACTTTTACGAATTGGCTTCTTTTGTCATCTTTCAATTTAATGATAATCTTTATTTTTTCTCAATTATTTTGTTATCCAAGGCTATAATATACACAATATTACACTATCGTATAAAAAATATTATTTGACGGGTTGCAGAACATAAATATCCATTTTCTACTCATATATGTGAAAGTAGCAATTTTTCCACGGCTTACTATACATGAAAGTGATACTTTTTTACTCTAGATGTGAAAATATTCTAGAGTATGTAGAGATGAAAATATACAAGTAATATTAAATGGAATCATGCATTCATTTCTATGGAAACGACTTTACAAACATTAATTTTAGTACTTTGCATTGTGACAGTAACAGTTCATTTTGAATTAAATTGAAGTTGAAAGTGTTGAACTTAAAAGTGCTCTAATATCTAATATTTTAAAAACTGCAATACCGCAGAAAACATAGCATTTCCTTCTCGAGATGAAATACGATTTTTTTCTTTCGTGGACTTGCCCCACGTCGGTCCGCAAAATTGACTATTTTTACAAGCCCCGGAGTTCATTTCTCAAAATAATTAAATTTTTCAAAAATGACGCGTCATAAATTGTCGCTAATAAACAAATAAAATTTTGATATTTAGAGCAGTAGTAACAAGACTGCTATCTTTCCGCCTATATCGAATTAAATTTCGAATTAAATTTAGATTTTATGATAGGTTATATCGTTTTTTGGGGGATAATTTAACAACCAGTGGGTAATAATTTGCAAATTATAGATTATTGATAGAAATTAGTAAAATAAATTCAGACTGTCAATATTAAATGTTAACAAATTTTAGCAGTAGTTTGTGTCGTGTATTTTAAGTTAACGATAGTTTGTAGAATAGGAACTTATTATTTTATATGTTACATATCAACTTAATATTAAAATAATCATGACGACGTAAATACCAAATTTCCACAAATTTGTCCGCTTAGACATTCAAAAAATCATGATGACTTAAATACCATATCTCCAGAGGTAATATAACAAGTGGTATACTCATTATCGATAATGATTTTATAAATGCAACTAATTTCAACCCCAATGACGAAAATTATGCGCATTTTCCAAAGTTTGGGGTTGAAATAAGTTGTATTTTTAAAATCATTATCGATATTTGAGAACACCACGAATTATATTTAGGAAGGAAATATAATGAATTGATTGGGCCAAGTAGTAAAGCAGAATAAACAAGAAGCTAAATATATAGTTTAAATACCTATATTTAATCAGATCACTTCATCTTTCAAACAGCAAACCACAGTTATGTACGCACTTGTATTAGAGACACACTGACATTTCGGGTTATGTTTTTATCAGCGGCCGACTAGAAATTGTTTGTGAGTGCGTCGAATCGTGGCCATTGTTTGCAAGTTATTCAACCGATAAATAAGACGATCGGTTCGGATATAGTCGTGACATATAATTATTCTTTCGTATGTGGTCGTCGCCGTTACGATCGTTGTGTGTGGAAATCGAAATCCTGACAGCGACCGACATTTGTTGGTGGTATTTTCGCGAAAATACAACCGTTGTATTATCAGCATTGTCAGTTATTATTACATGCGTAACTATAGAAACCGCATTGTTATGACGTCACTGTTTTACGTATGAGTTATATTCCCACTTAAATATCCGTTTTGACGTCCCATGAGTACATTTCTATTAGTTTTGAAAAATTACTCGTCATAAGTAAGTGGGATTTTTTTGATAAAATCTGTTTTTTGAAGGTTGTCATTTCTAAATTATGCATGATCGATTTTAATGTTACCAGACTGGAGATAGTAGGTACAGTCATGCTCACATAAATCTAGTACAAGAAATTAGGTTACAATAGCAATTTTATATGGCAATGTCAAATTGTTTGTACTAGATTTATGTGAGCATGACTGTACATGTTGACAATTTTATAAACAATTGTCTTTTTATACCTTTTAAGTTAATAATAATTGTGTTTCTCAAAATGTTTGTTATCCAACGGTAAGTTAGAATTACACCATCGTACAAATAAACTTGAAGGCTATTACTTGATGAGTGACATTAAAAAAACATAATAACGTTATTATGCATATGGATAGATAGATAGATATTTATTAACAGTCAATCATATAAAGATATTTGCTTAGTCGAGTACATATTCATCACACAACACATCAAAGAAAGAAAAAAAATCCATAGAAAACAAGTAGACGTTACAAATTAAACCTTAAAACAAAAAACCGTCTACAATTTAAAAATTTCGTTCACCGAGTAGAAGGTATTTTCCAATAAAAACATTCTCAATTTACCCTTGAATAGCCTCAAAGTTTTGCAGTTTTCGACATGTTCAGGTAAATTATTGTACCAATTATATCATTCATAATAGTAATTAACGTTATAAGTCCGGAAACTCATATTTTTCAGCACGTGTGAGGCGTTTAAAGACGAGGCAACGAAGGAGCGAGTTTTCAAAGTCGTTACTAGTAAGTACTGAAAAAAGAGTACACGAACGAATATCGTTATGTATTTTATTTCATCCTGTGTCAAATTTTATTTTAAAGAAACATTGAAATTAATTTCAAAATTATTTAGCAAATGCTCAAAATTTAGTTAAATTTTCGGAACATGATTAGCAACAGCTGTTTGGCAATTGTTAGCAACACTTTACCGGACTCGGTCGTTTTTTGCGTTTTCCCGGCTTAAAACTGTTGAATACATGTAAAGTATTGGAATTTGACAGTGGATGAGATAATAACATAAAACATTTTTGTAAAACGTTTTTAACTACTCGCGTGAAATATGCAATAATTATCATTTTGAACTAAATTATTATTAACGAAAACTGCGCCATTTAAAATCTACAATAAACTAGCTATACTGTTGTAAAACAACAACATAAGATACTATAATCCCGATTATTGTAAATAGTGTCGAATGATCAATCATAAAGAAACCAGCTGCTGAAATACATATAGATCTCGACGTCAGTTGTTGTGATAGCAACATCAAGTTATTTGTGGTGTCAGCATTATTCTGCATAGTGTATAATCCTCTATAACACATAGTGTTAGTATCCTCCATTTGGTTTTTAGCAATTTCTCCAAGATGCGATGTAATTATTAACCCTGCCTGAAAACGATTTTTTTATTGAAATTAAACACGTATTTGAAATAACTTACAGTTGAGCAGAAAGTCATCAACAAAAACAATACTTTGAATAATGTATTAATGCTGGAACTCAAGCCTACCTCGGCAATAAAAACAAACGCATGGATTGAAATCAGAGAATTCACCAGAAAAGACATCATTATAATAAACACATAAGATCCAAATATATCATTAAATAAAGTGCAGAAATCACATAATAACCGAAATAAATTATATATGTTTTCTGTAGTCCGCTTAATATTTTTATTAGGTAAATACTTGTTTATAGATGTATAAGCCATATTATCTATATTAGTACGTAACAACATATTTAATTCTTTCCAGCACCAGATTCTATAACGCATTAATATATAAACCATGAATACAATTATATTAAAATAGCACAATTGCAGCATTTCCAAACAAAATATTACAATTAATTTATTGTCACCTGTTTCAATATAAATTAAAGTTCGACATAGCAAAATGCATATTACAATAAAACAATGCGAAAGAGGTATTATGTAGCACTGAAATATTTTACGTTTGTTGTAATGGAAAATATTGTAAAATGTCTTAATTAACTTTATAAATGCCTTATAGTTGTCAATGTTTCTAAAGTTCAATGCATGCAAGGCATTTAAATTCGCCATAGTTATAATCATATTTCTTATGATGGCCAGATATATTATAAACTTCGAAATGTCATTCTTCGGCTTACTGCTGTATTTGAAAACTGTATCACATATATATAGTGATACAATTGTAACCATCAAAATGCCAGCTCGTATTTTATCATGTACTACTCTTTGTGTGTTAGATACATCAGATCTTGGCAATAGTGATATAATTGATGCGAATTTTATATATCGGAGGTATGCATATTCAGAAGGCATACTTGCAATCGATGCACTTGATATTGGGGTGGTTTCTGTAGTAAGCAATGTTATTGCATAATGTTATGCAGCTATTATTTTGATTATAATCAATTAGTTCATGTTTGTGTTTATTCAATAATTAATTGAAGTTCCTAATGGTAATTACTGTAATAACAATAATTGCATTATAGTGGTTAACCGGCCCAATTGAACTCATTTAATACACGAAAAATCGATAATATGCGTTTAATGTGAATTGAAATAAGTAATAAACTTCATTCATTTGCTTTCATATTTTTCGTTGGCATTTTTTAA
The DNA here is from genome assembly GCA_951805005.1 of Othius punctulatus. Taxonomy (NCBI): domain Eukaryota; kingdom Metazoa; phylum Arthropoda; class Insecta; order Coleoptera; family Staphylinidae; genus Othius; species Othius punctulatus. The sequence goes on along the minus strand of OX638138.1, from coordinate 30,684,146 downwards.
ATTTTCATTTCGATAATATTTATTTAATATTATTGAGCAAATAATCTGTAAAATTGTTATTTTGTATTTTTTTAATTATAATTCTGATCATTAAAAACCAAAAACTTTATATTTTTGCATTCAAATTTTCCATTACATTTTTTTGTACTTTCCCTTAACAATTTCTACGCATGTGAACATTTTTTTTTTTTTCTTACATATTCATTTTAATTCTGATCGATAAAAACCAAAAACTCAATTAATTTGCATTCACGTTTTCCTTTGCATGTTTTTTTGTACTTTCCCTAACAATTTCTACGCCCCCGAACATTTCTTACTTATTTCGTAGTTTTTTAATCTCAATTCTTTTTCTTCTTTTTCTTTTTTAATCTTTCCCTCTCTTACCCTTTTGGGGGTTGAGGTGTAATTCTATTTTTTATAGAATTTTATCCATTATTTTCTGTTGCCTGTTCTTCAAGCAGCTCCTTGAAGTGTTCTTTCCATTAGTTCTTGGCTTCCGCTTCTTCTGTCAGTACTACTCCTTTTTTACTCTTTAATTGTTTTGGCTGTTTTTTTTCTCTGTTCTGAGATTTTTTAATACTTTAAAGAAAAGTTTCTGGTTCCCTCTGCTATCTCCTTCCATCTTCTCTCCAAACCCCTCCCAGGCTTTTACTTTGGGACTTTGTATTTTTTCTTTAGCTCTCTTTCTCTGTTTTTTGTATCTCTCGTAGTCCTTTTCTGTTCCTGTCTGCAGGTACTGTTTCCATATTATTTTCTTCCTTGTTACTTCCTCCTTTACCTTCTTGTTCCACCACTTTGTTTGCTTCCTCCCTGCTGCTACATATGTTGTCATATTTTCGCTGATGTTCTAATCGATTTTTTGAACTTTTCCCATATTAATTCAACATCTGTTTCTTGCTTATCAGTCTCCACTTTGAATCCCATTTCTACTAGTATTTCGTATTCTTTCCGTACCTCCTGCTATTTTAGCTCGTGAGTTTTGACAGTTATTTTTCTTTTGTTTATCACCTCTTTACGTTGTATTACCCTATCCTTTCGTGTTTCGGTTATTGTCATGGTCGGTAGATAGTGGTCTCTTCCTATTTCCGCTCCTCTTATCACTCTTGCGTCAAAAACCTTCTTGCTGCTCTCCTTTTCTACCAGTATATAATCTATTATTGACTTTTCCTTTCTGCTTCTCATCTCTCTCGTGCATTTGTAGATTTCTTTGTGTCTAATTCTGGTATATACAATCACCATGTTGTTTATTAGACAAAAATCAAGCATTATTTTCCCATTGCTGTTTTTTGCTTTTTCTCCGTGCTTTCCTATTATCCCCTCACACCCTTCCGTTTTATTACCCACCCTACTGTTAAAATCTCCTGCTACTATTGTTTTTCCTCTAGTTTCCTCTACGGTTTGCTGCAATTCTTCCCAAAATTTGCTCTTAGATTCTTTGCTGTCGTCTTCATTCGGGCCGTATCCCCATTCTCCCTTCCTGTATATTTTCCAGTTCTATTACCATGATTCTCTCTGTTAAGTATTTCCATTCTTTAACTTATTTTGCTTTTTCTTCCGTCAGCAATATTACCACTCCTGCACTTGCGTTTTCTGTTTCACTCACTTCGCTATAGTATAGCACATATCCTCCGTCTAATACTATCGTACCTCGTCCTTTCTTTTTTGTTCCAATTATCGCGAGTATCTGCAGGTTTGCCTTCTCCATTTCCTTTGTGAGTTCCTCTTCTTTCCCTCTTATTCCTCATATATTCCATGTACCAAATTGATATCTATCTTTTTTCCTCAAAATTCCCTTTTTTTGTTCCTTGTCTGTGTCCTGTTTCTTGGCTGTAGTCGTCTTCGTATGGACTTTCGTCTTCTTCATTAGTTTTTTGTCCTATTGTGAATCTCGGTGACCTCTAATCCCTCTTTGCGGTGGTTCCATTTATATGTTTTATCGTTAATACTCACGTTTTGCTAGCCAATCTTTACTCTATTCCCTTTCGTCCTCTCTTCTCTTGCAATGCTTTTAACCTCTCTCTGTATTTCTCTTTCTGTAGCTGTCAGGTCATGTTCAATGTATATTTTGATCTTGCTGAGCTTTTTGCTCTTTGCTTTCATGATCTCCTCTTTATTTTCCCATGTTTCGATCTCCACTAGCACCATATTGTTATTCTGAATTTTGGTGAACTCTAATCCTTCTTTGCGTTGGTTCCATTTATATGTTTTATCGTTTATATTCAGTTTTTGGTATCCAATCTTTACTCTATTCCCTTTCGTCCTCTCTTCTCTTGCAATGCTTCTAATCTCTCTTTGTATTTCTCTTTCTGTAGCTGTTAGGTCATGGTCAATGTATATTTTGGTCTTCCTAAGCTTATTGCTCTTTGCTTTCATGATCTCCTCTTTATTTTCTTATGTTTCGATCTCCACTAGCACCATATCTGTTGTCGTACTTGTGCTTATCACCAGGGCCTTCTTTATTTTGGGCACTACCTGTAGCATTTTGCTTATAACATCTTCTGCATCTGCTATTTCCTTATTTTATTTCACTTTTAGTCCCTTTATCACTATATTATTTTTCTTTTTCTCTTTTCCATTCTCTCCATTCTTCCTTCCACCTTCTCCATTCTTTCTTTCATTTGTGCCTGCTCTATGCCCCACTCTTCCTCTTTTTTCTGTATTTCCCTTCTTACTTCCTTTATCTCCTCTTTTAGTTGTTCTTTTGTGTTTTTTTTCTTTTCATTTCTTGCAACATCTCTTTCATCATGTCTTTTATCTCTTCCATTTCCCCCTCGTTTTCTTTTTCACTGCTTGCTTCTCTTATACCTCTAGCACCTGTGGTTATTCTTCTTTCCTCTTGTGTCTTTCTTTGCTCTGGCGATCTTAGAAGCTTCTTGTTTTTTGTGAATATTCCTTCCTCTTCCTCTTGTGTCTCTTCGTTTATGAGCTCTCTGTCTCTTTGCCTCTCGTTGTTCATTTATTCTGTCTTGCAAGTGCCTGTAACGGTCCGGTATTGCCTCCGACGGAAACTGTCTTTTAATTATTAATTTCGCGCACAGACCTCTACCGTAGGCAACCGTACGCACACGTTTTTTTAAATGTGACGTGTTTTCCGTTCTACGTGTGATTTTTAAAAATCGTCGCGAGACGCTACCATGAGAAAGAGAAGCTGGTTACCTTCCCTATAGTGCAGACGTGCCACGAGGTCACAGTTTTTCTTTGGTATATCACCAACCGGTTTCCGGCATTCAAAACGTGAACTCATTTAACCACCCTGAGAGGGATTGACGGCACCAAGCACAAGGCAAGGGAGGGTACTATACGACTCAACTCCATACGCTCACAACATCAGAGTAAGTAATTAAACCCGACATTTTTCTTTTCGTAAATACACGTGTCCGGCCATTGTTACTAAGGCCATGTGCTTTACAGGCGTTTTTTGTTGGGTAAGGGCTAAGGTAACCCAGCGAGCCAGGTTCTTAGGTAGGGGCGACGACCACCCTGCCAGAGTTATCTGAAGACCGCAGCTAGTGGCGGCATCCAGTTCGAGAACCGAGCCCAGAGCCGCCAGCGAAGTCGCAGTCGAGGAACGCAGGCCAGATCTTTATATATTTTTTTTTGTTCTCATTTGCGCTTTAATTTCATTTGATATATCGTTTTTTTTCTTTTGTGTAAAATTTGCGTTGCGTGTTTCGTGTCGTACGTGTTTTTCGTTTTTGTAAAAGGGAGGTGGCTCCGACGGCCCTTCGCATCGCGCGATTACTAGTTCGCGGTATTCGGCCGAATATAGTGAACCCTACGTGATAGGGTTGCGGACGGAGGGATTTCTTTCAGGAAGCATAGGCACGGTGTCCTGTCTTTTGTGTGAATAAACGCAGATATTTTACACCACAAAATTCACACCTGTTATTTTTTGTTCCCCCCACGTTTTCTCAATCGGGCATTCTTTTCAGTTTAACTTCCTCTTCTCATTGCGAGATTTAAATCTGGTGGTGTGGGCGCCAGATGGTCAGCCGTTGCGACAGTTCGTAATTTCTGCACTTCGCTGACTGTTTGCCGTCAACCCACGCAGGTAGGGTGGAGCCCCCCTTTGCGACGAAGTAGTGGCGAGGTTAAAATTACGTGGAGCCTTTTTAACCCCCCCCCCCCCCCCCCCTCCCACCCCAACTCTCCGACACCGAGAGCCGGCCCTCGTCGCTGCTTCGAAGGGACCCTACACTCGCTCCGCGGGCTAACGCGCTGATTGCCCTTCAGGCACGTCACATGCCACTTATTTATTTTCCTTCGCTGTCTGTTTCCCTGTCTCCCTTGCCGTAATTCCTCCATAACAATTTCCAGCTTTATGAGCTCTATGTCTCTTTGTCTCTCGTTCATTTATTCGTCTTGCAAGTACTACTTATCTATTTTCCTTCGCTGTTTGTCTCCCTGTCTCCCTTGCCACCATTCCTCCCCTACAATTTCCACACATGTGAACATTATTTATTTTTATTTTTCAGTTTCTTACTCAGTAATTTTAATTCTGATCAATAAAAACCACAAAACTCAATTAATTTGCATCCATATTTTCCTTTGCATGTTTTTTTGTACTTTCCCTAATTTATACGCCCCCGAACACATTTCTTACTTATTTCGTAGTTTTTTAATCTTAATTATGTTATTATTTATTTAGTGATACAAATTGTGTCCACCGTTACTACGTAATAATCGATAATTATATTCATTATTAGATATTACATTACTATGTTTTTACCACGTTTTATACTATAAATTCACAAGTCGAGTATCAACTTGTGTCATTTTCAAGTCATTTTCAAGTTATTATCCATTGATGGAAGTAAATCCTTACATCTCACCCTTTTGTAGTACATACCTACTTTTATGTATGTGTAATGAAGAATATAATGATAGAGACATTGATCATAAAACAATTATAGCCTCGTCCACATTTAATAAGCGTCCAAAGATATACAATAATTAATCTTTTGCAATTAAAAAAGTTATTATCCATTTTGTACTTGAGACGTTAGCAATTCCAATTAAGCAATTAATAACTAGTTGTGGAGCAATAAAGATCACCTACTCGTTTTGCATTAATTAACGTACTTAATTTCCATCCAAACTGTGCAGATTGGATTGCATAAAAAATGTTAATTAACTTACAAAACAATGCGCTTTATGAGAATCAATAAATGGTAATTATTAATACTATTCCCTGCGCCTGGGCGAATATGTTATTATCGAGACAATATCGTATCATTTTATAAGATAATAAAAGTGAAGTAGTAATTTAATTGCGGCAGCAGTATGCGTACATGCAAAAAGCGATTATAACACATATATCGGACATTTTAATTAATGGCATTGGAGACATTAAACGAAATTGTTTCCTTATATCTTAACTAGTTCCATAAAAACGGAATAATGCTGCAAGCAGTAACGTTTGTTTGACAGTGTATAGTGTAACAAACACTTAACGACCGCTTTTTTGCCGATATAGATAGCTATTTTATCCCTATTAGTGCAGTGGATTTATAGTAACCAATATTGAAACGAAATAATTACCACGTATTGATATAAGGACGGTGGCAGGATGTGTTTTGCTGGGATTCCTTGCGTCTTGGGGGGAACGTGTACGTGACCTACATCAGTACTGCGGATCGTACAGCAGGAGAGCAGATAACACACAGATCAACCTGCCGAGTTATAATCAACTTAATAAGGATTTGCCTCTATCTGATCTAATAGATTAAGTGGCATTCTTTACGTTTCGAGCGCAGAGCAACTGTACGGCTCTATCTGTATTTACAGCGGCGGCTAAAACCAATAATAAAATAGCTTAATTATTTCGCTTTATTGTGTTCCTCTTGCACGTTCCGATTTGTAGGTGCTACTTATCTCATTAACGGCTCAGCTTGTTTTCATTTTGCTGATGGCTAGGAATTATTCCGTTCGCGGATTAAACGTGGCCGCTTTTAATTGGTCCGCAAAGAGAGCAAACCACACATATCCCAATAATTATATAGTTTTACAAGCAATGCGTGGCAAAGATGTATTTATCGAAAGGATAATTAGGTACGGGCTCGAGGCAGCAACAAATTACGGGAGCTATAATTTCTTGATTAATACTTTTCGTAATCATTTTCGTTTATTACTATTTGGTGCTATTTTGATAATAACATGAATTTTATCATTTCCGCCTATTAAACATTTCAACTCATTTTAAAAGCCTGTACGCCATGGGTAGTCTAGGCTCTGAGTTTTAATCCATAATCATGATTTAAATTCTTGTCCAGTACAATAAAATTATTTCTTCCATTTCCTACCTTTTTCTAACATTTCATCCAATTTCTATCCCAATATTAAGTCTATGTAGTATTCTCTTAGTAGTTCTGTAGCATTTTCTAAAAATGTTATACTTCTATACTTCAATAGATCAAACCATTCACTTAAATCTTTAGAAAGTATAATCGCCTTTCGTTAATGTAGTAAATTACTGTATACTTCAACATTAGTTAAAATTATGTTAATTTTAGTTAAATTAAACTTTCAACAAAGTAGAGCATTTTAAAACTGTAACTTCATCTACGCTTCCAAAATTAAATATTATGTTTTCATCAACCGACATGACTGTCATTCCCATAACCTCTCATGAAGAATTGTAGGTAAACATTGGTTCACTTTTTAGAAAGTATTTGAATGAGGAACGAGGCATATTTAGACATTCAGACACATTTGGAGAGACAGATAGAGAACAATAAAGACAGATAAAGAGAAAGAGAGATAGATAGATAGAGAGAGAGAGAGAGAGAGACAATTGCAATATTAAGGAATTGACTTTCTTAGGTTTATCGAAAATATAAGAGCAAACATGCAAGACATTCTCATGACCAACATGACCAATTCTCGAAGTATCTAGGTCTACTTTTCCAGAAGAAGTAGTTAAAGAGAAGCAGGAAATAGGAAACATAATTAATCTTTTATGAATTATTCATTTGTTGGATTAATTGATCGACAAAAAAATTATTGCAAGTCTCTAATGCGAGAGCCTCAAAACAAACGATTACTTTTAAAAATTGCTTCAGATATTATTAAATAGATTTCAAAAATTAATGCATTGAGAACCAAATTATACAGTGGATTTCTATATTACAACTGCCTCAATACAAATGATTACATTCAAAAAATGCTTTGGCCATCATAAAACAGTTTACCACAAATGGTACCATGTCTATTTTTACCTTGAATATTTCATTACAATAAATGATTACTTTCAAATTTTGCTTCAGAGTTTATGAAATACTTTTCAAAAATTAATTCATTGAAAATAAAATTATACAGTGGATTTCTATATTACAACTGCCTCAACACAAATGATTACATTCATAAAATACTTTGGCCATCATAAAACAGTTTCCAAAAATGGTACCATGTCTATTTTTACCTTGAATGTTTCATTACAACATACGTTTTAGACGCCAACTAAATCTAAGAACCAACGTTAAATTCTCATCACCAACATGGCCAATTTTCCAACTATCTAGGTCTACTTTTGCAGAAGAAGTAGTTAAAGAGAAACATGAAACAGGAAACATAATTAATCTTTTGTGAATTATTGATTTGTTGGATTTCTTGATCGAAAAAAAATTATAGCTATTCTCAAATGCAAGAGCCTCAAAACAAACGATTACTTACAAAAATTGCTTCAGAGTTTATATAATAGTTTTCAAAAATTAATACATTGAAAACCAAATTATACAGTGGATTCCTATATTACAACTACCTCAAAACACTTGATTACATTCATAAAAAGTTGGGCATCATAAAACAGTTTCCAAACATGGTACCATGTCTATTTTTACCTTGAATGTTTCATTAATACAAATGATCTAGAAGCCAACTAAATCTAAGAGCCAACGTTAAATTCTCATAACCAACATGACCAATTTTCCAACTATCTAGGTCTACTTTTGCAGAAGAAGTAGTTAAAGAGAAGCATGATACAGGAAACATAATTAATCTTTTGTGAATTATTGATTTGTTGGATTACTTGATCGAAAAAAAAGTATAGCTATATTCTAATGCACGAGCCTCAAAACAAACGATTACCTTCAAAAATTTCTTCAGAGTTTATGAAATAGTTTTCAAAAATTAATAATGCATTGAAAACAAAATTATACAGTGGATTTCCATATTACAACTGCCTTAAAACAAATGATTACATTCAAAAAATGCTTTGGCCATCATAAAACAGTATCTAAAAATGGTACCATGTCAATTTTTACCTTGAAGTTTTCATTACAACAAATGATCACTTTCAAAACTTGCTTCAGAGTTTGTGAAATAGTTTTCAAAAATTACTGCAATGAAAACAAAATAATACAGTAGGTTTCTATATTACAACTGCCTCTAAACAAATGTTTACATTCATAAAATGCTTTGGTCATCATAAAACAGTTTCCAAAAATGTTACCATGTCTATTTTTACCTTCAATTTTTCCTTACAACAAACGATTAATTTCAAAATTTGCTTTAGAGTTTATGAAATAGTTGTCAAAACTTAATTCATTGAAAACTAACTTATACAGTGGATTTCTATATTACAGCTGCCTCAAAACAAAAGATTACATTCATAAAATGCTTTGGCCATCATAAAACAATTTCCAAAAATTGTACCGTGTCAATTTTTACCTTGAATTTTTCATTACAACAAAAGATTATTTTCAAAAGTTGTTTCAGAGTTTATGAAATACTTTTCAAAAATTAAAGCATTGAAAACAAAATTATACAGTGGATTCCTATATTACAACTGCCTCAAAACAAATGATTACATTAAAAAAATGCTTTGACCATCATAAAACAGTTTCGAAAAATGGTACCATGTCTATTTTTACTTTGAATTTTTCATTACAAAAAACGATTAGTTTCAAAATTTACTTCACAGTTTATGAAATAATTTTCAAAATCTAATGCATTGAAAACAAAATTATACAGTAGATTTCTATATTACAACTGCCTCAAAACAAATGATTACATTAAAAAAATGCTTTGGCCATCATAAAACAGTTTCCAAAAATGGTAGCATGTCTATTTTTACCTTGAATTTTTCATTACTACAAACGATCACTTTCAAAACTTGCTTCAGAGTTTATGAAATAGTTTTCAAAAATTAATGCATTGCAAACAAAATTTTATAGTGGATTTCTATATTACAACTGCCTCAAAACAAATGATTACATTTAAAAAATGCTTTGGCTATTATAACACAGTTTCCAAAAATCCTACCATGTCTATTTTTACCTTGAATTTTTCATTACAACAAATGGTCACTTTCAAAACTTGCTTCAGAGGTTATGAAATAGTTTTCAAAAATTATTGCATTGAAAACAAAATTTTACAGTGAATATTTATATTACAACTGCCTCAAAACAAATGATAACATTCAAAATATGCTTTGGCCATCATAAAACAGTTCCCTAAAATGGTACCATGTCTAATTTTACCTGGTATTTTTCGTCAAATTAACTTTCCCAAGCCGCCTTTATAAGCCGCAAAAATTGCAAAATATTAATGGTTTTATTTTTGGAAAGTATTTGAATAATGATCGAGATTGTTTTGAAATTGAAACCATTGTTTTCTTGCAATTTTTAGGACAGTTGTTTTAATACAATTTAGACAAACTTATGCGTTTAAAATTTCTCAAAAATTATAAGTATATAAAATATTTCATAAGAAAGAGAGATAGAGAGATAGAGAGAGAGATATATTTATTAGGTTATTGGTTTTCCTTTATATCGATTTTTCATTAAATGAATGTTGTGCAAATTCGCCTTTACCAACATTAAAAAATTTCTTGATTTTTCCTATCAGCTATAATTCAATTCATTTTCAAAAATTATACCATCCACAATAATTAATATTGTCTTTAATTTTTCATCAAATGTTTTTTCTTATTTTTCTCATTGATTTATTGTTGCCAATCACAATGAAAATATACAGAGACTAAAAATTAATTGTTTGAAAAGAAAATTATACTGTAGATATCTATATTGTAGATGAGTGTTCCGAATATCCGCCTTTACAATCACTAAAAAATTTCTTGATTTTACCCATCAGCTATAATTCAACTAATTTTCATAAATTATACCATCCACGATAATTAATATTTTCTTGAATTTTTCATCAAATGGTTTTTCTTATTTTTCTTATTGATTTATTATTGCTAATCACAATGAAAACTAAAAATTAATTTTTCGAAAAGAAAATTATACTGCAGATTTCTATAACAACCGCAAAATAAATGATTACTTTCAAAATTATACTGCAGATTTCTATAACAGCAGCAAAATATATGATTACTTTCAAAATATGCTTCAGTGATCATACAGCAGTTTCTAGGAATGATATCATGTCTACGTTTGTCTTTCATTTTTCATCAAACTAACTTTCGCAAAACTTGCCAGAAAATAAAACGGTTTAATTTTTGGAAAGTGTCGTCACGATTAATGTAAATTCTGATAAACTTATGCGGTAAAAAAACCACGAAAATTTGTAAAAAAAATTTTATCTGTAATTCATTCAACCAATTTTCACAAATTATTTAAAAAAAAACTCCTTGTTTAATTTTTTCTAATTTTTTATTAAATGAGTTCTATCAAAATGTGCTTTATCAGAATACTTAACTTATATATTAATCTCAAAATTCAAAAGTAGAAGATATTTGATAGCCTCTGTCATTAAATTATATTACAAAGCCAAAAAATAACTGTAGGACGAAATGCGAAAAGTTACATGTGTTGCAAGTAGATCCGTCGATCCTCAAAATCTAACAAAATTATAGGTAATAAATAGAAAATTATACATTTTATAAAAAAAACCTTCATTTAAAATCAACAAAATTCAAAACAAATGATATATATGACTTTGAGATATAAGTATTTCCAAAATCCAAAAAATATCAATATTCGCTGTAATAAATGCTTGATTTTGATCAGAAAACATCAGTTTTCTCAATTTTCAGAAAATGTAAAATTTAATTAAACATTTGACCTGAATAATAATCTTTAAATTCTGAAATACATTGGTAACTTATTTACGACATTTATCAACTTTCTTTAAAATTATCGCAGAAACTTACTTGACATATTTCTAAAAGTTTTGGAAGTGACATAGAATTTTTTAAATGTCACGTTCTCAGATTTCTAATTTTGTTAGAAAAATCGAGGGAACTTTCGTTGCAAATCAATTTTCTACGATTTTCAGAAATCCGTGTACAGAAATCGTACTTCTTTTCGAAAATATGCAAATTCCAGAAACTTTCTGGACATAATTCCAAGAGTATTATTTTTCTGACGAAGAAATTGCGTTACCCATTTTTAGTTCAATAAAAATATCACTGAATATTATCAAAATATGCTTCTGCTCACTTAAATAATTTTCAAAAATTATGCCAGATATAATTTATGTTCCTGCTATTGAAGGTTTTAAGAATACGACATACAATGAAAACGCATCATTCTATCTGCATACCTGCTGAATACATGCATTGATTAATTATCAATTAAGAGGCGCAGCCCGTCTTGAATACTTATTAGCCTAACTGGATTGAACACTGCGAGCCAAAGGATAATTCATTGCGGACATTTGCATGTGAATTATAGCGGGGTTTCGGAGCGGCAAAAACGCCGATACTGACCTTTTATTCGCTATTAGCATTCGCATCGCCGGCGCACAAATTGTTAATAAACACGACACATAATTAACTAATTAATTAATTAGCACCGTAACTCGCTAATTTAAATATTCATTAGGCAAAACAGTTTTATTCGCGGAGCCTGCTCCTCAAGTCTCCGAGGTACTGATTACCAATAGATACTTAAGAGCTTGTTTCTGTTTCGCATTATCATTGGACGCGACATTTATGCCGGTATTTATACCTCGTTTAACATAGAATCGTTTTATACCAAATGAAGGACTGCAATTGCTCTATCGGAATATAAGTAGATATCATGCGTAAAATATTTTTTATCTGATATTTAATGCTTGGTCAATTGACTCAATTTATTATTACAACATTTTTTGCATTGCCTTCAGTGCGAACAATTTTCTAGTCATTAGTATGAGATTATTCAACGTCAGTTTTACAATTAACTGAAAGCCGATTTGCCTACTATACATTTGAAGAATTATTATTGAGCTTAGATACAGAAACGCAATCATTCTAAAATATTGATTTTTAGAAATTCATCCAAGCAACTCAATTTTCCATAAATCGTACAATAATGGGCTACTTTTGTGCTTATTTTGGCTCACGATTTCAGATTTGCAGACTTTTATTTGTAATCACTTTCCGAGGTTCAACTCTGAATGTTGGATGAATTTCTGTGGAAGAAAGTATAATTTATTTTATGTCATTTTATAGAAGCCTCAAAAACCGACATAAAATGGAAATTGAATAATTTTTTTCCCGTTGTTTGTCGCGGTTTATAAGACATTCCTACCATCACATCTATAGATCTTAATGGTTCAATAAATATTATGATATACTGATTTTTAAACAATTTTATAAATTTGCCATTTTTGACTGATTTTACAAAATAACCCATTCAAACTAAAATAGTCATTTCTTACCTAAAATATGCATACAATTTTGCCAACATTTTATGATATCTGTACATTTAAGGATCATTTCTTGGAATTATGAACGTTGCTGGAGTTTCGAATTTTCGAAAGGAAGTTCAATTTTAGTACACATATTTCTGAAACACGTAAAACTTGACAACAAAATTTTCAAGTGATATTTCGAGATATATGCATCCGTACATTAAAGTTTCATTTCTTGGAATTATGTTTGGAACGTCGGTTACTAGAATTTTCAAATTTTCGGAAAAAAAATACGATTTTAGTACCCACACGGATGTCAGAAAAACATAAAAAAATGTTTTTCTAAGCAATTTCCATTTATATAAAATAACTAGAAAGCTAGGCCCAAAATATTTAAAAAAATCTATGACATTTCCAAATTTCTAGCAATATGTCCAGTGAGTTACAATTTATTGGTTAATGTTAAAGAGAGTTGATAAATATGATAAAAAGTTGCAAATGAATTTGAAGATTAACGGATTATTTAGGTCAAAACCTAACGGTTTCTGAAAATTAAGAAAACTGAAGTATTCTGAACACAATCAAACATTGTTTACTGCGAATATTGATATTTTTATAAATTTGGAACTACTTGTATATTTACGTCATATTCAGGGTGCTCACTTTTACGACGCCCACCATTAGGATGTATGAAACGGAAATATATACAGAGTTGGTCAAGTAGGGTAATAGTTTCTCATTTTTGTGCCTTTCAATATACTGAAACGAAATACGGGATATCTTGCACATTTCCTGAAATATCGCTGAAATACTGAAAAATTGCTCTTTCCTTTTCCTTTTATGACTGTTTACTTTTAACTTTTAAAATTTGCTTCAAAAGTAAAAAAGTTATGAAAGGAAAGGGAAAGTGCACTTTTTCGGTTTTTCATCGATATTTCAGGAACTGTGCAAGATATCCCGGATTTCTTTTCAGAATATTAAAAGGCATGAAAATAAGAAACTTGTCTCTTATTTGACCAACTCTGTATATATTTCCGTTTAGTAGATTCTAATGGTGGGCGTCGTAAAAGTGACCACCCTGTTTATCATTTATTTTGGCTTTTTATTGATTTTAGATGAAGCGTTTAAAGCGATGAAGTAAAATGTTCTTATTATTTCTTATGTGAATTTAACTGATATGTGAAAACTCATGATTACTCATTAATCATTTAAAATTATTGTTTGGCAAAATTTGGCAAATTACACCTGAAATTCTAATCTATGAAAATATATTTCATGTATTTGTGTGTTTCTGACTTTCTGTCAAAATAATGAACGTTATCGCTAAGCAGCAGCAACGAAAAAATGTTATTTTGAAAACACAGTATTTTTCTGGTTTTGCCCATGAAATGTATTTTACGCATAAAGTTCCATTAGATTTATATACAAATGCTACAAATGTTTTAACCTGAATGTGAATATGAAAATTCAATCAGAATTGGATATAATTATGATTCAAAATAATGCTAAATTATTAATGATGAAAATGTTGATAAATTTTAGTAGAAATTCTTGTCTATGGAGATATGAAAAACTGAATCAGAAATCAGCCAAAACTCTTGACCTTATATGAATTATATCATTTTATTTGACAAAATTCAGTCGAAATTATTGTCTACGACAATTAGTTAAACGAGGAATATCCGAAAAATGTGTCCAAATTGTTGATCTAATATAAGAATTTAACAAAATTAAGTTGAAACTGTTATCTACGATAATTAGGTAAACTGAGAATGTCTCATAAATTATATTTTATATTCCCAATTACACAGTTAAAAAAAGCGTTAATTATTTTGAAAACTTGCGAATTGAGAATTGGATGAAACTATGCAACAAAAATAATAACATTTTCAAAGTTGAGTCGAAATTCTTGTCTATGAAATGAAATTGAGTCAGAAATCAGCCAAAATTTTCGTCTTGCATGAAAATTTTACATAATTTGGTCGAAATTCTTGTCTACGACAATTAGAAAAACAGGCATGTCTCAGGAATTTGTTAAAATTCTTGATCTTGTACGAAAATTTGACATAATTCATTCGAAATTCTTGTCTATGAAAATTTGAAAAACTGAGGCAGAAATCAGACAATATTCTTGATCTTGCATGAAAATTTGACAAAATTCAGTCGAAACTCTTCTCTGTGGAAATATAAGACACTGAGAATGTGTCAAAAATCATCCAAAATTCTTTATCTTACATGAAAACTTTACAAAATTCAGTCAAAAGTATTTTCTATGGAATTTTAAAACACTGAGAATGTGTAAGACACCAGCCAAAATTTCTCATCTTATATGAAAATTTGGCAAAATTCTGTTGAAATTCTTCTCTGTGGTAATTTAAAACACTGAGAATGTGTCAGAAATCAGCAAAAACTTTTGATCTTATAAGAAAATTTGACAAATTCCAGTTGAAATTAATGTCTACGACAAATAAATAAACGGGAGATGTCTCAGAAATTTGTCATAATTCTTGATCATATTTGAGAATTTTACAAAATAGGTATACGAAAACTTGATAAAATTCGATCGAAATTCTAGTTCGAAAATTTGAAAAGCTGAGTCAGAAATCAGTAAAATTTCTTATCACGCGTATATAAAAACTTATTGTCAATGAAAATTTATCAAAAGTCAGTCGAAATTCTTGCCTATGAAATGAAATTAAGTCAGAAATCAGCCAAATTTGTTACCTTGAACAGAACTTTTACAACATTTAGTCGAAATTCTTCTCTACGACAATTAGATAAGCGGACATGTCTCAGAATTAATAATATTTATTCAGTGTTTGTACAAAAGTTTACTTAGGTCAGATTTATCTATTGTTACTAGTAGGTACTAGTACTAGTACTAATACTATAACATTACTAGTACAAGTATATAAAAAATAAAATACTATAAATAGAGTAAAAAATAATGTAATAATTGGAGGAAGTGAGAAAATACTTCCAAATATCAGCATAAGAAAGCCTTTGTGATATATTATCACGATAACTTTGCGTGTAAAATTTTTCCATCAATATCATTGAGCCAACAATTATATTCTAGCTAACTAATTCATGCTCATGGTTCAACGATACTCCGCGTTTTATGCCCAACTGTACAATACTGGATTATCTTTGATCGTCATTTGGCTTGTATTGATACCATTATGTCAGCAATTATCTCTAAGATAACTGAACCGTGGACAAAGGCAATCCACGACAGTATAACTTAGTTTATCTTTGATCGTGATTCAGGATCATGGCATTATTGACACAACAACTAATCTGCTGAATATCTAATCAAACACAATCCCAGAATATCTGGTCTTAGAGTGAGAAAAAAAAATAGATATAGATAAAGTTTGGTATCAAGTTAAATTTATTGAAAAACAAAAAATGGAAAAACAAATCTTGATTACTAATTAACGTGATCACATAATCAAAACAGATTAAGAAACAAAAAATGAAGTCTGGGCACACTTTCTTCTGGTGTTCCAAACAAACCTATTTCTTTCAGTTGGTTTACAAGGTCCTGCTTTTTCTTGCTCTTTGCTTATTTTTATTATATTATAATGTTTTATTATAACCCTTTTATAGCTCTAAAGGTGGTGAAATTATGATCATATTCAACTCATGAAAAAAGTTCCCTGTGGTTACCGTGTGCCCAAAAATAAAGACCTGAGGAAAACTTACGAAACGTACGGTAAAAATTCACATACACCGAATATTCTTAGGTAATTATGATGAAAAGTCAGGAAGTTTCGAGAAAAATAATAGACAATTGTATAACTTGTCCTTTGTCGTTCTAAGATTATCTTTAATCGTGGTTCAGGAATATTAAAGTGACACAATAATATCTTTAAAGAATAATATTTTCTGCTATCAAAGCATAGCAGAAGCTTTTAGAAGTCTTGGGGTACATCAGTACCCTGTCACATCAGTAAAGCATTTTTTATGAAAAGTAAAATTTTCTATTTATCAACAATTGTCTCATAGGTAACTGAACCATGGAGAAAGATTGTCGACGTCCTTTATCGGTCTTAGATTATCTTTGAAAGTGGTTCAGCATCGTGGAATAATTGGCACAATAATATTAATAAGAGCTGAACTTCTGATCAAAGAAAATTCTATAATGCGCTGCTCTTAAAGTGGGAAAAAACTGTTAGATGTAGTAATAATTAACATTGCCATAAATGGCAAAAATTCATTACGAGGTATTAAAAGGCGATTTAATCCTATTTCCTGCAGCTTATATAAATACGTAATAAATATCATGTTACACCTATCAATGGATATGAATTATTAAATGGCTTCTGTGCATCAATAAAACATCAGTGGCGAAATAAGAGTACAGAATGAAATGTGGATTGAAGGTTGGCATTCTTGGAAGAAAACGAAAGCTTATTTTATGGGCCAGCGTATAAAATCTGTACTAAATTTCGGAATAATTTTATTCGCGGCGATTAATTTTTACGGTATTAATCTGCCAATGATATTTGTAAGAGATTTATGGCGCCAACAGCCTTGAGATTTTCCACATCTTTTTTTTAGTTTCCGCTGATATGTTTTGATATTTTGAATGTTTTCTTTATGTGATGATTATATATTTCTATATTGTGATAGATTTTGAATACAGTTATTATTGCACTTTTTTTAATATCAATTAGTGCGTTAAATTAGTCGCTATATTACATCTATGTGATGTGAAATTGTTAATTGCCTGTTACATAAAAACTTAACATTTTAAAAGATCATTAAAATTCGTACATCATCAATGTCATCCTGGCTGTTACATTTATTATGATTTTTATTAATTGATATAATAAAGCTACAAAAAATTAAAAGTTTATACGTTCTAAAATTCCACATGTGATATTAACGTGGATATAGAAAAACCGTGACATTTAGTAAGATAAAATTACATTAGCGCTGGATGTTATGGTGATGCGCTTGATATCGGCCGGGGATAAAAAAAACGAAATAAAACCAGTCCGTGAATTCCAACTCGTGCCAAGTTTACCTATTAAGAGATTGTTTTTAATAATCATATTTTATCCGTAATACGATCAAAGTGCAAATACTACAATTTATGGCGGCAGTTAGTAGATCGAGTGCGGCTCGGCGGCTCAGGAATTCACGTGGAACGAATCATATCGCATTAGGAATGCTTTACATTTTTCACTGATTTTATTATATCACAGTTTACGGCGGTTAATTAAATCTTGACCGACTTGCGGCCGCCTTTATTTTTATTAATACAATTTTAATCTCGGAACGCGAATGTTTAATTTAATTTTTCACATTTTATGATTGCGCCTTTTAAACGGAATGCTATTTTTCAGATAATTAGGACACTTTTTCTGTATCTAAATCCTTGATAATCTGAATTCGATCTCATTACGTACGAGGAAAAATTATATTACCAACACTATTTGCATATGCAGTGGCGCATTTAATTGAAGAAGTATTAAGTGGAACTATAATTTCACGACCAAACAGTTACCTACTGAATATTACAAACACTTGAAACTTCATAGATGCAGCAATTATACGAGGAAGTTACACAAATAATTGTGATGAAACCAAGCTTTCAGCACATAAAAAAATTAAGTAATATAATCCTTTTCCGTGCCTCCTGGCTCCAGTGGCGGAGCATCAGAATGGCCCCGAGGGATACGTCCTGCAGGAAATGCAAGCAGTCAGCCGGTAGTTCACTACTAAAATATTACTTCTGTGCTTCGCTGTTCCATCCTAGTTGAAGTACGTTTCTGTCATGAACGATATGTACTTTCTGTGTTGTAATACACGAAATGAATTCAACACCACTGTGGATAAATTGAGGTCTGATCTAGTCAATAGTATTGCAAATCTTGAACTTGAATCTTGAATGAAGCAACAAATTGGTATACTGATAAAAGATACGAATAATCAAATTGAAGTCATTAAGTTAAGCTTGGACGGTAAACTTAATCGTGGCGGTAATAAGTTAGCTAATAATATTATCACCAAAGCGCGGATTTATAAGTATACAAAATTACAAAATAAGCGCTTAAAAATGCAAAAAAAATCTTAGAAAATAAGCATATAAAATAGCATAAAGAGTAGAATAAGCACAAAAACGCAGAAAAAGCTTTTATCTGTCCCATCCATAAAGCTGGTGATGATACGTCGAGTATTACTAATTACAGACCTATATCCATGTTATCTACAATGCCAAATATCTTTGTGAAATTATTGATTAAGAATATCTCTTTTCAACTGCGGAATGTTATCATACCTGAACAACATCGCCTCTCTGCTGGTTAGTCAACTTCTTCCAACTTACTTCTTTATCATTAATATATTGGCGAATCTGTAGAGGGTGGCTCAAAGGTGGATGTTATTTACACCGATCTAGCTAAAGCTTTCGACATAATTAATCATCGTTTATTGATATCTAAACTATCGGAACTAGGCGTTGCGGGCAGTTTATTGCAATGGTTTGAATCATATTTAAGTCAAAGAACTCAACGAGTTAGATTTAATGGTTTTATTTCAACCGAAATTTTGGTCACATCTGGCGTTCCACAAGGATCACATCTAGATCTTCTCGTATTTAATATATTTATCAATGATGTTGTCAAATGCTTTAGCTACTGCAGAATTTTGCTTTTCGCTGAAATTTTCCGAGACAGCTCACATGATAGTCACCAAACTTTAATGTAAAACGACCTCAATAACTTTTTTAAATGGTGCAACATCAACGGGTTATCTCTAAACATCAGCAAATGCTTTTATATCCAATTTTCAAAATCAAGATTGCTTTCATTTTAACAACTTCAAGCTGAATGGAATTGATATTGTGAGAAGGAACAACATTAAGGATTTCGGTGTCACATTTGACGATAATCTATCATTTTCCACTCATATCAATACTCCATGCAACAAGGCACTCCAACTGCTAGGTTTTATTAAACGTAATACTCGTGACTTTTTTGATATCAACTGTATTAAAGCGTTATATTGTAGTTTAGTCAGACCTCGCCTAGAATATGGGTCTTGTATTTGGAGTCCTTACCAGAAGGTATATAAAGATAAGCTTGAATGTGTGCAAAGGAAGTTTTTAAAGCATATAGCTTATAAACTAGGCATTCCGAAGGAACATATAGTTTATTCCGACTTGTTATCTCGTATGTCTCATAAACCTATTTGCGAAAGACATTGTGATGCTGATGTTTGTTTTATACATAAATTGTTAAACTTTAAAATTGATTGCCCAGATTTGTTGGAGTTGGTTGAAATTGCTTGTCCACCGAGAAGTTTGCGTTACACGAACAAGTTTAAATTTACACACCACAAGACAACATACGGTCAGTGCCTGGGGATGGATGGTGTGCTCCGGCGCTGCAACAACCTCGACGAACGGATCGATTTTTTTAATATATCTACATCACAACTAAAATTATTTCGGAAACAAAATTATAAATATTGATTATTTTGTAAATTATGTATATTTATTGTATATTGGGAGGTCTTCCCGTGGATAAATAAATAAATAAATAATTAAACACCTACAGGAATTTTTAAGAATTTTTACTTCATTTGAAGTTAATTATACGATGTTAAGATTATTAACAAATCTGGCGCAGTCGGCAGTAAACATTTTTATTTAACTATTTCTTTATTCGTATTATGAATATAAAAAAACTAATAAATTGAAATTCATTATTTCATTGTTAATTATACGATGTTAAGATTATTAACAAACCTGGCGCAGTCGGCAGTAAACTTTTTTTTAAACTTATTCTTTATTCGTATTATGAATATAAAAAAACTAACAAATTGAAATTCATTGTTTATTTATGCACCATAACAAGAAACCCATACTCCTATCCATATATCATCCTTGCAAAAAAATGCTGCAGAAATGTAAATGTTGTGTTGACATTCACAAAGCAGTCCGCCGTCTGTGCAATTAAAACCCACGACGGACTTGGATATTCAGTGTGACATAAACGTATTAAAACCAATAATAATTCAATGAGAGTGTGAATTACTCGGCAAGAAGTCCGCCGCAGTGCTTTATAGACCGACGCTTGCGACACGGATATTAATAACGTTTTCCTTGATTTATTCCCGCAGCAGTTCAATATTGGGAGCGGTTATTATCGATGTCCAACATTGTTGACTCAGTGCGTGGGCATCGGTTAGGTCGTTATATTTATTGCGCTTATTTGTGCGCTTTTTATTGCTAAAAATTATACGGCCAGCGCGAAGAAGTTTATCATTTCTCCGCATTGACAAATATCGTGCAACCGCCATTTTCCCACACCTCTGCAGAGAAAGTGTTCGATTAAATCGGGAATGGAAATGTTAACACAGTTTTTATTCAAATTATTATCTCTTCTTTGTCTATATTTCATATATGGCGATATCCACAAGGGATTGGCAAATACTGTTAAAGTTGATTGATTACTATACTATTTATTGGGCACGAAAATATATACATAATTCTTTAGAAAAGAATTTTTTTTTTATCGAAACTTTGATCAAAAATCCTGTACTACATGCATTTAATTATGTTTTATAGATATTTTACAGAAAGTATTGTTTATGTTGTAAATTCAGTAGAAAATTGCAAAGCAATATTCAACCTTGTTAACAAATCAGGAAAATAAACATTCAAAAGTAGAAGATAATTGATAGCAAGAAAAAGCAGGACCAAGTAAACCATCTGTACGAAATACGCTTGTTTGGAACACCAGAAGAAAGTCTGACCAGAATCTTCATTTTTTTTTCTTAATCTCTTGTGATAATGTGATCACGTTAATTAGGAATCAAGATTTGTTTTTCCATTTTTTGTTTTTCAATAAAGTTAACTTGTTACCTAACATAATCCATATCCAATTTTTTTTCTCACTTTAAGAGCTCCATATTCTGGGATTATCTTTGATCAGATATCAAATTTAAAGCTGCCATTAAATAATATTACAAAGCAACAAAATAATAGTAAGCGGAAATATAATAATAATAATAACAATAATAGTGCTCCTCTACCTATGGTGTACTTGATTACTGTCTTATAATTTGATGTTTTGCATTACGTTGATCCCTAAAATCGATCAAAATTAATAGTCATAAACACAAAATTTTACTTTTTTATAAAAAATGCTTCATCAACAATAAAAATAAACTCTACGATCATTAACCCTGGAATGGGACCACGGGTACTGATATACCCCAAGATTTCTAAAAGCTTCTGCTATTCCTTGATAGCAGAATATATTATTCTTTGAAGATATTATTCTATCCATGTATTATTCCTGAACCACGATCAAAGATAATCTTAGAACGGTAAAGGACAAGTTATACAATTGTGGATTATTTTTCTCGAAACTTCCTGACTTTTCATAATAAACACCTAAGAACATTCGGTGTATGTGAATTTTTACCGTACGTTTTGTAAGTTTTCCTCAGGTCTGTATTTTTGTTCAGTTAGTTAGAATTTAATTTTGTTGTGGACTATAATTGGCCCATAATTAGCCAGAAGGTATTATGGGTACTTATTAAGATCAAATTTAACCGCAAATTATACAACTGACCACTAAGGTCCAGTTGTACGATCGTGGATCATCCTTGACCATGATTTAGTTACCTAGGATACAGGTAGAATACGTTAATAAGGAATCAAGATTTGTTCTTCCATTTTCGGTTTTTCAATAAAGTTAACTTGTTACCTAACTTTATTTATATCTAATTTTTTTTCTCACTTTACAGCATATTCTGGGATTATCTTTGATCAGATGTTCAGCTCCTGTTAATATTATTGTGTCAATAATGCCATGATCTTGAATCATGATCAAAGATAATCTAAGTTATACAATCGTGGATTGTCTTGGTCCATGGTTCAGTTACCTCAGAGACAATTGTTGATACAATGGTATCAATACAAACTGAATCCAATATGTGCAACTACGCATAAAACACGGATTATCTTTGAGCATGGTTCAGTTAATTAGAATATAATTTTGTTGTGGACTATAATTGGCCCATAAGTGGCCCAATGGTATTTATGGGCACTCATTACGATCAAAGCTAACAGAAAATTATACAACTGACCACTAAGGTCCTGTTGTACGATCGTGGATCATCCTTGACAATGGTTCAGTTACCTAGGATACAATTGTTAATATAGGGTCCGCCAACGGGTATTGACGATTTTCGGAGCGTTGTGGTAGGGGTACAAAAAGGAGAGGGGGGAATTCAGGTAGGCAACTTGTTTAACGTAGAATGCAGTTTCATAACCATGAATTCCTGGCCGCTGCAGCAGCGCATTTTTTGTGTAACAGCATTTATCCGAACCGAGTCCATAATTGAGGTTCAGCGTCAATTCGCGCGGAATTATAACATTCCACGGCGAGGTAGGATTCCTTCAAGGAACACCATATTGAAATGGCACCAACGTTTTATGGAAACTGGAACTGTCAACAACGTTTACCGCGGGGGCTCGAGATTGGTACGTACCCCAGAGAACATCGAAAGAGTGCGCAGTTCGCCAAGCAAGAGCATTAAACATTTCGAATACTAGCGTCAGGCCAATTTTACATGAGGACTTAGGATTCCATCCCTATAAAATTCAATTGGTGCACGAGATTAAACTGCACGATTTTGCAACACGCAGCCAGTTTTGCGCAGACTTTCTGGCTCTTCATCGCGATGATGCGAATGTTTTGCCTAATTTAATTTTATCCGATGAAGCACATTTTCATTTTTCGGGGTTTGTTAACAAACAAAATATGCGCTACTGGTCGTCTGAACAACCTTGCGCAGTTCACCAGCAACCCAGGATATTTGAAGTCGAAAGTGTACGTGGACAGGCCCCATACACTAGAAGAATTAAAAGAAAACATTAGACGGGAGATAAGAGCCATAAATGCGGATATGTTGCGCCGTGTCATGCAATCAGTTACCAATCGGCTTGAAGAATGTCAAAGATTAAATGGAGCGCATTTGGTAAACGTAATCTTTAAAAATTGAATGTCAATGAAAACTGCATTTTGTATTGAATAAATATATGTCATTCTTATTGTTGTGTTTCAATTAATAAACTTTTAATCTTACCTTCAAAATCGTCAATACCTGCTGGCGGACCCTGTACAATGGTATCCTTGGAAACTAAACCACGAGATGTATGATAGTGAATTATCTTAATCGTGGTTCAGTTTCCAAGATCAAGGATACCATTATATTAACAATTGTATCCTAGGTAACTGAACCATAGTCAAGGATGATCCACGATCGAGCTAAGCCGAGTTTAATGATCGTGGATGACCATTGTATGGACAATTGTATCCTTCGTAACTGAACCATGGTCAAAGGTAAATAGTTCTTTTGTACAACTGAGCCTTAGAAATCGAACCCCTTTCAAATAAAATCCACTATTTTACAACTGAGCCTTAGAGCTGAGTTTTTTCAGGTTTTCATACATAAAAGTTTCGGCGGCATCTTGTCACATTTACAACTGAGCCTTAGAGCTGAGTTTTTTTTAGATTTTCATAGATAAAAGTTTCGGAGGCATCTTGTCACATTTACATACTTCTTTCTCAATTATCTTGTCAAAATTTCATATAATCAAAAATGTTGTGTAATTTCTCAATTTATTCCAAACATACCCAATTTATCTACTTGTCGTAAGATTTTCGACTGAAGTTTGTCAAATTTTCATATAAGATCAAAAATTTTAACAAATTTCTGAGATATTCCCCGTATTCTAATTATCGCAAATGTTGGTAATACTTTATGGATTCCATGTACAAATTTTGTTTCAGAGCAATTTTCCACGTCTTGTGAAAATTTTCTTCATTTCTCAAAACTCTATGCACTAAAATTCAACTTTTTTTCAAAAATTCGAAAACTCTAGCAACGTTCTATACATAATTCCAAGAAATGAAACTTTAAATAATAGATTTCTCGAAACGTCAGCAATACTTTATTGCCAAGAAGAAATGAAACTATAATATATAGATTTCTTGAAATTTTGACAATACTTTATAGATATTCCTTGTACAAATTTTGTTTCAGAGCAATTTTCCACGTCTAGGGACAATTTTCTTCGTTTTTCTACTAAAATTCTACTTTTTTTTCCAAAATTGGAAAACTAGCAACGTTCTAAACATAATTCCAAGAAATGAAACTTTAAAGTGTAGATTTCTCGAAATATTGGTAATACCTTATGGATATTCCATGTAGAAATTTTGTTGCATAGCAAATTTTCCACGTCTTTCGGTAATTTTCTCTATTTTTCAGACATATATGTATTAAAATTGTACTTTCTTTCGAAGTTTCAAATATTTTAGCAACGTTCTAAACATAATTCCAAGAAGTTAGTACACAGTTATCTTGAAATTTTTGCAATATTTTATAGATATTTTACAAAAAATTATATATTTTTTTCCAAAATTGCCAATCAAATACCAAATTGTGTTAATATTTCATACCCAGAATGCTAATTATTTTGGAAATACGCATAGACATTTAGTTGCAAAGCAATTTTCCATATTCTTCAGAAAATAGCATACCAAAATTGTATGTTTTTGAATTTAAAAAAAAACTGGCTATGTTCTAAAAATGATTCCAATAAATGAAACTGTAATGTATAGATTTCTCGTAATTTCAAATGGAAATTTTGTTGCCAAGCAATTTTCGAAAACGGTTTCTTGGAATAACTTAATATCATTTTGAATATTTATAGAAAAATTATCAATTCTGTTTTTGAACAATTGATATTAAATTTAAAAAATATTTTCGTAATATTTTGTTAGATTATCTATTGTCGCCAGTAGAACGTCAAAACCTTCTACTCTAACAATATTTCCAAGAAACTAAACTATAATGTATAGATTTTTCGTAATTTCAAATGGAAATATTGTTGCCAAGCAATTTTTGAAAACGTTTTCTTTTCTTCGAAAAACTTAATATATTTTGAATTGTTATAGAAAAGTTATCAATTGTGTGTTTGGTCAATTGATCATTAAAAATGTTTTTTCTTACTATTGGGTATCTATTGTCGGCAGTAGACCACCAAAATACCACCAAATAAACCTAATAGACACCAAATGTACGCCCTTTTATAGAAAAGTTATCAATTATGTGTTTGATCAATTGATCATTAAAAATGTTTTTTCTTACTATTGGGTATCTATTGTCGCCAATAGCTCAGCAAAATACCACCAAATAAACCTAATAGACACCACATATACACCACAACCGTAAACTGCAAACTATGACACATTCACCTAAATATAAATCTTTAATTATTAAATTTTTCATTGATTTATCAATTTGACATATATTTTCTCAAAACTCTAAGTGCATGAAAATTGAAAAATTCTAGCAACTCTAAAAATAATTCATTTATTTATTTCGAAAAACTTCATTTATTTTAAATTGTTATAGAAAACTTATCAATTATGTTATTGAACAATTGATCATTAAAAATGTTTTTTCATACTATTTCGTATCTATTGTCGCCTGTAGACCACCGAAATACCACCAAATGAACCAAATAGACACCAAATAGACATCGTAAACTGCAAACGATGACATATTCACCTGATTATAAATCTTTAATTATTAAATTTTTCTATTTTTTTTTACATTGGTTTCTTCTTGGTTGGAGTACTTACTAGTAGTTTATAATATAAAGATGTTTTCTTGTTTTTATTATTTTTATTATGTCTTTTTGACGTTACTAGCTAGTTTCGGCTATCTTTAACCATCTTCAGAGTTTAATTTTTTTGAGTTTAATATATTCGATATTAGATAAGATTTTTATATAAATGTTTTGACTTTTTAAATTATTTATTTATGGATGAAACTATAACAAAAATTAAATTTTTCATTAATTGACATATTTATATTGAACTTGACTTTTTTTTCCTCAAAATTTGTAAGTGCACGTTTGTGAATTTCGTGTGGTTCTGACGAAAATAGGTAACTGTACGCCATGTGATGAAAATATTCACCTGCACGAGGAAATGAAATCATAATAACTCACCTATTATTCGATGAATGCAATTTTGAACTTAATAATAATATAATAGGAGTAATATTATAATAATATATATTTATTTCATAGGCTTACAATGTAAGAAATATTACATAAGAGAATGCGATTCGTTTAGAGAAGTGGTCACGAATCTTTAGTAAAGAAGATAATTTTGAAATGCGGTTATCTGTAGTAGTACAATGTAATACATTGGCATAGCAATATACAGGGTGAGTCACAAGGAAAGGAAAATATTTTATTGAGTAGAAGTATGCGGCAAAATTAATTTAAAAAAATCATATGTACAGTATAATTCTCAATAAAAAAAAATCTATTTATTTTATTTTTTCTATTTTTTTATTCTTCAAATTCTGTTTTTGAGAATTTGCTTTACATTATATTCATCAGGTGAGGTCAGCACTATCAAATATTACTGTGTAATACTGTAATATGATAATGCTGACCTCACCTGTTCAATTCACCAATAATCAGAATGGATCTAAACACTTTTCAATTAATATTATATATTTATTTAATTAACGAATATCATTAATCCTTTAACTTTTCGGTATCGGAATTTTAATATTCATTTACATTTACTTTATTATATATTTTTTAAATATAATTTTTAAATAATATTTATAATTTTCCTTCGTATTTCTCTTTATATTTATTTATTTTTTCCATTTGATCCTTTTAGTTCGTAATATTATTAATAGACAATAAAACTCTGCCCAGTATAGGTATAATCTGCAATTATGTTTTTTTTTTATTTTATTAAAATACTCACCTTTCCTAGTGACTCATTCTATATACCTATTGCTTTGTAAATGTATTACATTGTGGTACAAATAACCGGATTACAAAATAATCTCCATTCTCCCTCATCGTCCTTGTATGGCTCACCCTGTATATATTTAAAAATACATACCTTTCTAAGCCTGGGAATATACAAATAATCTGCATTATTCCCGCCATTATGTTAATATTTTATACATTAATTGATGAATTACAAATAAATCATCTTTATTTATATGTAGTAGGTACATTGACTTTTGTATTTTGTTATATTGAATCATGACGAATTTTATGGTAATTATATACACAAACGTTAGCCTTTCAGGAAACATTAATTGTGTAGGAGGGATTGTGGTCTATCCGTTACTTAAATAGTTGACTCACGCGGAAACCGCAGACGAAAATTAAAATATATCATCGAGACGTTTTTATAGAACTAGATAATCCTCGGCTTACATTTCTACGAATATAAAATGCGGATATAAAATCATATTAGTACTATTGCGATATTCAGGTTATGCAGAGTGTGAATCAGCTTGTGATTCCTTTGGGTATTTTCGAATTCTCAGTAGAAATTTTCGAAACTTATTTTAAGAAAGTCATGTTAGGAAAGTCTATGCCCACGTCTAAATCAGGAAACTGAAAAAAAAATTGACTTAACTGCAAATCAATTATTTATTACGTTTAAGGTTTTATCCATAAATTACCAGTTATATATAAGTCAATTATTTATATTTCATGGAATTATTGATTGAATTTATTCAAGCATTGATATGCATTTAGTATATACTACTCAAAATAATCACCGCATTTGTTTTCATTTTTCTACCTACAAAAACGAAACAACGCAAACTTTAAATAAAAAAGATATATGGTGTTGTTTGGAATGTGCGATAATTCTATTGAGTAGTGTATATTCATGCATATTTTATAATTCAGGAGTATACTTCAAATTACCATCACCGGTAGCCTTTCAGCCTTTATATGAAAAATGTTGTTCAGTAAAATTGCTGTTTCATTTAAATTTATCATTATCATTTAAATTTATTTTACATTTAAACATTTACAACATTTGCAACATTTTAAGTTATCTTACAAATTGGCAATTTATTGAGTTTTTATTGAATATTTATGTGCATTGCTGGCAAACAATTAAAAAAATTCTGTGCCGTTGTATCGGCGCACGATAATTGCACAAATTCGCGAGCAAATAGGTATCTTGTTACAGTTATTTTTTCTCTGCAATCTATTAGTCACCGCAAATGAGCCAAGCGCATTCTTCTATAAATTGCCCAAGCCGCAAGATATAATGTAATAAATGAAGCGGACAAGAAATAAATAACTCTGCCCCGCGTACTTGTGTGTTAAATTAGTTTTATTTGTGTCAACTCAAATCTTATATGGCGGTGTCGTAAGAAGATTCTCTATATCACGTTGTGAAACACCATAGATCAATTAAAAGATGAATAGTATACCAGATTTTGAATTCTACAACTTGTTTTAGTTGGCTTTATATAGTAATATGTTACAATTTACAGTAACGATAAATTTCACCGGCGCGTCAGTACTGGTTCAAATTAGGTAACACTATAATAGTGATGCCACACACAGAACTTATGTCGGCCTGCTTTATGACTGCGGTATAATGTAGCATAAGAATTGAGCATAAATACGTGTTTAACTGTTATAATTGTTTCGCCGCGCTTTGAATAATGAACTGAATTTTATTTGCGCGTATTATTTGCCATATGAATTTCTCCACAAGCGATATATCCTGAAAGCAACATCGCAGGGTTCTAATACGGAGAACGGCTAAATGGGAATCCTCTGCGCGTTTATAAATTTCTCAGCAAAGCCTCCACTAATATGGGACTCGCCTAGCATTTATTGCTATATTTTTTGTGCGTTTGCTGCATATTTTACACAAATTGGCGATTATGTTCAACATTTAACTCTCCGGCGTTTCAATTTTATAGAAAATATATCAGCAAGTTATGAATAGTTAGTCGTAAAGGGGATATTTATTATTCATAATTCGTACGCTTATTAAATACGAGTCGTTTTATGTGCCTTTTATCATCCGCGTTAATAAACTTTATCAACACAATCGCTATAAATTAATGATTTTACAGCGCGAAATCGTACTTTTTCAAAACGTGCGCACACGTAGTATTTAATTAGGCGTTCCTTTCGAAATCGTAAATCACACATGTACCTTTTAATATGTGCTCAGGATAATGTGGTACTTTTGAACCTTGGATGCATGCACCTGCCCGAGGCACCCCGCACTGATCTGGAATCCATTAGTTCAGCATCATTTATCACAGCTCCTTTCGTTTTCGTTTAATTTCACCCATTATCGAACTGTAACTCAACACTGAATGAGATCTTGGTTTAAGCATGTACGTTAATTACTATCACCACTCAAAATGTAACTTTTTTTGCAGGAACGTTTACAGATTTAGAAGAATAGTTTCACATATGAATCATATTGTTAATTAAGTAATATTTATATTACAATCATATAACGATAAAAACTCATAACATAACTTATTCCACGTATAAATGTAAGTGCTAAAAAGATATTAAAAATTAATTAATTAATGAAGATTATTAAAAAGATACTAATTTGTACTTTTCTCCAGTGATAAAATGTTTAAATAATTTCATATATTTTGCTAGGAGTATTTAATTTGTGGATATAATAGCAGTAAATGTCAAAGACTGGACGAATCTAAGCATAGACGAACTACTTCACTTTACTAAGAATAGGGAATCCTTCATAGAAGTAGCTAACAACCTCCGTTGGTGGAGAAGGTACAAGAAGAAGAAGAACAGTAAAAGAATTATTTTTATTTATTTGCGAACGAGACACCAACTTTCGTAATATGAATAACATAAAATGTGATATAAAATTATGGGTTTACAGTTTAAACCTATTTTAATCCCCCTTTAAACAAAATAAAACGTTTATGATTATTAAGATTCAATCATAATTGAATAAAATAAGCAGCAAAATAATGGTAAATTATAGTGTTTTGACCATAATTCTTCCTTATTGATAAAATTCAGCTGAAATTTCTGTGTATGAAAATTTGGCAAAATTTTAATAATTATATCGTCGGCGTTCTGGCAAAAGTCAATAAAAAAGTCCAATAAGGTCACTTTTCAGTAGACCCGACGATATCATAAATCATAGGAAATTCATGATCTTTGTTGTAACAAAAACGTTACAAACGTTGTAACTGTGTGAAAATTCAATTAGAATTAGACAAAAATAAGCATTAGAAATCATACGAGTTTATGTACAAATTGGTAAAATTTATATAAAATTATTCTTCTTGAAAATTTTACAACCTGAACGTAATTACGAATATTCAGTCAGAATTGGATAAAAATAAATATCAAAAATAATGCCTAATTATTGTCTATAGAAATTTGATGATATTTAGGAAAAAATCTTGTTTAGCATGCCTAATTATAGTCTATAAAAATTTGATGATTTTTAGGCAAAATCCTTGTCTATGAAAATTTCACGAACTGTAAATGTATCTTCAAAATTCATCAATTCATCAAAATTTTGGTCATATAAATCATAGAAACTTCATGATCTCTTATAAAACTTTTATCAAATTTCATCCATAATGTTTGTCGACACAAATGTCACAAGATGCCTCAAAAACTTTAATCTAGAAAATCTAAAAAAACTCATTCAAAATCTTAAATTTTGACACATGAGTATGGATTAAAAAAAAACTAGACTATGTACCAGAGCATTAAAACATATTGCACATAAAAATTAGACAAATTCATCCAAAATTTGTGCTTACCATTTTTTGTCGACAATATTTTTAAAAAATCCACATTGTCTATGAATATTTGACAAATTAGGTGTATATGGGCAACAGTGTGAAAATTCAATTAGACTTAGACAAAAATAAGCATTAGAAATCATAGGAGTTTATGTTCAAATTGGTAAGATTGATATAAAATTGTTCTTTTTGCAAATTTTACAACCTGAACATAATTACGAATATTCAGTCAGAATTGGATAAAAATAAATATCAAAAAGAATGCCTAATTATTGTCTATAGAAATTTGATGATATTTACGAAAAATTCTTGTTTAGGAAAATTTCACGAACTGTAAATGTATTTTCAAAATCACCAATTCGTCAAAATATTAGTCTATAAATCTAGAAAACTCATGGTCTTTTACAAAACTTTTATCAAATTTCATCCATAATATTTGTCGACACAAATGTCACAAGATGCTTCCAAAACTGACTATGGATTAAAAAAAAACGAGATGAAAATATGTATCAGAAAGCATTAAAAAATATTGCACATAAAAATTAGACAAATTCATCCAAAATTTGTACATAACATTTTTTGCCGACAAAATTTTAAAAAAATACCACGTTGTCTATAACCTTTTGACAAACTAGGTGTATATGGGTAACTGTGCGAAAATTCAATTAGAATTAGACAAAAATAAGCATTAGAAATCATACGAGTTTATGTACAAATTGGTAACATTGATATAAAATTCTTCTTGTTGCAAATGTTATACCCTGAATGTAATTACGAAAATTCAGTCAGAATTTGATCAAAATAAATATCAAATAGAATGCCTAAGTATTGTCTATAGAAATTTGATGATATTTAGGAAAATTCAATCTTCCAAATTCACCAATTCATGAAAATTTTAGTCTATGAAAATGTGCTAAAATTTTTCCTAAATTTTTATCGGCTACAAATATGTAAAAATATTATCAAAATTGTGTATGAACATTTGACAAAATTGATGAATGTAACTGTGTGGAAATTCAATCAGAACAAGATAAATGAGCATATATATCCAAAAATTTTGATCTTAGATCAAAATTTGACAAAATTCATCTGAAATGTTTAACTTAATATCAGATAATAGCATCTATGTAGGTATCAGAAAGCAAATATTAAAAATTGTTGAATTATGTTGCTTCCAAATTTTTATCTACTACAATCCAAAAAAATAGTATCCAAATTTTCTATGAACGTTTGTCAAAATGGGTGTAGGTATTCAATAGGTCTATATATGTTGAAAATTATATCAGAATTAGACAAAAATAGCCATCAGGAATCGTACAAATGTGACAGATTTTGTTTTAAATTATTGTCAAATTTATAACCTGAACTTAATTTTTTTAATTCCCCAATTTCCTCGTTAAATAATAAAATAAACTATTGTGATTGTGAAAATTCAAACAAGATTGGAAATTGATCTGTGAAAATTTAACAAAATTGAAACGAAATTTTTCTCTATGAAAATTTGACAAAAGGTTAATGTATCAGAAATCATAGAAAATTCTTGTATTGATATCCTATATGAAACTAATATTACTTATATTAAATTAATATCTTAAATTAATATGAAAATTTAACAAAAGTAGTCCATAATTTTTGTCTAGGTAGGCAAATATTATAAGTTGCTTCCAAATCTTTAATCTAGGAAATCTGAAAAACCTCGTTAAATTTTAAAATTTGACACAAGACTATACAGAGCTATACAACTTTATACAACTATACACCTACCTAGACAAAATTATGAATCAGAAAGAATTAAAAAATAACGTACATGAAAATTTTACAAAATTCGTCCAAAATTAGTCCACAAAATTTTTTGTTGACCATAACCCAAATATAATTATCTAAATTGTCTATGAAGATTTGATAAAATAAGTGTATGTAAATGTAACTGTGTGAAAATTCAATCAGAACTGGATAAAACTAGGCATCAAAAATAATTCTACCAAACTTATTCATAGTGAAAATTGATCTCAATGTTTCCAGAATAAATTTTTTGTGGTAAAAATGGAAAGGGTTAAAAGAATGATTTAATAAAATAGGAATGTAAAGTACATACAAATGTAGAAATTTTGAAAATCAGATACATATATTTAAATTCACATATTTTCATTTTCTATGAACACCCTAGTCCCAAATAAATACTAAATACAAATTGCCAGCAAAATGCAAGAATCTAAATAAAGTGTGTCTAAAATTTCATAAAAACTTTAAAAAATATATTTTTTTAAATCTGCACTGATCTGATTAAAATATCAAAATTGCATGTACATTAAAATTTACCAAATATTATAATATTTGATTAAGTCACATTAAAAACAAATCATTCAATCATATTGACATAAATCAATAATATTTAATTTATATTACAATACCTATTATTATTATTCAGGTAATATTTTTATTTGAAACTTTTACATAAATTTCGATTTTTGTCAAAAACTGAAAATTAATATACTTAAATGTTTTTAAATTTTTGAAAGTAGGTTTGAAAGTAGTTTGAAAGTAGTATAAAGTAGTTCATTATTTTTACAGGCTAAATAATCCCAAAATAAAATACATACAACTTGACTTGAAAATATGCAAACACTTTTTCAAACTTATGTAAAAATAATAAAAATAATAATTTATTTCCATAAAACAAAAGCCATTGTAGTGGATAACTCAATCAAAAAAAAACAAAAAATAAAATAGAAGCGTCCACACAAAAGCACACATGTAAATTAATATATTTCTAATGAGTAAATGATTGTTTTTGATAGAATTTCCTGAATTAAATCTGAACTTGACATCAGATTTGAGCAAAAAATATCTCTCCCTGTAGTTTATCCATGGAATAATTCAATCGCCCAAGCAATGGTTAAGCTGCGAAGAGTTAAAGTCAAGAAACACTACCTTTTTTAGTGGACCTGTGTGATTTTGCATGTACCTATGCTCAAATAAAAAGGTTTTCATAAGTAAAATTAATAGGTTGATTTATGTGACTAACATGATTAATCAGACCCTATAATCTCAACATAAAATTCTGCTTTTCACGAAAAATAAGCAATTTGTAACAGATGTAAATAATTAATTGAAAAAAATTAACGATTATGTAAAAAACACAAATCCATTAAAATTTATAATCAGCTATAAAATATTATCAGCTTTAAACTCTATAAACGCAAACTAAAATTAAAATATTGTTATTGTTAATTGAATTATCATGTATGATTAATAATATAAATCATCCAATTGACATTAAGAAAATGTCAAAAGCAAAAACAAAGATTTCAGCTTTAAACTCTGTAAACTCTAATTTATCTATTCGTTCGTTCGTCAACTCAATTGACATTAAGAAAATTAAAAGTTTGAGTCCACTTCTACAAGCTTGTGCATCTCAAGCACAAACAAAATGCCAATAAAACTATTTATAAAGCGTTATTTTTTTAAATTTATAGATGGGTAATTAACATTTATAGACTACGAATAAAACTTAATTATTCAAATTATCTTTGAAGTTTGAGTAATAAAATTTTAATGTAGGTACCTATTACTAATTAATATTTTAGTGCTCGTACTCAATAAATAGCATTAGATAATACGATTTGACTTAAATTTAATATTAAGTTAATTAATTTTCCCGTACGGCGCAGTCAGTTAAGGCTCCGACTAATTATTAGCCGTGGGCACGATTCTTATCCGGTTCAATATTAAAACAATATTAGATTAGATGATAATTAATTTTATTAATTACAAATCACTGGGACATGGCAATTAAGGCCCCAACTAATCAATGATCGATTCGATTCTCAATTCTCGCCTTGATCGTTATTAAAAGTTTTTAATTTTACTCCGAATATGTCAAGTCTATTTCATGTTAATAATGGCAGCAATTAATGCTTTAAATGAAACAAAAATAAAATTAATAGGTTAATTTATGTGACTAACATATGACTAATCAGATGCTTTAATCTCAAAATAAAACTCTGCTTTTCATGAAAAATAACCATTTAGTAACAGTTGTCACTAATTTATTATAAAAATATGAACGTAACGTAAAAAAAAATGATTCCAATTTATAAATTCTCAAACAATAAATAATTCAGCGTTATACTCTGTAAATTCAAGTTTTAATTTTAAGTGAATTATCATTTATAATTTGATATACAGAGAGCACATAAAGTATTAAGACCTAGCTTTATTTTTTCCTTCTGTATAAATTTTCGAAAAACACTTCAACAGGTCAAAATAATTTTTTTCAAACAAATATTTTGAGACCATTTTCAATTTTCCATCTCTGTCCGTTTTGAAGTTACTATGACGCTAGCTATGACGTCAGAGCATTTTTTTTTAAATGACAACCTATATTTTTTATTATTATTTAAAATCCAAACCTGTTTTCCTAACTTTGTTTTAACTGACGTTGTTTTGAATGGTAACAAGATGCATTCTGCACATTGAAATAATAATTTAATAGTTTTATTTTAACGCACTTTTTCTCAATTTTTTTCAAATGTTACATATTGAAAATGTCATGTTGTTGAAAACATAATAAACAGTACTATCAAATTCAATAATAAAACTTCAAAACAGGGAGAGATGGAAAAATGAAAATGGTCTCAAAATATTTGTTTGAAAAAAAGTCATTTTGACCTGTTGACCATTTTTCAAAAATTTATACAGGGGGGAAAATAAAGCCAGGTCTTAATACTTTATGCGCTCTCTGTATAATGATATAATCATCAAATTGGTATTAAGAAAATGTCAAAAGCAAACAAAAATATTTTGGCTTTGAAAACACAAATTCATTCCAATTTATTAATTCTCAAAAATCAAATAATTCGGCTTTAAACTCAGTAAACTCAAACTAAAATTAAAATAGTTTTAATATTAATTGAATTATCATGTATGATTGGTAATATAATTAGCCAATTGGCATTAAGAACTTGTCAAAAGCAAAAGAAGATTTCGGCTTTAAGGCCTCGGGTACTATACGAGCGGTGAGCGGCTGCGACAAGCGGCAGAGCGACAAAACTAACGTTTTGTTCACGGTTTGAACTAAAAATATAATATATAATATAATATACTTATTTAATAAGTACATACCTATATTTGATTTATATTTATGATCAATATATTAACCCGATTAAAAAAAATCAATTATAGTGCAGTAATAGGTATCATAGAAGTCATACTAATAAATACACAAATCAGCTAAATTGTTCAAGTTTAAAATTTAATAGAATGAAAAGTGAATATTCAAGAAAATTAATAAAAGAAATCATTGAAATATTTTTACATTTATATTTTCTTTATCTCAAGTTCAAAATTTAGTAGAATGGAAGTGAATATTTTACAAAATTGATAAAAGGAATCAATGTAAATTCAATAATAGATATAATGAACGACTTATTAAATACCTACACTTAAAATATTGACACAAATATTGGTCAATTTTAATATTGACTTAAGATATTGATCCATATTGACAAATAAAAATCGCCGCTGCAAATAAATAATTTTATAATTACTGGAAAGTAAATGCGTGCCAATAAAATGTTATCTAAGTTGTAAAAATAAATAGATGATGAAGAATTTATAAATAATAGCATTTCATTGGATAATGCAAATATAAGAGTAATAAT
This sequence comes from Othius punctulatus, assembly GCA_951805005.1. Classification (NCBI taxonomy): domain Eukaryota; kingdom Metazoa; phylum Arthropoda; class Insecta; order Coleoptera; family Staphylinidae; genus Othius; species Othius punctulatus. Next base: position 30,647,253 of record OX638138.1, on the reverse strand, counting down.
CAATTAATCATTGTTGACACGTTTTTTCTAAGGTGATAAATATTTTACAACAACAATATACTATAAATTGAATAGCGGAATTAAGAAAGTAATAATTTATTTATTCTGAGGTAATAAATCATTTATATGCAATCGAATATTGCTAATAAAAAAGTAATAATTAATTTTTTAATTGAAACTGATAATTAATTGATGAGCATAATGGCATAATCGCAATTGAATAATGCAAACATAAAAGTAATAAATCTTAATCTCGTAGACGAGTTGGCAAGGAGAGAATACCGTCTTTCTTAAAACTATAATGCAGAAAACGAGAGTCTGCTGAAGGACGGCAATCACCGCATTACACTATCCCATTAACGTTAATTAGCTAATGAGTTTCAAAATTATCACGTTTGTAACCTTAATATCCCCCTTTTTATGTATCAGGCAAAGTTGAGGTCCATTTCTCATGGCTTTCGTAACGCCGCTCGATCCTCATCCTTGCAGCTCATCCTGGCGGAACAAGACGAATACAGCGCACACAAAACTGACAGCGCGTCCTAATCGTGTAATTACAACAAACGACGATGAAACAGCACTAATATCAAGCGGATTTCGTGCAAACAAATTACGCTCCGGAGTTATCCCGATAATTATTAATTGATACGCCATTAAATAGTCATTAACGTATCCGATTCTCACACTACAAATGGCATTGTAAGGCCGCTGTTTATTCTATTCATCAGGCGCGATTGTGCGGCGCGCCAAATTGGCCGCAATTTGTTTCATTTTCGGCGCGGCTGATTAAATTAAATTACGCTAATTAACTAATTATCACACCGGTAGTTCGGCGCCATTAAATCGCAAGGTGAGAAAAATGCGCTCGCGGCGTTACATCGCAGCCGAGGCGGTGCATTTGAACTTTTTTGCCGGCCCGATAAATTGCAATTGCAGCGAAATTGACATTGTATCGGTAATTGTAATTGCGGGTACGGTTCATGAGATGCGTCTTATAAGGAGGCTTTCTTGTTGCGCGAAACTCGAAAAATCACCAGAAATGACAACGGCGAACGGATGCGGCTTAAATCACCGCTCATCACGCATTATTATTATTATTATTGAAATAATTCTGATAATTACAATACGGAAAGCACAACCAAATCAAAGTACGGAAACTGTAGTTGCATATTTCTCGCAAACTAATTGTGAGGATTGCACATATTTTGCACCTACTAATTTAAACAAATAATATTGTAATTTAACAGAATTAGAGGAAGAAATTGGAAAGGCAACAAATTGAGGTAATTCGTAACGGAAGCAAAAGTTCTTAATGGACTGTAGAGCTTAAGAAGAAGAAGAAAATAGAGGAGGAAATAATAAATTGAATAAAATACATGTACACAGAAAACCGAAATATTGTGAGAACAAAAAATAAGGAATCAAACAATTCGAAACGACGAAAGGAGAAAACAAGGATGCGTGCTGAGCGCTTTGCTTTTCAAAATTGTATTGGATAAGGCGATGAAGAAAGCATAGCAAAAAATGAAATTGCTAAAAATTCGATACTGAAAAATGGAGAAGACAAAAATAGCAGAACTACTATCCGCTCATGACATGGCAATAATTGCAGAAACAGAGGAAGAACTGCAACACAACTTGGAAATAATTGATAAAGAGATTAAGAAAATAAACATGAAAATAAATTACGAAAACACAAAAACCATGATAATTGCCAAAGAGGAAAAGAAACACAACAAATAGAACAATACAGATATTTAGGAACAATCATACAGAGCAATGGTAAATTAGAAAATGAAATAGAAGATAAAATAGGTTAAACAGCAAAACTATATAACATGTTAAAAAACCTTTTTTTTAGAAGGAGATATCAAGCGACACAAAAACAGATATAGTCAATAAAGAAATCAGACCAACGTAACTTAGAGCAGCGAAGCATGGACGATGATAGGAAAACAAATAAAAAGAATAAATGCCATGGAGATGAGATTCCTAAAAAAAATGAAAACAAAACAAAAAGATACAGGATAAGGAACTAAGGCACAGAAAAAACTTATAATTAAAACCAATACAGGAAAAAATAACAGCAGGCCAAATGATGTGGTATGGACACATAAGACGAATGAGAGAAAAAAGAAACATTAAGAAAATATACGAGACAAGAGCAACGGGAAAACAACAAAGTGGAAGACCGAGAAAGAGTGGAACAGCGCAATAAAAGAAGAATCAACAAGAAAAGGGAACACATGAGAACAAATAAAGAAACTAACAAAAGATAGAAGGAAGTGTAGAGAATATTATAAAAATTAATAATGTATGCCTTACAGCGAAAGGTATATAGGCAACGGAATAAATAAATGAATAAATAAATAAGTAAATAAATAAATAAGTAAATAAATAAATAAATATACTTCTAATTTCTCATCATCAATTAATTGATTTTTGAAGTCCCGAGCTTTGATTTACGAATATGATTTAATAACAATTGTTTGTTTGTTTTGGTACTGTTCTCATTGCATATGGCTAATCAAATTTGTAATTTATTTTGGTAAAATGGAGATTTGAGTTGAATATAGATATAAATAAATACGTAATTTTTACTTTTATCAAACATTTTGAACAATTTATCAAATTGTTTAATATTCTTCATTGTATTGCATTTTTTTTTTCATTCATTCGTAATTTTATGTACAATATTTTGTATTTAAAATGTAGATTTCTATTGAATAAATAAATAAGTATATTTTTTATTCACGTAAAACGATAGATATTTACATCAATTCAAATTGACTCAGGATAGGATCTATTTAATTATTATATGTTTTTACTGTTTATCAAAACCTATATATTCGTTTAAAATTCTTCTTATTTTATAATTACGGAAATTTGTAATGGGCTCATTAATATATGTATCAATTTTTGGCACAACAATAACCAATAAGCTGGCTTTAAAGTTCCAAAAACAATTTTAGAAATTTTTGAGTCCACGAGAAATTGCGCCCGATTTCCTCTAATGTACCCGGCGATCTAATGCCTGGTTACACGACGAACCCAAGTCCAAGTTGCTCATTTAAGATTTCACATTTCCTGTACTTTATAATCCTATAATTAGGTACGAAACTCTGTAATTGACTCATTGATAAATGCATTAATATAAAAAAAAATAAGACTAGTTTTTCGCACAGTAATAACTAATAACCTGGCTTTAAAGTATAGATAACAATTTTTGAAAAATTTGAGTTACTAAAATGGTGGCGATGACCCCATTTCCTGTACTTTACAATTAGGTACGAAACTCTGTAATTAACTCATTGATAAATGCATTAATATAAAAAAAAAGACTAGTTTTAGGCACAGTAATAACTAATAACCTGGCTTTAAAGTTTAGATAACAATTTTTGAAATATGAGTTTATAAAATGGTGTCGACGACCCCATTTCCTGTACTTTACAATTAGGTACGAAAATCTGTAATTGACTCATTGATAAATGCATTAATATAAAAAAAATGAAGACTAAATTTTGGCACAGTAATAACTAGTAACCTAGCTTTAAAGTTCCAAAAACAATTTTTGAAAATTTTGAGTCCACGAGAAATTGCGCCCGATTTCCTCTAATGTACCCGGCGATCTAATGCCTGGTTACACGACGAACCCAAGTCCAAGTTGCTCATTTAAGATATTTTATGCAAGGATATATCATAAATTAACAGCTATACACGAATTTGTTTGCCATTAACGCCTTTTTATATCGCATGGACCTCTTTATTGCCCGTGGGCTATAAAGAAATGTCAAACAGCGATCATACCTAATAGAAACGGTTTAAACACTTGTATACGAAATCCCTGCTTATGTAGCACCATTTAAGGTATTCATTATACGTTTTTCGATACACCGATTTTTAGGGAACTAAGCTATTTTTCTGCAGCCCCATCAACTTCCTTCATTTTCCACCTTTTAAAGACTTATTTTTTAGGTGTGCCTTCTCCGCTCCAAAGGTTGGCAATCATTAAGGCGATTTTTATTTTTGAAGCCGCAGATATAAATAGTTGGTTGCTAGTACAGCCAAACCACTCCCTACGGTTTTTCAGCCATGAGTTTCGTCTACTTCCTATGGATCTCTTTCCTTTGATCTTTGCCTGCATAATATGTTGTAGGAATTGATATTTTTTGTCCTCTCAAGATATGTCCTATATATAATCGTTTTTTTTTTCGCTTAGTTGTCAGAATTACTTATTTTTCTTTGCTTATACATCTCATCACTTCTACTTTGGTTATTGTTTCTACCCATGAAATCTTCGGTATTCTTTCGATATATCCATAGCTCGAAAGCCTCCAAGCTCTGTATGTCGATCCTTTTCAATGTCCAGGCTTAAATACCTAGTACCATAGTTACGCTTCAAATCTCAAATTTAATGAAAGCAATGCTAGATGTAGGTGGAAAATTCAATTTATTTTATAAGTGCTTTCAATTTATTTTAAAAATATTTTTCAATAAAAAAAAATCATCTTGCATAAAGTTGTGTATTTACCACGGGCATAACTTGTTATTATAGCCTTCGACGTATACTTAGCCCTCGGACTAAAAATGATCGCCATAAAAGCCTCTTTACGCCCTTAATGCATTAATAACTTCTTATAAGTAGGTACTGCCGACTTCGCTGCAGCTTTGTTGAGTACACGTTTTATGGTACAAAGGTTCCAGGTTCGACATGATTCTAACCTGTTAAAGTTAGTTTGATTAATAATAATAAAAAAAACAAAAAATTAAACATGGTACCATTTTTCTATTATACAGATTTAGGACTTTTTCATGCGGAGGTCACAGCATATATTTTCTGTTCTTACAAAATATTTGTACATAAAATCAGTGGTGATATACCCAGATCAGTACAGTACTAATGAAATCAGTTATATACAGGATGGGCAAATTTTGATGTTTTCATAGGGAATCTCGATAAATATAACAGGTGTGATAAAATGGAACCCCCCACCCCCGACGTCGTTTTTCGAGTAAAACTTAATGGTGAAAACCAAAATTGTCTATTGTCTTTTGTTTTCAAATTATTCGCAAAAAATCCATTTTTTTACGTTTCGTTTTATGGCTGTAGATAGGTAGCTTATTTATGAGAATACAAAGAACTAATTTCTACGTTCTTCAGGCACTTTTTGGATAAGAATGCAGCAGCAAAGTCATTTTTTCAAGAAATGCTTCGAAATTCGAGTTATAGCATAAAGTTGTAGTTTTTTACATGGGACTTATAGTTGGCTGTGACTTAGCTAAAAAGAGGGAATTTTTCTCTTATCAACAATATACGACATCTGGAGCCAATCCTTAATTTTCAATCTAATTTTATCAAAAACTCTTATTTTTAAAGAGAGTTTGATGCCCTTTTCCACGTTTTTCGCGTAGTAGGCTTGTGTCATTCTGAATATAGATACCACATTAAACAAAGTATCTGTCATTGCGTTGTTACAATGCCGATCGTTTGATTGACAGAATTAATTACATTTAACTGTTTATTGCTTGATTGCTGCTTATAATATTCCACCTTTAAAAGTTCGAAATGGCTTATGAAACTTACGAAAACTTTGATATGTTAGAATTTTTTATTCTGAGTAATAATAATTCTGAAGCTGCAAGTGAAATATATTTTAATCGTTGCCCAGACAGAAGCCAACTTAATATATCTACTTTTGGAAGATTAAAAGAGAATCTTATTAATTATGGGTCATTTAACATACTAAGATTAAAGAATTATAATATCCAAAATGCTGAGGAAGTTGCCGTCAATGTTATTGGAATGACAGTTGCAAGTCTAAGTCACAGCCAACTATGATTTCCTTATAAAAAACCACAAGCTTATGTCATAACTCGAATTTCGAACTGTTTTTTGAAAAATTGACTACGCCGCTACATTCTTATCAAAAAAGTGCCTCAAGAACGTAGAAATATTTTTTTCTATTCTCATAAATAAGCGACCTACAGCAATAACACGAAAAGTAAAAAAATCGAATTTTTGCGAATAACTCGAAAACAAGACAATAGCCAATTATTGTTTTCACCATTGAGTTTTTCTCGAAAAAAGAGATCAGGCTGATCTGTTTTTTCGAGAAAAACTAAATGGCGAAAACAAAAATTGGCTATTGTCTTTAGTTTTCGAGTTATTCGCAAAAAATCAAGTCCATTTCATCATACCTGTTATAGTTATCGAGATTCCCCATTAAAACATCGAAATTTGCTCACCCTGTACAGTAGAAAATACAACTATAATGAAAACATATATACCTACTGGCAAAATCAGTAGTGTCAAAATGAAATGTGTATGTACAAAATCAGTAGTGCATTGATGTACTCGAGATTAATGTAAATGAACTCAGTGATATACTGGAAAAATATTCCACAGTTCTTAATTTAGTGTACAATCTCACTCTGCAGAATAATTTAATGATAGTAGGTTATGGACTTTGCGGTTTATTGTGTTATGTACGCAGCCCAATTTGCATAAAATCGTGCAATACTGTGATTTCGTCTCAATTTACTGCCACTTTACATTTCTTTATTGGCAATTTCAATAGAAAACATTAATACTACATCATCTTTTGTAACTCAATCAACTCAACTCAATTAAACAGTTTGTAGAATTTCGTATATCAGAATGAAATGTATAACCTTTGGCTTTTATAACTGTTTGAAATGTACCTAAAATGAAATGTCTGAAAATGAAATGTCTGAAAACTGTCTGAAATGTACCTAAAGTTTTTTTTTATTTTCCACAGCAGTTTAGAAAATTTTAATATAATATACAAGGTGTCCCACGCTAATGGACCATTAAAAGATAATGAAGTTCACGGTAAAATAAAAGTTTGAAAAAATTCATCCAAATACGGCCATCTCCATTCTCGTCAGGTGAAATACTTTCAACCTTTTATTACGCCTAGTTCTACCGGAAGTAGGCATCAACTTTTGTTTTTTAAATGGAACATCCTATATATTATTATGTTTTTGGCTTCTCCGGTGAGTTTGAAACATCTTTTGTAGAGATGTTTGTACATCTATATTTTTTCGTACTTTCTGTAAACATTTAATTCTAAGATTTTGACCACAAAGACGTTATGAAAAATACCTTCAATATCTCTTACAGATAAGAGAAATTGTTTTTTAAATGGAACATCCTATATATTATTATATTTTTGGCTTTTCCGGTTAATTCGAAACATATTTGGAGAGATGTTTGTACATTTATATTTTTTAATATCTGACATAATTAAATTATAACAGTTTGACCTCCAAAAGACATTACGAAAAATAGATTCAATTTCTCTTACAAATAAGGAAAATTTATCTCGAATTGTACCTCAAAGGTACCTCTATAACTGATATATTTTGCACCTGAAAATTTTTACAATTAGTCATTAAAAAATGGCATTAGTTAAGTGCCCACTTAAATTAAGCGAATTTCAATTACTTAAAATGGAAAGACGTACATTTTATCTCATAAAGCATTTTGTTTCTGCATTTTGTAATTTCGTCTATGCTGTTTACACATGCTTAATAGTTACATATTGTATAATAATAAGCATAAATATGCTTATCTTTAATAACTGTAATAAATAATGTTAACAAAGAAAAAAATGTGACACTTAACAAGTCATCACAGAATTTATAGACAATTTTAGTATGCCTAGTTTAACTGTTACTTACGACTACTCGTAGTACTCTAAGTACTACTCGTAGTACTACCCGTAATATTATTCAAATTCGTTTATAGAAATGTGCAATATTGTAATTAATTTGATTAAAAAATCATAACATGTAGCATTTTCTAAGAATTTTTCAAGTTTACAAAATTTCAAAAACAGTACTACCAACCCAGCAAAATCCAATTCAAAATTGAAATTTTCAATTTTCAAAATCGATTTTCTCCGAAACTACCCGACGAACCAACAATTCAGCGCCCCTAATTGATTCCGAATCAGGTCTAAATTTCAAAATCAAATCGTGCAAACAAATTTTAGGTTAAAATCTTTTTTTTTCGACGTTTCCAAATAAATCGCACAAAAACCTGCTGCGTTTGCAGCAATCGAAAGAACCACATTTTCTCGTCTAATTGCCGTTTAGATGGGGGCCCTATTTATGACTACTCGTAGTACTATCTTGCAGGTAAATAATAGAATGATGTAGACCCAACTAAGTATTTTAATATTTTTGAATTTAAGCCCAAAATGTATTCTGTTAAACTTATATTTGGCTGGTTTGCTGGGCAAGCGCTTCTAGGCCATAAGCTTTTTTTTCTATTGGATTATTTCTCGTACTGCAAACAGTAATGCATTTTTTTTTTAATTTTAACATTTCACGCAACTTCTACATCATCCAGGCCGTTAAATTTACATCCATTTGTACGCTTGTCGATGGATGAAAGGCCGTTTCCGAGGATGCATAACTCCTCGTCTTGATAAATTTTTGTTTGTTCCTCAGCTGGTACATGGAAAATTGCGTGTAAACAAATTTGTCGGTAGCGATGAAACACGGCGGCGATGATAATACTTCTTGTAGCAGCAGACGAACATCATTCAAAAACATCGCGGGACTTTCACCCGAAAGTGCATTAATTAACGTACCGTTTGAACATAAATTATCGGTCTCAATCAGGCGGCGAAACACACACAAACAGCTCCATTAAACACAGGATTTCTTGTTTCGTCCGTACGACTTTTTGTCTTAATAGCCTTAAAAGCTTTTAATTTTTCGTAATACTTATGCGACGTGAATCGAATATGCGAGTGTCCAAATCCCAGCAATTACTTTGCTCTATTCCGTCTATCGGCGAGATAACGTAAATCTCCTCCTGCCCTATTAACTGCATTAGAAACTGTATTTAGGAGCGCAGAAATCGCCAGCGTCGTTTTAAATTAATATAATTTAGTGCGCTTTTTTTAAATCTTATTACAATTGCTACTTAGCACGGCGATTGCTAAATGAAACCGGAATCGCTCGCCGGCTAATCTTAATACGCTCCCGATTTATATTCAAATTCATCTTTTATAACCCGAGATTTACGTATTCCAAACGGCGGACGGTGAAGCAAAAATTTCGTTCCATCCGATAAGCGGCGGCTCCGATAAATTCCAATAACCATAGATTCAGGGATTTATGCCTGTTTTAAATATAAATAAGCGAGGCATTGATCATAAAGGCGGAATCTAATTTCACATCGCATCGGCTCGTTCCTTGACCCAATTGCGGTGTCATTTTTTGGAGATAATTCTTCCAAATGTTCACGTTAATACGTTAGTTTATAACGTTTTCTAATACCCTAACTTATTTTAATCAAATCCAAACCGTTTCAGTGATATGCGGTTTCAAGAGGATTAAAACTGATCTTGGATGCACTGATAGAATCTGGAGTTGAAAATTCTTTCAATGGTAAATGGTCGATGAGTTATTTTAATTTAAATAAATGTGACTCAAATTTCACTCAACTGATGAAACTTTGATTGTATAATTTATAATATCAACATGTGCAAAATATGGACGAACTTATGAATGATGCACATTTACTTTTGTCCATTTTTTTTTAATTTCAATTTTTAATCATTATCATAATTTTGTAAAATATATCGACTATCCGAGTGAATTAATTTAATTAATGAATTTATACACTTCTCGGGTTTGTGCTATTTAAATTTTCACTAACGTGAACTAAAAATCGCACATTTTCAATGTACATTTGGGAATTATTTCCTCTGGCGACTGGAGACTAGTTTCGACCTTATGTGATCTCATCAAATGCACATTTTCGTATTCTTAAAGTGGAGCTGTTCTGATAATGCTAGAGAGAGGTACGTCTCTCGTTAGAGATATGAATTATGAGATGGCAAATCTCCATGATACTTGTAAGTCGTCAGATGGAGATTACTCTCGCAGCAATTTGGATCAATCAGTCGTGTTTGCAGTATTGTTTTGTAAATATATTGATCCTATCCGGGTGAATTGATTTAATTAATTAATTTATACACTTCTCGGGTTTACTGGACTGATAAGATCAAATGGTTGGAAAATTGAAAATAAATTGATTTTCCAAGACAATTTTGCAAATCTCAATTGATTTACTTGATTTCTGATCGTGATAGTTACTGAAGGAAAATTGCAACGAAATAAATTTTCCAAGACAATTATGAAAATCTGATGTTTGTAAACTGAAATATCCCTCAAATTTGTAATGCAATAATAATTATAAAATGAAAAATAAAAATTGCAGTCCAAATTTTTGGTAATTAGTTTTCTTATTGTCATAGTTACTGATGAAAATAGTAACCAATTTAATGTTCCAAGTCCCTTTTAAAGTACTGACATTAGTCATACTGTTTTCTCTAAAATGGTCATATAATAATAAATAGGAAAAAATATTTCAGTAAACATTTTTGGCCTTAATGATTATTATCAGCATAGATAAGACTGGGAAATTACAAGACATTTGCAAGACATTTTTTTAATCTGGTGTTTAGAGCTATTTTCTTGAACTTCCTAGAGCCAGCGTGTATTTAAAAATTAGAAATTCCAATGCAAATTTTTGCATATGCACTTTTCTCTAAATTAGTGCAAATACAGTCATAAATAAAAAAAATATATTCCAGCACACATTTTTAGCATTAATATTTATTATCAGCGTAAATACTATTGGAAAATTGAAAATAAATCAATTTTCCAAGGTAATTTTGAAAATCCGGTGTTTTTGTACTGGAGCCATTTTTCTAAAATTCGTAAAGCAACTGTAAATTTAAAAATTGAAAATGGCAATGCAAATTTTGTTCACATGGCTATTCTATTGTGACCGTTGCTAATGGAAAATTGTGAAGAATTTAATTTTCCAGTTGCCAGAGGAAATAATTCCCAAATGTACATTGAAAATGTGCAATTTTTAGTTCATGTTAGTGAAAATTTAAATTGCACAAAGCCAAGAAGTGTATACATTCATGAATTAAATTATCTTAATTATTGGAATAATTTAAAAACATATATTTAGTTTTAGCTTCATCCGCAGTGACCAGTGTTTATTATTTTTTTTAAATATACGATATAACAGTTATTATTATTATTATCTTTAAGGTTGTTCTAATAAGACTTACTTACTTATTTGTTTATTTGTTTTATTATATATGTTTATCGCCTGACTAGTTTCGGTTATAAAAAACCATTTTCAGAGGCATATCTACGAAGAATACAATAAATCAGGTTAAATATAAAATTACTGTTAAGTTTGCTACTAAAATGTTTAAATATAAATTATAATAGTATTTTTCTAATCCTATATGTATATTAGTACATGTATATGTATATTTACTTACATATTTAATGTGTACATATCCTGAACTTATTTGAAATGTAATTTGAAATTTGAAAGATAATGTCCAATTTGTGGGGCATAATTTTTCATCTTAAATTTAAATTTTCAGGAATGGAATTTATGATGGGTCATCTAATTTCAGGATTTATAATGATGACTACGTATTGATACTTTTAAATTTAGAAAACTTTAATTTAAAAAAAATGTCAGGGGTAATCTTTGTTGTTAAATTTATATTTTGGGTAAGGAATTTTTGATCAGTTATCTCAATAACAGAATTTTTAATAAGGACTGGCCATCAGGGTTTTGAGATCGTTATATATTCGTCGATCATGATTTGTCATCATAAATATACATTTTTCATATGCAATTTTTAATCATCTAAATACTAGAATTTCTAAATATGACTTTACATAAATGAGAATTCCAAAACTTATATTGATTATTCAAATTCTGCCAGGTGAAAAAATGTCAGTTATAATCTTTTATATTAAATTTAAATATTGGGGATTGGAATCTTTGATGGGTCATCTGAATACCAGGATATTCAATGATGACTACCCATTCCAACTTTCCAATTTTGAAAACATTAATCATTCGTCAATCATGATTTGCCGTCACAATCATAAATTTTATGCATGCAATTTTTTATTAGTCTCCAAAATATCTTAATGTCTAATGATGACTATCCATGTAAAAATGTAAATGTAGAAATATGAATTTGAAATCTGAAATTAATGTTTTTAATTCATAATATTTGATCTTAAATTTAAATTTTGGGTTTGAAGTTTTTGATGAATCACTGAAATACCAGAATTCTATTGTTGACATATATAAATGTGAATTGGAAAACTGAAATTGATGCTTCAATATCTGTTATTTGAAAAAATTATCAGTCATAATCATTCAGTCATGATCAGTCGATCATGATTTGTCATCACAAATATACATTTTAGATATGCAATTTTTAATCATCTAAATACTAGGATTTCTAAAGATGACTTTGCATAAGTGAGAATTTAAAAATGAAATTCAAATTCTGCCAGGTGAAAAAATGTCATAATCATTTATCTTAAGTTTAAGTATTCGGGAATAGAATTTTTGATGGATCATCTGAATGCCATGATTTGAAGGACTTTCAATGATGACTATCCATTGCAACTTTGGAATTTTGAAAACATTTACATTCGTCAATCAGGATTTGTCATCATAAACATAAATTTTATGTATGCAATTTTTATCAGTCTGCTCAATACCTGAATATCAAATTTTGAACTCTAATTTTGAAAACATTAATCATTCGTTTCTGTCATAAATATATATATATATATATATATATATATATATATATATATATCATCTGCCCTCATAAACATATTTTTTTTGTATGCAATTTTTATCAGTCTTCCTAATACCTGAATTTCTAATGATGACTCTGCCTGGAGATATGTAAATGTAGAAATGTGTATTTGAAAACTGAAATGAATTATTCTAAATTTGTGATTTGAACATATTGCCAATCATAATCTTTCATCTTAAATTTAAATTTTGGGTATGAAATTTTTGATCATCTAAATATCAAAATGTTAATGATGAGTACACATGACGAAATGTGAATTTGAAAAGTGAAATTGATTAAAAGTCTGGCAGGTAAAAAAAATGTCAATCATCTACAATCTTAAATTAAAATATTCGGGAATGAAATTTCTGGTGGGTCATCTAAATGCCAGGATTTTTTAGGATGACTAACATTGTAAGTTTGTAATTAGCCAACTAAATACTCGAATTTCTAAAGATGATTTCCCAAGTAATAATGTGAATTTTAAAAGTGATATTAATGATACAAAATCTGTCATTTAAAAAAAATTGTCAGTTATAATCTTTGATGTTAAATTTAAATTTTGGGTTTGAACTTTTTGATCAATCACTGAAATACCAGAATTCTTTTGTTGACTGCACATATATAAATGTGACATGAAAAACTGAAATTGATGCTTCAAAATCTGTTATTTGAAAATATTATCAGTCATAATCATTCAGTCATCTAAATGCCGCCATTATTAATGATGACTACAAGATTAGAAATGTGAATTCAAAAAGTGAAATAAATAATTCAATTCCTCGAACGATATCCATCTTTCGGGCTAAAGCGCTCGAGCTGGATGTCATCGTTCTCCGGGCGTAATCATCCTAGTAACGCCCTTGGTGCATAAATAGCTAATACGGTCTTACAAAATTAAAATTATGATACTATAGAATATTCTCAGAAATTGTAGCTAGTTAAAAAAAGTTAGAAAAGTTAAAAAAAATTTAACCATTTTAGTAATTATGAAATTTACAAAATTTAAATTAATATAAGAGACTTGTTTATAAAAATATCATATGCAACGAATGTAAAACGTATGTTCAATTTCGTAGATTATAAGTTTCAATTTAAAAAAAAACAATACAAGATATTGTTTCTTAATTTTATTAGAAATTGAAACAAATTTTAAAAAACTGGAAAACAAAATTGTCAAATAACATTAAAGCAAGTAAATGTGTTTTATGTCTTAAAATTCTTTAGACTATTTATAAATAGCTAATACAGTCTTACAAAATTAAAATTATGACACTGTAGAATATTTTCAGAAATTGTAGCAAAGTTAAATAAGCTACCATTTTAGTAATCAAGAAATTTACAAAATTTGAATTAAAATCGGAGATTTGTTTATAAAATTCGCATATGTAACGAAAGTAAAACAAATTTTCAATTTCTCAGATTAAAATTATGAATAAAAAAAAGACATTGTTCATTCACTTAAAGAAAAATAACAAATTATCTTTTTTCACAACGACATTTATTTCGCTAAATGTACATTTCAACCACTACGTGGTCATCTTTAGTAGACATTTGTACTGAAGATGAACACGTTGTGGTTGAAATGTACATTGAGCGAAATAAATGTCGTTGTGAAAAGGGATAATTTGCTATTTTTCTTTAGGTGTTAATATGTCACAAGCTCCAACCGATTATTTTATTGTTCATTCATTTTATTAGAAATTGAAGCAAATTTTAGAAAACCTAAAAAAAAAGTGTCAAATAACATTGAAGCAACTAAATGTGTTTTTATGTCTAAAAATTCGTTAGGGTATACCTACACGAAAATTATGCCAATTTCAAATCATTTACAAAAAGTATCTAAAAAGTACAACAGAGAGTTGCAATTAAAACTGTGTGCGTAATTGCCATAGAAATTGTAGCAACTTATTAATTATTAAAAACATACAACTAGAAAATAAAACTTTCAATGGTGAGTAAATAATAATATAAATTATAAACCTCAACAAATCTTTAAATTTCATTATTTATGTTATTCATCTCAAACTTTTGGTTTTTGATAATATTTTGATATTATATAGGGTCTCCTAAAAACGCCTCAAGCCATAACTCCTTTAGTTATTGGTTGATTTCGAAAATACAGAAACAAATTAAATGGCTCCACTTGTTTTACACAGCCGTAATTTCATTTCAGCAAAAGGCAACTATTTTATTTCAATGCTTATGTATATTGTCTTATTTATTTTCTGGTAGAGATTATTTTTCTAAATCGAAAAACAGAACAAAATATAATGTTTATTAACATAAAGTTGTTATTTTATGAGATTATCTCAAATCCTGGCAGAATTCAAATATAAACTAATGAAATTTTGAAAAAAAGTTCATGGTATCAAGGAAAAGCAAAATGAATCAATACCGAACAAGTCAGTTGGGAAACTTCGAAAACTTAATGAGGCCACCACTAAAAAGAGGCCATCATTTTGTTTCTTTTTGCAAAATCAACTTTCATTTCAGCGATAGTCATTTTTTTTTTCAAATGGTTACGTATAGTTTCTTTTTTTTTTGTCTGGTAAAGATTATTTTACTGAATGCAAAGATGTCCAACAAGTTTGTTTTGATGAAATATTCATTACAGAAAAATAAATAAATAAGGACCAATTAAAAAAACAACTTTATGTTAATAAATGTTTAATTTTGTTTAGCGATTTGGGGTGATTTTGGTCACAGGTGATTATTTTACGCACTTGTGCTAAAAGTATCACTTTTACGCACTTGTGCTAAAAAGTATCACTTTACGCACTCGTGCTAAAACGTATCACTTTATGCACTGTTCACGGTGCGTAAAAACCTAGTATACGCATTGTCGTTGACAAAGAAAATTATGAAAATGATTAAAAATAAGTAATGAAAATACATTTTTATCTGAGACCCAAATGAATGTGCAATTTATTATTTTTTGGCAATTCAACATTTTCTGTAGTCTAAATAGGTACTATTTTCAGTCCATAGAAGTCCATTCCAGGAATTACAAATGAACCGAGAACACGGCATTTAAAGAATTTCCCAACTTCACCTCCATCTCAACCTCCTACGTAGAAATCATTAACAGTTCCACAATTCCGGCGATTTACATACGTACACACAAACTGTGAATCATACCCCATTTAACACATCCACTTCTCCTAATTGACAATTCCTGTTTCATTCAAGAGTCCATCGCACGACAATAAAATCCCAATAACGAATAGGACGGTGCCGTATTAGCATCCGTGGTGCATGAAAACGACGAAATTTGAATAATTAATTTTCAATTTTCAAGCGGCGGCAATTAAACTCCAGCGGTTATAAACGTCAATAATGCACGATTTACATTTTGAGTCGACGGCCGGGAAATTCGAATTCCTGCTGTGATTAGTCATCGTGGTGGATCGGGCGAGTTAACGTTTGCAGGAATAATGTCGGCCGATGGAATTTCACAGTGTGCTCTGTTCGAAAACACGCACTAACGATTGCCATTCGATACTTTGAATGAGTATGCGACTGCGAACATGGCCGATAAATTAGCAGTGAAATTTCAATAACAATTAACCGGGAAAGCGCAGCACAGGTTTTTTTATTGTGATAAAGCAGACAGTTATTTGCAGCATAAATAAGTGGAATTATATTTTATGGTGGCGTCATTTGTGAGGATCAATTACGAACAATCCGTGCCAATATCAGTTAGGATTTTAATAACGTTAATAATAATAATAATAATAATAATATTATTAATAATAATAATAATAATAATAATAATAATAATAATAATAATAATAATAATAATAATAATAATAATAATAATAACTCTTTCTTCCCATAAAACATATATACATGTATACGAATTAAAAGGAAGAATATGAATGAAATAATTGATTTTTGATGCCTGGTGAACAACTCTTTCGCTCTGAAGGTTAAATTGTCATTGAAATTGTCTAAATTCGCTCTGAATATGTCAAGTCTATTGCATGTTAATGATGGCAGTAATTGATTTAAATTAAACAAAAATGAAATAAGTCAAAGGGGTAATCAAGCATTACCTACTTTAAAGCATGATAACTCTAGAGTTATTTTTTTATTTATGAGGCTAGTGCCACATTAGTAAGTCGTCATTACATTATTGTCATTAGTTGTCATTTTTCTGTATAGATCATCCATTATAGATATGAATTGTCAAATTCAAGGTCGGCCAAAATGTCACATTGTATAATAATTTTGACAGTGTACTTGTAAAAAACTAGTGACACATATGTCATTGATGTCAACATGTGTGTTGAGGTTATGAGTACTCAATGAACAATCATATTAATTTGGCCCATGGCACTTTGACAATTCATATCTATAATGGATGATCTGCATGTAAGTATGTATCGTTCGTGTGACTGTAAAATTTGAGCTGGAGTATCACATCTTGAATTGTCTAAAACTGAATTTTTCTATGCAACTGGTAGCAATAACGAGCAATTGTTTTGCCTTAACTAGACAGAGTAGACGGAATATTTTGTATTGCTAGAATTTTCTTACATTTGTTGTACTTTCTTAATGTTTGAAAAAACTTATGCGAATTGTTGCATATTTGCGACTGGTTTCAATCTTTGCCGGTCGCAAATTATATACAACAAAATTATAATATCCCTCACCTTAATATGAGGATCAACCATAACATGTTGTATTGTATGGTTGATTTTAACTCAGCCATTAAATTATAACATTTAATTTATATTTAAAAAGCACTACAAAATTATATTGTATAGTGCTTTTTATATATAACTTAAATGTTATAATTTAATGGGTGAGTTAAAACAAACAATACAATACAAAATGTTATTGAATGTTTATATTCTAAGTATTAGTCACGCGAGGCAAAGTTGTTTGCCTCCCGTGCGAGGAAAAGTAGAACTTTCCACCCTCGTATGATGGACGAAAGTGCCCTTTCTATTAAAGGACTAGAAAAATATAATTTTTCTACTCCCTTAATAGAAAGTAGGCCAGCTAATTGTGGTACATGTACTTAGCACGCCAGAACTACGAAAAGATTCCCCAAAAGACGAAACCTTGAACAGCTACATACACCGTTGCAAAGAATGTATTTACATTTATTTTAGTCAGCTCAAAACGTTCAACATAATTTCCTACGAACCACACACCCGGTTTTACTCTTTTTATTTATAAAAATTCGTACGTTCCTTGTATACTTTGATGTTTAACAATATACTTATTCTAAATATTATATTTTGACATTTGGTTTCTTAATTGTCATGCACAAGAAAATACAATATTTACGCAAAACACTGTGAAAGGTCGTAGAAAAAATCATATGTATTACTCGGGAACAAAGTGCCATTTCACCTCTTAGATTTTATAAATATCCGGTGTAGGAAATGATACACTTTGCTCCCTTGTAACACAAATAGCTATTTTCTACTTTTGATATAAATGTAAAATATAAACTGCACCCAAAGAGATTTTGGACTTTTTCAAAGGAACAGGAACAGGACTCATGGATAAAGCAGAGTTCACAGGGGAAAGCACAAAAGGACTACAGAGGCCAAAGTGCTGAGAGGCTTTAGGGAAACTACCCAAGAGGAAAATAATATATATATATAAACTGAAATACTATTAAATTCATATTTTCTGTGCATAAATAGCTGTTTGTCAGTAAAATAATACAGGAAGCAACATTTTTCTACATACAAAATAATGAAATACATATGGTACGTACATCAATCATCATCTTCATTTTAATTGTTTTATTTGATATATTTATTCGTTTAAACTTCTATTTCTACAAAATTTACATGGATATGTAAAGCTGGTATGTTTATCAGTCACAATGTTTTTTAAAGAAGAAAATGATCCTTCTACATCGCAACAAGTAGTGGGAGAAAATTTAAATATGGGATCATAAACCAGTTGTTTATTGTTGTAAAACCAATGATTACTACCTATTGAAACTTTCCAATTTAAAAAACTTTAATTTTAAAAAAATAGTCAGTGGAAAATTTTGATGTTAAGTTTATATTTTGGGTATGGAATTTTTGATCAGTCATCTAAATGACAGAATTTTTAATGATGACTGGCTAGAAGAGTTTATTCGAAAAGTGAAATTGACATTGACATTCAACTTCTAAAATCTTATGGTCCAGTTATACGATCGTGGATTATCTATTGAAACTTTACCTATTACTTCTACTACCTATTGAAACTTTTCAATTTAAAAAACATTAATTTAAAAAAAATATAGTCAGTGGTAACTTTGATGTTAAGTTTCTATTTTGGGTATGGAATTTTTGATCCGTCATCTAAATGACAGAATTTTTAATGATGACTGGCCAGAAGAGTTTATTCGAAAAGTGAAATTGACATTGACATTCAACTTCTAAAATCTTATGGTCCAGTTATACGATCGTGGATTATCTATTGAAACTTTACCTATTACTTCTACTACCTATTGAAACTTTTCAATTTAAAAAACTTTAATTTAAAAAAAATAGTCAGTGGTAACTTTGATGTTAAGTTTCTATTTTGGGTATGGAATTTTTGATCAGTCATCTAAATGACAGAATTTTTAATGATGACTGGCCAGAAGAGTTTATTCGAAAAGTAAAATTGACATTGACATTCAACTTCTAAAATCTTATGGTCCAGTTATACGATCGTGGATTATCTATTGAAACTTTACCTATCTATTGAAACTTTTCAATTTAAAAAACTTTAATTTAAAAAAAATAGTCAGTGGTAATTTTGATGTTAAGTTTCTATTTTGGGTATGGAATTTTTGATCAGTCATCTAATTGACAGAATTTTTAATGATGACTGGCCAGAAGAGTTTATTCGAAAAGTGAAATTGACACTGACATTCAACTTCTAAAATCTTATGGTCCAGTTATACGATCGTGGATTATCTATGATAGTGGTTCAGTTTCTAAGTATACCATTGTATTAACAATTATATCCTAGGTAACTGAACCATGGTCAAGGATGATCCACGATCGTACAACTGGCCTAAATATTCGTCGATCCTGATTTGTCCTCATAAATATAAATTTTACATATGTGATTTTTAATCATCTAAATAATACTAGAATTTCTAAAGATGATTTTACATAAATGATAATTGCAAAACTGAAATTGATGATTCAAATTCTGCCAGGCGAAAAAATGTCAGTCATAAACTTTTATTTCAAGTTTAAATATTGGGGAATAGAATCTTTGATGGGTCATCTGAATACCACGATTTTCAATGATGACTACCCATTGCAACTTTCCAATTTTGAAAACAGTAATCATTCGTCGATCATGATTTGTCATCATAATCTCTCCTAAATACCTTAATTTCAAATGATGACTACCCATGTAGAATTTGAAAACTGAAATGAATGATTCTAAATCTGTCATTTGAAAATATTGCCAGTCATATTCTTTGATCTTAAATTTCAAATTTTGGGTATGAAGTTTTTGATCAATCATCTGAATATCAGAACGCTAATGATGACTGCACATGCCGAAATGAGAATTTGAAAAGTGAAATTGATTAAAATTCTTTCAGGTGAAAAAAATTGTCTATCATTTTCAATTTTAAATTTTAATTTTGGGGAATGGAATTTCTGATGGGTCATCTGAAATCTGTCATCTGATGGGTCATCTGCGCAAAAATGCACAGATTTTTAATGATGATTAACATTGCAACTTTGCAATTTAGAAAACAAAGTTAAAATCAGTCGTCTGAGTACTTAAGAAATTTCTCAAGATGATTTCTCAAGTGGTAATGTGAATTTTAATAGTGATATTAATAATTCAAAATCTGGCATGTCAAAAAAAATTGTGCAGTCATAATCGTTGAGTTATAATTTGAAAAATAAAATTAATGATTCTAAATATGTCATTTAAAAAAATTGTAGCCATAATCTTGGATATTAAATTTAAATTTTGGGTATGAAGTTTTTGATCAATCATTGAAATACCAGAATTCTATTGTTGACTGCACATATATAAATGTGAATTTTAAAACTGAAATTCACGATTCAAAATTTGTTATTTGAAAAAATTATTAGTCATAATCGTCATTTTTAATGATGACTGTAATTCAGAAATGTGATTTCAAAAAGTGAAATAGATGATTCAATTCCTAAAACTTTAAACATTCATCAGTAATGATTTGTCATGATAAATATATTTTTTTAGTATACAATATTTAGTGCTGATTTTTAATCAGTCATATGAATAGCAGATTTTTTTAATGTCGACTACCCATATAGAAATATGAATTGATGATTCAATATATGACAGCTTATATAATAATTCATTCGTCTCTTCGTGAACGAAAGAACGTATTAGATTTCCTTATCGAGTGCGACGCTCACATGAATTTCGTATAACCATTAGGATGTTTCCCCATCCAATATGCGGCTATATGTTATTATATTATTTATGCATATTGGATCGGGTCAAAGGTTGCGTGTGGGTGGTAAAACTGACCTTGCAGCCCTCGCAGGTGAAGGCACCAAAGTGGAAGCCGGCCGCTGGCTCTCCGCACACCTTGCATTGCTGGTTCATCTGCAACAAACCAAACAGACATTAACCCACAGTCTCGGGCCATAAACTCCAATAAATTTCCGCTTTTTTATGGGAAACCGTGGCGAGAATAAACATCTTTGTTTATGCGAGATTGTTATTAAGGGGCGTTATAATGGCGGAGCGCGCGTTAATTGCGCCCATTAAACCGTGCATTTATATTGATACATAATTGTATTGTGCATAAAAATAATATATTAAATAATAATTAATAACAAATAATAAAATTTGTATTAAATAAGTGTATTAATGAAGGTTTGTGCTGGACGCGGATGCGCCCAATAGTGTGCACTTAGCGCACTTGCATCACATTTATGCATGCACACGTTCATCTCTGCGTCGTTCACCTTTGCTTTCGAGTTGTTTTTCTTCGCCTCATAATATCCGAGAGCCTTCAACGAATTAGCATTTACCATTTTTACCCGATTGTATTTATACACACACACATATTAGCAGTGAGTAATAATTACGGGCTGCATTTGTTGCTATCAGTGATATATTGCATAATGCCACAGTTTACCGTTATTAATATTTTGAATAGACTGCGGATACTTTTTAGATGTACCAAGCGTGCAATAAATTATATATATATATATATATATATATATATATATATATATATATATATATATATATACATATATATGCACATAATGCACTTCGCATTACATATCTTTACAAGGATTTCTGCACTTGTATTTATTGCGCATAAAACTGCATGGGCCGAAAACAAACGCCTGTAATTTATGTTGCGGATAAAAGTTGGATCATCTTTTAAATCTATTTTCCGCGTGCATTAACATATTTCACATTTAAATGGTGCTTTACATCGAGATACGCATCTGACATTACATTTCTTGAGATGTAGTGCTTATTCCTGTAATAAATTTTATTTCATAATGGCTCCAGGCCTACTCTAGGCATGAAGTAGTATTGACTATGTCAGTAATAGTAAAGCAAAATAATGTTAAAAATTATAATAACATGAAAATTAATATATTATTCACTTTTTCATCATTAGACCACCATTACTTACAAATTATTATATTTTTTAACTAGAACAACCTAAAATGTGTACCAGAGATAAAAAAATGTTGCTTAACTATTCATACCGTCGTGGTTTTTTTGTTTTTTTTTTATATTTACAACACAAGTTTAATTATTTCTATCTGAATTTAAAATTGCTAAATCGTAAACTGGAAGACATATTTGTATTTACAATACAATTTTAATTAAAACCATTTTAAACCAAATTTTATAGTTCAAATGAGTTCAAATCTCTGATAAATTTGATATTATGATGATATCTTAGAATTTTTTAATATTTTTATTCTATCTTTTGAAAGTTTTTCAATCTCAATAATTTCTCTGCATTTGAAGATTTTCAAAATCTTTATGAAATGATGTTTTATGATTTATGATTATGATGTAACTTCATCCCTTTTTGTTGAACTTGATAACAGTTTGGCATTTTTATCGTTTTAACTTTCTGATTGATTTTCTATTTCTGGAGTTTCTGGCAGCATCTTCGCGTCTTCTGCAGTTTTTTGTTTTTGATATTGCGCTTTCAAACTATTTTTCGTTTAATTAGAAACTGACTTGATGAAATTTTCACAAAATTTTGCAAACACTTCTAATATATATTTATAAAAGTTTCGTGGAAAGTTTCAATTCTTTCATTTCATAAAATTTTCTGCAATTCGCATAGTTTTTTTGCTATTTAAATGTCTGCTATTATTATTACAATTCTAGGTGCAGATTTTCATATCATTTATGAATATACAGGGTGGTCACTTTTACGACGCCCACCATTAGGATCTATTAAACGGAAATATATACAGAGTTGGTCAAATGGGATAAAAGTTTCTCATTTTTGTGCCTTTCAATATAATGAAACGAAATCCGGGATATCTTGCACAGTTCCTGAAATATCGCTGAAAAACTGCAGGTTCCTTTTCCTTTTATAACTTTTTTACTTTTGAAGGAAATTTTACGAAACTTGGCACTCTTACATTTTTCGACGTGAGCTTTCTGATGATAGTGCCACACATTTACTACGCCAACTAGATGCCGAAATTTTCATAGTCAACTTTTGATTTTCCTATGGCCGCAATATTGGATTTTAATAGCATCCAAAAGAGCGAAAAATTCCGATTTCATCCATGTATAACACCCATTCTGACATTATTTTCCACCAAAAATCAATCATTTAAAAATTTGTTGCAAAAATAAAACTGTAGACAGCTCTAAAAATCAAGTTGCCATGGAATAACAAATTAACATTTTGACATTTCTTCATACAACGAAAATAACTTCTAAGTAATTTTATTGTGTATAAAGTGCAAAAAAGGAGATACTATCTTTGATTAGTAAAAATGGCAAGATATTATCCTCAACATTAAAAAATTGACATGTACAATCTTTATGTAAAAAATTATAGAAATGTGACAGTCACATCTAGAATGTATGGTGAATGAAATAAATTTTACAAAACTTGGCACGCCTACATTTTTCGACGTGAGCATTCTGATGACAGTACTAAACATTTTTAGCGCCAACTAGATGCCCAAATTTTCATAGTCAACTTTGATTTTCTTATGGCCGCAATATTGGATTTTAATAGCGTTCAAAAGAGCGAAAAATTCCAATGTCAACCATGTATTACACATGGGTAATCTGATATTATTTTCCACCAAAAATCGGTAATTTAAAAAATTTCTTGTAGAAATCAAACTGCTGTGCACTGTGCTCAAAAAGGAGATATTATCTTTGATTAGTAAACATGGCAAGATATTATCATCAACATGAAAAAATTGATATGTACAATTTCTATAATGTAATATCTCACATTATATTTCGCTGGCCGAAATTGCAAATCATAAATCATATTGTACTCATTAAATAATCTGATCAAATACCATTCTTGAATTAAAATTTAGGATATTTAATTATTGCCATTTTTACTAATCAAAGATATTATGTCCTTTTTTGCACTTTATACACAATAAAATTACTCAAAAGTTATTTTCTTTGTATGAAGAAATGTGAAATTTGTTATTATAATAATAATAATGAATATTTATTAGCAAAAAACGCAAATTTCAACAAAACAACAAAATAAAACACACAAATAGCAACTACAATTTTCATATTAACATATATTTTATTCTATTTACTACATCTACTATTTTCTATTTACAGTCAATCAATTTTAACACATATTCCCTCACATGAGATTGAAACTTATGAAAATTTATCTCATTTTTTATGTGACAGGGCATGTTGTTATACAGCTTAAGTCCTCTCGAGAAAACCGATTTTTCTGTTCTGTACCTATCAACATAAAAATGGGACTTCTTTCTGCCTTGTCTCATGGCCATGAACATCGTATACATATTTATGTTTTAATACCAAGTTTTCAGGCATATTTCCTATTTTCATATTGTGTATGAAAATAAGAGCCTTTTACGTGACTCTCTGTTTTACATTCATGAAATTTAAAATTATGAGCATATCCTTTATATGTGTAAATTTATTGACTTTTAATACTATACGCATTGCTTTGTTCTGAATAAGTTGAATTTCACCTATGTCACCTTTTTTATTAGTTGTTTATATAATAAAACGCACACATTCATGTTTAAATCCTTTCTCAGACGACCGAGAAGATAGTTTTTTTGTTTACATTTTATTCAATATATATCACCAGTGGCTTCTAATATTTAACTTATTATCTAATATCACGCCCAGGTATTTTATCTCTTTGACAACCTCAATAGCAATGTCATTAATTTTTATTTCAGCACTTCCATCGATTAGATTACTTGATAAAATCATACATTTAGTTTTTCTAATATTTATACAAAGACTATTTACACATAACCACTCATATATTCTCCCTAGGTCCTCATTAATTTTTCTGCACATCGTTCCTAGTTCATTTTTCGGCCCTGTCATAAAAAGCATAATGTCATCAGCAAACAGATGTACTTGGCAAAACTTGATTGTTTTTAAAATGTCATTAATATATATTATAAATAATAGTGGGCCTAGTACTGTTCCCTGAGGTACTTCGTACGTAGTGTCTTTTTCGATCGATAGCACGTTTTTTAATTTCACTCTTTGTTTCCGATTTTTCAGATACGAACGGAACCAGTTTAGCGCACTACCTTTGATTCCCATGTTACTTAGTTTGTCAATTAGTAACCTACGATTAATTGTTTCGAACGCACGTTTGAAATCCAAGAAAACCGCAACCACGCATTCCTTCTTATCCATACTCCTCCTCCATATATCACATATGTTTGTTAGTACTGTTTCACATGATCGACCATTTCTAAATCCTGATTGTCTGTCTGATATAATTTTAAACCGATCACAAAATCTCAATAATTGTTCCCGCACCACAATTTCCAGCAACTTTTTATACGGCCGTACGGTATTAACCGATCAAAAATTTTTGCACTTGCTTATATTTGCTATTTTGGGTATTGGTATAATTGTTGATATCTTCCATGCTTCTGGAAATTTACCTTCGATCAGTGATAAGTTTATAACATCTAAATATCTGTTCCCAATTCCTTCGAATAAGTCCCTCAGGATGTTTGCAGATATACCTTCTTCGCTTGATGCTAGCTTTGCAACCCTTATTATGCTCTTCTATAACTCTTGCATCGATACTTTGTCAAAACAGTGAAGATCTCCATTTGTTTGTATATTTTCTTCAACCCTGTTTTTAATCACCGGAATATTCGAAACGATTTCATTTACGCTGTCTATAAAAAAATCGTTGAATTTGTCAGCTATCTTTTGTTCATCCGCAACCATACTTCCATTAAATTCGATCTCGTGATTTAAACCTCTCTCATTTTCCTTACTCTGTATTACTAATTTTAGGGACTTCCACAGTTCATTTGTATTATTTATTTTTCTATTTATTTCACTCTCGTAAAAAGTTTTCTTTGCATATTTTATCTTTGTTACTATATCATTTCGCATATTTTTGTAATGTTTCCATAATTCCACATTCCTTGACATTGATGCCTGTTTGAATTTTATGTCTCTCTGTTTCATCTCTCGAGGTATCTCGTCATCCACCATTTGCAGTTTTCATATTTTTTTAGAATCAAATAGGTTTTTATTGGGCATTTATCTCTCAAATATTCTTCTATAGGTTTAATTAAATTGCTTGCTAAAACGTTTACATCCGTTGTGTTACTTTTCCACTCTGTCTCACTTAGTACATCACACATCTCCTCCTTGTTGTAGTTCTTGTAAGATCTCTTACTTATTTTTTTACAGCTATCATGTTCATTCAATTGGCTCATCTCAATCGCCAGCATAGAATGATCACTTATTTTTGGAGTGTGATATATTTTGTGTTTCATATTTTTATTATCTGTGATAATTAAATCAATAATAGTCTTACTTGTTTCTATAATCCTGGTAAAATCCTTGACTAATTGGTATTTGCCATGTCTGTAGATTATATCTTTCAGTCGATTAGCATAGTGTGTTTCTTTATGTACATCAATATTAAAATCCCCCCATAATATATTGTTAGGTGCTATGTTATTTCCATGATGTTCATTGATATAGTCTAGAAATATTCCGTCTGATTTTTGTGGTGAATGGTAAATTGTGGTTACTCTGTACTTTTCTCTATTTATTTAATTTATTTTAGTTTCAATTTCTAATGTCCACAATGCATTATCCGTATTATTATTTTTTACTACTTTATATGTAAAATCATTTTTTTATAAATACCATTACTCCACCGGTTCTTCTAATGTTTGTTACACAATTTTCAAATTTATATCCCTCTATTTCTAATTCTTTATTTGTAATTGTTTTATTGACATGAGTTTCTGCCAGGCACATTAAATCAGGTTTGTAATTCGTCATATAATTGACAATTTGCGTTTTATTGTTCAGAAACCCTTGACAGTTCAAAAAGATTATAAACTTTTTCCTTGATTGCTATTTACTATACATGATTTTCCGTGTCATTTTTTCCACAATTTTACTATAACAAGGACATTTCCTATCAATTGCTGTATGGCTAGTATCTAATTGCAAATTCAATTTTTTATTTGTGTCTATTCAATTTACGCATCTATTTACATAACTTTTACACTCTTTATTTCCGTGTTTATTGCTGCATTGGAAGCAAGCTTCTTCATTTCTGCAGTCCTTAGCAATATGGTTATATCTCGCACATTTGAAACACCTTTTTACATTTATGTGTTCATACATCTTACACATTCGCCAAGCAATCTTCATTGTTTCTAGCTCAATGATATTTTTGTATATCGATGGATCGATTTTTAAAATATTATTTATTTGGTCTTACCTCCCTCTATTTGTATATTTATGCACGATTCTTCTTTGCTATACTATTGTCTATGTCAATTAATTTGTTTTGTTTAACAATTCCTTTAATTATTATTTCATCTTCCATTTCAGTAATACTTTTTTCTGCTCCGACCATAACGATATTTGGATTGTACTGTCTGCCATCCTCTATCGTATACCTGCTTCCTCGTTCTATTATAGATTTCATTTTATTTTTCATTATAGATTTCATTTTATTTTTCGTCTCCCCTGTGTCACAACTTATTGCAATCCCTCCATCCTTTACGTTGCGAACCCTTTCTATACCTACAGCCAAATTCGCTGGTGTTATCTTGCTCCTTATTTCCTCCAGAGTTATTCTACTTTCTTGGTCCTTATTTGGCTTGACAATCAAAACTTTCTCAGTTTTCCTCTTAAGTAGGTTTTCAAAACTATTCTCGGCATTTTGTATATCGGTTTCCATTTTTCTATTTGTGCCTGTTCTATATCCATTTTTCTCTTTTAACATTTCATTTATTTTATCCGTAAGATTTTTGATTTCCCTCCGCATTTCCTGATATTCTTCTATGATTTTTTCATATTTCTCACCAATTATTTCATTAATTATTTTCCTAAGCTCCCTTTTATTAACCTTTATTTCATCTACATCGCAGCAAGTAAATTCTCGCTCGTTTATTTTATTTATATATCTTAAGTTTGTTGCACAGCTTGTGTGGAATGCACTTTCACAATTTATGCATTTTACTCCTTCTTTAACTACCTTTTTACATTTCTTGCAGATGTCTTCATTCCCCATTATATGCTACGCCACTGTGTACGCTGCCTTGCATTGAGTAGATCATGCGCACTCGATCAACTATCGAACAGCTGATTTCTCGCGGGATTTGTTTATCACTAGTTTTCGTCCATATATCCACGTCTCTCACTATTTTTCAAATTTGTTCACTACACCACTACTTACTAATGCCTTATGCGGGACCTGCTCTATTTAATACTTGTTCTGCACCTTGATATCACTATCACTGCTTCGGTTAGCATTCACGCGGTACCATAGACGTACCACTATGTATGTTACTATGTTACATCGTACATCATTTTATAAAATTTCTAAAAATTTTGATTTTTGCAACAAAGTATTAAATTATCTATTTTTGGTAGTAAATAATGTCAGATTATCCATGTGTTATACATGGTTGAAATCGGAATTTTTCGCTCATTTGAATGCCATTAAAATCGAATATTGCGACCATAAGAAAATCAAAAATTGACTATAAAAATTTAGGCATCTAGTTGGCGCAGAAAATGTTGGGCATTGTGATCAGAAAACTGACGTCAAAAATATAAGAGTGCCAAGTTTCGTAAAATTTCCTTCAAAAGTAAAATAGTTATAAAAGGAAAAGGAAAGAGCACTTTCTCAGTTTTTCAGCGATATTTCATGAACTGTGCAAGATATCCCGGATTTCGTTTCAGTATATTGAAAGGCACAAAAATGAGAAACTTTTATCCCATTTGGCCAACTCTGTATATATTTCCGTTTAATAGATCCTAATGGAGGGCGTTGTAAAAGTGACCACCTTGTATATCTAACAATCAAGTTCAAAAATCGAAGCCAATATTTTTTTTCATGTAGATTTTCCAACCTTGTGAATTCGTCTTGCGTTGAAACAATTACCGGGGAAATTTATAGTCGTTGCAAATTGGAGCAACGTGACATATTTTTCACGCGCATGAAAATGGTTTTATTGTAAAATTAGCATCGCCAAATGGTGTTGTACTCTATACGCAGCAATTAATCTACTTAAACGGTAGTAATAGATACCAGTTTATTATAAAAAAGGCAATTTGAGCGGGAGCCACGAGAAATGAAGAGTCATATAATTGCAATAATTATATATTGTACCACATATAATTTCGAGGCAACAGCCATTTGAGTTTCAATTATTTGCCATTTAATCAGGTTCTGTGACTAAAACCAACTGTAGCATCCGCTCGGGCGAAATTAATTAAGCCATTTAACGAAATTAAGTACGGCCATTATGTTGACAAAAAATCAAGCGCCTCGCCACGGAACGGCTATTAAGCCTCCTTTTTTTTGGCGAGCGGGAAACGAAGAAAATTAAGAATGCCAATTACTAACGGTCATTTCTAGGAGACGTCCGATATTAGATACAATTCATTGGCGATAAGACAGCGCTGAAACGGCCGTTGCAGGAATGTGGCTGTGTACGTATGGTGATCGTGGCCATAATTTTTACAATTATTTTACAGAGCGCGGATCGTTCCTTTATATCAAAGCATAATATCATTAATGAAAGTAAACGTATAAGTCGAATTGTTTAGCAGAAAACGCTTGTAATGGTCGTTGTTTCTGTTACAACACTAGAGTCCTTTCAATATTTGATTGATGCATGTAATTGCTTTTGATTACGGTTAATTAGCGAGCTGGAATACATTCTAAATATTCCGTGCCTGTACGTGAAACGGGAATGAATTGAAAATGCAAATGATGGTAGCTTGTAAATGACTTAATAGTAATAGTGTGGATGTGTTGCTTTAATGAAAGCCGTTTCCGATTCTAATTTCTGTGATCCCGTGTGTCTTAATATTTATGTTATAAAATTAACACCCAGCGCATAAATACACGGGCAGGCATGAACTTTATACATTATATACTTCATAATATGTAATAGAGGCACTCATGTACAGCTTAACTCATATCCGTTCATAACATGTAATATATTTGTAACGTTACACCTGCATACGTCGCCTATAAATTTATTGCACACGCACGTTGTAACATTATAGCATGCTTTTAGCGAAATGTCACAGAGACGGACGATTAGGACAAATCGCACTATTTGCTTTGATAAACGGCCACAATTTCATGGATTTATTTGTGCGCCGGACTGTACGGGCGGATTTTTGCCGTACACAGCGGCTGCACGACCTGCTAGATGCGCCAGATAAACGAATCATTAAGGTTAATACTGAATTAAATATCAACGGATATAATTCATATTTTCAGCGGCGCGTACGACAACCGAGAGGCAATCAATTAGCCATTCAGGACCGAATTACATTTCAACAATTACCGCATAATAAATCACCGCTCGCAAATTATTTAAATCGGGGCCCGGGCAGAGTGCCGTTAGCCACAAATCAAAGATGTGTCCGGGCGTAAATGAATTGAACGTTATTAAATTATTTGTACGCAATTAGTGTGAACGGCGAGTTGAGAAATGGTTTGGCGATTCATTACAGAGCGAGCGCTATGGAATTGCCCCTAATTTATTCACAGCTTGATTTTATTCATCGATAGTTGTAAACCTTTGCACAAGAGAAAGCATGATCTATTTACGACATGGCTTGTAGCTTTGATGTTACCAATTTTATTGTACCAATGGACTGGCAATATCGATTGGCAATAATATTTAAACTCGTCGATTGGCGAGACCTGAACCCCGCTGATAATCGAAAAATGTAATAGCCAATCTATACATGTCTAATTCAAACATTAGCGCTTACATTAGAGTATATCGTTGGTGTATAATAAGTAGACGACTGGCCCTAACACACTGCCCTGTGGCACACCTGCCTTTATTTCATTTAGTTCAGAGTAAGCATCTTCCTGCTTAATTCTAAAACCTCTATTTAACATGTATGATTCTAGTAATTGTGTATACGGTCTGGGCAGAAGTTTTCTTAATTTGTATTTAAGCCCCTCGTGCCACACTTTGTCAAACGCTTGCGCTACATCAAGAAAGATAGTAGAGCAAACTTTTCTTTCTTCGAATGATTTTTCAATTACGTCTGTTATTCTATGGACTTGAACTATAGTTGAATGAGATTCTCTGAAACTAACTAGTATTATGTTTTTGCCTTCGATAATTGGTTTTATTCTTCTAAGGAGTAATTTTTCAAACAGTTGTGAGATTACAGGTAATAACGAGAATGGTCTCTAAGAAGAAATTTCATTTGGTGGTTTTCCAGGTTTACGAATCATTATCACTTCTGCTACTTTCCATATCTTAGGTACATATTTTAATCTTAAAGATGCATTAATAAGATTTGTAAATTTTACGATTGCTTTACGAGGTAGTTGTTTGAGAATTTCGCCAGTAATTAAGTGAAATCCTGGAGCTTTCTTAGTGTTAATGTTTTTTTTCTATTGTAATTTCGTTAGGGGTAGAGAGTCTTATTTCACCTTCTTCCTGGGTAATATTTTCCCAGTCTAGAATGGCTTCACCCTCATTCGGTTGGAGAGTCCTTTCAAGATATTCGGCAAATCTATTAGCCTTTTAATTATTGCTTTTGCATATGTCCCATCTGCACTTCGAATTGGAGAATTCTGCAAGATTGGTCTCTTAAGTCTCATAGTAGCTTTCCAACGTAAATAATCAGTTTAACTGTCATTTGATAATCCAATTAGATATTCACTAATAAAGTCATTTTTAATTTTTTTAATCTCTCTTTTGAGTTGTTATGTTGCGTTATTTACTCTAGTTTTATCTGCTGGGCGGCTAGTTTGATGCCAGGTTCTTCTGAGTCTTCTCTTTTCGGAAATAAGGGTTCGAATTTGTATGGGGTAATTATTACCTTTTGTTCGTGGAGTAATAATAGGGGTTATCCCAAGTAGCTTGTTGGATATTATCAACATTTTTTTCCGCTTCATTCTGTAGCTGGTCTTCGTTTCTTATTGAGGATGATAAGTTGATGGTGTCAATAAGTTGAAGTTTAAAGCCATGCCAATCAGTTAATCTGTTAGTCAATCTAGCAGATATTTCCTTTTGAATACTACTATCGCTTAAGGTGAGGACAATCGAAGAATGCTCAGAGTTCATTTCCCAAGCCTCACCTAAGAAATTAGGTTACAATAGCAATTTTGTATAGCAATGTCAAATTGCTTGTACTAGATTTATATGACCATCACTGTACATAAAAATAATAAAAAAAAGTTAATTGAACAAGTCACGAGGTGACAAAATTGAAAAATTATATACAATATATGTCAGTTAAGTGCTCAATTTATGTCTAATTCAACTCTCTTACGGTATATTAAATAATACATCTAAAACACATTGAAAATATTGCAAAAAACATCAACAATCGCAGAAAATGTATGCAGAATGCAGAAAATCGCATAAGAACATTTTACAGCAATTACAGAAAATTTAGGTAAACTGTCGAAAATGTATTGAAAATATTGCAGAAAACATTATACAGTCGCAGGAAATGCATGTAGATTGCTGAAAATTTTATATATTTTTTAATTTATTATCAGAAATTACAACAAAAATCTCTTGAAAATAAAATACTGTAAGTTTCATAATCTTATCAAACTTTGAATGATAGTGGGATAAAAACATGAATTAAAATTTGCGAAATTTTATTGTAATTTACAAATTTTGCAAATAGAAAGCCTATGATAATTTCAAAAGTCACCATAAGTTTCTAAAAAGATGCCCAATTATCTACAAATTGTATTCAATAGACTCCTAATAGATCTAAAACGACGTAAATCAATGTGTACCTAAAAAATCCATAAACTGCACAAAATGTATGTCGATTGTGGAAAATTTGTTAAGAACTTCAGATTTTTCAGGAAGAATTTTGGTGTAAGACAATTTTATGTCGCCATAAGTTTCTGAAAAGTTAGTTAATTACCTCAAAATTATATTAAATAATTTGTCACCACATGAAACAATAGATACAATACTTCAACTACAGCTTAGTACTAGTAGTAAGTAATAGTACTTACTTCTTACTTGAACTGCATTACATATCTAGTGAGTACTTCAAATGCAGTTACCTAATTCAACAAGAAAATAGTAGAACGCAGAAATATTTCAACTTGAAAATACTTAAATTAGAAAATACTTCAACACGAAATAACTTCGACTAGACATAATTTAAACTTGTAATAACCCGACCTAACCTAACCTATCCAAACCAAACCAAACCCAACCTAACCTAACCTAACCTAACCTGACCTAACCTAACCTAAAGCAAGATGAAGTCATTTCGAGTACAAATTTTCGTATATATGTTGCTAATTAATTTGACAATACATATAAAACATCTAATAAAGGTGTAATAAAATTTATAAGAAGAATGAAGGACTTTTGTTCAAATTACAGAAATTTATATATATTTAGAAAATATATTGAAAATATTGCAGAAAATATATTCAGATTGCAGAAAATTTAATATAAACAACAGAAGTTACGTAAATACTAAAAACCATTTAAATTAAAATATTATAGTTCCAGAAATGTTTCTGAAACTGAAGAAACAAAAATAGATTATAATATTCAAATATTCAAAAAAATATACAATACAGTACTGTTACGTTAATACTAAAGACCATTTAAATTAAAAAGTTAAAGTTTCAGAAATGTTTCAGAAACTGAAGAAACAAAAAAATATATAATATTCAAATATTCAAAAAACTTTACAATACAGTACTGTTTTAATTAAAATGTTTACTGTCAATTTTTTTATAATTTTTACGAAAACTATGAATAATGGTGTCGAATTTTCAATATTGACTTATTGTCGTAAATAAAATGAATAATCACTGTCAAATTTTCCATTGTTTCTTACAGGGTATCCATTGTTTGTGGATTATTGTGCTTAAATTTCAAGGATACTGTAATCATTGTAATGGCTATTATCCTAATTAAAATACTACTATCCAATATTCAGCTATTTTTATAATTTCTCAATATGTTGTGCCATAATTTCAATGATTTTCTCAAAATGTTCAGGATCAATTTTTATTAATTTGTCTGTATTGCATTTTAATAATGATTCTGTAAAAAGTATAATAATAATAACATAAATTCTTACTGTAAAAACAAAATTTTAATAATGTTGAAATTCATCGTGCCATAAATTTTATGATTTTCTCAGAATTTTAGGTTCTTGTATATTATTGAGTAATGCTGTAATATTATAACTCCTGTCAAATTTTTAACTATTTCTATAAATTTGACTGATTGCATTTTAATAATGATTCAAAAGTACTATCATAACTAAAATACTATTTGTCTAAAGTTCAATAATTATATCTACAAGCTTTAAATTTTTATATCAAAATCTCAAATTTTCTGCAAATTTTCAATTGTTCTGACAAATTTTCAATTTATTGTGCCTAAATTTAACGGATTCTGCCAGCATTTTAATGGATACGGTCATAATAAAAATGCTTACTATCCAAGTTTTAACTAAGTATCTACTTAAAAAAAAATCAAAAATTTCAAAAGTGTCCAATTTGTTGTGCGAAAATTTCAACAAAATTCTCAGAATTTTATGTTGTAATGAGTACTTTCCTATCAATGAACTAACTGTAATTTGTTTTTTTGTGTAAAATTATAGTGTTTATGATTCTGTAAAAAAAATATAATTATTAACATAAATAAAAGTCTTACTGTCAAAATTTCTATTATTTTTACTAAAATTATCAAAGACGGTGAGACATTTCAATGATGACGAAGTGTCATAGTTATAGTCAAATTATCAATAATTTTTCACAAGACTTCCATTGTTTAAACAATTCAATTAGTTTGCTTAATTTCAGTTATTTTGAAATTTCTATTATTTTTACTAAAATTATCAAAGACGGTGAGGCATTTCAATGATGACGTAGTGTCATAATTATTGTCAAATTATCAATAATTTCCCACAAGATTTCCATTGTTTAAAAAAATCAATTAGTTGGCATAATTTCAGTTGTTTTGAACAATTGAACAATTTTAATTGTTTTTCATTGTTTTTTTTTTCAAAAAGCTCTGATTCTGACAGAATTAGAATGGTTACTATCTTAATTAATATGTTTACTAAATTTTCAACTATTTTATCAATTTTTCAATTAATTGTGCCAAAATTTCAATGATTTTCTCAGAATTTTGCGTAAGAATTTTATTTTTTAATGAGTAGGTCCTTATCATAAAGAACACATACACATTACAAATACCTACTGTGAATTTTTTTTTATTGTAGTGTCAATAATTGTGTCCAAGCTTAATGAGTATTATTGTAATTAAGGTGCTTACTGTCAAAATTTGTATTATTTTTATTAAAATTATCAATTATGGTATGACATTTCCAATGATAATGATAATAATCTGAATAATTGCTGTCAAATTTTCAATTATTTCTCACAAAATTTCATTATTTTTATCAAAATTTCAATATTCTGACATATTTTCCAGATGCCTTAATTTTATGGGTTCTGTCAGAATGTTAAAGCGTACTATCATAATTAAAATGCTTACTATCCAATTTTCAACTATGGAAATTTCGATGCATCGAGTCTCGCATATTATTTATATTCATTGTCAAAAATTGTTGACACTTTGTACATTTCATTGTCAGTTTTTACTATTATTAATATTGTTATTCATATTCATATTATATTCATATATATATATATATATATATATATATATATATATATATATATATATATATATATATATATATATATATATAGAATAGAATAGAATAGGCGCTAGCAAAGCCCGACGCACTGTTGCAGGACCCTGTATACAAAGCCAATTACATTGTTTGTTGTGGATGTGGTCGTCAGGATATTAAAACAGGCAATACAGTCAGTAAATATTATTATTAACAATATATAAATTGTGCAGGCTCAATTACTTGAACTACTTAAAATATTACTTTTCATCAAAAATTTTCATAATTATGTTCAAAAATTTTTTGAAAACATTCATAAATTTCGTTTTACCTACTGATTAAATTAGTCCAATAATTCGGAAGTGAGGAGAATAAATTTTTGAAAATCTTTGTAACCGTAATCCTAAGAATCCTTTCATGAAATTACGTGAAATGCAATGATTACTTTTTTTAAAACAATAATTGCAATCATTTAATTTTGTACTGGAGAACTGTGAACAAGTTTTTATCTTCAAAAGAAAGTTTTAATGTACTTATCAAACTTTCTTTTGAAGATAAAAACTTGTTCACAGTTCTCCAGTACAAAATTAAACGATTGCAATTATTGTTTTGTGTACGTTCAAATTCGGTTTTGATGAGTGCTTTCCAGTTTAAAATGAAATCATTACAGATATAGTCGAAATAGTGATTTTTGGAATAAATCGTAACCCGACATGTTTCATGAAATCAAGAAAATTTCGTAATGTATAACATACATTTGTTTGTTGCCTGATGCAAAAGCTAATGTAACAGTAAAATTTGGCTATATATTAGCCACCTTGTAGGAGAAGTATTTATTTTATTATTCATGTAATGTTTTTAGGATCACGTACGATTTGCATCTAAATTGAATGACCAATATTCAAGCGTAGTTAAATTTGCAGAATTCCTTCATTTAATCTAAATCCGCCATAAAATATTCATACTAGAACTTGGGCAATTTGTGCAAAATTTCCGCATGATTCATTCCAAACATAATTTTCTAATTTAATACATGCAAGATGCATATTACTTTGAAAGGCACACATCTATAAACTACCTACGTGGGATAGATTGAATATCAGATTGTAATCTTTGCACATCTCGTAATATAAAGACTATTAGACTACCTATTTTATGCATAATTGAAGCAATATGAAAACCATTTGCATAAAGCAGCATGCGCGAGCCGTAATTCAGACCGAACAATGCAAACAATTATTGAGCGCGGTTGACACGGACGAAGATTGCGAACGGATAATTAACAACGTGCACGTCCTAAACTGTTCAAGCAGCCTCACGGCCGCATGTCTTCCTCTAATTAAGCAGGACTTTTATGTGAATACGGAATCTTTTCTGGTTCCTACTTCGTATGGCGAAACGCATAAGCGCACGCTCGACGTAATGTACCTGAAAACGTATTAAACCACACGCCTGTTACATTATTCATCAGATTGGGTTATTCTGGCAAAATGTACAGCGAACTTTGGTAATATCTGAAGCAATTCGTCTCAAGGATTCGTAGATGTATCTTGTCCGGTTTTGAAACTGTGTAACCATATTTTACATGGATTTATAGTTTCTGATGAGGTTATGTGCAAGCATAAGTAAGCATGTAAGTAAGTAACTAAGTAAGTATGTAATTAAGTAAGTAAGTAAGTAAGTAAGTAAGTAAGTAAATAAGTTAGTAGTAAGTAAGTAAGTACGTTTGCAATTAAGTAATTGAGTAAGTAAGTATTTAAGTCATTAAGTAAGTGTTAAGTACCTATTTCAGTAAATAAGTAAATACGTATTGTAAGAAAAATATAACTTCGTTGTTTTTTGGAATTCTATTCCAAGCCTTTAGCTAGTCACTAACTATACTCTTAAAAAGTCACTAACGTTCATATAAATTGCAAAACATATCCCTCAATTAGCAAGTATTCCAAATATTTCTAGATATAACTGGTGATATCGATATTTATGCGTTCTTTGCCACTGATAGCCATATACCTCGCAGTTCGCTAATTAAATTATTACCGCGTTAAATCCGCGAAGACCCCGAAGATTATTAAAACAGATTTAATTATCATGCTACAACTAATAGGTCTTGTAGGTCGGGATTTATGAATGAATAAATTTCGCTAATTAGCCGGAGCGGCTTATGCCAAATATGCGGCATTTTATTTCATCCACTGAGGCATAATTTATTTCGCAATTAATGGTGCGTACAGTTTGTTTTTGCCAGAAGGCCCCTTGCGGGAAATTTACGGCCGTGAAGTACTTATCAAGTCCTAAATAGGTACTTATTTTGCCATAGACTCCTCTAGGATGCACCATAATTTATATGCAAGAGTGTGTTTTCAATAATTTGTTATCCTGCAATGATTTGCAAACATTATCATTAAATATCGTCTTATTTATTTCGTGTACCCACATGGATGTAAAATTTAATTTATTGTCAGCGAATATTTCAAGAAGAAATGTACATTAAACTATCTGAGTTCAATTGAGTTGAAGAGTACAATGTTTTTATATTTTGGATACCCAATCGTTAATAGAGCATCCAATTTTTATTAATTTTGGGTAAAATTGTATTAGCCTTTTCACTTATTTATTAAATTCTATTATTGATATTAATATCGACATTCTACGGATAAAACCGGAAATTGTTAAGAAGAAATTGATATTGCGTTTTATCGATACTTCGAAAAGTTGATATTTATATTAGTACTTACTTCTATTTGCTAATATTTCGATTAGTAGTTACTTCTAAAAGTTAATATTTCGATTAGTATTTGCTTCTAAAAGTTGATAGTTCGAATAACAGATACTTCTAAATAGATTGTTGCATTTAATAATATAGATGGTTTGTTTATCGTTGAATAAAATTGAAGTCGCTAGAGTTTTGGGCCGTTTTTGTAGAACACACGGTATACTTCCTAAAGTTAAAATTTCGATATATTGATCTATCGATATATCAAGCTATACTCCAGATTATTGATAAACAAAATTTTGATTATTATTGATGATTATTGATGATACAAAAATTAAATACATCTAAACGTTTATTACGAAATGTCTATTTTGTCAATATTTCGAATATTGATACTCCCGAAAACTGAAAATGGGGTCATTAATTGGAATCACTTAATACAAGTGCTAATGACATTTTTTTTTTTCTAAAATCAATGTGCCGCTTCTTTAGAGGGGAACTAAAACAGGCAATCCTATGTACTGTTAAATTGTGTGCACGTTAGAGAAGTCGATATGGATGAAGCGAAATCGATACGTAGATACCGGGTGATTCAAGTTATATTACCATGGGTTTTTTAGGCATTTGGAGTTGCCCAAAAAATATGAAAATTTGGATTTATATAGGTCTGATAATATACGGAAAGGTAGTTTAACTTTTTCGATATAATTATATAAACGGTTATAAAATTAAAAAACTCTTTTCGGGCAAAATTCTCTATCGTTATTTTTGCCCTAAACTGTTTTATTTTATTCATAGAACCTATTTATGAAATCAAAAATTAACGAAACTGATTAGATTTCAAATTAAAGCATTTTTTACATTACTGACCAACTTTCCTCGGTATGATTTATGATTTCGTAAGTCAAGAGCCCTACAAAGCATTGACCGCGCCGGTGCGGTTGGAACGTTTTATGACTTTATTATTAAGCAAATATTGAACTCCGGCCCTAAAGAAATCCTTGCGTCGGTATCCACCCTTTAGGCTGAGGGATTCGGTACGGCCCTATCATAAAACCAATAAAATCCATTATAGGGACTATTACTGGAAGCAGCCGTAATATTTTACTATTTAGTAATAAATCTTACTGTTTGAATGTCAAAATTCATTTAATTCAATAATTTGTGCAATTTTTTGACTTCGATTACACTTGAATGTTTGGAATAGCATTAAAGTATGTTCTGACAAAAACTATATAAATAAAATTACGAATTTTTGTGAAATAACGTATAAACTACCGGATGGTTAAAATTAACATCTAAACATGTGTACTTATTTCGGATATTTTATTTCAATTAGAAGCCGCCATTTTTGGCCTTGTAATAAAACTTTAATCACCCGGTATATCTAAAAATTGGTGTCCCCGGATGCTGAAAAATCAATTTCTTGTATATAATTCGTTAACTTCAAGCTGACAAAACTTGAAAGTGAATTAGATTTTCCAATATCTGTCGAAAGATACATATGTCACATACCTAATACAAGTTGTCAAAATCTTGAAAATGTGCATATAATTGTCAAAATTTTAAAAACATGCAAATAATTGTCAAAATCTCGAAAAATTGACAGATATCTGCCAAAATTTTGAACATATGCAGTTAATTGGCAAAATCTTGAAAATGTGCAGTTATTTGTCAAAATCTTAAAAATGTGCAGGTAATTGCCAAAATCTTCAACAAGGCGGAGATAAATATCAATAATTTTACAATTATTATAATATTTATAAAAAAATAACGCAATACACCTGAATACATTGACATATTATGATATGTGATATTTACACATAATGTATGAGAAACATTAATTGTTATGTGTTAGCTCAACTGGAATACATTAAGTTTCTTATATTTGTATCAATTTCTATTAATCTTTTATCAATTTGGTTTCAAAGTAAATGGTCAAAATGTTGATACTGTAAACGTTTCAGTATATTTTTTTATTGTTATTTGGATTTTTAATATAGGCTACAAGACCGCAGGTCGAAGTTGACACTTTAAACGTTTTATTATTACCTATTATTATTATTATTGATATAATATTACGTATATTTTGAGAGCTCAAATTGTTTGAAATTGTATTTATTGGAAATGTTTGTATTATGTGGCTCCAATATTATTGTTGCTCATGATCTGTTTCAATGTTTCATTGTCATTGTCTTTTATCATTATTAATATTGTTAATATGTTTTATTTTTAATATTGTTGATATTATTATTGTTGTTATGATGATACAGAAGTTAAACACGTTACTACATTCTTTTGCTACTTTATGTTTCGTTAAACATGATTGCAGGTTCGACCAACATTAGGTCATCCTTAAGTGATTCAAGATTCAAGAATTACAAAAATACAAGATACAATTATTATTATTATTATTATTGTTGATATTATTGTTAATATTGTTAATATTATTATGTAAATTATGTGAGCTCAATCACTGCAGAAACTGAAAATATCACTTATTGGAATTTTTATACTTTTGTAGTAGGAAATTATTTTTGCACTACTAGTCAAAAAACACATTACG
Organism: Othius punctulatus; assembly: GCA_951805005.1. Taxonomy (NCBI): domain Eukaryota; kingdom Metazoa; phylum Arthropoda; class Insecta; order Coleoptera; family Staphylinidae; genus Othius; species Othius punctulatus. The sequence goes on along the minus strand of OX638138.1, from coordinate 30,605,924 downwards.
TCATGTATCAAAGTACCTACTGAAAAGTTGATTTTTATTACTATTAATGTAGATTGCTACGATTACTAAAATTACTAAGATTACTTAAATTTTTATTAAGGTAAATAAAGTATTATTTTTTACCAAGGTAAATAAAGTTATGTATTCGTCCGAGGCTACTCAGCTAAGCTCCGCTCGTCCGATCATGCCATTCGCCCATCCGCAGATCCACATTTTTCGACAACCAATTCCCAACATCCGACAGCAGATATTTAATTTTAAATTATTGTAATTGTTCTAGTACTTAAGAAAATAGTATGTACACCACTGTTATGAATACTATTATAGCCACAGATAATGTATCGCTCGGCACAAGCGCCTTGCGATACAACAAACCTGGGCTATAATACTATAATTCACAACCTTTGTGTATAATATACTATATTATTCATGGTCAAATATTTAATACTTTTCATTTATTATTATTATTACCTATGATTATTATTGTTATTGATATTACGTAAATTTAGAGAGCTCGAATTGTTTGAAATCGTATGTCTTGTCAATTTTGTTACTTCGGTGGCTCAATTCTTCAATTTTGGAACATTTGACTTCGAAAAGGTATTTCATTTAGTTAATACATCGAGATATAGACACTGACTGTTTTTTTTTATGATTCGAACGTGGCAAAGTTGACATTCCAAAAACTGCATTGTTTCCACTATTTAATACGTTGAAATGTTGATCCTCAGAGTGTTATTTTTAATTTGTTGTGCGTAAATTTCTAATTTTTATTGAGTTGTGTCGTAATAGAAATGCTTACTGTCAAATTTTCAAATTTATTTTCGTCAAAATTTCAATTATTATTACAAAACATATTCAATTTTTCTTTAAAAAATATCAATTGTACAATGTTTCAGTTTGTTAAGTTAAAATTCCATTATTCTATCCAAATTATAATGATTACCGTCATAATTAAAATTCTCAAATCAAATTTTCAATTATATCTGCCTGAATTTCGATTCTTTTTACAAAAACTTCAATACAAAGTTTCAATTTGTTATGCAAAACATTCAATGATTCTATCAAAATTATAATAATTAGTGTAATAATTAAAATGCTTACACTAGAAGTTTCAATTATTTCTGTCAGAATTTCAATTATTTTTATTAAAACTTTAATTATTCTACCAAAAAATCAATTATTTAACAATAATCAATTATTCTTACAAGAAACAACAGTGGTGTCATATTACCATCGAAGACTTAATAATTTCTGTTAATTTTTTTATTATTTCTAACTAATTGAAATTATTTTTATCAAAATTTCATTTATTTTGCAAAATTTCATTTGGTCTGGCTAATTTCAATTTGTAGTGTCAAATTTCAATGATTCTGTCAAAATTTTAGTAAATTCATTCATAGCATGTTTATTTTTAATCAATGGATCGTAAAAAGTTTACTTTCCAAAACGAGTACTATTTCGAATTGTACATAAAACGAAATATTGGCAATATAAATATTATATTTGAATGATTCTATCAAAATTATAATAATTACTGTCATAATTAAAAATCTTACACTAAAAGTTTCAATTATTTCTGTCAGAATTTCAATTAGTTTTATTAAAACTTTAATTATTCTGCCAAAAAAAAAAAATTTAAAGAGAATCAATTATTTTTACAAGAAACAACAGTGGTGTCACATTACCATCGAAGACTTGATAATTTCTGTTAAATTTTTAATTATTTTTAAATATTTTCAATTATGTTTATCAAAATTTCATTTATGTCGCAAAATTTCATTTGGTCTAACCAATTTCAATTTGTAGTGTCAAATTTCAATGATTCTGTTAAAATTTTAGTGAATTCATTCATAGCATGTTTATTTTTAATCAATGGATCGTAAAAAGTTTACTTTCCATAACGAGTACTATTTCGAATTGTACATAAGTCGAAATATTGGCAATATAAATATTATATTTGAATGATTCTATCAAAATTATAATAATTACTGTCATAATTAAAATGCTTACACTAGAAGTTTCAATTATTTCTGTCAGAATTTCAATTATTTTTATTAAAACTTTAATTATTCTGCGAAAAAATCAATTACTTAAAAAGAATCAATTATTTTTACAAGAAACAACAGTGGTGTCACATTACCATCGAAGACTTGATAATTTCTGGTAAATTTTTAATTATTTTAAAATATTTTCAATTATGGTTATCAAAATTTCATTTATTTCGCAAAATTTCATTTGGTCTGACCAATTTCAATTTGTACTGTCAAATTTCAATGATTCTGTCAAAATTTTAGTGAATTCATTCATAGCATGTTTATTTTTAATCAATGGATCGTAAAAAGTTTACTTTCCAGAACGAGTACTATTTCGAATTGTACATAAGTCGAAATATTGGCAATATAAATATTATATTTGAATGATTCTATCAAAATTATAATAATTACTGTCATAATTAAAATGCTTACACTAGAAGTTTCAATTATTTTTGTCTGAATTTCAATTATTTTTATTAAAACTTTAATTATTCTGCCAACAAATCAATTATTTAAAAAGAATCAATTATTCTTACAAGAAATAACAGTGGTGTCTCATTACCATCTAAGACTTGATAATTTCTGTTAAATTTTTAATTATTTCTAACTAATTTCAATTATTTTTATCAAAATTTCAATTATTTTGCAAAATTTCATTTGGTCTGACCAATTTCAATTTGTAGTGTCAAATTTCAATGACAAAATTATAGTGAATTCATTCATAGCATGTTTATTTTTAATCAATGGATCGTAAAAAGTTTACTTTCCAAAACGAGTACTATTTCGAATTGTACATAAATTCGAAATATTGGCAATATAAATATTATATTTGAATGATTCTATCAAAATTATAATAATTACTGTCATAATTAAAATGCTTACACTAGAAGTTTCAATTATTTCTGTCAGAATTACAATTATTTTTATTAAAACTTTAATTATTGTGCCAAAAAATCAATTATTTAAAAAGAATCAATTATTTTTACAAGAAACAACAGTGGTGTCACATTACCATCGAAGACTTGATAATTTCTGGTAAATTTTTAATTATTTTAAAATATTTTCAATTATGTTTATCAAAATTTCATTTATTTCGCAAAATTTCATTTGGTCTGACCAATTTCAATTTGTAGTGTCAAATTTCAATGATTCTGTCAAAATTTTAGTTAATTCATTCACAGCATGTTTATTTTTAATTAATGGATCGTAAAAAGTTTACTATCCAAAACGAGTACTATTTCGAATTGTAAATAAATCGAAATATTGGCAGTATAAATATTATATTTTTTTAATAATCTATCGTCGAAAAGGTGTCATTCCTAGAAGTGTTCCGAATAGTAAATACGTTGAAATGTAAGAGTATTAAGCTTTTTTTGTTAATCTTGTCATAAAGTTGTCATTTAAAAAAGTGCAAAATTTCCAATAGAACTTCGTAAGTAGGAGTAATATATATTTTTAATAATTTTTACGTCGAAAGGTTGACATTCTGAAAAGTGCATAGTTTCGAATATCTAGTAAACACGTTGAAATGTACGATTATGATATTTTATTAATCTGTCACCGAAAAGTTCACATTTTAAAAAGTGGAAAGTTTTCAGTAGTGAATACGTCGAAATTTACGACTAGTAATAAGTATATTTTGTTTATGAATAGATTGTCGATAAAAGTTTACAATCCAAATATTGCACTGTAATAATACATTCTGTATATAAAACATTGCAATTGTTTTATTGTGTATTTAATTGATTATGGTACGAGCAATAAAATAATCGAATATTATATTATTCAAATATTTAATAATCAATTATTGTATAAGCAATAAAGTACGTAATGAAAATAGTTAGATTACAATACTTATTTTCGATAATTTTATTAGAATAAAAATAATCAAGTATTAAAATGGAAAAAAATAATCGAGTATTATAATTCGAATAATTATATCTATCAGTGCACTATATTCAGTGTTTGTGTTGACTATATAAATATTATATACATATAAGCAATAAATATAATATGTAGATTAAATATTACAATAATTAAGATTATCGATTATTTTATTCGAATAATAATGATTATATATTTTAATGCAAATAATAATGTGTTATTATTATTCGAATAATACATTCATAATAGTGTACGATATTGAGAGTTCAGTGTTAATTCTTGATTGCGTATAATGTAATGTATAACGATTTTACTGCAACAATAGTTCAGCAATTTTAATTAAATGTTTTATATTGTAATTAAAAAGAAAACTATGAAAGTTTTATAGGTGAAAAAATGAGCATCGCCTGCAAACGTCGAATGACCTCGTGAAATTCTATAAAGCCGTCAAAGTTCTTGCAAAAGTGTATTAAAGCTAAGAATGATTTACGGTGTACTTTCCAAGATTGTAAAAAAGGTAATCCTCTTTGTGGAAGAAGTTCGAGATTAATAACGATTTATAGTAAAAAGGCAATGCTGCGAGGTAGGAAGCAGCCGCTGTGAACTTTCTATGTCGAAAAAATGTCGCGCGAAACAAATACGAGCTGCAGCAAGTTTTATGGACGAAAGCAATAAAATCTCGAATCACATAAATCCCAAATGTAAATAATGTGAAACGCTGAATAATAATGATTTCATTGTCCTTATAGGTAAATGTATATATGAGTGGTGCCATCAATAGGCGATTCTCGACGGAGAGCCGCAGTTAAATAGCTCAGAGTCTCTTCCGAGAGAAGTCTTCGGCGCGCGCGGTGATGGGCAGAAGTGAAATGGTAAGTATTCGTATCATGGCCATTAGTGACCATCATCGGCTTGAAATGTCACTCAGCTGAGCCGCCTCTCTCGTTAATGTGCACCAGCAACCAGATTCAATACGTTGTTTAATTAAGTGTCTCCCGATGATGCATCTCTCGCCGTCTCTCTTTGTACCGGCGCCGTCGTGTATGCCGCATCATTGTCATATACCCGCAATGCTAATGCGCGATGCTATATGGACCTCTAAGACCTCTCGTGGGAATACGTTGACCTACCTATGTTTTTATTTTTCTCTGATGCGTTCACAAATTGCATATATATACTTATATATATTATTTTCAGTTATATCTACGTGTTTGCAATATTGCAAACGTTATGTTAACGAATGAGGAGAAGTACATTATTTAATTGGTACAGCTTGGATTATCGTAAATATGCCTATTTAAAACTTATACCAGCTCCTATTCCATTTTTTTATACACTTGCACTATCCCGTAAAATAATTCATTATTTTAAACCTGCACGCAAACCAATTCTGCTACTTACATTAAACCAAGTGCAAACATTCAATACATGTAAATCGCGAAAATAGTGATGTGTAAATATTCACATCCCAGCTTTGTAATCACTTCCATGCCCGATGACTTTTCACGGTGGTTACATAAATTCCGAGATTTGTATAAATTTTGCGCAGCAATAAATAACTGCGACAAGACGCACGGCTGTACGTTACATTAATAGCACGTGCACATGTACGTGAAAATAATTAATTATCTGGGATACGAAGTTGTGTGCTATTAATTTTGATAAACCGTGTTTTCCAACTCGAAATGGCTCTAATACCGTATAAAATAAGTGATCCGCTGAAAAATTGTGAGTATGCGAGGCATGCGAAGTATGCGAGAGAAAATTAATTTTAGGTATCAACCTTGCACCTCCACCAAAATAACTAAAGGTACTATAATTACGAGATCGCCAACCTAAACCAAAATAGCCCTCGAAAGCTATTAAAAACAAAAATTGGCTTAAACAATTCTATAATATCGTCCATAAATTTACTTTTGCCAATTTAGTGTAGTATTGAACAATTCTACAGAATTTCCATAAACTAACTTTATCAAAGTATTGAACAAGTGTAGATTACGATAGTTTTTTTTTTATATGGCCAAACCAAGTTCGTTCAGGATCAGAATCATAGAAAATTTGATTACTTATGCTAATAATTTCATTGACATAGGACACAGTTTCCATCAATTAAATAGTACAAAAATATTACACAAAATAGCGAGAGGTCAAAAATTAAATCAATTAGAATCCTTTAAATTTAAAATTCCTTTAAAGAATGTTTAAACGTAAGCAATATCCGAATAAATTGTTTAAAATTAAAATGTTTTATTTTGTGAATGCATTATTATTGTATTATTGGATTATTGTACCATTGATTTTCTATATTTTAATATTATGACCTGCATAAACAATTGTATCAACACCAATAAATTACTATTACTATGACAATAAATTGGTAATGACTAAGTGGATTTATAATCTTCAGAATCATTTACTACATTTTACTCATCAGTTTTACGTATACTACAGTATTAGAACATCCCAGCCAAATATTACAAGTAATACGATTTATTGTGGAAAAGTGATTTTATATTTTGAAAAATTTCATTTAAACCCGAAATTTGCAATATTTAAAAAAAAATTATGTTGTACTTCTATTATAATAGACGCTCTACATATTTTTGTTATGGCAATCTTCAATTTTAAAAGTTTGAGAGAAGTTTGTGAACATAATTATTACAAACTTCTGTTTAGATATGTTAATTGTATAATTAATTACTTTCTTGAAGTTTCATTGCAAGATATTTCAATATTTAATACAAATTTTCATTTAGTTTAATACATTTTCTAAAATTTTCAGTCACAGTTTACATGAATCACAATTTAATGCGTAAGAGTCATTTTACGATTTAAAAAATCTTAACTTTAGCATAGAATTGTACTAACAGAATGTCTTCTTACTTAAAGTATAATTGGAAGAAAGAAATTTCAATTATTCTATTTATATTTGTCTATAATTATACAGTATACTGAAATTTTCAGCGACTACGACATGTAGTAGAATGGACTGTTTCGCTCTTTTTTCATGTACACATATAGACCGATATTTTATAACCGTTATTTAATGGCTCGTATTTGATTTTCATAGTGATGAAAGGGTCATTTTATGGAAAAAAACTGCTGAATTAGATCAAATGGTTCAAGATAAATTCAGTTTTTTGTGTCTTGTGTAAAATTTTAATTTTCGGTGATGACGCATTTTCGAAATTTGCAATTCAATTAAATGTGAAAAATTAATTTTATGATTTAAAGAGTTTCGTTTAAGGCACAAATTTGGATTATTTTTGAAAATAAAAAATATTATTCATTTATTTTTTTAATTATTTTTAATTTTAGACAAGCTACACAAATTTTGACCACTTCAATTTTCCAAAAATCTAAAGTTTGGAGGTAAACAAATAATTTTCGTTTCGTTTCGTTTAAGGCACAAATTTGGTTTATTTTTGAAATTAAAAAATATTAGTCGTTTTTTTTAAAATTTTTTATTTAAGACAAGCTACACAAATTTTGACCACAATCTTCAATTTTCCAATAAATTCCTTGTAATGTTTACCTCCAAAATCATTTTGGATAAATAATTTTCACAACTTCTGTTTTAAAAAAATATTTTATTTAATTGCTAAAGTTTTATTGGAAGATATTTTTTAATACAAATTTTGATTTTGGTTTTTCCAATAATTGTCAGCCAAGGTTTACATACATCCAATACAATCACATGCGGAAAAGTATTTTAACGATTTGGAAATACCAAAATATCAACAAGTATCTGCAGTACCTATAGTACCTATACCTGCAGTACCTACAATAAAATGTAATAAAAGTAATATTTTGTTTAAAAATATTTCATTTTGGGGACAGACAGGATCAATTTGGGGACCTCAAAATTTCTGAACTCAATTTCAAGAAATTGGGAACATTTTTTTATTAGAAGAGGTAGTTTTGAGCAACTCTAATAGATGTTTCATTGTATATTTTGATTATTTTATATTTAAATTATGATTTTTTTTGTATTAATAAACTAAATGCCTCATTTTTTTATGTATGGATATTAAGAAAAAAGTTCTTCTGAATATGAATTAATGAAAAACAACATGATTATTGACAAAATGGCTCCCATGGCTACTAATTTGCGAAAATAAGTTAACTAGAGATTATACAACTGAGCTTTAGATGTTGAAACTGCAAAATACCATCTTATTTAAAAAAAAGTAGATGAAACTGTTTGTTCACAAACAGGATATAGGTATTGTATACAATTTTATTATCCTGGCTTCTAATCGACGAATAAAGTTACTCGGAGAATATACAACTGGGCGAAAATTTTAAAGATTCTCGAAATTTTCTACTCTCAATTTCAATTTTTCAAGGAAAATTTCCTACAATTTTTTTTATTTTCTATAAATTTTCTTTGCATGCTGGTTGTTTTTCATAATGGGATTTTTTTTTATCACCTTACCTAACCTTCCTAACACTTACCTACTACCTTAGGTCACTTAAGTGGAATCGAGGCTTCTAATCGAGATTAAAGTTAATCGAAGATTATAGAATTGGGCGATAATTTGAAAGATTCCTGAAATTTTCTACTCCTTTTTTCCGTTTACCAGAAAAAAATAATTTCCTTAAGTTTTCTTTGCATGTCGTTTTCCATAAAGGATAATTTGTTTATTTTATAGGAACACTTAGTAATTTAGTAAACTCGAGTGAAATTGAATAGTCATTCTAGTGTGCTACATAAAAATGTAATTTTTCTTAGTTCCCCCCATAGCTTTTCAGAAAATTTTAGATTTTTCACAAATGTTAGCAAAATGGCTTTTTTTTCTAAAAAAGGTTATCGGTAAGTTTTCAAGAAAAATATTGATTTTCCAAAATTGTTTTCACAAAATGAGATAATTTTAAGACTTTCCACAAACACTTAGTACAACGTTAGTAGGGTAAAATTAGGAAGTCATGTGTGCCATACATAAATTTTTTTTTTTATATTTCCTCGTAAAGTGTTATGGCAAAATGAAGATTTTTTACAAGATTGTTTTTAATTTCTCCAAATTAAAACATTTTAAATATTGCACACAAACATTTACTGCAATATTAGTGGAATAGAATAGCAACATTAATAACAATACCAACAGAGTTTTTTTTCTATTTTCCTATAAATTTTTCCGGAAAAATTAAGATTTTACACAAATTTTCTTCTTCTAATGGAGACTTTCCACAAATTATCTTGTCGAAACGAATATTTTCCACAAACTCTCATAGCAAAATGATTTTTCAAATTATCCACAAATCCACATATTTACCACAAATCGCCATAGGTGGAGGAGTAGTAGGGATTATTATTATTATTAATGTTAAATTGTCTTAGTAAAATAAAGATTTTCCTTACAGAATAAATTGTTACGTTTCTACGAATTATGGGTCCAATATTAACTAGATTAGAATTAGAATATTTTTGTGTGTGATAATCAAAAAGGATTTTATATACATTTTCTTCACAAAATGATTTTTTTTGTAAATGATATAATTTGAACACTATCCACGAACTAATTGTATAATTTTAGTGGAGTGAAATATGGTAATTCGTCTGTAGTATACGAAAATTAATATTTTAATATTTCTTCGTAAAGTGTTCAGGCAAAATGGAGATTTTTCACAAATATTCTTCACAAAATGAACATTTTCCAAAATAAGATGAAGAAAGATGTTCATAAGAAAGAGACACATAATTTTGCTGCCATATTAGTGAAGTAGAATAGAGTAATTAAAGTGTACAAAACCAAAATACATTTTATTTATATTTCCCCGGAAAACTTCAGGTGTTTCACAAGCTTTCTTAGCACAATGGAGATTTTCCTCACATTATCTTGTTAAAGCGTATATTTTCCACAAATTCGCTTATCAAAATGGATATTTTGCACAAATTTTCTCAACAAAATAAACATTTTCCTTAAAAGATATATTGTTAGGATTAATTGTGTTTATCAATTTAGACCTTTTAAACAATTGGTCCAGTGCTAACTAAATTAGAATGCAGCAGAGTAAATAATTTGTGTTGTAATAAAATACCCCATAAAGTTTCCCTTAAATTTTCCATTTTCGTTTAGATCCTAACAGGAAAACAGATTACCCGTTTAGATGTGTTTACATTTACTATTTGACACACGATAGTCTACTTTTTTTTTAATTTAAGTAAAATATCTTAAATAACAAAAACCTCAAAACGGCTTTATTCAGTGTAATGTAAAAAAAAATTAAGTAGACTATCGTGTGTAATAGTAGATAGTAAAAACATCTAAACGGGTAATCTGTCTTCCTGTTAGGGTGAGCGCATCGCCATCTATGGGCATTAGCGCTTACGAAACGGGTCATATTGAAATATTGGTAGAACGATATTATTTGATAGTAATAATAATATTTATTGAAAATATTATTTATTGAAATCGGACAAAAAATAAGTCATTTTCAGCAACAACATTTGTCGCCAAACTCTCTATTTGCAGCAACAATTAATTTTTATTAAACTTATAATATAGTGACCGGTGACCAAATTTTCATTTGCGACCGGTTTCGGTTATATTATATAACCATATTCAGGCAAAACTACAAAAAGTTTTACATGAAAAGAATATTGTCCTAAAGTTAAATATATAAAAAAAACATATAAAATATAAAAGCGAAAATATAAGAGTGTTGCAGAAATAAGATTAGTGAGGTAAGCAAAGATAATAATTACAACTATAATTATGTTGCATACAGAAAAGACAAGATTGAAATTGTCTTAAAATATAATCTTACTGAGCCACTATTCAACATATTCATTTATACACACAGACAGGAATTTATAACCAACAGTGATTAAAAGTGACACAAAGACTCCCCTCGCGTCACCCGAATGCATAGTTATTGTCCTTATTAACTACAAGCATAAAAGCAATTTTAATGAAATCCTTAAGCTTAATAGGCTGTAAAAACCTTCATTGATATAAAAAGAGACCACACGTCTCGAACGCCGCGTGAAATTAGTTTACACAGCGAGGCATGGGGCTTCAATTGAACGAACACATTGAGCATTATGCTTCGATTTTATCTGCGGCTAGTCGAGCAAAGCTGCATCCAAAGAGCAAAATCTTTTAATGGCAACGATCATTAGAATCAGCAATAACCGAAACATACGCCATAGACGGCCAATATTAAAATGATCACGTTAATTAAGGCACAGGTATGCTCCACAGGATTTAATCTTTTAATTGATTGGTTTTCTACAAGCTGGATAGCGTATTTTAAAGGTTAATGATGTCCACTATGTGCATGTTTGACCGGTGTATAATGTTAATCTAGGATTATGTATGAGGCAGACAGTGATTCTTCCAGTTTAGATTTTTAAGCGATTTTAAATTAATCTAAACTATTTGCAAAATATGATAATTAAAGGTTCTGTAACAGTTACTATAATTTTATATTCCAGTTTATAATCAACACATTATTTTTTTATGAAACATAAATAAGAAGAGTTCTGAATAATAAAAGCCAAAATTAAATGTTTCCTGGAAGTGTAATTCTAATGCACATATTTAAGTCATTTTTATATTCCCCTGTTATATTTAAAAACTAAATTTAAACTAAATTAAAGTGGATATTATGTAAAGATAGTAGAATTTTCTCAATAAAAAATGTTTAGTGTATTTGTATTTTTATTTTAAGTAGTTTTAAGTTTTAATGAAGTGCCTTAAATTTTAAACTATAGGCATAGGACTATAGGCATAGGAAATTTAGTTAAATTTGCCAATAGAAGTAAGTGCAAATAATCCTCACATAATTTATGTATTTTTTAGTGAAATCATTTAATTCATAGATGTAATATATACAATTCGACTAGGTATAAGTGCAATTTTCGTATCTACAATCGAAATTATAAACAAATTATTATGTGTACTTTAAAACATAATTTTCTATTGATAGATTTAATATAAATGTATTTGTACATTTTGCCACAATTCCATTTATGGTTAATATTATTTAATTAACATTAAACATAAATAGAATTGTGGTAAAAGAAATATTATTCAAAAATAACATTTTAGTTTGTACATTCATTGAACAGATGATTCCATAAAGTCGTAAGTCTCAAACTAGTAACTACAGAATAAAAAATCTAAACAGCAACCTAAACCTTAAATGTGCATTTGACATTGAAACGCAGGTAATGAAGGCACCGCAGGACGGCGCAGTGCAGTTATTTTCACCAATCTCGCATAAGAAAGGCTGCGAAAATAACTGCACTGCGCTGCCCTGCATTACCTGCTAGCTCCGAATAAATTCTGAAAAATACCTTTAGAACCCTAAGATATCTAAAACCAATTTCATAAAAGAAATAAATAATGTTTATATTGCCAAATATAAAAATATCCATAAACACTAAAATTACTAATAAAAATGTGAAAACCAGTTTCGAACTGTTTCTCAAAAATGCCCATAAAATCCCAAGATAGTTAAAACGAAATTCATAAAGAAAGAAAACAATATTTATAAAAGTAACGAATTTTGTAATGAAATAAACGAATTTCACAAAAGAAATAAATAATGTTTATGAAATGTTGACAAAATTACGAATTTCCAAGCATAAAAAAGTCGAAAATTACCAATGCAAATATCTGAAAACCAGCTCCGAACAAATTCTGAAAAATACCTTTAGAATCCTAAGATATCTAAAACTAATTTCATAAAAGAAATAAATAATGTTTATATTTCCAAATATAAAAATATCCAGATACTAGTAAATATTTCATAAAAATGCGAAAACTAGTATTTCTCAAAAATGATATCTAAAAAGAAATTTATACAGAAAATAAACAATATTTTTATAAAAGTGAAAATTTCCGTGTAAAATTCAAATTTAAAAAAAAAAAACAGTACACAAGAGTTCGTAAAATACGAAAGAAAAAAAGTCGATAATTTTCAATACAAATGTGAAAAAATTGCAAATTTCCAAATATAAGATCAATATTTAAGCAAAACATTGATATTTCCTTCCAAGTAATGAAATAAAAAGGTATTTTTAGAATATGTTGGAAAGCCAAATATCTAAAACAGGAATTTATAAAAATTAATAAAGACAACATTAAAATTTCCAAAAACGTAACAAAAGTGGTGAGTCATAAATCTGTGGTACTAAGGCAAAACCCGATAAGTCAAAAATCTAAATTCAAAATATATTCAGTACAAATGTGGAAAAATTACAAATTTCCATATATAAGATCATACTTAAGTAAATCGTCGGTGTTAACTCCTAAGTAATAAAATGAAAAGGTATTTTCAGAATATTTCGGAAATCGAAATAACTAAACGAGAATTTATAAAAATTAATAAAAAACACTAACAAAATGACATAAGATCATATCAGAATATTTGCTAAGGTGGTTACATATCTGCAAAAAATACGACATCAACATCGATAATACGATAATAATCGATACAATCGATTTTAGTTAACTTGTCGGTTTTGCCTTAGAGCCTTAGAAATAATCAATGGAAATGTCGAAATACTAGTTTTAAAAAAATCTGGAAAGTACCCTTACAAACCCAAGCGACCACAAACTATATTCATACAAAATTAAACAATATTTCGAAAAGTACAATTTTCCAATTTCTAAATTTAAAAATATAAACATAATATAAAAATACCAGTGCACAAAGGAACGAAAAATGCCATGAAATTATACCTACCTATGAAATTATACTTACTTATAAAAAAAGAGGGCAGAACATTTCTAAAACCCAAAATGTCGAAAACAAATATTAAAAAAAAATGATTTAATTGAATGAAAGTGGAAAATATGCAATGCAAATGTGAGAATATTCTCAAAAGTACCTACTCTTAGTGAAATTTTTGAAGCAAGTATTTTGTTATTCAGTATTAGTTTAAACTCATTTATGCGACATCGGTGAATATTAAATTAACAATAAACAACTATATTGCAGAAAAGTACGTAAATGGAAAACAGACAGAAAATTTCCCAAAATAACCCAAAACCCAAAATAACTGAACTAAAAATTAAAAACTGCTATAGTAGGTACAAATTCTCAAATATGAAAAATCCAGAAAATAGAAAATGTTCAATACATATGTGGGAAAATCCTCAAAACTACCGTTAGTGATTTTTATTTATATGTATATCTACAGTTAGGATACCACTGCCATATTTTTTCAACTCAAATTTTTCTTATGTAAGTTATGGAATGTTTGATATTTTTGTAAAGAAAATTTCAAATATGAAAAATCTAGAAAATGGAAACTTTTCAATATACCGGGTGTACATTTCAAAACTAGCCAGTCTCAATAACTTTTGAATGCAAGCTAACTTGATAAATCTAAATAATAGGTCGCTTGATTTTTGGGGAGGGAAGTTTAAAAACAACGTCAAATGAATTTTAAATGTCACTCCCTCTTCCCTAGCCACCCCCACTTTGAAATTTCAAATGGCACCATCACCTTGCGATACCTCATTTTAAAGCTTAAAAAATACTTAATCTAGTGGCGCAATACATTTTTTTTTTGTCGATTTGTTATGAAAAAAAAAATTATTTCAAAGCAATTTATATTTAACAAATCTAAGCAATGAAACAAAAAAACCGGTCGAACGAGTTTTCGACGCAATGTTAAAAATTATGTTATTTGTTTATATATTGTTACCCCCTCCCCCTAGCGACTCACACGTTTATTACAAATTTTAAATTACACCCCTACGTTGAGCTACCCTGTTTTAAGACTTAAATAGGTTCAATCTGGAGATGTAACAAATATATATTTACGTAACCACGTTTCCAAAAACAAAATATATTTTTCAAATATAAATTATGCCTCTTAGTCTCAATAAGTTATCAATTTGATTAAAAAATCACGTCGATGTAGTTTTACACATTTTAGTTACAACCTTTATTTGTTTAATCAATAAACAAATATACCTTAATTAATACATTGATAATATATCAAAATAAATAATCGATAAAACATATTGTTATCTCAATTTAAAAAATTAATCATAGAAATTCAAAATTCAAACATAATTCTTGCAATGCTGCCTAGTATTCTTCAATGCTAATTCTTATGTGGATTATAAAATTTATGATATTTTTTTAGAGAAAATTACAGTAATTAAGTCGGTACACTGGTACATTTTCATTTAAAAGACAATTGCATTGTAAATTTCGAAAAGGGCTCATCTCAGGGAAGTTTAAAAATTGACTTTTTCGCTCTTTTTTCATGTAGACATACAGCCCGATATTTTATGAGCGAGAAAGCCGCATACATATTTGGTTTTCATAGTGGTGAAAGAGTAATTTTAGAAAGTAAAACTATTTAAATAAGTCAAATGGTTCAAAAGAAATCCAGTTTTTTGTGTTCTATATTTTGTTTTCATGGTGGTGAAGTAGTAATTTTAGAAGAAGAAAAACTGCTCAAATAAGTCAAAGGTTCAAAAGAAATCCAGTCTATTATGCCTCGTGAAATTTTTTAAATTTTGGAAAATGAGACTTTTCGAAATTTAAAACGCATTTTTCTGTTTTTGGGTACTTGAGATATTATCTGCTCATACACAGTTTAGCCCAAGTAAATAATCGGCTTGTTCTTCTTCTTCTTCGTTAGTTTCATCCATTGTGAATATTAGCGATCATCGTATCCATTAGGACCTTCTTTACTACTTTTCGGAACAATTGCAGTGAGGGCATTCCACACCACTGGCAGAGATTTTTAAGCCACAAAATTCATATTCTTCCCGGAGGTCTTGTACCTAACAGCTCTTCTTCTAGAAGGCCCTAGAAAGAAGAGACAAGGCAAACAGACGCATTATCTGCTTTTTGAGGTTAAGTTTGCATTTATTGGTGTTTAATTTGATAAAACGAGTTTACATTATATTGCTGTTGTCTAGGCTTTATTTTATTAGTCCTTTACGAACCACGACTGCTTTATCTGGCTAATGAGCTCTAAGTCAAGTATAAGGTCACAACTAATTGTCTACAATTAGGTACGTATAGTAAATTTTCAGTTCTGCAAGAAATGTAATTGCCTTGTTTTTGCACCTAAATTTAGAAGATGAAAAGATTGATAGACAATTGTTGTACTATTACTACTGCACGTATTAATATTATAAGAAAATATGAAAATATAATTATTTTAATGTACTGTTTTTATAATATAATTCCGCGTTATAATACGTAATAACGATTGGACCCGCATTTAAGCTAATACGATCAAACGATTCGCTGACCATTACGGGTGGTTTTAGTGCGGATGGTATTCTTGGCCACATTTGTAACGAAATGAGCTATAAATGTCCCCATGAAACATTCACAGAGCAATCTCGTACGGTTTGATACGTTTCGGGTATATATCACGCTTTTGCATCCACTGAAGATAATTTTATTGTATCCTGCGCCTATATTTGTCTACTTTACATTAAACTTATATTGCATTATTATTATTACCCACATTAAGCGCTCGCAGACCCAATAAACGCAAGCGTAATAGTTACCAGGCGGGCATTTTTCCGGCCGCAAATACCGTGCAGAGTAGGAAGAAGCAATTGTGCCTGGAAGACGTTACCGCTTTCAATTATTGGCCTTGCCCACCTCAAGCATACACAAACGCCGGGAATTATAAATAATCGCCGAGGCTATCTGTCAAAAAAACGCATATACATTACAAAGAGAAAAGCGAGGCTGGTGAATTATTGAAGATTAATATGTATGAAAAACGTATAGGATTTCTATTTAAGAAATTATTGATTTATTCGAAGTAAAACGACATGTCGCAGTCGGGCACAATTTATTCAACGAGACCCGTGCTCCGAGATGCGACCATTGAATATAAATTAATCATAGTCATTACATTCACTCCGCGTGCTTCGATTATGAAGTCGTTAATTCAACTGGATCAATTGATTTATCTCATTTCTACGAGGATTATTAAAAGATGTGCGATTACTATCAATTATTATTATTATAGTTTTTATGTTCTAATATGAACAATATACCTAAAAACAGCCAACAAATTGTGTTGCATTAATCGAATAGCTCGCCTGAAGAAGGCAAGTGAGTACTAGACAAAACGTTGCCGTGATTCTTTCCAGGCAATCTAATACGCATTCAATTAGTGGAATGAACCAGTATAACGTATATATGTCTGTATACAGTAACAATAACCATCATTGAAAACAAATATTAGAGGAGCAGTAATTTGAAACCAACTGAAATGTTGAAAAGTTGATCCTGTAAACACCACCAATCAATATTTATAACGTGTTGTATGAACCAAAGACTATTCACATAAATCATTGCAAAATAAAAGTATGCAGTAAAAAAATGTCTGTGATTGTACAAAAAAAAACTGATTTTTACGTCAATATGTGTTTATGGCGAACGAGGAATGCGCGTTATTACTTCAAGTTCGCATTCCTGTTCGATCAGCCTCTAAGCGACTGATTTATTAGCACAGGATGTAATCAATTATGCGACCAATAACGAGCGTTCATGTGTGAAATAGTGGTCTAGTAGTATTTCATAATGGATTACAATAATTATGAGTAATTGATTCGTGTTTGTCTTGGCAAGAAGTTTAAGTACTTTGTTTACATCCATTGACAAACATTGAGGCTTTCGAGGCACTGCTGCTTGCATAAGTTAATTGAATGAAAGTTATCGTTTTCACACCTGCTTTCGAGTGGACGTTCGAGTGCAGCGTCTCGAGATTTCCTTTTCTCAATGGTGAAGTAAGGCGGAATTGGCACGGTACTGTTTTAATATTGTATTTCAATTAATCACCTCTGTATGGGGAGCAACATTTAAAGAAAAATCTGCTTTCAATTTCCAAAATTCGTACTATTTTAATTTTGAAATCTTCTTAACCTGATTAGATCGATATTTACTTGCGAACACTAACATACAAAATTGGAATATATTTAAGCATAAAACTTATAAACATAATGAAAAATTTGTATTTTTTTCTTCTTAATTGGAGTACTTACTGGTAGTTTATATAAAAATATATTTTCTTGTTTTTATTATTTTTGTTGTGTCTTTTTGACCTTTTGTTGGGTAAGTATTTGGAAAATTTTGGTCAAAAAAATGTCAAAGAGTCCCAATAAAAATAATAAAATCAAGAAAGGATCTTTATATATAAACTACCAGTAAGTACTCCAATTAAGAAGAAAACAATAAAAACATATTATAATAACTGGTATCCAAAATGGATGAAACCATAGCAATAATGAAAGATATTCAGGGTGTTATTATTGGGCCACATTTTATTTATTTAGCCACATTAGCAAACTAAATAAGCATTTTTTACGTACATTACGATGGTGTACACAGAAAAACAATTGCACGTCAGCTTCTTGGCAGATTCGTAAAATCAACATTTTTTAAATCGGATGCTCTGTATATTTTGTCATATTTCGAAAAATTCGAATTAATGATTATTCTAAAATTAAAGATTCTGGAGTTATAGGTTATTAGAATACCGCATATTTTACAAGATACAAATCAATGCAGGAATAAACAAACGACATCCAGTGCTGTCGGTAATATGACAGGGGAAAAATCACAAAAATTACATAAACCAGCCAAGAAAATTCAGCAAAGGATCTCGATATCATTTCCCATATACAAAACAAAACCCATATTCTTGTAAATTTTATTAAATTTGACAAGATATAGGGTGGTCACTTTTACGACACCCACCATTAGGATCTATTAAACAGAAATATATACAGAGTTGGTCAAATGGGAGAAAATTTTCATATTTTCATGCCTTTTAATATTCTGAAATGAAATCCGGAATATCTTGTACGGTTCCTGAAATATTGCCGAAAAACCGAAAAATTGCACTTTCCTTTTATAACTTTTCTATTTTTGAAGGAAACTTTACGAAACTTAGCACTCTTACATTTTTCGACGTGAGCTTCCTGATGGCAGTGCCAAACATTTTCTGCGCCAACTAGATGCCCAAATTTTCATAGCCAACTTAGGATTTTCTTATGGCCGCCATAGTGGATTTTAATAACATTAAAAAAAGCGAAAAATTCCGATTTCAACCATGTATAACACATAGGCAAGATATCTCGGATTTATTTTCAGAATATTAAAAGGCATGAAAATAAGAAATTTGTCTCCCATTTGACCAACTCTGTATATATTTCCGTTTAATAGATCCTAATGGTGGGCGTCGTAAGAGTGACCACCCTGTATACATACCAAGCCATGAAAATGAAACAATATTTTAGATTATTAGAATGTTATCAAAATTTGTATGTCCCTTTCTATCAAAACTCATTATCTACCCTTTTATAATATTGCAATTAATACCTACACACAAAAAAAAATATTTTGTCAAAATTGCCTTTCCACAAAATCAAATTATGTAACCTCGTTAAAGATTCTAAACTCCACATTTAAAAATGTTAAGATACATATAAAATTCTGATCTTGTTAAAATTGCATCAAAATTATGTAAATTTGTATGACAATTCTATTTAAATTTCATGAAAAAGACACGACACTTGACGGAAGATGTAGCAATTTACCAAAAACGCATAAATAATCATAAAATATTAAGTAGAATAAGTAGAAAATTACATAAAAATTGAATAGAGAAACTAGCACGACGATTCCATAAGCATTGCAAAATGCAAAAGCGAGGACAAAAACAATGAACAACAAAACTGAGATTTTGGTACGAAATGCCTCACAATTTACATGAAAAATAATGAAAGTTGAACCAATATTTTCGATTACTACCAAAACAACAAGTTACTCACTCTAAGGGCTGTGATATCCATCTCCTAATAAGGTTCATTATAACTTTTACGGCTATTAAATAAATTTTATTGGTGACTTCTAATCAATTTCATATAGCTAATAAATTTACTTACTAGGTCAGGGTGGGTTAGCTTAGGTTAGGTCAGGTTAGGTTAGGTTAGATTAGGGTAGGTTGGGTAAGGTTAGGTTAGGGTCAGGTTTGGTTGGGGTTAGGATTAAAATCCAATTAGAATTGGACTAAAAACATTTTGAAAATTGCATAAACAATACACTCCAATAAGCATATTTTAAAACAAATATTATATTTGTACCACATCAAAATTAAAAGACAATATTTCCTCAGATTCTTCAGCAAGCATACTGAAGTTGATAATAATTCTTGAGATTTCTTCAGAAAGTTAAGATAATTATAATTGCAAATATTAAAATGTACTGATGTATAAAATGTATGAAAATATCATGTAAAATCTCATGTCCAAAACTAAAAACTTTCAAGATTTTCAACAGAATTCAATGAACCCACAATGTATATCGTTTATTAATGTTAAAATCTGTGGTATCAAGAAATTTGATACAAGATCAATGGCAATGACATAAAAATTGACAAACAACATTTCTTCAGATTCTTCAGGAAGAATCCCGAAATTGATTGAAATGTCAATGACAATAAGCACATTTTCAGATTATTGTAAAACAAATATTATATTTGTACCATCTAAATATTTATACTAAAAATTAGTTTTGAAAATAATTCATCAACCATTTCCTCAGAAATAAATTGGGTACAATTTTTGTTTTCCATTTTTGAATACTTCGCTGTCTCGACATTGACAGCAATGATAGATATTGAAAAATTAATTTCTTGAAAATCCTTAGAGTTACAAAAATTTTAGCCGGGGTTTAACGGTGGTTTAAACTTAGTAACCTAGGTAAACCACCGTTTAAATGTTTATGGATAACACTGTAAGAATTTAATATCAAATTCGCATGTTAGCCCATTTTTTGTGAATATTTCATAAGCATTATACATGAACTGAAAATATCAATCATAATCTCTTGTCTAAAACTGAAAAGTTTCAAGAATTTCAGCAGAAATCAATGAACCCACAATGTACATCGTTCGTTCTTAAATCTGTGGTATCGCGAAATTTGATACAATATCAATGGCAGGGACATCAAAATTAAAAGACAATATTTCCTCCGATTCTTCAGGAAGCATACTGAAGTTGATAGAAATTATGTCAATGATATAATTTTAAAAAAATAATAGTTTTGCAGTAAGTTTCAAAATTTTCAACAGAAATCAATGAACCCACAATGTATATCGTTTATTCTTAAAATCTGTAGTGTCTAGAAATTTGATACTAATAACTATGCAATGACATAAATGACTACGCAATGACATAAAAATAGAAAAACAATATTTCTTCAGATTCTACAGGAAGGATCCCGAAATTGATAGAAATGTCAGTGTCAATGACATAATTCTTTTAAAAAGAATAGTGTTTCAGACAGTTGTGAATACATTGATTTCTGTTAAAACTCTTGAAATGTTTTAATTTTAGATAGATATTGCAAATGTCAGCCCATTTCTTTGTGAATATTTTGTAAGCATTATACATGAACTGAAAATATCATGTAAAATCTCTTGTCCAAAACTGAAACGTTTCAAGATTTTTCACAGAAATCAAAGAACCCACAATGTATATCGTTTATTCTTAAAATCTGTGGTATCAAGAAATTTGATACAAGATCAATGGCAATGACAAAAACTGAAAAACAATATTTCTTTAGATTCTTCAGGAAGAATCCCGAATTTGATAGAAATATCAGTGTCAATGACAATTTTTTTTAAAGATTATTTTTCAGAGAGTTGTGAGTTCATTGATTTCTGCTGAAATTCTTGAAATTTCCAACTTTTAAACAAGAAATTAAAAAAAAAAAAACTTGAGATTTCTTAAGAAAGCTTACGTAATTATAATGGCAAATATTAAAATATACCTATTCACGAAATTAATCATGACTAAAGTTGAAAAATGTTTACAGAATTTTCTTCAGATTTCTTCAGCTAGTTTAGATAATTATAATGTAAATATGTATTAAAAGTACTGAACAAAACAGAAAATAAAACTGTGGTATCACGAAATTGCAATATCTGTCGAAACCTGAAAATTTTCAAGAATTTGTTGTTCAATCAATGAACCCAAAATGTTTTAAGTCAATGACATAATTTTTTTTTAAAGAATATTTTTCAGTTTTAAATAGATATAAATAGATATCACTTTTAGATAGATAGTATTATATAGTTTAAACGACAATGTAATACTCACTGGAGTCTTATACAAAATAAATTATTATTATTGCAATTTCGTGATTCCAATTAAACAGACAAAATTTAAAAAAAAAAAAAAAATTGAGATTTCTTCAGAAAGTTAAGATAATTATAATTGCAAATATTGAAATGTACCTTTTTCCACTCCAATATGTATATTAGCATATTCTTTCATAGACTACTATACATATATGTGGCCTATTGCAATGAACAATGTGGATATATTTTCATTCCCACACACGTGTGCGGATATGATATCCACCAATCAGAGAGATGGAAAATTGCAGAGCAACATGTTTTTTCATAAATTTGTCATAGTTGTCAACGACAAATTAATAAGCAAAAAGTCAAACTGACATTATTACAATTATCTTTACAGTGCTGAATTATGATTTCCAATGAAAGCGATTCATCATTAAGCTGTACAGTCTTGGACTCTAAGAATGTCACCGTCGGTAAGAGCCAGAGGTTCGCCATCTCTGTCTTGTCTAGAGACGAATCCGCACTCGGAGCAATTCGGCGTTCAGTGACGTCCTACTCAGGTAGAATTTTGACAAATCGCTTAACTATAGTATAGGGTTTTGCGGTATGCAAATTACCTTCGTTTGGTCATTCAACAGGTTAACGAGCGGATTATTATTGCGTTTGTAAATCTCTACGGCTTCCAAAAGATTAAGCTGCGTGCCTTTGATAGAGTTATGTAATTTTATTTAAATTTCAAAATTTTAATAAAAATCAAGTTGTGGAAATACATATTTACAATTTAAACTATGGTTTGCGAATGCACTACTATTTTGATTAAATCTGAAGGCGCCAAAATGTTCGGCATATCGTTTTTTGAAACTACGGAAACATGCCATTTCAGAAACTCCAGAATAATTTAAGCGATGAATTTTGTCTATTACATTGCAACGGTAGTATAATTAGTTGTAATTTAAAGAAATTATATTTAGTATTATATTACACTTTAGAATGGTCGCGGGGCTGAAACAATTGTGGATTCACTATTAAAATTAGTGAAACTCATCCAAGTGTTTAATTTAATTAAATTTAATTTTTTTATGTCATCCACGTGATGAGTATTGATTGTGTGTATTTTTGGAAGGGATTACCCCCAACTGGCACATAGATAGGAAGAAGTAAAGCATTCAAACAAAGTTGATATAAAACATGTAGGTTTTAAGTCAAACTGAAATTTATTTTCTTCCGGTTTACGTTAAATCTCAAGTTTTCCGGGTACATTCTTTTCACTCCGGGTTCGTTTTCGGTTCTTCTAAAAATTTCGATTTAATTCCGGTCCGTTTCCGGTTCACATTCGGTTCGGGTCCGCTTTCGTCTCGAATAATAACGCTAAAATGTAGTCTAACTAGAAATGACAATATTTTCAATGATAACTACAAAATTCAATTAGTTTATCTTAAAGAAATAAAAAATCACTCGCAGGTATAGAGGTAATATTTAATTGCAAATAGCAAACGTTTCAGTGAAAATAGTGAATGTTTCATTGAATGAAAATTAATATTTGTTAGTGCAGAAAGTGAATAATTCGATTTTCTCGCTCGTTTCATTACAGAATCCTCGTCAAATTTACACAAAATATAGTTTTTAAGTATACTACATACAAATCAGGAACTAACTTTGCAATTAATAAGTCTTAAGAAATTTCATAAAATAATAATCAGGGCTTCGAACCGATGCTTTATTCGTTTTGGTTTTCGTTCCCGTTCAATAAAAAAAAAAACACATATCGGTTCGGTTCCGGTTTTCGTTCCGACAGACTTTTTCAGTTAATTTATAGAATTTAATGTTAAAATTGAATACATTTTGTAAAATTGTTGTAAATCTGATATTTACACTAGAAAATTCAAAGTCAGAAAATTTTAATGTTTGACAAATCGTTTAAGGTGCAAATTTATAAAATTGTTGCGTATAAAGATAATTTTTAGTTAAAATTTGGAGAATTCATGGTTTTAATGACTATACTGAAGAAAGCGGCGGTAAGATTTAAAAAAACAACAATAACCTTTTCAAGACAAGTTCCAATTACTTACCCTAAACTTTTTAAGTGTTTCTACAGCTTTGTATATTATATCAAGTATCTGTCGATTAAACTATCAAACATAATAAAATTATAAGGGAATTAAAAAAAAACTATATTTTTGTTAGTATTTCATGCATATAACCAGTTATGTTTGATTATAATTTGTTATTTTTATTTTTACGTACTTACTGGTATTAATAATTATCCATTAATTTATATTGTTTATTTATTTCTTTCACCCAACTAGTGTCGGTTTATTTTCATTCGGCCATCATACTGTTTTTTTATGTTTTTTGTTTTTTACATTATACTTTTAAATTATTATTTGCCTTTGGAGTCAAATAGTAAACTAAAAAAAATCATTTGGTACATAACTCATGATATCATACAGGGTGATCGATATTTACAAACAGCGCCATTTGTTCATTTTTTAAATGGAACACCCTAGACAGGTTGTCCCGGGAGAAAGGTAACACCCTAAATATTTACGAAAATAATGTTTTCTTCGCGAAATCGTTCAAACACGTCAACTTTATTTGGAGTAGGGTCGAGTGGTAGCTCATTTGAAAGCTTATCTAATTTGCAATACAACGGTATATTAACTTTTAAAATCAAGAAATTAATTTTATAAATTGAGCAAAGTATAAAATAAACATTTCATTTCAGCAAAAATATTTTTTAATATTTTGTTTAATAACCCCGTGGTTGACCGTTCCCAGAGCGAGAATAAATATTGTAATAAAATTCAAAAACTAAACGAAAACATGAAACCCACAAAAGTGAATAAACATTAGAATATTAAATTAGAATGTTACCTTTTTAGAAAACATAATAATACGAGGGGAGTTCCCTATTCTCATCCACCCAGCCATGAAAACAATATGCTATCGCCACAATTTTCTTATGTCACAATTTTATGACATTTTATGGTGCCATCTCCAAGTTTTGTCCAATCACGTAAGATTTATCATTTTTATATCAGTTTAAAGAGATGAAAATGAGTGATTTGCAACACACATAAGCGTGTTGTTTAAATGAACAGACTTGCGAGGCGAATTTGACCACTTTATCTCAAGATAAAATGATAACATTTTGTATATCCTCTAACTCCTTGCTTTCATATCTAGGTAGAGAACATTAAAAAACTCTCCCTGTACAAGATTTAAATAATTTTTCAAATAATCCGTCGTGATTTAAATTTCTGGCAAATATTTAATTATATCAGTCAAAATTGTCAGGTGATTCAAAAAAACTTTCATCAAAGTTGGCATTGAAAAAAGGATAGATATAAAAGGTATGTCTTCGCATACAGTGTCAAATGTGACAGATTTGGCAGAGTTCGAATTTGTGCATGTGAAATCTTGTTGATTTAAACGCTATAGTTTTCAGCGATCACCTAAAACGCTGCAGTTGGAAATGTACTTCAGAAATGGTAGAAAAATTGATGGGCAGTGCGTCTATTCGATACGTAATGCATTTGAAGATAGTTCAAACTAACTAATTCCTGTCAAATTTTCATTTATTTTGGTCAATATCTAATTATTTCTGTCAAGTTTGTAATTGTGGACATGGGTACAAGATTAGCGTAAGTTGAAAAAATGAGTTTCGAGAAAAACGCGTCCAAGGTTCAAAACTTAATAAAAGTCGTAATATAGCAATTAGAGACATCTTTTTTTTTGCAATTTGTATGAACAGTAGCTATATATTTTTTAACAAACTTATAAATAAGGGTACAAATATTCTAATAAACAAATTTGCTTAAAAATCGCATAAATCGACTTACGCTGTTCTTGCACCCAGCTCCTCAATTATGTCGGTCCACATATCAATTAATTGTACTAAAACTGTAATTAATAATTTATATTAAGATATCAATTGATATGGTGAGATTTTTATTATTTTTGTTATATTTCAATGATTCCTGTCAAAATTTCAATTAATTTTAACATAAAAATACTTTGTGTCAAATTATCAATTATGTTTGACAAAATTTCTATTATATATATCTTTCAAGATCTGAATTATTTTAGTAGTAGAAATGTTGTCCCTTGTACGAGGGCGGTTTGACGGAAGAGTGACTTTTCAAAGGTTGGTAACACTTTCGCTATAGTGATTATGTGGCTAGCTCCTGGGGTCTTTCGGAGGTCTACTGTCAAAATTTGGCACCAATCTGATGGATAGATTATGTTTTATACTTATTTGAAGAAAACTGTTTTCGTTGTTGTGTAAATATGGAGAAAAAATAATTTCGAGTGTTGATTAAACATTATTTTCTGCGTGAAAAAATAATTAAAGAAACCGAGGAAAAGTTACGTAAATATTATCCAGAATCTGCTCCGTCCCATGGAATGATTTGTAAATGGTTTCTGCTTTTAAAAGTGGCCATATGAGCATGGTTGGTGCAGATCGTCTAAAACCATCATTTACTGTAACTACTCCAGAAATGGTTAGTAAACTCCATGGCCTTGAAATTGACGATCGTCGAATAAAAGTTCATGAGATAGCTAATGAAGTAAACATCTCAACCGAACTGGTATACAATGTTTTGCACGAACATTTCAATATGAAAAAGCTATCCGCTAGATGGTTGCCGCGTTTGCTTAATGGTGATCAAATGCGCGCGCGCATTAAGAATTCAGAAGAATGTTTGGCCGTCTTCAACGTAATTCAAAGGAATTTTTTCGTCGATATGTCACAGTAGATGAAACTTGGATACATCATTATACTCCAGAAACAAAAATACAGTCTAAATAATGTATTTCTCCATGCGAACATGTTCCCAAGAAGGCAAAAACACTTTTTTTTCAGCCAATAAGGTCATGGCCACAGTTTTTTGGGATTCAAAAGGTGCAATCTTTATTAATTGTTTACAAAAAGGAAAACGATAACTGGTCAGTATTATGCTGACACGTTTTGATGCCGAACTTGAAAAACAGCGACCTCATTTGATGAAGAAAAAGTGTTGTTCCATCACGATAATGCGCCCTCTCATTCGTCTGCAATTGCTACCACTAAATTGGCTGAATTGCTTTGCAAATTACTGCCTTATCCGCCATATTCGCCAGATCTGGCTCTCTGTGATTTCTTCTTATTTCCAAAATTTAAAAAATGGCTGGTGGAAAAAGATTTCATACAAATGAAGAGGTAATAATCGAGAAAAATCCATATTTTGAAGACTTTCCGAAATATAACTTTTTGGAAGGTTTAAATAAACTGTAAACTTGCTGGGCTAAGTGTGTACAGTTGAAAGGGTGTTATGTTGAAAAATAAGATATATTTTTAACAGAAAAATAACGTTTTCATTAAAAAGTCACTCTTCCGTCAAACCGCCCTCGTATATTTCTAGACTGTTCTCAATTAAAACAAAAATAGACTGGGGTACCTACTTTGATTTTCAACGGCTCATGTATATTTTTCAATTCGTTTGTCATTTACTCCGTCATAAATAGACAGTTGCAATGTATGGAAGTTACCATATTGTTGTCGAATTTCAACAAATTTTCATCATTGCTGTCAATTTCATGAACTGTTGTCATAAGGTCATCACGAACAATTACTTTTTCGTCAGCTTAAATTTCATCATCTTCATCTTCTTCAATGTTTTCGTTAAGATGATCCGATTTATCGCATAATAACTGAACTATCCGAATTACGTCAACTAACATCAACTACGTAAAAACGTCAACTTATCGTTGTCAGTGTCGAGCAAAAAATGTTACTTTATTTAGTGATTGTAGAAAAAATATATTAAGCTTTTCAAAACATGCAAACAGATAATTTACTTCAACCATTGCCTATTGAGTTTGAAATAATGCAGAAATTGTTTGGAAGAATAACATTTTCTGAAAAGTTAATAATAAAATATATTTCCATGTGTCCAACTTTCTGGCGGACACTGTATTTAAATCAATGATGTAGACAAAAAATATTTTTCTTTTATGGGATGCATACATAATAGCAGACCCAGGCCCCTCCAGGTAAATTTTAGGGAGCCGGTCACTTGGCCGGCTCAATAACAACACTGAACGCCGAACCGCTCCGAATGCCCCCCCCCCCCCCCCCCCGCGCATTCGTCAAAACAAGGACAGCGAACCGCCGGGTCCCACAGACAGTGACATTCTTAGAGTCCATGACTGTACACCCCCCGATATTCGGCAGTCCGCGAATGATACATATAAATCATTACTTCCGGAAAAGTCGAAGGCAAAGTATATTATATTATATTAATTCTAATATATTAAATGTATTGAATGATGAATGACATTCAAATGTGTCACACTGACATTTATTAGAAAATACCATTTACATAACATTGTTATTCGTTTTTGTCGTAGAAAAAATAGTGTGTACAACTCGAGTGGATTGCCCATATCGCACTCGGAGGTTTGGCGCACTCCGCCTGCGGCGTCGTGCGCCAAACTCCACCTCGGGCGATATGGGCATCGTATCCACTCTAGTTGCACAAACTACTAATTCATGAAACTAATGGTGACTAAAGTTGGAAATTTAGATATAGATATAGATAATACTCACTGGAGTCTGATACAAAATAAATTATTATTATTATTATTATTATTGCAATTTCGTGATTTCAAATTTTAAACAGACAAAAATTTAAAAAAAATAATAATTCTTGAGATTTCTTCAGAAAGTTAAGAAAATTATTATTGCAAATATTAAAAGGTGCCTATTCATGAAACTAATGGTGACTAAAGTTGGTCATTTCTTTTCAGGATTTCCTTCAGATTTGTTCAGCAAGTTTAGATAATTATAATGTAAATATGTGTTAAACGTAATGAACAAAACCAAAAATAAAACTGTGATATCACGAAATTTGATATAATATCAATGGGAATGGCATAAAAATTTCAAAAACCAGATTCTTGGGAAAGGATCCCGAAAATGATGGTGGTGTCAATACTAATAACATAATATTAAAAAAAGGATAATTTTTCAAAGATTCAGAAAGTGCAGAAGTAATAATGTAAATAAAGGGATTTCCTATGTGTAATTCTAAAAAAAAAAAAAAAACAACTCATTAGCGGCGTCGGTGCAAGCAACCTGTCAATTTTGGCATATGTTACACAGAGAGGTTATGTTTTTATTCAAGACAATACACGAGAGTATTCGTAATGTATCAAGATCAGCTGATATGTCAACAAATGATTATTTTCTTTGGGGTTACCTGAAAAGTAAAATTTTTAATGACGTACAAAGACATAACGTAGATGAATTGAAAGGCCGTATACGTACTGCATGTAATGGCATAAATCCACAATACATTACGAATACTTTGCGTGTCTTCAAAAACCCTGTCGTGTATTGCCTTGAATAAACACATAACCTCTATGAGTAACATATGCCAAAATTGACAGGTTGCTGGCACCGACGCCGCTAATGAGTTGATTATTTTTTTTTTTAGAATTACACAGGAAATTCCTTGCGGGTAGATGCAGGCAACCAGTTATACATTGTCCATCATATGTGTAATAAGGAAAAAAAGCCCGGTATATATTTTTTAATATACGGTTCGATCTTGGAGTGTCTTCGGTTCAATGACATCTAGAGATGATATCCAAAATTAAAATACAAGACAAGTAGTAAATTTTGATAGTTTATGAATTGCTTGTTTTTTATATTACATTTTGTGGTTATTTTTTTAATAAAATTTATGGAGTTTGTGGGAAACCGCTCATTTACAATCAATTTATGTAATGATTATTAAAAAAAATGTATTATTACTACTACAATGCTGAAACCACTACTTCTATCAATAAGTACCACCTTCTACCAATAAGTAATAAGTACCAATAAGTACTATTAGCACGACTATTGCTGCTACTACTAAATATACTATTAAAATTTGAAATCCATTGATTACAAAATTTCTAATGAATAAATTATCATTTATGTGCTCTTCCGCAATATATTTGTTTATTGTTTATATAAAATAATTAATTTAATAGCCAGGAAACCTGCACAACGACGCAATATATTCACTGATGTCGCCATAAATGAGTCTGTAAAAATTTGATACGTGAAACGTTTAAGTAAGATGGGAAACTAATGCTGGATAACAAAATACCGGCGATATAAATTTCTACGTCGAGCCAACTGGTTCCAACAGTAATGTGTTTAGCAATGTCTTATTACAAATTTGGTAACCGAGAGATTGATGGTGAAAAGAGTTTGAAATTTACTGCCAAGATGTATGTCGTTGCCTATTCGTTATTTAAATCAATCACAGTAACTCTGCAATACATACGTATAAATCGCGCTGATCCTAGCCGAATAAAAATAATATGTAAATTGTGCATGCAAAAAATTGTAACAAATTAGAGTTTTTCACAATATTCATGGTACACATATGCATCATACATTAAAACTTACAAACATTTGCAATTTCTATTTTAACTATATTTTTTGGAAATATTCATGGCACATACATACACACATAAACATGCATGTACTGCATACTAACTCACATACATTTACAGTTTCAATTTTGATAATCTCCAATGTGAAATATGTAGGTATATGTTATCATCTATTGGTATCATATGATATGATATTTTTATATAATGCTCTCTAGAAGCTTTTTATAATCGTTTTAATTTGCTGTCGTGTTTAGGACACAGTAAATTCACAACAAAAAATGTATCTCTAACGGTTATTGTATTAAGCAAAAAAAAATGTAATGTATATTTTTGTATCATAAAAGTCTTTGGGTAAATGAAGTAAATCTTGGACCGTACACATAATACGAGTCTGCATCTTCGTTGTTACGAAAATCATAACTGTAAATCGCCCATATAACCGAGCGCTACAAGATGCAAGACAGTATTATTGTCTTAACGGGAGTTAGTAGCATTAAGCGGCATTTGATACTGATAAGTATCTAGAATTTCATTAGTCATTCAATACATGGTAAATACACATTCGCACCACCTTTTCCACAATTTCTTCATTTTAATTATAACACGATCGGCGGCTCGCAGAAAGGATGTATGCAGAATCCGTGAATCAGGTGAAGGTTTTGCGGCGAAGATATGATACGAGCGCCGTTTCGTGTAAGTCAGGTAATTGCGTGAACTTATACCTCTTCCTCACTTAAAACACAAGTCAAATTGAAAAGTCGAATGTATTCTGCATAATTGACTGACTATTCAATTTCACTTGTCACTATTCTGGTTTTGCTATGAAATCTTTGTTTATTTTTTTACAGAATTCGTTTTTCGTTTTTTTAGGATTTATTTTAAAATGTTTACTTGTCGACACAACAGCGTATACAGACAGAAATATGGTCTATGGTCCAAATTTTAATTCATAACTGAAATTTGAAATTTTGCAGGAAAATATTTCTTTTAACGTAGAGAAAACGTAGAGTTCACTAAAATTTGAAAATTTGTAGAAAAATATTACTTTCAACATACAGAAAATGTAGGTATGTTTTTGTAAATTTGATTTTATTATAAAATAGCTTCATTTAATTTTATGAAAATAAGTAATCGTTTTTGACTTTTGAATAAAAAATGTTTACCTGGCTGCAATATTACATATATAGACAAACTCTATTGACTACAGAACCCCTTTGATTTTGCAATGCATAACTAAAGTATGAAAAAAAATGTAAATAGAGTTTACAGAAATTTGAAAATTTACTGTAAAATTTTGCATTCAACATACGTACAGAAAACGTAGAGCTTTTTTTGTAAATTCGATTTTGTCTTAAAATCTTCATTTTATTTTTTTGGAAATAAGTATTCGTTGTACATTCTTGATTAAAAAATGATTAAAAAATGCAATGACATATATCTACATACATCCTCTATGAACTATAGGAACTAACTCGCATTTTTCAATTGTTCACTGGAGTTTAAAAATGTGCACGAATTATTACTAGTAGCATATACAAAACAAGAGAGATATGTTTTTTTAATATAAATTCGATAATTAATTTTAAGAAAAAAATGTTACACTTACGTTAATTCAGATAGCATCTCTCTATGGAGTAGCGAACTGGGCTAACTAAATCGAATAAATTTTAAAATTTAAATAAAATTGAAAATTTGCAAGAAAATATACCTTTCAACATCAGCAACTTTTCAGCAACAGAAAACGGAGAGTTTTTTTCTTATAAAATCTTCATTATAGAAATCAAATGAAAATTTTATAAGAAAAAAACTCTGTTTTCTGTTGTTGAAAAGTAATAGTTTTGACTTTTGATTTAAAAATTTTAACTTGGCAGCGCAATTACATACTTACATCCTCTAAGGAATGCAGTACTTATGGATATTTCAATTGATAACTACGATTCAATAAACTGAAACTGATAAATTTGAAAATTTGCACGAATTATTACTTTTAGCATAGAGAAAACCTAATAGGTTTTGTTTGATACAAATTCGTTATTGAAATTTTAGAAAAAATGTAACACCAGAGTTAATTCAGACCTCATCTATCTATGAATTTGCGAACCTAGGCCACATATTCCTTCTGATAACTAAGTTCTAAAACAATACTCTTCCCTTGTGGAGAAAGTGAGGAGATAAATATTGCAAATACAATAGGTGAATTCAGTCAGGAAATGGTCAAGAAAGTCAAGAAATTTGGTTTGAATACACGGATTAGTTTTGAGTTATTGAAAATTTGCCGTAGCCTTCAGCAGTACTCGAACCCAAGACCAGTTGAGGTTAAACGCATAGCGCTGTATACTCCTTTAGCAAGTGAGTTCAGTAATTCAATGTATAAGTAACTTGAAATGTGTAATTATTGGGATTTGGGTTCGTCGCTTGACGTAGCAAGGTAGTATAGGGTCTCCAGCGCCATGTCACGTAATAGCAAGTAACGTGTTTCCGGTTCCGAATTTTGAACAAGTGTTTCCGGAATTAGAAAGCACGGTGCTTAGTTATTATGGTGTCAAAAATTTATCGATCCAAGTTATGTAATTATGTATTTATTTATTTGTTCATTTCAAATAATCCTATAAGAATCACCAAAAGATGTATTTTAGTTTTTTTAGTAGAGGATTCATTGGTTAAATTTTATCAAATCGCATAATAATAATAATAATTATAATAATCCCTACTACTCCCCATATCATTTAATATACTGTTAATAATATTTTAATATACCGTACTAACTTAGAGAATCTGGGTTCGAATCTCGCGATAAATTTAAAAATTTCCTTGATTTTGATTATTTGTTGAATACAATATTAATACAATATAATTTGGTGAACTAGTTTTGGAATTAAGTGCAAATAAAGTGCAAAAGTGTTCCATGTATTATATTCAAATAACATGTTAAAGAAAATGTTGGAAAAGGCTACCATTGTTTTGTAAACTAAAACATAGCCTCCTTTCAAACTCTTCGCGAACTTTTTGAAGATTTCTCTAGTAATAGATTTTATATTATCTAATATTAATTTAATAATTATAATCTAATAAGTCTGTAAATTAATAAAAAATAGTTTCTCATGGAAGGAGATTTTTATCAATTATTACATTATCTAATGTTCATCTACCAAACTTCAAATTATATTTCATATAAGTTCAGGATATATAAATATTTAATACATATGCCTCTGAAGATGGTTTTTCATAACCGAAACCAGTCAGGCGATAAAAATAAATAATAAAATAAATTAACTTATACCAGTAAGTACTTAATTACTTAATAATTACCTAATAATATTATCTAATATCGAAGTCCGGTTCCTTTGGAGGTGAACTGCAACAGGCGAGCCTGTGTAATGTTAAATTGAACGTACTTGCATTGATTGAGCGAAATCTATAAATAAAATCCATAATTGCTGTTTGGTAATTAGCTGTAGTAGCAGATTTCCAAGTGCGGTAGACTGCTCTTTAGCGACGGTAATTAGCAGTAGTAGAAAAGTAGCCGTCGTTAAATAAACAAATGAATAATATAATATATTAATGTTTGTACATTATGTCTTAAAAAGAATACATCTAATTTACGGTGTCCTTAAATAAACAAAATAATATTATCATACATCATATGATATTAATAATTAATTTGTACCAATTAGCAACAGTTTTCCATTATTATTATTATTATGATCATTATTATTTGTACGAAAACGAATGACCAAAGCTCAGTAGTATAGATCAATTGCATAAAACTTATTGGTGTTATGTTAGACCACAACAAAAATTGAGTTGAACGTAATTACGTTGTTCTGCAATTATGAAGATATGCGACTATTATTTTATACTGCAATCATAATTATGGAGATATTCGAATGTTCTATTAGACTACAATGATAATTGTGAAGATATGAGAGTGTTTTCTTAGAATCCAATAAGAATTGAGTCAAACATACATACGAATATATTTCCCAAAATTGAATTCAAGTTATTGTGCTGTTCTGCAATTAGGAATATATGCGTATGTTATCTTAAACTACAATAAGAATAATGAAGATATGCGAGTGTTACCTTAGGGTACAGTAATAATCATGAGGATATCCGAGTTTTGAAAAATTTATTAAACTTTTTTTTATAATATCATTTATTTATGAATTATTGGATTTTTCTATATTAACATTATTTTAATAAAGAAATTTCAAATTTCATCTTAAGCTATAAAAAGAATTATGAAAATATGGGAGTGTTATTATACACTCCGATAAGAATTAAGTCGAACGGACATACGAATATAATGCAGAACACTAAATGCAAGTTATTGTTCTGTTATGCAATTATGAAGATATGCGCGTATTATCTTAGACTACAATGCGAATTATGAAGATATGCAAGTATTATCTTAGACTACATTGAGAATTGAGTCGAACTGGAAAAATGCACATGAATGTAATGTAAAAATCTGGATTCAAGTTAATGTGCTGTTCTGTAATTATGAAGATATGCGAGTATTATCTTAGACTACAATCATAATTGTGGAGATATTCGAATGTTTTATTAGACTACAATAACAATTGTGAAGATATGAGAGTGTTTTCTTAGAATCCAATAGGAATTGAGTCGAACATACATACGAATATAATTCCCAAAATTGAATTTCAAGTTATTGTGCTGTTCTGTAATTAGGAAGATATGCAAGTATTATCTCAGACTACAATAAGAATTATAAAGATATGCAAATGTAATCCTAGACTATAATAAGAATCATGTAGATATATGAGTGTTACCTTAGACTACAATAAGAAATGGCTCAAGTTATTGTGCAGTTCTGTAATTATCAATATATCAATGGTTTGGTGCACAGATTACCATTCAAAGAAATGTTGTTAATAGTATAAATAAATTATGTTTAAAAAAAAAATTCAATCTCTTTGATTTAATTATCAATTAAAACAGTTTTACGCATTTAACACAATTTCATCCGAAAGTGTACTTATAACATTTGTGCACTACACAATCGATATGCTGAGATATCTGAGCTGAGATTAAAAGACACATTTTATAATGCAAAAAATATTTTAAAAACTTAACTTGAGTACTGTATAGTTTACCTGAAAATGAACCAATGAACTTGATGAATGAAAATGCAAACGAAAATATGCCAAATGTAATAGTTGAAATGTATCATTATGATAATAATAGTTATATGATTACCTAGTATTAATAATACATATACAATTTATTATCATTCGATTACTGAGACCATTGTCCTTAGCATATGATAATAATAATTGTATGATTACTGATAATAATACACATAGTATTTAATATCATTCGATTACTGAGATCAGTGTCCTTGGTATATAATAATAATAATAATTCTATGATTACTGATAATAATTTACATGTTATTTAATATCATTCGATTAAGAGACCAATGTATTTAGCATATAATAATAATAATTGTATGATTACTGATAATAATACATATGCTATTTAATATCATTCGATTACTGAGACCAGTGTCTTTCGCATATAATAATAATTGTAAGATTATTATTAATAATTATAGACATGTTATTTGTTATTATTTGGCTACTGAGACCATTGTCCTTATGTTGCTGAAGCTAGGCTCAAGGCTATAAATAGCTTGAAATGTGTAATTAGGGTTTGGGTTCGTCGCTTAAAATATTTGAGGTTTGGGTTCGTCGCTTGACCTACCATATAATCTCCAGCACCGTGCTACGTAATGGCATGTCATTTCCTTCAGATTCAAAATTTTTAAAATCTGTTTCCGGTATTTGAAAGCATGGTTCTTAGGTATTGCGGTATAAAAAAATTGCCAATGCAAATGATGTAATTATATACTTATTAACGTGTCAAATCGAAATATTTCTTTAAGAACACTACACAAAAAATCAGGATTTTTCCAAGTCCAATTCTAATTTAGCGTATGAATATTAACACACATAGTTACTGATATTGAGTAATATATTAGTAACACCACATACAAAATCAGGATTTCTCAAAATCTCGCTTATGAATATTAACACATATAGTTACTGATATTGAGTAATATATTAGTAATGACTATATTTACATATACTTAAAATCCAATATATGCTTCTTTTGATTTTTGTCGTGGGGAAACGTAATATTATGATATACTGCAGGTAGCCTCCAAAGTGGCACATACTTTAACAACTATTACTCAAAAACTGGCTGAATATTAATTAATTTCATCCTAGGAATAAAACCTAAAGAGTTGGAAAACCACCCCGAGAGCCATTGGGCAAGATAGGAAGAATACAGAAAGAAATAAATCAAAAATTACATTCTCAAAAATCAATTTCTCAGTACATGATGTAGAACTAAATGTACATTTACTTAATATGAAATATACGCTTCTTCTCAGTTTTGTGGGTAAACGTAATTTTATGACCTACTG
Organism: Othius punctulatus; assembly: GCA_951805005.1. Lineage (NCBI taxonomy): Eukaryota > Metazoa > Arthropoda > Insecta > Coleoptera > Staphylinidae > Othius > Othius punctulatus. Next base: position 30,569,011 of record OX638138.1, on the reverse strand, counting down.
TAGGTAGCCTCCAAAGTGGCTCATACTTTAACAACTAGTACTGAAAAACTGGCGAAAAATTAATGAATTTTATCCTAGGAATAGGACCAAATGAGTTGGAAACCCTTCTCAAAAGCCCTAGGGTAAGAAAGGAAGGATATAGAAAGAAAGAAATCAAAAATTACATTCACAAAAATCAATTTCTTAGTACATGATGTAGAACTATATGTACATTTACTTAATATCCAATATACGCTTCTTCTCATTTTTGGTGGGTAAACGTAATTTTATGACCTACTGTAGGTAGCCTCCAAAGTGGATCATACATTAACAAATAGTACTCAAAAACTGGCATGGGATTATTAATAAATTTTGTCCTAGAAATAGAACCAAAAGAGTTGGAAAACTACCTCGAAGCCCTAAGATAAGATAGAAAGGATAAATAAAGAATGAAATCTGAATGTACATTCGCAAAAGTCAATTTCTTAGTACATGATGTAAAACAGATCTATCATAAATTTCAGCTCTAGTAAGAGGTGACCAATAAGCTTAAGAATAAGAAAAGCGAGATTACCAATCTCGCCTTTTTTATTGGCTTCAAAAATTGCTATCGATAACTAGAGCAGAAATTTATAATTCAGGGGAACAAATTGGAGAAGAATTTTAATAATGTCCTGAACAATAATCATATCCCACGACTAGTAAGTCAGTTTTCACTCATCACGTCACATATTATTTTATTGGACGTGTTATTGTTATTGATAATAAATTATATTTAGTATAAATAAAGTGCTTAGTTAAGTTTCACAAATTTTTAATAGAAAAACTCTACAATTATTTCGGTCTCACCACCGTTATCAAGAGACAAATAAAACATTTGTGAAACTTAAGCAAGCACTTTATTTATACTAATTTAAAGATGTTTCACCAAGTATTAACCATCGATTCATACAATCAAACTATATTTATTTGTGTAAACACATAAATGTGTATACAATAATTATGTATGTATTAATATTATAATATTATATACATTTAAACTAATTTAAAGATGTTTCACCAAGTATTAACCATCGAGTCATACAATCAAATTATATTTATTTGTGTAAATACAGAAATGTGTATACAATAGCAATGTATAATTAAGGGCATTATGATGATGTTTATGACTTACGAGGGCGACAAGTTTACAAACCCGAAGGCCTCGAACATTAAACAGGACTAATTGAAATTAGAGTTTCTCTTTTTCGGTAAATCTCTGTTGTCAACCCGACATAGAAGGGCATAATTAGTATTCGCTGTTTATTATGCCCTTGGGTGTAATGTACTATTTTTATCTCGTAACTAGTTGTATTCAACAAATAATAGTTGGGTGAAACATAAACGTTATAATTCACAAATAGTAACTATTATACAACGAATAAAGTGTTTAAATTCTTTAGCATTAAAAACGATTTAAATATTTATACATTAATAAACGTGTTTTTGATAATAAGAGAGAGAACAATCTTTATTGGCCCTCGCCTTTCTGCGTCATTAAAAATGATAATACGTATTTATTTAAATGGATGTATACAATGTAGGTATATATCTTACAAATATTAATAATAATAATCGTTAAGATTGTTTCTATCTTTACTGTGTGAAGATAGAAACAATCTTAACGATTACTATTATTAATATTTGTAAGATATATACATTATAAACGTTATAATTCACAAATAGTAAATATAATAATACGAATAAAGTGTTTATATTCTCCAACATTAAAAACCATTTAAATATGTATACGCTAATAAACGTGTTTTTGATAATAAGAGATAGAACAATCTTTATTGGCCACCGGCTTTCTGCGTCATTAAAAATAATAATACGTATTCATTTAAATAAATGTATACAATGTATATATATTACAGATATTAATAATAATAATCATTAAGTTTGTTTCTATTTTTACCATGTGGTAGTCTGTGACATATATAAATAATTAATTATTATCTTTCTATGTTTTAACCATATTATTTACTTTGAAATTCGCAACTACTTCCGACGTATTACGGTCATTTTCAAGTGACAAATTATTAAGATGTGAGAACTTGCAATGGTGCAATGATTAATTTATGATTAAAAAAAATTGAAATGTTCGGACCAAATTACGTTATTTTGTTCATTGAGTAGATCAAATTTTGGATTAATTTTGTGCCGAAATATTTCTGCCGCTTCCAATGAATTGAGTTTCTTTCCCTTTCTGCAGCTATGCAAAATTTCTAAATAATAATCATTAATAACCAGTGATTTGCTACATACAAAATAAATAATCAATAGTTTAGCCTTCCAAAAAAAAAAAATAGGAACACACGCACTGTACGCTGTGTAATTACTGGATGGCTTATTATATCGCTAAAGTTCATGCGCAGTTAACGCATCCAATAATTAAATAAGCTAACCTTCTAATTAATACTTAGTATTGGCAATCCGCTTGAGCGTAGGAATCTAAGAGAATTTATTATTGGCCAGATGAAGTATTCCCACGCGACCCGACAATTAAAAAATCCGAACAGAACGCCGAAGAAACATCGAAAGTTAAGCTGAGGTTGTCTTCTGTTATGATGCGTTTTCGTCTGCGGGCACTTCTCACGACCTAATAATTTAGAATATTATACATAATAAGGAGCGCGGCAGTACAATTTTCTTGCGGCCGCGATTTGTGCCTTTCTTTCGGCACTTTGCGCCTCAAATGAGGCGATAAATTATTTGATGGATTGCGATTAATCGCTGTAGGGCTGGCGTGGAAAATGCGGCGGGTTTTTTGAAGGGCACCGAAGACATCGGGGCAGACGCACGGGCGGAATTCAATTTGGGAACTGACATTTACTGCTCCATTACGAGACGTTAAATATTAATTATTTGGGCCCATGAATAATAAATGCCCCTTATTTTTAAGCGTTAATACACTTGTGAGTAATCGCTATAATGTTATAGAAACGTGTTACGCGTTGTTAATTATTTGGTTTCGGAGCGCTTTGGGTTCGTCGCGTGATTGCTTATTGTATGTTCTTGGGGCGGTGGTAAATTCTGGTACTGCCGTCTCAAAACGGATGTGCCGCAGGTAGAGGGGGTGTCACCTTGGCGGTGCGCAATCTTTGAGTACCGTCTGCGTCAACTTCTGGCGTGCGTTGCGAAACCGGAAGTGCGCGAAAAAAGTGCCGCGTCTTCTCCCGCTGGACCAAAAAGTTCGATACCGACCTTTAATATCCGGCTTGCAGAGCGTGGAGCGCGGCATACCGAACTCACAGCTCGCGGTGCATCTTAGCCAGGTGAGCAGCACGTTAGTCGCACAGGTACTGAACAGCTTCTAGATCACCTGTATCTGCTGCATCTGTGCCTAGTTCACCTGATTACCGCGGCCGGCGCTACGCATCAGTCCCACACCTGTCCATCTCCCACTACAGGTGAGGACGGTACCGTCGAAAGGTAACAATCCTGCCATTCGCCAGGTAACACAATCTTGATCTGGTTTAGCTAATGTTGAGAAACGAGGGCGTTGCGGAGGACGCCTACCTGGCGGGGCCCGCTTCAAGGTAAGACAATATGTGAGACGGCTATAAACAAGAGGATTTTTACGGCGGTTATGCAACAGATGACAGCGGTGTGCCGGACAAAAATTACGGACGGACCCTTCCTATCTCGGCTGGGCACACCATCGACGCATCTCTCGTGTTACCCAATACCCATAGTGTCTGGACCGTGATGAACACACGAATGTACAGATAAATAAATGCATGTGTTAAAATGCAAGTGTTCCGTCGATATTTCAAACGCGCTTACATAACATCAGTGGTACCGTGCAATGCGTTACAAAATTGTTTCTACTCTTTTAATCTGCACTGCAAATTGCGGATTTCATAACGCCAAATCATTTGAACAGTAAATTTTCTTGACAAGAATAATTAACTTCATTAATAAGGTAATTACATTCGTTTCTTCCTATTTTACCCATATCAGATATGCCAGACCTTACCATTATTTAATGCTAATTAGGTACTTACAAATCGGCGACTAAGAACGTAAACCTTGTATGTCAAAAACTGAACTTTTCAGAACACAAATCCCACTTGTACACATGTGGATTACCTTCGACCATGGTTCAGATACCTAAAATACAATTGTAGATACGATGGTATCCTTAGAAACTAGACCAAGATCAAAAATAATCCACGTTTGTATACTTGACCCAAAGATCTAAGAATATTATGACTTTGACTTCTTAATAGTTATATTCGGGGTTTAATTTAGGGTCACCATAAAGCAAACGGATGGTCAAGACGGAAGAATCGCACGCCGTCGTCAATACCAGAAAGACAGCCGGGCAACCCCAGATAACTGAATAATATTAGCAGGACTTTTATGATTTTATGGCAACACCAAATAAAACCCCCATAAAATACTTAAAAGTCAAAGTCGTAATATTCTTAGATTTTTGGGTCGACTATACAACTGGGCGTTAGAATGTAAAGACCTATTTGTATTGTACTTTAAATGTGATCAAAATAAAACTCCAAAATGTTTCCAAAATATGTGCACATCCTATGGTAACCGTAAATATATCCGGGCAGAGCTGTGCTCCTGTACCTGAGATAATCCCTTACGCAACAAGGAATTAAAATTTTCGGGGCATTGCTGCGCTCCAAAATTAAAGTGACCTTTGGGCATCCCCCACGAAGAGGACAATTACGTCAACTTAACCCCACTGAGTTGTAATAAGTACTTCATGTTTTTGAATCTTATCACAAGCCCGAATTCTTTAATTATTTTCTTTTGTTATTATAGGGTAGGAAATTTTGTAATAAGGTGGAGAGGGTGGTTATTTAGATATAAATAAGAGTGCTATAGAAATAGTTTAAATCATATTCTGTTGTTGAACTTGAGACCTGCGACAAATATCATGGAGTCAACTCAGAAAATCTTCATTCAGAGAGGTAAACAACTTAAAGTGTTCGGGAACTATAAGTTTCGAAATTATGGCAAAACGAAATTTGACGTTAAGTGGAGGTGTACGGAAAAAATTGTACAGGGTAGCCCAATTTGGATGTTTCTATAGGGGATCTCGGTAACTAGAAGAGATAGAGAAAATCGGATGGCGCATCCTCGATCTCTTTTTACAAGACCAACTCAATGGTGAAAACAAAAATTGGCTATCGTCTTTTATTTTCAAGTTATGGCCAAAAACTCATTATTTTCCATTTTCGATTTTTATCAATATTTCATTTATTTGTCATTTTGTTAAGATACGAGTTCCATATTCTTCAGGCACTTTTCTATGGTGAATTGAATGAGTTTTACAGAATTTTGATATCTTCGTTAATTACCAAGATACAATACAAAGTTGGTTTTTTTTAAATAGAAGTCGTAGTTGGCTTTGGTCTTAATAAATAGATTATTTTTTTCTCTTTTGGATGATGTATCACATATGGATTTTATAATTGCATTTTTGTTGAAATCTATTAAAATTCTTTCAAAACGTCATATGTTCTCTTATTGGATGTAGTAGGCTTGTTTTGTTTCAATTGTTTGATTGTCAAGCTAACACATTCGACGTCATCTTTATATTTCGAAGTGTTTAACAATGTCGTACGAAAATTATGAAATATTTGATATGCTAGATGCTTTATGCAAAGCAATAACAAATCACTAATTGACATAGAAACATATTTTAATCGCTATCCGGAAATAACACAATTGGATAAATCAATATTTCAAAGACTAAAAGAAAATCTTATCAACCACGGATCTTTCAAGTAGCCAAAACCAAGGTCTTACAATATAGTAGACGCGGAAGAAACTGCGACTAATGTAATTTTAGATGTAATAGTGAATCCAGCAATTTCCAGTCGGCATATTGAGGATGAATCCGGAATTTGGAAGAATCGAGCACTTAGAATTTTGAAACATAAAATTTAGACCATACATTATTCGAAAAGGACACCATTTGAACGACCAAGACGACCAACGACCAGAGAAATGATTTTATTTTCAACATTTGATAGATTGTGTAAATTCAATTTCAAATGTTCACATTCATATTGCTTACTAAGTGTTATTAAAAGATGCAACATATGCATTTTGAATAATGGATATCAATTGGAACTTTTATTGTAATTTAAATATTGTGTCTATGCTTTTCAATGCTTAATTGAAGGGTTTTTTTTTAATCTTGGAAAAATCTATTTATTAGGTTGTCTGCCTTTTAGATGATAGAGCCTGTAATATTTCCTAGGCAATAAGATCATTGTTATTTATTTAATAAACCTTTTTAACATATATAATATTGTATTCACATGGTATTTTGTAATTCACAGATGGCAAATTTGTGCATTTTCAATAAATAATTTTACTCTAAACAATACAAGCCTACTATATACCAGTCTACTACGCCCAATAAGAGAATATATGACGTGTTGACACAATTTTAATAGATTTCAACAAAAATGCATCTATAACATTCACATGTGACATATCATTGAAAAGAGAAAAAAATAACCTATTTATTAAGGCCAAAGCCAACTACGACTTGTATTTAAAAAAACACAACTTTGTATTGTATCTTGTTTATTAACGTATATATTAAAATTCTGTAAAACTTATTCAATTCACCATAAAAAAGTGCCTGAAGAATGTGTAACTCTTATTTTAATAAAATTAGAAATAAATGAAATATTGATAAACATCGAAAATGGAACGTAATGAGTTTTTGGCCATAACTTCAAAACGAAAGACGATAGCCAATTTTTGTTTTCACCATTAAGGTGGTCTTAAAAAAAGAGATCAGGGATACGCCATCCGATTTTCTCTATCTCTTCTAGTTACCGAGATCTCCTATAGAAACATCCAATTTGGGCCACCCTGTACTTCCAGGCTTTATACCGGTGAAGACTTAACAATAGTTTTGGGTTGAGTACAACCATAATTTGGTAGTTAATACCTTTAATATAATATGTAAGTTACGTTTTTTTCTATAACAGAAAAATCAGTGCCACCACCAACCACAACATGGACGAAAATATTCACCTTCAACTAGTTTCAAACTGAGCAAAGAGGAAAACCACCGAAGATTTAACCGAAAGATCATCGAAAATCATACACCAAGAATTAAATCAATCCCTGGTCTCAATAGACAAATTGAATTCCAAAGACTTTAATAATACACGTAAGTGTATTTATACTGCTAGACGTTCAATCTTACCTTATCTGCCTAAAAATATTTCAGAGGTGCATAATTTAAATATTATGACATCAACAAATGAGCAGTTCTTATTGACCAACGACATAACTAAGAATGTTATAATTTTTTTCTTGCACAGTAAATTAATATTTTTTGTGTAGTTGTGCAAAAAAAATTGTGGACGGAACATTTAATTACGTCTATAAATTCTTTTGCCAAATGTTTTCAATACATGGTATATAAACTGGGCACTATATACCATTGGTATTTTGATTATTACCAAATAAAACATATAACGCATATATAACATGTTTAAAATTAATTAGTGCTTAATGCATAAAATTGAATATCCTATTCAAATCAACTGATATAGTAGTTGACTTTGAAGAATCTATTCATTTAGCCGTAAAGTCAATGTGGGAAAATGCGAATATCGTTGGGTGTAGGTTCCATTTGTCCCAAGCTTGGATGCGCAATATAAAAAAAGTGGTATAATGAAGGAATATTTGGATACAAATTCTCAAAATTTTGAATTTTTAAAATGTTTATTTGGGCTAACTTTTCTTGACCCGGAAAGTGCGGGAGATTGTATAGCTTTTAACTTTGCTCCCATTCAAACAAACGATGAGAAAGTCGTGTTATTTATGGACTATTTAATTCAAAATTATATTGAGAAGGGTTCAAAATTCCCTCCTAAAATATGGGCATGTATGTCGGCCACGTCTGAGCGGACTACGAATTGTTGAGAGTCATTTCATTCAAATTTTTATTCGTCGCATCCTATTTTTTTCAGATTTGTTGACGTTCTAAAAGATTTTCAAACTGAAACATACCGGGTGATTCAAGTTTTATTACCAGGCCGAAAATGGCGACTTCTAATTGAAATAAAAAATCCAAAATAAGTATACGTGTTTAAATATTCATGAAGCCCAATCTAACGATAAAAAAAAATATTTTAACCATCCTGTAGTTTATACGTTATTTCACAAAGAATTCGTAATTTTATTTATATATTTTTGTCAGAACATACTTTAATGCTATTCCAAACATTCCAGTGTAATTAAAGTCAAAAAAATTGGACCAATTATTGAATTAAATGAATTTTGGTATTGCAACAGTAAGATTTATAACTAAATAGTAAAATATGAGGGCTGCTACCAGTAATAGTCCCTATAATGGATTTTATGGGTTTTATGATATGGCCGTACCAAATCCGCCCTGCAAGGCTCGTTCAACCCACGGGCGACTGGCGGAATCATAAAAAGTCATAAAACGTTCCAACCGCACCGGCGGTCAATGCTTTGTAGGGCTCTTGATTTACAAAATCATAAATCATACCGAGGAAAGTTGGTCAGTAATGTAAAAAATGCTTTAATTTGAAATCTAATCATTTTCGTAAATTTTCGATTTCATAAATGGGTTCTATTATTAAAATAAAACAATTTATGGGAAAAATAATGATAGAGAATTTTGCCCGAAAAGAGTTTTTTTTTAAATAATTTTATAACCGTCTATATAATTATATCGAAAAAGTCAAACTACCTTTCCGTAGATTAGTATCAGACCTATATAAATCCAAATTTTTATATTTTTTGGGCAACTCCAAATGCCTAAAAAACCCATGGTAATAAAACTTGAATCACCCGGTACATAAAAATTAACAGCGTGGGTTTTGACAAAACTATTCAAAACAAAATATACGGAACTAAACTTTCTAAATTAAATTCACTGGTCGACCAGTATAAAGTTTGAGGTTTCAATTTGTAAGAACTGCTTCCTATCACTTTTCACAAATTTAATTTTTCATGTGATGTTAATTTGTATTTTATTTTTATGTATATATTATTGTACCTAGTTATGACTGCGATATAAATGACATTGTATTTAATTTTTAATGTTTGTGTCTTATGTATGTATATTAATATTATGATTTTATGACTAACATTTGTGATATAAATAAATGATTACTATTATTAAACTGACTTTTCGTTTGTTTCCTAAGAGAACTAAATTAAAGATTAAATATTAAGTATGTCGATTCATTCAGAGAAACAGAATTAATATATCTGCGTTTAGCAGATATTACAAATAATAATTTCTTCTGGTTAAGTCTAGTTCTATCTTGATTTGTTAATTGTCCAGTCGCGTCTTGGATCAAGTAAACAAACACAGCTGCTGACTCGGGTTGGCCAACTCGAATAATCATTCGAGTCGGAATATTTACGAGTTGTGAGTTCTCGAGTCATAGGATTATTCGAGTTGGCACAACGCTAAAATAAGTAGTTATAATGTAAAACTAAAATTTACAAAGTTCATAAAATATTCATCAAATGAATAAAAATCATATTTAGTTAGGTGGTTCTTACACCATCGTTTTAACTGACCTTCGATGATCCAATTAACTATTTAGATCGGTTGTGAATGAAGTAGAGATTACTATGATGATATCCAACCTCCGATAGGACCTGCGAAAGCATGGAGCTTTTTAATATTTCAAGTTTTTCCCCATTCAAAAAATGCACAAAAACCTCACATTTGTTGATCAAAAACTAAAATTTTACAAGAAAAATACTGTACCCGATATAGCCTTTCTGACCGCGGATTCGTGTTCGGCACACCTCAAAAAATTAAAAAACGTTATGTTTGTTAACGGGAGGATTTCTACACAGAATAATGTAATTAAATAAAATTGTCAAATTTGGGTGTTTAATTTTGGTAAGCAGAAGGTGGAACAATTATTTAACAAAATTATGTAAGATCTAGACATTTTTCACCCAGCATATGTGGTTTATCAATTTTTTACCAAAATCATGTAAAATCGAGTTTTTTTTAAATTTAATTTTAAGATAGGTAGTATCATTTTTCCAGCAGTATTCGAACTTTTAATTTAAATATATTCACTTAAAGACAAAAAGCTACATACAAGCAACTCGGATAGACTAACTCGGATAGGAGATACTACCGAAAGCGTTTTTTTCTTTTTTTTTAAATTAATTTCTTGAATTTTTAATACAACAATAGAGACTGTAATAGAGATTATACATAGAGATAGAAATAGAACTGACAAACGATATTTTTATGATATCTTAAATTCCAAAATTTTCACTAATTCAATATTATTTTCCTTTGCAGAAAAAGTAAAGACATAATGAATTTATCAAATTTTAAAATTTTCATTTTGGTTTCTGTGAAGTTTTTAACAGAAAACAGAAAATAAGGTTATTCCTTTATAGTTTCCTAATCAAATTTCAAAATCAAATTATTTTTGAGATAATATTAAATCTTATATTAGTTAAGTTACAATAGGAAAAAATATAGCAAGAAATAGAAGTGGGTAAGATGGTATGTCAATTTTTATCAAAATTATGTACAATTTTCATTTTGCTAAATCTTCATATCATTTTTTAACCGTAATGGTTTTTACATTTAATTTAAAAATCTACATACAGATTAAAGACACACAGTATAGTTTTTACATTTAATTTAAAAATTTACACACAGATTATAAACACACAGTCTAAATGGGATACTCGGGAATTTTTCAACAAAAACTGAAATTTGAATGAATGCACGGAAATAATACTTCTGATTTAGAGGTAGAGGTAAGGATTTTGTTTATATAAAAATTAGTTCAAAATTTTACATAATAGTCAGGCAGCCAAATGTACAGCCTACCTAATGGATTAGCAGATCTTAGACGAATATTTCTATTAATATTTTAAATTCAAAAATTTGATAAAATCGAAGTTTTTTTTTCTTAACATGTACATCATTTATCTGCATGTATCAATTATCTGGTAGGTGGTTTAATATTTTCAGTGATTTTGATGTTGAGTCTGAGAATAGAAAAAGTGAGAAGATAATATTGCAAAAAACCGTAACGATCAGCAGTACTCGAACCCAAGACTTACAAGATTTACGACTGTGGAAATTACAACGAGCATTGAATGATGCTTCAGAGGTAAGCAAGATCAGCAATTAAATGTATAAATATTTAGAAATACGAAATTGTATTTTGGGTTCGTCGCTTGACCTAGCAACGTGGCATAGGGTCTCCAGCACCATGTTACGTGATGGCATATAATTTCGTTCCTATTCATAGTTTTAGAAAACTGTTTATGGAATTTGAAATTATGGTTCTTAGTTATTATGGTGTCAAAAAATTGGGAAGGCAAATTATGTAATTATATATTTATGAATGTGTCAATTCGAAATATTTGTATCAGAAACGCTAATAGATACTAAAATGAAATATTCAGATTTCAGAAACAAATTTTGAGAATAATGAACCAAGGACCCTTATGGGTACTTAGAGGAATGATTATCCTCTACTGTTGTCGCCCCAACTATCACGTAGGATGGACATCTTCTGATTTTTATATGTATTTCACTGTTGTACTGTACTACATTGCATATCGCATTAATTATGTATTTTATAAGTGTTGTAATTGCTCTACGTATGGATATCGTAATTAAAAAATGAAACACAGGTTCACCATTTTTTAATTACTTCTTAACTTGTGTAAACTGTATAGTGAAACATGAATAAACTGACTTACTTACTTACTCACACAATTAAAAATAGAATCTGTCTGGCTGCGAATACCGCAAAACCTTGAATATGTCTACAAAATCAAATATTCTCATAAAGAGAGAGCGGAAATTCCATTTTCACAATGACATTTATTTTTAAGACAAATGCACATTGTTACTACGAAGCGGTCATCTTCAGTAGATATATTGATACTTGCCTGTATAAATGTGCATTTAATCTTAAACATGAATGAAGTTGTGAATAAGGAATTTTCGCTCTCTTTTTATTTTCACATTTCACAAACTTCAAACGATTAATTTTCAAATATTCTCATACCTATTTAATAAAAAATCATAATCGACATTTAATTATATGTGGGTGTATCTCTGTTTCTCATAGCAATTTCTCATATTTTTAGTAAAAGAGAATAATCGAAGTTCTATTGTGCATATGTAACTTTCTTAATAAAGTAGACAACTTTATTTGCTTATAGAATTATAGATTTGGCAAGCTAATAAATTGAATAAATACATATATATGCAAATAAATAAATGATTTAACATAAAATCTAAATATATAAATGATGGTCAGATGGACCGTAATAAAATTGCCGTAGTTGATAGCTGTGCTCACAGAATAATCGAAAGTATTTAAATAATAATATTCGTCATCGTGTTAAATTTATATAAAACCTCAGTAACGCTTAAATCTGAGATATAATTTTTTTTAAATCTTGTCTGAATATTCAATCCAACTGATTTTCCATTATTTCCATTATTACTAAATATGCAATGCTATTGTTACTACTATTCGTACTGGTATTTACACAAAACTATTGTTCTTCCTGTCCTAGAAGAGGATTCGTACAATGCCTGATGATGATATATGAATCCATGAGTATTTGTATTGTCCAGGTTATTTTTTCTGAATATACAGGGTGTTCTAGATAAAGATGAATAGCATGGGAATCTCAGAAACCGTAAAAATTACAGAGGCGGTTAAATTACAAAAATGTTCATTTAATTTTCTTAAAATCTTAAAAAATAAGTAATTAGTTTTGTCTTCGTCGCCCATTTCACCATCTGCTACACCAAAATTTTCGAAATGTAGATATTTTGTTTTTTAAACAAGGTTTTGGTCTAAATAAAATCATCAGAAATAATGCTATGATATATATCGTTGAATGCGTAATAGGAAATGCTATATAATAAGCATAAGCATTTTTTTAATGTGCCATATAAAAATATAAAGTTGAAGATGGTTTCTTCGAAACGAAACGTTGTACTGAAAATTTATAAATGTTGCCTTGTAGAGCTAAAAAAGTGTCAATGAGAAAGTGCCTTTTGTTTTTTTATACCTCTCCAAATAACTTGAAGGGTCGTTTAGCCCTTTTTGGCCTAAAATTTAATGATTTTTTTATTAAGTGTATTTTTATACTTATCTGTATCTGTAGGTATCTGTAAAATATTAGTATTCTTCTGTGCTACAAATAAACCCACGATTTTTGGTTAGGCAGAGCCTTAACTCGCTACGCTGATATTCTAACTTTCAGATCTTATTTCGCATAAGAAATTATAACCAATTTTTTTGATTATTTTGTTTTAATCTATAGGTATATCTGTAAAATAGTATTCCTGTTTACCAGAATTTTACCCGCAACAATATACTGATTAGTCAGAGCCTTAACTCGCTACGCCTCATGAGCTTGGTACCACCAATTAATTTTATTTGCTACAATTTTGACTGTATTCACAATATTCACCTCATCTCTCGAAATTACCATCACAATATTTACGAAACACGCATCCTTACGTCACCCTCGCTTAAATTAAGATTGACTTTTAATCCGATGATTTATAACTGATCCGTGTAATTAAAGTGAGTGAGCTCTAATCTGGATTATGCTAATTCGCCATCGACATTATTAATTCCGAATGGATATCGATAATTACTGACTTGATTGATTTATGGAAATGTGTGCGCATAAACGTGTTTACGTGTATACTAATACTGCGACTTAATTAATTTTGATCTTCGATACCCCTAAAGAAAAAGAAATAAATAAAATGAGAATTTTGTGTTTATACCTTTTGGAATTTTGGGTACTTTGTACTGGTAGAAATATAATACTGTACACGAAATCACTAGCTTTAGTTATCCTAAAAAGCATCGTTTCTTAAATGATATATCACTAATGGTACATTACGTTATTTTGGAGGTAGTTTTAGTTTTATACAAAATATTAAAAAAGTTGGGAAACAGGATGGTTCGGGCACCTGATAAGAATGCCAGAACACAGACAAACAAAAATAGTATGGACATCAAAGGACGAAAAGAAAAAGAAGGAAAGAGGAAGACCATGGAAAAGATGGGAAGACAACATAGAAGAGATCCTAAGAAGAAACGACCTCGATCAACAAGAGGCAAGGAAAAAGGCTACACATAGAAAGGAATGGAAAAACTTCGTAGACAACATAATTTAGTGGTGGCATGAATCTCGATACCCGAAAGGGTATAGGAGATGTAAATTGATCATATACATCTTTTTTTCTTATATGCCCACGATATGTGGTATAAAATTTAAAAAGTTTGAGAATCCTTGATCCTTACGAGAATGCGTGATATTCGAAACTTCCAAGCCAAGTTGAAAAAAGGGTGAATTTTAGTGCATAGAGACTAAAGAGACTATGCACTATGCACTTGGTGCATAGTGCATAGAAATTTTTAGAAGACGTGGAAAATTGCTCTGAAAACAAAATTTGTACATGGAATATCCATAAAGTATTACCAACATTTCAAGACATCTATAGATTAAAGTTACATTTCTCAGAATTATGTTTAGAACGTTGTTAGAATTTAAGAATTTTCGACAGAAAGCATAATTTTAGTAAATAGATTTCTGAAAAATGAAGAAAATTACGGAAAGACGTGAAAAATTACTTTGCAACAAAATTTCTACATGAAATATTAATAATATATTGTCCAAATTTCGACAAATTATATATAAACGTCTAATTTTCTTTGAATTATTTTAAGTTTCTAGAATTTTCGATTTTTTTAAAGAAAGTACAATTTTAGTAGGGACATAGATTTCTAATAAACGTAGAAAATCACTGAAAGACGTGAAAAATTGCTTCGGAACAAAATTTCAATATAGAATTTTGTGAAATTTAATGTAATTTTGAATTTTATGTACAAATTCAAATTTAGTTCAAATCAAAATCCTTTAATCGCGTGTCTGCGTATACAGTGTACATTGCTAGTGGATGTGACAGTCAGATAACTAAAGAAACAGACGAGAACCAAAAACTAAAAATACAATACCAAAAAAAAAGAAAATAAAACATATCCTAATTAAGTATACAAAAACTCCGACAGCTTAAAGTTTTATTTCTTGGGATTATGTTTAGAAAGTTGCTAAAATATTCATGCAAATTTTGTTGCGAAATTTCAAGAAATCTTTACATTAAAGTTTAATTTCTTGGATTTTGTTTTAGAACGTTGCCAGAATTTTGCATTTTCGAAAGAAAACACAAGATAGATAGATATTTGAAACTCTGAAGACTGTAGAAACTTGCGTGGCAATGATATTTCGAGAAATCCCTACAATCAAATCTAGTTTCTTAGAATTATGTTTAGAACATTGCTAGAGTTTTCATATTTTCGAATAAAAAATACGATTTGTACACGGATTTCAGACAAACATCGAATATTGCTTTGCGACTATATTTCTGTGTATATGAAATAATTAGAAATGTAGGCCCGAAATATTAAAAAAAAATCTATGGCACTTCCAAAACTTCTAGAATTTCAAGTAGATATGTTACAATTTCTGGAATAACTTCAAAGAAACTTGATAAATATTATAAATACGTTGGAAATGTATTACAGAATTTAAGGCTTATTGAGGTTAAAAGTTTCATCAAATCTGACGTTTTCAGAAAATTGAGAATCAGTCTCAATTCTTGTCTGACAATTAGATAACCAGAATGTCTCAGAAATTTGCTAGAGTTCTAGATGTTATATGAAAATTTGACAAAATTCAGTCATAGAAATTCGTATCTACGACAATTAGATAACCGGAATGTGTCAGAACTTTGTCAAAATTCTTGATCTTATATGAAAATTTGACTAAATTCAGTCGATATTTTTATCTACGACAATTAGATAAACTGAGAAGGTGTCAGAAATCACCCATTTCTGCTTTACTTATATGAAAATTTGACAAAATTCAGTCGAAATTATTATGTGCGACCATTATATATACGGGGAACATCTCAGAAATTTGTCAAAATTCTTGATCTTAAATGAAAATTTGACAAACTTTGGTGGAAAATCTTACAAGTAGATAAATTGGGAATGTTGTTCCCAGCGCCTCCACCCACAATGGCGGTGTTTCTATCTGCCCGGCATGGCGCGGGGTAACGTGAATTGTTTTCGTTTAGGGTGCACATACACTATATGAACTATTGTTCGGGGTGCACATTTTATATTACAAAAAATTACAGCTATTATACAAATCACAAAACAAAGGAAAAGGACAACAATAATAATGATGAAGGTTACAATTTATACATATATACAATTTACAACTTACAGAGGATAAGAACATGAGCAGACCCCATTCTTTACCTTGCTCAATTTGTTAGCCGTTACGCTGGACGTTGGCGCAACACAAATTGCTGATGAGCGGCCGAAAAACGGCGGCCGAAAAAAGAGGCCGTAAAATTTTATTTGACCGGGGTTCAGTTTCTAAGGCCCAATTGTACAAACGTACAATTTCCAAATTGTTCCAATTTTTCGGATTTCGAACCTGCGAATTGTGTGCTTCAATTTCTCAGCCTGTCGGCTTATTACTTCTTATTTGATTCATTCATAAGTCAAAATAATAGTTATAACATTATATTTCCATTATAACTCGTAGAACTTATAAAACAGCCATAATCGTCCGTTAGTATTTCCAAGTAAAATAATAAATTAGAATTGGATTTCAGAGTGGAAGCGATGATAAATACCAGGCGGGAAACGTTTGGAGGTAGAAGTTCGCGACACTTTAATCCACTAATTTAAAATAATTTCGCATTAAAATGATAATGCCAGGGCAATTACGTTTTTTTCCCCGTTACACGTGAAATCTGTGTATTCCTCGTCGGTTATTAATAGTTTTGCACGTAACGGGACAAATTGAAAAAGTCCGAAACGGCCGAGAGGCGCGTGAATTTCTAGCATACATAAATCTGCAACTTATTTAAAATACAAACTATAAACACTTATTCAATGGCTCTGAAAAGCATTCTTTTCATTCTGAGACGTCAAAATAAATCAATAAACTTTATGACTAAAGTTACAACACACAGGCTGTATTAAATTCCGTGTGCTCAGCCGGGAAAAAATCATTAGCCACGAGGGGCCGTCGTAAATATGCGGTGATCAATAATTTTAACAAATAGGTGTGAAATTAGTATCAAAGTGAAACAAAACCGACAGCATTAATTGGTTTTTGATACGACAGGCTCGGCGGTAATGCGGCCGGAGTGATTTAGGTCTTCCTCCCCGGGCAGGATGTACCCGTGCCATTAGAAGCTCGCTCAAGATGTAGGATAGCTGGAACAATTTTGTAAGTGTATAATACGAACCACGAGCGTGTTTATATAAGATTGCGTTCCAATCAAATCGACACCGGGAGCATTGATTGATTAATTAATTACTCGGTTCCAATCACTCCTTATTAGAAAGGCGTCGAGGATAATTAACGTGCCGTTTAGAAGACTACAATAAATCAAGTAAATTACGATGTAAATATGAATGTAAATTGTTTTGGATGTATATTTTTATGTGTTAATTATAAATAGAAAAGAAGATGATATGTGCGTTAATCGGGACACATATTTATGCAAATCCACGAAACTTTTTAATATATTGTTGTTATTTATGGGCAAGGATGTTTTAGATTTACCCACATAAAGTACGTCGTGAAACTACGGTCGTACACATGTTTGACGCTGAAATTTTGATATACGATGAGACACATAGGAAGGAACGTTTAACGTGCGGCGCAGACTGTGGATGATTTAAATGAAACGAGTATGAACTGTGATTATCTTAAGTAACACGTGCGGGACGGACGGGAAACTCGTGTTTGTCTTTGATTATCTACCATACTTGAGGCGCTTAGTTTAATAGAATACTATTAAAGGCGTGGCCTTGCCTAGGCTCGTATCCCCATTTGATTATGAAGAACACACGTATTTTAATGCCGCATTCGGCACGCATTGTACGACGGCTGACACGTTACGAAATTCGTAGTTTGCGGACGAGAACTGGCTATTCATTAAGACAATATTTGTAATGTATCTTCTCACGCTCCGATGACGATACATTTTGTTTCGGCTCTCCAGGCTGGATAACCACCCGAGACGTTCGATAAAATATTGCCGGCAATTAACAAATACACTATTTATAATTTGTAAAGCCGGTAATTAATTTTAAATACTAAATTCTGGGTAAGAGGGCCATTAATCAGTTCGGGAGTTAATGAGGTTTTTACACCCTTATTAATTCGTTTATTAATTTTTGACTTATGTTTGCTTAGTGTTAAATATATTTAATTTTCACTTCCTCGTGGTTTCGTGCTACTTACTTCTTAATGTTTCCAATAAATAACGTTGCGTAGGTAAAGCTAAAGGTTACAGCACTACCACACGCCCGAAACTATTTAAGCAACGTTTTCGCTTAATTTTGTTCAGTGTCTATGTAGGTTTATCGATTTCCACATTAATCACTTGCAATTAGTATTGCTCAATTACGCCTAATTGACGTATTCGCTGATGCAAGCGCAACAATCCAATTTTACTTAAACAAAAATTCACTTTATGGACAATATTGCACATGTAAGTTACAAAAAATGCAATTTTGTTGGTGGGCCGTGACATTTCAAGAAAAAAATCATAGCGTCGGCACTCGTTGAAAATGGTAATACAATACATTGTGCAAGTAATTCGTGATTAAATATTATGCTCACATTGTGTAACGAATGTAATACATGGAAGACAAGCTATGTTTACATGAAGAAGCTTCTACGCTAAAAATAAGCAGGATTATAACAGGATTATGATGCAAATTTATTTGCCAATTGTATTAATTGTCAGGCGTTTTTATTCAATACTATGGCATGGAACATACGTCACCCATAAAAAAAAGTCATTATGAGGCTGTTACTTCGTCCTTCAAGCTCCGGTCTTTCAAACGTTATCTGTCGGATATACATCAAATATTCTTGAGCGTACCTTTAACCATAAGATAACTATTTGGAACGTTAATTGTCGTAGGCCCAAGGTAGGATACAATGAATGAAAATACTTCAATGGAACTACTCAAAATGTAGAGGATTACGAATTATCCAGCAAAACTCAAGCGGAGCAAGATATCCCTAAGAAATGAACGTATGCAATACTAAACATTGTAGCAGAGGAAGAAACTAGCACATAACTAGAAATTCCGGAAGAAAAAGGCTTGAAAAAATACTTTAAAATAGAGGATTATTCAGGTCACGTACATAAATAAAGTATAGTGTTTTTACTTGAAATTGAAAATGTACCTGCAATGAGGGTTTATTACGGTCAAGGGTTCTCCATTGTATGGCGTGCTGCGAAGAGGCGGGCGTCCAGGAACGTAACCAAATAATTTACTTTCGACGAAGATGCTACTTCATTGTTTTCTCTTCGATATATACACAATTATATCACTATGATCATCATATAAAAATGATTTATTAATTAAATTGAATTCAATAATCTTACAACTATCTACATCGTTTTTTATGAGTCGGCGGACGTAATTCTTTTTACAATTTTACAATTCGATATAATTACAAGACTACAGACGCCAGTAGATAATTAACAGCCGTCACCTAAGAAACTGTTTTAAAAGGATTATACATTCGCCCATGCAATTAAGGTTCATTGTACCTTAATTGCTGGGCGAATATGCAGTCCAGGTAGACAATCAGATAACGCTGCCTCAAATAATCTTTTTCTCAAATAGTCTACATCTGTCTTTCAGTCGATGTTAACCTTTACATTGCAACAGTACTCATTTTACATACGTGTGCATATTATCATTTATAAACTTGTGAAAAGGTAGAGTTTATTAAGATGGAAACGTCGTTAAGTGAAACTGCAACAATTATTTCATCAATTTATAATGACACTCAGTTCGACGATCTATTTCAATTATGTGAGAAAAGAAGCCATTCCGAAAGTTTTGTTGAAGAATCCCTTCGACAGTCTGCAGAGGCAAGCTGTTCTCAAATTGATTTTGATAAATTTCAAAACAACCATCATCAAATGGACACATCAACTATCGAAAATGAAAATCAGGGATTAATAAAGCACGCTTTTCTTTCAACTGATACTAAAAGGATAGTCGTAAATATTTATAACACCCTTATAAGCGAGAATCGTGCATCTCCACTGCAAATAATTTCCATTCTGACAGGAATATCATATTCAACGGTTTGGAGAATAATTACGAAAGGACCGCTAGAAAGGAAAAGAAGAATAAGTTCCAAATTTACCGAAATAGACGATGCCATCGCCAAGAGGATCAAAAATATAATTTACAATTCTTAGAAATCAGGTAACGTTCCCACGGTCCAATTTATTTTGGAAACTCTTGGAAATGATTTTCCATATAAGGAAACTACTTTGTATAAATACCTACTTAGTCAGGGTTTTAAGTATAAAACTTTAGACAAAGGAATTGACATCATTGAATCGCCGAGATTGCAAAAAGAGCGATTAGAATATTTATCTAAAATAAACGAATATAGAAATAGAGGGAGATCGATAATTTATTTGGATGAAACATGGTTCGATACTCATCACGTCGTTTCCAAAGTATTTGTTGTAATACAAATAAGTGTCACCTTAAAGCACCGTGCAAAAGAGGAAAAAGAATTGTTATTCTTCATGCAGGAGGAGACGCAGGTTTTGTGCCAAATAGTTTGCTCTTATCAGCCAAGAATATTGCATCAAGCTCGTTAGACTATCATTATGATATGAACACCGAATTATTTGAAAATTGGTTTCGCAATCAATTATTGCCCAACATACCTAATAACTCAATAATCGTAATGAATAATGCAACTTACCGCTCAAAGCAAATTAATATAATCCCAACCGCCGCTTCTAAGAAAGGCGATATTGCGGATTTTTGCATTCAAAATGGTATTGTTATTCCCCTAAGTGCAAAGACAAAAACATTTGTAGAACTTATAAAAAACGATATTTCAAAACAACGTATGTGGTTGATAAGATGGCAGAAGAATTTGGTCACCAAGTGTTGCACCTTCCACCTTATTACAGTATCTTCAATCCAATTGAGCTGATATGGTCAACTTTAAAAATAAATTTGCGGAAAAATAATGCACATCCCAAAATGAGTGAAGATACAATTCAACTTGTTCAGCGAGAATGCAACAACATTTCAAGAACCATTTGGAAAAACTGCATCGATCATGTGATTAAAATTGTAAACGATTATGGGACTTAGTGTACCAAATCTAATTATTAATGTTCAAAGTGAAAGTGATAGCGATGAATCTAGTTGTGCGGAATAATATTTGCTTGTTACATTACGATTCATGAAAAAATTAACTGATGTTAACGTCGTTGTTTTTTTAACGCAATGAGCAAGTCAATAATGTTATGGGTAACTTAAGTTATTTGTTTCGCGAATAATACTGTATATACATTTTCTATGAAATTATAACTACATTTGTAAAACACAATTAATTATATGTACACTTAAAAATGCAATGAAAGGTACAATTTAATGATAATGAATCACTAATGTTAATTTTCTACGGGGCGCTGAATCTGTATTTTCTGATGCCGGCTCTGGACACTGTTCTCTTCCCATTACCAGTCATAAAATTCCGTTCGCACAATGGAGCGCAATAAACACCCTTCGTAGGTAGATTTTCAATTTCAAGTAAAAACACTATAGCAAGTAATGAGGTTACAAAGAACTACTAACTAATGTTTTACGCCAGAAATGGTAGACGGGATATCCCTATCCCGTCTACTTTTTGAAAGTTTTTGAAAGGTTTTGACAGTAGCAATATTTTTACAGTTTCATTCGAAAATTTGACTGATTTAGACAGTTATAGTTAAAAATTTGACAGATTGTGATAGATAAAATCAAAAATATTATTCAAAAATTCGAGGTGGATAAAATTTTGGCAGATTTGGAGCGTTTCATTTGAAAATTTGACAATTTTTTACCATACGAGTTGAAAATTTGGCAGATTAGAACATCAAAATTGTACAAATTTAGATAGTGTTAGTTGAAAATTTAACAAATTTGAAGCTTAGTTAGAAAATGTTACAGAGTTTGACACAAAGTTATACAGATTTTAACTAAATGTTATCCAGATTTTTCCTTGCTGGTGCAAAAACTTCACAGCATTTGATAAGTACACTTGGAAAATATATAAATTTTGACAGTTAAAGTTGAAATATGGCGGTTTTAATAGTTGCTGTTGAAAACTAGGCTAACTTGCATTGCTGAAGGTTAGTACAGATTTGATCAGTTACAGTTAAAAATTTGATTGATTTGGATATTTGTAAATTGCAATTGCCCCTTTTCCCCCATTTCATCCCCAAGGAATGATCCACGGTACATGGAAATTTTGCTTTCACAGACTAAGGTTGGTTAATATTGTTTTCTATTATTCATTATAATTATGTTTGTATGAATAAATACTATTAAAAATTAATATTGCTTGATTATGTAACGAGGAAATTGGTCCTCGTTGTGGCTAATTACCTTAATGTGGCATAAATTACTTTTATAAACTAAGCTTGATTAATATTGCTTCTATTATTTTGTATTAATATGTGTGTACATAATATGTTTGTACAAATATTTTTAATAGTTATTATTGTTTCATTAGTTAACAAGGGCACATTTCCATGGCTGTGACTAATTACCATGTATATACATATTTTTTAAATTACCTGGTTACTTACAGTCGAATAACATTTAAATCGCTTTCAAATTGATACATGAGTTATTACTTTTTGTTTGATGTAGCTATGACAAATGTATGTATATAAATCTCTAAGTTTATATCTGATGACCATGGTGAGCCAGTAAAAGGATTATCGTATCTGTTTGCTACGTCTTTGGAGATGTTCTGCAAACAAGGTCTTATTTTTTGTCCTTGTTTTATATCCCGCATATTATTCGTTTTTTATTAGGCAATAAAAAGAAACATACCAAATTTATTGTATTAATGCTTGGATATGTCATGCACGGCTCATTATTTAAATTACATACATATATCATCGTCATCGTGATCACCAGTCATCGCTTATTAAGATTTATTATTATTATTATTATTATTATTAATAATAGAATTAGTACAGCAGTGCATTAATTTACATGTTTTATATATTTAATCTCTAATCGAAACTCTAATTGAATAAAGAAATATTATTATTATTTAATGGGAGTAATATTTTAAATAGTTATTCAATGGTTGTTATGTTAATTGTTACCTCAAAATTTTATAAAAATTCAGTGAGAACAAATAGAATACAGTGGTAAATAGCCTAGTAAATATCATTACTACTAAAATTGTAAAAAGTTAAAAATTTCCATGGGCCAATTATTTCCTGAAATACCAACATTCCGAAATCTAAAGGCATAAGTGAAAAATGTTTGTAGCATTTTATTTTATTCCGAAATATGTAACAAAAAATTAGAAATTTCAAATAACTTTTGCTCTACAAAAATTTAAATAAAATTATTTTTTCTGAAAATGTTACTTTAAAAAAAATTATGAAAAGTTGCTTACTTAAGAAAACTTGATTCATAACAATAATTCGATGAAAATTCGATGTACCTTTTTATCTTTAGGGTGGCTTAAACTGTTCTCATTTTTTTTTTTACATTTTGCAGCTGCTGTAAAAAAAATTTAATATCTTATTTCGACTTACTACATAATTGCTACATTTATTCCTTGAAAATATTAGGATATAAATACTTACACATTATTATACTTATTACTAGTTAATTTCTTATGTTTCAATATGTTTATGCCAATAACATACATTATAATAAAATATGAAGAAAAGAAACATCTTTAAAAAGAACATATTTAGATTTGATTTGACAATAATTTCTGATAAACTTGAAATGAACAGAGTAGGCATACAATTTAGAGGTATTAAAAATATGCAAAATATAAAAACTGTTTGAAATTGGTTAACCTCTTCAATTTAAAAAAATATGTTTATTCTTTTTGCCGTATGTTTGCCATATTTGTCGAATGTTTTGTCGTAATGCAATAGTTGGGTATGAAATTTTGAAATATATGAAAAAATATATAAAAACTCAATACACACATTTACACAAATCACACGGCAGAAGGACCCACGTTGGTCGATAACCAGTTAGGGATAATATTCCTTACAAATACAGTCACTACCACTACTATATTAAAACTGTGTATGAAATTGTTTAAATATTTCAACTTTTAAAAAGGCATTTTTTTTTTAATCGATTTGTCGTTATTCGAATAATCATGACAGTTGGGTATGAAAGTTCGAAACATTTAAAATAATACCAAATGTAAGAACTGTATGAAATTGATTAAACTTTTCAACTTTCAAATAAGAATGTATTGTTTAAGAATTGATTTATCAATATGAAGTCGATGAAATTTCGATGTATTTTTTTATTATTATTTAAGGGTACTCTAACTGTTAACCCAAAATTATTAACAATTTGCAGCCACTGTAAAAAAGTATATAATTTTCATATCTTATTTCGACTTAGTACATAATTGCTACATTTAATACTTGAAAATATTAGGTTACTAAATTACTAGTACATTATTATGTTTATTACAAGTTAATTTGTTATGTTTCAATATGTTTGCCAATAAAGATTTGCATACATTATAATAAAATATTTTGAAGAGGCATTTAATATTTGCAACTTTTAAAAATGATCATATTGATTTAGATTTGATTTCACAACAATTTCTCATAAACATAAAATGAACAGAGTATAAAATTTAAAAGTATTAAAGAAAGCAAAAGTAAAATGGCTGTTTGAAATTTCTTAACATCTTTAATTTAAAAAAAATACATCTATTCTTTTTTCATTCATTTTTCGAATGTTTTATCGTAACGCATCAGTTCGGTATGAAATATATGAAAAAATATATAAAAACTGTGTATGAAATTGTTTAAATATTTCAACATTTAATAGGGACATATTTTTTGGAATCCATTTGTCGTTATTCGCATAAGAATGACAGTTGGGTATGAAAGTTTGAAATAAGTATATGAAGAAAACAAAAATCAAAAACATTAAAATTGTGTATGAAATTGGTTAAATAATTCAACTTTTAAGAAGGACACAATTTTTAGGTTTGATTTGTCAATATTTTTCTCATAAACATGACAGTTGGGTTTAAAATTAATATAAAAACGGTGCATGAAATAGGTATAAGTATAGGTATAGGCTCTATGGGAATAAGTAGGTATAAGAGAAATTATAATTTTTTACTAATGGAATATTCTCAACTTTTAATGAAATTTCCAAGAAGGCAAGTAGATTGTTCTGCATTTTTGTATTATATATTATTTAATAATAATAATAATAATAATCCCTGCTACTCCTCCACCTAGGGCGTAATTTGTTAAACACATGCATTTCATATGAAAACGGTTAATTTTTTGAGATATTATTAGAGTAGGTATTTTTTTGTGGAATTAGTAAACAATGTCTGATGATAATAATTTTATTTATATTTAATATTATTGTTAGAAGTTTTGGTTTAAGGCACGCACGCAGGAAATTTTGCAATGTGAAAATTTACAATACAATAAGTACCAATCGCCAAGAGACGCTGGAAAACAATTATACACTTCACGTGGGCAGACATTATCCATTAATCTCAGCATATTTATTTAAATATTTCTATAACAAATTTCTGAGTGTATCTAATGTCTGTTATTGCATTGCTGCATTTTACTTATGTAACCCATTGTATTTTTAAATACGTACAGAAACGCAGCGAACAAAACATGAATTATCGATCGGTATATGCGAATCAATTAACCCGATACAATACTTGAAACTTTCTATAGTGTGCTATCTATAATGGTCTATTCAATTGTAAAATTATGATATTAATAACCTTTCGATGATACCACGACGCGTTGTTACGTAAACTTGGCTAAAATAATATGTAATAGTAAACTAAAGTGAAATCAAACGCTTAATTAATTCAGCGGAGCGAAATTTTGATAGGTTTTATTAATATTGGGATATATTATTTTGCATCGTTAAGATATCAATTTCGCATAGCTACTGGATCGTTAATCTTTTTTCAATTATCAAGACAGCGAAATAATTTGTGCTTCTTATGACCCATTTAATTTTTATTATGCATGCGATTTTAATTTGATTTCAATTAAGTAATTCGTCTGCATTATAATTTGCACAAAATCAATAAAATACATATTTTATTATTATAATTAAAAATCTGGCATCCGGCTTCGTAGTATGATATCTGCATATAATTAAGTGATTTGAATAAATGTTGCAGTGTTATATGCAAAGTGGATATGAATCGTTTATTTCAGAAACTTATCAAGTGCACCTTTTCAAATTGTTGGGAAACAAAAAAAAACATTATATCCTTGATATTTAAACAGATTTTCCCCTGAAAAAAAATCTAGTATTAGTTAACATATTCCGGAAGTTGATGCTGCCTGTAATTAAATTATAATATTTCTCCCTTAATTGTAAAAAATATTGAAAATATTGCAGTTGACTAGTTTCTGCAATAAAATACGATTTATTTTTTATGGTAATTTCCTAATTGTTGTGTGGTATTATAATTTTTAACAAACAAAACACTATTATAAACATTATATTTTTTATTTAAACACATAATAAACACAAAATTTTCCGTGTTTCTAGTTTCTGCAACAAATACGATTTTAAAGTAGAAACATATATTTTTTATGGTAATTTCCTAATTTTTGTGTGGTATTATGATTTTTAACAAACAAGACACTATTATAAACTTTATATTTTTTCTTTGAACACAAAATAAAACAATATTTTCCGTGTTTTCATTAAAATACAATAAAGAAATTTAAACTAATTTTTGATTTGTTAAATATGGTAACTGTTAAACCAATGTTACCAATGATAACTGTTACCATGGTATTAGTATTATACAAAATACCACGGGACTTTTACTGCAGAAACACGCTATGTGATGTCGCTTGGCAGGTTTCTGCACTAAACGCGATATTAATTGTAGTTTATATCTCATAAAACGGAATGGCAGTTGAAGTTATATTACAGAAAAATATGCCTTGACAAAAAGAGATGCTTTTTCCGCAAAAAAAAAGAAAAATCCATAACAATGTCTGTTGACCAGTTTCTGAACTAAACGATTCATATATGCCTACATTCAATAATATTGTTAGTGGTTAAATTGACTACGTTTATAAAAGCTCTAAAACACTTTTAAAAGTATTTTATAAATATATGTGAGAATAAGAAAATTGAACATCTGAAGCAAGTCACGGACATACGTTTGAATTTCCACAGCCGCCTCTGATGTACATTTTTTGAAATTTTCCAATAATTTCCAAGATATCATAATAAATTTCGAGATATCCACAATGATTTCCTAAAAAATATCATTGATTCCAGAAATTTTTGAAGAATTCCGAAGATTCCCCAATAATTTTCGAGATTTCTGGGGATATCTTAATAAATGTTAAGATTTTGAGAGATTATACATTAATTTCGAGCTTAACTTAATTATGTAATAAATAATATTGCTGTTGGGTTAAATTAGAGGATTAATTAGAGGATATTTTTGTAATGATATTCGTTTTTTTTTATATCACAACTTTTGTAGAGTTTTTAATTCTCTTTTACAGTTACATATTTTTTGCATATACTTATCCTTTCCTTTAAAACGTGGAGATATTCTCAATTACTTTTGCAACTTTTGTATTTTATTTTTATTTATCCTTCGTCCTTTTACCCTTTCAAGTGTCGGACTGCTCAATTACATTTATAATACATTTTACAATCACATGTCTTCGCTAATTAATTCCTTTACTCTTCTTTTCTAGTGATCCCTGTCTTGTGCCAATTTTTATTATTTCATTCCATTCTACCCCTCTTCTTTCCGCTGCTTGGTGCGTTTGTTCATTCCACCCCTTCCTCGGTCTTCCTACTTTATTTTTGCCTTGTATTTTTTTTCATGTATTCTTTTTGTTATTCTATTCTCTTCTAGCCTGTGTATATGTCCTAGCTAGCCTAGCTGTCTTTCCTCTATTATTGTTGTTATTGGCTTTATGTTGACCCGTTTCCTTACTTCTGTGTTCCTCACTCTATCTTTTTTTGTAATTCCCTCTATCTTCCTTAGGAATCTTATTTCCATTGCGTTGATCTTGCTTTTGTTTATTTCAGTAATTGTCCACGATTCACTTCTATATATTAGAAAGGGCCTTACTATTTTTTTGTATACCTCAGTTCTTATTTCTTTAATAATTTATTTTTTCTCTAGAAACGTGTTTTTATTGTGTTGTAGATCCTTCCTGCTTTTCCTATTCTTTCTTCTACTTCTTGGTCAATCTTTCCCTTTTCTTCTATTATGCTTCCTAGGTAGTTGTATTGATTCACCTGTTCTAGTTGTTTCCCTTCTAGCTCTATTTTGTGTTTGTTTTCTTTTGACGCTACTACTTGTTTTAGTTTTGCTGATGTTTATTTCCATATTTATCTTTTTCAGTTCTTCTTCGTATATATTAAGGTTACGTTGGAGTGTTTCTTCTGAGTCTGCTATTATTATCATGTCGTCTGCGAACATAAGTATTTGTATTTTTATCATTTCCAGTTTCCTATATCCTATAATCGTGTTTGCTGCTCTTTCTTTGCTTGTCCTTATTGCTTCATCTATGGGTAATGCGAAGAGTAAAGGGCTTAAAATGCAACCTTGTTTTAGTCCAATTTCGGTCTTGAACTCCTCTGATTCGTTTGTTCCTATTCTCACATTGTTTCTGTTGTTATTGTACAGCTCATTTATTATGTTTATCATGTTTCTTTCTACCTCTCTTTTTTTCTATCATGTCCTCTCGTCATTACTCTGTCATTCTCTGTCACAGCCGCCTCTGATGGACTTTTGTTATGAACATACATATAACTAGAAATAATTAATATTAACGAGAAACCTGTTTAAGATTTGGGCATCTTCTCCGGACCTATTTATCGAACCCCAAGCGGTAGAAACTGTTCTTCAGTTGACCAATATTGCAGATGTTACAGTAAGTATGTAAATATGAATTAATATTTAGGTATACACAGCACCTGCATTAATTGTGTATAAAATATGCAATAATGTATGTGAAAAAATGTTGGCCTTTGGTCTTATGCTCGGTTCATTGAATAAAGACTTAGTTTAGTTTATAATAACAAATTAGATTTATATGTTTTTTTGGTTTAGTTTAACAATGTTATAACTCAGCCAGATTTATTTCAAGGAAGACTTATTTGCATTCGGTAAAAGAGCGGCCGGTGATTTATTAATAACAGCCGGGTATAATGAAAAAAAGATAATTTGGAAATAAATCAAGGTATTAATTTGTGAGGAGCGAAGAGGTCTTTACACATTCGAATGTATTTAAAAAGTTGTGTGGAATGGCATATAAAATTTCTCGCACGAGAGCCACGAAACAAAATATCAATAAACTATAATTTCCATTATAAAACTACTTATTAAGAGTTTAATAATAAATTATGTGGGTGGTCAAATGATCGGTGTGCGCCAGGTTAAACTTTCAATTAATTTATTTTTAATTATTGGACATGGGAACAGAACACAGCGCTAATAACAAAGTAAAAGTATATCCCAATTCTAGAAAGTACTTACCACGGTCAATTAAATAGATATAATTTAGTCATGTAGTCGGATGAATTTGCGCCTAATGAAATACTATTAAATGTTAACTGTGTTTTTTTATGATAACTAATGATAGATTGTCGAATCGTTGTCTCAATGAATGAACGGCGCTAAAAAAATGTGGAACGACAGAAGAATACGGGCTTAAGTAACGTGTGCGTGTGTGTGAACTTTTGCAATATTAATTTGATATTCCTCGTGGCTGTGGCGTGCACGTATACTTTCGTAAATTGTGCAGAACTGTGCGCGTGCATTTGTATGGAAAAGTGTTCGTCGCTCACCACTGAGGACACAAGCGCAGGTGAACTGTGAAGACACGCGCGCAAGTATGTGCAGCACGTGCGTGAATTATGCGCGTTTTATTTTGTTATGCGCTTTTTTTGGCGGACAGCATTGCAGCTCGTGGCTTGGAGAAATAGTTTTTAAAATATTGCGGTCTCCGCAAGAACTAAAGATGTGGAAACGTAAAGAAACTGCGTCTGAACGGTATTGCTCTCCTCAGACATAAGTAATAAGTACCTACGTTTAAAGCGTCGAATGTCCCTATGCATCTTTCATGAAGTTACAGGAATTTTCGCAAACTTGGGAAAAGTGAATGATGTCGTCTTTTTATATTTCATGAAGTTATAGACATTTTTCAATGTTGGAAAAGAATTTTCATATTCCAAGTTATGACATATACCCACAAATTTATAGAAGAAATTATACACAATTTTACCTTTGCTATGTAAATTATTGTTATGTTGATGACATGAATATTTTTCAAAAAAAAATATCTTACAGTGTTGTCTTTAAAAGGAGTTGCTTAAGCATACAAGGTATTTTTTTTAAATATGGAACCAAAGCGCTCTTGTCGAGATAGCTCAAAAAATAAAAAATCGCCGAATATCTCGACTTTTGATATTTATTCCGCATTTTATGATGCATTTAAAAACATGATGATGAAAACATGCATGATTCAATAATTTATTACTTATAACGATATTGACATTTTTGTAAATGAAATTCGATTTTTTTTTATTTGTAAAGTTCTTAATTCTCTTTGCAATTACATTTTTTTTGCAAACATTCTTATCCTTATATTTAAAACTTTTCATCGAAACATTCTCAATATTTTTTATTGATTTGTATAGATTTTTCATTAATTATCAAGATTTCGAGAGATTTTTCAATAATTTCGAGATCATTGAGATCAGAAAATGGAAATTTGCTGGCAGATTATTACACACATTTTTCATTCTCCTAATGTCTCGAAAATTTTTAAAACATCCAGTAAAAATAGTAATTCGTAATTACGTTAATTCGTAATTTTCCAGTAATTTCCTTGATTTCTCAATATTTGTTATTACTACAAAGTTATACTAATATTTTTTACTTTGTGATTTCTAGAGATGTCATTTTTCAATAATTATCGAGATTTCTTTAGTTTTTCATTAATTGCCAAGGTATCTTAATAATTTCGATATTTATACAGATTTATCATTAATTGTCAAGATTTTGAGAGCTGTTTAAACAATTCCAAGTTCATTAAAATAAAAAAAATCCAAATTGATTCACACGATTGACACGTAATTCCTGTCAATCCTGTAATACGTGTCATACGTGTAATACGAGTAATCGTGTTACCTACATTTTTTTATTTACAAATTTTAACATACAAAATTATTACATACATTTTTTCTTTCTACAAATTTTTCATTATTTCTTAAAATGTCTAAACACTTTTGATTCCGAAAGATTTTCCAATAATTTCCACGATTTTTCAATATTTTTGGAGATTTCTACAGATTTCCCAATAAAAATCATAATTTCTAAAGATTTTTCAGTAATTTCAAGATCAGAAAATGCAGATTGGTTGAAATTTTTTAATAATTCCCAAGATTTCTCAATAATTTTCGAGATTTCCACAATAATTTCCTAATAAATATCATTGATTCTAGAGAGTTTTTATTAATTCCCAAGATTTACCAATAATTTTCGAGATTTCTAGAGATATCTCAATAATTCTTAAGATTTTGAGAGATTACTGAAAAATTTTGAGCTTAACTTACTAAAGTAATAATCAACATTGTTGTCGGATTAAATTAAACGATTAATTAAAATTAATTTTATTCTCTTTACAATTACATATTTTTTTGGCAAAAATACTTTACCTTTGCTTTAAAACGTGGAGATATTCTCAATAATTTTTATTGATTTGTATAGATTTCTCAACAATTGTCAAGGTTTCGAGAGATTTTCCAAATATTTCGCGATCATTAAAATTAGAAGATGGAAATTGGTTAGAACGATTATTACATACATTTTTCATTCTCCAAATGCCTCGATAACTCTTAAAACATCGAGATTTTAGATTTCTACAGACTTCCCAGTAAAAATCATAATATCTATAGATTTTTTCAGTAATTTCGAGATCAGAAAATGCAAATTTGTTGACATTTTTCAATAATTCCAAAAATTTCCCAATAATTTTCGAGATTTCTAGAGATATCTCAATAAGTCTTAAGATATTGAGAGATTACAATAATTTCGAGCTAAACTTACTAAAGTAATAATTAACATTACTGTCGGGTTAAATTAGAGGATTAATTAGAGCAGTTTTTTTTTTAAATAGAAATCAGATTTTATTTATTTCACAACTTTTGTAGACCTTTTAATTCTCTTTGCAGTTACATTTTTTTTTTTTTTTAATACTCATCCTTTCCTTTAAGACGTGGATATATTCTCGATATATTTTTATTGATTTGTATAGATTTCTCTATAATTGTCAAGGTTTCGACAGATTTTTCAATAAATTGGAGATCATTAACGCTAGATTATTTTATTTCCCAATAAAAATCATAATTTCTAGAGATTTCTCAGTAATTTCGAGATCAGAAAATGCGAGTTTGTTGAAGTTTTTCAATAATTCCCAAGATTTCTCAATAATTTTCGAGATTTCCGCGATAATTTCTTAGTAAATATCAATTATTCCAGAGATTTTTAAATAATTCCCTAGATTTACCAAT
This sequence comes from Othius punctulatus, assembly GCA_951805005.1. Taxonomy (NCBI): domain Eukaryota; kingdom Metazoa; phylum Arthropoda; class Insecta; order Coleoptera; family Staphylinidae; genus Othius; species Othius punctulatus. Next base: position 30,536,258 of record OX638138.1, on the reverse strand, counting down.
AACTTTCGAGATTTCTAGGGATATCTTAATAAATGTTAAGATTTTGAGAGATTGCACATTAATTTCGAGCTTAACTTACTAAAGTAATAATTAACATTGCTGTTGGGTTAAATTGAGGATTAATTAGAGGAGTGATTTGTTTTTAATGAAATTCGATTTTTTTTATTTCACAACTTTTGTAGAGTTTTAAATTCTCTTTGCAGTTACATATTTTTTTGCAAATATACTTATCCTTTCCTTTAAAACGTGGAGATATTCTCAATATTTTTTATTGATTTGTATAGAATTCTCATTAATTTTCAAGATTTCGAGAGAATTTTGAATACTTTCTAGAACGTTAAAAACGAAAACTCCCTATTGGTTCACGCGATTGACATGATTATTACATACATGTTTTATCTACAAATTTTTCACTATTTCTAAAAATGTCTAAACACTTTTGATTTCGAGAGATTTTCCAATGATTTCCACGATTTTTCAATATTTTTCGAGATTTCTACAGATTTCCCAATGAAAATCATAATTTCTAGAGAATTTTCAGTCATTTGGAGATCAGAAAATGTACGTTTGTTGAAATTTTTCAATAGTTTCCAAGATTTCATAATAAATTTCAAGATTTCCACAATGATTTCCTAAAAAATATCATTGTTCCAGAAATTTTAGAAGAATTCCGAAGATTTCCCAATAATTTTCGAGATTTTTGGGGATATCTTAATAAAACTTAAGATTTTGAGAGATTACACATTAGTTTCGAGCTTAACTTACTAAAGTAATAATAACATTACTGTCGGGTTAAATTAGAGGATTAATTAGAGCAGTAGTTTTTTTTAATGAAATTCGATTTTATTTATTTCACAACTTTTGTAGACCTTTTAATTCTCGTTGTAGTTACATTTTTTTAAATATGTATCCTTTCCTTTAAAACGTGGAGATATTCTCAATAATTTTTATTGATTTGTATAGCTTTTTCGCTAATTGACAAGCTTTCGAGAGATTTTTCAATAATTTTGCGAATATTAAAACCTGAAGATGTAAATTCGTTGGCACCATAACTACATACATTTTTCATTCTGCAAATGTCTCGATAATTCTTAAAACATCCAGTAAAAATTGTAATTTTCCAATAATTTCTTAATATTTGTGATTACTACAAATGTATACTAATTTGTTGTACTTTGTGATTTCGAGAGATTTGATTTTCATCTAATCATTTCCAAGATTTTTGAATATTCAATAGAATTTGAGAATTTTCAATAATTCCGACATCGTTAAAATAAAAAAATATGTTTTTTTTTTCACACTGTCACGATTATACATACATTTTTTCCATCTTTTTTTTTATTATTTCTTAAAATAACTAGATATTTCTAAATGTATGCTAATGTATTTATGTAAAAATTTTCAAATAATTTCCACGATTTCTCAATATTTTTCGAGATTTCTACAGATTTTCCAATTATTACCCTAATTTCTGGAGATATTTCAGTAATTTCGGGAACAGAAAATGCAAATTGGTTGACATTTTTCACTATTCTGATTCAAAAAGGTTTCTCAATAATTTTCGAGATTTACACAATCATTTCTTAATAAATATCAATGAATAATTCTGAAGATTTCCCAATAATTTTCGAGATTTCTACAGATATCTCAATAATTTTAAGATTTTGGGAGGTTACTCAATAATTTCGAACTAAACTTACTAAAATAATAATTAACATTGCTGTAGGGTTAAATTATAGAATTGTTGTAGTGTATCCACCCACCCACCCATCCAATCAAACTTGGAAGATCATTAAAACTTATCGTCATAATTTTTCACTAATAATGATTACAATGCAATTGTGTAGACATTCTGTATGGTGAAAATGTGTACACCAAATCACGTAATTTGTGAAATTCGAATATGAATATAATTGAGAGATGATTAAAGATGAAGACTGAGGGAATTTAGGTGATGATTTTAGTTTCTTTTCACCATATAAAGTAAATGAAACTATTATTTCATTCCAATAGACTATAGAGAAATAATTACCATTGCTGTCGGGTTAAATTAGAGGAGTGTTGGAGGGTGTTCTAACAATAACTACCCTCTAATTTAATCCAACAGCAATATGAAGATATTTTTTTCTTCGAAATCACAGATTCCTTCATTCTATATGGTGAAAATATGTTCACCAAATAACGTAATTATATTTGTGTAATTACGATATGAAAATAATTTAGACATAATTAAAAGTAAAGACTAAAAAATAATCATTTTTTAATATCTATGATTACGATGTATTTGTAGGGACATTGGGGAATATAATTATTATTATTGCAATAATTGTAAGATATTTGAGGATCACTAAGTTTCATTACATATCGGTTGAATTAGAGGGTACGTGGATGTTCTAACAATAACTACCCTCTAATTTAATCAGACAGCAATATGAAGAATTTGTTTTTGCTTCGAAATCACAGATTCCTTCATTCTATATGGTGAAAATATGTACACCAAATAACGTAATTATATTTATGTAATTACGATATGAAAATAATTTAGATATGATTAAAAGTAATGACTGATACAATTTAGGGGATGATTCTAGTTTATTTTCACCGTACAGAATGAACGAAACTGGTTTCACACCACTAAAGTATGTTGTCGAATTATTGTTGTATGAACAAAATATGGGTCTTTATTAAAATCGAATACAGTACAATAACATAGGCAACCACACTACCATCTAGAACCATCTATTTAACAACAAGAAGTATATGGCTGATTCTTTCATTTCAGTTGGAATTTCAGGTATCTTCCACTACATGGAATTATATTTATTGCAGTTGCAGATTTAATGCATTTATGAGCTGTTTAAGTACAATGCATTTAAACGTGCAATTTAAGTACAATGCATATATCAAACTAATCGAACAAAAACGAAATTAAATCAAATACAGAATAATCCATATGCAATTTGTTGATTAAAACATTGCCATATAAGCAGGTATAAGCCTGTTTTTCAATCAAATTCAGCAACGATTGCAACGAAATTATCACTCAAACATTTGTATGCACATGGGTATTTCATTCGGTTTAGGCACGCCACTACAGGAAACTGTAATTTGTTACCGAATTTGTACGTGTGCAAACTGAACTGCGGTGTAACTATCAAACTAAAACGCAATTTTGTATATGACTATTAATTTTAACTTAGTTATTGCCTGTCGCATCTGTTTCTATAATAGCTACGTGAATAAATGTTTATTACTATTAAAATTATTATTCATTAAATCAAATAAATAATAATTCGTAGGGAACCTGTACATCCCTAATACTTCTGAAGCATTTCGATAGAGGACTCGTGTGTACAATCAACAGGCAACCAATATTGCATTTAATTCGATCTTGAGTTTGATTATAATTTCTCATTACAATCACACATTCCTTCGAATCGGTTAATATTGATAGTTTGAAAACCTGAATTAGGAAGCATTTCGTGTATTGTATTATATTTCACGATTGATGTATGTGCTGCCATCAATTGATATACTGCGGAACTAACTTTACTTCCAGGGTACTCAAATTTCATGCTGTTGGTGACACAGAAAATAGAAGTTCTGGTTAACTTCACTCGGTAAATTTATGTTGGTAACACACATGTTTTGCGGCCATTTTCAAAGACCGCTTCGTTTATGGTCGTAATTAGTGTTTTGCAGCTCACAGGATAATTTAATAAGCAAAATCACAGGAATTAGCCAGCAAATAGGTAAACCCAATCAATACACGTAGAGACGCAACATTTGAAGCGCCAGGGGCGAATGTTTCCCGATTTCTAACCTTACTTTTGCCAGTGTGTTTTAGATATGGACATTCGGCCGAATAACACGATCTACATAAACAATTTAAATGAAAAAATCAAAAAAGACGAGCTGAAGAAGTCGCTGTACGCGATATTCTCTCAGTTCGGCCAGATACTGGACATAGTGGCCCTGAAAACATTGAAGATGCGAGGCCAAGCCTTCGTTATATTTAAGGAGATTCAGAGTGCCACCAACGCGTTGAGATCCATGCAAGGATTTCCATTTTACGACAAACCTATGGTAAGGGAATTTTCTAAACAAAGCTTTTACTTTTAATTGAAACGTTCGCCCAGAAGCTAAATTATTCATAGAGTTTCAGTTGCAGCAAAATATAAATTGTTGGTTTAATTGGAAGAATTTTGTGAAATTTGTATTTTATGCTAGCACATATAATCGGATGTTATGTTGCAGAGGATACAGTACAGTAAATGCGACTCCGATGTAATAGCCAAGCTGAAAGGAACATTCGCCGAGCGGCCGAAGAAAATCCGGCCACCGCCTTCGAAGGACGAGGACGTGCCTAAGAAGAAGAAGAAGAACAAGGACCCCAACAGGATACCAGGCGGAAGCAATGCTGAGCAGCCCCCTAACCAAATTCTCTTCCTCACAAATCTCCCTGACGAAACGAGTGAAATGATGTTGTCCATGTTATTCAACCAGTAAGTATTCTGCGATAGGAAATACGATTTTTGAGAAAACACCCAAAAGGGGGGCAAATGTGTGAATGTATCACACATTCACACCACTGTTTACTGTTTACACCACAAAAATTGAACGAACAATGATTTGTGGATATCGGAAAGAAGCATAAACATGTGAAAGAATCGATCGTTACTCAAACAAAAATAAAATAATGTTTTGCTCTATTTTGTAAAATATTGATGGAGTATTATTATTAAATATTTTATAGTAATTTTGCGCTTAAAATCACTAAAATTTACTCTTATTTCCATCTAAAGAATATTAATATTTTGGTATTAATACCAAATCCCATACAATTTAGCTCATTTAATTGGTAAACCAGTTATTCCGTCCTTGTTTTATATTCCGCCTTATGAGAAAAAATGTATGCCGATGTTTTTTTGTTTGCAGGTTCCCTGGTTTCAAGGAAGTCCGCTTGGTTCCGAATCGACATGACATCGCCTTCGTCGAGTTTGAGAACGAGCTGCAGTCGGGCGCCGCGAAAGAGGCGCTGCAAGGATTTAAAATAACACCCACACACGCAATGAAGATTTCGTTTGCCAAAAAATGAGGACAGTTTTTATTAATGAGTGCGTGTATTAATTATAATATTATGTATGAAATAATTTTAGAATTACTATTCTTTTAGGTAATAAACCCAAACTATGATCTATAACTTTATTGTGGTCTTCTGGGCGGATGAGTAAATCATAAGATGATTGTCATTATTAAATATATTTTCGATTCACTAAAATATAAAATAAAAAATTATATACATTTGTATATACCTAAATAGACGGAATTTTAGTCTATCTTCTATGGCTAAAAATAAATACTTAATATTTTAATTTATATATTAACAGTGTCTTTAATTTTTTAATCTAATCTGAATACCAGCTGCTTTATGCACAACATTATGTAACGTCTATCACAAAACGTATTTTTTCCGAGAATTAAACCATCTCTTTCTAAACGTTAAAGAAAAGCATAAATTAGTACTTAAAACTAAATCACATTCATACGATTTCAAACAAGCTAATTATAGTTGAAATTAATGTGTACTTGTGTAACAATCGGAATAATAATTAAGCACCATTTTAAATCGTTCTTCAAAATTATATAAACGCAAAAATTACGCTGCAAACTGTTTTTTAAATTTGGGGACAAATTTTCATAGGGTTTGACTCCCTTGCGTCCAAAGTTACAAGTACACCATAAAACCTTGTAAATATAAAAAATTATTGCTAATGCTATAATATCGTTGATATGTAAATTTGAAGCTATTATCGTGATGAACCGGGCTAGTACGTTATGCAATATGAATTAGCAGCGGTATACCTTTGCATACAAGCCTGGCCTTAGATGTGTATAAAAGATTAATCTAGATGTCGTCTAGTGTGGCAAAGTAAACTTCTTAATGTGGTGAAGCAACGCCTAGCCCGAGAAATAGATTAATCATCATCAATCACAAACCCCGTTCTTGCTTGCTGCTGGTGCTGGTTCCTTTGTAAAATGTTCAAGCACTGAAAAAGGCAGTGCAGGGAGGCGGCCGACGTTGCTTTCAGCAGAAGCAGGTTCGGATCGGTGAAGAAGGAGACGCTCGACGTTTCCAGGGCCCTGCAGAGGGTGGTATCGGCCTGTTCTGTTCTCTGCAGCTGAGCCTTCGCACAGCCTATTGCGTCCAGGACCGCCAGGTGCTCCCGTGGCGGGAGGGGCGTACTGTTGGCGGATATCGTCTGAAATTGTTCATGTAACACAGCTTGCGAGCGGAATGATTCGGTCATACCTTAGTGTGTGCCTCGGCGACGGCTCGCAGCCCGTTCACCCATTCCTGCCTCGCCCTGGCATCAGCCGCCCGCAGCTTCAGCATATCACCCGAAGCGCAGTTCACCGTGAACGTCTTGGAGTCCTCGTCGCTCGGGCAGATCACGGCACCTGCCAGGTGCACTGAACCCCTGGGCACTGCCCCATCCGGTTTCTCACCTTCACATAAAAAATAATGTAACAGGCCCGAACTCCCATCCACCATAAAGTAGCGGTACTGCCAGCCCTTCATTACGTTTGTGTATTTGTAAAGCTGTCCTGAGAACTGTCTCGGCTTTAGCGTTAAGTCCATAATTTGAATTTGTTTTCCTATTTATCACAAGTTATTCTGTTTCACTTTGAAATTTTTAAAGTTAACCTAAAATTTTGTTTTCAATGACATTGACTTGCAGGTATTGCCAACGGTTTATTTACAGAACCAATATCTTTTATCTTAGGCTTTAATTTAATTAATGATTAGATTAACGTAATGTGTTTATATCTGCCAAACAAAAATAGACAAATAATCGATAAGATTAATGTGCTATATTAAGTCTTAATTGCTTGGAAGGCTACGAAATGATTGTGAACCATTATTATTTCATTAAAGGCGTTAATTAGATAGGTAACAAGTTGTAATTTATTGCTGTTATCTTAATTTGATAAAAAAATACAATTTTAGTTAAGATACAGATATCTACACATAATAATTTGGCAGAGCTTCACAGATGACGCTACGGTACAAATTTAAACCTTAGTTAGTTCACTGAGGCGTTTCTAGAGGTCAGCAGGAGTTTCGTTTTCTTTTTTCCAAATTTCATATATACGAGAAAAGATTAGTTATTATAAATTTAGTAAGTAGTAAGTAGATAGTATTTAGTAAGTAGTAAAAATACAATTTTTGTTAAAATACAGATATCTACACATAATAATTTGGCAGAGCTTCACAGATGACGCTACGGTACAAATTTAAACCTTAGAGAAGATTAGTTATTATAATTTTTTTTTAGTTGATAATGCTTTGTAGCAGATGCAACGCACATGCAGAAATTGCAAACGATTAAAAACATTTCTTAAAAATAGATTGAACAATCCAACATTGCAAAAATAAACTTCGTACCGAGATATTAATGTTTTGTAACATAAATAAAAACTGCAGAAGATCAAAAGTTCTATGATAAATCGAAATAATAATTACAATATTAGAGTCCCTTGCATGAAATAGAAAAATTGTCAAAAATAACTCCTACCCTTAGAAATTAATGAATAATTACCATTATATCCCCTAAACAGCAGTACCTACAAAAATTGGAACATTAAAACATGGGATATAGTTTAGTTATCCCACAATTTTTATCTAGTCAAATGAATACTTACAGTTAAAAAAAAAGGTTCATATTAAAGGAAAATGTAACGTTTCATTAAGTTTTCGTAGGTGTATTATAACGAGACGCTAATGAAGTAGTTTTATTAGATATATTTTCTTAAGCAATGTGAAAATTAAAATATAACCCATGCTAGTTTTCCTACAATTTTCATGTAAAATCAATCAACAATGTGAAAATTAAAATATAACCCATACTAGTTTTCCTACAATTTTCATGTAAAATCAATTCGTTGAAGAATATTTACTTGTTGTTGACTTTTAAATGTTTATACAACAGGTTTTATAGTATTCCATCATAAGATAATAAGTCTTCGAAAATTGTTGAAAAGTGAATATAATATTTTCTCAATTTTAAAACTTAAATAGTTGATATTGATTCATCTTCTTTCGGGTCCAGTAACACTGTACATACAACAGATCTCCAGATCGATCAGCAAAGATTAATTGAGACGATTATTATTTTCCAATTTGAATACTAATTCAAGAAGAAAAATAATGTTTCCAATCTCACAAAACTAGTTATTAACAAAAATTTAAATAATCGTCTAAAAAAGTAATAAAATTTGATAATCATACAAACAGAAGTTTCAATTATTTTTAACCAAAAACAAAAACTTCAAAATGGCTTTAACCATCAACATTGAAGTGGCTTTTGAACTATGAATAATAACTAAATATGAATTAATTATCAAAATTTTCATTTTCAGCCAATATATCGATTACCTATTGTTATTAATGATTATATCTGCAATATATAAAATTGAACTTTATTTTGATTATTCATTCTCAATGCATATCTAAACTTCTCTGCTTGTAGCCAACGATTAAATGTTTGTTATCAACTTTTCAGTTATTTGTAACAAAATTTCAATTATTTCTGTACAAATTTCAACAATAACCATACAAAATTCAATAACTTATCGAAATAACAGTGAATTGTTCCAAAATATCAATGAATTGTGTCAAAATATTCATGTTTGTTTCAGTGATTATTTCGATGACCAATTAAAAGTTTGCAAACATAAAAAATTAAACTTTAATTTTATTACTGCTACTCAATCCATATCAAAACTTCAATATTTTTAGCTACATTTGAACGGTTTTTAACGATTTTCCAATTATTTTTATAACAAATATTCAATTACCCTTCAACTTGGCTTTAACCATGAAAATTGAAATGGCTTTTTTCTACGAAAGTGTTGAAAGACACATTTTCTGTCATAAAATTTAACCTTGAAAGTTGGTATTTGTTACAAGGAGTGCAGAAAGTACTTTCCGCACTTATATGAGTGCGGAAAGTACTTTCCGCACTCACTTTCCGCACTCCAATACCTCTCTTTTGATTTTTGAGGCAATAAATCGGACGAAACTGTGGATGCAATGGCCGCAAGTTCCGGCGGAGTGTTTGTTATATCGTCACTATCGGAATCCATTATTGATATTCTTCTACTTCCAGTATTAATGTATAAATTTCGAGTCTCGATTTGGTGACAAGCGATTTATAAATTTTCTGACGTTTAAATTAATGACAATGACATTTATTATAAATTAATGATTAAATTTACATTAATCTTTAGTTTTCTACACTTTCGTAGAAAAAATAGTATGTAACACTCGTGCGGAAATGGCCATTGCAAAACTCGTATGAATGGACTCCAACTTTCATACTAGTTCTGCAATGAAGCCCTTTCCGCACTCTTATTACAATATACTATTGAAGTATGAATAATAACTAATTATGAATTAATTGTCAAAATTATCATTTTGAATCAATATTTTGATTACCTATTATAATCGATGATTATATCTGCAATATATAAAATTATCTTTATTTGGATTAGTTATTCTCAATGCATATTCTCAATGCATATCAAAACTTTCCTGCTTCTGCCAACATATATATGTTTGTTGTCAATTTTTCAGTTATTTGTAATAAAATTTCAGTTATATCTGTATAATTTTCAGCAATAACCATACAAAATTCAATAACTTGTCGAAATAACAGTGAATGGTGTCGAAATAACAGTGAATTGTGCCAAAATATCAATTAATTGTGTCAAAATGTTCATGTTTCAGTGATTATTTCGATGACCAATTAAATGTTTGCAAATATAAAAAATTAAACTATAATTTTATTACTGCTACTCAATTCATATCAAAACTTCAATAGTTTTAGCAACATTTGAATGGTTTTTAACGATTTTCCAATAGTTTTTAACAAATATTCAATTACTCTTCAAAATGGCTTTAACCATGAAAATTGAAATGGCTTTTGAAGTATGAATAATAACTAAATATGAATTAATTGTCAAAATTATCATTTTGAATCAATATTTTGATTACCTATTATTAACGATAATTATATCTGCAATATATAAAATTAAACTTTATTTTGATTAGTGATTCTCAATGCATATCAAAACTTTCCTGCGTCTGCCAACATTTAAATATCTGTTGTAAATTTTTCAGTTATTTGTAATAAAGTTTTAATTATATCTGTACAAATTTCAACAAACTCCATACACAATTCAATAACATCGAAATAACAATGAATTGTGTCGAAATAACAGTCAATTGTGCCAAAATATTAATTAATTGTGTCAAAATGTTCATGTTTCAGTGATTATTTCGATGACCAATTAAAAGTTTGCAAATATATAAAAATTAAACTTTTATTTTATTACTGCTACTCAAGCCATATCAAAGCTTCAATATTTTTAGCAGCATTTGAATAGTTTTTAACGAGTTTTCAATTATGTTTAACAAATATTCAATTACTTCTGTAAAAATTTCAATTAGAACCATAAAAATTGCAATAACTTGTCAAAATATGAATTAATTGTGTCCAAATTTTTATTTTTCGGTCAATATGTCGATGATCAATAATTAAGACTCCGAATTTTCAATTAAAATTCTTCAGAATGCAGCAGAAAATGAAAAAACTCTAGAAATATTAATTTCGTGGACGTTTCATTAAAATTTCGGGGAATTGGTCACAATATTGTCAGCATTTATAGCACTTTAATAAAGCGTTTCATTAAAACTTTAATGAATTACAGTAATTCCATAACAAAAATCAAAAACTCTAGGATAAAATACTAGGAACTTTATAAACATTGCAAAAATCGCTCACAAAACCTCAAAAACACTTCCAAAAATGATAATAATTACAGACAAGAAGTGCGAAAAGCTAATAATAATAAAACTGTGGCTTGGTGCAAGATCAACTAAATCGTTTTTTTTTTATGTTTGACAATCTGAGATTAAAGTGATTTGTGAAATGAAGATTTTTAAACAGTTTTCAATTTAGTGAGGTGTCAATTTAATTTTCTATTTTTAAGTTTCTTAGTTTATAAGAAACCATATTTGTTTAGACCAAATTTGTGTTGATGTTCAAGTGTTTATTCTCAAAAAAATGTTTTTCTTCGAAACCACAAAAGTTAAATAAACTGAAAGATCTGTAATTTTTTTATATAATATATATTTTCATGCATTTTGTATTCAATTTTGTATATTTTATAGATTACTTAAATCGTCTAAATTAATTCAATATACAGGGTGTCTCAAAAGTGACGCCCGAGCTTTTGAAATCAAATTCAGTGGGCCAAAACAAATCGAAATTTAAGAGTGAACATTTTTTCAATTGTCACTTCACTTGTTAACGAGTCTTAACAACTGACAATAGGCAACATGTCACTCTAAAATTTCGATTTGTTTTGGCCTACTGAATCAGGTTTCAAGAGCACGGGCGTCACTTTTGAGACATCCTGTATATTTCTTAGAGTATGCAGTTGGTAGTCGAAGAGACAATTTTGACAATTCACTTTTTATTTAATTTTGTACTACAATTCAATGCAAGTAGATTATTTTCTATATTTTCCACTTTTTAATATCATTCATATTGTACTAAGATTTTACATTGTATAGCTGTTTACTTTTTACTTTTATTTTACTTTTACTTTCAATTTTATAACCCTGAGGATTATATATACCAGTTTATACCAGATTTATACCAGTCTATATGATCTACATCATAAGGTGTATGCATCACAATGCATATAGTGGTGCTATTTAAATATACCTATTACTGTATCAATTATTAAAAAGATATGTTATGGAATAAATTTATTTTCTCCATCTCTGTACCGCTAAAAAATATATGTTGTACTTGCGTTTGTTAATTTTATTTGTATAGTCATTGAGTAAGGAATATAATTTATTCCTTACTAAATGGTATAATCGTTAAAATTATATCGTTTAAATATTTTTGTCATAAATGTGCGGTTGAAAAAAACTTTCAATTATATTAAATTTACAATAAAAATCTTTACTCGCTATGCACTTGTGAATGTTATGGGTTGTCGTTTTTGAAACTTCATCTTGTAAATGAATAATTTCTATAACTTCTCGAGTAGCAATAAAATTTATTCCTTGCTCAATGGTATAGTCGTTAAAATTTTAAATATTTTTGTCATAAATTGCGGTTTAAAAAAAACTTTCATTCAATTAAATTTACAATAAAAATCTTTACTCGCGATGCGTTTGTGAATTTTATGGAGTGTACTTTTTGAAACTTCATCTTATAAATGAATAATTCTTATAACTTTTCGAGTGGCAATAAAATGTATTCCTTGCTCAATGGTATTGTCGTTAAAATTTTAAATATTTTTGTCATAAATTGCGGTTTAAAAAAAACTTTCATTCAATTAAATTTACAATAAAAATCTTGACTCGCGATGCGTTTGTGAATTTTATGGGGTGTAGTTTTTGAAACTTCATCTTATAAATGAATACTTCCTATAACTTCTCGAGTGGCAGTGAATATGCTGCAGCGAGACATATTTAATACGAAATATTTTATTCCGCTCACACCTTGGGCATTCTCTCAGCTACACAGAAATCGAAACCAAAGAAGTCACTTCTGATGATTTACGACGCTTCCTCTATTACATGTAACGTGATTAGGAAAATAATATAGTTTCGAGTACATTAATCTCCGCAATGGAGTGTTAAAATGCGGCGGGGCATAAATATTGTTACGTCGCAGAAGTAAGGCACATGCGAGTAATAATAAGGAGGAGCCAAGCTCTTTCATTGGATTTTGTAATATTTTACAATAAAGAGTTAACTATATGCTGTGATGAAATCAAAATTATTATACAAAGAACTTGTCAAAATTGAAAAAATTAAAGGCAATTTTTTGTTTTGTCATTTTATTAAATATCACTAAGTTTCGTTAAAAGCTCTACAAGTTCGTTCAACAACACTGTCGCACTTTTGTGTATGTATGCATTATTTTAAATGTTAATTCCAAGAAGTGCTCAATGATACAAACTCTTTTCATTTCATTTGAATTTTTCAAATTTCTTGGTTTACAATGTTTATCACAGTAATGACAAATAACCATGTTTTGCATACTACGGTGCATGTTTTAACAACATAGTCGAAATTAAACGCTGTAGAAATTCGAATTTTTGAAATATTTCAAAGGCCTCTTATTTTGGGTATTTATTTTAGATTTAATGGTCGTGAATATGGTTTTTCGAATATGGTTTAATATGGTTGTTAATACTTTTTTGTAGTAAATTGTCATGCCAAATGCCCTATGAGAATAAAAGTAGGTCATTCCTACTACCTATTTAGTTAATTAAGTTAATTAGTTAAGCCGGTTAAGGTCATTTAAGTAGGCCCTTAACTAATGGATTGTTTGAAATACTAATTGTCAACATTTTCAGATGCAAAATATTTCACACACAGAGGTATAATATATAATTATTTGCCTTACCTTTAAGTATAATTCGAGATGAAATTTCCGTTTTTATCTCTTTTCTAAGAGAAGTTGAAGTCATTTTTCATACGTCCTTTTAAGACACAGTTTTGGAATTTAATGTTTACCTCAGAAATTAAGAGGGATAACATCTCTATACCGGACCATCTACCGGATGAATTGATACACCGAAATGACGCTCATTAAAAAAAATATTAATTCATATTTAAAATCAAAATCATTTCATTCACTTGTAGAATTTCTTCAGGAAATTATACTCTGTAATTCGTCTTGCTACTATTCTTTGTAGATTTATATCTTGTGACCTTGCGTATTATCTATGATTCTAAGAAAGGATTATTATTATTATTATTGTATATTATGATTATTATATTTTGATTATAAAAAATATAAACTAATTAAAAAGAGAAACAAAGAAATGCACATATGCTTCATAGATCTCAAAAAGGCATTCGACAGTATAAGCAGAGAGGACATATGGAATGAGCTACCAGAAAAAGAAATAGAGGAGGAAATTATAAATGTAATAAAATACATGTACAGAGAAAACAGAAATATTGTGAGAACAAACACTGAGGAATCAAAAGAATTCGAAACAAAGAAAGGAGTAAAACAAGGATGCTTGCTAAGCGCTTTGCTTTTCACAATTGTATTGGATAAGGCGGGGAAGAAAGCAAAGCAAAAAATGAAAATGTTAAAAATTGGATATTGTAAAATGGAGATATAAAAAATAGCAGAACTACTTTTCGCGGATGACATGGCAATAATTGCAGAAACAGAGGAAGATCTGCAACACAACATGGAAATAATTGAGAAAGAGATTAAGAAAATAAACATGAAAATAAATTACGAAAAGACAAAAACCATGATAATTGCCAAAGAAAAAAAGTAACACAAAATAAAAATACAATAGTTTATGGCTACTTCCTGTAGCACTCGAAGTGATAGAAGGTTGAAATGAGAACGAAATTCGCTATGTTTGGATGAAAATTTTCAAATTTTGTTTTATCAAGAACCCCATCAACTTTTTACGGACGGTTCCGTGACACCCTGTATACATACAGGCATGCATACATACATACATACAGGGTGTCAATTAGAAAAGTTGCCACCGTTTTTTCATAGAACTAATGATTATTTTTAAAATTGCTCAAAACCGTTTGGGTGGTTTGGAGGGGGAACCAAATTGGCGTAGGTTAGGTCGACTTCCTATCCACCCTTTAAGCCACAGCCAACTCCATCTAAAAAAATTAAATGGCATCCCCCTACTTGTGATACATCATTGTAAAGCTCTTGAAAAATGCTTTCCAGTCATTATTAATACAATATAATTTAGTAAACTATTTTTGGAATTAAGTGCAAATAAAATGCAAAAGTGTTCAATGTATTAAATTTAACGTTAACGTAAATGTTGAAAATGGCTTCCATTGTTTTCTAAACAAAAATATAGCCTCCTTTCAAACTCTTCGCGAACTTTCTGAAGGTTTGTCTAGTAATAGCTCAACATTCTTGTGTTATTCTTTCTCGTAGTTGTTCAATAGTATCCGGTTCATTTTTCATGTATGTTTTATAAACTACAGATTTAAAGGGACCCCTTAAAAAATAATTCGATGTTGAACTTAATAAAAATGTGAACGGCGAAATTTATGCTAATTTGCTGGATGAATTCATTGATACCTCTTTTACTTCAGGAGGTTGAAAACCAAACAGATGAACATGGAAATTATGGATTTACCGAAAATTAACACAAGAAGGTGTACCTCCTCACTGTATACTTCCAGTTAGAGCATGGTTAGAGCGTCATTATCCAAATCAGTGGATTGGAAGAAGAGGGTCTATCAAATGGCCTCCTATATCATCAGATCTAATACCTCTAGGTATTTTTTTATGGGGTCACTTAAAGTCTGTAGTTTATAAAAGTACAACCATATACTATTGAACAGTTATGAGAAAGAATAGCACAATAATGTCGAGCAATTACTAGACAAACCTTTTAGAAAGTTCGCGAGGAGTTTGAAAGCAGGCCATATTTTTGTTTAGAAAACAAGGAATACATAATAATTTTCTCTAATATATGCATTATATATGATAATGCATTACGTCTAGAGGTTTGGGATATATTTAAGGTGTTAAGAAAATAATAACTTTTTACCATTTACACTAAAATAATATTTCAACGACTTTATTCTTTTTCCAGCACGAGATCCCGATCTAGCACGTACACGCTCAACTGGAACTTCTTCGATGCAGCTAGCTATGAATTGTCTTTTCTAGTGGTGATCTTTTCTAAAGGCTACCTTTATTGGTGGCGGACAGATATAATTCATCAGCAGCTCTCATTTGCTTTCTAATGTTTTTCTTTCAATTAGCAAAATTTCTTTTTCATTTCTTTCCCTTAGTTTCTCGGATTTATACAGCTTCTTTCTTCCTCGAATTCGTTATTTTTACCATCATTTCCATTGCTTTGAACAAAATGCTTTGGTGAAATTTCTGGGACCTGAGACTTGCCTGTATTATCTCTGAGAATTTCTTCGGTATTGGAAAAAGGAACATTGTTTTTACTAACAAAGATGGTATTGTACACATCATTATTCAAAGAAATAACTTCCCCTGAAGCATTGCCACATCCGGTTCAAAGAATTTTAAAATTTTCATGAGGGATATCCTGCGTGCTATTAGTGGTTGGATATATTTCCATGATTATCTCAGTATCTTTTTATAATATTACCTTACGTGTTATCGGCAACAAAAGCTAAAAGTAAAACAATAACAAAACATGTTTTGATAAACTCATGTATTTTTTTTAATTACCGTTATCCTCGGTCAAAACTGAGGTTGTAACAGGTTTATCAGATATATCGTTGCACTTGGCTTGTGTTAGAGTCATTTGTAATATTTTTTGGCCTCTTGATGTCATCATGTTGACCCTAATCACTTTTTAAATATTAAAACAACGAAATTATCAAGAATTATCTGTAAACTTCACGAACAAAATAATGTGACTAAATATTATGATAACTGATGTACAATAAACCACAGCTCACATTTGGACTTAATACCTAAATATTAGATATCTTTCAGAACCAAACGGTATCGAAAACCTTTAATACAGTTTGAATCTATTTAATAGAGGACCTAATATCAATAATATCCACCGATCTCGTAAACGGAAAGAAACTGGACTTAATACACGTCGCCGTTGGAAAGAGCGGAAAAAAATATTAAAGGAACAATCAGAACCTCAAAAAACGAAAAAAGTGGACTTAATACTGTTTGGCTCTGAGGTACAGATATATAAATTTTCATAAAACATATTATTCTTAAATTATAATGTTTAAATTATTAATTTAGTGTTATCAGAGTGCAATAATTCTTCGTCATCATCACTATCATCGTCAACGGTAAATTTTCGTTTGACAAATTCGAAAATTTCTGTAATCACGGGTAATGTAATCAATCGATATTGTAAATAGGATACATACAAGTCCTAAACATACATTACTATTATATAAATGATAACTTTGTTTTCAAATGATAAATAAAGTAAACGGTTTTGTGTAATTTTAAAAATAATCATTAGTTCTATGACAAAAGTCGTTGGCAACTTTTCAAATTGACACTCTGTATATACATACAAGAATATTAAATTATAGAGGAAAACAGTGTACAAATGTATCTTATTGAAGTTACCATCTTATCTGATTCTTACACCTGGTGAATTATAGAATAGGTAAAAGGATCTTCAGGTAGTCACAAAACTCGTGTATTGTCCGAAATTCATGGTTTCTGTGAACAAGGGGGGTCTCAAAATATGTCCCCATGCTTACTGCATTCATTATACAATAAAATAAAAAGATTTGCGTCCCAAATCTCCCATTTCGTGTTTAAAAGATTTGTTTAATAAACGACAACTATTTCCAAATAAGCGTTGTTTATGAATAACACCAGCAATATTTACAGGCCACAATAACGAATAATGTAAATATCTGCTCGGTCGCGATTGCACAAGTCCGTAAATATTAGCCATAAAAGTCGCAGTAAATAACATCGCTTATATGGAATTATGTTCAAAGTTTGCAGGATGTTTTTGTATTCCGATAGCCTAAACAGAGAGTAATTTATTACTCGAACCGTATCGAATGGAAGAAAACGGTTAATTGTCGCTCACTATCAACGAGGGTCTCAGTAGCCACACATTATCGAATTACAACAGATCTATTATAAGATTTGTTAGCATAGGTGTTATCGACGTCGAATGTCTTAAAAGATAACGTGTTTGATCAAATATGTTATTACATATGTATGCAAACAAACAAACATAAAGTGTATACTTATGCATACGGCTATAGGGTGTTTATTTAAGATAATTCCGGCGAAATGATTACGTTCTCGGTAATGTGGTAATATTTTTAGAAATTTTAAGTTGATTTGTAATCGTGTATTATCATTCAATAATAACTGGTCTTAATTAAAAATAATGTTTGCTTGCTGCGATAAAAGTGCTAACCTTTCCGCGAAAGCGAGGAAAGGTTATCGGTTTATGGCAAATAATAACTGATTTGATTGCACGTCCGGGGAATTAATTAATAAATATGTAGACCGTGGACATATTTGTGAAAAGTGTCTCGACTTCATAAATCAATTTTCGAGCGCGAGAGCGGCAATTTATTATGTGGACGTTTTAATAAAATCACGTCCGGATGTGACAGGAATATTAACACGTTAAGAATCGTTATCAGGGCAGCCGTTTAATTTATTTACCTAAGGTTTACAGCCGCCGATAAGATTTAATGCACAGGAAGATAGCAGCGGCCAGATTTCATGCAGACCAAATAAAGATAAACGCGGCAATCGGGGGATGGATTCTGCGTGCGCCACGGCTTGTTACGCTTCTTGTATGTAATATGTAACACACGCGTGTCTTCTGAATAATGCAAGATGTCAAATGTACCGACATGCAGCTATTGAGGCTTATCAAATAGGCCGCAAGCTCATATATAGCGATAGAAGTGAATACACGGGCAGCTTACATAGGAGCATAGTATGCAAAAGCAAGAGCCGCGGCGCGTGTTAATTGTGTCGGCAGCTGGAGCACCCCCAGCAACCCCTCAGGACCTGTCCCACAGAAAGGGGTGACATGCATGCAACGCGAATAGGTTTATAGACTTTAAACTCGGCAGACTACCTCAAATTAGTAATAGTTAAGTAGAATGGGCATTCTCGCAATACGCCAAGAGTGCGCAAGAATAATTACGATCTAACAGCGTTACTTATACAGACTGCCGGATCGGGGCATAATTTCATTTGCAAAGTTTAATTACACCCGAGAAAAATAATGATAGACTGCGCCCGCGTTAGAATTAAGCGATTAATTTTAATTCCGCAGAACGGACAGTCAAGTTAGATTACAAGTTTAAGGGGATCCTTGTTCCTCCGGCGAATTTATTGTCCGCCGCACGGAATTAAAAATAGAACAAATTACATTGCTTTCCCCCTTGATTTACAATTAATACTCCACCTGCAATTACACCCAATCTTAGGCACGCATGCAATCAAGCAAACTGGCGGCTTCGATTTAGTCGATAGCGCTTACTCAATCAATACGCACGCCATCAACAAAATATTTACGAATCCCCACATAAACGAAATAGTTTACAAAACTGTAAATACATACATTTTGAGCGCAAATGTACTCAAAATTTCACTTCGTTTCCACAGTGACAGAGCCTATCGTATATCATGGCAAGTTAATTTTGCAAAACGCACACGCACACCCACGTCAATGCTCGCACGCACACCAGGCACGCATGTACGCCAAGGAAACGGTCGTGAAATTTGCACACGTGAAAAATGCCAACTGCACAAGTCGAAGATTCTTTATTCGCATCATAGCAGGTGATCCTGATGCGGGATTTGTAGCAAATTTTAATCTGAAAGGCACGTAAATTCAGCAATTTATTTGAATTACAAATAGACTTTTCACTCTATTATGATTTTCGAGATAGCCCTAAGTTACCAAACCTCTTTTACTGATGTCCATCAACTATACATTTTTGTGTAATTGTGGGAGTATTTTTTATCGCTTTTAAAGTTCAGGAAAGTTCGGACTAACAAATACGACACATTTTTATCACTTTTAGTAGGAATATTTTCCACAATTTCAAAAACACTCGCGTTAATATTAATCAGAGACTACTTTCTTAGGATACACAAAGCAGAACTTTTGAATAGACACAATAGTGCCTCAGAATGAAGATTAATATTTATTAAAATTTAATAGGAGTAGGTAAGTAGTTTTCTTTTTTGTTTTTACTGCTTTTCATTTTTCACTATTATTTTAGTTGCATAAATGAAAATATAATATGTTTCTTTAATAAGTAATGTTTAAACTTATGTTTTTAGTATTTAGTATTTTGTTAGTTTTAAGATGATAACCATATCTAAATTTTACAAAACGACCAGCGTCCAAAAACCTATGTGTTTGGTATATTTTTGTCTACACATTTTCAAAAATAAAAGAAAATAGTAGGAGTTATCATTAAGCTCACTTAAAAAGAAACTGAATTGCTCTCATATATATATATATATATATATATATATATATATATATATATATATATATATATATATATATATATATATAAATATATATTTTAACAATCTTTATTAGGCTATCGACCCCATGTGGGGTTTTTACGCTCTTTTACACTCTTTTACAATGTATTATTTTTAAATGTGATTTATAAATGAATGGATGAATGATAGACTTGATACAGATATTACGAGGTGTAGTGTACTTATAAGATGTTATATATATCGAGCAGTTTTCAATGTAGTCTAAAATAAAATACAAGTTGTAATCAATAATTATAATTCAATAATTTCAAATTTTCATGGCATATATAATAGGTATTTGGAAAAAAATATTTAGTTTTGGTAATAAATTTCAATTGACGATTATTGATTTAATAATATCTCAAATATAAGTAGACTATTGAAATTTGAGAAGTTGATAAATATTTGCCACCTTTGGAATGTAATTATTAATAAACTATCGTCATATTACAATCGTAATGAGAATTTTGTTACAAATCCACAGAAAATGTGTAAGAAAACGTAGGAAAATATATAAAAAACCAAAAGAAAATTTGCAAGAAATAAAACGAAAATGTGTAAGATATTAAAAGAAAATTTATAAGCTTTTACAGAAAATTTCACTATTTTAATCATGACTATTTAAACTTTGCACAATTAATTAGTATAGATACATGGAATTCTCAGAAAATTCAAAATCAGAATGTTTAGATTTTCCGGAAATATAATCAGAAGTCAAAAGAGTAATGTACTATTTTTTTTATAGTATAGTATAAGTATGCAATATTGGCAATGTAACACTCCACTGAGAATTGACATACAAATAAATTATTATTATTATTATTATTATTATTATTATTAAGTATAGCAATATTGTAACATGTACAGTCGTGTTCATTAAAGTGTTTTACAACATTTCTACTGTGTGAATGTGACTTAATTTCACAAGTTCAAAAAAGTTTTGTACATACAAATATTTTGAAAGGTTAGATCTAGGTGTATTTAATTTATGATACAGTGCGAGCCTTTGTTGAGTCAAAAGACAACCACCAACAAACTTTTAATTGCAAAATAAATAAAACACTCAAGATCTAGAGTAATTAATTTTCATATAAAGAATACAATAATAATAATTTAAATGTATCTATCATTGACAACATATACAGCCAACTACCTATTTCTGTACAACATATTTTTAAACACGACTTACAACAACCAATTATCTATGTACAACACATTTTTGGACACGTCTGTACATTTCACAACTTTTAGTATTGACTTTTATTTAACATACTTTTGATAGTTTAAAGACGTTCAAATTTTACAAGATCATAAGGTACACTAGGGAATATTGGGAAATGCAATAATTAGAATATACCCATCTCTAGATTTTCCCAAAACTGAATTTGTGAAATTGTGAAATGAATAGCGTCATATAAACCTAAAATTTTCATGAAGTTATTAAGTACACTTGATTCTTTCCGTTTCGATTCTTGTCTTTAGTTTTTTTCGAAACTTTAACCTATAACTTTAGAAGCTGCTTAGATATGACTTCTGTGGCGACTTGCAGAAATAAACACATTTAAAGACCTATGGACTTACGGAGACACTAATTAACGTTACTGTAGTAAACAGAAGCATAATTACAATGTACACATTTTATAACTTTTAGAATTGTTTCTTTTTACACACTTTTGGTAGTTCAATAACATTTAAATTTTACAGAGTTATTTAACAGACTTAGAACTATAAGAACATGTAGTTATTAGAATTTAACTCCATCTCTAGATGGAGTAATAATAACAATAGAAATATTGAACATTTTCGATATATTTTTTTTCAAAATTAGTGGCATATGAAATTAAATTAGTAAATTCAGAATATAAAATCAGAAATTTTGAACATGAACAAAACAGTGGCTTGTGAATTTAATTTTTCTTTAATATTATTAAGTACATTTAATACTACTAGAAAATGCAAACAAAAGATTACCCAAGAGCTCTAGATTTTCCGGAATTTTAATCTAAACTAAACTAATCTGAACTATAGTTATCGGATTGATGAGGCTGATACATGATGAAACTCCATGTTAATATATAAATAAAACACAATTGGTGTGAGTTTCACAAAATATTTAATATTGTACTGCAAGAATTGTTTCGCCACACAGTGGCTTCATCAGGCAGATGAAAACTGAACAGTTACATATTTTGTGAAACTCACACCAATTGTGTTTTATTTATATATGAACTATAGTAATAAAATAAAAATAATTCGCGGAATACTGATTGAGCATCCATTTGTCCATTTGGAATAATTAATTTTCTAAATTATTGATGAGTATTTTTTTAATTCTAAACTTTGAAATTATTATGTATGTACTACTTTATTAATTTTGATTTTCTTTTTGGCTATGGTGGAGGCGCCGGGCCAAGAAATTGGTAGTTATATAATTCGTATACTGTAAAATTAGATTTGAGTTTACAAATGCAACGTAATGCATTTGGAGGGGGACAGGTTTAAAAAATACTTCAAAAACTTTAATAGATTTTTTATATAATTATGTCTCAGTTATTTGAGGTTTGCAATTTTCGCACATTAACTACATACTATTTTTTTAAATAAAATTTCGAATTTCGATTTACGTTTTTGCCAAAAGATCAATTAATTGTGTCAAAATATTCATCTTCATTCAATATTTCAATTAATAATGATTACGTTGATGATTTAATTATATCTGGAAATATTTAAAATTAAACTTTAATTTAATTTAATTTTAGTAATTTAGTTTTATACCTTCTGATACTTGCTTAATGTATATTTCAAAGCTTCTGTCAATATTTGAATGGTTTCCTGTTTTTTTTTTTAATCAAATTTTAAATAATTTATAACAAACTATTCTGTTACAATTTTATTAATAACTATAAACATTTTAATTCAATTATTTTTGTCAACATTTTCATGTCTCAAACCATATTTCGATGATTAATAATTAAGACTTGTATTTGGCTCATATTAAGGTATTTAGACTGTGACTTAGACTTTAGACACAGACTGTATTTTTCTGGTATGCGACACATATTGTTAATTAATTTGTAGGCTTCTGTGTATTTATAATGTAGCGTCTTGAACTTATTACTAGTAGCGTTTGTGTATGTATATATTTGGTGACAAAAATTTTGGTGACAAACCAATAAATTTGTCGAAACCGAAATATGTAATCAATGAGGTACACGTTTTTTTTACTGCATCCAATAATTAAGACTTTAATATTCCGTTCAAATTCTAGAATGCAACATGAATTAATGATAAAACTCTGGAAATATCAATTTAGTGGCCATATTAGTAAAATTTGGAGAATTAACCAAAACTTTATAAGCATTTATAGCAATGCAATAATTCATTTCGTAAGAACTTTAATGAGTTTCAGTAATTCCTTATCAAAAATCAGAAATTTTCAAAAATTCAATAAAATGCAAAAAAAATTAAAACATTGCAAAAAAAAACGTCCCAAAAAGTACAAAAATACTACGAAAATGATAATAATCTTAATGTCCGAAAACGAGTTGCAATGAATATTGCTTAAACACTATAATCATTTCGAAACATTACCTACATATATGAAAGAAATAGTTAATAACAAATGCATGTGTACAAACAACCTAACCTAACCTTATTTAACCTAAGCGAGTTTTAATGAATATTGCTTTATTACTACAATCATTTCGAAAAATTACCTACACATATGAAAGGAATAGTTAATAATAACAATGCATGTGTACACACTGCTCCATTAATTTTGAGACAGAAATGAGAAATGGAAGTTTTAAGAAATAACGAATTTCGACCTTACGGGATTTATGGTACCTAAGCGACCCAGGTAATTTTCGATTCGCTAAGAACCATTACAGATTGCAATTTTAACGTCGTTAAAAATCGGAATTCAAAATTAATCGAAAATCGTTTCAAAATTAATGGCGCAGTGTGTACATACAACCTAACCTACCCTAGCTTAACCTACGCAAATAGTGGTATAGAAAAGTGTATGTTGTAGCTAGTTTTCTGACTTATTAGGATGACAAATTCATGACAGACTGAAGGTCCAAAGTCTCCCACGAAATCATGGATTCTACTAGTGGTCTCTGGAATATTTAGACTTTTTTTATAGAGAAACTTCGTTGGTTGACAATTGATGTAGACAATATGTATATTGTCTATAAATATCAAATTCTTGATGAAAATTGTGATTTTGATCACTAGTATACTGATATAAAATTGATCATAGGAAAATTAATATTTAAAAACATTGACCATTAAAACAATAATCACTGGAATGCAATATACATTTTATATTTATTTGTTCAGTATTACTACTTTTCCTTACACTATAGATCGTAGACTCGTAGATAGAGAATGCTGTTACCACGAAACTCATCGAAGAAGGGGGGGTGC
Source organism: Othius punctulatus (assembly GCA_951805005.1). NCBI lineage: Eukaryota > Metazoa > Arthropoda > Insecta > Coleoptera > Staphylinidae > Othius > Othius punctulatus. Next base: position 30,511,707 of record OX638138.1, on the reverse strand, counting down.
ATCACGAAAATCTAGGAACAGAAAAAAAACAGTTAGATATACAAAATTTATAGGCTGGGGTGCTCTCGTGCGCTCGTTGGCGTGCGACGAAACGTACATGTTACTATGCAGGAAGCGCGAGGAGAGACATATTGCATTGCTAGCGCTGGAATGCGCCGCTATGGCCCCGCAAGTCGATTAGCAACTGCAAATGCGGCCACCGACCATCGATTAACTGCTTTCACGATGTAAGTGTTAGCGCACGGACTCCAGAGCCACGTTAATGTGAGGCACTGAATACGGGAGTCAACCGGGTACCACAGAGTACCCAATGGGGTCAGAGACCATATCCACAGATTCTTTCGGCACGAGTTCACTTATAGGACTGAACTAAAGTGGCTCATAGATCCCCCATAGGGTGCAATACCTCCGCGGCAATGTTGCCATCTATGAACCAGAAACGAAAGTTCAGGCTAAGTCAATGCTTTGTTACCATTGTCATCACACATTTTTAATTTTTCAATTTTCAATTAGACTATAAGACCTATGCATATAGTCGCCACCAGGTAAACAAGACTATAATCACGATTTTGTTAACAACCTATTAAAATGTTTGACAAGTGTTATATTTAATTAGTAATTTTAGAAGACGATGGCATAATTTGAAAATTTGAGGTTAAAGTTAATATCATTCCTTAATTTCTTCTTTTTCTTATTCTTTTTGTTCTTCTTCTTCTTGTTCTTCAAGCATTTAGTATGCACTGTCCACTATTGGACATAGGCCTTCCCTAATGGCTTCCATTCGTATCACTAGAAATTCATTAGAATATTTTAACAGAAATTAAAAAGTTTCTAAATACTGAAAATAGATTAGACTATGCAGCAGATATTGAAAAATCAAAAACAGCTGAAAATAAAATAGATAATACACTTGGGTGCAAATAAATCAACCCACGAATAAATGCTTTAATTGACATTGAACAAATATATGCTTTTAAGTCCAATGTGTGAATGAACTTAAAATGCATATTTTTGTTCAATGTCAATAAAGGCATTTATTGATCTTAAAATGAGTAAAAAATTCTCAAGATTAACTTCATATCATAAATCGAAAAGTCTTACACTAAAGTTTTTTCTTATCTATTGTCTAAATTGTGAACAAAATTATGCATTTTAAGTCTAATGTAAAGTGTCGATTTATTTGCACCTAAGTGTAGCTTGATACATTTATTCGGAACTAAAAATAGATTAGAAATTGTATCAAGGTACTGAAAATTAAATTCTGATGATACAGGAAATTGATCGGTGAATTTCACAAAATTATTTTTGCTTTGTTATTGAACTTTTTTAATGCTGAAGACAATGTATGACCTGGTCTTGGTACTTTTACCGGGAAATTTTAAAATTTAAGCATTACTAAGGATCTTTAGTTCCAAATTTTAGCCTAAACCACTGAATTAGACAAAACATAACATTTTAAACATCTATCATATCCATTAACCTAGTAAATTACTCTGTAAAGAAATCTTAGTAAAATATTGCATTTATTTGAATTAATTCACTAGTATTCATTTATTTCATTATTTTGAATCGAAAATATATAACTAACTAATTATAAAATGGGTAGAGGAGTAGTAACGATTATAATTTTTGCTGTTATTTAATATTTGATTGCCTGTTTCTACTGTTATATTTTATTCATTACATTTTCTAATTGTAGAAGTGAATTATATATGTTATTATATTATTACCATATTTACTCATGTGAACATTTGATATCAGCCATAAAATGTAGCTTATCCGGTGCTTGCACTCCATGAATATTAAATGGAACGATATGAGAACTGCAACAATTTTAATTGCACCTGGGTGAATATGTGCACTATAACTGTTATAAAATGAAATTTCCAGTGGCTTCAAATTCCTCGTCAGCACCAGACGAAGATTTAAATGCCCACTCAGATTACAACTAGAACAGAGCGTGTGATTTTATAATGTTCTATTTGAATTGACAAAAACTAAGCCCATGAATATTTCGTGGCACTGTTAAGAGCCTAACACTGCTATAAATTAAATCAATTATCACGGGCACTTAAATCAGACAAGATTTCAATCTATTCAAATTTTCAATACTTGGCTGTAGGCTGAGCACCACCTACGGTTTTTGGCGCCTAGAATTATCTTGTTTAAAAAATATCACTTCTGCTTTTCCAGTGGGACGTTCGTGTGTGTGTCGCATTCCTGCCTCTTGGCTTTCTCTTCTCTCGACTATTTTAAATGGTAGCACTCTATCAATCGATGGCCAGAAATGCTTGCGCCAAATTCTTATCAGGAACGTGAAAACACCGGCCGGAATTTAATAACTTTTTTTTATTACACGGTCATTTCTATTGCATTGCTTGTAGACATTAGATTATATATTATTCCGCGTGGCTAACATTCCTCGGCTCTCCAACAATCGCCGAATTTTTACTTCTTAATTACAATAATATCAAGTGCAAACATCCATGCACATGTAAATGAACAAATAACTCGAGTAAACACGAAACGACTCCATCGACCTACATTGGTTTATCAGGGGACGTGCATGGCATTGTAAATACGTATCATAAATTTATTAAACAACAATAATACTGCGTCTTGAAACAAACTAAGTAACGGCCATCAATTACAGTCAAAGACGTATAAATGTTTCTTTCTATATCACTTTTAAATCAGGTCAAATTTAAAGGCTGAGGAATTAATTAGATGAATTTAAAGCGGCGCATTTGAATAATTTATGCTTTCGGTACAATGTTTATTTTTTCATTATCTAGATGCTTTTATGCATACAAGCTTATAGCGTTAATAGTGTTTCAAAAGCTACTACATTAAACACATATATGTATAAGTTAAACAGTACATGTCGTTTCACACCATGGTGGTTTATATATTATTGAATTAATCATTACAGGAATATTTTCCCGGGTTTATATTCGTAAAATCAATTTATTTCCGTTGTTTATGCCGGTTTAATGTATCTTTGAGATATAAAATCGATACCTTCACGTGTCGTAAAAAACCTAAATTTATGTGCGATGTGCACACAGATAAACAAATGCGCGTTGATATATAGCTTCTCGGAATCTATGAATTAAACCAGCGACGCTGTCTCCATAAAATCAAATATCCGATACTCGCCTCAGAAAAACATCATTGTTAATTCAATCCGCAGAGGGTTTAATCGCGTGGTTTATAAAGCGACACATTTCAGTGCACATTTATTTGCCGTAATTTACGGCAGAATTTATTTATAAATTATTATGCATAATAAAATCTGGCCGAGGCACTAACGTAAATTTCCATTCTGGCGAAATTTATTATATTGAGATGCCATATATCAGCGAGGGACAAATTTATATGTCCCCGCGGTCACTTCCCATTAAGAAATAGATTTTACTGCGGTACAAAGCTTTCCTCTTTTCCCTCCTATTATTTTATGCCAACCCTTTATATTGCGATTATAAATTAAGAGAATGTGTACATTTAAAATGTACACTACATAAATTAAAAACTAAATTTTGTGGCGGATCGATAAGCGGCCCAAAAAAGCTATTTAAAAAATACAACAAAGCAAAATTGCTATGATTTTTTTTCTACAAAAATTATACAGTTCCAGATTATCTCCAACTTTTATTAAAATACTTATCAAATATCTGCCATATTTTCAAAGTTACTGGAAAAAAAAAAACTAGAAAAAATAGAAAAGCTCACCCACTTCCGATGACTTATTTTTTATTAAAAGATACTGCAGCTGCTGCACATTCTTAACTTCGCCTGCTCTGATGTTTTCTGTATACGGAAATTGTTGATCGACACGCTATCTATAATATACATACGTAGGAGGAGTAGGAAAACTGGAGGTAGGTTTAATAAGATAGCAGATATTAATAACTTTTTTTAATTGAAATCAATTAAAAACGCACCAGACATTGCATGTTTGCATTTTTATGTACACGGATGCATCATAAGTACGTAATAAATGAATAATCACTGTGATTAATCTAATGCGCTAATTAAATTTTAATAGAACGTGCATAAATTGCGGCATAAAAATTGTGGATGCATATTATCAATTTGCTGTAATACTCGTAAAATGGCATGTGACTGTAATTAATGTGTTTTGATAAACATAGCAGTTACATATAGTTTTATTATGCCAGTAGCTGTTATTATAGATGTAGCAGAGATTACGAATATAGATACGCGTTACGTAATACACTTGAAATATGCATTAGATACGCCTGATAATTATGGCAAGACACGTATTTTATGTGTACAACTTTATTTGGTATCCGTAATCGGGGTTTACATTGTCGAGAGAGTGTTGTGATCCTCGTGTATACAAAATGATGCATGGATTTCGTATGCAACGTGACTGCTGTGCTGCAGAAAGGCTTTTATGATATCGAACTCACTCTATATACATTGTAAATAATACACTCATAAACTGCAAGCCTGTTTAGCATTCGTTGGGTGTTATTACATAAAATGTGCAACTTGTGCAAAATAACATTAGTTTCAATCATTTAAAATAAAAAATAAACTAAATTAAAAATGATAACAAATTTATTTTGAATTGTGGTGGCGTTTACTTCGTGATACATTTTATCAATTATAAATAAAACAAGTTTTGTTTGATAATGATTACCTAAGTAGTCAAAACTATAGTCACAAATAAATAACAACTGTTTTATTTAATTTATAATAGATAGAAAATTTGTTTGAACCTTCGAAAGTATTAACCTTGCCAAAAATTCATTTCATTGTTTTGCTTTATTAACTCATTCATGTGGTAGGCAGATTACCATGATCATTTGCCAAAAATTCATTTCATTGTTTTGCTTTATTAACTTATTCATGTGGTAGACAGATTACCATCAACAATTTGCATCAGAATTTTTTGTAATGTATAGAAAAAAAATAGTATCAAATGGCAACAGAATAGTTTTAATATTAATTGAACAACAATCGAAACCATGTCTGTTAATTGCAAGTTGAAGCTGTCACTCATTTCCATTGAAAAAGCTATAAATAATTTTCTAAATATGTCTTTGTGTTGAGTTTGATATGGCAGTTTCCAACGCACAGACTCTGTAAAATTGAATGAATATTATTGTTATTTATGAATTACTTGACAAAAGAGTTGGGCTACAAATCATTGTATCTCTATTACATTTTGCAATATACTTTCAAGGTACATAAATAAATATTATGCAAATGCCCTCAAATTGTGCCATCCATTAAATGTAGCTCTATAAACTTAGCTGTAACTAAGTATATCAAAATGTCATAAAATTTAACGCATCTTCCTAAACCATTTATCTCATCAAGGATCATGTTGATAGGATCTAATCTAAATACAGTTTTAATAAATCTAGGTATATTTTAAAAAATAACGACGGTGTAGGAATTCTATTTAAGTCTAAAGGAAAATGTAAAAAATGAAAAAAAATCTATAAAAGTTAAACATTTGAAAATAGCCACTTCATGATAAGTACCATAATGATTTGAGAACTAGGAGGCAATACTAGAATATTAAAATAAATACCTACATAATTTTATTAAAAATAAAACCTGAAAACTAACTACATTTTACATACATATACATAAGTAGAAAACATTTGAAATATTTCTGAATCTCAAGATATTTCATGATTGAGTACATTTTATTAAAAGTTTAGCAACATGTCCAGAAAAGTATAAGTAGAATAGTAAGTGTAAGCAAAATCTGCAACGAAATTCGATTATTATGCAAGACTTGGAAATAATTTATATAGTAATTTATTTCTTTTTTATAAAAAATCGCATCGAAAATACAATTTCTGAAAAATGCTAATGCAAATGCTAAAATTCCTAATATTTTCTGATAATTCCATAATTGAAATGATCTTTCTATATTAAATATAGCAGAATATTTTAATTAAACTTAAATTGGACGAAATTTTCGGAAAAAATCTGTCTAAGAAATGTAAATAGTCTTAAAAATTCAATAAATCTACAACAAATGGAGGCAATTTTCAAAATTCTCGTGACAATATTATTAAGCTTCTATAAAACGCGAAAAGTTCTATGTAAAATACAATTTTTTAAGACTACTGATGGAGTGATTAAAAAATATCTCCGTACTATTCCAAAATTAAAACAGTAACTCATTCATTAAATGCGATTTTGGAAAAAAAATTAAATCAAAGGCTACAATTCCAACAATTTTCTTATAATTTCAGATCATTCTCTATCAAAAACAGCAGAATATTTAAATGAAACTAAAATTACAAATTATTTATCTAATTAAGTTGGCCAATATTTTCAGAAAACTCTGTCTCAATTAAATAGGACGAAATTTTCAGAAAAATGAGTCTCAGAAATGTAAATGATCCTGTAAATTCAAAAATTCGACAATAATTGGAGTCAATTTTCAAAATTCTCTTGAAAATATTATTAAACTTCCATAAAACACTAAAAAATGCTATGTAAAATACAATTTCTGAAGACTACTGATGGAGAGACTAAAAAATATTTCCATACTGTTCAAAAATTTAAATAGTAACTTAGTAAACAGTTGAAAAATTCTAATGCCAAGGCTAAAATTCCAAATATTTTCTTATAATTTCAGATTTATCAAAAACATCAGAGAATATATTATTAATGAAACTAATATTGCAAATTCGCCAAAATTTTCAGAAAACTTTCTCTCAGAAATGTAAATGATCTTTAAATTCAATAATTCGACATTAATTGGAGTCAATTTTCAAAATTCTCTTGACAAAATTATTAAACTTCTATAAAACACTAAAAAATTCTATGTAAAATACAATTTCTGAAGACTTCTGATGGAGAGACTAAAAAATACTTCCGTACTATTCCAAAATTGAAATAGTAACTCAGTAAACAGTTGAAAATGTTTAATGCAAAGGCTAAAATTCCACATATTTTCTTATAATTTCAGATCATTCTCTAATATTTTATTTTAATAAAAATATATTTTAATGAAACTAAAATTACGAACAATTCGTCTAATTAAATTGGCCTAAATTTTTAGAAAATGTTGTCTCATTTAAATTGTACGAAATTTTCAGAAAAATGTGTTTTACAAATGTAAATGATTCTGTAAATTTAATAATTCGACAATAATTGGAGTCAATTTTCAAAATTCTCTTGACAAAATTATTAAACTTCTATAAAATATTAAAAAAATCTATGTAAAATACAATTTCTGAAGACTACTGATGGAGAGACTAAAAAATATATTTCCGTACTATTCCAAAATTGAAATAGTAACTCAGTAAACAGTTGACAAATTCTAATGCAAACGCTAAAATTTCAAATATTTTCTTATAATTTTACATCATTCTCTATCAAAAACAGCAGAATATTTTAATGAAACTAAAATTACAAATTATCCCTCTAATTAAATTGGCCTAAATTTTCAGGAAAATCTGTCTCAATTAAAGTCGACGAAATTTTCAGAACAAAATGTCTCAGAAATATAAATGATCCTGTAAATTCAATAATTCGACAATAATTGGAGTTAATTTTCTAAATTCTCTTTACAAAATAATTTAACTTCGAAAAAACAATAAAAAATTGTACGTAAAATACATTTTTTTAGACTGCTGATGGAGAGACTAAAAAATATTTCCGTACTATTCAAAAATTGTTTTTTTTTACAAAATCAAGAAGTCGAGAAAGTTTAGTGTAACGCAAAAATTTGAGGAACTGTTAAGAAAAGTCAGAAATATAACTGGCAGTTATGAAAACTCTTTAGTTCAATTACAATTGAATGCAATTTTCAAACCTGTTGTGAACTAAATTATTAAATTTCTATAAAACAATACAAAAATGATTAATATTCTATATAAAATTCAATATTTGTAATTTTCTGAGAGACTTAAACTATTTCCTTGTAGTCCAAAATTGAAACCATAATTCTATACTAAATGTAGCACAATTCAAAAAAGTTTTAAGATAATTAAGAATTGAACGAAATTTTGAAGAAGAAAAAAATATATAGGAAACGTAATGACACCCATGAAAATTCTAGAATTCTTTCCTTCGGACTTTTTTCTTCGTAAATTGTCTTAATATTTCAATATTTTTATCAAATTGTTTATCAAATTTGGTAAAATTTAAGAAAGTTTAATGAAAGTCTAAAGTTCTAAATATTTCGTTTTATCCAAAAATTGAAGGTATAATTCTGTGGCTTGATGCAAGAAAAAGCAATGTCAAAATTTCTTAATTTTGGGAATACGAAATTAAAGTGTTACTACCTAAATGTCGATTCAATTTTTCCAATAGATTGTTTTGTCAATGAACGATTTTTTTGGTCGAATATTGCACCTTCGTGCCATTCTGGCTCATTCGTCAGTCATTTATCAATTATTTTAGGTGGAAACTATATATTTTCAATAAAATTGACATTACTTGTTCTTGCACAGAATTACAGTCACAGAATTATAGGTACACAAAATTTAACAGAATTCAAAAAAGGTTAATGAAACGTAACAATTTGAGAAAATATTCAGAAAAGTATATATTAAATATAACTGGCAGTCATGAATATTGTATAATGCAACAACAATTGAATACAATTTTCAAAATTGTCTTAACAAATTATTAAGTTTTTATAAAACAATACAAAAATTATAAAAAATCTAAATTACATTTTTTTTAAACTAAGAATAGAGCGACTAAAACTATTTCCTTATTATTCTAAAATTGAAACAATGAGTCTACAGGGTGTCTCTAAAATGGTGTCCATCTTTTATACGTCAAATACTGCCAACCAATATGTCCATAAATCCACAAACAAAATTGTCAAATAAGTTGGTTGTCAAGATGAAAAAAATGAGTAATAACTTTGATGGCCTGAGTTATAAAATCATGAAACTAACTATTTACGTAAGTAATTACGTATATTACTGCCAGGTGTGTTCTTGTCTTAATTAAAATTTGAAAATACCCGTTATCTTTTCAACATTTGTGTTAAAAAAATAATTTACAACAAAAATTCAACATTTTTTTTATGTAACTTTGGACCGTTTCAAATGAATGACACCTAAATTTTTGAAAAAATATTATAAAGAGGGAATCTGCAGATGCAACTCCACATGCCTATAACTTCAAAAATAACCAGGATTTTTTTTGTGGATTTAAAGTGACATGCGATGGATACCATTTTAGAGACACCTTGTATATAAAATTTAGCAGAATTCAAGAAAGTCAAGTTCAAGATATGGGAAATTCGGAAAACAGTTCGGAATAATTTTCTAAATTTTCTAAACAAAATTATAAAACTAATAAAATGAATACTAACGAAAATTCTATCGCAGTTCTATCACTAATTAACAATTTTTGAATGAGACACAATAATTGGATGAAACTGAATTTGTATTCATATAAATAGTCGAGGTAATGTAAATGAAAATCTTTGATAATTTCTTTACCCAAATTGGATCTTTATTCAGAAGAACTACTTGTAGTAAAAATTTTCCAGTGCCAGTGCCACAGAAGTTGTGAAGCAAGCCAAGGGCCAAACAGGCTTGTAATCCTACGATATTAGTATTATTACTTTTCAAATGAATTTAAAAAATGTTCGTTCCTTTTTTAAATGGTACAAAATGATCTTGAAGAACTAGTAGTAGTGAAATTTTGCCAGTGCCAGTGCTACAAAAGTTGCAAAGCAAGGGCCAAATAGGCTTGACGTCCTAGGTCCTAGGACATTAGCATTATTATTTTCAAAGGAATTTAAGGTTGAAGCCTTTTGATCTGAGATAATACTGTAACAGAATTTCTTATGTCAAGTAGTTAATGTTTTGAACCAATTTCAAATTATAAATAAAGATATTAATAAATATAAATAAAAAATATTAATAAAAACTTATAAATAAAGGTTATATAAAGGTTTATATTACATAAATGGACATAAGTGGATATTGCGAAAAGTGTGTGAAGTTTGATGTTATAAAAATTTAACAAAAATCACAAACTTTGATTTCCATAATTAATTGTTATTCTGTAGTCGATTTTGCATTTTTTTAACAAATGCAAAAAGTAAATAAAAAAAATGGAGCAGTCTCTTAAATTATATGTTTTAAATTTTTCAAAAATGTCAAAATGTATTCAAAAGTATCGGAAATAATAATAACTTTTTTAATGCTTTTTCATACGAAGTTCACATAAGTCACAAGGACTGTCTTTTCAAACTTAGGGCAAAATATGCAGAAATAAAGGACACAAACTAATATGAAGCAGATTTTCTCAAATAATTTGTTTCTATTTAAAAAAATATATTACAGCTATTTTTTCATAGTTTGTTTTAAATTTCATGTTGTTTTCTTACTTCTTTACAAATACAAAGAGAAAACAACAAAACATATGTTGCTATAACTGATTTTGAACGTTTTAAATTGCTGTGATCTAAGTATAATATATTGAAATGTTGCATCTGTGAAGCGGATTTGGAAGTTGTGAATTATTTTGTAAACGTTTAATGTAGGATTGTGAATTTGCACATTGAGTCCATTGTGATGATTTCGAAATGTATTTGAAAATTAAATTTCCGGAGAGACGGACGTCGACTTAATGAATGAATGTGTGCATATGTGTGCTCGTAATAGTGCACATAATACAGAACACGCTCATTTGCGGCTGTATAATATATTGTTTTACCGTGGCAGTAAATTGAGAATGTGTGATGGTGCATATCAAATGTCGGGCAAAGGAAGTGCAAAAAGAATATATAAAGGGCGTGAATGTGTGAAGCCGGTGAAACCGTAGCAGACGCGACGTGCTGACCGCCGTACAGACAGTCCTCATCAGCTGCCATGGAATACATATGTCGCAGAGCAAGTTTCGGAATATGTGGGGTAGAAAGTGGGTATAGGGTGATGAAAGGGTAATGAGGTGTGGTGATTGAGAGGAGCCAGTCGCACGGAAACATTATCTATGAGGTCGCACCCACGATATCGCCCCGGGCACAACATGGCCACGATGGATGATCTGCTTTGAATTGGATAGGATTCTGGTGTCCCTACAGAATGACATAGATTAATTTGAACAGTGTTCCATGTCCTGACCTATTTATTCCGTACAGCGGGGCTTATTGAATTTATAATGCTCGTATCATATAACACGGATTCCTCGCCCGATATAAACTGTACGAGAGATCGTAAAGCCGGATAGCCTACAAACTCCCATCAATTTCACTAAAATTACACATCATTAATTCCGTAGAAAAGATAATTACATAATGGCACGTCAACTATTCTGAAGCTCGCACAAAGTACGAATGATCCGCAGAAAGCTTTCAGCACAACCGCTCAAACTAGCCAAATCTAAAATCCAACCACTGAAAAATCTTCTAATCCGCTTTCCTCCCAGCAATTAATAAGTTATATGTAATTGACTATCTAGAAGCCAAGTTTACTACAGCTTGTCAATTCCCTGGAGTGCGTATATCTGTTATGCATATCCACTAGACTTGAGCGTTTCTAGTTTCCCAAGCAATCCATTTACTGATGTCAAACTTGGGGCAACACAATTTGTGTAAGTTCAGTGAAGTTCCCACTAAATGATCCCCAGTTTTCTGGCCTCACCAATCGTGCCTAAATCATTAAACTAACTACAAACTAATCATTATACAAACCCTGCATAGTTACCGTTTCGACAATTGGTTCCCGGTTGACAGGAAAATACCCTCGTAAAGCAAGACGCTTTCGACAATGTCATGCAATTAGTGCATCGTCCGTTCGATAAAAGTTTTAACGAACATTGGCTCCAATTACTAGCAACTTCCACGTGGAATAAAATCGAAATAGTAATATCAAAACGGATTATCGATTATGTAATTACATGCAAACGTAGCTCCGCATTGTACAATGTTTTATGTTCATTTGAATCACAATATATTTATATTTAATAATGCATTTATGATCACCCAGAATAAAACATTTATTCTGAGTGTTAATATGGATTACCTCGTAGTAAAAGTCCCAACCATCTTGATGAATTTATAATATTTCTCGGATGAAAAACTATGTTTGTTTAACGAATCAAAATTATTTTATACCTAAAACATTTCAAACGAGCCACAAGCTTGCCAGATTAAGTTATATATAGTCCATGTCAGATGTGTTGTCACTTTTGCAGTAAAATGCGGACCGCCCCTTTTTAATATCCAGGCAAGGAGAGTATTTTTTTTATAGACGGTTAGCAATTGGTGTCATAGAAGTGTGACGATGGCGTAGCCGTCTAAACCGGCGAACTGAATGCGATATATTGCTCGAGTCCCTGGTTTAAATAACGTAATGCGAAATTTAAATTGTTTTAAAATTACATGTTCGAATGAGATTTCAGTAGTGAATAATGATTATTAATCACTGCTGATAGTGAATTCCTCAAGAATACCTATATTCAATATGTAGCCTTCCATGTATTACAAAATTAACAAAAAGCTTCAGTAAGTCTGCAAAACTCAAACATGGGGTACAAACTGACAGCAATTGCTATTGAAATTTAATTTTGCACCTCATGTTTATAATTTTTGTGATGTGATATGGGAATATATTGAACTATACTAGATTTTAGGCTGTACCGAATTATTTTTAAAATAATTGCAAAAAACTTTTAATAATTAAAAAATAAATTGAAATTAATAGATGTAATTGCCTACACTTAATACTTATGGAGTAACGTTGCCTTAATAACGTAATGCGAAATTTAAATTATTTTAAAATTACAAGTCCGAATGAGATTTCAGTAGTGAATAATGATTATTAACCACTGCTGGTGAATTCCTCAAGAATACTCATATTCAATATATAGCCTTCCATGCATTACAAAATTATGGAAAAGCTTCAATAAGTCTGCAAAACTCAAACATTTGGTACAAACTGACAGCAAATGCTATTGAAATTTAATTTTGTACCTCATATTTATAATTTTTGTGATGTGTTATGGTAATATATTGAACTAAACTACATTTTAGGAAGTGCCGAATCCTTCCCGAATGATTTAAAATAAGTCCAAAAAACGTTTAATATCTAAAAAAAAATTGAAATTAATAGTTGCAATTACCTACACTTAATACTTATGTATATAAATTTTGAATTTGTTAAAAGGTACTAAAGGTATAACTTGTTACTACTTGGTACCAACTAGTTTTGTTAAAGTACTAAAAGTGTACTTAAAAAAAATATCACTTCTCCAAACTCAGATTAAAATTCTGAAAAAATCAAAAGACGGATTTATATATTTTCTTATACTGGTAATCACTACTGGTAATCACACTTAATAAGTGTGTAAAATTTTACTTTCTTAAGTGTAGTCTACAAAAAAAAAACAAATGACTGTTCTATCTACTGTTCTAAACTTCAACTATCTAACATACTTTGATCAAAACATAGCAAATCAATATCATGGGGTATTTTCAGAATTTCAGTATTTTCTAGTAATAATAATTATTTTAGAAAATGACAAAAAAATAAGTATACTTAATACATAAATACATATGTAAGAATTCGGCTTTGTTAAGGTACTAAATGTGTGCCGAAAAAAAAGTTAATACCTGTAGAATGCAATATATTGACACTTTTGGGACACTTTCTTAAGTATAGTCTACAAAAAAAAACAAATGACTGTTCTATCTACTGTTCTAAACTTCAACTATCTAACATACTTTGATCATAACATAGCAAATCAAAAGCATGGTATATTTTCAGAATTTCAGAATTTTCTAGTAATAATAATTATTTTAGAAAATGACAAAAAAATAAGTATACTTAATACATAAATACATATGTAAGAATTCGGCTTTGTTAAGGTACTAAATGTGTGCCGAAAAAAAAAGTTAATACCTGTAGAATGCACTATATTGACACTTTTGCGACAATATATTAGATGTCAGATTTTTGGTGCTTATTACTTTTTGGTGTTTCTATCAAGTTGGCTATCCTGTGTCGAATTGTGAACCTCGTATGTGATAAAAAGGTCGGGAAATTAAAAAAAAATTAAAGTAATTCACACTCTTGTGTTTTTCTATTTTGGCTGTGAATGACTCTCTCTTTGAAAGTCACTTACAAAAATAAACAAAGTACATAAATACAGGGTGTCCCATAAAAAGTGGACAAGCTCAACAGCATGCCACTCAGGGATAGCCACTGAGTCCTTAACTAGCACTAACAATTTGAAAAAAAATTTAAAAAAAAATTAATTTAAAAAAAAGTTTTAAATTTTTAGTGCTTTTTAAGACCTCAGTAGCCATCCCTTAATTAAAACAAAATATAAATCATAGACAACTTTATTATCAATATTTTAATTGTACAACACATTGTTATGATGTTGATTTTTCAATAATTTTCTTTTTGAAAAATTTAAATACGCTATTATAAATGGAAATATTCAATCTGTACTACAGAGTACAGAGTACAGAATACAGAGTACTACACAACTTAACACATGATTGGCAGTGAATTATTTCTAGCAGCTCTTCTAAACTTGCTATAATGTACCCCCACAAATTTTTATAATATAAGGACTCAGTATGCATTTCCGTGTAGTGTACTGTTGCGCTTGTCTACCATTTATGGGACACTCTGTATAGTATGTGTAATGTATTTTTTTCATCTGCTGAAAAGTTTAAGCTTCTTCACATAAGATGAATTGTCCAAATAGCGTCGATAAGTAATATTACTATAATTTCAGATCAAAATTCTGAAAAAAGTAAATCAACATCACAACAATATGTTGTACCATTAAAATACTGATAATAAAGTTGTCTATGATTTATGTTTTTGTTTTAATTTAAAAAAAAAATTAAATTTCTTTTTCAATTTCTTAAAATATGTTGGTGCTTTTTAAGGACTCAGTGGCCATTGCTGAGTGGCATGCTGTTGAGCTTGTCCACTATTTTTGGGACACCCTGTATAGTATGTGTAATATTTCATGTAATATTTCATCTGCTGAAAAGTTTAGGCTTCTTCACATAGGAGGAATTGTCTAAAAAGCGTCGATATGTAAATATTACTCCTATAATTTTAGAACAAAATACTGGAAAATACTAAATATTTTTGCATCTTCTAATAACGAGAAGTCATACTGTAAAGTTTGTAGTTTTAAAATAATTTTGAATTAGTAGTATAATTTTAGAACAAAATACTGGAAAATACTAAATGTTTTTGCATCTTCTAATAGCGAGAAGTCATACTGTAAAGTTTGTAGTTTTAAAATAATTTTGAATTAGTAGTATAATTTTAGAACAAAATACTGGAAAATACTAAATATTTTTGCATCTTCTAATAGCGAGAAGTCATACTGTAAAGTTTGAATTTTGTGAAAGTACTCAAAGTGAGCTGAAAAATATTTATCCAAAAACAAATAAAATGCAATTTCTGCAATACCACTCCTCTAATATCTGATCAAAATTCTGGAAAACCTAGACATGGGATATATTTTGGTTTTTGCGTAGTAATAAGAGCAATAGCATTAATAACAAGTATACTTAATACATGTGTAAACTTTTTGATTCTTTAAAGTACTGGAATCTTTATTGGAACTGGAGATTATACTGGAAAATGTGCGGAGGAAAAACAATCTGAAAACCTGTAAAATGCACTATATATAATATTATTCCGATGATTTCATATAAAAATTCTCGAAAAGCAGAAGATGGGTTACATCCCATATTATGTTAATATGGGGTCAAGATTTATATATTTTGTAATAGTGGGAAGTATAAGTCTGAAAAGTTAGGATTTTGTCTAGGTACCTACTAAAAGTGTGCTAAAAAAAATCCAAAAACGTGCAAAATGCACTTTCTGTATTACACCCCCAATTTCAGATCAAAATTCTGAAATAACTGGAGTGGTACTTAAAAAGTCTGTAAAGTTTGGATTTTTCTAAGGTAGTGAAAGTGTACTTAAAAACACAATTTTGGGAAACTTAAACTATAAGGCAATGGTAAGAGAAATTGGATTATTTTTAAAGGAATTTTGTATATTAGATAAACCAGCTTTTAAAAAGTATGTTGAAAAAAATTATATTTTTGCGAAACTGGCAAAAAGACTACAAAGGAATTTTCGATTTTGTTATTAATTAAATTAATTTAAAATTTATATTAGCAAATAAGTACTACTAATTCAAAATTATTTTAAAAATATGCTGTTTGTTTCTCCTACAAAAGGAATCCTAATTAAATTAATTTAAAATTTATATTAGAAAATAAGTACTACTAATTCAAAATTATTTAAAATATGTGCTGTTTGTTTCTCCTACAATATGTATTATCAGTAGCCACATAAAAATTATTCGCCTAATGCCCATGATATGCATAACATTTACAACTTACAAGAATTCCCTAAATTTCAAATATTCAATTAGATTATACAGTTACATATTATAAAATTCTGCAAAAGAGGGGAAAATGTTAAAATAACTTAGATTGTTTAGAAAATGAAAATTCTGTAATGCAATACACTGGCATTACAAAGTTAAATTTAAGTTATTATTTCGAATGTAAGTATATATTTTGTAACAGGGGATTCTCAGTAATAATATAACAAGAGAGTGAGAATAAATTGAGAGTTTGAGACATAATCTGTCAAATTATTTTCTAATTTATCGAACTCTCGAGTTATATTTGATTAGATTATTTTTTGACGTTTTTTGCTTTCTAGTATTTCTTTATCAATTTCAGTATGCGAAACGCAGCTAAAGCGACTTTTATTCATTTTGTATGACACTTTAATATGATTGATAAATTAATAATTTGACAAATATTTTTATTGACAAGAGTGAACCTAGCTACCGAGATTATTCCCACTATAATAATCTCTAGAGAATATTCCCAGTATAATAATGACGGGATTGGTCCAGAAGTATCAATATGACAAAAATCGAAATATATCATTGGTTTTGAGAAACGTCAAAAAATAATCGTGAATAAATACATAAATTTAAAAAAAAAATTGAAACAATTTTCCGCAATATAATACAATTCCATGATGGCAAAAATGTGAAAACATTCTTAATAAAAATTGTTCTTTCAAATTTGATTATGAAAGCTGTTTTTTGATCCTCCTACAAAATGTTTTAAATTACGATACGTGAGATTTTGGCTTCGTTTAAAAATTACTTCACTTAAGAAATTTTGTGACAGCATTCTTTATTAAGTTTTATAATTTGATTTGAAAAGTAAAAAATTGTCTTGATTGTTACAGAATTGTATATTTTTGTTAACCGTCATTTCCTATACAGATTTGTTCGAAAATTTCAGCCAATTGTCGAGTTTCTTTAAACTTTCTTGAATTCTGTTAAACTTTGTATAGAATTATTGATTAAATCTTGGAATAATAAGTTAAAAATTTAGTAATCCTACTCCGACAATTTTGAAAATCGAATTTAATTGCTGTAGAATTATAGAAGCTATAGAGAAGTTATAGAAATATAGGATCTTTAGTTTTTCATTAAACTTTCAACTTTCATTAAATGTAAAACATTAAACTCTTAAATTTTGCTAGATTATTTTATATACAATGAGTATTTCAATATCTTAGGAATATCTAAGGAATATCTCATTTGGAATTTCTTGGAATTATTATAATTGTAATATAAATTGTTCCCAACTATTGCATAAATACAGAAATTTCTTTACAGATTGTATATTTTTACAGTGCTTTGCTGAGCTTTTAACCAAAATTTAATTAAATGAATGTCTTCAGTTTCAGAAATGTTTTAAAATATTTATTTATGAAAGCATATTATTTAATTTTAATTTTCTTGATTTACCACTTTAAGGAATTATCTCAAAAGATTTGGTAGTTAGTTATACATGAAGGGGCTTTTTGTAAAATGCTTAATTATATTAGAAAATCATCCACCTTTTGACAGTTTTCTTTAGACTTTTGTAGAGTTTCTTAATCCTCTGTATGTTCTGACATATCTATGAAGATATCGTCATCCATATTTAATTGAATGTACAATTCATCTATTCGATTCAATACTTGAATCCGCGATTATTTTACATTTCGTAATTTAATAGCCATGTCCATTCGTAATTTATTACACTCCTATAAAATAGGACGCGACGAGGATGGGATTCGAACCCACGCGGGCAGAGCCCATTGGATTAGCAGTCCAACGCCTTAACCACTCGGCCACCTCGTCATATATGGAGAAAATAAACGGTATCAACAATCATCATTTCAATATCTAATTAAAAAACGAAACTGCATACAGCGCATTGTTATCCACTTTACATGTTAAAATATCAAACGACTGTATACAAATCCGGTATCAGATGCGAACGCATGTTACTCGTATCGCATGTAGAAATGATGCAATGGCATGCGACAATCTATTTATCTCTCCTTATTTGATAAATTATGCAAACTGTCTGCCGTTCA
Source organism: Othius punctulatus (assembly GCA_951805005.1). Classification (NCBI taxonomy): domain Eukaryota; kingdom Metazoa; phylum Arthropoda; class Insecta; order Coleoptera; family Staphylinidae; genus Othius; species Othius punctulatus. The sequence goes on along the minus strand of OX638138.1, from coordinate 30,493,288 downwards.
AAGTTTACAAATCCCGCATTATGTGATTCAAATGGATTTCATTCCTTATGGAGCGAGTTGGATTTAATTCAGCCGTTGTTGTTATATTTATTAATAAATTTGGATTATTGGGGTTTGTAGTGATCCCATATCGGATAAATTAATTGAGCTGTTTTGCCTTTTATAATAAACTGGTGCATAAAATATAAAATTTTAGTGCGGAAATAAAGTTATATGCGACAGCTGGGCAAGTAAAACGAATAAGTTTATAATCTTTTAGGAAGTTTTAGGTTATTAGGCAGATAAATAACGAATACGTATGTTATTACAAATATGTTTTGACGCAAAATTGGCGGGGAATTCATTAAGTAGTACTAATAAGATTTTATTGCCCCAATGAAATATTTATTTTATGCAGCCGTCAGTAATAATTATGTCAGGATTTTTACGTCTAATTCGATGCTGAATGTTAGTATTTTGATCAATGCGCTATAAAAGCTAAATTTTGTACGTATTTTTTTCTTTAAGTAGTAGTAAATATCTTTATTTACACATTTTAGCAGTACGAATAAAATGAAGAAGAAATAAAATAAATTATAATTTAGAATACGGTTTCCCACTAAAAAAAGCCATTAACCTTTGATCTTTTGTCCTCATTTTTTGTTGGCTTTATTAATTTCCACTTATATGTCATGTAAAGATATTTAAAATTTTGTACCCAACTTTGCAGTTATGACAAAAGTTGTGCTTATTGAAGCTCACTTTTGACTGTGTAAACTGTGCGTATAATAAACTTCAAATTGAAGCTTTTTCCTATTGAATCCCCGAAAAAACAACCATTTACCTATTATAAAGTTTTCAAATTAAGTGCAGAACTGCGGCAGATGTCGGAATGTAAATGTGAATGGCGAGAAAAGCCGCGATGGCAAACAAACTGCCAAAATTTATTCGCTCACAACTTTTCAGGCATATATTTTTCGCGTTACAGATCGAATTTAAATTTTTAAATTTCACCACTCCTCTACGAAACTAATTTATTTCATACGCTGCAGTGAATGTTGCGGTATAAATTAGCAATCTAGTTCAGATTTAAAATATTTATTCGTCGGGCCGATTGATAAATACCCGATAATGCAATATTTACTGTCAATGTTAGCTTATAAATACTAATTTATTTCAATGTCTTAGGACGTGTATTGTATAACGCGTAACTTTCTAATGCTTATTTCAGGGCATAATTTCAAAATAGTTTATTGTACTGTCCCGGTTATTTACGGCTCACACGTATTTTGATTACGGGATTTTTCTGGTCCCGAATAGCTGATGGGTATAATTGGCTACTCTATTCACATCGTGCGTTGATGTTAATTAAATGTCACCGTGTCAAATTCGTTTATGGCTGCTAACATAATTTATAGTTACAAGCAGGATTCAATTCGTGTGAGACGATGGGGTGAAGTAAATACAGCATCAGTTGCGACTAAAATATGGATTTACTAGACGCATAAAATTACTTTTATCGGTGCAATTCCGCGCAATAGCCGTAAACTATTTATACGTATAGGCCTGCGCTCGACTTGCTAACAATACGGCGCTGTTAATGTAAACTTGAGCATTTTACGTGACCAAAGCGCGAGGTCCAGTTGCAACAATAAATATTTTTTGAGTCATTAAAGCACGTGGGTATTTATAGCTTTTCGCGAAACTTTAACGCCAATAGCGTCTAAGCATGTAGTCTTGAGTGGCGAGGGCTTTTCATTATTTATTTACTACTGCTTATTCGCTTACAAAGCGGAAATTGTTTATTTTTCGCCACGCTCGAATAGTGTTCCCATGCAATTGCGTTCCATTCAGCCGTGAGCAGAAACCATTCATAAAGCCATTGTGGTTGGTTTTTTATTGAGTGATCGAGGGGGAGCGCAAATGAAATATATTAATACAGGCTTAAAATTATCAACATACCAGAAACACTCTAATCGATATCAGGCAATAAATATAATGACTGGAAATAGTGCAAGTGAAATGCAAGATTTTATACTTGGAAAAGTGCACATGGTCTTCATGTGCACTTGAAATTAAAGAAAAAAATTAAAGAACCCAGTAACTTTTGGCGAAATCCACGTACCAAACGTTGTAATTTACTCGATAAGTTTTTCGGAATTTTACCATTTTTTTAAAACTGTTAGGTTTATGGGAAAAAATAGCATTACAAAACAAATTTTTGGAAATCAGAAATTGTCGAAGGATAATTGTGGAAAATTGATTTTTTAGACTTGTTATTCAGAAATAAGCAGTTTTCGAAATTATGTTTGTCTCTCTGACTATACGTCTTCCCGTTTGTTTGTCAGTCTGTGCCATCTCGAGAAATTTAAAATTTAAGAAAAAAATTGTAGAGCCCAGTAACTTTTGGGGAAATCCACGTACCAAAGGTGGTAGTTTACTCGATAAGTTTTTCGGGTTTTTACCATTTTTTTTAAACTGTTAGGTTTATAGAAAAAGAATAGCAGTACAAAACAAATTTCGATGTAAAGGATGAAAATACGAGACATATGCATTAATGACGACTTAACATGTGAAGAAAGATACACAGTTGAAGCAATAAGCCAAATAGCCAAGGTAGAGAGGAAAAACAGATACATATATGATATGAAAAAATAAGTACAAATGACGAATGGTTTAAGTGCTATAATTAGATGGGAATAAAAGAAAAGGTACAAAAGTATGAAGACTTAAGTAAATACAGGATATGAAAATATAAGTATAAATGACGAATGGTTTAAGTAGATGGGAATAATAGAAAAGGTACAAAACGATAAAGACTTAAGTAAAAATAAAAACTAATGATACAAGAAAATATGAATTATATTATAACGAACTTAGCTAGCGAAAAGGATAAGAAAAAGGTAAAGATAAATATAAATGAGAAATTGAATGTATCAAAGAAGGATATCGGAATGTACGTTCAGGAGGAAAACCTGAAATATCTTATAATTGTAATCTGTCAAGGATATTGTAATTTCGTCATTTTTAACCTATGATTATTAACAATAATAATGATAATGAATTAATTTCTGTAATATTTTACGATTTCTGATACAGCAAAGTATCGATACTTTTACCCTACAAATCGAATAATTTCCAATAAATTTAATTTTAAAATTAAAATCCAATATTGCGGGCATAAGAAAATCAAAAGTTGTCTATGAAAATTTGGGCATCTAGTTGGCGCAGAAAATGTTTGGCACTGTGATTAGAAAACTGGTGGGCGTCCTAAAAGTGACCACCCTGTATATATATATATAATAAAGAAATGGAGAAAAAGCAGAAACGCTATGCTTTTGAAAACATGAATTGAATTCCTTGGGGCTTAAAACCATAAAATCAAAAATCAAACTTCACACATAATTAAGAAGAAAATATCTCGAGAATAATGTATGTAATGTATAATATAATTATGTTTGTAATGATTGAATATGATTAGCACTCACTAATAAGGTGCAAGCAAAATTTTAATATATAAAACAAATGCAAATGCTTAATTATTCAGTGTTGAATTCTAATTAATATCACGATAATAATTTAAAACATAATTATAATAATATTTAAAAATTCAGAGTATTTAGTTTGGATTCAGGTTCAGAGATCATTAAAATCATACTTCCGTAACTATACTATTATTTTTGTAAAATTCGGGGCGTTTATAAAACAATATGTTTTTCAATGGTACACAATTTTGTGTTTTGTGGAATTTAATATAATTTTATTTTTATTTGTACTTTGAGGATTTCCGTTAAATAATTTTTATCACGAGTATATCAACACATTTGAAAATATATAAATTTGCACATCTTTTGATTTATTTTTGTAGGAATATTCAAAAATTTGTAACTTATTCTGTGGATTGCTTTCTTTTTCAAGTTTATGCGTGCAGAGGCCATCTTTAAGTTGGGTTACTGTTTTTTGTGAACAAGGTATTCTGACTCTTATTTAAGTTACATTAAGTTGAATTCGACTTGTTTGTATTTTGTATTTTAGTCATCGTTGATTTCTAACAAATCTAATTTTCATTAAAAAAAAGTCAAGTTTGATTTTTCGAAAATTTCACGCGATTTTTAAGTAAGTTTTGACTAGCAAGCATATACATGGCCAAACTCTCAATAACTCATAACTAAGAAATCCACCCTTAAATGACAGTTATGAAAAACGTGTATACAAAAAGTAGCAATAGTTTATCACCAAAGATTATTGTTGTATGAAGCAGAAAATAGTACTATTGTAAATATGTCAATAATAAATTTAATACTTCTGCCAAAATGATATCGATATAATCGAAAATGATCACTTTTGAGGATTTTTTCAATGACTGGTATTTGTAAGTTATTTTCCACTTACCCCAACTATTACCTCATTTTTTGCTACACTTTATAACACTTTTTATACTTGTACTCATTTTATAAATACCGATGTATGATCTGACTTGTATAAACTTATTATACAAACACGGAATAAATATATTATTAATATTAGTAGTAACAATATTTTAATGGATATCGACCTGGGGTCTTTCTGCCCCTATTATTATTATTAGTATTATTATTAAATGAAAGTCGTGTGATGACCACATCTCCTTTTTGTTTTTGGTTTATTGCTACGGAATATTTGTATTTGATTAAAATATTATATATGTGGATACTTCGTAGGTATTTTTGATAGGTATTTTTCACAGCCATATCTGTGAAATATTGAAACTTCCTTTGAGAGTTTTTGCTATTTTCATATAAAAAGTTTGTAATTTTATTCCAGTACATTTTTATGGATTTTTTGACGTTAACATTTTTTATAGAATATCTTTTGGCGATTACAATAAAATATTGTTTATTTTTGTATTTGGTTGGCATTTTTATGGAACATATGTAATGGGTACATACAAAATTCAATGGATATTGAGTGAGAGTCGTAGGTTTGAACCCTGAGCATTTTTGAGCAGTTAAAATTCTATAACATCAAAGTATCGTTCCTTTGGAGGCGAGCTAAAGTTGGCGGTCCCGTGTACTGTTAAGTTGTACGTGCACGTTAAAGAAGCCGATATAGATGAAGTGAAATTCATAAAGGCCAAATTTCCATGTATGGTGAATCGCTCATTGGCGACGATAATTAGCCTTAGCAGTAGAAATAGGGCTTTATATTACTACTGCGTACAAATAAATACATAAATAAATAAATAAATAACAGCGACTTCAATGAAATATTGGGATAATGTTGTCTAGAATGTTATGGTATATTTTATACTTATTTATATTATATATAACTGATATCGGTCGGTCGGTCTGTTTATATGACTATCTGTATTTGCCCTTTCTAAAGCACAGACGGTTCACCATATCAATTTGAAAATTCATGTTTAAAATCTATAGAGACATTGGGAGGCTCCACTGTATTTTGGTTGACATCAGTTTACCGGAAGTAGTACTTTATCGGGTAGGTTAATTATTTTTTTGCAAATATTTGAGAAATTACCAAATTTATAGAACACATGTAGGAGTAAAAAAGTTTTAGAGAGATAGACTCTTAGACAGAAGAGATACAAAAAGAAGTTAGAACCAAGAAGCAACTATGCAAAAATAGCTAGAAAAGAGAACCTCAGAAGACTATGGCAGATACAAAGAACAAAGAAATAGAGTCAAAAGGGTAATAAAACAATCAAAATAAGCATCATGGGAAAAATTCGGAGAAAAATTTGGAAAAAATCGACATGAGAACCACAAGCTATTCTACAACATTATCAGAAGAAACAAGAAAGACAAAACGATAAACTACACCAAATAAAGGATGACAGGGGAAACATATTTACAAAGAAAGAAGAAATAGGAGAAAGCTGGAAACAATAATTTGAAGGTTTACTGGAAAAAGATGACAAAACAAAAGATAAACAGAATACAGAAAGAACAATAGAAAACAATAACAATAAGACAGACAAACAAGGCAACGAGGAAGAACAAGAAATAGGTATAGAATAAGTTAGAACAGCTAAATGGAAACTAAAATATCTGCTTTGTAGACTTAGAAAAAGCGTTTCTCTTTCCATCTTTCCATTTGAAAATGGAAGGAGAATTCGTGTGGCAGACACTAAATGATAGAGAAATAGGACATAAACTGAGGAGGGCAATCAAAAGTATATATATATATATATATATATATATATATATATATATATATATATATATATATATATATATATATATAACAACACAGAAAATTGTATCAGAACTGGAGACATAATCACAACGAAATTTTAAACCACAAATGGATTGTGACAAGGGGGTGGACTAAGCCCCATTTTGTTCCTAATAGCAATAGATTAAATCATGAAAAAGATTAAAACCAAGACAAAGAAAACAGTGATAGGATACAACAAATTTAAACCCACAGCAATAACTGAATGTATTTTCGCAGACGATGAGGCAATCATCGCACAAAATAAGAGAGACTTACAAACACATATATGTACATATGGGAAACTGTACTAGAAAAAGCTGGATTAAAATAAATATATAAAAAACAAAGGTAATGAAAATAGGAGAATCTAAAGAAGCAATAAACATTAAAATCAATAACGAAAAAGTAGAATAAGTAGTACACATAAAATACTTAGGATATACTTAGGATTATTTAAAGGAAAGTCAATATGGAAACAGAAATAAACAACAGAATATAAGCAACGACAAGAACCTTTCACACGATTATCAAAATTATACTAAACAACAACAAAAAAATCCCAAAAAACGGAACTTATAATGTACAAAGTACTATTTGTACCTACCCTACTATACGGCTGTGAAACGTAGATACTCAACAAGAGACAATAAAGCAAAATCCAAGCTCTTGAAATGAAATACCTGAGGAAAGTATACAAAGTAACAAAACTAGACAGAGTGAGAATGTGGACATCAGAAATTAACTAGAAATGGCAGTACTCAATAAACAGATAGAAAATCGACAATTACAATGGCTGGGACACCTAATCAGGAGAGAAGATAACAACCAAACAAAGAAGATGTGGAAATCAAAGATAATAGGAAAGAGAAGAGTCGCAAGACCAAAAAAGGAATGGGAGAAAAAAATTGGAAACATATTAAATAAGAGGGGGATAACAAATTCATAAGTGAAGAAAATAGCAAGGAACAAGAAACGGTGTAACCAAATGATAAAAGAAAATACATGAAGAAAATATAACACCACTTCGACACCTGAAAGGGTAAAAGAAGAAAGATTATAATAATAATAATAATATTGCTAAATATGAAAATAAATATTGATATTCACTATTGATTACATTAATTCGTAAATAATATTAAGGCAAAGGCTTAAAATTGTGAACTAATTGCGGAATCGACAAAAAAAGATTGCATGTCGATTTCTAACCATGGAACAAAAATAATGAATGCAAATAGTGGCGCTGACTCGCATGATTTTATAATTATGTCATTTCATATGACGTGAAACATTTTTTAAAATTCTTTTTTGAGGCAGCCACGGACCGAGGGGTGAGTAGACCGCCGAGTTAATTGCATGTCTCTGATGAGCGCCAGGACAGGTTGTAATTAGAGTCGGATGATTGATGACGCGTCATATCTACACGGTATCATTTGCATGTGACTGGGTCGTCCAAACTTGAAGCCGCGAATCAATACTTCGCCCACTAATACAACATTAATATCGCTAATATCAATTAATGTTTGATTGTCGTATAATTGATGTCGAAAGCATACGGTCCGCCGTAATTTCGCTTTGATTGGAAGTATTTATAGTTTACTTAAACCGCAAATATTGTCCTTGTGCGCGCATCATAATTACAACGTATTAATCACAAGTTGGACGTTAATTGCGAAACTTAGTTTCGCAATTAAATTTAAGTTTTCGCCTGTTTTAAACTTTACACTGTCATGCTTGTAATTTAATAAATCTGGTTAGTGTAAAAAACACTCGAAGTGGCTGTTGAAACTGTTGTACGTCTATGGACTATTTTAAAAACGCATCTGTTGGCCTATATTCAACACCATCGCTTCCGAGTAATGTAATATTAAAAGCACCCAAGTAATTATCTCTTGAAACTTAATGAAAAAATACGTGCAATGGAAATGTAATATTACTGAATATTCTCATGTAGGTACTTGTATTTTTAAATTCGTTTCTACAGGATATACTGTGCACGGCGTCAGTTAGTATTATTATTGAAGTGGCATTAATCAAAACGGACGTGACATGTCACTCGAAGTGGTCGCATCCATTTAAATCCGTGAGTTCGTTGAGCGGGTGTTAAATCAAATTGATTATTTTTAATGTGGCGCTATATTAAGATAATCAAATGGGCGCTAAGTAAGTGCACTAGAAATTCAGCTCATAATACTTGATAAGACCTAAATATACAGTATCTAAAAATGTCGTACATTAATCATTTACCGCACAATAATTGAATTATCTTGTATTAGTAATAACAGTCAAAATTGATGAGTGCCAAAACTAAATACCCCCTACTTATTAATATTGGGCCACAATGATCTATCAACAGGATGACACTAATCAATTGCAAAATAGGTGGAGGAGCTGTGCGATTATTATTGCAAATGTAATCCGGATTATAACTGCAAATCCATTCCCACTGCCAGCGCATGTTCTGAAACGTAATTATTTCCTCTCTATATCCCGTGTGGTAATGCCGCAAATCAATATATAAAAGTAGAGAGAGGACTGTGCCAAACTGCAGCGAGAAAATTGAAAATTGCAAAGCGAATCAATCCAGCAATTTCTCGCGAATTTGCTGCCAATCGGAACCAATCCACGGTGTGCAAATAGGACTTGCCACTTTTACATACTAATAGAATCGAGAACGCGCGATATTTCAGAAAGCGGAGTAAGTACATACATTGCTGAATGCATATTGTGCTGGTGTTAAACTATCCGTTGGAAATGTTAATTTGTGTGAATGTGAAACGTTGTATTTTAGCACAAAAGATGTTTTCTTCAACACGTTCTGTTGTGTTGGATTTCTTGGGTGTGTGAAGCAATTAGGTGCTTAAGTTCAATGGTTTTAAATGCTTGATACTTTTTTTGGTTCGCGACTATCGGTATTATCACCATTCATTTTTGTAGCGTATTCATTTTACAACTGCTTTGTAAATCCGTATGACGGTCAAAGGATTAGTACCAATCATGCGCAATATGGTGGAAATAATTTACAATGCTGCCGTAATTAATCCCTAAGCTTCCTGGTGAATTATTATAATTAATTTATTTTATAAACTAGAGCATATACAAAATAGGTACCTTTCAGGTACAATTCGAGTTAAATTTTCCGTTTTTATCTTATTTGTAAGAGAAATTGAAGCCATTTTTCATTGGTTTTAAATGCTTGATACTTTTTTTGGTTAATTTTAAGGCTGCGACTATTGGCCTTATCACCGTCCAGTTTGGTAGCGTGATCATTTTACAACTGCTTCGTAAATCAGTATGACGGTCAGAGGATTAGTACCAATAATGCGCAATATGGTGGAAATAATTTACAATGCTGCCGTAATTAATCCGCTTCCTGGTGAATTATTATAATTAATTTATTTTATAAACTAGAGCATATACAAAATAGGTACCTTTCAGGTACAATTCGAGATAAATTTTCCGTTTTTATCTTATTTGTAAGAGAAATTGAAGCCATTTTTCGTAACGTCTTTTTGAGGTTAATATCTAGGAATTTAATTTTTATCTCGGAAAGTAAAAAAGATACATCTCTACAAAAGATGTTTCAAATTAAACTGGGAAGCCAGAAACAAAATAATATATAGGGTGTTCCATTTAAAAAACAAGTTGATGGCTACTTCCGGTAAAACCGGAAGTGATAGAAGGTTGAAAGTATTTCACCTAAGGAGAACGGAATCAGCCATGTTTGGATGATTTTTTTTTCAAATTTTTATATTATCGGGAACCCCATAAACTTTAATGGTCCATGAGCTTGGAACACCCTGTATACGAGCACATACAGAGATTTTCTTTTATCGTGCAACATAGGGTTAATCATTTCAATAGTCATACACTTCTGTCACAATGACCACAATGTATCAAAGCGTCAAGTGCAATATACAAGTAATTCTCGGTGAGGAAAATATTACAGTTTACGAAGTGAACAATGTATACAACTGAAGAAAAAGTTCAGTTATTGAAATGAAGATAATGCTGCAAACCTCAGCTGCACCCAAGTGTGTAACTTAAAATAATTAACCCTACGTTTCACCACAATAAAACTCTCTGTATATAAATTATGAATAATATGTCTCCTAATAATATATAGTAGAACCTTCATCTTAAACTAGAGTTTTTTTTAAATATGTTTGAAAGCTTTTATAACATAATCTCCGAACATTCATAGTTTATATTTATTTATATAAAATGTTATAAAAAAGGATTGTTTCTCGTCCACAGTTATGTTTCAAAAAGGTAAAAAAAAAAAATTCTACGAAATCGATAAAAGTACGAAAAATAATTTTATGTTTATTTTAACTAAAATACGTCGTTTAAAACTGAAGGGTTTCATAGAAAAATCTCTGTTTTTCCTCCTCAGATGTATTTCTAGAAAGTAAAGGAAGTTATTCCAAATGGACAACAGTAAAAAGATAAAATGTTACAAAACTTTTCTTCTGCAGAAAATGACAAATTTTATGTTTACTATAACTAAAAAAGTCTTTTTTAAAAAAATGTTTAAGGGTTTTATAAAGAAATCTTTGAAGATTCCAAGTATACACAGTTATATTTAAAATAGTAAAAAAAAGTTCCACGAAATCGATAAAAGTAATGCCAAATTTAATGTTTATTTTAACTAAAATAGTTCGTTTAAGAAACTGTTTGAAGGGTTTCATAAAACTCAGTATTTCCGTTTTTTCCTCCGTACAGTTATATTTTTGGAAAGTAAAAAGAGTTCTTCGTAACGGACAAGAGCATAAAAAGAAAATGTTACAAAACTTTTCTTTTGCAGAAAATGTCAAATTTTATGTATACAGGGTGTTAATACAAAGTTGTAACACCCGAAAGTGGCAGTTTGAACTCATTTAAACAAACAACTTTTCTTAGTTCAAATATTTGAATTTCGTTGTTTTGTTTTTCGAAAAATCGTCATTACTCCCTTATTTTAAGGAATATTTAAAAAATACAAAAACGTTCAACATGCGCTTTCGGTTCACTAAAACATTTGCATTTACAATTATTTTCTATTTTATCAAATAACAAAAGGGCGACCGATCAAAAATTTCTAAGCAAGATATTTTGAAAACCAATCGATCGATTTTTTAAAATAAAACATTTATAAAATCCTTGAACTATCTTTAACATTTGTCTGTTTTGATTATTATGCATTATTATACACAAATTATGCGAAATACGCACACAAATGATAAACGTGGCAGAAACGTTTCAAGATGAAGCAGAAACTTCTGAAGAACAAGATCAAAAAGTATTTAAATTTGCACGTACAAACTATAAAACACGTGCCTCAACTTGTTTAATGGCCTTACTTAAGGTTAGCCTACTTTGTTTTTAAATGATTGTTGCAGTTTGTTAAAATTTATCTTGTAATTCAATTTGTTTCGGACAAATGTTATAATATAATTTAAGGATTTCATAAATGTTTTATTTTCAAAAATCAATCGAGTGATATTCAAAATATCTTGTTTCGAAATTTTTGTTCGGTCGCCATTCTGTTATTTGATAAAATAGAAAATAATTGTAAATACAAATGTTTTAGAGAACTGATAGCCCATGCTGAACGTTTTTTTATTTTTTAAATATTTCTTAAAATAAGGGAGTAATGCCGATTGTTCGAAAAACGAAAGAACGCCAATAACTATGAACTTGGGCTTCAATTCAAAAATTTTAACTAACAAAAGTTGTTTGTTTCAATGAGTTCTAACTGTCATTTTCGGGTGTTACAACATAGTATTAACACCCTGTATATAAACTAAAGTGCGCATGGAAGAGGAACGATGGCCCAAGCGAATATTCCAGTGGGTTCCCCCCGGAAAACGTAAGAGGGGACGTCCGAGAAGATCTTGGAATGAAGGCATGAGGAAGGCCATGACAGCCCGAGGATTAGACGAAGAAGACGCTAGGGATAGAAGAGGATGGAGATTAGGAGTGGGAAGGCAGCCTGCGGCTGTATAACAACCCTTAAAAAAAAAAAAAAAATATATAAACTAAAGTAAAACTAAAATTGAGACGTCGAAGGGAACATGTTTGAAGGCTTTTGTAAAAAAATGTTTCAACATACTAAATTTATATTCATAGAAGAAATATTGTGAAAAATAAAAAATAAAAGAAAAAGAAATATGTCTTTTTCATAAAACTTTTGTAACAAATCTGCACAAATACCAAAATCTGGTATATAAAACGAAATAAAACCCACTGCAAAAAATGCTTTACAAAAAATGTATGTAATATTAATTTTAGGTTTATTTTTGTGAAACCTATCCAAGAATCATTTCTTTACATCCGTACGAACACTAATTACAGGAATTATGTATAATATGAAATACAATCCTTTTAAGTTTTTTTGCTTAATTTTTGGTTAATTTATGTAATAGCTATTTAACTTTTTTTGCATGAAATCCATAAAATCTAAAAAGTTTACAGCCAAAATGTCAATAGTTAAAAAGTCCGGAATGTTTAAAAAATTAAAATATCAAAAGCATCACAAACTGAGACCATTATATCAACCTCTTCTACAAATAACAAAACTTTTGTGAAAACATTTGTTATTATTGTTTTTAAAGAGTCACCATAAAAAGTACATCTATAAAAACAGTTTCAGAATATTACTCAAATTTTCAGGAATTTGCAGGAAACTTGCAATACATCTTCAGTGATAATAAAAATGTAATAAAACAAAACGAATCTATTATCAAATTTGCAAATACTAAATTTTCAGAAATTTCAATAATATCTAACCCATACTTGTCAATGCAGACAGTTATATGTTTGATTTTCTCCCTTATTTAATACTGAAACTTTGTCAAATATTCAGGAGAATTAGTTTTAGGTGTACTGTACACAAATATAATATCAAATTTGCAAATAATAAAGTTTCACAAATTTCACTAATAGCTAACCAATACTTGTCAATGCAGAAAGTAATATGTTTGATTTTTTCCCCTTATTTAATACTGAAACTTTGTCAAATATTCAGAAGAATTAATTTCAGGGTTACTGTACACGAATCTAATATCAAATTTGCAAATAATATATTTTCAGAAATTTCAGTAATAGGTATACTTGCCATACTTGTCATACTTGTCAATGCAGAAAGTTATATGTTTATTTTTCTCCCTTATTTAATACCGAAACTTTATCAAATTTTCAGGAGATTTAGTTTCAGGTGTACTGTACACGAATCTAATATTAAATTTGCGAACAATAAATTTTCAGATATTTCAGTAATACTTAACAAACACTTGTCAATGCAGAAAGTAATATGTTTGATATTTTCCCTTATTTAATACTGAAACTTTGACAAATATTCAGAAGAATTAATTTCAGGTTTACTGTACACGAATCTAATATTAAATTTGCAAATAATATATTTTCAGAAATTTCAGTAATAGCTAACCAATACTTGTCAATGCGGAAAGTTAAGTTTGATTTTCTCCCTTATTTATTACCGAAAATTTGACAAATTTTCAGGAGAATTAGTTTCAGTTGTACTGTATAGGAATCTAATATCAAATTTGCAAATAATAAATTTTCCGAAATTTCAGTAATAGTTGCTCATACTTGTCAATGCAGAAAGTTTTTTTAATATTTTCTCTCCTATTTAATATCGAAACTTTGTCAAATTTTCGGAAAGTTATGTTTGATTTTCTCCCATATATAAAACTGAAACTTTGTCAAATTTTCAGGAGGATTAGTTTCAGGTGTACTGTACACGAATCAAATATCTAATATGCAAATAATAAATTTTCAGAAATTTCAGTAATAGCTAACCCATACTTGTCAATGCAGAAAGTTATATGTTTGATTTTCTCCCTTAATTAATACTGAAACTTTGTCAAATTTTCAGGAGAATTAGTTTCAGTTGTACTGTACAGGAATCTGATATCAAATTTGAAATAATAAATTTTCGGAAATTTCAATAAAAGCTAACCAATACTTGTCAATGCGGAAAGTTACGTTTGTTTTTCTCCCTTATTTAATACCGAAAATTTGTCAAATTTTCAGGAGAATTAGTTTCAGTTATACTGTACAGGAATCTAATATCAAATTTGCAAATAATAAATTTTCCGAAATTTCAGTAATAGTTGCTCATACTTGTCAATGCAGAAAGTTTTTTTTTTAATTTTCTGTCCTATTTAATACCGAATCTTTGTCAAATTTTCTGAAAGTTATGTTTGATTTTCTCCCTTATTTAATAGTGAAGCTTTGTCAAATTTTCAGGAGAATTCGTTTCAGGCGTACTGTACACGAATCCAATATCAAATTTTCAAATAATAAATTTTCAGAAATTTCAGTAATAGCTAACCCATACTTGTTATTGCCGAAAGTTATATGTTTGTTCTTCTCCCTTATTTAATACCGAAACTTTATCAAATTTTCAAGAGAATTAGTTTCAGGTGTACTGTACACGAATCTAATATCATCTTTTGAAATAATACATTTTCAGATATTTCAGTAATAGTTAACCAACACTTGTCAATGCAGAAAGTTATATATTAAATTTTCTTCCTTATATAAAACTGAAACTTTGTAAAATTTTCAGAAGAATTAGTCTCAGGTGTACTGTACACGAATCAAATATCAAATTTGCAAATTATAAATTTTCAGAAATTTCAGTAATAGCTAACCCATACTTGTCAATGCTGAAAGTTATATGTTTGATTTTCTCCCTTATTTAATACGGAAACTTTGTCAAATTATCAGGAGAATTAGTTTCAGTTGTACTGTACAGGAGTCTAATATCCAATTTTCAAATAATATTTTTTTGTAAATCTCAGTAATTGTTTAGTAATAAAAATTCGAGTCAAAAATTTTTTGGAAAGATTCCAAGATATAAATAACGATGTAAATAAAAATCACTATTCATATTTTAGAAATTTTTGCAACATTTTTGGTATGTCTTTTTAAAGATGGCAATAACTTGACAATATTTGAATATTACCGTAATAGCTTTACATGTATAGCAGATGCCTTAGCATTAAAAAGAAAATATATACATCGCCAAGTTTTCATAAAAATCCCTGACTTTTGAAATATCTCACATACATGTTCGACAATATTTAACAAACCGGAAGCAAGCCTGGATAATTATTAAAATATCTCTCAAGTAAATCAACATTTTTTTAATATCTAATTTTATACCTAATTTAAAAATTCTTATGGTCTTTGACCAAGAAAAAAAGAAGTGGCGTGACATTTTGAGTCGTCTTTTAGGTGTTATTCTTTTCCAGGCACACCAAAATCTTCCTCTTAAAGATTAAGTGATTTCACATCCTCATTAGATCATTTAAATCAATATTTGTACCTACGTAGTAGTAATTATATATTGTAAGAAGTAATTTGTAGTGAAATTTTTAATTGTCATTTACCTATTTCCTCCAGTTTATTTCTGGCTAAGTTGTGTTAGGTTAGTGGAAAACTCACTGCAAATCTGGAATGAAAATGTATTCAAGTCATATGCGCTTGTTAACTTCGTGTAAATGAATCACTTATTTAAGTAGGCACCTACGCATGCGACCTCAAATAAAAATCTAAGTACATTTAAGCATTTAATAAAAATTTCATCTGTTCCCATTGAGTAATCGAGAAGGATGTATGTGCTTATTGAAGATTATAAATGATTAATGGGTGAGAAAGTCTAGTGACAGCGACATCCGCAAGGCTTGTCTAGAATGGTGTATTTATATTTATCTAACAACAAAATCTGCTATATTCACGTAAGATTATGCCACGCACTAATACCTGAATTAATTACCAAATTTAAATAAAGCGAAACTAGTGCAAATTAATATCGTAAAATTTATTGGAATTATCGCAATATAGGATCGGAAATTTTAGTAATATTAATATAATTATTTAAATTATTACATTAACTACAGGTTATGTAATTTTTTACAACAAAAACGTGCAATGAGACCTACAAATGTTAAAGTGAATGACACGATATTGTACAGGCCATAAATATCAAGTTCTTTAAATTTACTTAGATACACATCTTAACAAACACACAACATATTACAAAACATGTTCAAGTTGACAACACATTCTGGACGACTTTCCGTCTACATGGAGCGCAATTTAATCTGGATTGCCCCGTTACCGTTGTCTTCGTGTTACGAGTGAAATGTAGTCTCTGATGTCATCACTACAAAAGATGCTAATTCCAACTTTACATGTCCCTCCCAAGTCAAGCAGCTTGTTACGATTTAATGAATCATACGTACGCAAACTTCAATAATTAATCATTTACATAATTGCGGTATTACCACGTACAAATTTTCATGTTTATTCCACGCATGCCTTTTACAGTAAAAAATATACAAACAAATTTTATTTGTAAGGCGTAATTAAAAATAAAAGATAATAATGTGGTATTCAAATCATTATTCATTTATAATCAACGAACTTCCTCCAGATTAGATGATCACATGATCAGATAAACACGCGACTATTAATAGCATTAACCCGACAAACATGCTTCTTCAAATATCCGGTGGTATCGACTTGATTACTGTAGCGCGTTCTTCTGAAATTGTTAATTAGTACGGCAGGTAATTAAAATACCAACAGCAATGAAAACTTTGGGCAGCTTTAATGCGAGTTTCACTGCATAAGTGCTGATTCGGGAAAACAGACTGATCGCCGGAAACTGTGCATGTAAAGCGATAAAGATTAGCGCACATCGGCCGACAACAGCCAACGCGATTTGAAGTTTCGCCAGCTTTTGTGAAAAATCGCTTTATGTTGGACGAGCGTGGTTTATAATGGGTTCACAAGTTTTGTGATACGCTGCGGATTTTATGAAATTATTTTACGGCACTTGTTTTTCTGTTGTATTGTATATTATGTTCAAGTATAGTGTTTTCACTTGAAATAATTGAAAATGTACAGGACCTGCCTGCCTGCCTGCGAAGAGGCAGGCGTCCAGGAACCTAACCAAATAATTTACTTTCGACGAAGATGCTACTTAATTGTTTTCTCTTCGATATATACACAATTATATCACTATGATCATAATATAAAAATGATTTATTAATTAAATTGAATTCTATAATCTTATAACTATCTACATCGTTTTTTTATGAATCGGCGGACGTAATTTTTTTACAATTTTACAATTCGATATAATTACAAGACTGCAGACGCCAGTAGATAATTAAGAGTCGTCACCTAGGAAACGGTTTTAAAAGGATTATACATTCGCCCATGCAATTAAGGTTCATTGTACCTTAATTGCTGGACGAATATGCAGTCCAGGTAGACAATCAGTTAAGGTTGCCTCAAATAGTCTTTTTCTCAAATAGTCTACATCTGTCTTTCAGTCGGTGTTAACCTTTACATTGCAACAGTACTCATTTTACATACGTGTGCATATTATCATTTATAAACTTGTGAAAAGGTAGAGTATATCAAGATGGAAACGTCGTTATATGAAACTGCAACAATTATTTCATCAATTTATAATGACTCAGTTAGACGATCTATTTCAATTATGTGAGGAAAGAAGCCATTCCCAAAGTTTTGTTGAAGAATCCCTTCGACAGTCTACAGAGGGAAGCTGTTTTCACAAATTGATTTTGATAAATTTCAAAATAACCATCATCAAATGGACACATCAACTATCGAAAATAAAAATCAGGGATTAATAAAGCATGCCTTTCTTTCAACTGATACTAAAAGGATAGTCGTAAATATTTATAACACCCTTATAAGCGAGAATCATGCATCTCCACTGCAAATAATTTCCATTCTGACAGGAATATCATATTCAACGTTTGGAGAATAATTACGAAAGGACCGCTAGTAAGGAAAAGAAGAATAAGTTCAAAATTTACCGAAATAGACGATGCCATCGCCAAGAGGATCAAAAATATAATTTACAATTCTTATAAATCAGGTAACGTTCCCACGGTCAAATTTATTTTGAAAACTCTTGGAAATGATTTTCCATATAAGGAAACTACTTTGTATAAATACCTACTTAGTCAGGGTTTTAAGTATAAAACTTTAGACAAACGAATTGACATCATGGAATTGCCGAGATTGCAAAATGAGCGATTAGAATATTTATCTAAAATAAACGTATATAGAATTGGAGGGAGATCGATAATTTATTTGGATGAAACATGGTTCGATACTCACGACGTCGTTTCCAAGGGATGAGTTGATAATACAAATAAGTGTCACCTTAGAGCACCGTGCAATAGAGGAAAAAGAAGTGTTATTCTTCATGCAGGAGGAGACGCAGGTTTTGTGTCAAATAGTTTGCTCTTATCAGCCAAGAATATTGCATCAAGCTCGTTAGACTATCATCAGGATATGAACGCCGAATTATTTGAAAATTGGTTTCGCAATCAATTATTGCCCAACATACCCAATAACTCAATAATTGTAATGGATAATGCAACTTACCACTCAAAGCAAATTAATAAAATCCCAACCGCCTCTTCCAAGAAAGGCGATATTGCGGATTTTTGCATTCAAAATGGTATTGTTATTCCCCTAAGTGCAAAGAAAAAAACATTATTACAACTTATAAAAAAACAAAATTTATAAAAAAACGTATGTGGTTGATAAGATGGCAGAAGAATTTGGTCACCAAGTGTTGCGCCTTCCACCTTATTACTGTATCTTCAATCCAATTGAGCTGTGTGGTCACCTTTAAAAAGAAATTTGCGGAAAAATAATGCACATCCCAAAATGAGCGAAGAAACAATTCAACTTGTTCAGCGAGAATGCAACAACATTTCAAGTACCATTTGGAAAAACTGCATCGATCATGTGATTAAAATTGAAAACGATTATAGGACGCTTAGTGTACCAAATCTAATTATTAATATTTAAAGTGAAAGTGATAGCGATGAATCAAGTTGTGTGGAATAATATTTGCTTGTTACATTACGATTCATGAAAAAAATAACTGATGTTAACGTCGTTAATTTTTTAACGCAATGAGCAAGTCAATAATGTTATGGGTAACTTAAGTTATTTGTTTCGCGAATCATACTGTATATAAATTTTCTTTGAAATGATAACTACATTTGTCAAACACAATTATATATATGTACACTTAAAAATACAATGAAAAGTACAATTGAATGATAATGAATCACTAATGTTAATTTTCTAAGGGGTACTGAATCTGTATTTTCTGATGCCTGCTCTGGACTCTGTTCTCTTTCTATTACCCGTCATAAAATTCCGTTCGCACAATGGAGCGCAATAAACACCCTTCGTAAGTATATTTTCAATTTCAAGTAAAAACACTATACCTATAAAATATTAAATAGTATACCTGTGTATAACAGCTGTAAACATTTTAAATAAACTTAAAATAATCCACGTACATACTAATGTTTAGTTTGAGAAAATAATAATAGTATTATGAAGGAGTAATATAATGCATACACAATAATAATAATAAGTTATGTATTTATCCCGACATGCACATAATAATGATTAAATCAGAATCACTTTTTGTCATGAATTTTTGCTGTTTCAAGTTTGATCATATTAAGTTAAGTTAAGTTGTTAGGGTTCGGAATATCCATATTTAGTATAAATTAATTAAACATAAAACCACGAAAAATTACTGATATTAATTGATACGTTTAGTAGTAATTTTAAAACAATTTCCTACTCAGGTATAAACATTAAAAACACACGTAAAAGCCAAGTATTGTGTTAGAATAGGAAGAGGTGGTCATTTGGGAAAATAATGAGTAATCTGATTAAGAATGAATTCAATTTGAATAGATTAAAAAGGAAATTACGAGAACTTTTCTAATCATTAAAATAAAATGCGGTCGATGCTTGGTGACGCAATTATATAAACAATCAGAGATGAGGCGCGAGCGAATAACTAATCATAACAGTTTGGTATTTTTATATCAGTAAACTTGATACAGGACATGTAAGATCTCGCGAATGAGAATTATTGCTAAGGGGAATCCCGCAGAATAGCAGAGAAGGGAAAATTTGTAGTATATATAGAATCGTTTTGCATGCGCAAAAATTGGTTGGTTCCAGATTCGCGAGGCGACATGACGTTATTATCTATTTCACTAGTCACTATAGTCACTAGTATACGCGAATATCATTATAAAGAGTATTTTCCAATTTATTTAAAAGTTACTGTTTTCAAAATACAGTAGACTGAAGTGAAAATTCGCGGGAAACAGAGGACAAAGAACCGGCAATTACCATAACAGAGATAAAAGAAGCTATAAGAAACCTGAAAAATGGAAAAAGTCCAGGACACGACAAGTTACGACGGAAAATACGTATATGCTATATATATGCTAAAATACATGGGACAAAAAGCTACGGAGAAATTACACCAGATAATAAGCAAAGCATGGGAAAAGGAACAAATCCCTAAATACTGGAGAACCACACTCATAGTACCAATACATAAAAAAGGAGACAAACATGAATGCAATAACTATCGAGGAATATCACTGACCATTGTGGTTATGAAAGTATACGAACAAATAATATACAAAAGGATCAGAGCAAAAATAGAAAATACATTGGCAGAACTGCAAAGCGGAGTTAGAAAAGGCAGAAGCATTCAAGACCACATATTTACAATAAAACAATTAATTTAAAAAAAATACCAACAAGAAGGGAAAACAATATTTGTAGGATTTATTGACATAGAAAAAGCTTTTAACAAAATTTCCAGAAGAAACCTATGGAAGGTAATATAAGAGAAAAAGGCATCAACAAAAAAATAATAAGAATAATTTAAAACATTTATGAAGGACAACCGTGTCATAAGCCAGGGCGGAATATCAGAACCATTCGAAACAAACGAAGGATTCATACAGGGAGGTGGACTAAGCCCCCTACTATTCATAGTATACATTGAAGTCATCAAAAAGTGCACACAAAAAACTAAAAAGCTGCATGTAGGATATAGACAACTTCAAAGAATATCAATCTCTGAAGGAGCTTTCGCAGATGACCTAATACTGATTGCAGGAAAGGAAGAAGAACTGAGCACAAATCTTAAAACTTGGAATGAAGCACTAAAAGAATATGGAATGACAATAAATAAAAGCAAAACAAAAGTAATAGTAATTGGAGATGAACAACACAAGATCGACATAACATTGGAAAACGAAAAGATTGAACAAGTACAAAACTACAAATACCTTGGAGTGGATATACATATTAATGGTAATCAAGAATTGGAAATAAACAATAGAATTGAAAAACCAATGAAAACATTACGCAATGGGATCATTCATAAACAAGAAGGAAATATCAAAGAAAACAAAAATTAACGTATACAAAACCATATACCGACCAAAATTGAAATTTGGTCGCGAAACATTGGTGTTGAACCAAAGGCAAAAAAGTAAGATCCAAGCAGCAGAAATGAGATTCCTTAGGAGAGTTAAAGGAGTGACAATCAAACACAAGATAAGAAGTTCGGAAATCAGAAAAAAACTAGGAACTAGACCAATACTAGAATTTATCGAAAGAAGACAACTTAGCTGGTGGGGCCATGTGCAACGGATGGAAAGCAAAAGGACGGTAAAACAAATATGGGAGGCAAAGACACAAAGTAAAAAGAAAAGGGGATGACCCAAAGCAACATGGGATAGTGAGATAGGAAAAATACGGAAATCAAGAGGAACCACATGGAAAGAAGCCAAAAGAATTGCACGAAACAAAAAGAATGGGCAAAATTTGTGTACAATAAAGATGAAATAGTTTAAGCAAAATGTAAACGAAAAATGATTTGTAAACTATACACCCTACACCATTAAAATGGTAAACGGGATTTGATATATATATATATATATATATATATATATATATATATATATATATATGTACTGTTTTCAAAATAATATTAATTATTTCGAAATTGAGAAGAAATAATAAGCGCATTCCTCCCAAAGTTACCAAAAACAAATACCCCGTAAATTATTTATAATTTGCGTTGCCAAAATCATGTTCCACCTCAATTTATTGTAGGCACCATGCTAAAAGCGATGTCGATACAGTATATGCAGGTCTTAGAGAGCTTTATTAATTTCTGGCATACGCTTTGAGCGATGTCGTGGAGGTTGATAAGGTAATCTTTCCGGTTTCATTCCAGTTCAGACGGGAGAATATTACCTTACATACTTCGACATCATTGTACTAAATTTCTAGCAAACTTTACAAAATGTAAATTATACTAATTTCTAAACTAATGAAAAAATATCAAATGTTTGTGTTAAAAATTCTGTATTATTTTGTTTCTACAGTGTTTCTAAAAAACTTCATCATTACAAAAATTCTATTGTCTGTCAATTATTCAATTGTTTCTGCTTAAAGCTATCTAGACTACTCAAAAGATTTATCGCATATTCCAAAAAATATACAAACTAATATTAAGTATGCATTTTAACATACAAATAATCATTATTATAGTGTATTTTACAAAACTTGCACATAATTAAAATTTGCTGCTATTCTGCTACATGTATAAAATAATAATTCTACTAGACTTAGTAGATTAAGAACTTACTCGTTTGCACTCTCAATTACAAAGAATATTCCAGGAATTTTCTAGACGACTCTGCCATAAATATAGAAAGTTTTATAAAACTTTGTAATAAATTCTACTAAATACGTAGCTATATAAATTCCCTTTGAGAGCTGACAATGACTCATCGCTCCATATTGCAGGAATTCAACTTACGTTTCATATTTCATTTCACTCTATTACATTTACCTTAAGCATACGAAGGAGCATAGAAAACGCGATTCTCTGTTCGAAAAAACACGAATCAATGTCAGCTCTCGTCGAGCGACTATATCAATCTACTAAATTCCTAATTCATACACTTTGATTGAAGCCACATATTATTTTACTAAATTTCTAGCAGATACCACAAATTGTACGAATTTTCAAATAATCCAATAAAACTCACTAAAATATCAATTTTCATTATTAAGAAATAAATAAAGAAGAATATAAAAATATCAATTGATTATGTTAAAAATTCTGTAATTTTTTGTTTCTATGGTGTTTCTGACATACTTCCTATGGTTACGGAACTGTTATTGTTTCTGTCAATTATAATTGACGGAAATAATAATTATTAATGATTCTCTTGTTTCTGCTTAAAACTTTCTATTTTACAAAACTTGCCGTAGTAGATATGATTAACAATTCCCCTCACAAGCGACCAGAAGTCATGAAAATATCAATTAAAATGAAATAAATAAAATAATTGAATTTCCTATTTAATAAAATAGTGTCATTATAAATTTAAAATGAAGTATAGAGACGATACTACTCCTCGGGGAATAAGTATAAATTATTAAAACATAACCTCAATAATATCTCTTCGCTAAAGTGGCAAAACATTATTTAATTATGAGTAATTAATAACATGAATTTGAATCAAATTAAGATAAAGTTTAAGTGAGAAACATTACAAAATTACAGAAATAATACTAAAGGTTCGTTAAATGAAAGAAATAAAATTATCGAAATTTCTTCTTTAATAAATCTTATTCTAAATTTATAGCTTAAATCGTAAAACGATAATGTTCTCCAGGGAATAAGTATAAAATATTAAAGTATAATTTCAATAATAACTGGGCAATACCGTGGCAAATTATTGGTTGATTTGTGTAATGAATATAAACGAGCTGCAAATAATCATATTTCAAATTAATTAATATCAGTCATACGAACAATTTTCAGCATATATTAAACAAAATTGAATCTATAAAAACCTAGTTAGTGAATCCTGAAGTAATAAATGGAATGTGGCATTGGAAAGCACAAACGGTGATATATTTCATGAAGTAGTGACATGTATTGAGCAGTTTTATGGGCACGTAGAATTGATCAATGTGTGAAGTCATTGAATAGATGAACGAGAACTAGAAATTTCCAACTAATGTACTGATAATATTGGTGGACATAAACATAAATACTGCAATTATCTATGTTGTGAGAACATGTGTCACATATTTGCATGACAATTGTGTGACATGTGAACTTGCTGAAATATAATTTATCCAAAACTAACTAATACGTTTTGAGTCAATAAAGAAAGTCATTAAATTCAAAATTGATATTTAATTGTTGTTGCGAAATCCTTTAAAGTGAATAAATTGCACTTAATCCATAAATATGTGTCTTTATTTTATTAATATTATTGTTACTAACACACGCATTACCTCTAAAAGAAGTTGAAGTTGTCACGATAATGATTTAATATCAAACATAACGTAAAGAAGTACTGCCATTATGCGATCACACAAAATAAAAATAAAATAGATAAATCATGAACCAAAACAAATATCATAAATTATAAGAATTTATGATTACAAGTAAAACATATCTAATTATTAAATAATTGGGGAAACTGAAAACTTGCAAGTTGAGTTCTTGTAATTTACAGTTATGTTCGCAATTTTGAAACAATTTGACACCTTTGACGAAGTAAATATAAAGCCAGAACTTTATTACAATGAATTTTTTTTTTTCAGGAAATCAATAACCTGGTAATAATGTAGTACTCACAAAGCGGCCACTAATTACCAAACTGATTATCGTGCAACGCCCAAATACTTCTCGAAACACGGCATTGTGTACTGAAACAATTCCTATCAGTCCGTTAACAAAGCGGATTCTTCTACCTACGAGACAAGAAGAGCGAAATGTTTATCAAAACAATTATGAAGAGAAACCGCATGAGATTAATGATCCGGCAGTGGACAGAACTGATTGTTACCTTTCGCAGAGCGACATGTCAATAGAAATTTTGCAGACATAATTAATTATGGTCGTTAGTACTCACAAGTTAAACACAGGATATGTGCCTAGAATAATAATCTACTTTTTGTTCGGCAAAGTAATTAACGTTTTACATATCCCGAGAACGAGTTTCGAGTCTCCAAATTCAGTCCATTTGCAGTTGTTGGAAATATTTTATCTTATGAAATGAATAATTTACATGCCATAACGCAATCGATATGATTTATTACATTTAATCTCTTTTAGTACGTCGTTCCTCGTCCTCCATGCATTATAAAATACGATATTGATGGAGCACATTAAATATTTATATCTATTAGATTGTAAACGAATCCCAACAACGCTATCAACAAAGGCCAACTTTATCGACGGCTTTTTCTCCATCCGAATGAATTATTTATGTACAGTTAAGTCTTCGGTACATGACATGTCAATTAAAACGGTGTATTAATTATTGCTAATTATTATTCGCGGCGCCATGCCATATATATATGTACAATGTAATTGTAAATTTAATTCATCGCCGAGAGAAAAATGTGCATTTGCATATTACCGTCAAGCGTTAATTGGATTGTCATTGTGGATTGCATGAAAATACATCAATTAGTACGTGCAATAACTGAATCTATTTTAATGTACATGTCCTTGTGTGTAATTGGCAATTATGTAAGTTACAAACGCAGTCGTGTTTTCTTAATGCGAGAATTGAAACTCTTCAGATAAATTGTATATGCATTGTTTTATTCAAATTTGATTAAATAATTGCACATGCACATGCAGATTTTTATTATCACACACGAATGAATTTCAATATGCTTAACCCAAATACTCATTTAGACTATTAAATCGATTTAGGTTGCCAGGGTCAGTTCGTTTACGCTATAGAATCGATTACATGGCGAGGGGAAGTGATGTAATTATTGGTTTTCAGTAATCCTTATAAATGACCACAGCAATTATCGAAATAAGTTATGCAATTTATATTTATTCATTATAGACTTCGCAAGTCCGCAGGAAATAATAAATAAGTAGTAGGAAAATGCATATAAATTTCTATAATTTAATGTGAAAATAATTTAAAATTTTATCACACATATTGTATGACCATAAAGTATAAACATATTTTTTGGTTTCCTAGGTTCATTCATTAAAAAATAGATTTTCGCTATACTTATGTGTATACATTTGTGTATAATACATTTAATTTCTAAGTTTTCATATCAATATGGAGAAAGTTTTGTACATGTGTTGCTTTTGGAAGATGAAATTTAGCAATATTGTATGGGAATAGTTTGATTAAATAGTAGCATGAATCATTAGCATAAAACAAACACATATGTTTCTTATACTTATTAGTTAATACTGTTATTTTTGAAATTATCAAAACTAATTAAATAAAATTTAAAAATAGCTGCTTATAGTTAGCATGAAACGAAAATATATTATTCTTATACTTATTACTGTTATTTTTGTAATTATAAAAACTTAAAAAATTTTTTTTTTAAAAGCTGCTTATCTTTGCATAAAACAAAAATATATTATTCTTACACTTATTACTGTTATTTATGAAATTATCAAAACTCATTAAAAAAAAATTAAAAAAGCTGCTTATCTTTGCATAAAACAAAAACATATTATTCTTACACTTATTAATGTTATTTTTGAAATTATCAAAGCTCATTAAATAAAATTAAAAAAAAAACTGTTTTGATAAAACAATCTCGACACACCTAGGATATAAAAGACGAAGGAAAGAAGAAAGATAAAACTAGCCATTTTATTAATAATTGGAATTATAATATTAAATATTTAATGAATAAATATATCGAGTGTAACAATATTTGCGTTTGATGAAATCACTTCGAGTTTCAGACAGAAAAAATCGCGCCCCATAGTGAATACTAAACTAATTTGCCAAATCATTCTTTGAATCCGTGATGAAACAATAAATCTACGCCACCTTGGAGAATTGAAATGTGGCTATGAAATTAGCAATATATATGCGTATCTCGAACTGCGTTTCCTGTAAATAAAAAGGCGTGTAATTAATTCAGGACGTAATATCGCATAAAAATTCTGTAACGAGCGTTAGAATTTGCATTTATTTTATTATTGCCGAAACACGTGTAATTCATACATTGAAAACTTGCTGTTATATTCCGTAATGGTGGAAATTTGCTCTAAGCTTTAAGCTCTGATGTAAGAAAGTGTGCGTTTTTTTTTTTTTGTAATTTCTAATATTGAAAATCTAACAGGTCACATTGAATAAAGTAGACATTTACATGGAAATCGATTTGGCGGATACTTGTTTAAACTCCATTATTATGACTGGGTAAATAACGCACGTTTTCAGTTAAAAAAATTATTGAATTGTCTTCGACATGTTTCGACATATAAGTCATAAAAATTTACATTGTCATGTATACAAAATGCTGAATTACGGTTTTTTATAAATATTAAAAGATTACCATATAATAAACTCACCCCAAAATCTACTTATGAAACGATAATAATGGATAATGTTTTGGCATACAAGAACCAGACATGGATTAAGCGAAATCCACTAAGCCGAAAATTAAAGTGAATCGTTCTTTGGTAACGGTAATTAGCTATAGAAGCAGAAATAGACTGTCGTTAAATATACAATAAATATTTGTCTCAGTAGCCAAATGAATATTAATTATTGATTCTAAAATAATCTATCTAATCTCAATAGCCCAAATATAAATCTAATCTATCTAATTATTTATTCTAAAATAATCTATCTAATCTCAATAATCCAAATATAAATAACCTAAAAATAAATCTAAATGAAAACTAGTATCATAGAGATCGACAGGTAAGTGACTTCATAAAATTGTATTTTATGAAGTTACAATTTACAAATATGAAGTTAGTTTCATAATATTTCATATTTATTTATAATATTTTCTTAATTTATTTCCTCATACCCTAGTATTAGTTGTAAATTTTGATTTATTATTATTATCTATTATTATTTTAAGTTATGATTTTCAGATATGCTAAGGAATATTGTGCAATATTGATTAACAGTTGGACTTTTGAAATGTTTAAGGTTTTTTTTTCAAATTCAAGCATTTCATTAAAATAAGTAGCATTTTTATGCAATTGAAACATTTCATTGCAATTTCTTGTTTCCATTACTCCAAACTTGATTAAATACAGCGAAATGCTAAAATTTCTTGGTGTAGCAGATCGCTCCTTGAACATGGTGACCAGCCGTAGAATATTTATTACAAATTATTACACATAATAATAGTAAATACAGCTTCATAAATTTTCAACATCGTTTTCGGATTTTCAGTTATTTCTACGTTTATGAAATTCGTTACAAATTATGAAAAACTTTTCTTACTTTATCAGAAAAAAAGGAAACTGAAATTATGAACATTAAAATTTCTGAAACTAGCAAATCTTAAAATTACTATGGAAATATGAGGAATTAATTTATCAAAATATAACGTTGACTGATATAGATAACAAAAATTGCAGAAATTTTATATAAGATGTATATAAGATGTCATTTATAATATAGAATGACCTGGAAATAATGATATCAACAGAGAAAATATATTTTTTATTTCACAAATCATTTATAAAATCGATTAAATGCAGAAATACTAATTTCCATGAATTGTACGAAATTTTGATATTTTTTAAAATACATGAATCGTACAGAGGAATACTCCTTAATACAGCTCTGTCATTATTGTTCTAAATTCTAAAATTATTATGAATTTCAATATTAAAAGTAATGGTAATTTATTTAACAATATATTCAATTTTAATTACTATATGGGAATAGTTTGATTTGTTTCTGATGCTGTTGACTGTTTATGAAATTAGCAAAACTATTAAAATTGTATTAAACTATATTTAAAAAAGAGGTCTAAACAAAGAAAAGCTATGAAAACTTCAGAGAGTAATTAATATTTCAAAATACAAAATTAATTGTATAGGTCAAAAAAAATGTACAAAGGATTGCCAAGGTTACTAAGATTAAACCATCGTTAAACCGTTAAACACTGTAAGATTTTTTAACTATAAAGACAGCACCGTACTGAGTAATTTTGCTGTGTACTAATCATGAATTTAAAAAAAAAATCGAAATTCCATACAATTTATATAAGTTATTATTTATACAATATTATACAGAGCGTTCAATAAGGTGGTGTCAAATTTGACGCTGGATACTAATAGCAACTTTGCTGAAATATTTCCTAGCATACAAGCACATAATTTAACTAAATATTTTCATGTCTTTATTTGTTATTATTTCCTTGGAACTATAGTCTGTCCAATTTCAAGACGAAGCTAATATAAACGAGTTCACTTAGTCTGGGTAGACCAGGGCCTATGGCATGACCAATCGTATGCTTTTGTAGAACTGTTCACGTGCCGATCACATATGTAACAGTTTTATACAAGCTTCGGCTTGAAATTGGACAGAGTATAATAGGAAAAGTTTTCTTCACCGCTCCGTATAATAATATATAATTAATAATTACTATGAATTGTATAGAATTTTAATTTTTTTTTAATTCATGAATAGTAAACAGCAAAATTCCTCAATACAGCTCTGTCATTATAGTTCCAAATTCTTAGAATATACGAATCTAAATTATTAAAAGTAGGTATTGGTAATTTATTTAATAGAAATTTTAGTTTCAATATATTTAAAGGGAATAGTTTTATTATGCAAAAAATAAAACATTTTCTTCTATTTTATCTCTATATTTTATATTTGGAACAATTTTATAACCAATTTCATTGCCATTGCCAAGCAATGAACGAAACTTTATTGAAATTGCATTGTACAAATTACTTAAAAAGAGGACTAAATTAAAAAAAAAATGTACTACGGAAATTTCAGAGAGTATGTAATTTATTTTTCAAAACACAAAATTGACTCATATAGGTAAAAAAATACAGAATAGAAGAAAATAATGACTTGGAAATAGAAAAACCTCTGTACAAAATATATTTTGATGATTATTACATATTCATAAATTATGTGAAATTTTGATTATTTAAGTTATAAAACATTGTTCTAAATTCAGAAATATTACGAGCATGTGTAAACATTTCATAAAGTCTGATGAATTGGGTTTATAATATTTTTACATATGCTCATAATATTTGAGAAATTTGAGAACAATATTTTATTCAAATTAAATACTAAAATTTCACACAATTCGTGAATATGTAATAATCATCAAAATATATTTTGTACTGTTGTTTTTCTACTTTCAAGTCATTATGTCCTAAAAAACATGAAATTGAAAATATATAAGAATGTCAGAAAATAAAACGATGTAATTTATTTCATGCATTGTTTAATGTTTGAAGACATTATTCTAATATACAGGGTGTCCCAAATTGAGTAGGCAACCGCCGCCATCTTTCTTATGATTAACTCGAAAACCGCCATATCGAATATTATTTTGACATTATTAACAAATGTGTGTAATGAAATCACGTAAGTTTTGTCTGAAACATTTTTGCTTTACTTTTATAATTTCCAAAATATTTGAAATAATTATCAGTTTTTCAGAAAAATATCCAAGCAGTTCGGATTTTTGAACCTTTCTCAAAAGCATATGTTCCAACGCTCAAAACTGCATAACATTGCCATTTAACCGAATCTATATATCTAACAGAATCTTTTATAATAAGAAAGACATCTACTCAAGGTAGCTTCTCAATTCTAGACACCGTGTATATGATTTGTAAGTGATTAACATCATCACATCACATAAATACATATTTATTTTTCTGTTTCTAAAATCTATGTAAATCTAATAAATATCAGTTTTTCAGAAAATATCCAAACAGTTCGGATTTTTAGCACTTTTTCAACAGCATATGTTCCAACGCTCAAAACTGTACAACATTGCCCATATAACAGAATCTATATCTGTAACCGAATCTATAATAATAGGAAACACACCTACTAATGGTAGCTTCTCAATTTCAGCTCAATTTGGGTCACCCTGTATATGATTTGTAAGTAATGAACATCATCACATCATATAAATACTTCTTTTTCTGTTTCTAAAATCTATAAGAATTTCCAAAAATCTATACTCTTATGCATTTTATACCTCTGCTCTAAAGCAATTAGTTTTCCAAACCTTGACTGCAGCCCGTGAAAAAGTTCTAGATTTTTTACTTAATGGGTTTATTAGGTCGAAGATATACATACAATATACAGGGTCTATTAGCTCGGGGACAAACTTATGTCAAACATATGTCAAACTTTGTCCCCGAGCTAATAGATCACCCTGTATTTTAACTTGGTTGTTTTAAAAAGTTTTATTGTCATGTCAATCCATTTAAAAAAAAATTAAAGGTCATTCAAAATTGAAAAAAAATTTATCAAAATAGTTTCATGATACCATTAAAAGTTTGAAAAATTACTGAAACTTCTACTAAAATCCCACGTGGTAGTTTTAGATATTCTTAGTGAATCCATTAGAAAAAACGTAAAAATCAACCTAAATTTTTAAACCAATTGCAAAAGTTCATTAAAAATTGCTTAAAAAAATGGAATTTCTTGATTTGCAGAAAATATTACTAAAATCGGACGTGGGAGTTTTAGAAATTCTTAGTGAATCCATTAGAAAAACCTAAAAGTTAACCAAAATTCAAAAAACCCATTGGAAAAGTTCCTTAAAATTTGATAAAAAAATGAAATTCCGGATTTTCTGGAAATTTTTCAAAAATCGGACGTGGGTATTTTAGAAATTCTTATTGTAACCATTTAAAAAACCGAAAAATCAACCTAAATCCAAAAAACCCATTGCAAAAGTTTATTAAAAATTGATTAAAAAAAATATCCTGGTACAATTTTAATTTCGGAAAATTGCTGATCATTTAACTAAAATCGGTGTGCCAGTGAAATATAAAGGAGCAAATCTCACATATAACTAAATAATTAAATAATATTTATTATTTATATATTATAATATAATATTTATAATTAAATAAATATTTATATAATTTCATCATGTATCACGAAATAGATACTTTTCACATATAACTTGTTTGAGATATCAATGTATCACTAGAATAAAAATATATAAGCTACGAGACATTGACAAAATTTTCAATAAGAATTAACATAACTCTAATTTGCCCCCTCTACTCTTATTTAAGTATTTGGAGGGTGAGAAAGACGACGAAATGTTTCTTCACCTGTTTTTTTATTCCAAAATTTCTACAATTCTCCTTTTCTCTCTCTTCCTCATTCATCTTCTCCTCGTCGGTCGTCCTCCTCCTTCAAAAATCTAAAATGAGTATGGAGAAGATAAACTCTTCTCCTCATCCTTATTATTCTTTCGTTTGCTTTAAAAGTTAAAATTGCGAATATTTTGATGTTTTGAGTTTCATGTTAATGAGTTTGGTCATGTCTTATTCTTATTCATATTATTGATTTTCAAAATCTATTGACTTTGATAATTTTAATTATTAATCAAATATTAAATTTGATAATTTTCTTTTATCAAATTATCATTGAACTTTTGGATTTTTTAAATTAAATGTTGTAAAAGCAAAAAAATGTTTTTTTTAATTAAATTAAATCATTTTATCTTTATGAAACTTATTTAATATCAAAAGAAGCTACATATTTTGTTCATCATTCTTTTATACGTCCGATCGATTTTTTTTAAACCTTAAATAATATTGCTGAAATTGGAAGTTTATTATTGAACTTTTTTGATAAATATTTTCTAAAATATGAACTGTGCGTAAACACATGTTAAATTTCAAGGTGCAGTGTATTTCAAGGTGTAATAAATGATTTATTTCAGTTATGTTAATGAGTTTTGTAAATGTCGTATTCTTATTCATTTATTGATATTAAAAATCAATTAATTTTGATAATTTTCAAATTATCGGTGATCTTTAGGATTTAAAAAAAAACTTTCTAAAAGCAAAAAAAAATGGATGACCTTAAAATTCAATCTCTTTACCTTTAAGAAACTTATTTAATATCAAAAGAAGCTACATATTTTGTTCATCATTTTTTTATACTCCTGTTCGAATTAATTTTTCCAAAAACCTTATTTTGTTGTGCAAATAATATTGCTGAATTCTTCGAATTGGTTATAAGTTTAAGTTTATTATTGTACATTTTTTCATTTTTGATAAATCTTTTCTAAAACAGCAAATGTGCGAAAAAATATATTTAATTTCAAGGTGCAGTTACTTAAAAACTCGTGGTTTACGAAAAAACTAAAATCTAAATTTTGTGGAAGTCAAAAACTAATTACGGAAACTAAAGTATTTTAGTATTTTATTATTATTATTTAGTATTTTTAAACAAAATCTACTTCTTTGATTTAGAAAAAAAAAGCCTAATGAATGTGCCTTCTCTTTCGAGAATTTGCAGTTTATTTTAAAAAAGGTGTAAAAATATAGGGGCCTTGCATAATGTCCTAAATGCCTAATGTAAAAACAGGCAACGCCCACAACAGTAATACAAGCAGGGAAGTTACCACATGTCTGAAAAATGTGCTTGTTCCAGGTAACTTATGAGTACAGCATAGTTTCTGTAAGAAAAAAACGTAAACTTTTGGATTTACACAAAAAAAATCTATTACCTGTTTCATTTGAAATAATTTAATTATAATGCTTGTAGTGCCATTATGCATTGGTGTGATAAAAGAAAATCATGTACAGGCCTTTTGTTCAAATCGTCATCAAATCGTCAGAATATAGACTCTAAGAGTATTGCATTGTCAAGAATAAAATATAAAACACAAAACAGCTATAACGTACAGTGTTTACTTGAGGGGCCTTCGGTTTTGGGACCCATTATATTCTCAGTTGAATAACTTTGCCCACTGGAAAACATTATTCCTGGTTGGCGTTTGTCACGTCTCTGAACAACTCATTACATTCACAGCGAAACGCCTACAAGGAAATATTCTAATCCCATATAAAATAACGAGTCATAATCATATTCCCATAACGTACCAAAGTACTCTTACAAGCATAAATTGTCGTCCTTCTTTATGACGCAGCTGCATTTTTAGTACACCAATAAATCCATCATTTTTTCTACGTATTCGTAAATATAGCGTACAAGTGTTCCATGAACTATTAACATGTCATTGGAGTTGATTTGAAAAGTACTCTCCGCATCCGTTTTGCTTTTAGTACCTACTCCGTATGCACATTACTGCCTCGTGCACTGAATGCGAGGTGCATATTGCTCGTGTTACAATTAGAATTGCAGGGCTCATGTTGGAGGCGGCGTTATCGTTATTAGCAGGAAACTCTTAATGATATTTACCTGTTTTATTGCATTGCTTTCCGATTCGGCATGCCCTCTTGCGTGGAAATTGCCTTTGTGCTGTTTCGTGTGCAGTTGTGATGGAAACGAGTCGCGAGAAAACCTGAATACAATTATACTATTTGAGAGCCAAGCTGGTAGTTAAGTCGTAGGTTATAATGGCGTCTGGACTTCGCATGCATGCCAGCTCCTAAGATATATGGATATACACGGTGTTCCAGAGGTACATTATAAGTTCGAGGAATTATGTAAAACATTTCTAAAAAAACTATAGTTTTTTTGTAAATGCAAGTAGCGATTTGACTATTTGTTTCTGAAGGTTTGTCAAGGTTTGTCAACCTTCTTCTTGAAGCAATTTATAAATTTACTTATAAAATTGTTGCAAATATATTATTAGCAAAAATTTGAATATTTGAAGAAGGCGAAAAACACAAAATTCCGTGGAAATAGATACAGAATTTATTTATTATTAATTCAATTTAATAAAGAATAATGAGGCTTTTGTAATTATTTGTATCGCCTAATTCCACCAGAGAAGACAAAAACCAGAGATAAAAATTACCGAAAATTGGCTAAAAAATGTCGATTTTTCGTAGACCCTTGCAGGACAATCACAGACGGATCGCGCGCCCCCTTCGACTCCTAGGTTCGTGTTCCAGAGCCGTTTGAACGGGGATTTCTGGGACGACAGAGGGGGCGGCCACGGCCCCCCACGGGGGCCTGACTTGGCTCGAACAAAGACAGTTAGTGAGACCCCTTGTGTGCAAAATATTATTAATTTCTGCCGGACCGTTCGGAAGTTGTCAATATTTTCGTGCGACGTTTCGACGACGCGAAATTTACATGCGTTTTTTTGGTCTTCAGAAGGCGCTTTTTGAAACGCCAATTTTTAAAAATAAAACTCTGCTCAGGGGCAAAAATTCAACAATTTGAAAGGAGCAACGATGTATAATTCACCTGGCTATGTGGTGTAAAAAAATGAGCTCGATTCGTTCAAAACTGTGACCATCTCGCCGTTTTGACACGTTTTCCCGAAAAATGGCCGAAAAAGTGCCATTTTTGATTCTGTGTGTACGGAGCCGCGAGGGGGAGGGGGTCTCTACGCTTTTGGGGTGAGAGGGTGAGAAAATGTTGATCTTTCGATCCCCCCGGGGGCACGAAATGTTTCGATTTATATTAAAAACGTTCGAAAATTTTCTCAAACCTCAAAATCGAACTCGTCATCGGAATCAAAAATCGACGCCGGATTCAGGTCCCACTCGGCCCCGCGATTTTTTCCCCATATTTTCCGGTACCTCACGACATCAATTTCAAGAACCATTTGGACTTTTGTGTAGTAAAATGGCCAAAAACGACTCATCACCATAACTTTTTACGGGGGGGGGGGGGGGGGTCGAGATTTATATGGAGCACGTACTCGTCGGAGATGGCCCTTGCATATTTTTTTCATGAAAATTGGTACGTCTGTTTTAGAGAAACATGATTTTTTTTAAATCATGTAAAAAATGATTTTCTGAGGTTGGCAGTACTGCTGGAATATTTTTGTAAAATTGAAAATGTCTTAGAATTTGCTATATTTGAACATAGTGCTGTCGCTATAATTCTTAAGACACTCCTGGAGCTACGCAAATTTGAATTAGTAACTTAGAAGAAAGAAAACACAAGAAAAAAAGTAATGCCAGTAATAAAAAATCATGGACCATCTTGAAAAACTGTTCTAAATTGAATAAATTCTTGGAAATTTCTTAATAAAAACAATAGATAAGCAAGAGACAATAGATATGTTTTTTAGATTTTTAAATACTTGTTTATTTCCTAAAATTCTAGTTATATTTCTGCATTATTTTAAGACATAATAATTTTTTTTTCCGAATTATTGCCAATGTAGGCATATAAAATATTCAGAACCATATAAATTAAAGTTAAACACGTACATCTTCGTAAAATTTATGGAGATTCTTAAATTCAAATATACAGGGTGTCCAAGATAAGAATTAACAGCATGGGGATCTCGGAAACAGTAAAAGTTACAAACGCGGTTAAATTACGAAAAATACATTTCCGACATCCCCATGCAGGTGTCTTGGACGACACCTTGTAGAATTTTGATCTTCGTAAATATTTTTTCTTTTATTTTTAAGCCATTATTCCTGGATTATCACTTTCAAAGATTCTGTTAGAATTTCTGCATATATAATCCAAACGATTGAGCATTAAAAACAAATTATCCTTAATCCTTATCTTAATCCGTTGATCCTTATCTTGGACACTTTGTAGAATTGTGATTTACGTAAATATTTTTCCTTTTATGTTTAGCCATTATTCCTGGATTATCACTTCTAGAGATAGAGATTTTGTTAGAATTTCTGCATATATAAGCCAAACGATTGAGTATTAAAAACAAATCAGGAATTCTAGAAGGTAGAAACGTGTTTATAGTGAATTTTTGTTTCATTTTGCTTTTATTTTTAAGCTATTATTCCTTGCAATTATTTATTATTATCCACTTCTACAGATTTTTATTAGAATTTCTGCATTTTTTAAGAATTAATGAATTGGCATATAAAAGTGTTACAAATGTTCATAAACATTTTAAAAAGTCAACATAAAAAACACTAAGTTCTGTACGAACAAATCCACGAACATTTAAATGTAGCATTTAATGAATTTAATAATTAATGTTCGATTTTAGCAAATAAAAGAATCTATGTGAATTTGCATTTTCTTCAATTTTCTAATATTGTTGACTGAAGAGTTTCTGAGCAGAAATTTTGAAAATTTTGTATCTGTGACGATTATTTTGCATAATTACAGTATGTATAACCAATTTGGATTGTATTGTTACTCAAATTTATAAAAGTATTTGAATTTAGTAAATAAAACAACTACTTTCCATTGAATTGTTTTAAATTTTGAAGCCATTGGGTACATATTTGTAGGCGATTCTGTTCATATAGAATTCCTGTTTTTTTTAAAGATTGAATGAATTGGCTTATAAAATTGTGCCAATGCTAAAATTTTTACTTTTTTTTTAGGATTTTATGAATTTCTTTAATGAATTATTACTTATTTTCATAAAATAATTAAAATTTAGAACAATATTAAAGTTAAAAACCTAAATTTCCGCAAAATTCATAGAGGGTAATTATTAAATTTTAAAAAGCCTATCGATGGCGATGCGCTCGCCTTAACTGAAAAAAAATGAAAAATTATTTGTGGTTTATTTAAATATATTTTCTTTTTCTATCATTTTTAAGCCATTATGCGTTGATATTCACTCGTATAGATTCTTATAGAATTTCTACAATTTTGAAAGATTTGATGAATTGGTTTCTAAAAGTGTTACAATTGTTTATTATTAATTTGATTTCAGTAAACAATGTATTTTAAGTTGCATTTTTTTCAATTTTTAAGCCACTATTTGCAGGCAATTTTCTTCTTAAAATAGAATACCAATTTTTTTGTATGGTCCAATAATAATAATAATAATAACAACTTATTTTTATGTCGACTCAATGATTTTTTATGTTATTACTATTTCCTAAATTGATTTTACATTCGCTTAAATTGATTCTACTTTCACTGAAATTGATTTAACTTTTTCTGAAACTGATTCCACTTTTTTCGAAATTGATTCAATATTTTTTATAAATGGAAGTTGAAAAGGTATGGTTTCTGGTGGAGTATTTTAATTCCTGAGGTAAATATTTGCAAATTTTTCAGTGATGGTGAAATCTTATAGAATTTCTACAATTTTCAAAGATTTGATGAATTGCTATGTAAAAGTGTTACAAATGTTTATTATTAATTTGATTTCAATGTAAACAATGTATTTTAGTTTGCACTTTCTTCAATTTT
Organism: Othius punctulatus; assembly: GCA_951805005.1. Lineage (NCBI taxonomy): Eukaryota > Metazoa > Arthropoda > Insecta > Coleoptera > Staphylinidae > Othius > Othius punctulatus. Next base: position 30,455,105 of record OX638138.1, on the reverse strand, counting down.
TAAGCCACTATTTGCAGGCGACCACTTATTATGGTCCAATAAAAATAATAGTTTAATAATACTAATAATAATAATAATGTATTTGTATGTCGATTCAATTAATTGGTTTATAAAGTTGATACATTATGTTCATATTTTCATCTACAAATAATCAATTTAATAATGAATTAGTGATTTAAGTCGATTGAAAACTTTTCCGTTTTATGTCGCTTTTAGAGCAATTATCCCATACACGTTTGTGATTTATAATTTTTTATAGAATTTTTGCATTTTTTATGGACAAATGCAATATCGTCAGAATTTAGAATAATTAATAAATTATTTAAAAAAATCCGTTTTATTTCATGGCAATTCTGCTCCTATATTTAGTTTATTTAACGATAGATTTGGGGTCATAGTGATACCGGGTGTCTGGAAAATCCCGTACGTAAATTATATTGGTAGCACTTCAAAGTTACCAATTACAGGGTCTACCCTGACGTTTTGGCAGTATGGCTGTCAATGTGACAGCTTGCAGTGGCGGCCTGTCGATAGCATTATTAAAAACAGTCTTCTAGACCAGTGGCTCTCAATGGGGGCCATAAGCCCCCCTATGGGGCCATGGCGTATTTCTTGGGGGCCACCAATAAAATACAGGTAAATAGGATTACCAAAACATTCTAAAAGATCCGCCTTGAAAGTATAATTTAAAAAAAAACAGTGAAAATCTCCGTCAGTTAAATCTTTTTGCAGTTATAACTCTTATTTTTTTTTTAAATAATTCGCAGAAAACTGATAGGGCATTCTTTTAACCTAAATATGTTGTAAAATTACTGGTGAGTAACTTTTTATCGAAAAATTGCACCTATTATTAATTAATTCTGATCGTTTGTGGCTGGTGGAGGCGCCGGGTAGTTATTTCAACGAAATTCTTAAAAATAATAAATGTAATTCGCGGTTGTGCATCCTTTTGACATAATTAATATTTTAAAACTATTAGCGAGTTAATTAATTTTTATTTAAAATTATTATTAATTAATTTTGATGTTTGATTACTGGTCGATGGTGCATGCGCCGGGCCAAGAATTTTTTATTGTAATTCGCCAAAGGCAAATTTTTATTTTTTAGATGAGAAATATAGTGTCATATATTGGGGGTAGATAATGTATCGAAGTGGATCATGGGTAAAAAAGGCTGAGAAACACTGTTCCAGACTATCTCAAATTGTTTACACCAGAATAAGATGCGTACATCCTAAATGGTCCATTTTAGAGTGCAACTCAAAATTTAAACCAATCATAGAGTTATTCTCTTCTCAATTCCGATTTTAGTTGATCCATTACGTTATTCGATCCCGTTGAAAAAATGAAAAAATCCGCAGGCCACTGAACAATACCAACTGAAGAAAAATAAAATCCAAGATACCATGACATAATTGGTGTAAGGTCTTTTCCAGACACCCGATATTTTCTTCTCTTCAAACAATTATTTTCAGGTAATTTTTCTTTATAAATTCTTATAGAATTACAGCATTTTTTTTTAGATTGAATGCATTGGGTTATATAATTAGTACAAATGTTTATAATATTCAACGCAGACCAACTGACATCTAAAGAGACTTATCCCAGACAAATACGTTTTAATATTTTAGAAATTATTTTAAAATCACTGAGTTTTTAAAGATTTAAAGAATTAGCTTATACAATTATTGCATGCTAATGTAGAGTATTTCATACAGGGTAAAAAACACGTTATAATTTATGGAAATTCTGTACTTACCTGTCTTCTAATTTGGTTGTTTGGTTATTTTTTTTAATTCAATTAAAGCTAGCTTTGCGATTACAGTACAAACAAAAAAAAAACCATAGTAATAATTATTCGCAGTTATTCTACATTTACTTTGTATCTTTAGTCATTTACTTCATAAATTTTTGAAGAACTTCTGCATTACTTTAAGGAACAATTCAATTTGCTTATAAAATTGTGTTAATTTCTTCTGTTGTCATTAATCATTTTTTTGTGAATTTAGGATATTTCAAGAAGGGTAAAAAATACAAAGTTCCGTGGAAACACAAATTCTATACCTACGTATTTATATTTGAGTTATAAAAAAAAAGTTTTTCTTTCCAGCTGTAAGCAGTTGTTTCTAGGTTATTCTGTTTCATTGGAATTTATATCTTTGTGGATTTTTTTTTCGTTTAATTTGAAGAGCTTTTGATATTTTTTTAAAATCTTTTGGATTTTCCGCAACATTGACAAATTTATTCATTTCTTGAATATTTTAATCTACGGAAGTCGAAATGACCCCTTGAGGGGTCGATGGCTCAATAAAGATGGATTCTCTCTTATCTACTTTAGTGTTTTTTACTTCAAGTATGTAAATTCATCAAGTATTGAATTTTCATAACATTTAGTTCTGACGACTCACTATAAAATTATTACCAACATAAATTAGTAAAAAAATATGCTATACGTGATTTATATGCATGGAATTATTCCCCGAATCTTTCGGTAAAATTGATGGCAATATTAATTTGCGAAAACGTGCAATAATGTGACTATCAGCTAAGATCTCAAATAGTGTGGGTGTATGTGCGATGTCTACCAATACTTACGTGCAATAAGCGGGTTTTGGAGTTTAGGAATTATAACGTGTTTTTGTGTGTGGGCGGGGGAGCATGGTAGAAAAAATGTAGCTGGGTTTTATAATTTAAACAATAAAATATAATTAAATCGTATACATTGGTGAAGCATACAGACAAATACAATAGCTATATCTACTATACACGCACATTTTACAAGTATACTGTACACAGGTTGAAATAATATACAAAAGTTGTAGTTGTGCTTAATTACGATATTTTATTCGAATCCGTTTTGCTCAGTTTAACAGATCAGCATGTACATGTTTTAGCAAAAAACATCATTTGTGTCGTGAACAAGTCATTTCTCCGAAATCATGTGCAAACGAAAACAACTCGAAAATCAACTTTAAGAGGATGATATGTAGCTAGTCTATGTTTCCGAATATAAAGCTATCTGAATTGTTGGCTGTTACAAGCCAATTTTGTTCACATCTTTTATACATATAACAGCAGACACTTTACTATGATTATAATAAATATGATACGAGAATTGCAATAGGCAGCATAATATATGTACAAAATAAAAGTATAAATGATTAAATAGACAGTAAGTACAAAAGATTATGTCGATGGGGGAAATATTCTATTTATATTCCATATAAAAACCACGATCATTTAATTAATATTCTACAAGAATATCATACAAAAACGTTCCACAAAGCCGTCAAATACAATAATGCAAACAGTCGGCATAAATGGTGTGGTCCCTATTTTACGCGTCACAAAATAAATAAGATGGCACAATTTATGGCAAATCCTGACCTGTGGGGTAAATAAACTCAATGCGTTATATTATTGTATTTGACTGCCATTGTCATCCTGAATCACATTTTATATTTATTATTATTATTATAATTATTATTCCAATTACATTAGTTACGTATATAAAATCTCACATTTTATTTCATTTACACATTACAATGTAACATGAGGGTCATTCAATGTCAAGTGGACCAGTTTCCACACTCGACGAACTTCAATTTTACTGAAAATTGTCATGGATGCATATATATGTTTGAAAGAACTTCTGCAAGTTTTATTTCAGTAGAACAGAACAGCTTTTTTTTCTACTAGAATTCCATGTCACTTTTGGGAGAGTATGAGGCACCAAACATGTGTTTGAACATGATGCTCTTCATCCCGTGCAATAATTTCACCATCAATTTTCACATTTCCAGCATATACTTGTAATTTCGTACTACTAATACTTTCATTACACCTATTAGATAATTGCTTGCATATTTTGCTGATGGAGGGTGGAAATCCTGAATGCTGAATTGGTTTTGTCGACAATTCAGCGTCACCTGAAGGCGTTCAAATCAGGTGAAGGTGTACTGAAATTGTTTCAAGACTTTGCAGATTTGAGAACAAATTACCAAATCGACAGTCGGTATTGAATTTTGCAATGTCAAAATTAAGCAAACGCGGAGATGATTTTCCAAAATTTGTATTAGTCACTTCTCAATGTTTACTTGAATTTTTCAAAAAGTTACACCGGTAATAATAATTTTGCAAAGTTACAGTAGGCAGCAATTTAGATGCGGCGATGTTTTTACAAAATTTGAGTATTCCGCCACAATTGTAATATTTTTTTTAATTTGCCGTATCCAAATTTTATATGTGGTGATATTCAAATTTTAAGTATGTCATATTTATTTAATGTTTTATGACTTGTATTTTCAAAATTATATAAGCGTGGTAAGATTTTACATAATTTGAATATTCGTAATCCAACTTGCTATTTGTATTTTCAAAATTATGTATACGTAGGGATGATTTTACAAAAATTGAGTATTGGAAACTTCTTTCTGGTCAGAATTTTTGAAAATTTTGCATGTGCGATGCTAAATGACATTACATTTTGTATATTAATCAATCGATCAAATGCATCATCATCAATTTATATCTGTGATGACAATTTTGCAAAATTACATTACATTTTGTATATGAATCAATCGATCACAATTATCATAATCAATTTATACCGGTGATGATAATTTTGCAAAATTACAGTAGTTACACATAACCAATTTGGATTGTTTCGTTACTCATATCTTAAAAAAAAATGAAATAACTCAAATATTTATATTCATATTTGTTATGCAAACAAATATTCTCAACGCAGCGATAATTTTGAAAACATTAATTATTCATTTAGATTCGGTATTTATCAAATTAATAATATGTATTCGACTCAAGGCAACAGAAGAAGGCAACAGAAGAAGAATTCGACTCAAAAGCAGGGTTGGTGCGATATAAATCAATTGATTTAAATCATAATTGAAATCACGATTTAAATCAACTTTTTTAAATAAATTATTGATTTCAATCAAAATTGATTTTTTTTAATTAATAATTGTATTTGCACTGTTTGTGCATTCCAATAGGTGAACAATTCAAAATATAATGTAACTACAGAGTCAGCATGCTTTAAAATAATAACTGTAAATAAGTTTAAAAAAAAAATTGTTCTATTTTCTGGTTCATCACTTGGTACAGATAAACAGAATTTTGTTTTAATCATCCTTGTTCAAATCAAAGAACATATTAACAAAATAATAATATGATTAAAAATTGTGATGTAAATCAATAGAAATAAATCACATATACCCTGGCAAAAAGTGATCAGAAATATAAAAAAATCAAAAATATCAAATAACTATATCGTGATTTATTTGGTTTCTTTTTAAATCATTGATTTTTGATTTTTTGTAAATCATGAATTATTAAACGCCGTTCAACAGTCTGTCCAATTTCAAGATAGACAGCGTGTAAAGAAATTCATGTAATAGACGACAATTTACAGGGCCGAGTCTATACGCCACGAGTTACTGCGATTGCAGTAATAAAATCCACTAAATCTTATATGCTTGTGTTACATTTCCTCTATCTTGAAATTGGACAGACAATAGTCAGTAACATAGGACAGTAAAGAAAACAATCAAATTAATTTTGCATTTTCTTAAATTTTGTTGGAGTCTCCAAAGTATTGGAGACTAAAATGTTTCTGACCAGAAGTTTAGAATTGTATCTGTGATGATAATTTTGCAAAATTTCATTATACATAACCAATTTGGATTGTATTCTTACTCAAATTTTTTTTAAATGATAAAAAATGAAATAATTTCGGAAATTTGTGTGAATTTCACCTTCATTTTGTTCTGCAAATGAAGTTTCTAATCTGCGAAGATAATCAGAAGAAGTTAAGGAAAATTTGTATCTGTGATAATAATTTTGTAAAATTACATAATGCATAAATAATTTGGATTGTATTGTTACTTAACTTTTCAAAAAGATAATCAAGACTGAAATAATTTCCAAAATTTGCGCGTATTTCATGTTCTCTTTGTTTTGCAATTAAATTTTCTAAACGTGGCGATATTTTGAAAAACATATTATTGTAAGGTGACCAGACGTCCCGATTTTGGCGGGACAGTCCCGATTTTTAGAAATTTGTCCCGCGTCCCGCGACGTTTCAAAAATGTCCCGACTTTTGAAAGATTGAGTTTCTTTTTCGGGGTGATCTTTTATTCGCTATTTTGAAGTTATCAGCTTATATATTTCACCAATATCTGTATTTGGTAGCAGCGCTGCAACGGCCAAAATAATTAAAAAAAAAATATTTGTAAATATGACATTATATTTCATGTTATTGCAAAAAAATTGTAATATAATATTATACAGGAGGCGGACAAACCCCATGGGGTCGATAGCCCAATAAAGATTGTTTATATATATATTATACAGGGTGTCTGCTAAAAAACGCCGCTAGCGATAACTCCTTTGTTTATGGCCGCTTTCAATAAAACGAAAACAAAACTAAATTGCACCACATGTCTACAAAGGGGCCCTATTTTTTTTTGAAAAATCTAGCAGTCTATCGCTGTAATGAAAGTTTATTTTGCAAAAAAAAAAGAAAATTAGGGCCCCTTCGTAGAACATGTGGAGACATTTAATTTTGTTTTTGTTTTATTGAAATCGGGCAATAAATAGTTAAATAGTTAGGGGGTTATGGAGTTATTGGCCCGCGGCGTTTTTTGGGAGACACCCTGTCTATTTTGCGTTCTTTGTTTTTTAATTTAAAAATCAACCCCCCTCCCCCTCGCGCTGTCCCGCTTTTGGTTCGTTAGGATCTGGTCACCTTATATTATTGCCACTCTGCGGAAATAACCAGAAGTTTAGAAAAAATTGTATCTGTGATAATAATTTTGCAAAATTACATAATGCATAACAAATTTGGATTGTTACTCAAATTTTCAAAAAAATATAAAAACTAAAATAATTTTCAAAACTTGTGTGTATTTCACGTTCATCTTTGTTCTGCAATTAAAGTTTCTAAACGTGGAGATATTTTGAAAAAAATATTATTGCCACTCTGCGGAAATAACCTGAAGTTTAGAAAAAATTGTATATGTGATAATAATTTTACAAAATTACATTATGCATAACCAATTTGGATTGTAGGTATTGTTAATCAAATTTTCAAAAAAATTATAACAAATGAAATAATTTCCAAAATTTGTGTGTATTTCACGTTCATCTTGTACTGCAATTAAAATTTCTAAACGTGGCGATATTTTGAAAAACTAATTGTTGTCACACTGCGGAAATATTTTGTAATTTAGGTATATTAGCGTTATTGATAAAAAATGTAACTGCGGTTTAGCGGTGTTTTGCAAAGGTTTACCAAGGTTGCTAAGATTAAACCACCGTTAAACCACGGCTTATTTTTTTATGAATAACACTAAGGATGGAGTATTTTCCGGTTTTCACATTTTCTCATGAAGTGAACTGTAATACTGCATGGGTTGTATTTTTAATTGGATCCAATTAAAGAAATAAAATGCCTAAGAATAAGATTCTAACAGAAGTTCGTTTAAAACATATATGACATCTAGATCAGTTTTCAGTAAAATATTTTTTTATGAATAACACTGCAGGGATGGAGTATTTTCCGTTTTTCACATTTTCTCATGGAGTGAACAGTAAAACTGCATAGGTTGATTTGTATTTAATTGGTTAATTGGATCAAATTAAAGAAATAAAATACCTAAGAATAAGATTCTAACAGAAGTTCGTTTAAAACATATCACATCTATATCAGTTTTCAGAAAAATATTTTTTTATGAATAACACTGCAGGGATGGAGTATTTTCCGTTTTTCACATTTTCTCATGGAGTGACACTGCATAGGTTGTTTCGTATTTTTAATTGGATCCAATTAAATAAATAAAATACGTTCTACGTACGTAGAAGTTCGTTTAAAACATATATCACAGCTATATCAGTTTTCAGTAAAATATGAGATGGTCGAGTGGGTAAAAAATTTCGAAACTGGTCCAGCTGAGACGTAATGATCCATGAACCAAAGATTTGGCAGTAATTTTACGTAGATATGTCCATATGTGAAATAATTTTCAGTCGTAAATCAGATTTGGATATATACATAAATCTATTCAAGGATTGTATAATAATTTAGTATGGCACCTCACCTATATACGTAAAAACCTTATTGAGTATGTGTAAATGCGTTTACTTTTAATCACAATTCAATGAAGATAGTTCACGGTTATATAACACTTTCAAAAAAATAAATAAATTTGTAACAAAAAAAAAAAGAAAATCAGTAAAAGTTTATACATGTCAGTGTCCATGGCCGGCACGAGAAAAATAAAGAGACTAGAGAGCTGTGACCGAGTGGCGAGGGGCCCAGGCGGTCACTCAAATCGGCCCGTAGTTGCTCAGCGAGGGCCCCGATCCGGGGCCCTGGTGGCTGACGACCACGGGCGCGGCCCCCTCGCCCGCCTGTCATACGTGGCTCAGCGGCGGCTGCTTCAGCACGTGGTGGTGCAGGTGGTGCTGGCTGGCGGAAGCGACGCTGCCGGCGGGCCCCAGCAGGGAGGCGCTGCCCGGCCCCGCCACCAGGTACTGGGGCGGCGTCTTGCCGGGCCTGTTCTTGATGAGGACGGCGCCGGCGCCGGACGGGTCCGGCCTGCCGACGAGCCTCCTCCACAGCCGCCTCCAGGAGTCCAGAGTTTTGCCGGACCAAATCCACACGCCGGAGGTGATCCCCACGGCCAGCGCCATGAAGTACTTGAGCATCAGCACCGAGTACAGGGGTCTGAGGCGCGTCCGGATGTTGGTGATGCCGCCGGTGTGGCAGGGGCACGCGATCGAGGAGAGCCACTCGCTGTGGTAGGCGTTTTCGTAGAGGTGGCAGCCGATGACGATGGTCGCCGGGACTGTGTATAAAACGCTGAATATGCCGATCCTGATCATCAGCTTTTCGAGCTTGTCGGCTTTGGAGCCGGCCCCGGCGCCTCCCTGCTTCTTTATTACGGACCTGATGCGGAAGAGCGACACGAATCCTGCAAACAGGAAGCTGGTGCCTACCAGTAGGTACACGAGCAGTGGGGCTAAGACAAATGTCCGCAGGTTTTCCATGTTCATGTTGCCCACGTAGCATATTCCGGAAACAGGGTCGCCATCCACGGCGCCTGATAGCAGCACCCCAACTGTTTGTACGGTTGGGATCAGCCATGCTGCAAGGTGGAAGTAATGCGAGTAGCTCGCGATTGCCTCGTTGCCCCATTTTAATCCTGCAGCTAGGAACCAGGTGAACGCCAGGACGACCCACCAAATCGAAGAGGCCATTCCGAAGAAGTATACCAGCAGGAAGACGAACGTGCACATGCTGGGAGGCCCTGTGGAGGGGTAGCGTATTATGGAGCCGACGCAGGCGACGGCCTCGTGGCCCACGCCAACGCGCACCAGGTACCCCACGGACACCAGGAAGTAGCAGGCCGAGAGGAACACAATCGGGCGCTCGGGGTACTTGAACCGCTCAGTCTCGATGAGGAACGTGGTGAGGGTCATCAGCGTGGAGGCGGCGCACAGGCCCGACCAGAGCGTTATCCACACGGCGGCGAACTCCTTTTCGTCGGGGTTGAAGAACACCTCCTTGCACGGGTACGCACAGTTTGCGACGTCGCCCACGGCCACGCTTTTGTTGTGCAACGGCGATTCCTTCCCCAGTGGAATTAGCGGCGCCCTGCACTGGCAAGTGCACTCCTTTCCGTGCGGCCTGCTTCTGTCCCCTGGGGGATCCGCGCAGTTTTTTGGATCCTTGCACTTTTTGTCCTTCCGCGGCTTCTGCGTGGGCGCCTTCGGCGGCGGCGGCGGAGGGTTCGCCTCGTGCTTGCTCTGGTCCATGCACAAATCCTCCTGGGAGGCGCCCTGTACGGGGAATTGATCGCACTCCATGCGATCCGGCCATTTGAACCCGTACTGCTGCATAATAGGCTCACAACCCTCGCGGGCTCGCCTGCACAAATCTCTGCACGGCGGCAGCGGCTTCATGTAGTCCTTCAAACATATGGGGACATACATGGAGCACAGGAAGAACTTCAAATCCGGCGAGCACTTGATCTCCACCAGCGGCCAGAACTGGTGCACCTCCAGGCCGGCCTCCTCCTGATTATCGTGGTTCAGCTCGTTCGGCATCCTCGTGTAGTTGTACCCGATGAATTGGCACATGGGGATCGTTATGTCCTCGCACCTTCCCTCCTGGTCGGCCGCCTCCGAGTGCGAGGAGACCACGGAGGAGCTCGCGGCCAACGCGCTGCCGGCGATGCTCGCGATCACGAGCAGCACAACGCCCGCACACCTCATCTTGTCTATATTTACGCGCACCTTAATAGTTTCACGCAGCACGCTGCATCTATTCTTAGTATATTGTTTGTATTGTACTAATCGGTGTTTTAACTCCCGGCGATCACTGTTTACCCAATGACGAACAGCATCTCCGCCGGTTCGGTTCGCCTATCGTGAAGTGACGTCCAGACATGACACGGCACCCTGAAACAAATATACATATCGTTAGTGCAATCAGTATTAGGGCCCATGAGAGCAACAGTTTATGCAATTGAACAAGTCAATCTTCATTACTAAATTATAACACTTCCATACCACAATTTATTATTGGGTGGTCACGAACTGACAGTGCTTTATCACCAAGAAGCACCATTAACCAACCAACACCGCAAAGTTATTAAATAAATATAAAATTATAAATAATTATGTGGTACTAAGGCAAAACCCATTAAGTCAAATAAAATCGATCGTATCGATTGTTCGTATTTTTTGCCGATATATAGACGCCTTAGGGAATATTTCAATGCACAAAACCCTATATAGTTCTCATGCTCCTAGAATACATAGAACCAAAATAAAGTTTCCGATATACAGAGAGCGCATAAAGTATTAAGACCAGGCTTTATTTTTTCCCCTGTACAAATTTTCGAAAAACGCTTCAACATGTAGGAACCTAAGAATCAGTAGAGTTAAATATTCTAATAAAAAAAATATTTTTAATTAATTAATTAAAATTAACGAATTAAGGTTCATACAACATAGAATGAAAATGCAGTTATAATATGTAGAATGGAATATGAAATTAAGTTAAATATTTTAAACGTATTTAAAACGACGAGATCATGCATCGGAGCGATATGGAGGGTTAAAAAAGTCAAGTAAGTTTAGTCTGTAGGGCGCGTGGGAATCTGCTCAAATTCCAGGGAAGAACGAGAAAGCGTTATACTACAAGTAGAGAAAATCAAAAAGTAGGGAGTAGGTAAGGTTATAAAAAGGGTGAATTAAATGTTTATCGGGAGTTACTACCCAAATTTCAATCGAACAACGTCTCTGCAAAATTATTTTGGTATGTACTAAAAATTGTGAGCATTGAATGTTGTTAGTTATATTAAATTGATTTAATAGTAATATTGAATTAATTTGAATTTAATCAAATGAGAGTTTTGGTGTTACTGCGAAATAAATATTGATTTTGTTCGAGATCGGATCTCAACTTGTCAGGTTTATTTTGAGTAAATTAGTTAGGCATTGCCTGGAAATAATATAGGGCGATTCTTAGATTAATCTCGTCGTATCCTGTATTATTTTGGGTTAATAATAATAATAATAGTATTGGTATTACTGCGAAATAAATATTGATTTTGTTCGAGATCGGATCTCACCTTGTCATGTTTTATTTTGAGTAAATTAGTTAGGCATTGCCTGGAAATAATATAGGGAGATTCATAGATTAATCTCGTCGTATCCTGTATTATTTTGGGTTAATGGTAATAATGAAGAAGCATTCGATGAAAACAATAATATTACAAAAATTACACTCAATTTATTTAAATATAAACCCAATGTCTTAAAAAGAAATATATAATTTATTAAATTAAGAAAACATAATTCGTTTATACGTATTTTAAATGAAATGTAAATATTACAAATAAAGAGGGACAGCAAATTATTATTAATTAAATTCATTTTATGTCATTAATTGCAATAAAAAAAAATATATATATATATATACACCTTTGCCAAAACAACTGATCACCGTGCGTAATTTGTAGATTGTAAATTATAAAAGAAAATAGAATAAAATTCAATTAAGAGTAAAAGAAAATAACAATAAAATCAAATGAGGGGCTTATGTCTCATACAGGTCAGACATGCAAGTGTTAGGGTATGAGATTCGCTATAAAGGTCAGATATATGTAGCTTAGTCACTCACAAGGCAAGCGTGCCAAATCTTGACTTTTATTTTCCTCGTAATTATATGCATAAAAAAAATGAAAATAAAAGAAAATTATAATGCAAGAAAAATATAATAAAAATTGAAAAAATATTAATATTAATATATATATAATAAAAGAAAATAAATTGCTTCTTAATTGAATAAATCAAAACATGTAAATAAAAGGTAAAAGTTGTATAAACGAACGATGGTTGGAAATGTTGGTTTAAGGTATTTCAATTATTTCTAATATTAATTGATTGCTACGAAATAATTAGAATTTTTATTAATGAAAAATCTAAACAAGTCAATAAAGAATAATTAATGAATTTTAGTCACAAATGAGTATTTTATTTACCTCTTGTCTGCACAACTTTTTAAAATATTAATAAAGAATAATTAATGAATTTTAGTCACAAATTAGTATTTTATTTGCCAATTGTTTTCACAACCTTTTAAAATGAATAAATCATATTGAATCAAAATATATGTATATTTGTGTTATATTTACTAACAACAATTACTAACAGACACATTACCCATAAAACGACCCAAATTCAGTTGTCACGATAAAGATTTCAATAAATTAAACATAACGTAAATTACTATCACTAAATCAGGAACAAAAACTTAAATATTACTTGAATTATAAGAATTGATGTAATATGCAGTTAAACAAATTAAATGTATCCAATTGCATTTAAGGATGAATTGCAGTTATATAAATGCAATGAAGAATAAATAATACAAATTATGTTAATTTGTATAACACCTGGGCGCGAACCGTTACAAACAGGTCAACATTTTTTTTTTTTCAAACAAATATTTTCAGACCATTTTCAATTTTCCATCTATCTCCGTTCTGAAGTTATGATGTCCGAGCCATTATTTTTAAATGACAACCTTTATTTTTTATTATTGATTTTGATAGTACTTTCTATTATGTTTTGTATAAATAAATGGATAATGTATAAATGTATTTGACATTTTTAATATGTAACACTTGAAAAAAAAATTGAGAAAAAGTGCGTTAAAGTAAAACTATTAAATTATTATTTCAATGTGTAGAATACATCTAGTAACCATTCAAAACAACGTCAGTTAACACAAAATTAGGAAAACAGGCCTGGATTTTAAATATTGGAACAAAACAGCCATTTGAAAATAGCAAAATTGTATCGTTGTTTCAGAACACCCTGGGTATTCTACGTGACTCAATATATTGTGTATGTTTTGGCATATTGCTTGGGTACTTGCATACGTAGATTTTTTCATTGATCTCTTATAATAGGTTTTTAGGTAATTTTTTCCACGTCCATGATTTTTCGTTAAATTTGATTAAAATGTGAATAACTTGGCAACGTTGGATCTCATCCCAAAAAAATTAAAATGATTTGTGAAGCCCACATAAAGCAGATTCTAACATTGAAAGAATATATAGATTAATCCATTTAAAAAATGGATCAAATCTTGTGTCCCGGATGTATGGTACACTCTGTGCACTCGAAATTAATTTTAAAAAGTAGCACATCAAGTGCCCAATAACTTCCAATCAGATGTTTTCCTCAATTTTTATTAGTCTAGCAAGCAATGGTCCGGGCGAGGATAGGTTGGCCACCCTGTATGTTGTTATTGTATTTAATTAACATGATGATGTTATTTTTAATAACGATGTAATACTCTGTAAAGAGTACTACTAATAAACCGAATACTTAAATACTGAATACTGAAAACGAAAATAACATAGTATCCAAAAAAAAATTCAAAAAAATCCAAAATATAAATTCCAAAGGATTCACTCTGGAATTCCTTACTTTCAACTTTAAGAAATCAATAATACAATTTTTATAGACAACGATTTTTTTCTGTTAAGGTTACTAAAAATTCAATGATTTTATTAATGGTAGTATCACTTTAAACTAAAATATATGATAAGCACCAAGAATTTGTTTTTAAGAGATTTTAGATTTGCAACATAGTCTCTTCTGGTTGCCTGAATTAACAAGATTGTTACAAGTAAAATATTCAAATAGTTCTAATAACATAATTTTATATAATAATTTCTATAACAAATTTTAAAAAGTAGGTAAAAAAATTAAGTAACTTTGCAAAGTATTGTGTCATATGCACTAAGACTTTATTCTTTATTGTCGTGAGTCTTAAATTTGGGAAACAATCCGTTTTATTGGTAAACCGGTAGAAAAAATAACACTATTTTATCTAAGAACATTTTTTTTCTGAGAGTCTTAGAATTGGAACAAAAGTTTTTCTTTTATTATTAGATCGTACAAACCTAGCAATTCTACAAAGCATTAACGACGACTACCAATTTTTTGTCCTATTTTGTTCTAATATTACCACGACATCCATAGGATAAAAAAGAGAGATGGACCATGACCAATATTTTGTATCGAGAATGTCAGATTTACAACATTATTTAGATATGGAACTAAATTTTGGGTTTTATTATTAAATCTGTAGGATACAATCTGTTATCCTGCCAAATCCCATTACAATTAAATCTGTAAACAAACATTTCATTTTGAAGAAGAAAAAACAGCACTAACAATCTTAATACATATAAGGATTATCACACAAAATGAACTTTTTTAGGATTATGATATTAAATTTTGATTAATTTAACAATTGTCTATTTCTAATGCTATGGCTAATTGCAGTTAGCACTTTGTATGTATATCTGATTTCTACCAGTTGTAATAAACCAATATTGATTTTGTCGGAAATTTGATGATTCCGATTTAAGATTGATTTATAACAATTGTAAATCAGTTCTGATAAAACCAGTTCTGATGTCTTCGGATTTTTTGTTGAGATTTATATTTTAATTCTATTTATTCCAAGGTTGCAATAAATAATGATTTTCTTTAAAAAAAATGTTTTTTTTTTAAATTTCTGACCAGTATTTGCCAGTTTAGATATGATTTAAATAATTTGTATTATACATCACGCTTCAAATCATGATTTTTTTAAAAATACTTCTTTTGAACTTGAACAAGATGACGACTAAATAAAAAAAAAACGGTGTATCTGTAGGTACTTGTGATGGGCAAAAAATGGAAGAAAATAAAATAATTTTACTTACTTCCAATTATCTATTTTAAAGCATGCTAACTGTATAGTATATTGTACGTACACCTATTGGAATGCACAGCACAAATGGTGCTATTATACACCTATTGAAATGCACAAATAGTGCAAATACAATGATTATTTGAAAACAAATATTAATTTTGATTTAAATTTAAAAAAAACATTTGATTTAAATAAATTGATTTAAATCACACCAAGCTTGATTATTCTAATAAACCAGTACTACTTTGTAAACAAAATACGTCATTTTGAAGAAGAAAAATCAGCTCTAAAAATTTTAATACGTATAAAGATTATCACACAAAATGAACTTTGTTAGGATTATATTGAATTTTAATTAATTTAACAATTGTCTATATCTAATGCTATGGCTAATTGCAGTTAGCACTTTGTATGTATATCTGATTTCTACCAGTTGTAATAAACCAATATTGATTTTCTCGGAAATTTTCCGATGTGATGAGTACAAGATTGATTTCTAACAATTGTAAATCAGTTCTGATAAAACCAGTTCTGATGTCTTCGGATTTTTTGTTAAGATTTATTTTTAATTCTATTTATTCCACGGTTGGAATAAATAATGATTTTCTTAAAACAAAATAAAAACAATGTGATTTAAATAATTTGTATTATACATCACACGCTTCAAATCATGATTTTTTTAAAATAAACTCTTGAATTTGGACAAGATGCCGACTAAATAAAAAAAATCGGTGTATCTGTCTGTAGATACTTGTGATGGGCCAAAAATGGAAGAAAATAAAATAATTTTATTTACTTCCAATTATCTATTTTAAAGCATGCTAACTGTACATATAGTATATTGTACACCTGTTGGAATGAACAAATGGTGCTATTGTACACTATTGAAATGCGCAAATAATGCAAATACAATGATTATTTGAAAACAAAAATGAATTTTGATTTAAATAAATTGATTTAAATCACACCAAGCCTGATTTATTCTAATAAACCAGTACTACTTGTCGGAAAATATCCAATTTAGCGATTTAATTAAATTCTACTGATTTTGTCAAAATACTTTTAAAAAAAATACTCGAAAAATGCTGGTTTTGTGAGGTATTAATGTCTTTAAATCAAAAAAAGTGTTGTTTGTTTTTTCAAACAAGCATTGAATTATATTAAATATTAGATAAAAAAAATGATTTACGTTTTATTTTGTTAGTCAACACTAATTTTCGGGGCAAATTAAAGTATTTTTTATCATATTACTATAATACATTATTGAAATTTTAGTAAGAATAATTGAAATGCCGATAACAACTAATGAAGTTTTAACATGCATTGAGAATTAATACCTAATAAATTAAAGATCAATTTTTGATATTTGTGAACTCAATTATTATCATTGAAATATTGATATAATCAAAGATGAAAATTTTGCCACATTTATATTGTATATTGAAATTTTTACAAAGTAATTGAAGTTTTCGTATGTGCAGACCAGTACCTTTGAAATTTTGACATCATACTCAATATAATTGAAATATGAATCAAAATTATTTTAATTTTGACATTGACATATTTGATTTTAATTTCACAAAATTTTAGTTTTTTCCTATATTTTATCCACCTTTGATGAATTTCAAGGAGGAGGATTTCAAGGAGAGGTGAAATATATCGAAGCGGGTCATGGTTAAAAGACTAGAGTTTCTGAAATGTAAGTATGACATTTTTAAGAATTTTCAATTTCAGCAATGTTCATCAATTTTTTTGCAAATTTCTATTTCGTTTTATAATACCTACATACTGCACCACTTTTTTTTGTCACCTGCATGGTGCCATCTAGATGTCACCTGCATGGTGCCATCTAGATGTCACCTGCATGGTGCCATCTAGTTTTCGAGATTATTATCTTTTAGTGGAACATGCCCACACAATAGTAGGGGCAATGGAAGTTGCGTGAAAACAAAAAGTTTTTCTCCAAATAAATCATGTAGATCACCAACTTTCATATTGAATTTGTCAGCGTTTTTCAGTGTATGAAATATTCATGTTCTCGGATTTTTCCTAGAGTTAATCTAAACAATCTAAAAATAATATGCACCATTCGAGATTCTAATTCTGATTTTTATCAATCAGAACTTTTAATGAATTTTATCAATTTCCTAGGAAACTGTGTTCTAGATATAAGATATAGATAGATAGATAGATAGATAGATAGATAGATAGATAGATAGATAGATAGATAGATAGATAGATAGATAGATAGATAGATAGATAGATAGATAGATAGATAGATAGATAGATAGATAGATAGATAGATATACAGAAGGGGATTTGTTTTCAGATATAGTTTTCGGTGATCACTTTTTTTGTGACTAAATTTCCAGTAATTTTTTCAGTGAATCAATGTTTTATGATTGATTGTCCAGTCATTGATGTTTTACAATTCACATTACATACCAGTAATTATTCTATCAATGGTCAATGTTAAAATTTTAACATTCTAGTAATAAATTTTATTTAAAATCAATGTGGTAATGATTAAAAATTGTTTATTACAATTAAATCATGTTATTTAGGAAAAGGTGAATGAAGATTAAATTATAAATTAAACATACTATTTTTTTTATATGAAATAACTTTGTTTTGGTCCCTTGTGTTTTGATATATCATTGCTGGAAGTTTTCTGTAATTAACAGTTATCATAGAATTTTGAGATTATTATATTTTAGTGGATTATGCCCACACAATAGTAGACAATGGAAGTTGCGTGAAAGCAAAAATAACATCCAATTGTATGATTTTTACATAGACAATGTAAGGCAAACGCCATCGATGTTTTATTTCAAATTTCATCGAGTATCAGCCTTGTCCATCATATAGTTGATAGCATAAGATGTGTGAAATGAATATTTAAAAAAGTTCTTATTAATAAATACACCAATAATTAAGAACAAATTTCCAAACTGTCAAAGACATCTTTTGTTTTTAAACAACTTAATGGCCCACTAATAAATATGTGGATTTTTTTTATACATTTCTGAGAATATCGTTCCAAGACTGCAGCTGGGCCTAAAATTGCTTTTCACGGTTGTCAGATTACACACTTAATTCAGAATTGGTACACCCACAAGCACGTTTAGGTTTTAAAGCGACTTTCATCACTTTGCCAATTCACAGCCACAGAAAACATGTTATGCAATTTACACAATTGAAAATTCAAAACCACATTATCACACTATTCTGTGGACATAATTTATGTTATGGCGATGTTAGCTAACAGCGATGTTAAAATCAATGATTAGCCAATCATGCATCGAGTTTGCAAATGTCTCGGTCTAATATATCGTTTTTTTTTTCATTTTAAGCATTGGGTTCTCGGAAACTATAAGACATAGAAAATAACATAGCAATATAAATATCCATATCAACATGATTTAAAGGCAATGTACTTTATAACCAGTAAAACTTTTGAGCACTTTTAGAAATCTGAACATACAAATATTGCTTGCAGTAATTAGGCACGCTTATAAATACAAATTAATTGAAATAATTATTAATTAAATCTGTTATTGTATAATTGTTGATATAGATACGTTGTGTTGTAACATGTTTGAGTCTGTTACTGAAAAGTAACAGCAATTAATGAAATGTGCAGCGTATTATTCCTGTAACTAGATTTTTATCTCGACCAGGGTGGCACAGGAATAAAAAGAAGGCCGCTGGTGGGATACAGTTGGTCGCATTTAAATTACTATAACGACTTGAGTGCATGAAAATATAAATGATAGATTGCAAAATAACGAGGCGTTGCAAATGCGCTTGACGCGTCAAAGCCGCATGTTGTTCTGCAAAGCGAACAAAAAGCACGCATGTAATTTAAGCAGATGGAATCGCCAGCGAGCTTTTATTCCGGTAAATATTTCATGCCCACTAAAAAGGATACTAATGAGCGCTTCTTTACGGCCTTAAATAATCCGTTTAATTTTTATTGATGCTCCACGGGCGTTTGCAAACGACGGAATCCATCACCAGGGCAAATAAATAAGTAAATACAAGCCGATATATCGGATTGTTTGGGTTTTAATTAACGGGAGCGTCGTGCAGGAGCGGTGGATAAAAATCAATTGAAACCGTAGGAGCGACCGCAAAAAAGCGATTCTTTTCGCATTTCATTAGCGTGGTTATCGCAGGACCAAAAAGGAGCGAGGTACACGTCCAACGAAGTAGTTTAATGAACACACTGAATCTGATTATTTTAATTGACCGCGTCCTTAGGACGTATTTAAATCGACCTCATTAGGGGAAAGTATTGCATAAATCGCGCGTTTAATTGTGATAATTTTATTGTAAGTTATTGTTAACCCACTGATTTAGTGACCTACTTGCGGGCCTCGCATGCCCTTTTGCAATACCTCAAACACGCCAGGCGTTAGCCTCGATGGCCAGAGGCGATTGTCATTCCGCCTCTTGATTATAGGCTGCAAGATACGCCGTCCTGTCACTTCTACTCGCGCTATGTAAATCATAGCGAAGGATGTACCTTTTTTTGGTTCAACAACCTAAGGCTGATAATTATCACAAATTATCACATGCAGATTGAAAAATTGGTTTTTCCGAGATACATCGAGAGGATGTTCTGCGGGAGAGGTACTGGTTTGCCTCCTGAGCTGAACGTTCTTTGCGCGAGTAGCCCTGGAAACTGGTTTGCGCGCTGATTTAGTTCAGCAAAACGCATTTCCACCGCAGTATTTTTCAATAACGACTCCTTTGCGTACATAACAATTCAGCTATCTTGGTGTGCAATAAAAACGAAACCGCGCCAAGTTATTCAGCGCTCCGGGATTTTATTTCTTTGGCAACAATACGCAAGGACGCTAACGTATACTACGTTATGAATATTATTGCACATTTTACCAATAACACCAGCGCAGGATTATGCGAGCTTTAATCAGCCAGTAAATATACACCGTAAAGCTCACGTAAGCCCAATCCCCGTTTATATTAATTAAAGGACTTGCGGAGGTTACGCCCATTGATTTACTATATCCAAGTTAACCTTAGAGCAGAGCAAATTACACCCCCACATAAGCAACAAACTTGTAAGTTACAATTCTACAAATTATTGTATCTACTGTAGTGGCGGATTTATACTACATACAAACATACGTACGTACGTATGTATGTATGTATGTATGTATGTATGTATGTATGTATGTATGTATGTATGTATGTACGTATGTATGTATGTATGTATGTATGCATCCATGCATGTATGTATGCATCCATGCATGTATGTATGAATGTATGTATGTAGAGAACTTTTTTTTTGCGAAGTGTTGAGGATTTGACAAGAATCCCTGAGATACAAAAACTACCTCGTGATGAACAAGAAAAATAAATTTGTATGACAAAACTAGACATTATCCATGGAAATCTTCTGATTTTAGAAACAAATGTCAAATGTCGAGATCCACCAAAGATATATTCTTTAGAAAGCTTAGTGTTTCTACAGAATTCTCTTAATTCTCAAGATTTTTGCATGCTCTGGTATATCTCTAAGGAATCTCCATCTCAATATATCTCTTAAAAATCTTGAGATTTAATAGAAATCTTCAGAATCCCAACTTTTCTAAATATCATGAAATTCAAATGAAATCTCGAGATGAGGAAGTTTTACCACAAATCTCGCGATTATGGAAGAAATATGAAATTTTTAAGTTCAAATTTAGTAATATTATTATTTATTGGTAGAATAACAATACTTATAGCAGGTGTATGCAATGACAATAACAAGTTTGAAGAAAAAAATGTATTGTGATGTTATATGTGATTTTTGGACAGAAAAAAACAGCAGTCGAAAGGGGGAAGCGTAAAATGAGAATTTTCACGAGGAGTTTTCATAGATATTGTGATGTTATTCAATAGATTTAATTTGTTATTTTATAGTATACGTTAGATAGGATTTTGTTTATACAAAATTATACTGAATATATTAGATTTAGGGTATTTAGATATTAATGGGATTACTTAGGTAGTCAAATAGGGTTTGTATAGCTAGAATTATAATTAATTCAGGGCACAATCAACATAAAATAATTGTAACGAGTCAGTAATATGTATAAAATTCAATGGAAAATTCAAACTCATCGTACAAAGACGTTCGACATTCATATAGAAGTAGAAAACTAGAAGGATCTGGAATATCAGATTCAAATTACAATTGGAATTATGGTTTCACAGGTATATAAATAATTATAATTATAATTTGTTGATTCGTTGCCATGGTTACAAACTGGATTCGGGTAGCAACCCGACAATTTACACGCTTATTTGGATCAACGTAGGCGGATTTTAAAAAGCGAAAATCGCTTGTTTAACCGAGGTTTTAAAAAGGCTGAACACCGATAAACAATCAGATTCGCTTTAGATCCCGGAGCATCCACGTCGGTCAGCAGAGAAAAAGAAAACAGTTGTACAGAAACAAATATCGTCGAACAATAGTTATTTACATTCACGCGTTATTCAAAAACAGTTTGATTTACGCTTTGTTTACGCGGATATTATCAATTTCGGGACAGTAATTATTTGCGTTCGGGCATCTGTAAACACTCGACGTGAACTAGGGAATCATTATCACCACGGAACAGCTGAAAGGAGTCCAAGAGGATTCAACGAGAACTTCAAACCCAAAGACGATTCAGCAAGAACGTCAATTATAGAAGAGGATCAACAGAGGACAGCAGAACTTTGAATCGAGGGAATTGGTGCCGACTTTATCGAATTTACTGATTCGACATCTGCAACCAGGATTGCCAATCACCACTGCGAGTTGCCGCTATTCAACAGGAATATGAATATGAATGCCAGGTAGAATTTATTAAAATTACTACTAAATTAGAGAGTTAAGTGTGCGAATTAGGAATTTAGGGAATTATTGTTATTAAATATTGTATGTTAGTTTGTTAATTAGTGATAGGACTAGCTTTCTATTGTCAAGCGTTCATTTTGTTTCATATTGAATTAGTGTAGTGTTTGTTTTGTTATCAATTATCTAAATATTTAATATTATATTAAATATTAATTAAAATTAATATTCTTTGCCTGCCATCTAATTTATTTTGAGCCCACTTTTTGACCCTGAGAAAAGAAAAAAAAGAAAATAATAAAATTAATAAGCTACAAACAAAGAAGGGAGGTTATACAACATTAAAGTCGTAGTATTTCATTTATAATTGTAAATTATACTTTGGCGCCCAACAACACAAAAGTAAGTAACAATTTTATAATTATCAACCCAATAATAAATCTACGCAGTTAATAGAGTTAGTATTACAACACATTTCAAACACCCGAACGTGGGGCATTGTCTATAACATAGCATTTTGGCTCCCGAACGTGGGACAAATATAAAAGTTCAATCATAACATAGCAATATAAACTTTAAATTTAAAATGCAAAAAGTCAAAAAGGTTGTAATTATAATAGAGAATATTAATCTTAGTTTCAATATAAAAAAAAATATCCTCCGTAGATGGCATAACCCGCCGAAACTATTCAGGAATAAACAAAATATAGTAAGATACATTTTTTTTATTGAAATATTACCAGTACATAAAATAACGAAGAAATATCAATATAATAAATAAAACTAGTAAAAAAATGGATGAAATACTACTAAACATTTTTCATTACCAAAACAACATAACTTTAGCTTTAAATTTTATTTAATAAATAAATTTTAAAGTTACTTTATATCGAAGGTAGATAAATTTCGTGTTTCATAAAAAAAACGTGAGAAAACTAAAGATTCCTCACAGCTGTCTCCAGATTTTGGAGACAATGTCGAAAGAATTATTGGCCGCAAATACATCTAAATATCATGATGAAATTTGCGGACCTCTAGAATTTTAACACGTCTACTAGAAATTGTTCTAATTTTTCTAGAGGTAGTGAAAAATTATCTGAAATATAGGGATCTGAATAAACTAATAATGAATGCAGAATATTATCGTTTGCTTCAAAACGAAATGTTTTCCTTGAAACATTTTAGATGTACATTTTGAAATCAGTATTTCTAGTTTCTTGGCCTTCTTTGCTCAGGTAGACCCCAATAGACTGAGCTATGATGCTCAGTTAGAGCATCATAGCATCATGAGCTATGATTTTAAGGCCACGATTCAAAATTTTGTGGACTGTAGGAGACATTGAGTACCACGAAAAACGAAAGGTACTGCTGCTACAATAATGACTAAAATAGTTTATTTGTATCTTATAACTGCTTGAAATTGTTGTCATAATAATCCTAATCTTTCGATGATTTCTGAGTTAAGGTTGGTTATTTCTGCAGAAACTTCATAGTCGAAAAAACGTCGAGCAGTGTTGCCACCATGTGTGCCCCCAAATCCGGATTTATACACTAGCAATCCCATTTCAGTTTGAAATTTTCTTTGAATTTTTGCCACAATGACTTTACTTTCTTCTCCACGAGTTGGCCATTTTTTCAGACATAATTTATAAGTAATTAGCCCACACCGAAAGGTAAAGGGCCTATTGATAATAATAATAATAATTTATAAGCAAGATGGAGAAGATATTAAAAAATCGTATCCACCCATGCAATATAGAATGATCAAATTCAAGTCTTGAGGAATATGAATCCTCTTAGAGGAAAGCGAATTCACTGTAGTTTTTACAAAATTTCAAAATTATTCAAAAAAACGTAAGCCCGCATAAATAGCATTTGTGAGTCGATGTGGGCAGTCTATTGCATTTTTTTCCATCTACCATTGTCAGCAGAAACCTATGTTTTACTTGTATAGCATCTTCGTTTAATGTGTAAATTGAGCGTTGCAATTTTTGAATTTGTTGCTCCATATTACATTGCTGGGCTTCCACAACAGCGTTTGATTCAGATAAAAAATCGTATCCACCCATTCAATATTGAATGACCAAATTAAAATCTTGACTAATAGACTGCAGTATATTTTAGAAAATTTTGAGAATATTAAAAAAAAAATTATAGATTTTATATTCTTTCGAGAATCCTGTAGAACTACGTAGGTTTCTCTCTCATCGCCAGATTTGTATAGAGTCTCGAGATAGATCTCCACAATCTCGACATTTCAATTAAAAGTTTGAGGTTTAATGTCGAGAGATATATACTGGACAGACCTCTATTTTTCTACAAAATGTCTACCGCATTTTAACAAAATCTCGCAGCTCTGGATAATGTCTAATTTCTAGACAAATCAGGAGTTTTATGAAAAAATCATGAAAGAAAATTGGAGATTCTTCACAGAAATCTCGGATTTTAGAGACATTGTTAAGATTTTTAAGAGGCATGGCGAAATATATATTCTGGAGATTCCTTCAGAACTACATAGATTTTCCCCCTTCTTAAGATTTTTACGGAATCTTGAAAAGTTGTGAAGTTAAATACAGGGTGTCTCTAAATTTTGTGGACATGGCTTAACCACAGATAACTGGGATCAAAAGAAGACGATTTAACAAAACTTATCTATATACAAATGCGTTTGGTTAAGCCAGTATTCAGCTTCAAAGTTAATTTGAAAAAAAATCTTTTGCTTATAAAAAGAGAACGTTTACATTGATTTGGATGTTGTTTGGTATGACACTTTATACGGGTATAACTCATATTTTCACATAATATTGTTATTGCTTATTGAATATGTTTGTAAAATAAACTACTGATGCATATTATGTTGCTGTTATGGCCGATGATAATATAACAGAAGATAAATTAAGAATGATGGTAAATCATACATATGCCATTAAGGCAGTTTAATTAACACATCCGACAATTTTAGAATATTTTAAAGAATATCTGATGCAACAGCAAAATGGCTAGACGCGTTGCTCATTGAAAAATGTACCATTTTGTGTTTGTTCTTATATTTGAACAAATTCTTGGAGTCGCTTCAGAAGTTCATCAGTTGCTTCAGAGTGAACAGTTTGATTCATCTCAAGCTTCTCTTACTATTAAAACTTTAATTGTAACCTTTGTAACTCTGGGGGGGAATGGACAATACTTTAATAAATTATATTAAAATAAATAAATTTTATAGTTTACGTAATAATTGTACGTCCTTAATCTTATTACTTAAATTAAAGAAATAATGTACCTTAATATGAGAAATATCACAGAAATACATTTTAGTTCGCAGTGCAGTTAAATTAAAGAGATAAAACAGCGTCAAGAAAGCGAAAACTTCCAAAAACATTACAACCATTCTTGTAGTATGAAGATACTTGTTCAATTGACAAAGCTAATTTCGAAGTAATATATACGACTAAAACAGATAAAATGATCATAGAATTTAAAGAGATTTATAAGAAATTTTCCGAAAAAGTAAAATATTCTTAAAAAAGCTTAAAATAAGCTTTGGACTCAATGCCAAAGTGCTTCTTGGACGTTACTTTTAAAGAATTTTAGTATTCTTGATTGATTCTGAAATTTTCTCTACCAATCAATTCTACATCTCCTGCTCTTGTTTTATCAGATTGGATTTTTTTTTCTGTTCGTTTCATCTTCATACTAAGTTACTTTCGCTTTCATTAGTGCTTAATTTTCATAAATGTTAAATATTGTTCTCATACATTGTATACTGATACGGTTGATAGATCGATCTCAGACTATTGTAGCTTATTACTTCATACGTTAAATCGAGATAACATATCTCAGCATAAAATTGACAAAAAAGTCGGTTCATCTTTTAAGTTGAGGGAGGTAGTTAGATGCTTCACTTCTTGTATTTGCCCTTTTTCGTTCGTCATTTATTTATTTATTTGTATATTTATTATTTATTGTGATTTGTGCCTTGATATTTTCCCAAAAATTTACCGCCCCTGGATTTTGCCGCCCTTGGGCTATAGCCCTCACCCCACCCCCCTCCAACACCAAATACGCCAACGATCTACTGGTAATGAAACAGTACTTTATCGACACGATTATAACACTTGCGTGATGCAAATGAATTATAAAATTCACTTTGAAGCGAAAAAGGGGGAGAGTCTCCGCCTTGTACTTGAACATATGCCTCTCTTCCTGGATGCCCTTCCGCGCGCGAATTAGGGATTAAATAGGCGAGAAAACCATGTGCTAATTGCAATAAGGGATTGTCACGTCGCACTTTGATCTGCATCGGGAGCCTCCCCGAGGGCAGTCCGTCAATTAGGGTGGACTTATTCGGGGGTACTTCCGTGGGGCATTACTCACCGATGTCACTTGGTAGTGCATGGAAATGCAGTTATACGATGTCGACGTGTGTTTGACTTGAGGGTGCGTTCCTCAATGCGGGGTTGGGATGGGGGCAGTGGCGTACGATGTGATTGAATCGCAGCAGACTATAAATCTACACAATTATTACACAGCGTATAGTAGATGGGGGTCTCCCAATAGGAACGATGTTTTTAAAACATCATAGCCATATCTAAAATTGTATAAATCTCACTAGCTGTCATTTGTTTTTAGTATAGTTTGACAATTCATCATGGCAGAATACACGCTTAAACAACGTTTGGTTATTATCCAAAAAAATTATAAAAATAATCGTTCTTTTATTAAAACTCAATGTGATCTTCGTGAAGATTTTGGTCCACATAATCGCCCTTCTGTGCTTGCTATTCGCCAAATCGTTGAAAGATTCTAAACCAATTTCACTTTACACGATACCAGAACACCAATAAGACAACGAAACGCAAGAAACAAAGAGAATATTGACGCTGTAAGTGCCAGTGTTCCAGCAGATGCAAATCAGTCGATTAATCGACGTTCTCAGGAACTTGGCCTTTCAAGAATGACAACTTGTCGAATTTTGAAAAAGTTTTGGGTTTACATTCGTTTAAGATTGTGTTGACTCAAGAACTGAAACCACTTGGCCATCATAAGCGTCGTGTGTTTGCTGAATGGGCTCTAGAGCAAATTGAATTTGATCCTGATCTTTAAAAAAAAACATATTTTCCGATGAAGCCCATTTTTATTTAAACGTCTTCGTTAACAAACACAATTGTCGTTTTTGGTGTGAAAATAATCCACAACAGATTCATGATAAGTCTTTGCATCCAGCAAAAGTTAGTGTGTGTTACGGATTTTTTGTCCCCAAAGTTGGATGATATTAATTTACAAGACATGTTTTTCCAACAAGATGGTGCAACACCACATATTACCAAGGGCACTATGGAGTTACCGAGAGAAAAGTTTGGTGAGTGTAATCTCCAGAAATGGAACTGTTGGGCTAACGACCCTCACGTGTTTCTGCCCGAGATTTTATGTCTGTCTGAATTTATTTTAAATTACGTCTTGTACTGTCCATGATTTCAAAATATTTCTGTCACAATGCCAATAACCATCAAATGTGAAAAAAATATTTTAGGTCAAATCTTCAATTAATAATTAAGTTTACAAATATAAAAACATTAATTTTATAACTAATACTTAATGCATGTCATGTCAAAACTTCTTATACATAATTTCAGAAAAAAATACAGACAATGTAAATGTAACAATGAAAATTTAAAAATTCGTTAAAAATTCTTTAATTTATAAAATTTATTTCACTAGAATTTCTCGTTAGTAAGTTTCTGTAAAAATTTCAACGGTTTTAATCAATAAATATTCATCATTCAATAATCATTAAATTGTTTGTTTTTAATATTATTTAAGTAAAAAAAAAAAATATTTTCAGTCATTATTTGACGGATTAAGTTTACAAATGTCAAAGTTAAACTATATTTTGTTACTAATTAAATGCATGCCTAAACTTCGATAAGTAAATTTGAATGATTTTTATTAATATTTCAACGATGTTTCAGTTATTTCGGTCAGTGTTTAAAGTATGATGTCAAAATTTCAATAAGTCTGTATATACCAAAATTCAAATATTTCTGTAAAAATTCCAATAACTGTGAAATGTGCAAAAAAATTTAATGTTTTTATATCTTCAATAATATAATAATAAGTCTACAAATATAAAAACTCTAATTATGTTAGATACTAATACTCAATGCATGTTATTACTTCCAATTTTTTGTCAAAGTTACAATGGTTTTTATCAATATTTAAATTATTTTTACCAAAACTACAATTATTGCCGAAAATTTGAATTAAAGAGTAAATTTTTTAATGATTAATTCTGCCTATACTAAAAATGCAATAAATTCTGTAAAATTTCAATATAAATCATGATAGTTTCATTAATTTTGTTAAAATTTTCATTTTTCAGTCAATATTTTAATAATAAATGGTTTAGTGTTGACTGCCTATTGTTAATATTATGATTGTTAATTTGCTGTCTATATTCAAAACATTGCAAAACATCAATGTTACCGTTAAAATTTTAATTGTTAATACCAATATTTTCCAAGTTTCGTAAAATTTCCTTCAAAAGTAAAACAGTTATAAAAGGAAAAAGGAAGTGTACTTTTTCAGTTTTTCAACGATATTTCAGGAACTGTGCAAGATATCCCGGATTTCGTTTAAGTATACTGAAAGGCACAAAAATGAGAAACTTTTATCCTATTTGACCAACTCTGTATATATTTCCGTTTAATAGATCCTAATGGTGGGCGTCGTAAAAGTGACCACCCTGTATACTAAAATTCAAAATTTGAAAATCAATAATTAAGTTTATAAGTTTAAAAACTTTAATTTTACTACTAATACTCACGTTCAATGTGCACGTTAAAACTTTGTGTCAAAATTTCAACGGTTTGTATCAATATTTAAATTATTTTTACCAAAACTTCAATTATTGCAGCAAAATTTTAAGTATGGTATAACATTTTTAATGATTAATTATGCTGCCTACACCAAAACTTGGACGAATACTGTAAAATTTAAATACTAATCATGATAGCTTCTTGACTACCCAAAATTTCAACGAATTTTGTCGAAATTTTCATTTTTCTGTCAATATCTTAATGATAAATGGTTCCGTTTGCAAATATCAAACATAAAACAATAATTTGATTGCCGATATTGAAAACATATCAAAACTTCAATGATGTCA
Organism: Othius punctulatus; assembly: GCA_951805005.1. Classification (NCBI taxonomy): domain Eukaryota; kingdom Metazoa; phylum Arthropoda; class Insecta; order Coleoptera; family Staphylinidae; genus Othius; species Othius punctulatus. The sequence goes on along the minus strand of OX638138.1, from coordinate 30,425,784 downwards.
AAATTTTAATGTTTAATAGGTAAATATTACAATTATTTTTACCAATAGTTGTGATTGTTTTCAGTCAATTTTTCAATGATCAATGAATAAGTGTACAAATATCTGAAACTAAACTAATTTTGGTACCGACACTTAACGCATATCAAAATTTGGTTCTGTTACAATTTCGATTATATCTACCATAATTTAAAATATTACAGTATTCATTTTTCAGAATGGATAGAATTCGATAAAAATTAACACTATAGGTATATTCACAAAACCAGCAAATTTCCCAAAAGATTATTTTATTATAATTATCACAATATAATTGATTAATAAGAAGTATTTCATCAAAATCAGTGGAATTTAACGAAATTATCGTGCATGTATAAAACGATTACTTTTAGTTATGAATATCTTCGGTTATGTACGCAGTATGGATTTTTCAGAATAGATAGAATTCAATAAAAATCAATACTAGAGGTATACTCACAATACCAGCAATTTTTCCAGAAGATAATTATTTAATTAATCAGTAAGTATTTCTTAAAAATCGGTGGAATTTAAGGAAATTATCGTGCATGTATAACGATTACTTTTAGTTATAAATATCTTCGGTTTTGTATTAAAAAAAAATCGTAAGGAATTTACTGAAATGTAATAGGTATAATTTTTTATGTCGATCAAATAAGCTACCGAAAAGTAAAAACGAATGACTAACCAATAAATCATCTTATTTTATGATATATCATAAAATTGGTAAAAGTATAGCAGTTATGTTCGACTCTTTAGGGGTGAATTTCGTTATTATTTCAAGCAGTAAGTATCAACAATATTTTAACAAATATCGGCCAGGCCACAGTGGTCCAGATACCAGAATACCTTATCATATGTCGTGAATGAATTGCAATTGCGATTTTGGGGCGTTAGAAGAAAAATACAGACCAGTGATGATTACAATAATAATAACAACAACAATAAAAATAATAAAATCTTGATTTTGTAACAAATATTATATTAAGTTGTTACGTAATAATATGTAGAAATAACAAAAATCACACGAATACATTGATAATAACTACATTTAAATTTTTTGCGATTTTGCTATTTATGCAGTTATTTCAAGGTGTTTAAATGTTTTAATATTATGTACATATTGTATTTATATCAATGAATTTCTGTTTATGTTTGGCCTATACAAAAGAAGTTTATTATGGATCTGAACTCAAAAAAATTATCGGTGGAAAAATCTGCATTTATCTTCAGGGCACTAATTTTCCTGGTGTGGCATTCAGTGTATTGCCGCAAATATTTATCATCACATAAAAACATGAAATTTTGATTTTCGATCCACTATTTTTAAATTTTGAATCACTGTACAGCAGTCCTTCATTACTTGTATTTTTACAGTTACAAGAAAACATAACATTTACGTTCTAGATTTATTAGTAGTAGTGACTGTATTTGTTAGGGATATTATCCCTAATTGGCTATCATTTAATCTAAATGGTAGAATTTTAATTGTGTATTAGTTACCATCATTAACGTCAGAAATTCATATTTGATATTTTATTTGTATAATAATTTTTATATATTTTTATTATATAATTGAAGCTCGTGATCCAAGTAATTAGCAGCCTCGGGTTCAATTATCCAGCAGTAATAAAATTGTGTAAGTTTGTCGAGATTTGTAGTAAACAACGATTCCATTTTACGCCGTATAATATAAATGCAACGTGAAGAAACAAGAAACAGAACTGCTCGCGTCAATCTAAAAGAGAGTCATTAGCACATACAGAAATGCGGCTGCTGGAGGCCACAACTTACAAGTTCACATTCCAGCTCAGATCCGATCAATTTCCGACGCGGAATCGTGGGCTGTCATCTCGCATCAGAATTCAATTCTCATGTTGTGTATTAAATTCGCTCAACTTGTTAAGCGACTCATTAAAAAGCTTTTAAAGGCGACGCCTGCTGTATTATTGGAAAACATTCCCCGGCGTCTTAAATCACACCCCCGTGTTACACCCTCTACAGTGGCGTGCGCAGAAAAATAGAGTTCCGCATTTTTTTATTTTTTTTGCAAAATTCCGTATTTGTATCTTGTACAACGTAAATTCATAATAGACCGTCATATAATAGACATAACGAAAAATCATATGTATTCTGGCAATTGACCAAAGTTAGTTTCATCATAAACAGTTTTTAATATAGTTGGCACACTAATGGACACATTTCATTTTCATGTCCAAAAAGGTCACAAAATCTGTAATAAGAGTAATACAAAGTAGTCAATAAAGTAGTAGTAGTAGTATTACAAAGTCTGTAATATTATAAGTATTTTTTAACATATAAGCAGTAGTTAATAAGCGAAATTTTTAACCGATTAATTTTGATATTGTTCATCTGAACGAAGTTAAATCTTGATTACTAATTAATCTGCAAGTCAGATTTAAAAAAAATGTAGTAAAACTGTAAATTATTTTTGTTATGGTTTCTGTGATCGTGATCTGTATTATTATTATTATTTTATTATTATTTATTATTATTATTATATTATTAGTGTTGTTTATAATTTTTTGATATTGTTATTAATATTATGTTTTCTTTTGAAATATTTGTATGTTGTTTTTTTTAATTATTTTGTTAATTGTTTTCAACTTCAAGTTGTTGTGAATTGCTGTTTCTTAATTAATTCAGTAAATTATTGTTTGAAATTACATTTGCAAACATGTGTGCGTGAATAATCGTTTCAATTAATCACTGTTAAATTGATTTTTTATCTTGCGGACGCTACAAGGATGGATTTTCGTGTAACGAGACGGAGCCGGCCCGAAAAAATATTATCGAACCTGTTAGGAGCGTCTATCTAATTCAATATCTTAATTGAACAGAGGTGTTGTATAAACATAACGAGAAGAAAAAGCACCAACAAGACAGCTAGTTCTCTGAAGAGACCAGTCCGAAGAGGTCGCCTCTCCGAGAAATCCCCCGTCCTTATCTGGAGGCCTGAGCAAACATGTGGCCATCTCACGCCCGAGCATTGTTCGAGTCAAGGTCCCTGGAAAGACCAAATAACGACCCATCGCTATTTTGAATGGTAAACCAAACAGAAACAATTAAACACGCCGTCGGGGCCATTGTAATAATTAAAACAAATAGGCGCTGGATGATATTCAAATGCGCGGCTCTAATTAGCTCGTTGGTATTCCGATCGTGTACCTCGGTGACGGGATTGTTAAGCCACACTGCAATTTAGCTCTCCAAGCAAACGTTTGCTTAAAAAATGCTTTAAACAGGGAGCCAATATTGGCTTTGCTTAGTAATTACATTAGCAGCTTCACACTCGGACGATCGTCTGTAAACGCTGCGTGTAAATACGGTGCCATTTTTTCGGGTCGCACTTTTCGCGCAGGTAAAAAAATTCTTCCCAATGAAACCGCAACCTCTTCGTGACATTTTCCAATTTGGTCACAAAAGGCGCGTTCAAAGGCCCCGGATTAAGCTGATTTACCGACGTCCTGGTGTTTATTTATTCAGCCGCGATGGTCGTTAAATGATTTGATTGGAATTGCTGGTTATTAAGTTTTATTTCAACTGATGGCGTACAATTATAAACCGTCAAATAGTAAAACTTAAATAAACCATCGCCACCACACCTAGCCGGGCATGTGTACGGCCGAACGTAAACAAATAACAGTGGAGAAAGGCCATTTCCTTTTGCAGTAAATATTACCGTTTCCACTGGAAGCAGGCATGAAAACTGCCAGACGGATTTTCAGCTGCAGGTAATGTAAATTTGATTAATGTAAGTTAAACTGGTTTCGGTACGGCGGGGAATAAGGTTCGAAACCCTGCGGAGACTTCCAAGCGGGTGTTGTGTCTTTGTTTGTTTTTAATAAAAGGCTTCAAAATATTACAAAACAAGCCTATTTTACGTGCCCAAAAAAAGTCGGGAGGCTATAAAATAGGAACGCGGTCTTGAGAAACTGCCGCGTCAATTGTACACAATTTTATGGGTATGGGACAAGTTTCTGGGCGTCGTAAATTAAGTGGGGCAGGTAATAAATTAAACCCCGTTTAAGGCGCATATTTATTTCAATGATGTGTATTTTTAATTAGATTAAAGCGCGTATATTACGCAGGGTAGACGAATGAGGCACACTTCCTGCCTAAATGGGATTACGACACTATGCACGGCTCAAATTAGCGCGGCGAATGCAATAACCGCAAATTGCGCTAATGAAACAATAGCGTCCATTTGTCATGGGTGGCAACACAGAAAAACACTTTACATATTATTCAAATCTATTTACGCGGCGATCGCAGAGGAGATTAGGCCGTAAAAACTATAATTCCCATTTTTTTTATCTTGTTTAGTAATGACATGCCTGTCACGGCCCGAAGTGGGTGATTCTGCAGGTTACTTTGTGTTGTTAAAAAGTAAACGAAGATGACTTTCGGTTTCTAGTAACAAGGCATCCGCAGCATGTGTGTGTATGTGTTGTGGCATCGAATATGCGTTTGATTGAGTACTTGCAGTTGAGGCGAACAAGGTGCAATCAAGCAGGTGGGTAAAATTCCTCAATTATAAAGCCGTCTCTGGCTCCTTAAAACGCTCCCAAATTACTAAAACCCGCATCATTTACTCCTCCGCCAGCCCGTTGTTCAAACAGGCGTGTATTTCATTACTTAATGAATTGAACTTGCCCCATCTGGACTTGTAGTCGAATTAGATGTGCAAATCTCGTCCGTAATTAATGCTCGATTCCAGTGAGCCCCAACTGGATGTTTGGATAACGTACACCAAACGTGTTGCATGTTGTTTTTCTGCACTCCATATACACCACACCTTGTATTTTGTGTGTATGTGTTTATATATATAGCGGAGTGTGTGCTGCGTATCTGTCATCTAAGCCAGCCAAGTCTCCCTATTTTATACAAAGAAAGTCGCCCACGCCAGACACGACACCTCCAGAGCCTGTTCTCGCAACCCCCCTTTGTGCCTACATTTCTAGTTCCTCACAAAAAAATGGCAGGTAGAAAATAACGTTACTCTTTAACAGTGCCATAATATGTATAAAAATGCAAAACTTCAATAAACAGATATAAAAATTAGCTATTTTATATTGTATATTTAAATATCGAAAATACAAATTTTGCAACTCTCCGGAATTTCAATACATAGGAAAACTTGAATAAATTTTGAGAAATTTCAGTATAATAATTGGTGCAGAAAGCTCGATCTTCTTACTTATTAAACCAGAATATTCGCGAAAGTATATGGAAAATTAACCCAAGTATTTTCAGAAAAGCTGAAATACCAAGAACAGTAGCAATGAATGAAGACATGAAAGATATAAAACATATCTTTCAAGCATGATGGAGAGAGGACTTCAGCTGTATAATAAGATGCCCGTCACATAAAAAACGAGACCAATTCCGGAATTCCAATACATAGGAAATACTTGAATAAATTTTGAGAAATTTCAGTATAATAATAACTGGTGCAGAAAACTCGATCTTCTTATTAAACCAAAATATTCGCGAAATATTTAGAAAATTAACCCACGTATTTACAGAAAACCGGAAAATACCAGGAACAGCAGCAATAAATGAAGACACGAAAGATATAAAACAGATGTTTCAATGCACAATGAAGAGAAGACTTCAGCTGTATAATAAGGTGCCCCCCGTCACATAAAATGAGACCAATATTCATCAGTATAAAGTTTAGGTGAGGGAATACGTTGTTCAATTTGATCTGTAAATAGAAATTGGTAAAATATTGTAATATGAAAACTGTAATTACTATTTGTGTCTTTGCTTTTGCATTGTTCTATTTGTTGTTTTTTTTGTATGGTTTGTTGTCATGTATATATTTACCTTTTTTATATTATGTAGCTCTTCTGCTAATAAATATTCTTGTTTATTATTATTATAAAAAGCGATTATTCCAAAACAGATTGAAATCATTCAAATCAATTGATCATAACAGAAACTCGATACAATCGAGAATCATAACCTGCAGATCAGTGAAAAGGACGTTTTATGTGAAATGAAAACGACGTCTGTGAAATGAAAATTACATCTATCAAATGAAAATTACATATGTGAAATGGAAATGACTGTCAAATGAAAATTATACCTGAATAAATTTTGAGGGAATTCAGTATACTAGTAACTAGTGCAGAAAGATCGGTTTTCTTACTTTGTAAAACGGAATCTTCATCAAATTTTCCGAAAAAGTTTTCTTCAATACGTCTCGAAGTAGATGGCAACGACAGGGCCTAATATCACGACAGCAACCACTGAATCATAATATTTCATTGTTATTTTTCTCGTGCTGTAAGTCAATAATCAAGAACTAAATACATTCAAGAATCATAACCTGTAAGTCAGAGAAAAGGAATCAGTCAAATGCAAACGATGTTTGTCAAATGAAAATGACATGTCATAAGAAAAAGACATATGTCATATGAAAATGGCATCCGTCAAATCGAAAGGAGTGTCAAATTAAAACTATACCTATCAATTGTTTAATATTTTGATATTTATGATTTTATAAAACATTGACAAACTAAAAAAGTCAAGTAACGTACACGTTATTGCTAACGTTTTTTTATACGCCAGGTGTATTGCGTATAAAAAAACGTTAGCAATAACGTGTAAGTTACTTGACTTTTTTGCCTAATAGTTGTAAAAAAAGCGTAACAAAACCGAAAATGACGAAAAGTTAAAAAAAAAAAAAAAACTGTAATATGTGTTAAATGTTAGTATTTTTTATAATTTACATCACGTAATTTAGCAAAGTGAAGCAGACATTTTTAAAATGACTGCCTCGATTTTTTGACGTTTCTAAATCACTATTAGTAAGAATGCTAAATTTAGAATACAAGATGAGAGATGATATAATTTTTCGTCCAACTGTCATACCAACGGAGGAAAAAGTGTTCTTATTTCCGTTTAATTTTAACTTAGCTTGAATATTTAGAGGACACGTTACGTATTGAGACAAATAGACTGCCTCGTTTCTGTTCTGTTCTGGAAATAACTGAAAATTGAAGATTTTAATCGAAAATTAATAAAAAAATGAAGATAAATTGGCAATTTTTATTAAATTTTAACAATTTTATTAATACGTATTAACATATTGTCGTAAAAGTAAAACAGAAAATTTTAAACAGGTTGCCTCAATTATTTTGGAGAAATTCATTCAATTTGAGATATTCAGGTGTATTACGTTATCACAAAACGTTTGCAGTAACGTGTACGTTACTTGGCAACATCACATTCGAATGTCATATGAATTTATGACATAAATCTGACATTCGAATGTGATACTGTCAAGTAACTTACACGTTGCTAACATTTTTTTTAACGAAAATACACCAAATTGCCTAATAGTTATAAAAAAATCTTATTCAAACAGAAAATGAGGAAAAGTTACATAAAAATAATGTTAATAATTTAGTTGTAATTTACATCACGTAATTTAGCAAAGTGATGGAGACATTTTTAAATTGACTGCCTAGATTTTTTAACGTTTCCAAATCACAATTAGTAAGAATGCAATATTTAGAAGAAATTGTCACAATATTTAAAACGTTTCAATTATTTCTCCACCTGACATATGAAACTGACAATAAATTCAAGAATCATAACCTATGAGGAGGTTGACATCTTGCAAATGGAACCGACGTATGTCTAAAGATTACATCTGTCAAACGAAAATGACATCTGTCATATGAAACTGAACACAATGAAATGAAAATGACATCTGTCAAATGTAAATGACGTCAGTCATATGCAAATGACATAAAAACTTTAAAAAGACGTACAATTCAGAAAAATTCAAATCTATCAGCAACTGCTTCGTGTGTTCGTTATTTTTTCTTATACTTGTAAAACAAAAATTAAATCTATGACAAAATATCTGAAAATTTAAAGAACAAATGACAATAACTCAAATTATAAAGACAAAAACATGAGAAAACGGCAGACCATTTGATGATGTATTTAAAAAATAGAAACACAAAAGTCCTACTTTACTTTTGCATTCCATACTTTTCTGCTTATTATTTCTGCTAACTTTTTAAAAGTTTATCAAGATATAATAATTGAACATACAAAAAAAAAACCCTTTCTGTAAAATTTAGATTTAAATAATATGTACTTCTCATAATTTAGGAAAAGTTAAGCAGAAAATGTTAAACAGGTTGCTTCAATGTTTATGTTTCTAAATTACTACTAAGAAATGCTGAATTTAGAAGAAATTGTCAGAATATTTAAAAAAGTTTAAATTATTTATGCATCTGACAAATGAAACTGAATCCATAATCTATAAGTACACATCTTTTAAATGAAACAGATAATTTTTCATTTAACTAATGGACTATTGGGCAATTAATAATTAGTTAATTGAGAAATTGTCATTTTCATTTAAAACATGTGAACTTATAAGTTATTATTCTTAATTTTATTTCAATACTCAATATTACTCCAAACTACCCAATAATCCATATAATTAAACACTTACATTATGTACAGTTTTGAAAGTTTTGAATATACGTCAATTAATCCGAGAATTAACGAAATTGCACTATTGAAATTGGTACAAACTTGACTTAACTTAACGTTGTACTTGAAACAGTCAAAACAAGTCAAAATTATCACTGTCAAATGTGAAAATTAACACTATCAAATTATGTTTACGACTGTCAAATGAAGATTGCGAATGATAAATCAAAACTACGTCAATGTAACACACGATTACTAATAAACGGACGTGTCAACTGAAATTGACGTCTATCAAATGAAAATTACGTCTGTCAAATAAAAATTATGACTGCCATATGAAAATGAATCATTACAATAAGTCAAAATCAAAATTGCGACCGTAAAGTGATAATTACGAATGTCAAATGAAAATTGTTCATAACAATATGTCAATAAATTCAAGAATCATGACCAAGTCAAACTGACATCTGTCAAGTGACAATTAACACTGTGGAATGAAAATTAACACTGTCAAATGAAAATTAACACTATCAAATGAATATTACGACTGTCAAATAAAGATTACGACTGTCAAAGCAAAACTACGACTGTCAAATCAAAATTTCGACTGTCAAGTGATAATTAGGAATGTCAAATAAAAATGTTCATAACAATAAGTCAATAGATTCAAGAATCATGACCTAAAATCATAAACGTCCATGTAAGTCAAAGGGTGACTTCTTACAAATGAACGGACGTGTCAACTGAAACTGACGTCTATCAAATAAAAATTGCAACTGCTAAATGAAAATGAAATATTACAATAAATCAATAAATGCAAGAATGCAAGAATCATGAATCCTATAATAAACATCGATATAAGTAATGGTTGACTTCTTACAAAGGAATGGATGTCTGTCAAATGAAGCCAACGTCTCTCAAATCAAAATTACGACTTTTAAATGAAAATTACCACTGTCAAATGAAGATTACCACTGCAAAATGAAGATTACCACAGAAAAATAAAGATTATGACTGTAAAATAAAGATTACTACTGTCAATTGAAGATTAAGACTGTTAAATCAAAATTACGACTGACAAGTGATAATTACGAATGTCAAATCAAAATTGATTATGACAATTAGTCAATAAATTTACTTAATCTTTTCTTTATTCCAAATTTAACTTCTTTTTTTTATAGTAATATATTTCTCATTTTTGATTCATTCCAAATCTGGTGGTGTGGGCGTTAGATAGTCAGCTGTTGCGATATTTTCGTAGTTTTGAGTATCGCTGATTATCTTTCGTCAACCCATACGGATAGGGTGGAGGTTAACCCCTTATACTGAAGAGGTTAAATTACGTAGCCTTTTTTTACCCTAGCCACTCTCCGACATCGAGAGCCCGGCCCTCTTTGTTCATTCAAGGGATTCTCCACTTGCTCCGCAGCCGAACGCGTTGAAGGCCCATCAGGCACGTCACGAATTACGAATGTCAAATGAAAATTGATCATAACAATTAGTCAATAAATTCAAAAATCATAACCTAAATATAATAAACAATAATAAGTCTATTGTAAAGTCCATAGCATGCAGCAAACGCCAATCATCAACCATCTCTTCCAGTGGATCAAATGAGCTTGTAACATCTGGGCATATAGTTAAAAGAGTGAAAACTTTCCTGAATAATTGGAAAATTAGACTGCTGGAATACGGTTGGGCAGCATTATGGTAATCTTTATAAATGTTGACTTCTGACAAATGAACACGACAAGTGTCAAATGATATTACATGTATCTAATTTGTAAATACGCTATTTTTTTTTTTGTAAATTGTAGTAATTAATTACACTTCTTTTATTAAATTAAGATGACGAAATGATGTAGAAAATTTGCTAACACTTCTTGGACATTGCAGTAATTATAGTTGTTTTTTTATGAAGATCCAGTAACTTCGCAATTTCTGTCGCAAAGTATTAGAGGCAACTCTGTTAGTGTCATTAGTGCTTCTTCAAAACGATAACAAGGATTAATATGTAGTGACTTTGTAGTGATTTTTTTTTACCAACATAAAGCAACAGGTGGTGGATCTTAAAGAAAACGGACCGTAATTACACGACTTTTACAAGGCCTGGAAAAGTTTTGTTTGTGATAATGATATTTGTGTTTATTTATTAATTTACTGATTATTCAGGGTGGTTTAGAATTTAAACCAAATTTTCAGCAAAAAATAGAGAACAAAAAAGTATAGTCTTTCACTATCTTGCTTCGTTGTAAAGTTATGTTTGTTACGTACAGCCATGGACTCTGATAATGTCGCGGTTCGTAAGATCGAGCAGTCTGCTATCCTCGTCTCTACAGTGCAGGACCAAATATACAGACAAGGACACTGGACTGCTCAGTGTTACGGACCGCGACATCCCCAAGGTGCGTGGCTGTACATAATTAGTTTTTCATGCAACTCGTGTTGATGGGGTCAATAGTACGCATGTAACATATTACATTTAGTAAAGTGAACTTATAAATTGTCCAAATTTGGGTTTGGGGAGTGCAAGTGGGCGCTTCATACCCTCGTTACCTCGCTGGCGTTTCAAACCCACGCCCTTTTATGAAATGCAAGAATAGCGCTTAAATCCGTCTCACGAGCGCACAGTTTCTGAAGAGACTTAGAGGAGACGCAAACACCGACGCGTCTGTAACTGTAATTCCGCGAAGGTGAAGGCTTTTCATGTAACACAACATATGTTAATAATCGCACGTTAAAAAACCATGCAGCGCGCGCTTTTGAATGGCGAGTGCAATTATTTTTTTTATTCCCGGTATTGCATTCACCCGTCTTTACTGCGTTTCTCGCTAAGCACTAAAACCTCCAAGCAAAGTTCCGACGTTAGATGCACCTCTTTTCCAATCACGCCGAGGAAATATGTACGTGATTATTGGGCATTGTATATTATATTTGTTCCCCCTGCTGCATGGGGAGCTTAACATGTGCACGCGGCCGGCCTTAGAAGATACACACAGCCTAGCCTGCTCGAGGACCCTTGTCCCCGGACATTTTATGTCTTCGATGGTAGACAGATAGCGGAGAGCCGGGGCCTCCGCACAGCACGACTTCGAGTGACATTACTGGAACCGGCATTCCTAGTCCGCCAGATAAAAGTATTAATAGAAACCCCATACACTCATTTACACTGGCGAAAATCTTATCTCACTGACAGACTTCCGATTTATTGCAGCACCCTCGACCACAACGCGATGCCAATTTGGAGCCGTCCGAAGGACGATCACTTCTCAGGTGGTCCATCGAATGGCGATAAAATACCGATCGTTAATTGGTATGACAAGTGTGCTAAGCCACTGTGATTGCAGATTGCATAACAATTATAATTAACGATTGAAATGCAATCGTGAATATCAATTCAATATTATTGTCATTCCTAACGTACGACGGATTTATAAGGTAACGGCGATTAAATTTATTGTCGAAGCAACGTTCATACCTATAGAGGCAAACATTGTTTCATCAAACACCTCAGGCACGAGATTTAATCGTGTGGTGAAGAAATTCGGTCGTGAACATAATTTGAAAGATGAAATCGCGATTACGAATCCGGTTGATCGAAGTCTGATTCTCCAAATTTTCGCCGAAAACTAATTAAATCTATAACATTAAACAACCAATAATTACCAACAACTGCACATAGTTTAATTAGTAACAACTCGCGTTTTAATTGTTGCTAATAAGAGTATATCTCTTCAACTGATTTTCGCAAAACTTGCAAATGCGTACTTTTGTAATCCCATCAACGATAAACTATACGTACACATGCATTGTCGACCCAAGTAGCCACCAAGGCGTAGTAGATACTAATGCTAATCAGAATGTGAATTATCTTGCAGAAATGACATTCAGTGATGTACCTTCTAACCATTTTTAGTATCTACTAAGGTGTAGACCCTCCTAAGTTCAATATGCATGTGGCTGCATACATATATCTAACTTTAATTACGTGATGTTTAGAACGCATTTAGAAGCACCAATAAATCCAACTTTAGATATTCTCGCGTTAAGCGGCACAAGTCCCATGACTTTGTAATGACTTGAAATGATCGAGTCCGCTTCATTATGCTAACAAAATTATTGAGCTTCCGCCAAGCAGAAAATTAGATTTCACACCTACACTACCTGTACGGGCTATAATTGAGCGACCACATGTCCCAAACATATCTGCGCCTGGCGAATCTGGGCTAATCCAGTTATTATTTTAGCACACTTCTTTCTGTCGTTTCAGTCTCTTGGCAGACAATATCGGGTATTGGTTCACTTCCAAAAACCACAAACAAACCTTTCCCGTATCCATATTCATAGGCCCACTTAGCATAATTTTGCCTGAATATTTATAAGCGTTATGTAAATAGCCGAAATGAAGTTATTAGAGTTGGGGGCAAAAAAATCGCAGCAATTTGTTGTGCACAACTAATTACCATCGACGGTAATTCGCCCCAAATCGTTGCGTATGTAATATGGAATTTGTGTGCGTAATACAGCTCATATCGCGTTGGGGATTACTGCGCAAACATATATTAAAATCAACAACTCAGAACTAAGTGCTTTTTATAAAACCGGCGATCTAATGAACGCATCATATAATTGTATCATGAAAAATGAATGGTTATGTGGTGTTTGTTTTAGACTGAAACTTTCAAATTGATGCAATAATTAAGTAGTTTAAACATAAAATAAGGTAGCATTAAAACATAAAAATGGAAAATAGGCAAAACTGTGCATCCAATAAAAAAACATTGTATTTATAAAATAAATTCATTTAATACAAAAAATTGTGTGAAACAACAAATGCCTTTAATTTTTATTATATTATACAAATGATCATCATGGCAATTACAAAAATACCTTTGTATTAATTAAGTTGAAATGTCCAGAATATTCAATCAAAATTACGAAATGATCCGAAGATTGACAAATTATGATAATCATAGCAAGTCTAAAAAACTTTTTATTAATTATGATGACTAAATCAATAGAACTTATTAGTTGTAAAATCATAGTTAATTCTAAACGAAAGCGTTATGAAACAGAACAGAAAATGAAAATTATGAAGATTGGAGATTGTTGGAGTGGTTGAAATGTCCAGAATATTCAAACAAAATTACGAAAATATCCGAAGGTGATTACGAATGATGATCTAAAATCCAAAAAAAAAACCTTTTTTCAGGGATATCAGATATTTTCAGATTTAAATAAATATATTCCTACAGTCCTACCAACATCAGAAAATTGTGATCAAAATAGAAATTTTCTATTTTTAATCATTTTTTTTAAGCAACAAGTGTACCAATTTTCATGAAGAAAATAACCAAGGACAATATCCATGACTCTCCCGTACGAATTTCAACCCAGTCGAGAGTTATGTAAAAAAAAGCGTGTTTGACACTTTTCTCGAATAAACAATGGCTGGGACGGTTGCTGACATGGTTTCGTGGAATAATATGGCAGAAAAAAATTAAATAAAAAAAATATAATTAAAAATTATATTCCAATGGCGCGTTAGATTTTTAGGTTAGAATCAAGTTAATCGTAAACAAAAGTATTATCAAACAGAAGAAAATGAAAAATGAAGATTATTGAGATTGTAGAAAACAATCAAAATATTCTGAATTGTCAGCATTTTCACTAATATTGCGAGTTTCAATAATTTTTTCAATTCTTAACATTTCATAAAAATTTCAGGAAATTCAGTCAAGAGTATTTTTTTATGGAAATTGTTTAGTTGACTCAAAATATCAAAAGTACCACAAGGTTCATAAACTGCGAGTAAAAATTAATGAAACATACTCACACTAATAACTTTTATCTCTTATTTTTTGTATTTAGTATTGTTGAACATGCAGTTTTAGGGTTTTTTGTGCAATTGTACTTTTATAACTTTTATGTTGTAAGTTCGTACAATTTTCCGATAATTGAGGTATATTTCTGAAACTTGACATATTTCTATATAGTTCTAGTTCTTGTACACCTTTTTAAAATTTTATTTATTTATTTATATTTTTTGTTTTAAAAATGTTCATTAACTTGTTTAGTGAGTTCCGTACAATTTTCTGATAATTGAGGAATATTTCTACTCTAAAATTACAAATTTTTATAGTTTTTAAAGTTTTTAAAAACTGTTAATAAAGTTACAATGTCAATATTTTTTTCTGGTAATTTTCGTAATTTGTAATATTGGTTAATGTCAAAAATTTTGAGGAAAATTATGCACCAGGAAATATTTTTCCAAGTTTAATTTATTAAAAAAAATCACTTAAGTTTTAGCCATGAAATTTTAATAACTATTACAACTGTCTTAAAAAAAAATCGTCAAAAATCGTCATATTGAAAAATAACTTCGACATAAGTATCATCCAAGGAATTTAATCAGAATAATTATTACACAAATAAAAAGTCGGAGTTTTCATAAATAACTTTGACACACATAAGTATTATCTAAGGAATTTAATCGGCATAATTATTACAAAAAAGGGAGTAGGTAATCAATCGTTGTTTCAGAAAATTTCAAAATTTGATTCAAAATTTATAGCAGGAAGCGTATTCATAAATAACTTCGACACACACGTAAGTATTATCTAAGGAATTTAATCGGAATAATTATTACAAAAGAGTTAGCAATAAATCCAAGGAATTTAATCAGAACAATTATCACACAAATAAAAAAATCGGAATTTTCATAAATAACTTCAGACGCACAAAACCAACTTTTATAATGCCCCAAAACAACGATACAACACCAGACCTACTTCTTCATACCATGAATTTAAAAAACACGTCACACATACATATTATCTAGGGAATTCAATCGGAATAATTATTACAAAAAAGTCGGTAATAAATCGTTGTTACAGAAAATCTCAAAATGTTATACTAAATTTATTGCAGGAAGCGTATAAGTATTGAAAAAAAATTAAAAAATGCATAACTTTAACTGTGAATCGCAATATATTCAAAACATCATGCATTCTCTGTATTTAAATGCCGAATGTTTAATATTGCTCGAGACAACCAAAATGCCTTTGCAAATTATAACCAAATTGAGCAAAAAATTTAAACAAAATTTTGTATAACTTATAACCAAACATTGAATTAGTCAAAATAATAATAAAAAAATATATAAATAATGAAAACACATCTCGGAAAATTCAGTAAGTATCCAATTAAAATCCAGAAAGTTGGATAGTTCAAAGAATCTAATTCTTACGAAAGGCAACTAAAATATAATCGCAATATAAAAAAAGTAAAATTAATAGTTTTTAGTGTGATGGTTTTCACTATCACACTAAAACATTTTACGTTTTCATTAACTTTTGTTCACAGTTCATGAACCTTTAATTTGCAAAAGTTGATTAATGAAAATATAATAACACAAATGAAACTAAACTAAGAGTTTTGGATTTAGCAAAATAAAATATGAAAAATATTAATTTTAGAAAATTTAATTAAAATTTCAATGCAAATATATACAAGCGTGTAACTAAAATACTTGGCCAAATTTCACGAACCTGATGTACGGAACATAACGGTGAAAAAAGTTCCTATAGAAATCAGTCAGAAGTAGCAGAAGAGTAAGAAATAAAAAAATCATAAGTTTGAAAACTTAAAATATTGTTAATGGCTGCCTCGTAAATCAAATTGCAATATCTAATTCGAGTTCAGCACAATTGATAATTTCAAAATTCGCGTGTAACTTTTTAAGAAAGCATTTTTGGACGCATGCCCTATAGACACTTTTTTCACAGTTTTGTTCCATACGTCGTGAAGTTTGGCCAAGCAATACAGTTATACCCTGAATAATGTAATTTTCATTTCGAGAAAATATGGTAAAATGCAAGATGTTTTGTAACGGTTTTTTGGGGGGGTGGTTTATTTGATATTTTTCATTTTTCCTATAAACATGACGGGGGGTTATGCAATTTTAGTAGTGTTTTCAAATTCTTTAGACTGATGTAAAAATTATACCGCAATTAGACTCAGGGTGGCTGATTTTACATTGCCCAGCATAAGTATATGCTAAAATATTAAATATACAAAAACCAGTTTAATAAGAATATTATCAAAAGCAATCTGGTATACAAAAGGGCGTCAACATTTTTATCATAGCCTACCTATTTTCGGGAAAAACATAACTTAGGTGTTTTAAATGGAATACCCTGTATATTGGGGGCCAAAGGTTCAGAAGCAATTGCAACTCGGTTTAAAATGGCTGGCCTGTTGGTTTTTAAATATAATAGTACAGCCATTTTGTCGAGCAGATGCAAGATGGCAGAACAAAAAGTCGCTCTCCAAGTATTCTACTAAATATAGATAGATACAGTAAAGTCGTGTAGTTGCAGTATGGTATTTACAAAAGGAAATATTTTTTTGTACGTATAGCTGTAATAATTGTTGCGATACAGCTGATGGTTTGTTAATTACAAACTCTATATTAGGCGAGGAAGATGAATGCCTTCCACGTGTCACTATCGTGCCCAAGAGCGACCTCTTGGACTTTTTTTCGAAAACCCGCCAATATGCCACTTATCCCTATCCTTATAATATGCGTAGATGCACGCTTCGCCACATATAGTGTTAAATACGAAATCATGTTTTATTCATTGTCGGTATTTCTACGCGTCATGTCGATCAATCAATCAAGCCCCGTATGTGCGAGTTCGTGGCATCCGCTGACCCATGTAAATATGGAGGAGAAATTTAATCTAAATGCTTATTTATGCATACGCTGCAGACATGTTTGTTTAGGCTACCTATATAATTAAACGTGCAAATTTTATAATTAATCAGAGGTGCACGTCGTGAGACCTCTGCGCGCACATTCGCCGTTTATATTTAAACGAGGGTTTAAATATCAGCGGGATTAAAGCGAGGATGATTGTATCTTCACACCTACTGGAAAGTCCAGGTAACAATGCGGTACATACGTACAGTATGTGTGTGATTACGAACACGCAGAACGGAGAAATAAATAGTAAATCATAATAAATTACATTCCTAATCGACCCCGAGTAGGACGAACGCGGAGGCCAATAAATCAAAGAGCGTGATAAAAGGTAAATCCGGTAATAATTAAAAGTTAGAGCCAAAGAAGAAACGCCGACAGAACGTTTAAACCCATACGGTGTTCGAGGCGATGCGTTTTCTATGAAGACGCGAAGAACCGTGTTTGATTTAATGCACGGTGTTATTTGGAAATCGACACTATTCGTGTACGCTTCACATCGGAGCAGAGTCTGGTTAGCATGACCTCAGTTGAACAATCGCCCATTACACTGGGATTTATAGGTAATAACTGTGCCGCGGAGAATTATTATAATGGTCCGCCTTATCTAGCGTGAAAGTCGACTTAGTTCCCTTGTAACATTAAAAACCATTAGGACAGATAAAGCCGGGAAAAAATGGTTAGTTGCGGATCAAAACATTGCGGTCAGTAAACTAATGCCAGCCTACATACGGTAGTCAACAACATAATTCGCACGCTTTGAATTACGCATAATATGAAAAATATAATAAGCATTGTTAGTGCAGGGAATATTCGTTCACAGGTAATTGAAATTTTGAATTATTCATTAATGGGAGTTTTTAATTGCTGATTGTACCGAGGTATTTACATTTTAAATAATTATATTAACGACATTTTACCTATAATGAACGACCTTTATACACATTTAGACATAAAAGACTGATATGAATGTGGCTTAACTTGAAATAACCCACTTGAAAATCCGCCAATTCTTTGCAATATTTATCATATGAAGGATAGATCGATGAGACTTTTTGTTACATATGTACATAAAATAGCAGTTTTGAAAAAAAAAACAAAGTTTGAGACATTGCAGCAAAAATTTAGACTAATAGTAGCAATTTTGAAAACTTTAGAATATTAACAAATTTGCGACGTTCTATGTATTATCATAATTTATTTGAGAAGATCTATCCGATTTAAAAACTGAGAAATAATTGTTTTAAATTTGAGAATACGAAACCATTTTGGGGCAGGTTAAATCAGTTATCCCGAGCCAAAATTAAAACGATTTATTTCATATCTATGTTTGACCAAAAATGTAATTGAAATGAAAATTTGAGATTTATTTTTTATTTTTCATTTATTATTCTGGTATTACTAATTTTTCGACATTTCTTGTATTTTATTAATACACCAATAAAACTTTTTGTAACATAAAATGGCATGAAATTTTGAAGAAGAAAAAATAGTTGGGAAGTTTGAGAAATTCCAAACAATCTTGCAAATTTTCGAATATTCACAAATTTACGATGTTTTACATATTATATTATTGAATTGAATGGATTTGAATTATAATGAATTGAGATCTGTGTTATTCTAAAATTGAGAAATATTGTGTTAATTTTGAGAATATGAAACAATATATGAAATAAGATTATGAATTGATATTGAGAATATAAAATAATTTTCAGCCAGGTTGAATAGGTTAAAAAGGCGCGTTTGTAATACCGGTGCCAAAATTAAGATAATTTATTTAGAATGTATACCTGACAAAAAAAAAAATGAGACAAAATGTTGTAATTAATTATTTGTCTTCTTTTTGTCTAATATGAGTATTATTTATTCCGTTGGAATATGTTTGTTCTATATAGCACATTCCAATAAATGAGCCATATATACTACTATTGATTGTATAATTCATTTTATCAATAAAAAATATACAGAATTCTTATCGAGTTTATTCCCAGAACAAAAAAAACATTTTTTCTACGACAGTGCGTAAAAAAGTTTTTACGCACTGCTCACAAGTGCGTAACAAATCACCTGTGCGTAAAACATCAACTGTAAAATACGTAATTTATAAATATTTGGTATTACTGATTGTTCGGCATTTCTTGCATTTTCTTAATACATATATCGATGAAATTTTTAGTTTTTGAAAGTTTCAATACATAAAATGACACTTTGAACATGAAAATAGTTTCAAATTTTGAGAAATTCAAGTCAAAAATTGAAATCAAATGCAGCAATTTTATCTATTTAAGGATGTTTATCCGTCGAGATAAGCTTATTTTCGGTAAATTTATTATATTTTAGTGAAATTTCAATCGATTTCAATTTTGCGACTAAACGCTATAGGTTAAAACTGACAAATTTGCGATACTATTATTTTCATGATTTCTGCGAAATCAGTGTTTCCAAAATTGAGAAATTTGGTTCTTTGGCACATACCTGTGCCAAAATTAAGACGATTTATTTGAAATGTACATTTGACAAAATATACAAATTGAGAAAAAAATTAGAACACAGAGACAATATTTTAACTGTTGGAAATTGCCATATTTGCGTTACAATATTTCATGCCAAATTTGAGACGAAAATTCGCCCAAAATTTATAAAAACTTGGCAATTTGCATTGCTGTATTTCATAATTATCATGCCTAATTTGAAACGAAAATTCTCCCAAAATTTAGAAAAATTACAATTTTTGCAGAACATTAATGCTACATTTTGTAAAACCAAAATAATGATTGATTTAATATTCCTACTTGAGAAAAATGTATTCCAAATTGTGGAAAACCTGGCGAAAATTTAAAATATAGCAACCATCAATTGAATGTCAAACATTGATATATTTCCGTTGTGATATTCCATGCTTATCACGTCTAATTTGAAACCAAAATTCATTAGAAATTTGGCAATTTTTGAAGAAAATTAAGGTTACATTTTGTGATACCAAAGTTTATTTCGTATTTATACTTGAGAAAACATTCCAAATTGAGGAAACTCTGGCGAAAATTTAGAAGATAACAATAATCATTTACATGTAAAAAATTGATATACAGGTTGAGATAATATCTCCATTGGAATATCTCCATTGTGATCTTCCATGATCATGCCTTATTTGAGACGAAAATCTATTCGAAATTTGACAATTTTTGAAAAAAATTAACACTACATTTTGTGATACCAATATGTATAATGATTTATAATATAAATAATTATATAAATTTTATATCATATTCATATATAGATACATGGAAAAATAAGTTTCAAATTTTGAAGAAAAAAATGCCATGGGTGCGTTCCTATGTCATGATTATTACGATTATGCATTTTTTGAGAAAATTAAGGCTACATTTTGTTATACCAAAATTATGACGATATATTTCATATTCATACTTGAGAAAACCCTGACTAATATTTAGAAGATAGCAATAATCATTTAAATATTAAAAATTGCTATATCTGCTTTGCGATATTCCATGATTTGGAATATCTTGGCCTAATTGGCCTAATTTGAGACGAAAATTCATCCGAAATTTGGGAAAATTTGACAATGTTTAGAGAACATTAAGGCAAATTTTGTAATTCCAAAGTTATGATCACTTATTTCATATTCATACTTGAGAAACATATTTTGAAATTCAGAAAATAGCAATATTCATTTCAATGTAAAAAAATGCCATATTTGCGTTAGCAGATTTCATAATTATTATGCCTAATTTGAGACGAAAATTCACGCGAAATTTCAGAATAAATTCAGAATAGATGTACGACTAATTACGACGAGAAAATTCCACACAAATTTAAAGTATGATACAAAATTTAGGATGTTTGATGTATTCCTTGTAAAAAGTGAAAATTATCGTTCCAAAATTTCAGAAGGTTGAAAAAATTTGGCGAATATTACAGCTAAATTCAGAATACATGTACGACTAATTAAGACGAGAAAATTCCATACAAATTTAAAGTCTGATACAAAATTTAGGATGGTTGATGTAGTATCTTGTAAAAAGTGAATAAATCGTTCCAAAATTTCAGAAGGTTGAACAAATTTGGCGAATATTACAGCTAAATTCAGAATTCAGAATACATGTACGGCTGATTAAGACGAGAAAATTCCATACAAATTTAAAGTATGATACAATATTTAGGATGTTTGATGTATTATCTTGTAAAAATTGAAAAAATCGTTCCGAAATTTCAGAAGATTGAACAAATTTGGCGAATATTACAGCTAAATTCAGAATACATGTACGACTGATGAGGACGAGAAAATTCCATACAAATTTAAAGTATTATACAAAATTTAGGATGAATTATCTTGTAAAGAGAAAAATCGTTCCAAAATTTCAGAAAATTGAAAAAAAAGCCAATATTACAGCTAAATTCTGAATACATGTACGACTAATTAAGACGTGTATTTAAAAAATTAAGGCGTATATTCTAAATTTATGTTTAAGAAAATTACTTCCACATTTGGGTTATCATGCTAAATTTGAGGTTCTAAACTATATTGTATAATGTGTATTTCACTAATTATATATTATTGTATAATGTTTATTTCACTAATTATATATTATGGTATAATGTGTATTTCACTAATTATATACAAACAATCTTTATTAGGCATCGGCCCCATGTGAGGGCCTTTCCGCATTTATTATTAATCAGCAATTATTATTGTAGGTTTTTTTTTAATATACATTGTTCTTTTATTTAGGTTCTAATTTCACTTTATTACGTATGTATAACGTACATAAGGCTAATAGGAAATGCATAAATGAGAATATACCTCGTATGTAGTAGATTTTGATCAGTTTAAATCTGAAACCTTCGAAGCTATACAGTAATGTGTGCATTTCACAAGATTTGGGGAAAAAATTATGAGCGCATCTCTAAATTTTCAGCAATTTTAAACTGAAACCTTAGGAGAAATATATTGTACGATGCACATTTCACAAGTTTTGGTGAATAAAATTAAAACACTTCTGGTTAATTTTGCATATTTACCAAGTAGATATACTAGAGACTTTTAGAAAATGCAATATTCTAAAAATATAAATTGTATACTTCATATCTACTTTTTCCAGAATTTAAATGTCATATTATGTAAATTAAAAAAACTACACTTTTAGTAGGTAAATGAGTTATTAAATGTAGGTACTTGATACTTATCAGAAAATGCAAAAAATCGGGATTAACTTATTATCTTCCTTTTTCGGCCTTCCTTATTTCAACGTTAGTCTTTAAAGCAATATGGCATGATATCACAACTTTTGGAAATATTAATTTTTTTATTATACTTATCTGAAAACACCTTGTTACCATCCGTTTTGAAACTGAGGAAAAGGTGACATTTTCAGAACCACGCACGGAAACTTTTCCCGATCTCCAATTTTTCCCGTCCGTATAAAGTAATAATAAATTAAATATAATAAAAATAATAAAGCATAATAAAAAGTACGCCAACACCGCAAGATAAAATGGCAATTGATTAAATTAAAAAAATATTAAAAAGTATCGTTTATTACACGTCCAGAAATGGATTTTTTCGCGCTTCCATAACTTCCCGTGTACGTTTCGCCTGACACGGGAATTGTCACGCGCGTACGGAAAATCCTTATTTTAATACACTTCTGCTCCGTCAGTTCCCGATTTTAAATACATAAATTTGAAATTTGAAATTTAAAGTTGAAGGATCAATATGCATTTTATGCAAAATCATAATACAACCCTCCTGAAGATTACCTGAAATTTAAAGTTTAAATCGAACATTCAATAAGCATTTTACAAGTACATATTTGAATTAATTAAGGTCTCTTAATAGCTTGTAGGTATAAACAATTCCAAAACCCGGTACGCAATGAAAAAATGTCATGCAATGGAATACAATTTTAATGCCCAAAAACTGGTTTCGGGAATCTGGTCGTAGATTATCATTTCAAACGTAACATGTTTTCACTGTATAAACGGTTCTATTCCGAATAAACACATCATAGCCGATTTAATGTAGTCCAAAACGGAAAACACAACCGAGGCACGTGAGAAATCGGTTCATTTCACCAGTATACCGGCATTTCACAGATGCCTGGCCGCTGTAACCAATTTATTTAAATATTTTTCAGCGCCCAAAACGGACATTGTTATACGCAAAAACACCTAAGCCTCGGCCATGCGTATAACTATGCAGAGCAATCTTGCATGTATCTCCGTCTGTGGCAAGGAGATTGAGCGATTAAAAGATAAAACGACATCCAGTTTATGTATATGCATGTATAATAACTTTGTATGCCCGAGAATTCAGATTGCACTTCGTGAGCTGAACGTGCATTAACAATGCGAATGGGATACGTTAATAATAATCCCACAGCGTGATGTTTTGCTGAAATACTTGTAACAATATAATTTATTATTAAATTTTACACGCACGTTAATTAATTAAAATGGACGCTTATTTTTAATTGCGCCCAATTAATTTGATATCCCACAATCGCGTCGCTTCCTGATGGAGCCTGGTGTAAACTAACGACCTCTTATCTCGAAAGATCCGCGAGTTATTCGACCTTTTTCCGTGCTGTTTTTGCCTGCGTGTCCATTTCTACGCTGAAAGCTTTCGAGGGACGGGCTTTGACGTTTTGACTGATGGTTTACATTGTGACGAGAGTTCACTAGCCGTTGCTTTTAAAGTCGCTTTAGTGGACGTCGTAAACCAGAAGGGTCCCACAAGTTGTAAAATTTTATCATTCCGCACGGTTCGGTATTATGCAGTTCTACAAAATTTGTAAATCAAGGCCACTGAACGTGCGCTGGCTTAAATATCGGGGCAGGTATACGTTTATACCTGAGTTATAAACGAGGTGCAATTATGTTATTATAGTCCCGTACGTAACGCTGCCGTACGCCAGATAAATCAATTAGTTCCATGTAACTGTTTAAAATTAGTAGAAAATCCAATACCAGTTGCATGGCGTACACTGTTAATGATACTACAACTGATTAACAGTTGTTAATTATAGGTAGTACAATTATTAAGCGCGACTTTTACTGGATCTACTGCGTTATGTAGTTTTTTTTTTATGAATTGCAACCTTATTTAAGGTAAATGCCGTCGTATGGCGAAATAAGTTTTTGCCTTTGTTAGAAAGCATCGCATAACAAGTCGCAAGACGTGTAAGGCAGATGCGGCCGTGCATCGTTTTGATTTCCCTATTTATTCAGTTCCAGTTAGATACCAGTTTTTTGTCCGTCATCCGTTTACGTTTCCGTGTAATTCCAATTCATTTCGTAATGGCTTGTTTATACACTGAACAGCAAATGGTCAGTGATCACCAACGTAATCCGAATTACGATCACGAACGATTACGAACTTGGATCACATAAACTACGGCAATCGACATCATCAACGCAAATGAGTTTGCCAAAAAATTACTATTTTGCAGTTTTCATATATACAGGGCGATCAATTAAGAACCAATGGTGTTGAGTTTCGGCTGAATCACTTGAATTCTGAAACGTCACGTGTATGAATCGTAAGATTTAAGGTATATTTGTAAGCTTTGGGAAGACCATCATCGACACAACTATATCAATGGATTGAACGACCGCTCCAAAACCGTCAAATTACTAAAGACAAATTATTGTTTTAAAGTTTATTGCCCAGAATTCGTACCCCAAAGTATTGCATTATCACGCATATAAGCGAACAAACAACCAGCTTCCTTATTTTAATTCTCATGGCTTTCAAATGCATTACAAAATTGTTCAATCGTATTTTAATTTCGTTCTTAAAAAACTTAAAATCTCATAACTTTTAAATGCATAACCAAATGTCGGTCAAAATAAGCGAACAAACAACCAGCTTCATTATTTTAAATCTCATGGCTTTCAAATGCATTAAAAAAGTGTTCAATCGTACTTTAACTTCGTTCTTAGAAAACTTAAAATCTCACAACTTTTAAATACATAACTGTCGGTTTTACTAAACTAACGTTAATATAATGAGAAAATGTTTTGCCCCTCACATCTATTTTTAGCTGCAGGCCATCTTCATATAAATATAAAAATGTATTATAATAAAAATTATTGATGAAAATATAAGTTTTATATTAAGTTTATAAAATATACATAAAAACTAAACTGGCTTGGCTCGTAGAGGTTTTCAACTCGGATCACATAAAATTGAGTCGAAGAGATTTCATATTTCTAGCTTCTACAGCAAAAATTAACTTCATCATCCAACATTGAGTTTTATTTCGATCTCCTTAAATTGTAATGGCTCAACAAATATTTTGTCATTTTGCACTTGCTTTCAAAACTATATTTAAAGTTTGAACAAATTTTGGATTGGGTATTTTATTGTTTAAAAGTCACAAATTTCGTACTTATTGGATGTCTTTTACGATGAAATCATCACACAGTCGTGTAACTGAATTCAATGTATGTCTCTAAGAATTAATGAGAAATGTGAAATGTAAATTAAACCCACATTTGAATAATTTATTATTTTGACCAAGTGGTACATACCTACGTTTCAGGATATGCAAAGACGTAATTGTTATTGCGATTCAATTTAATATGACATTGAAATTATTATTATTTTAGACCTCAGGTCGATAGCCAATAAAATATTGTTACTACTACTATTATTATTATATTTACAAATAAATGTTTTTATGAAAGTTATCGAAAAAAAAATTGTAATACAATTATTTTATTAGTGGTTATCCCAATTATGAAATAAACTTATAAGTAATGCAAGAATATCTGACTACTTGGAAAACTCCCTATCAAAACCCAGAAATTGTTAACAGTTCAAACAATCTGAAATTATCCATACCAATGTTCTTCTGTGGCATAACAAAAGAAGAATATAAAATTTCTACTGGTACTTTCTGCAAAAGAATGAGAAATCTCTATTTTTAAATATTTCAGTGGTTTTGCTCTCAAAATTTGAATAACATAAGATTTAATAAAGAATCCAGCTGAATGATTATCCCAATATTTATAAGTAATGCAAGAATATTCGAAATTGTTGATCCATAGAAAATTTCTTCTGTGGCATAACAAAACAAGAATGTAAAATTTCTACTGGGACTTCCTGCAAAACAATGAGAAATTTCCATTTTCAGTGGTATTGCCCTCAGAATTTGAATAACATAAGATTTTATAAAGAATCCAGCTGAATGATCCCAATATTTATAAGTAATGCAAGAATATCCGACTGCTCAGACAATTCTGTAAGTATCTGATCAAATAAAGACAAATTTGAATAGTTCAAATGATCTAAAATAATCCACATAAAAGTTCTTTTGGGGCATAACCAGACAAGAATGTAAAATTTCAACCTGGACTTACTGAAAAAGAACGAGAAATCTTTATTTCTAATTTTTTCTGTGGTTTTGCTCTCAAAATTTGATTAACAAAAGATTTAATAAAAAATCCAGCTGAATGATTATCCCAATATTTATAAGTAATACAAGAATATCCGAAATTGTTAAAAGTTCAAACCATCTCAAATGATCCATAGAAAATTTCTTCTGTGGCATAACAAACAAGAATGTAAAATTTCTACTGGGACTTCCTGCAAAAGAATGAGAAATTTCCATTTCTCCATTTTTTAGTGGTAGTGCCATCAGAATTTGAAAAACATAAGATTTTATAAAGAATTCAGCTGAATGATCCCAATATTTATAAGTGATGCAAAAATATCAGACTACTCAGAAAATTCTGCAAGTATCTGATCAAATAAAGAGAAATTAGAATAGTTCAAATAATCGAAAATAATCCACAGAAAAGTTCTTTTGGGGCACAACAATACAAGAATGTAAAATTTCTACCTGGACTTACTGAAAAAGAACGAGACATTTCCATTTCTACATGTTTCAGTGGTTTGCCCCCCAAAGTTTGAAACATACAAGATTTTAAAAATAATACATCAGAATGATCCGAATATTTATAAATTATGCTAGAATGTCAGACTGCTCCGAAAATTCTGTAAATATGTGATCAAATAAAGAGAAATTTGAATAAGTAGAATGGAATTATCCAAAGAAACGTAGTCCTAGGGCATAACACAATCAAGAATGCAAAATTCTACCAGGACTTCCAGGAAAAAAAAGATAAATCTTAATATCTGCATATTACACAGCATTTTGCTACAGAATTTTAATATTGTAAGATTTTATAAATATCAAGAACATCTCAAATTAGAAAATTCCGAAAATGTCCAAATTATTTATCTCAAAAATATCTCTAAAAATTCAACAACATTTCGTCCAAATCCAGAAAATTTCGATAGAAACAATCTTTAATCTTACTTCATAGTTTGGAGGCAAACTACTGAAAAATGGAGAATGATCCGAATGATCAGAATATTTATAAATTATGCTGGAATATCAGACTGCTCAGAAAATTCTATAAATATGTGATCAAATAAAGAGAAATTTGAATAAGTAGTTCAAAGAATCTAAAATAATCCACAGAAAAGTAGTTTTATGGCATAACAAAATCAAGAATGCAAAATTCTACCACAACTTCCTGGAAAAAAATTATAAAATTTCTGCATATTACACAGCGGTATACTACATCGGTATACTACTCTTTTCGGTATCACCTGTAGATGTTATAATTGCATTTTTGTTGAAGTCTATTAAAATTCTATCAAAACGTCATATGTTCATATGGTCATATGTTGGATATAACTTGAAAACAAAAGACGATAGCCAATTTTTATCTTCGCCACTGAGTTTGTCTATCTATTTCTTCTAGTTACCGAGATCCCCTACAGAAACTTCCAAATTGGGCCACCCTGTACATAATACTATTAATTTTAATACTCGACCTCGAGGATTTCTAAATTTTAACATAACAAAAACTTATAACCACGTAAAACTGGCCTTTCTTGGGCCTTTCACAGGTCAAAACTAGTATGTACATTTAAATATATTTCATTATAATACCTGATACTGCTGAATCCCCAACTACACTCGAAATTCATAATCTTGAATTGAAATATCTGTGAAGATATCTCTATTGTAACTAATTGATTTCAACAAGATGTGGCATTCATATGCTTTCCTCACACTTCATTTTATGAAACCCTTTATAACCTTGTAGTCAATCTTTGAAAGGTTCTCTTATTATTCGTTATTACTCGTTATTATGACTTTTAGTATTAAATAATATATACATTTTTATGGAATTTAACGATTTTCAATATTTTAGGACTGAATATTCTTAATTTCATTTATAAATATATGACATTTGCTTAATAGTTTTCAAGATTCTTGCCAATTGAGTTTTAGACGCCTTTCGAAAGCAAAACAATTAATATCGTGTAACAAAATTATTATTATAGAAAATTTGAACTAAAATATTCGAGACTCAAGAAAACATTAGGCTTTTAAAGAATTTTATAGAAACTTGTATCATTTTGTATTGAATCTTTGAAAAGTTCGCGTTTTTTTTGCATTTTTTCAATTTCTATTTACCTCTGTGACTTGTTATTATGACTTTATATTAAATTATATATAAATTTTAAAAGAATTTGGAGAGTTCAATATTTTAGAACTAAATTTTCTTAATTTCATTTACAAATATTTTAGATTTGTTTAATGGTTTTCATGAATCCTGCAATCTGAGTTCTGGAAACCTATCGAAAGCAAAACAATTAATTCGAGCCAAAAATTTTATTATGGAAAATTTTACTGAAAATCCGAAATGCTTGTGTTAGTACTAGGATGTTAGTACTAGGATACAACATAGCCGTATGAAAATATTTATCAAATTTTAATTTCAGATTATTTCATTCTATCAACAAACAATTTCCCGGTGTTATTTGAAAAAAAAAATGTGTTAGATGTGTGTAATAGTTTCGTGCATATTGTCATCAAAGTTCCCAAAATATATATTGAAAGCAAAACAAATTTGAAAGATTATATTAAAGTAACTTTGCTGTAAATGTATGAAATGTTTGCGTTTCTGAATACAGAGGAAATGTGAAACATAGGAATTTGAAAATATTTATAAGACTCGATTTCCGCTTATTTTATTCTAATAAACAATAAAATGTTCGGTCTCAATTTATTTGCAATTAGTGTGGAAATCTCCATCATTCTAATTATTTGTAAGTCAAATTAAATTGAAAAAAGCCGAAGCAGGTGCTTAGGGAATCTTATATTGTATATATTAGGGTTTATTAGGGAAGACAAAGTTCGAAGTTGGATCATTAAGGTGCAAAATTTAAATATATTATGCAAGCAATATCCAAACCCCCAGTGGGTCGATCGCGCCTTGGAAGCAAATATATATCGAGATCTTTTAAACCGGCATCTCCGAGCGGGGCTAAATTTAATTTACATTTAATAGCAGGAAATCGTTTAAACTTACATTAACCTGGGCGTAACTACACGGCGAAATTTCGTTGAATTTGTAGGTACGTCCCGAAACAACGGTGCTTTGCTGCAGTTCAAGTTCACGTAACTATTTAATTAATTAACGGCGATAATGAGTTAGTCAAGTCGGGCCTGTGACTAATCCGCACAGTATTCACGCTGCCAATTTAACTGATTTAAAACGGCATCACATCCACGAGAGAGGCGTCCATAATCCCGCACTCCCACAGAATACGAACTCCGTTTTCAGGGCTTTACGGTCTGTGCCAGACTGCCTCTTCTTGCCTCCCCTCTTTGCGCCTTGTGTTATCTTCAAAAATCTGTAAACCTTAAGTCACATTTCAGGGCCAGTGTCATGCGGCGCTGTCCCGAAAAGCTAACAAGGGTCGAGGAGGAACCCCGCGGCTCCACAAAATTTGGTTTCCTAACTACCTGCTTGTCCACGCAGGAGAGCCCAGCCATGTGGCCGCTCTTCACTTGCAAGCGCACATCAGAATATGATTGATTCGCTAATTAGGCTCGGAAAATATGCAGATGGACGAGATAACTGTCGAGGAAAACATAGAGGCGGAGAGCGCGCTAATTGAATAAAAAACGCGCGCGGATGGGAATTATTTAATTACCACAGTCGTGGCGTGCGTAAGTATGCGTGGACAACAGTGTTGCCATTCTATTTCCTTGCATATTACTTTAAAAAAATTCTGAAGTCGATTCATAAGTCAACAATATATTTATTTATACAGTAAACAACAAAAAATATTACAATTGATACCGCGGGGCTACATTTTTTTCGCCGACAAATCAGATACTTGTTTGTAACTAATTTTGGGGTGCTGATTTATAAATGATATCAATTTTTGCTGATGAAAAATTTTTGTTCTAAAGCATTTTGATTTTTCTTTCTTCATTTAATCACGTTTTAGTCAACGTATATTTTAATTTCAGCGCCGTTCTTTATCGGATATGTTTTCTAGTAAGAATAAAATTAGTCAACGATAGTTCATATTTTTCAAGTTCAATGAATGATGTGAGAAAAAATGCATGACATTATTTCGTAGTAGGTACGAAAAAAAATCAAAAATTTCCTGGGATATAAAAGAGCAGAAACTTACATCGCACAGGTTCAAACTTTTATTACGAATTTCCATCATTTGGGTTGTAACTTGTAACATGAGGATAAAAGTTCATTTGTTGGACACTTAATCAGGATATGTAAGTTTCCATCATTTGGCTTGTAACATGGGAATTAAAGTTGATTTATTGGACACTTTTCTTGGGAAATTTCCTGAAAATCAGGAGATGTAAGTTTCCATCATTTGGGTTGTAACATGAGAATAAAAGTTCATTTGTTGGACACTATTCTTGGGAAATTTCCTGGAAATCAGGAGATGTTGAAGTGATGAGCAGGAAGGACGTTTCCACCAAAATAAATAAGATATGGAGGGGCGGTATCAAGGAAGCTCGGATGCACACATGATGGTTGGAACTTCAAAATAGAATGGTTGGGATTGGCATACTACAGAAAATCCCAAAAACGAAAATTTAATCCTTACAAATTAAATTATTTCAGTTCTTCTCTTCGGCCAATAAAAATGATGTACCTTAACTGTTACAATTTACTTTATATGACACTATCAATAAAAATTCCCAAAAATGTAATCAATTATAGCATTGGTATCGGAAATTGAACGAAAAAGGCGTAATTTGATCGAAAATTACGATATAATGTAACTAGAGCAAAAACCTGGCGCGACAGGCAAAAATTATTACTATGTATTATAACTATTAATATATTATTATAACTATTGTAATAACTATGTGTTAATTATATCACTGTTGCTTGAATTAATAATACCTAATAATTAATTAATTAAATCCTGAAAATTTTCAGGATTATTTATATTTGAAATACAATTATAAGTAATTAAATTTTTCATTACATATTATGATATTGCTAAATTTAAAAGTGGAGTTTTATATTTTTTTGTCATTTTTTAATTCAGCACCCCCGAATTTCTCCAAAATTAGTAAGTCGGCAAAAATCGTGTAGCCCAGTGCAATTATATAATGAATTGTTTACGCTGATATCGACAACAAAATTAAGACTTATTTTTTTTGGTAATTTTCACTAAACAAAACGTATAATTATTCCAATATTTCTAGCACCTCTTCTTGCATTAATAATAACTAATAATTAATTAATGAAATCCTGAAAATTTTCAGGATTATTTATATTTGGAATACAATTATAAGTAACTAAATTTTTCCTTACATAATATGATATTGCTAAATTCAAAAGTGGACTTTTATATTTTTTCAAAGTATTTTTTAGGTACTTCGTAATTTGAAAGCTTGGTTATTCACTATTAATTGTTTTTATTTACTTATTTATATTTAGAATACAATTATAATTATTTTCTTTCTAAATATAATATGTTATGTAATATCCAAAACTGTTTGAATTTACGTTTTCATTGATTCTATTATTTTTTAAATTAAATTTGCCAGTTTCGTCCAATTTTTTGAAAATAAGTATGAGGCATAATGTGAAATTTCTTTAAACATTTTCCGGTACGTTTCGTAATTTTGAACATTGGTTGATATGTTTACAGTTTTTGAACATTCTGATCCTTTAAATAATATATATATTTTTAAAGGTTTTTCACTATTAATTTTTATATTTACTTATTTATATGTACAATACTATTATAATTATTTTTTTCTAAATAGAATATGTTATGTAATATCCATAACTATTTGAATTTACAGTTTTTTATTTGAATATATTTGTTTTTATTAAATTTTGCAAGATTTCATAATGTGAAATAATTTTTATTGAGATTCTGTATTTCTTTACACATTCTCCGGTAAGTTTCGTAATTTTGAACATAGGTTGATAGATAGGTAGATATATTTATTTCAAGAGATTATTACAAAATAACAATAAATTGAAACATAGTACTAAGAAAGAAGTAGTAATATATTGATATTTACAGTTCTTGAACATTCTGATCCTTTAAAAAAATTTTTAAAACATTCTCTGCTTCGTTTTCTCAGACGTTTAAACTTTCTTGATTTTGTGATGGCATATTTCGGAAATATTTAATGTCCATAAATCCTGTTAACATTTTCTAAAGTATTTATAAATTATAATTTATATTGTAACTTTATCAATTATTTTTATTAAAATAGCTGAAAGTTTAACATACTTAGTATGCATAATATGCATGTTGATTTGTGATTTTCCGATATGTATTGGATTTTGTATTTTATACTTTTATACTTATTACAAATACAGATATTATTATTATTATTATTATTATTATATTATACTACTATATTATTATTATATTAATATAATTAGTATGTAATAAGTTTACTGCAATTTCAATAACATTTACCAGAATTTCAACCTGCAAAATTTTATATTTTCAAAAATAAAAAATTGCAATTTGAATTAATTTTTTTAACAGATTTTATTAAACTTTCTTGGATTTCATAATGGTTTCGACGAGTTTTTAGAGTTAATTACAATGTTCGCAGTAATGAACTTTCAATTTTCTGATTGAAATTTTGGACTTTTGATTTATTTTGATACCACATTCCATAAAAATTTGTGGCAATTTCTGAATCGTCTGTGAAATGTGGTAAGACTTCTTATATTTGTTATAATACTCAGATATTATAAATAAATTTTCTGCAATTTTCCCGGTTTTTGGTTTCTTCAGTTTCAGAAACATTTTCGAGACTTCCAGTATTCCAGTATTCATTAAAAGGGTTTTTAGTGGCATCTTCTGTTGTTTTTATTAAATATTCTGCTATCTGCATATATTTTCTGTAGTATTTTCAATAAATTGTGTGCAATTTGAACTGATTTTTTAATTGCGCTATTATTAATTGTATTATAAGATTTTAAAACTTCCAGTATTTTCATTTTAAGGGATTTTAGTTCTCATTTCTGCAATCTGCAAATATTTGCTTCGATTGTTTAATGTTTGCTGCAATATTTTGAACAAATTTTGAACAATTTACCTTGATTTGAATACATTTTCTGCGACTATTTAAGTTATATTACAGTTTTACGTGTTTTATATGTTTTATTAAATGAATTGATTATATTTACATTAAAATTCTACCTGAAACATTTAGAATTTCCATTAAATTTTCCACAATCGACATAATTTTTCCACATTTTCTGCGGTTTATTGTTTCTTTTGTTTAACATTCATTAAGCGTTTAGATCTATTACCAATGTATTAAATACAATTTGTAGACAATTGTGAACCTTTTCAAAAACTTATGGTGACCTAAAATTCTCATAGACTTTCTATTTGCATTTTTTTTAGTTTCAATAATTGGGCAACTTTTCAGAAACTTGTAGAGATTGTCGTACACTTTCTGTTTGCATAATTTTTTATAGTTTCATTAAAATTTCTGCAATTTAAATTAATATTTTGATTGCACTATTGTAAGTGTTTTAAGGCTCGTTTACATTTGGAAAGTTTACTCACAGAAAGTACTTGCAGCCAGTAAATTTACGATGTGTAAACAAGAAAAACATCTTACTTGTTTAGTTTCTTTCTTGAAAGAAGTGTTTCTTGTTTACACATCGTAAGTTTTCACAAACTTTCCAAATGTAAACGAGGCTTAACTAATATATTTTTTTTCGAAATGTGGACAATTTTTTTGAAAAAAAATTGCATTTTGAACAAAAACATTGTGTTATTGAGTATAATTTTAGAATTCTAGGTTTATTAATGATGTACAAATTCAGGCATAGAGGCAAATAGTAGGCCTAGAAACTGCAACATGTCTGTGAGCCCCTTCTGCCAAAAAGTTTGGAGACTAGAATTAATAGAATATTTAGTGAAGACAAACAAATCAACATACGATTAATAAAAAATGCCATTACTTTAAAACAAGTGTAGTAAATTATAATAGTACATATTAAGATTTTACAAAACATCTCAAGTACATTTTAGTTTGATTCTCGCTATTGACTTGACCATTACGAAACTTCAAATTTCTTGCAACAATTCCACTTGCAAATTTCGGTAGTAGGTAAATGTTCAAAAAGATACCAGAAAAATGGAAAATTTTACCCGCCAGAACGCACTTTCTAAATTATTGTGCGTTTCAAAAAATGGCTCTTATTATTTATATAATTTGCAACTTTTAAATACATCAAGTTACAGTTACTTTATTAGAATATGTAATTTGCTTAAATTTCCATTAAATAAATCAACTTAAAGAAAATTTACAATAAAACAATAATGGTTATTTATGATACAAGTTCGCAAAGCACTACTTTACGAAAATGTATCATAAATAACTATTATTGTTGTATTGTAAATTTTCTTTAAATTGAATTAATTTGCAAAATTAATGCTAATTTGCATTAAAATAAAGATTTTCATTAAATACATCGATTTAAAGAAAATAGACAAAATAAAGAAGATATTAAGTTCATAAAGCACTACTTTACGAAAATGTATCGTACAAAGTTTGTTTTACGAGAGCTACAGCTAAAATGTGATACAAAATACAATATCTTTTTAATTGGCGAGTAAATGAATTTTGTGTAAAACTTATTTTACGCACAGTTGATATTTTTACGTGCAGGTGATTTTTTTAACGCACTTGTGCTAAAAAGTGCCACTTTACGCAGAGGACAGTGCGCAAAAAAAATGTTTACGCACTGCATGCGTAAACATTTGCATTATGTTCAATAAACGTTTCCATTAATACTTTATTATTAATGGTAAATGAAAAATTTGTTCAAAATATTATTAATAATAACATACATGAATACTTTTCAAAGAATATTGATTTCGGATAAAATTAATTTAAACTTTATTGTTCCATAAAAATAAACGGAGAAAGCAATATGCTCCACATCAGAATTATGTCCAAAAGGCATTATTTAGTTGAATTTGTTTAATCGAGTTGTTCAATGTTCTGATTAAAATTAGGGGCCTTACAATTGAATAATCACTGGAAAACATGTAAAACTTGTTATTTAATTAACATTTCTGAAAATGATTATTACCAAACGAAATTTATTTCATTATTATTTATTTACACTGTTATTATTACTACTTATTACCAATTAATTATTTAACACTGGCGGACAAGTGTCTGCATTTTTACACCTGCGGATGGCGCATCTCCAAACTGCAGGGGCGTATTTTATTTGCCTTCATGCTCACGCCAGAGGCGGAATTGCGTCCGATCAATTATTAATCCCGCAACATATTTCTGGGCATAAAGAGGGCGGCAGCGATTAAAATGACCGATGCGAATGCGACGGACGGGAAATTTTTCAAACCGAGCGAAACGCCGCGGCGACGAAAATAGGCCCCAATTAAAAGGGAAACGCGCCATCGAATAGCGCGCGTACTTTTGTTGCTATTGTTGCACGGCCGGTAAAGAGAATCGAAAATGGATGCGCGCATTGTGTTTATCTCAATACATCAACGTAATCATCGTGCCGAGTCGCTTTCCTGCATTTCTTATTAGTATGCATAGGTATGCCTGTCAATTCACCTCGCCAGGATAAATCATATAAATCATAAGCAGAATCGCTGGGAATAGTGATGCATGTTTTCGCGTGTGTTCGGACGTTAATGCAGAGATAAATAATCATCATAATTCCAGAAATTGTTTACGCAACTGCATAAATCAGCAATTTATCAATGAATTGATTAATTAACGACGACGGGCAACACTTAAAACTGCGCAGACACAACAGAACTGAATTTCCTCCTCACCTTCAAGTCATTTGGTGCGGTGGTAATAGCAGAATTCCTTAATATCCGTCTGAATAAAACATTAGCACTGCACTTAGTAACCCGAACCTCTCCATCGACACTCGATACATCTGCGTGATAGATTCGTGCAAGTACGAAATCAGTCAAACACGTTCACGTTGATAAATTGCACATTCGATCGGTGTGTGTATTTTAGGAGCGCGGCTCGACGTAACTCCACCACATCTATTTCCGAACTGAAGTGAAAAAGCGCATGGCTCGTTGATTTCGTGCGGTTGTTATCCGGCGATCTCGGCCGACGCGACACGACCATTAACGATGTGTCATTTGATTTATGTTCTGCTTATATATGGATGCTTATAAACCGTATGGCTTATTGGTTTATTATTTTCTCCTTTTTCCAAACGGTGCCGCTGTTTTAACTGTGGCTTATTTATTGCGCCCGACCATCACAACTTTTATGGACACAACAATAAAATGTGCTGCAAATTCCGCGCCCATCAAACTTAAAACGAAAAAAAATTACACATTACATTACTTTTTTCGAAATTGGGCCGTCGGAAATTTAATAAACACCCATTTGTTTTCGCGGAGCTTTCGCTTTCCAATGCGCACTTCCCCTGCAAATGGCGTGAGGCGAATTTCCAGCGCAGTAAATCTTGATCAATCTTTAATTCAGGCGAAAGAAAAACAAGTGGGTAATAACTTATGTACCCCCATACAGCAAAATAAATGCGCACCACAATTTCACGACTAATTTTTCTTATCGGATTCTGTAACGTTAGAACGCTTAGAACCAGTGGCATAGCCAGAATTTTTTCATGGGGGGTGGGGTGTAGTAAGTAAAGTGCATCATATTACATTATCTTATTGTTCTTAAAATTAATATTAATCGCTGCCTTAACTTTCACCGCAATAGCAGTGTTCGTTATGTACAACCCAAAATACAGCTATAGTAACGAAAATGGGCCAAAATTTGGAAAATATATGTATATAGCCCGGCGGCTCCACCATGCACCTTCTAAACTTGAATAATTTATAATAGTTCATACGAATTTAAAAATCCTCAAAATTCAAGGAATTCCTAAGGAGAATCATTCTGGTTACATATTTGCCATATTTGTGCCGAATATATTCTGATTTTTGCAATTTATAATTCTTGGGCTTTTAATAACCATGTAGATTATTTTTAATCTGTTAGGCTACTTAGTGTATTAAAGTACTTACATAAGTACTTAGTTACTTAAGTACTTCTTAGACTTTAAGCATTAAAAACGTATAAACTGCAACATTTTTTTTGTAGAATATGTATTTTAATGTATTATAATTTTTTTTCTTTTCTTGGCAGTGCAATATTTTTGTATTTTATGCTCTTCTTTGTGTCTGTAATGTTTTATTTTGAGTCACTATACAATGAAGGATATTATTATTATTTATTGCGAAATATTTAATTAAAATTAGTAATTTCCTTACACAAATTGCATATTATAAAACCGTTATACCAAAATACTTATTAATTTGTTATTCAATTCTTTTACAATTTTGTAAAAGTGCCAACAAATTTCAGGCATTTAGATAATTTTTAAAATAGATGTCAAATATTGATTATTGACCAATACATGGCACAAATTAAACAATAATTATAGTTATTTCCTTACAAATATGGCTGTAGTAACGAAAATGGGCCATAATTTGAAAAATATATGTATATAGCCCGGCGCCTCTACCATGCACCTTCTAAACTGGAAAAATTTATAATAATTCATACGAATTTTAAAATCCTCAAAATACAAGCAATTCCTGAGGAGAATCATTCCAGTTACATATCTGACATGTTTGTGCCAAATCTTATAATTAATTATCAAACTAGACTTATAAATTTCCTGAAAAACTGGATATCGAGTATTTTCTGATTTTTGCAATTTCTAATTCTTGTGTTCTTAAGGCTGCTCTCCGGACGGACCGGAGAAAAACCTTGGGGGCAATGGCAAGGCCGGGAAGTAAATTTTTCGGTCAAAGAAGCTTGCGCACAAAATCGTTAATTCTATTGTTCGATTATTTTGTGTCCCTCACATTAACTGCAAGCGCGTTAAATTTTTTTGTAGATTGTGAATTGTAATGTGTCATTATTATCTTTTTCTTGTTTTAGCAGTGTAATATTTTTGTGTATTATGCTCTTATTAGTGTCTATAATGTTTTTTTCCTGAATCTGGATACAATGAATGATATTATTATTATTTATTGCGCCCATGATTTGCCATTTTGAGTTGAAATGTTTCGAAGTAAAACTGAGCAATATTTACATTGTCCTTAGCGAGAAATGATAATTGATCGGAGCCCTAACTTTCTTCGATATACAGTTTTCGTGATGTAAAACACATAATATGGTTTCAGAATTGAATATGGGCCATTATCTTGATTTTAAAAAAATGCCCGGCGCATCCACCAGGTACCTTCTATGTTTCAATAATTTATAATTCATAAAAAAATTGCATATTATGAAACAGTTATACCAACATAATTATTAATTCGTTATTCAATTCTTTTACAACTTTTAAAAGTTCCAACAAATTTCGGAAGATATTTAGAAACTTTTTAAAGTAAACGTCAAAAATTGAGTTTTGACCAATACATGTTACATATTAAAGAATCATTGAATCGTTTACTTCAGAAACTCGTCAAGTGTACTTTTTCAAATTTTCGGGAAACTTAGAAAAACGCAAAATATTTTCATATTTTATATATTGTAATTAAATGTCCCATTAAAAGGAATGTCAGATAAAAGGAGAATGCCAAAAATAAGCGCTTTGAGTACTGTTATACCATATTCCGTAAAAATGAAAAATTCATAGAAATATCTGTTGACCGGTTTCTGAATTAAACGATTCAATTATAGTTATTTCCTTAACAAATTCAATAATAATTAACCTTAACATATGCAAGAATAATGAACTGACTACTTCCTCCACAAATAGTGGAAGTTGTAGAACAATGTTCTTTTGAATTTTGAAAATTTTGAAAACAAAATTTAATGAAACTGCAATAAATACGAAAACAAATCTATAAACTCTTGAAAATATTCCAAAATTCTGAAACTTCTGAAAAACAGTTTTCTAATTTAATTTAATAAACAAGAAGTCAACAGCAATGAAAAATAAGCTTTAACTTAATGAGACTTGGCCCGACCCTAAAACAAATATAAAACCATTGACTTCTGAAAATATGAAACTTATGAAAACAATAAGTCAAGAGCAGTGCCAAATTTTACAGTACACGGGATCTCCTGCTTCAGTTCCCCTCAAAAGTAAGGGCACATACGTGTTTAGATGCAAAAATATTTAAAAAAATGAAATTTTTATAATTCCTACTCTTAAGAATTATAAAATTAAAAGCCGAGCAATAAATTGGAACTGATTAGGAAGCCAATTCAAAGTAGAAGAACCTTATTTTCTTGTCGATTTAATAGTTATTTATGATACAAGTTCATAAAGCACTAGTTTACGAAAGTGTATCATACAATGCTTTGTCTACAACAGCTATTACGAAAAACAGGTAAAATTTGATGCAAAATACTAGCTTTGTTTTAATTGTTGAGTGAATGAATTTTGTGTCAAACTTATTTAAAGCACAGTTGATTTTTTTGCGCATAGGTGAATTTTGTACGCAAAAGTATCATCTTAAGCACTGTGTACAGTACTTAAAATACTTAGTTTATGCAGTAAACTAAGTACTATAAAGTAGTAATACTCATAATAAGTACTATAAAGTATGTAGTTTACACACTGTCATAGAATAATATATTAATATTTTTTTAAGTCAGAGGCTGGATATTTAAACAAATTTTTAGAATAGCTAAATACATTAAGAATTTTAATATTTACCTGAAAAAATAATTAAATCAAGTACAGGGTGTTTGAGTTTCACAAATTAGAAGTAGAAAGACAATATTTTCTTGTTGACTAAATTATTTTCTTTAAACTGAGACACTATGGAAATTTAAAGATATTTTTAAAATACCTAAATACATTCAGAATTTTGAAAATTACCTAATAAATTAAGGAAATCAAGCACAGGTGTGTGAGTTTAAATTTGTGAAACTCCAGTGCCTTATTTTTTTTTTCATGGAGTATCACCAATCCATCTTAATCCATGTTTCATTGCGGATGTGCAAGCCAATTTTTGAGATACAATAAGTTAAATTTGTGAAAATTTATTCAAGTTAAAGTGTTAAAGCAATGTAAAAAAACGATCATTTTTATTCGTCATTTATACGATTTGCGGAGAAAATGATCTATTGATTAAAATATGAAATATCTTGCAAAGTGGCTGGTTATGTTACTAGAATAGTCTAAACTACAAAAATTGGATTTCGGAAAAGTGTGGCTTGTCATTGTTTCACATTAAGCCGTATAATTGTAATTTTTGTTTACAATACAATTTGTAATTTTTTTTTAAGTCCAGAAAGTAATACTCAATAATTTCGCAAATATATACTTTTTTTTCGTATGATACAAATCCAACCTTTCACTTATTATTATTATTTTCTATAGTTATAGGAATTTTGAGCCTTTTACAAATATTTACTTATACTACTAACCAAAGTTGGTGTTATTTTAATCAATTGATATAAACCAACTGATTTTTAAAAATAAATCATTAATTTAAATAAAAAAATATACATATTTTTTTAAATTAATCATTGCTCTTGCAACATTTAACCCTGTTACTAACCCAAACTTTTACATGTTATTAACTTTTTGTAGACATCATAAAGTTTTGAGCCTTTTATTAATACTTATATTACAATCGAACAATTGACTGCAAATTTGGCATTTTTTGCTTATACATAATACAAATAAAAATTAGATTTTTTGGATTTCCGTTTTATGTGCAAAATGACATTTTATCTGGCATTGACTCTAGTTCAAAACTTTATGACATTTTACAGAATATTATACAGGTCGTAAACTAATAGGAATTATTCTTGAAATGTTATGAACTTCTCCACAAATTCTGTAAATTTCCTGAAATTTGATAAATATCGATATTAGGTATATGAAAGGTTTTAGAAATTTAATGAAATTCACACCTCTGGAATTTTGGTGAAATATAACGAAACTGATCAAAAATATCAAAATATTCATGAAATTTGGTACATTATTTTACATTACATTCCTGAATTGTCACTAAACTGCACTAAATTGCCTAAAAAATCTTGAAAGTCGGCGATATTATATAAAATTCTATAAAAATCAGAAAGTTTGGTGGAATGTGTAATAATTTGTTAGAAAAACTGTACGTGATATTAAAACAGTTAATTAAATTGAATAAACTTGTTGGAGATTACAGGAAATTCCATAAAATTAAGTACGTTTTATAAAATTCTATCAAATTGTTTTGCAGTATTGCGAAATTGTAAAAATCTCTTTAAAAGAATCTTGCAATTTGGTGAAATATTTAACAATGTATGGGAAAGAAACTAGGTATGTATAACGTTCATGAAATTTTACTAAATTTCGCAACTTTTAAAGTATTTCATAAATTTACGTAACAATGAAATACTTATAACGAAATTGTATAAGATGCATAATTTGATAAAATAAAAAAATCTTGATTTGCCCGAAAATGTCCAAGAAATTATTTAATATATATCTAAGAAAAAGATTTAAGAAATATCGTAATTCCGAAAATCTCACATTACACAAATTTCTCGTGATTTCGTAAATCAAATAATTACATACAATTTTCGTGTTCTTTCTACATGACAAATATTTATTTTCACTTTTATATTGTCTAGAAATTATAAGATAAAGATATGGATGTTCCAAGTTAACAATCAGGTTAACACCTGACTAAACTTTTTAAACTTTTTGGCAGAACATCGTAAGTGACATTTTTTTTAAACAGCTAAGCTTATTTCATTGCCCTAAGTAGCTCTTAACGTGGTAGCTCTGCCGAAGTATAGTATGTTTATTTACCACACTTGTACTATATCTAAATCATAAGTGTTGCAATTTATTATTATACCGCTAAATTTTATATAAATGCCATACTATGTGGAATTTGTTACTTATGATGTTCTGCGAAAAATGTGTCGATTATGTTACACACGCGACATTTTTCTTTAAGAAGCGACATTTCAGTTCAAATTGAGTATATGAAATTTTCCATGACAAAATTAGATCGTTATAAATTTAAAAAAAAATGTTAGAACGTACAAATTTAATTACAAAATTTTCTTTTTTATAGTCAAATTTGAAACTTGAAACAAAGAAAACAAACCATTTTTGAAGTACATAAAAATAATGAGATACTGTACACTGAAGAAGATGCCCAGCTTCAGAGAACAGCTTCAGACAGATTTCAACCTGAAGGGCCTCAGTAAAAGATGCCCACATTGTAAATCTTGGGTAGCACTGCAATACATCAACGACATTTTCTCCCTGTTGAGATTAATTCCTTCCTCCTGCTTTCGAAACCTGCACACGTCTCACCTCCATGCCATAACATGCTAGTTAACGATTTACAATATAACGATAATAACTATATACAAGTACTATCATCCCTTCAATTCTACCAGCCCTCTTGTTAATCATCGTTAAATTAGTTTCATTTCATTTGTAGACAAGCCATTACCTACATCTCAGCTTCAAAAATGTATGATCATGTATTAATAAAGCAATGATTTCTATTGTTGCTGGATCATTTGAGAGGATGATTATAGTATGCCCACCTAACCACCCTCAAATTCAAGGTTTATGCAAAGTATATCATAGAAGATTAAATTTTCTCAAATCAGTAAATTTAAAGTTTCTGTCATCTTACAAGTAAGATTCGAAGGGTGGGTATGTGGTGGTCACAAGTACAATCAACTCCTCAAATCTACCAGCCCTCATTGTAAATCATCGTTAAATTAATGTAATATAATTTGGGGACAAATAATTACATATCAGCTTTCAAAATTGTTTATTTCAGTTTTAAGAATATTCTTGAAATTTTCATAATTTTTAACGAAAACTTACATCAATCAATTAGAGTTTATTCTGGAAAGTTTCAAGATGCTTGCAGCATTAGAATCAGTATACATCCACTCAAATTTATTGCAAATCAATAATTTATAAGCAAATTCTTACTTTTTTTAATTGAAGGTTCAAATTTGACTACAAAAAGGAAAAGTTTTAATTAAATTTGTAAGTTTTTGTAATTTTTTTAAAATTTGATAACAGTATTTATTTCAGTAATTTGGTACAGCAGCAAATTTTCGAATCAGTATAAACTACATTTAAAATTTCGAGAAAAAATGAACTTCCTACGAAAAAAATAGAAATTATTAAAACCTTTTGAAGTTTTTGAATTTTTGAATTTTGATAAAAACTTCAACTGAATTAGAAGTAACGAACAAAAGTTCTATAATATATTACTTATTATTATTATTTATTTATTTGTGCCAAGTACCCACAGGTTTACGCACGTCATACACAAAAATGGTCAAAAAACATAAGTATAAATATAGATATAGTACACACATAAAACGTAAAAGTAAGTGTATAAATAAAAACCCAAAATGGGTGGTGTATAAATAAAAACTTAAGACTAGGTACGGTATAGATACAAAAACACAAAAGGGTGTTGTAGACATAGCTAACATAAATATAATTTTCCATTTTATTTTGGCAGGTCTGCCTTCCTTTGTATACAGAAGCCATCGATGGTAAAATATTGAAAGTTTCTGCTGCAAGTAATAGCGCAAAATTTATTTTTAGCTCATCGAGTTTTACACATTTCGTACATCCTAAACCACGAGGTCAGAAGCAGCTGTAAGTTCAAGATCCTTTCTATGACTTCTCGTTCTAAGACTATAAAATTGAAATACGTGCGAGAAGCCCCCAGTTCAACGTTAAAGTAGCATTCTATTTAGAAAACATGTTAATAATAATACTAATAATTTTCTCCCGGTCTGCTAATTCGACGTACAAACATTTTTAACCGTCCAAGCAAATTTCACCCTACAATATTCTAGTTACGGTCATTGGCCTCAAACAATTGTGTATGTAATACATACATATCTATTGCAAAAGGAAAGCTGGTGAGTGATAATAAATGGAACTGCCAAAACGAATTTACGATAAATTCAACGTGCAATGAAACCTGCATGTTCAAAATTACTCTGAATACGGTGTTTCACAAAAACATATTTTATTGAGAATTTTTAACGGTTTTTTAATTTTTCTTCTTCATATAGGTACATTAAAAAATGTATATTT
Organism: Othius punctulatus; assembly: GCA_951805005.1. Taxonomy (NCBI): domain Eukaryota; kingdom Metazoa; phylum Arthropoda; class Insecta; order Coleoptera; family Staphylinidae; genus Othius; species Othius punctulatus. The sequence continues at coordinate 30,381,062 of OX638138.1, read as the reverse complement.
GTTGACCGTACTTAAACCGCACTGGAAAATGATCGTAAGAACTCGAAACTTGAGTCGTTATTTTATTGTATATTTCTATATATCAATAAACATTTTGTGGTAAAAACATAGCAAGTTGTTTCTCTGTTTATTAAAAAACGATTTGGAGCTTGCGAAATTAAACGCAAACTAGAGCTGTAGAGACTGAAGAGATTCGTACAACTTGTGTTGTATTTTCGCATCATCGTAGATTTTTATCAACTATCGCCTCATTAATCCGATTTTATGTGGTATCACATCAGTAATCACTGATGTGATTCATGTCCGCCAAATCAGTTAGAAATGTCTGAAAAACTCCTTGGAGATAATAATGCCTGATAAATTTTTGCTTCTGAAAAAGCTTTATTTGATTTGTTTTATCTTTACATACACAAATGAATGATTTTTCTCTCGCAGCAAGAAAATTAGAATCGCACGCATGTGGGTACATTACTGCTGCGGCTGCAAACGAGAACATATTGTGCTGTATTTTATAATCCGTATTTATCTGCCTGCCGCTGGTTTGTACTTAATTACAATTCATAATTACAGCATAAATACGCATACTGTTGCATTGAACACTACCGAAATAATATACTATACAAGCATACAAGCATACAACGGCTGTGCTAGCAACGCGCCCAACATCCGCTCACCTTCCGCTCCAAATTCGTATCAGGAGGTTATGAAACCTCCCTACAGAATTTAATTAATGCTAAATTAAAATCACCGAAATATAGTATTTCAGTGAACATGTATTTTCACAATAGTAGTAATAGCATATTTCTCTTATAGGTATACCATTGTATGGGAAAATATTGTTTTCGTAAAAATATCGAATTTCAGCAAAAATATCAGTGTTGATAATCCTCCAAACATATTTTTTCAAAATGTCAGCCAGTCTGTGTGTGAATGTGACAAGTTTTTTGTGGAGTCAAAAATGACACAAGCTGTAGAAAGATTTTGAAATTTTAGGATTTTTGGATTTTTTGGAGAGAAAAAAACAGCAGTCGAAAAGAGGAAGCGGAAAATGAGAATTTTGATGAGGAGTTTTCATAGATATACATATCAGTAATTATAATAGTAGTTTGAGGGGGAAAGAGGAACTTGAGAAGAGTCCTCTTTCCCCCTCTAGCTACTATTATAATAACTTCTATGATTTTGAAAAAAATTAATGATTCATCAAAAACATATAATTATTAGGTATCCAATTTTCCTTCTATGTATTGTCTGTTTCGTAAGATCGTGTATATACAACGTCTATATTCTATATTCTATATCTATTCTATATTCTATATTATATAGTAAATATATAATAAACTCAAACAATAAATTTCAATCATCCAATAGCTTGAATTAGCGCTCTAAAACCTTCACTTTTAACTCTTCATGTTGCTTCACTAAATTAATTAAATTTAAAGCAATAATTTATAAAATACGCACGAAAAAAAATCTTTTGTATCTACATCCCTTATTCGAATTAATTTCGACCTTTTTTCATTGGGCAAGTCTCGTTTCGCATAAAACAATTAAAAAAATAATCTCGCCGCCGCCTCTTCGCGTGGAAATTGTCGCTTAGAAAGATGAAGCAAGGAAAGTAATAAAGTAAAAGCTAAGAGATCAAACTGTGAGCGTATAGCGTAAATTCCCCGTGGATTTCTGGGAAGCTTAAAAGAATGACGTTGGTGCAATCGATCCGTGCTTCTCCTGAGAAATTGGTGCCCGCATGAAAGGCTCCGTGTAAAAATATCGCGTAATCTGCAGGCTCAATTCGCGAGGCTTTGAAAAGAGGCACTGTGATCTCGAACTCAATTAGCACGTCTACGTTGCAATGAATTAAGCCGAAAGAAATTTGAAGCCTATCTTGAAACAGCCTTTGACATATCAATGAAATAATTACAAAATGTTTTTTTTACAATATTAACTTTTTAATAATTAATAATATATACAGAGCGTTAAAAAAAGTTACGTCAACTTTTACTCTGGATATGACTGGACTGACACTGTTCAAGAAGCAAATCAAATATGTTTGTGAAATGTTTCCTAGGATACAAGCAAATAATTTGACTATATTTCGTCAAATGGCATTATTTGTCCCTTATTTCATTAGAAATAGTTTGAAAAGTTCGCACCACTTTTGAGCGCCCAGTATAATGGCTGATACATTGATTTATTACGCGACGCAATGCTACGCTGTGACAATGCTATCGCTATAGGCATTTTCAACGCGCATTACACGCTGTTGAGAATGCCCGTAGCGATAGCAATGCCATAGCATAGCGTAGCGTTGCGTAGCGTAAGCAATCAGCCTTAACTGTGAAAAAACCGTTTAGGTCGATAGCCTAACAAACATTGTACTGCTGCTACTACTACTACTACTAACTAAGTACTACAAATAATATATGGTCATAAATTTCAATAATTCCTCTAAACCTCTAAATTATCATTTCAAAGATAAACTCCTCATTCCATGTCCGATTATTGATAAACTGATATTGTATTGCCAAAACTCAAACATCTGTTCAATAGTGCTAAATTTCAATTCTTCAATCTAAACTACTCAGTCGATTCTCAATTTCTCACTGTTAACTAGGATTTATAAGAAAATAACAACGGCTGTAATGATAACAACAAGTAGAGTATTTTCAACAATTTTTATACATTTTTAAATTCAATCGAAGATAGCGAGAACATTTGTGTTATTCTACATTAAAAAAATCTTAAATTCAATTTTTTATGGTGCCATATGTATTTTCTTTAGTCTATAAACTATAAACTATAAACTATATAAAAAAAATATCATGAATAGTGATTGAGATTTCTAAATATTGCAAAACTTTCATACAAGTTGTGGAAATTTTATGGTACTTATGTAATGGGTCTCATAAATTTTCCATACATTTTCAACAATTTTGACAAATTTTTAATATCTATAGAAGATAGCAAGAACATTTGTGTTGTTCTACACAAAAAAATCTTAAATTCTATTAATCTTTTATGGTGCCTTATGTATTTTCTATAAACATTGTACAATTTGTAAAAAAAAATATAAATTTTTATAAAGTTTCAATAGTTTGGATAGTATCATTTGTGTTGTTCTATATAAAAAAAATCTTAAATTTTATTAAAATTTTATGGTGCCTTATGTATTTTCTATAAACTTTGTAATTTATTTAATGAATTTCTTATAGTTTTAATAGTTTGGATAATAACATTTGTGTTGTTCTACATAAAAAAATCTTAGATTGTATTAAAATTTTATGGTGCCTTAAGTATTTTCTATAAACTTTGTATAATTTGTAGAAAATTTTATGAATTTCTTCCAAAATTTCAATAGTTTGGAAAATTGTTACCAATTCAATGCAATCTATTTCAATTAACCATTTTTGAGATTTTTTTTCTCTTACTACACTAAAGTTTCACAACAAGTTAAAAATTGGTAAAAGTCAAAATTTTAACTGAAAAAATCATTCAGTTAGTCGATTCTTGTAAAAGTTTCACTTTTAACTTGCATTGAACTTTAGGCGTGTGTAAATTTTTATACACGGCCATCTTATATATATTTTCTATAAACTTTGTCAAATTTATAGAAAATTTTATGAATTTCTTATAAAGTTTCAATAGTTTGGAAACTTGTTCCTAATTGAATGCCATCTATTTCGATAAACGATTTTTGCGATTTATTTCTCTTACTACACTAAAGTTTCACAGCAATTTAAAAATTGGTAAAAGTCAAAATTTTAACTGAAAAATCATGCAATTTGTCGATTCTTGTAAAAGTTTCACTTTTTACTTTCATCGGACTTAAGGCGTGTATAATTTTTTATACACGCCCAATGTATATGTATTTTCTATAAACTTTGTACAATTTGTAGAAAATTTTATGAATTTCTTATAAAGTTTCAATAGTTTGGAAAATTGTTACTAGTTCAATGCAACCTATTTTGATTAACGATTTTTGTTATTTTTTTTTCTCTTCCTTCAATAAAGTTGTCTCAGTTGTAAATTACAGCAATTTAAAAATTGGTAAAAGTTAAAATTTTAACTAAAAAAATCATTCAGTTTGTGCATTCTTGTAAAAGTTTCACTTTTACAACTTTGTACAATTTGTAGAACATTTTATGAATTTCTTATAAAGTTTCAATAGTTTTCAAAATTGTTACTAATTCAATGCAGTCTATTTCGGTTGACGATTTTTATGATTTTTTTTTCTCTTACTACACTAAAGTTTTCACATCAATATAAAAATTGATAAAAGTCAAAATTTTAACTGGATAACTCATTCAGTTTGTCGATTCTTGTAAGTTTCACTTATTACTTTCTTTGAATTTTAGGCGTGTGTAAATTTTGATTTTTTTTTCAACCTGAAACACAAAAATAGAGTAATTCAAAAATTATAAACCTTAGAATTTATGTTTAGTCTTTTTCTAAAATGTAATAGAATATTGTGTGAAGAAAACAAGTTTTTGTGAAACAGAATAGATTTGTGATTGGAATTTCTAAATATTGCAAATAATTTATACAATTTGTGGAAATTTTATGGATTTTATGAAATTTTCATAAATTTTCAGCAAGTTTTATACATTTTTAAATTCCATAGTAGATAGCAAGAACATTTGTGATGTTCTACATAAAAAAATCTAAAATTCTATTAAAATTTATGATAGCGTATGGATTTTCTATAAACTTTGTACAATTTGAAGAATTTTTTATTAATTTCAAGTTTCAATAGTTTGGAAAATTGTTACTTATTCAATGCAATCGATTTCGAATAACGATTTTTGTGAAATTATTTTCTTACTACACGAAAGTTTCACAGCAACTTAAAAAATGGTAAAAGTCAAAATTTTAACTGAAAAAATCATTCAGTTTGTCGATTCTTTCATTGAACTTTTGGCGTGTATAAATTTTTTTTAACCTGAAACCCAAAAATGGAGTAATTCATAAAATTATAAATCTTAGAATTTATATGTTCAGTCTTTTTCTAAAATCTAATAGAATATTGTTTGAAGAAAACAAGTTCCAATTTCAAAATATTGCAAATAATTTAAACAATTTATGGAAATTTCATGGTATTTTATGAATTTTATGAAAAATCTGTAGGCAATTGAAATTTGATGGTGTCGTGTGTCTAGGGTGAAATGTTATGCATTTTTTTAAAATTTTATTCCATTTGAAGAAAATTTATTTTCTGTGAGTTTTCAGCCATGTTTAATGATTTTATATTGTACAATAGAATATTGTGAATCTAGAAAATAGAATACGGAATTATTATTATGGTCAATAGCCCAATAAAAATTGTTATCTCCTTCTCTCTATTGTGTGACGAAAACAGAAGTTTTTGTGAAACAGTATAGAATAGTCATTGAAATTTCTAAATATTGCCAAAATTTGATAAAATTTGTTAAAATTTGATGGTATTTTATGGATTCTGAAAACAGAACAGATTTGCGATTGGAATTTCTAAATATTGCAAATAATTTATACAATTTGTGGAAATTTCGTGGTATTTTATGGATTTTATGAAATTTCCGTAAATTTTCAGTAAGTTTTATACATTTTTTAAATGCAATAGAAGCTTGAAAAAACATTTCTGTTCTACATAAAAAAATGTGTAATTGAAATTTTATGGTGTCTTATGTGTTATTTTGTGAATTTTCTTTCAATTTTATTCCATTTGCAGAAAATTAATTTTCTATGAGTTTTCAGCAATTTTTAATGATTTTCTAAAATCTAATAAAATATTGTGAATCTAGAATATAGAATATAAAATAATATTGTGAATATAAGTAGCGGAAAGACCAAGGGCCAATAGCCTAATGAAGATTGTTATCTCGCTCTCTCTATTGTGTGAAGAAAACAGAAGTTTTTCTGAAACAATATAGAATAGTAATTAAAATTTCTAAATATTGCCAAACTTTGATACAATTTGTTGAAATTTGATGGTCTTTTATAGATTGTATGAATTTTCTACATATTTTAGCAGCAATTTTAAGACATTTTTAAAATGCAATAGGAGATTGCAAGAACATTTGTGTACTACATATAAAATGTATAATTCCATTGAATTTTGATGGTGCCTATGGTGAAAGTTTATGCATTTTCTATAAATTTTATACAATTTGTAGAAAATGAATTTTCTATGAGTTCATATTACTAATTGTTTGTCTGTTTCTATAATCTAATGGAATACTGTGTGAAGAAAATAGAAGTTATTCTGCAACAATGTAGAATAGTGATTTGAAATTTTATGGCGTCTATGTGTCTATAGTGAAATATAATGCATTTTCTATAAATTATTTACATTTTCTATAAATTTTATACAATTTGTAGAAAATGAAATTTCTATGAGTTCTTATTAACAATTTTTAGTCGATTTCTAAAATATAATGGGACACTGTGTGAAGAAAACAGAAGTTATTCTGAAACAGTGTAGAATAGTGATTTGAAATTTTATAGTGTCTATGGTGAAATTTTATGCATTTTCTATAAATTTTATACATTTTCTACAAATTTCATAGAAGTTTTAAACAGTTTGAAAAACTAGTATAAATAAAATACATAATCTTTATAATCGATTAATTTATTTTTGAAAAAATTTCCTCCCTTACCTCTATGATGAGATTTTATCCATTTTCTATAAACCGTGTGCATTTTCTATAAATTTTACACAACTTGCAGAAATTTTTATGAATTTCTTATTAATATTAAACAATTTAAAAAATTGTTATAAATTTCAATAATTTGGGAAAAAGCTCCTCGTCCCATTCGCAATTACTATTAGTTATTAGTCAAGGCATCACTACACTAGAAACTTCTCATTCGATTCTAAATTACTACTGTGTAACTGCGATAGTCATCACTACAGTCAAGTAGAAGTTAATTGTGCCCAAAATGGGATTATCTGATTAGTAGTGATACATTTCAATTCTTTAAGAAGCTCCTGGTTCCATTCTCAAACACTATTTTCTGAGACTCAATATCATCACTGCTCTTGAAACTTCTGATTTGCTTCTCGATTACTACTGTGTCAAAATGAGAGTCATCACTACTGTTAACTGTTAACTGTTAACTGTTAACTGTTAACTAGGAGTTAATCGTGCTCAAAATGGGATTGCCTGATCAGTAGTAATATATTTCAATTCTTTACTGGAAAGTTCTCATTCGATTTCCAATTTCTGGTTAAAAGTGAGAATCATCACTACTGATAACTAGGATTCGTACCAAAATAGCAACAGCTGAAGTAGTAATAAATTTCGATACTTTAAGAAGAAGATCCTCGTTTCATTTGCAATCACTATTATTTATAATTTAAGGTCATCACTACACTAGAAACTTCTCATTCAATTCTATATTACTACTATGTAACTGCGATAGTCATCACTACTGTTAAGTAGAAGTTAATCCTGCCCAAAATTGGTTTATCTGATTAGTAGTAGTGATACATTTCAATTCTTTAAAAGCTCCTGGTACCATTCTCAAACACTATTTTCTGATAGTGAAAGTTATCATTGCACTAGAAACTTCTCCTTCGATTCTCAATTACTATTATGTAAAGGTGAGTCAGCACTACTGTTAACTAGGAGTAAATCGTGCCAAAAATTAGATTACCTGATCAGGAGTGATAAATTTCAACCTTTAGAAGCTTCGATTCCATTCTAGATGACTGTTTTCTGAGAGTCACAGACATCACTACACCAAAAACTTCTTATTTGATTCTCAATTACTACTGTTTAAAAGTGAATCGTCACTACTGTTAGCATTCGTTTTGTGAAAACAATGCCTGCAGTGATTAATTTCAACACTAATCCCAAATTTCCTCATTCATGGGAAACCGGATATTACTGTCTAAGACAAAGTCTCTTAAAATGTTCTTGAATTACTATAGCCCTATCACAAAAGTTATATATTGCATCAAGTTATGTTCCGTAAAAAATATTAGAACACTATTTTTATGCACAATGTTTTGTTCTTAATAAATCATTAAGCAACTTCCTATGATTATTATTATCAGTAGTAACAAAATGTTATTGGCTATAGACCTGCGGTCTTTCCGAGTATTATTATCATTATTATTATTATGATAATTCGATCATCAAAGATATTATATAAAGATATATCACTTAAAAGAAATATTAGAACAGTGCATAATTAATCATTATGCACCTATGGTTAGTATTATCATTATTGCTATTATGATAAATTTCTCATTGAAGATGTTATATAAAGATGTCACTTAAAATAAATATTAGAACAGTATTTTATTGCACAATATTTTGGTGTTGATAAATCATTAAACAACTTCACATATTTATTATTATTATTGCTATAATTATTATTATGATAATCATCAAATTATGTCGAAAAGTAAACTCCCCCATTAGAAAAAATGTTACAGCTGACAATGTACAAATGCGGTGTAAGTCGATTTTATTAATAGCAGATGTTCCTAATTACATTAACAGTACTAAAAATTTTAATTACTAAAACCGTACCTACAGCATTATTAGCACCATATGGTATGATATACGTTATTTAACATTAGTTCACGGATATTCTTAATATGTACAAGACATTTAAATAATTACTTGAAGCTAACTTTCATTCCAACAAGAAATTGCGGAAATTGTCATGCATAATTTTATCATCGAATTTTTATTTTAATAAGTAATCCTGTCAGTTTCTCCAATTTTATGGAAATTTTAGCAACGGTATGAACATAAATTTCCTTACTTAGGTGATATTCTAATAAAATGATGCACACGTAATAAATACTATATTGCAATGTTCTGGCCTGCAGCAGTTAATCTACCGTTAAACGTTTCTCTCAATTAACACGTACACAGTACTTAATTGCAATGAACATAAAAATAATTACAATAATTACTAAATCTCATATTACTCGCTTGAACGTATTACATCCCGATACTGTTAATTCTTACTAATTATATATTAACTTTCACAATTTCGTTCGTATGTAACCAGAAAATAACTGAAATAACAATTAAGGCAACAATTGTGAAAATAATTTATTTCTTATCCGAAAAAATATAAATATGTGTTTTATTTAACGACGGCCCATTTCTGCTGCTATAGATGAATTACTGTCGCCACCACATTTGGAAATTTATGTACTTATTTATTTTTTTAAGTATGAAAACAAAATTTAAAAATATCAAAAAATTGCTGCTATATCAATTTACTTATCGACTTCGGTTTCACAAAAATGGATTGACATACATTCGAAAGAATTCTTTTAAAAGTAGTGGTTTCGCTTTTTTTTAAGCTAAGAAAACTTTTAATAAGTTAACGCAAAATTATTGGTAACTCAGCCTTCTTGTTTATTATATACATGAGTTTATAAAAAACAATGGATTTAAATTAAGACGGAGACAAAAAAGCTTGTCACATGTCGAAGTCATTTTCTCCTAGTTTCGAAGTTTCGTAAAAATTGTTCCAATAATTATTAATTAAATATTATAATAACTTGCAGGTATAATAAAATTAAAATTACTTATTCTACTGGCAGTTTATTACCTGTACGCACGACTTTAGGAAATTAGTATTGAAAATAATAGTATTGTATAGTATTTTCACAGAAAGTAGATGATAGTAAATCAAAATCCAAGTCAGGTTAAGTTTCTTAAAGTTAACATAAAATGTTTCATTACTTTTTAGCATATTCTAAATTTGCAAAACGTTACACTAGAGTTTAAAAAAATGCACTAATTAGGAGAGCATCGCTTTCAGAAATTTCTTGCTCTACAAAAATGTTTTTTTAAGCATAGTAAAGTTTCATTACATTTTATTCCGTAAACATGTTCTTTTGATATAATGGTTCTATGAAAAATGGAACAAATATTCAGCAGCAGAAGAACAGATATTCATTAGAAAATGACGTCATAACTTATAAACAAATGATGACAAAAATTTTAGATTCATAACTAAATGTGTATTTTTGAAAACTAAAATTACCGTGTCCAAGGATTTGCCTAAAATATTTTAAATATCCGCAATAATGAAGCTATTTCAGACTTTTTGCACACCCTGTATTATAGTTCTATGAAAAATGGAACAAAAAATTACGACATTTGCACAAAATCATACTGTGAGTTTCCTACTTACTTAATCATCAATTCTTGTTCAAATGCAAGGATTTATTAAAAACAAATCATATAATTTCAATTGTCATCTAAATCAATTGATATAAATCACATCTACCCTGGCAAAAACTGATCAAATATATAAGAAAAAACATATAAAATATCAATTAAACCATGATTAAAATAATATCAGAAATAATTCAGCAAAATACATTTCAAAACATCTAAAATCAATTTTAAAAAAGTAAAATAATTTCAGAAATATTAGAATACATTTTAGAGAATTTAGTATCAATTTCAGAAAAAGAGTAATAAGTATAATTTCAGAAATACATGTAGCAGATACGTATGTAAATTCATAATTTTCAGAGACTATAAAATCAATTTCAGAAAAAGTAAAATAATTTCAGAATTAGTAGAAAGAATAAATTTCAGTCGATATAAACAATTTCAGAACAAGTAACGTCGACTTCATAAAATGTAATTTCTATTCAGAATTCTGTTTGTTTAAACAATTATATATTGAAAAATATTTCTTGAAATAGACTTGAAAAATCTTGAAAAGTAAGGCACTTAATAATTTAAAAATTACTTTTCCTGAAGTCGATGTTCCTTTTATTCAAATGTAATGTTACTTTTTCTGTCATTGCTTTTAATCTTTCTGAAATTGATTCCTTTTCTTTGAACCTTTTCTGAAATCGATATTAGTGCCTCTGCATTTGATGTTACTGTTTCTGAATTGATGTTAATTCCTCTGAAATTGATTCTAATTTTTCTGAAATTGAAGTTGAAAAGGTAAAAATTGTGTTAAATAGTTCAATAGATAATGTTACGATTCGATGAATTGTGCGGAATTATTTGATACATGTTTGTATATATTTGCAAGTTGTAGAAGGTTCTGCGATTCCTTATCGGTTCGATTGCTCAGAAATTGATATACAAACTATACCCATTCTTTGAAATTGAACAGAAACATTTACTTACAAATGACTAAACATCTCGGCGAAATCGAAAAACTTTTAGAACTTCCTGTGAACTCACCTGAAAGCAAAAGAATACATTAATTAGTAAGATGATGAAGTTGTTTTATATTTCACTATAAATTATTATTATTATTTGTATAATAGCAAACTATTATGCATGTGTAAACAGCATAGGCGAAATTACATAATAAAGAAATTCGAATTTTCGAAATATTTCAAAAACTACGTATTTCAAGAATATGGTTGTAAAATACATGTTTGTAGTAAATTGTCATGCCAATTGTTCTATGAGATAAAAAATATGTCAATCTATAAAAAAAAAATGAAATGCGTCTAATTTAAGTGGGCACTTAACTAATGACATTTTTGAATGACTAATTGTTAAAATTTTCAGCTGCAAAATATATCAGTCATAGAGATATCTTTCAGGTACAATTAGAGATAAATTTTCTGTGTTTATCTTATTTCTAAGAGAAATTGAAGCTATTTTTCTCAACGTCTTTTTGAGGTCAAAATCTTGGAATGTAATATTTATCTCAGAAAGTAACTAAGATAGGTAAGATACATACATCTCTACAAAAGATGGTTCAAATTAAGCGGGAAAGCCAGAAACATAATAATATATAGTGTGTTCCATTTAAAAAACAAAATTTGATGGCTACTTCCGGTAGAACCGGAAGTGGTAGAAGGTTGAAAGTATTTCATTTGAAGATAATGGAATCATTTATGTTTGGATGATTAAAAAAAAAATGTTATCGGGAACCCCATAGACTTTTAATAATCCATTGCCGTTGGACACCCTGTACATTATATTAAAAATTTTCTGCAGTGACAAGTATTTGTTAGCTATTACTGAATTTTCTGAAAATTTATTATTTGCAAATTTGATATTAGATTCGTGTACAGTACACCTGAAACTAATTCTCCTGAAGATATGACAAAGTGTCAGTAAGGGAGAAAATCAAACATAAAACTTTCTGCATTGACAAGTATGGGAAAGCTATTACTGAAATTTCTGAAAATTTATTAGTTGCAAATTTGATATCAGATTCGTGTACAGTACACCTAAAACTAATTCTCCTGAAAATTTGACAAAGTTTCAGTATTAAATAAAGGAGACAATCACACATATAACTTTCTGCATTGACAAGTATGGGTTAGCTATTAATGAATTTTCTGAAAATTTATTATTTGCAAATTTGATACTAGATTCGTGTACACTTCACCTGAAACTAATTCTCCTAAAAATTTGACAAACTTTTAGTATTAAATAAGGAAGAGTCAAACATTCAACTTGATGGATTAGCAAGTTTCGGTTAGCTATTAATGAATTTTCTGAAAATTTATTATTTGCAAATTTGATATTAGATTCGTGTACAGTACACCTAAAACTAATTCTCCTGAAAATATGAAAAAGTTTCCGTATTGAGTAAGGGAGAAAATAAAACATATAACTTTCTGCATTTTCAAGTATGGGCTACCTGTTACTGAAATTTCTGAAAATTTATTATTTAAAAATTTGATATCAGATTCGTATACAGTACACATGAAACTAATTTTCTTGAAAATTTGAAAAAGTTTCAGTATTAAAGACGGGAGAAAATCAAACATATAACTTTCTGCATCGACAAGTACGGGTTAGCTATTACTGAAATTTCTGAAAATTTATTAGTTGCTAATTTGATATTTGATTCGTGTACAGTACACCTGAAACTAATTCTCCTGAAAATTTGACAAAGGTTCAGTATTAAATAAGGGAGACAATCACACATATAACTTTCTGCATTGACAAGTATGGGTTAGCTATTACTGAAATTTCTGAAAATTTATTATTTGCAAATTTGATAATAGATTCGTGTACAATACATCTGAAACTAATTCTCTTGAAAATTTGACAAAGTTTCAGTATTAAATACGGAAAAAAATCAAACATTCAACTTGATGCATTAGCAAGTATGGGTTAGCTATTACTGAAATTTCTGAAAATTTAATATTTGCAAATTTGATAATAGATTCGTGTACAGTACACCTGACACTAATTCTCCTGAAAATTTGACGAAGTTGCAGTATTAAATAAGGAAGAAAATCAAACATTCAACTTAATGCATTAGCAAGTTTGGGTTAGCTATAAGTTAATTTTCTGAAAATTTATTATTTGCAAATTTGATATCAGATTCGTATACAGTTTACCTGAAACAAATTCTCCTGAAAATTTGACAAAGTTTCAGTGTTAAACAAGGGAGAAAATCAAACATATAACTTTCTGCATCGACAAGATTGGGTTAGCTATTACTGACATTTCTGAAAATTTATTAGTTGCAAATTTGATATCAGATTCGAGTACAGTACATCTGAAACTAGTTCTCTTAAAATTTGACAAAGTTTCAGAATTAAATAAGGAAGAAAATCAAACATTAAACTTGATGCATTAGCAAGTTTGGGTAAGCTATTAATGAATTTTCTGAAAATTTATTATTTGCAAACTTGATAATAGATTCGTATACACTATACCTGAAACTAATTCTCCTGAAAATATGACAAAGTTTCAGTATTGAGTAAGGCAGAAAATCAAAAATATAACTTTCTGCATTGACAAGTATGGATTAGCTATTAAAGAATTTTCTGAAAATTTATTATTTGCAAATTTTATATTAGATTCGTGTACAGTACATCTGAAACTAAATCTCCTGAAAATTTGACAAAGTTTCAGTATTTAATAAGTGAGAAAATCAACCATATAGCTTCCAGCATTGACAAGTATGTGTTAGCTATTGCTGAAATTTCTGAAATTTTATTATTTGCAAATTTGATATCAGATTCATATACAGTACACCTAAAACTAATTTTCTTGAATATTTGACAAAGTTTTAGTATTAAATAAGGGAGAAAATCAAACATATAACTTGATGCATTTGCAAGTTTGGGTTAGCTATTAATGAATTTTCTGAAAATTTATTATTTGCAAATTTGATATTAGATTCGTGTACAGTACACCTGAAACTAAATTTTCTGAAAATTTGACAAAGTTTCAGTATTTAATAAGGGAGAAAATCAAACATATAACTTTCGGAATTGACAAGTATTGGTTAGCTATTAACGAAATTTCTGAAAATTAATTATTTGTAAATTTGATATTAGATTCATGTACAGTACACCTAAAACTTATTTTTCTAAAAATTTGACACAGGTTCGGTATTTAATAAGGGAGAAAATCAAACATATAAATTTTTGCATTTTCATGTAAGGGCTACCTATTACTGAAATTTCTGAAAATTTATTATTTGCAAATTTGATATCAGATTCGTATACAGTACACCTGAAACTAATTCTCCTGAAAATATGAAAAAGTTTCCGTATTGAGTAAGGGAGAAAATAAAACATATAACTTTCTGCATTTTCAAGTATGGGCTACCTGTTACTGAAATTTCTGAAAATTTCAGAGAAAGAGTAATAGCATCTTTCAAGCGTTTTTAGCATTCCGAGAAAGCTTCCTTGGAGAACCTATATATTAGCTCTGCCTTATAAATCCTGTGGCAATAATACAAATATTTATAACATTAGTAATAATAACTATTATTATCAGTATTGTTAAACGTTTATGTCACAGCATATGTATATTGCTATTGGATTATGTTGTTGTAAATTTAATCATAGAAGACAGTTCTTTCCAAAGTCAGTGGAATAGACATGACCACAAAAAGGTCAGCAACTACCTGCCCTATGGGTTTATAATTTGTTTATGGGTAGGTACCTTAAACCATCAGATAACTATTCACAACTTTATCGGTGGTAGGAGATCAACCATCAAACGACAAGTTTATTATCGAGATTCGTGAGAACTTGGCATTGAAATACTGGCAGGTACTGCATCGAAATGATGCTTATACTGCCAATTTCTGAAATTTAAACGGATTGATCGATGAAAGTTTCATGTGGCGCCGTGAATTACAAACAAGGGACGCCTTAGTATTCATAATAACGTGTCGAATGTGGAATGCATTGTGGCATCTGATAAATAAACACAAAAATGATTGAATAATAATTTAGAATAAACAAGCGTGGTGTCTAATAGAAGCAACTGTATAAATAAGAGATGGTCCCTCGGAGATAAAACCCGCTGGTTAATTCGTCAATCCATAGAAACATGACAGCACAAATAGTGAAGTAGTCCCACGTCTCGGCAGCACCTTAATATTTCATAACCCGACACTTCCCTCTTATCTGATTTCAAACTTGAAGTGTCACTTTATTATTTTCTTTATTTCCCATCCTCAGTTATAATAGTCGCTGCACGTTGCCGCTGCGGAGTATTAAATTAAAATATTTTAACAAGTCCATTGCGGCAGTTAAAATTCCGGCGAAGCCCCTTATCGCCCGCTTTTAGTGTGTAAATGTCTCACTGGGTGCTTAATACACATCTACGGATTTTTATTCGATCACCTTCACGCATCTCGCGCCTTAAATAAGAAATCGCATCCTCACTTTCGCGCATGAATTAACGAGCGCGACATTAACTTTTCCATCCAGCGAGTAATAAATATCGAATTTCAATTAATAATTTTTACACTCCAGGACTTGTAACCGAAGAAACTCGTTTTAACTGTAGCTGCACGAGAGCCTCGCGTTCGCAAAACATGACAATTATTGGTTTTGAAACTTCGACCCGTAATGCAATACGAGCGCCAATCGCATGGCGATAATTGAATTTAAATTTCGTATCAAACGCGCGACCATTAAAATCGAGCCAATCAGTGAACAAGCAGCGCTTCTTGTAAAGTTTTAACGAGACTTTAATCACTGCTATTAGGATAAACGGAATTAGTTATTCCCACGACATCACTATTCCTGTTGCTAATGATTTATCGCCGCGTCTTAATCCGTAATGCTGGCCGTGATTGACACAATTCATTTAAGCCGTTTCTACATGTACGCGCTGAAAACTTAATTATTTCATTAATTAACGTGCTAGATGTGTAATTAAAAATAATTTGTTACGTGACGGCGCTGCGCGGAGAAATTTTTTACTTAATCGAAAACTATCATTTAAATTAGAATTCCACGGAAATGCGAAATGAGGCATTAACGTTTTCCATTAACCTTACAAGGCTTAATCTTGTATTCGCTATAAATTGATATTATGCTTACACGGAGGAGCAGTCGAACTTTCTAATAACTAAAATGTGCATTAATAAATTACACTGGGAAAGCCGCAGTTGGTCACCAGCAATGTGTCTTATTGCCATTTAGAATTCCATCAATCACAATCATAACATTTGTACTTGCATTAATATAGATTTTGTCTTCCCTTCTAATTCACTCCCATTTGCATGGATGAAACATTTTATTAATTAAACCAACTACTCTAATTCGTGTTTGTTTGGACATTTAACGGCGCCCCACATCCACTGTTATGGCCAATTACCATCGATACAAAATAATGATAATATTGTTTAAAACAATATACATATTATTACATAATTCGTTTTGAGGAGTTTTATCAAGTATCCTCGTCAAGAGAAATTACATATTACTCCTCATATTTTACATTCTAATTGTGAAAAACTGTGGATGGAGTATTTGTAAGTTCTAGTATTTGCTCTAGTATTTTCATATCTTCCTTATTGAACAAATATAGATCTAAAATTGGAAAGCTGCAGTAAGTTGCTATTAACGCGTCTTATTGCCATTTAGAATTCCATTAATCAGAATCATAACATTTGTACTTGCATTAATCTACAATTTGTTCTAATTTGCCTCTATTACCGGCTTCGAATACATTTGATTTACAAGAATGACGCATTTTATAAAAATACTATATTTTGGTTCCTAATGATATTCCTTAAACTAGAATTCTAGTCAACATATTTAATGAAAATTTCACAAGTTTCAATTTCAAGTACACAACAGTTGGTTCAATGTATGTACCTATAGTTAACGTAGATAAAAAGTAGTACAACGTTTAAACCGATTATTTACACCAATCCAGTGGTGGGTGTAAATCAGGATAAAGTGTGTCCTACTTTTTTCTGCGTCAACGTCTCATTGTTGTACATTGAAATAAAAACCCCAATTGAATCGTTTATTTCAGGAACTGGTGAAGTGCACTTTTTCAAATTGTTGGGAAACAAAGAAAAATATTATATCCTTGATATTTAAACAGATTTTACCTGAAAAAAATTCTGGTGTTAACATCTTCCCGAAGTTGATGCTGCCTGTAATTAAATTATAATATTTTTCCTTTCATTGTAAAAAAATATTCAAAATATTGCAGTTGACTCGTTTCTGCAATAAAATACGCTTTTAATCTAGAAACGTATATTTTTAATGGTAATTTCCTATTTTTTTTACTATGCACTATCATAAACTATATATTTTTTATTTAAACACAATAAAACACAACATTTTCCGTGTTTTCAATAAAATACAATAAAGAAATTTAAACTAATTTTCTGATTTGTTAAATATACCAAACTACTAAGCAATGGCAAGTAATGCTAAACCAATGGTAACTGTTACTATACTATTAGTATTATACAAAATGGTACAGGACTTTTACTGCAGGAATTTAAATTTACTGCAGAAACACTCTATGCGATGTCGCTTGCCAGGTTTCTGCACTAAACGCGATATTTATTGTAAATTATTTCCCATAAAAGAAAATAGCAGTTGAAGTAATATTGCAGAAAAATATGCCCTGACAATAGGAGATACTGATTCCGCAAAAAAAAAGATAAATCCATAAAAATGTCTGTTGCCCAATTTCTGAAATAAACGATTCAATAAAGCTAGACTAAACAGTGTATCCTACATTTTTTGTGTCAATTGTACTTTTACAAACATTGAATTGTTCCTTAAGATGTTCTAGTAGAATGAACATTAGTTTCATACATAGTACAATTATTTATTACATAATTATGATGATGTAATTTATAATAGTGATATATGATACAGGGTCTTTTTGAAATATGAAACCAAAGTGTTCCTGCCAAGATAGCTGGAAAATATAAAAAATCCTGGAACGAGTCGATTTTTGTTATCTATTCCGCATTTTATGACGCATTTCAAAAAAAAATTCAGAAATCTGAAATTAAAATTTCTAAAAATAATTTCAGTAATTCGTCAGTATTTTTTTTTATTTTACAGTTGTTCTTAATTCTCTGTTAGGTCACATATTTTTTTTTTGTCCAAAAATTCTTATCATTGCCTTTATAAAGTAGAGACATTTTCAATGATTTTCTTTGATTTCTATAGATTTCTCATTCATCATCAAGATTTCGAGATATTTTTCAATAATTTCGAGATCATTAAAATCAGAAAATGCAAATTGGTTAACACAATTGAGACGAATTTTCATTCAATGTTTTCATTTAATTCTTTTATTTCCAAATCTCTGGATAATTCTCAAAATATCTAATCATTTCCAAGTATTATCAAGATTTCAAGAGATTTTATGATGTTCCATTATTTCTCAATATTTTTTATTACAAAGATTTGTAGAGATTTTTCTCTCATTTCCAAGATTTTTTCAATATTATTCGAGATTTCTACAGATTTCTCAATAATTGTTGAAATTACTGGAGATTTTTCAAAAATTCCCAAGATTTCTTAATAATTTTCGGTATTTATAAAGGTTTTCAAGATTCATTTCAATTCATTCATTTTCAAAATTTCACATTCATTTTCAGTAATTTCGAGATCAGTAAAATCAGAAAATCCAAATTGGTTCACAGGATTGACATGATTATTATATTCATTTTGTCTATCAATAAAATTAGCGATAATTTCATTTCATTTCATTACTTTATTTGCCCATTTAGCCACAAAGTTAACATGGATTGGGTAATTTTTAAAGTATCTAAACATATCTAAATTTTATTAAGATTCCGATAGATTTTCCAATAAATTCCACGATTTCTCAATATTTATCAAAATTTCTACAATTGATGCAGAAAAAATGGAGGACAACTCATACGCCGATTTTTCACTAAAATCTAGTGAAGTAAATCTGGCTAAACAGTGTGCCCTACTTTTTCTGCGTCAACGTCTTATCGTTGCATACAGATAATTGGCTACAAAATGATGATTAAACTGACGGTTTACTAACAGGTACTATTTACAGCTAGCATTTCATGAAAACTATCACATGTTGAATAATGTTTGTTAAAAATACAAATATTTTTACCAAAATGTCAATTGTTCCATGAACATTTTATTTGACATGTAAATTTAAATTTTGATAGTAATAACTGACATAATGACAAAATAGTTGAAATCTTGATAGTAATCATTAAACTGTCTCGAAAACATTTGATATTTTGGTAAAAATAATTGAGTTTTAACAAAACGAATTGAAAGTATGACCAATTTCAGTGAAAATCTAACTAGAATTATTAAAAATTTGACAGTGGTTATTGAAATTGTTACCGAAATTCTTGAAAATTTGACAGTAACCACTGAAATCTCCCTTTCAAAGGGTTCAAGATAAACATAAAACAACTATTAATTGACAAAGCGTATTTTCACTGGGAAGAATTTCTGTCTGATATCTAGCCAACCATACAACACACCATATTTTATACCATATTATGTACCATTTACTTTATACTATTACTTTTTATATTTTCATATTATTGTGCATTACCTATTTTTATGTCCTATTTTTATATCGTATTTATTCTATATTTTATATATTCTATATTAACGTGTGTAAGCGGTTTGTGAGCATTAGCATTAATAAACTATTATTATTAAAAGTTGACAGAAATTATTGAAATTTCCATAGAATAATTGAAATTTTTACAGAAACAATGAAATTTTAACAAAAATAAATTATATTTTTAAGTAATCATTGTTTTTATTCCTTTCGTCATTCAGTCGTTTACAGCGTAAACAAAATGTTGATGATTATACTGACATTTTAGTAATGGGTACGATTTACGGTTAGCATTTCAATGAAAACTGTCACATGCTGAATAAATTTTGTTAAAAAAATCAATTGTTAGTACCAAAATGTCAATTGTTTCGTGTATACGTCTGACATAATGACCAAATTGTTGAAATCTTGACAGTAGTCAATGAACTGTCTACAGAACATATGTAATTTTAGTAAAAATAATCGAGTTTTAAACAAAACGAATTCAAAGAATGACCATTTTCAGTGAAAATCTAACTAGAATTATTAAAAAATTTATAGTGGTAACTGAAATTGTCACAGAAATTCTTGAAAATTTGATAGTAAACACTGAAAACTTGACAGAAATTATTGAAATTTCCATAGAATAAATGAAATTTTGACAGAAACAATGAAATTTTAACAAAAATAAAATATATTTCTAAGTAATCATTATTTTTATTCCTTTCGTCATTCAATCTTTTACAACGTAATCAAAATGTTGATGATTAAACTGACATTTTAGTAACGGGTATGATTTACGGTTAGTATTTCAATGAAAACTGTCACATGCTGAATAAATTTTGTTAAAAAAATCAATCGTTTTTACCAAAATGACAATTGTTCCGTGTATACGTCTGACATAATGACCAAATAATTGAAATAGTCTTCAGAACATATGTAATTTTGGTAAAAATAATTGAGTTTTAACAAAACGAATTGAAAGTATGACCATTTTCAGAGAAAATATAACTAGAATTATTAAAAATTTGACAGTGGTCATTGAAATTGTTACAGAAATTCTTGAAAATTTGTCAGTAACCACTGAAAAGTTGACAGAAATTATTGAAATTTCCATAGAATAATTGAAATTTTGGCAGAAACAATGAAATTGTAACAAAAATAAATTATATTTTTAAATTCAATCTTTTACAGCGTAATCAAAATGTTGATGATTAAACTGACATTTTAGTAACGGGTATGATTTACGGTTAGTATTTCAATGAAAACTGTCACATGCTGAATAAATTTTGTTAAAAAAATCAATTGTTTTTACCAAAATGACAATTGTTCCGTGTATACGTCTGACATAATGACCAAATAGTTGAAATCTTGACAGTAGTCAATGATCTGTCTTCAGAACATATGTAATTTTGGTAAAAATAATTGAGTTTTAACAAAACGAATTGAAACTATGACCATTTTCAGAGAAAATATAACTAGAATTATTAAAAATTTGACAGTGGTCATTGAAATTGTTACAGAAATTCTTGAAAATTTGTCATTAACCACTGAAAAGTTGACAGAAATTATTGAAATTTCCATAGAATAATTGAAATTTTGGCAGAAACAATGAAATTGTAACAAAAATAAATTATATTTTTAAATTCAATCTTTTACAGCGTAATCAAAATGTTGATGATTAAACTGACATTTTAGTAATGGGTACAATTTACGGTTAGCATTTCAATGAAAACTGTTATTTTTTTTTTATTATTCTAGTTTGATTTTCACTGAAATTGGTAATACTTTCAATTCGTTTTTTTAAAACTCAATGAAAACGCTAAATAAATTTTGTTAAAAAAATCAATTGTTTTTACGTAAATGTCAATTGTTCCGTGTATACGTCTGACATAATGACCAAATAATTGAAATCTTGACAGTAATCAATGAACTGTCTACAGAACATATGTAATTTTGGTAAAAATAATTGAGTTTTAACAAAACGAATTGAAAGTATGACCATTTTCAGAGAAAATCTAACTACAATTGTTTAAAATTTCCAATTGTTCACCATTAAAATTGTTACAGAAATGGTGTAAATTTTGCCAATATCACTGAAAACACTAACATAATGACAAAATAATTGAAATCTTGATGGTTTACGGAACATTTGATATTTTGTTCATTTGTTCTTAATTCTCTGTGCAGTCACATATTTTTTTCTTTGCAAAAATAGAAAAACGTTTTCAATGATTTTCATTGATTTCTATAGATTTCTCATTAATCATCAAGAGTTCGAGAAATTTTTCAATAATTTCGAGATCATTAAAATCAGAAAATGCAAATTGGTTAACACAATTGAGACAAATTTTCATTCATTGTTTTCATTTATTTATTTTATTTCCAAATTTTTGGATAATTCTCAAAATATCTGATCATTTCCAAGTATTATCAAGATTTCAAGAGATTTTACAATATTCATATTCGTATCATGTTCCATGATTTCTCAATATTTTTTATTACTAAGATTTGTAGAGATTTCTCTCTCATTTCCAAGATTTTTTCAATACTATTCAAGATTTCTACAAATTTCTCAATAATTATTGAGATAACTGGAGATTTTTCAAAAATTCCCAAAATTTCTTAATAATTTTCGGGATTTATAAAGATTTTCAAGATTCATTTGAATTCATTCATTTTCAAGATTTCTCATTCATTTTCAGTAATTTCGAGATCATTAAAATCAGAAAATCCAAATTGGTTTACATGATTGACATGATTATTACTTATATTTTGTACTTGTTATTTCTACAAATTTAGCAATAATTTCATTTCTTTTCATTACTTTATTTGCCCACTTAGCCATAAAGTTAACATGGATTGGGTAATTCTTAAAGTATCTAAACATTTCTAAATTTTATTAACATTCCGAGAGATTTTCCAATAAATTCCACGATTTCTCAATATTTATCGAAATTTCTACAGATTTCCCAATAATTATCATGATTTCTAGAGACTTTTCATCAATTTCGAAATCAAAAAAATGTAAAAATATTTTTTAATAATTCTAACATTTCCCAATAAGTTTCGAGATTTCTAGAGATATCTCAATATTTCTTAATATTTTAAGAGATTTCTCAATAACATTATATGTAATTTGATGTACCTATAATTTAACCAGTTTCTCCAAGTCACTCACCGGCCACAGCCTGCAGGAGGCATCCCATATTGCAGAGGATCGGAGTACATGGTCGAAGGAAATTAAGACGATCATATCATGATGTCACCAAACCCTTTCGTAGGGTGACGGATCGAGGAGGAGGAATACTGTAAGAAACTTACTTTTTTTTTTTAAATCCAGTAGTATCTACTATTACAGTTTGATATCAATGCGAAATATTATGTCATAATTACGCATTAAAATGTGCAAATTTGATTAACTTATCTAAAAATGCTAATAACAAGCTTATCGCACATTTCAGTTTCCTGTAAAAGTTCCGCAATTATATATTTATCTATTCACGCACAATTTGTTGGTATCTATAATTTTTAGTCAACAGAAGTAACTTACTATCATTAGTTTCCAAGGTTATCGTGTTAATTATGAAAAACTACACCATGTGGGTCTGCGGCTTAGAGATAATAATTAGCCTACGGAAGAATTGCGTAGTATGTAGAAAACAACACTAAATATCTAAATAGCGATTTGGTTCTAAACAAAAGAGTAGACTTTTTTCCTTTGATCAAAAATTGGCACTTCAAGTAAGAGTTATTGGTCTATAATACTAAATTATTTTTAACGAAAATTATGACGAAATTACGATTATATGATTTAAAAAAGTCCTAACCTCAAAGTATTTATGTAGCAATAACCAGAGATTAACCCTGTTTCTACGTGTTTACTCAGATGATAAAATATTTATAAATATTTATATTTTCCAGCAATTTTTCATTACGTTATGAAATTTAATTTTCCGACAGCTTTGTCAGTTTTAATTAAATATTTCAAATTTTCGTGGTATTTAGAGAGTACCTATTAAAACAAAATTTTAATGCAACAGCTACGCAGTCATATTCAGTAAGAATCCAATTTATACCGCACACGCCTATTGATCCATTGTAGCCTTAACTCATTTATAATCCATTCCTCGTAGATCCGTTATTTGCACAATATTCTCTCTGGAAATGAATTGTTTTACGAGTGCATTTCAAGCGCAATTCCGAGCGGCAGTAAAAAGTAAATTCTATTAACCATTGGATTAGCGCAAACTATTTCGATTGGATTCTTGATGAAGTTGTGTTTTACGGTTTCCCGGTAGAATGCTTGTGTGGACATTGCCCAGGCATGGGCAGTGTAGAAGAGAAAACGCAGCCCGTCAGGAAACAATAAAGAAAATTCGCATAATTTAAGGCATACTTAGAGGGCAATTAATTAATACTAGGTTTTTTTGTTGCGCTCGCTTTCGAAACACGTTATACAATTAATTGTTAATTTATAGCGGCTGGCTCTGTGTGTTGCAGCTAGGCTTGGGTATCATGTGATAGGGAAAGTGATAAGTGGTGTAACTAATCCGGAATGGTCACTATACATTTGCATACAAGGTGCTAGAAGATAATATTTTTGAAAGACTTGTCGCATATGTTTTACTAATTAAGTTACGCGTGTTAAAAATATTAAATGCGAATTTAATTAAGCAAAATTTATTACATGTAATATACCCAAACTAGGCTGAGTTTTTTTGTGAAGCTGCATGCATGAAATTTATTAATAGATGTCAGAAAGTGATTTATATTAAATTTTATAATCATTATAGAAATTTTGCATTTTCATTAAAATTCAACAATTTTGTAGATAAAAAAATACCAAAATAATTTAGGAATGACTGTTCAAATGTTAAATCTGATAATTATATATAGTCTATACATTTTTCTGATAAGTCATAATTAGATGATAATTGAACAACTACCAGCAAAATTTTTTCGTTAATATTTAAGAATAAAATTTTGCATCACTCTTTGTAAAGATTAGGCTACCTAATTCACTTCAAATTTGATAATATAATTTAGTTGTACTGAAAATTTGTAAACGCTTCTTGTAGAGCTAAAAATGTGACATTTGAGAAAGTGGCTTTTGTTTTTATGTACCTTTTCAAATAACCAGAAAAAATTAAAAACGAAATCGCAAGATTTCGGATTTTGTTGAATATCTACGGAAGATTGGTGTTCATCCTTATCTTGGACATCCTGTATATCATATATGAATATATTTGATCAATAACTATACAAATTTAACGATACATTTTGAATTTCTTAATTAATTAATTTACCAAATTTTTAGATAAAATTTGATAATTACTTGACATTTTACGAAAATTTGATAATTATGGTTATAATAATAATATCTTTATTGGTGCTATCAGCAATAAGTTTTACACAGGTCATACATATTTCGGATTGAATAGAAATCTGAAATCAGTACATAAAAGAAAAAATATAAAATCCATTGCATATACGAGGGCTGTTTGACGGAAGAGTGACTTTTTAATGAAAACGTTATTTTTCTGATTAAAAAATATTTTATTTTTCAACATAACACCCTTTTAACTGTACACACTTAGCCCAGCGAGTTTACAGTTTTTTTAAACCTTCCAAAAAGTAATCTTTCGGAAAGTCTTCAAAATATGCATTTGACTCGGTTATCACCTCTTCAGTTGCCTAAAATCTTTTTCCACCCAGCCATTTTTTAAAATTTGGGAATAAGAAGAAATCACTGGGAGCCAGATCTGGCAAATATGGCGGATAAAGCAGTAATTCGTAATGCAATTCAGCCAATTTAGTTGTAGCAATTGCAGACGAATGTGAGGGCGCATTATCGTGATGTAACAACACTTTTTTCTTCATCAAATGCGGTCGTTGTTTTTCAAGTTCGGCATCAAAACGTGTCTGCATAATCAGCATAATACTGGCCAGTTATCGTTTTTCCTTTTTGTAAACAATTAATAAAGATTACCCCTTTAGAATCCCAAAAAAACTGTGGCCATGACCTTGTTGGCCGAAAAAAATGTTTTTGCCTTTTTGGGAGCATGTTCGCATGGAGAAATCCATTATTTAGACTGTATGCATGTTTCTGGAGTATAATGGTGTATCCAAGTTTCATCTACTGTGACATATCGACGAAAAAAATCCTTTGAATTACGTTGAAGACGGCCAAACATTCTTCTGAATTCTTAATGCGAGCGCGCATGTGTTCACCATTAAGAAAACGCGGCAACCATTTCGCGGAATGCTTTTTCTTATTGAAATGTTCATGCAAAATATTGTATACCCGTTTGGTTGAGATGTTTACTTCATTAGCTATCTCACGAACTTTTATTCGACGATTGTCAATTACAAGGCCATAGAGTTTATTAACCATTTCTGGAGTAGTTACAGTAAATGATGGTTTTGGACGATCTGCATCAACCGTGCTCATATGGCCACTTTTAAAAGCAGAAACCACTTACAAATCATTCCATGGGACGGAGCAGATTCTGGATAATATTTACGTAACTTTTCCTCGGTTTCTTTAATTGTTTTTTCACGTACAAGATAATGTTTAATCAACACTCGAAATTATTTTTTCTCCATATTTACACAACAACGAAAACAGTTTTCTTCAAATAAGTATAAAACATAATCTATCTGTCAGATTGGTGCCAAATTTTGACAGTAGACCTCCGAAAGGCCTTAGGAGCTAGCAACATAATCATTATAGCGAAAGTGTTACCAACCTTTGAAAAGTCACTCTTCCGTCAAACAGCCCTCGTATATAAAATAATTATCTTAAAAATTGTAAGAAATATAAAATACGACGCTTAGAGAGTAATTGATAATACATAACGATAGTGATATAATATATTATAACAGTTTCACATAGAAACTAAAATTTACAACGCAGCGCCGTTCATAAAGTATTTATCAAATGAATAAAAAGCATATTTAGTTAGGTAGTTCTTACACCAGTATTTAAACTGAATAATAGGCAATTGCTGTATATCACGTGGCAATACATTAAAAAATTGATACTGTATTATCTAGTGTCTGTTTTTGCCTTTGATAGGCGAAATTTTTAAGTACGAATATCATGTTTGGCTCGAGTTTCATAAGAGTGGTAGTCTTTATATATGGTTGCACCATACATAGCTTGAGAATTTCGACAAATTCTGTCAAAATTTCAGTATAGTTAATATCTGGAAGTGTCATGGGAATTAGTTAAAATCTGGAAGTGTCATTGGAATCTGGTAAGTCCCGACAAAATTACAGTAATAATTTAACAGCTGGTGATGAAACTTGAGCTATTAACTGTAAATATTGTAATGAAATATTGTAGTTAAAATTAGTAGCGAAATTTTAGTTTTAGTAATTACAAAGTAAAACCTGATGATTAAAAGTGATTAAAAGTACTACAGTAACACTAGGTAAAACATTAGAGTAAAAATTATGGTAAATATTCAACAACTGGTGGTGAAATGTGAGCTACTAAATGTAAATGTACAGAAAAAATATAGTAGTTCAAGTAGTTCAAGTAGTTCAGTAATTACTGTTGGAATTTTGTTTTTTTTTTAAGAGTGAACTAAAAATTGCTGATGAGAGAACGTGAAGTTCTAAGTTGAAACTGCTAATGAAATGTGAGCTGTAGTTAAAATGTAACATGGTGAACTTTAATATAACTTCTAAACTTTAGTAGATAAATGTAAAATTATGTGTAGTTTTATAATTTATTAAAACCTGTAAATTTCAATTTCGTGAAAGTAGTGAACTTTCAAGTTCAATATTAAAATTCTAAGAGTAATTCTATTATCACATTTTTATTTACACTTGACAAGTTCCATTGGGGAATTCAGTTATTTCCGAAACACTACCAATAAAATTACTAGATATTCAACGACTCCCCTGATGCGAAAACATAAAACATCGTTAATGCAGAGTAAAGGTTTCATTAGAATCTGATAAGTCATTGCAAAGTGAAACTTATAGTAAAATTTAGAGCAATAATTTAACAACTGGCGATAAAATGTGAGCTACGAAACTGGTAATATAGAGAAGAAACAAATGTAGTTCAAGAAATTTGATAGTTATTATAAAAATTACTGTTTGAATTTTTGTTTATGTCAAAAGTGAACTTAAAAGTTACTGATGAGAGAACTGTTAAAGTTAAAAGTTGAAACTGCTGATGAAATACGAGCTGTATTTAAAATTTAACAAAGAGAACTTAGTAGCTTCTAAACTTTAGTAGATACTAAAAACTCTTAGAGAGTATGTACACCACTGAATGTAATTTCTGAAAATCTGAAAGTGTAATTTGAATCTGATATGTCTTGTCAAAATTACAGTAGTAATTCAACAGCTGCTGATGAAAATTGAGCTATTAGACTTTACATGTTGGAAAGAAATTGTGCAGTTGATGAAATTTGCTTCATTGCAAAATTTTAGTTTTAATTTTAATAACTACAGATTTATATTTATTGTTGAAATTAAAAATTAAAGTTCAACTGTAAATAAAATCAGATAATAATTATTAAAATTACTGTACGAAATTTAGTAGTGAACTTAAAAGTTGCTTCATTACGAATTTTACAGATTTTAATAAATTATAAAACTACAAACAAGTTTCCATTTATAGTTGAACTTTGAAAATTACAAATCAAATCTAAAGGTTTCATTAGAATCTGATAAGTCATTACAAAGTAAAACTATATAAAAATACTTTAATGTAAAACATTAAAGTTTACAGTAATAATTCAACAACTGGTGATAAAATATACTAAACTACTAGCTACTAAACTGGTAATGTAGAGATAAAAATTGTAGTTCAAGAAATTTGATAGTTATTATTAAAATTACAGTTTGAATTTTAGTTTATGTCAAAAGTAAAATTAAAAGTTACTGATGAGAGAAGTGTTCAAAGTTGAAACTGCTAATGCGAGCTGTAATTAATATGTAACATAGTGAACTTAGTAGCTTCTAAACTTTAGTAGATACTAAAAACTCTTACAAAGTATGAAATGCGGGCTGTTAAACTGTACATTTTAAGAAGAAATTAGAAGAAATTTTCTAGTCACATCAAAACATTGTATAATTATTATTAAAATGGCTGTTGGAATTTTAATTTTTGGTAAGAGTGAACTTGGAAGTTGCTTCATTGCAAAATTTTACAGTTTTTAGTTTTAAAACAACAGAGAATTTTACATTTATCGTTGAATTTGAGAACTACAGTTCTGGTAATAATTATTAAAATTACAGTTGAAATTTTAGATTTTGTTTATAGCGAATTTAAAAGTTGCTGGTGAGAGCACCTAAACAGTACATTTTGAGAAGAAATTATGTAGTTGAAAACATTTGATAATTATTACAAAAATGGCTGTTGGAATTTTAGTTTTTTGCAAGAGTGAACTTGGAAGTTGCTTCATTGCGAAATTTTACAGTTTTTAGTTTTAAAAACAACAGACAATTTTACATTTATCGTTGAATTTGAGAATTACAGTGCAAATCTGATAATAATTATTAAAATTACAGTTGAGATTATAGATTTTGTGAATAGCGAATTTATAAGTTGCTGGTGAGAGAACCTAGACTGTACATTGTGATAAGAAATTTTGTAGTTGAAAATATTACTAAAGTGGCTGTTGGAATTTTAGTTTTATTCAAAACTGAACTTGAAAGTTGCTTCATTGCATTTTTTTAAGTTTTAAACACAACAGATAATTTTACATTTATCGTTGAATTTGAGAATGACAGTTCAAATTTGATAAAATATGTATATTAAAATTACAGTAGAAAATTTAGATTTTGTTAATAGCTAAGTTAAAACTTGCAGGTGAGAGAACTGCTGAAGTTCCAAGTTCAATCTGCTGATGAAATGCGAGCTGTAGTTAAAATTTAAAATAGTGAACTTAGTAGCTTCTAACCTTAAGAGATACTAAAAACGTTAGAAAGTATGTACTTCATTATGAATGTAATTTCTGCAAGATAAATCACATTCTGATTAGCACTAGCAGCTAGTAAGCTTTAGTAGCTACTAGGGTTACTATACATTGGACCAGTGGCGCGTTATCCTATGGGTAAATTGGGCATTTGGAGAGGCCTTAAATAAACATTACATATTTTTAACAAACAACAACATAAATTACAATGTCCATGGTGGTATCAAATTTGTCCACGGCCCCACGAAGCCATAAAGCGACGTTGATATGGACGCAAGAATATACTTTGAAAGTTGCTGATTCTTGTTATTTTATAGCAATTTGAGAATCAATCAATGAGAATGAACCGATATGTAAAATATGTTGATAGATTTTAAAAATTTTAAGAAAACTTTTAGATAATATTTTTTAATTGTTGACATTTCAAGTTCCGCTGAAATTTGATAATTATAGTTGCAATTATATAGCTCTCGAAGAAATTTGATGTTTGTAGAGATTTATGCCAACTGTATTTTTTTAAATTAATTCTTTCACCGAAACTTGCAGATAAATTTTATAAATAAAATAAGATAAGATGTTTACTGGGTTTTTAAGGATAGTCACAATTGTGTGTCTTGGGAGTCAAATAGTCATAGTCACAAATATGACATTAAATTATTTATTACAATGGAAGTTCAGAAAACAATTCTGATGCTTGCTAAAACATAAGTATACATTACACTTCTTACAGCGAACTCTTGATCGACTTTTACAATTTTCCATTCGGCAGCTAACAGGATTTTTGAGGTCATCGGCAATAGGCCAATGCTCAAACTCGTCGTAACGCGTATCTTTGCATGGCAAAGCTGCAGGCATTTTTCTTTTCTATCTTTCGTTTTCCGCTGCAATCCGTTCTTCTTCACCTCCGGTATCTGACTCGTTTTCAGTTAATCTTTTCTTGGACCCAGCAGTCAAGTATTCAGCAAGCTTAAGTCGGAAATCGAGAAGTTTCATAGATTTTGTTTTAATATTTTTACAATCTCGCTTGTATTCCATCCAACTGTTTACAATGGATAGATCAAAGAGATGGAATATTACATTGAATGTCCATTTTCTCGTTCTAAAGAATGTTCGATAATATTCTATCATCTGATCGTAGATGTCCACTCCACCCATCCGTCGATTGTACATGTTCATTACTCTAGGGCAAGTTACTTCTACCCGCTGTTTTTGTGTCTTATCCCATCGTTTTACAAGACACTCATGCTCTTTACCAAAAGCTGTTGAAATCATCAGGACAGTTTTGTTGTCCTTCCATTTTGTTAGGCAATTTCTATCGAATTTTTATCACTGCTCATAATTTCTTCAGATTCCCCTGTTTTCGTTTCCGTATCTTTCTTGAAATTTAATCCTTTTATTCTGTTGCCCATAATAGTGCCAGTTCCATAAATTTTTAAATTGCTCAATTCATTCATTAGACCTAACGTTGAGAAATATCGGTCAAAAAATAAAAAAAACTAGTTTCAGGCAAAGTCTGTGAGAGTCTAATGATCACCGATGGTCCTAATCCTAACTCTCTTTTCATTAGTGGGGTGGTTAGACCTTAATATATATCAAAATCCAAAACTGTGCCATCAGATGTAGTTACGACAAAATTCTTAAGTCCTACCGGCCTTGGTTTATTCTTTACATATTGACGCACTGGGCATCTACCCAAGAATGGTATCATTTGCTCATCAACAGAAAATGCTGATTCTGCTTTGTGACAATAAATAACTAGCACTTAGCACGTGTGTGTTCAATATGTTCTCGACGAAAAAACAATTCAGGCTCATGAAATTGACGCATTATACGGATCGCACAAACATGAATGAGTCAGGCGTTCCCATATCCATTATGACCTTTAAAGCGACTTTGAATACGGACCGCACAATTGAGGGTACTTGGAGTCCGAGGGATAAAACTGTTAAAACGTAGTTAAAACTTTGTTATTGGATAAAATTTACAAATAACAATGAACTTAAAATTTTTAATTTTCACTGAACATTTTGTAATCTATAATTAATAATGATAATATAATTAAAAAATACGTACAAATTTGAATGTGTTGAGGCTATTAAAAAAATGATAATCACTGTTGGAATTTTACTTTGCGATAAGATATAATTACGATAAGATATGATAATAATTTGTAATAAAAATAAAAATACATTTCTTTATATAATTTGTGAATCATATTTCTTTATGGTGGTGGATCTATAAATTTCGTTACGGGATTTTTAACGTGTAACCATTGATAAAAAATGGTGTTACAGCCATAAAACCATAAATTGCATCCACAACTTACTCCCCTAATTATTTCTAGTGAGTGTGAGCCACCATGAAGTGCACAGAGGCATCCCGCTGTTCGGGGGAAGGCCATAAAATCTATATACCAGCATTTTGGGTGAATCTATACCATTCACTTAAGGAGCCATAAATTTTCATATATCTGTCAGGCCGGGCGCATTATGGGGTTCCCGTGTGCTTTTCTAACTTTTACCTCGAAGTTGCCTTTCAAATTCGCCAACAATGGATATTAATGTATACAACTCTGACCGGGGCTCGCAAACAGTTTTTGTCCTTGGGAAAGCTTCGCGGACGCACAAGTATCACTTACGGACCTGCCATTCAGATCCTTATCGATTTATAAAAATATGAAACGGATTCACGACAAAGAGGAGAAGCGCGATGTCCACCCATAGGTGCGACGGCCGCTATACCTGATCCGGTGAGATGTGTGAAGTAACGCGATACGAGGACATTGATTTACATAGCTGCTTATACACACACACAGTATAAAATTAATTACAATATAAAATTACCTAAACATGGCGGTGGGCATGCCCGGAATGCTAAACAAGCTGGGAAAAGTCCGTAAGTGATTATCCAGACACCACGGGAGCCTGTCTTTTTACATTAATGCCACTTTGATTGCATCCACAGATGAATTTCATTTAAATTATAATCGCAGCCTTAATTTTTATAAAATTAAATCAACATCATCGGCCAATCCGCTTTAAACGCAGCCACAATCACTGCCTTTAATATCAGGTCCGCTTGGTCGGAATTATGATAATTATATGCCATTTTATAACGTATTAGTTGTTTAATTATGTGATAAGTCCATAATTAACTCAATACATGTCACTCCTCACATATGCATAGATTACTGCAACAGATAGAATTTGAATTATATGCACATTATAAATTCCTCTATTAATTACTTTCTAGGAATCGTCTGTAATATATGCCATTTTATATGTTTGTCTTGATAATCTTGAGTTATATATGGATTGTATCTTTGACCATTTTAGGACGTGAAATTACAAAAATAGAAATTTATGCTAATTCCAGGCTTTCCATTAACCTCAGCGAACCACTAAATGTGATTCGTTTTTATTTTTAACAAATTCGTGTGAAAAAATATTCTCTTGGTTGCGTTTTGTTAGCCACAAAACTCTGCACATGATTATTTTTATATTTTTCAATTTGGTTGAAAATTTGTATTTTCCATTGCAAATGTATTAAAAATTTTTAATCTATATTTGAGAGCCCATTACGTACATTGTTTTATATGCGCACTGTACCGGGTGATTCAAGTTACGTCCAGGCGAATTAAGCCTACTTACGGTTGTGCAAAAATTGTAAAATTATATAATTATATACCTTCGATAATAATCTAACAATTGGTGGTTTAAAATTTTCAATATCATTTTAAACACGGCTATAAATTAAAAAAAAACAATTATTAACCCAATGTTCAATTTCTATTTTTTGATATAAAATAGCCCAAAAAGATTCTTTTAATTCGCCAATTATGAATTCGGCGTTTTAAAAAAAAGATTGGATTGTAAGTAATTCGCACATTCTACTTTTCTATGATTTATGGTCTCCCATGAAGTAGAAAAGTCAAGTAGTTCTGATATTTATGACAACAATGGTCATTACAGATGCAGAGGTATAATTTATGACTTAAACCCTCGCCCCTCCGCAAACCAATGCTTTCCAGGGCCGAAATAAAAAATTTAATACAGCGGCAGGCCAGATTCTCAAAAATAGGGTGCTCCGGGGATTAGTTGCAATAATTGTCCTATTGTGAAAAATCATTCACACAATTTTAATAAATCATTTTATAGATTCCTTACGAAATATTAAAAAGCATTTATCTCAGAAACTAAATCATATTAGTAAATTTTAATTGCGCTACCAAATGTATCAAAATGCAACAATATTAGAGATAAAAAATCGATACACAAAACTTCACAATTACTGAGAAAATGCGCAAAAACCGCTACGCGGTTATAAAAATTCGAAAATTGTATGTGACTGGAAAATATCGAAGTTCAATAATATACAATGTTAGACATAAAGTACGACAGGAAGTCGTCATTTTTGCTCTGGACATTAAACTTGAATCACCCGGTATAAAAAAAAAATGTATATTGGAAATTTGTAATGAAAAACAGAAATATTTGTAATGGACAATAATGCCCCACAATAAGTGGGAATTGGAAAAATTTTGAATACAAAATTAGCAAAATTTTATTTTGATGAAAATTTTATGGATCGAAAAGAGTAGTTAGTAGCATAAATCTTTCAAATTTTTGAAAAAAAAAATCAAAATTTATTACTTTCAGTTGAAAGTTTACAATTGTTCTCGATATTTTGAAGAAATTTGTATTATAATACAGTAATATTTGTAATGGACAATAATGCCCCACAAAAAGTGGTAATAGGAAAATTTTGAATACAAAATTAGCAAAATTTTATTTATATAAAAATTTTATGGATCGAAAAGAGTAGTTAGTAGCATAAATCTTTCAAATTTTTTAATAAATTTTTCCAAATTTATTAATTTCAGTTGAAAGTTTACAATTGTTCTCGATATTGTGAAGAAATATTCGGATTATAATTCACAAAGTTAACCGACAAAAGCAAATTTTCTAAAATAATCCTCAAATATTTCGAAAATCGAAATAACGAAATTTTCTAGTGTACATGTTATTACTTATTGTTATTACATCACGTATAATTATAGGTAGGTACACGATATGCCATTTTTGAATCGGAAATTTCTTACATTTTATACTCACGTTCAACGTCAACTATTATAATTAGAAATTTACAAAACTTAATTCTTTATAACATCTCAAGAGAAAATAGTGGAACCTGTATCTACTAAGACTAATTTTTCACACATTGAAACGGCATTCTCAACAAATTTTCCAATTCAAAATTTTTGAAACAACATCAACTTTTAGAATTAGAAATTTACAAATTTAATTCTTTATAACTTCTCAAAAGAAAATAGTGGAAGCTGTATCTCCCAAGACATGTTTTTCACGTTGTGCAATAAATGACTTGCATTAAAGAAGTCGGCGAAAATTTGAAACGACGTTCTCATCAAATTTTCCAATTCAAAAATCTTGAAAGAACATGGACTTTTAGAATTAGAAATTTACAAAATTTAAGTCTTTATAACATCTCAAAAGAAAGTAAGTGGTGGAAGGTGTATCTACTACGACATATTTTTCAAATTTCGTAATAAATGACTTTCATTGAAAAAGTAGGCGAAAACTTGAAACGACGTTGTCGTTTTCGTTTTCGAGATCAAGTTTTAGAATTAAAAATTTGCAAAATTTAATTCTTTATAAAATCTCAAAAGAAAATAGTGGAAGCTGTATCTACTAAGACATATTTTTCTCGTTTTGCAATAAAATACTTGCACTAATATGCAGTAAGTGATTATCCAGACACTACAGGAGCCTGTCTTTTTACATGCATGCCACTTTGATTGCATCCACTGATGAATATCATTTAATTAATATTGCACTCTTATTTTTTAAATTATTTATAAATTAAATGAACATCATCGGCCAATCCGCTTTAAACGCAGCCAAAATCACTGCCTTTAATATCAGGACAGTAATAAGAACTTTTACAAAATTAAATTTTTTATAACATCTCAAAAGAAAATAGTGGAACCTGTATCTACTAAGACTTATTTTTCACATTTTGCAATAAATGACATTCATAAAAAAAAGTCGGTGAAAACTTGAAACGTCGTTCCCAACAAATTTTCCAATTCAAAATTTTTAAAAGAACATCAACTTTTAGAATTAGAAATTTACAAAATTTAATTTAATTTTACGAGTTATTCTTTATATCTTGTCAAAAGAAAATAGTGGAACCTGTATCTACCAAGACTTATTTTTCACATTTTGCAATAAATGACTTTCATAAAAAAGTCGGTGAAAACTTGAAACGGCGTTCTCAACAAATTTTCCAATTCAAAAATTTTGAAAGAACATCAACTTTTAGAATTATACATTTACAAAATGTATTTGCTTAAAACTTCTCAAAAGAATATAGTGGAAGCTGTTTCTTCTAAGACATATTTTTCACGTTTTGCAATAAATGACTTGCATTAAAGAAGTCGGCGAAAATTTGAAACGACGTTCTCAACAAATTTTCCGATTCAAAAAATTTAAAAGAACATCAACTTTTAGAATTAGAAATTTACAAATTTAATTCTTTATAACTTCTCAAAAGAAAATAGTGGAACCTGTATCTACTAAGACTTATTTTTCACATTTTGCAATAAATGACATTCATTAAAAAAGTCGGCGAAAACTTGAAACGGCGTTCTCAACAAATTATCCAATTCAAAAATTTTAAAAGAACATCAACCTTTAGAATTAGAAATTTACAAATTTAATTCTTTATAACTTCTCAAAAGAAAATAGTGGATGCTGTATCTACTAAGACATATTTTTCACATTTTGCAATAAATGACATTCATTAAAAAAGTCGGTGAAAACTTGAAACGGCGTTATCAACAAATTTTCCAATTCAAAAATTTTAAAAGAACATCAACCTTTAGAATTAGAAATTTACAAATTTAATTCTTTATAACTTCTCAAAAGAAAATAGTGGATGCTGTATCTACTAAGACATATTTTTCACGTTTTGCAATAAATGACTTGCATTAAAGAAGTCGGCGAAAATTTGAAATGACGTTCTCAACAAATTTTCCAATTCAAAAAATTTAAAAGAACATCAACTTTTAGAATTAGAAATTTACAAATTTAATTCTTTATAACTTCTCAAAAGAAAATAGTGGAAGCTGTATCTTCTAAGACATATTTTTCACGTTTTGCAATAAATGACTTGCATTAAAGAAGTCGGCGAGAATTTGAAACGACGTTCTCATCAATCTTTACAATTCAAAAATCTTGAAAGAACATGGACTTTTAGAATTAGAAATTTACAAAATTTAGTCCTTTATAAAATTTCGAAAGAACGTGAAAGATCTAAGTATCTAAGATGTATACTAAGCCATATTGTTAATATTTTGTAATAATTTACAAGGTATCATTGATTAATTGACAGTAACCATAGTAATTTTAACGAATCAATTGAAAAATTTGGTAGAAATCATAAAAAAATTCATAGATCAATTAAAATTCTGATAGAAATCATTGAGATTTTATAGGAATAATGGAAAAATTGAAAGTAATCAGAAGAATGAATAATATTCCACAAATAATTGAAAATTTGGTAGTAATCATAGAAATGTTGATGGAATCATTTACAAATTAAGTAACAATTTTAACAGAACTATTGAAAATTTGGGAAAAATTAAAGATTTCTTCCCATTTTTTTCTTCCCAATAGTTCTGTTAAAATTGTTACTTAATTTGTCCACATAAGTTTCCACATAATAACTAAGATTCAGATTTAGATAGAAATAATTGCAAATGAGGCAGTAATCATTAAAATTTGAATAGAAATAATTGAATGATAGACAGTAATCATTATAATTTATGACATAATGGATTGATGAATAATTGAATATTTCATAAGAATCATCAAAAATGTTCACAGAATATTGTAAATTATGATAGCCATTATAAAATTTAGTGCAAATCATTAAAATTTTAACAGTTTTTTTTTCAGAAATAACTGCAAATTAGCAAATTAATAATAATAACGCTGAAATGTATCTACATTGAAAATGTGTAATAGAATTTGTAATAAAAATACAAATGTTCAAACTAATTAAAAAAAATATACAAATTATTACATTACAATTGTTACATTGACAGTAACAATTTAAAAACGGATTATTTCACAAATTTGGTAGAAATCATTAGAAAAATTACAAAAGAATAAAAATGTTGATAGAAATAATAGCAAACGTACTAGTAATAGCGTAGATCAAAGAAAAAAAATGAAAAATTGTAAGAAATTATAAGAATTTGAGACACATTGAATAAATTTTGACAAATAATTGAATATTGGATAGTATTCATTTACAATTTTGCAATTTTGGCAGATCAATAAAATTTAGAAGGAATCATTGATACATTGACAGTAACAATTGAAAACCGGATTATTTCAAACACTTGATAGAAATCATAAAAAAATGTACAAAATAATAAAAAAATTGATGGTAATAATTGAAAACGTACGTAACTGGTGTAGTTTTCGTAGAAATCATTGAAAAATTGATAGTAATCATTAAAGTTTGTGATGTAATAATTATATTTTCGACAAATAATTGAATATTTGACAGTTATCATTGAAATTTTGGTATAATGATTAATAAAATTTTAAACGAAACATTGATAAATTGACAGTAATTATTGAAATATTGTTGCAATGATTGAAAAATTGATACAAATAAATGCATATTTAACAGAATAAGTTAGATATTAAAAACAGTAGACAGTTTAAGAGTGATCATCGAAATCTTGATAGAATAATTGGTGTTTTGTCTTTAATCATTGATTTTTTGCGAGTTATCGTTAAAATTCGTGACAATGATTAAATGTTGATAAACAATTTAACATTTGATACTAATCATAGAAATTATTGTTTTAAAACAAATAATCCTAAATTATTTTAAATAATTAAAATATATTACCAATAAACTATTTTTTTTAAATTTATTTACAATATTTGTATCTATTTATTAATGCTTCAGGCAAGCATTATTTAATGATTTCATGTGTTATTAGAAACGTTTCCTGCTCTGGTTGCAGACCTCCACTACTGCGAGCCATAGAGGATCGCAGACATTCGGTTCAGCCCATTAACTAGTCATGACTCGTGTTTGCATTCATTATCGGAAGTGAGCGTATGCGATCCTGTCTCTCAAGGCGCTGAGAAGACATCATTGGCTGCATTACCGAGGAAAATAAAGGAAACGACGTTCTCATTTTTTCCATTATTTAATAAACTGGCTTTGCTAGAAAAATGTCGCACACATAAAATATGTGAAAAATGTCGATTAACGTACATTTACAAATACTACGTGACATATGGAGTTACGTAACTAAATACGAGTGTTTGTCTTAAACCGTAAGTAATGTGAAACCATAACGAAGATGCCATACTATTGCGCAAGTAAGAATTCTGTGGCAGTAATACAATCTCGATTATTACGTAAGCATCCACAAATGCAACACGTGCAGTTTCATCAGCTGAAACTTAATACGATTTAGAAGAGGCGTGGTGTTAGTCAGAAAATGTGTAGAAACTATAAAGAATTTGGAGAATAGATATAGACTTGCATCCGAATAATAATAATCGATTATTCTGTAATATTCTGTAATATTTTGTAATAATCAAGATTAAGGACGTACAATTTTGGTATTTTTTATTGGTTTCTTTCTTCTGTATTGCAGTACTTACTGGTAGTATTTAAATATAAAGATGTTTTGTTGTTTTTGTAGTAGTATGTAATTGTATAAGTATGTATTATTAATAACTGTCCTTCGTATTTTTGCAAATTAAAACTTTGTTGAATTAAGGCATGCATGAGTTCTGATGCTTTATTACGTTGTGTTCGTGAAACATTTGGTCATCTCGGGGGAATACAAAACTCCACACCACGACACATTTTCTGTTAAAATTAATAAACAAACTCTGGGTTTCATTAAAAACTTATTCGCAAAGGGATGTGACGAAAAAGGTAATTAACAAACATGCATGTAGCTTTTGCAACTCTCGCATTCTAAAATAAGTATAAGTGTTGCGTGTCCACTGAAGATGACCGATCCGCTGCCGAAACATACATTTAGATAGAAATATATCTCAAGACAAATGGAACATTTTATTTGAATTAATTATAGAAAGACTTTAGTCGATTGCACTTTATCAGGAAGGCAAAAAAGATGCGGTCAAAATTAGCCCACACCTACCTACATTGAAATAATAGTACATTGTGTGGTTATTACTGTAAGTGATATATTCCCGGCCGATGCGGCAATTGATGTCCGAGTCATCAGGCGAGGACAGCAAACCGAAGAGGCAAGGCTTGTGGCACTTCATGTATGTACGAAACGCACATTCTGTTTGTTCTCCCATCACAATTTTTGTAAGCTTCGTAAAAACATGGAATTTTATTTTACCGCCAGGGACGACATTGCCTACTTGGACCCTAATTTCATAGAGCAAAAGCCTACTTTCTAAACAAGAATTTTTTTATTAATATTAATTTCAGATGAACTTTGATCGCTATCCCATTTTAAGATAAGGGAATAACAAGAAATATTGAAATTGTAAATCATACAAATTGTATGTCTGAGAATAAAGTGCATTCGTGAATTAAATAAAAATATTTCAAAGTTCCCATCACCACATAATAATTACATAAATTTTCTTGAGGAATGTAGCTAAAGGTGTGACTGGGGCATAAAATGTATCAATTAGCATATGCATATGCAATGATTGTTACATCTTCATGCAAATTGCATCAAGATATGCATAGTATGATAAAAGGTTTATCGTATGTTATAAATGTATTGGCTTGAGTATTAGAATGAGTTGGTGCCAAATTTTACTCATAAACACATATTTATAAAAACACGAAAGTTTTAACTAAAACTGGACCATGTTATTAGATATTTAATATGTATATTTAAAAAAATAACAAACAAATGTTCATCAAAAAAGAACTTTTTTAGCAGTTAACATGAAAAGATATTATGACTTCTTAGGGATTCTGAAGATTTTTTCTCAAAAAAAGGTAATCATTATTTAAAAAAATATCATTTGCTTAAAGAAGTTAATTTCCATGTAGATCTACATCTTCAAATTAACCAAGAGCGCTTGGTGTATCTTTGATCTTTCTGGTAAGATAAAATCGGAAGATAGAATCGAAAGATAAAATCGGAAGATAACTAATAATGAAATGCATTGATAGAATATTAAAATGTATCACGATAAAGAACGAAAAAATGGAAGAGAGATAAGACTATTCTTGATAAACTTCTGTGTGAGTGCGTATGTTGTGTTTGCAGGAGACGATAATTAAAACACTTCAAAGGTAATTTAAATTACATCGAAATAAATTAGATTAAGAATATTTGTATTATTAATATATTATTATTTTAATGATAACTAAGTTAAGACATATCAATAACCCATTACACATTGCCAACAAGAGTCTATATGAAGTCGCAAAATTAGTACCAATCGCTTCTGGTTTCGAAAAACGTCTATTTGAATTCAATATCAATAATATAAACTGGGCCATTTGCCCGGGCTAAAAACAAATGCAAAATTTGTTGTCTTTT
This sequence comes from Othius punctulatus, assembly GCA_951805005.1. NCBI lineage: Eukaryota > Metazoa > Arthropoda > Insecta > Coleoptera > Staphylinidae > Othius > Othius punctulatus. The sequence continues at coordinate 30,339,777 of OX638138.1, read as the reverse complement.
CGAGAGTTTCTTACATTTTTAATTTCATGAAACCATTTACAGAGTTGACGACTCTGTAAATGGTTTCAAGAAATTAAAATGCAAGAAACTCTCCAAAAACAACACATTTTGCATTTGTTTTTAGAAATCCTATCAAAATTTGCTTTTAATTTTAGTAAAACCACGTATTGTTCCTTTTGTTTTGATAGTAATTACCTCGAAACTATCAAAATTGAGGAACTTAAACGTAAAACAAAACTTAAGTAAAACGTACATTTTCATCGTAATCTTGTCACATAACTAAATAAACAATTCTATGAAAAACAAACGAAATTTTTGCATATTTTAATAGTAATTGCTTTAAAGTGGCTAAAAGACCTTTTGCGTAAAGACTAAAATAAGATTTAGATTATTATTTAGATTAGGTTATTTAGACACTAGATTATGATTATGTTTTTGTTTTTGCAAAAACTGTCAAACCGTTTTTCATCACCAACTGATCTTTGATAATATTTTTCGAACAACGCAGTAATTCGTTTCGTATGCACAAAAATGTAGGATAACCCACAGAATTTTAGTTTTTCATAGACAAAACGCCACATTTTTTTATGTTTTATGTTTTATGTTAAAAATGTTACATGCAACCTTGTAACACCAAGCCGACGATATAATATTCAGATCATTTTTGTTGGTGTTCATGTGTAAAACTTTATGAAATGAAACTACAGCCTTCTTAGTTCCATAAAAATGGAACAGAGTTTACGTTTTTTTTTTCATGGCACGCTTTGATGAAAGATTTTTCGAATCATGTGTTATTATCATGTGGACAAATAAAATATTTCGTTGAATAAAATTTAAATATGTGGCAACTCAACAGCAATGTAACAATCTATTGAAAACCCATAAAATTTGGCTGTTGTTAAAAAAACACCAAATGTTGGTTATATTTTCTGAAATAATAACAATATTTTTTCATTATTTTACAAATCACTTAATTTCAGGATCTGTTGAAAATATATCTAATTTTGTTTTCGATATGATATCGTAACACATGCCGAATAAACTAATTATTTAAATCTTTTAATGAATCATTTGCTATTACCATTATTACCACTTCTTCATAGCTAAAATGAAAAAAAAAATTATATAAGAACCTTTCCAAAGAATATATTTCCATTTATATTTGGAATACTCGTCATATTTAGTGGTTTTTTTTTCTCAAGATTGCACCAGTTACTATTAGAGTTTAGAAACCGAGCAAACTTTATTTTACTTTGTAAAAGTGCCAGAGATTGCTTTTAATTTTACAATAACTGCCCAAGAAGCAACAAAATCGAAGAAAAAGTGGATGATTTTTTAAATAGATGTGAAATGTTTCTTTTGTTTCCTGAATTAAAATTTCAGTCAAAGTATAATAGACACCTCAGACAAGAGAAATGAGAAGAACTATTGGTAAATACATTAAATTTTGCTTTCGCTTTTACGTGAATCTCTGACTCAAAACTCAAACTCAAAACTTTCATCAAACATCATTTAAAACAATCAAATTCAGACTTTAGGTACTTCAAAAATATTAAAAATATATAATTGAATATATACAGCGTGGGCAAATTTCGATGTTTTAATAGGGAATCTCGATAACTATAACATGTATGATAAAATGGACCCCCCTACCGATTTCTTTTTTCGAGAAAAACTTAATGGTGAAAAACAAAATTAACTGTTGCCTTTTGTTTTCGAGCTATTCGCAAAATTCGATTTTTCGACTTTTCGTTATATTCACTCATATTTTATTTTTTTGTGTCGAAACTGTAACAGATATCAAAAACTTTAAAGATACAAAAAAATATAATAATGAAAGCGTGCGTCCGATTTGATTTTTTTAAAATTTATTTGATTTTGTCATTAAAAAATATGAATGTATTAATGTTGGGCCTCACTTGTTTTATACACAACCGGTCTACTGATGATAACAATATTATGTCAAACTATGAGTTATACCCGTATAAAGTGTCATACCAAATAACATCCAAATCAATATAAACGTTCTCTTGTTATAAGCAAATTTTGTTTTTATAAAATTAACTTTGAAGCTGAATTCTGGCCAAACCAAACGCATTTGTATATAGATATGTTTTGTTAAATCGTCTTTTTTTGATCCCAGTAATCTGTGGTTAAGCCATTTCCACTGAATTTAGAGACACCCTGTATATATATATATAAGTTGTTGTTTTTTATATGGAACTCATAGTTGGCTGTGGCTGTCATTGTGTTGTTACAATTTATTAATACCATTTAATTGTTTATTGTTTGATTACTGCTTATAATATTTCACCTTTAAAAGTTTTAAATGGCTTATGAAAGTTACGAAAAGTTAGAATGTTTATTCTGAGTAATAATACTAATAATCATTCTGAAACTGTAGGTGAAACATATTTTAATCGTTAACCAGATAGAAGCCAATTAACATATCTATTTTTGGAAGATTAAAAAAATAATTCTATTAATTATGGGTGATTTAACAAACCAAGATCAAAGGATTATAATATCCAAAATGCTGAGGAAGTTGCCGTCAATGTTATTGGAATGACAGTTGCAAATCCTTCGATTTCAAGCCGTCATCGTCAGATTGATTCTTAACGTTAAATGTTCATTTGTATTTTTGATAATGTTCGATGATTATTGATGGCAATATCTTTATTATATTTAATATTGTGTTTCTTTCTTCTTGTTTCATTAAATGGCCCATTATTATTGACATTTTCTGTTAATTAGTTCTCGTGGATTGTCATTACTTAGAATGACACAATCTTACTACGCGGAAAACCTTAAAAAATAAGAATTTTTGATAAAATCAGATTGATAATTGAGAATTGGCCCCACATGTCGTATATTGTTAAAACGAGAAAAATCCCAGTTTTTAGCTACGTCACAGCTCATGAGTTCCATATAAAAAACTACAACTTCATGTCACATCTCGAATTTCGAACTGCTTTTTGAAAAATTGACTACGCCCTGCATTCTTATCAAAAAAGTGCCTGAAACATCGAAATTTTCCCACCCTGTACAGTCATGCTCATATAAATCTTGTATAAATATGTTTTTGTGGCTACATAAAATTCCTATTGTATCTAAATTGCTGGTACTAGATTTATGTGAGCACGACTGTATCTACAATTTCATTGGGAATTAAAGAAAATCTAAAACTGTGGAAGACATTTAAAATTAATGTTTGAAAAAGATGACTGCCAATTAAACTTTGGAACTAATAATCGTTCAGATGAATTATTATATGTAGGGCTGCTAACTTTTGTTTTGTTTAAATTTTGCTATGTGTACAATAATAATTTCACATTTGTGATTAAAAAAAAACTATTCGTAATGTTTACGCTGTCTACAGATTACCTACTGAAACAGTGTGTGTCAAGCATTGTTGAACTAGGACAAGAATCCGATTATGTGAGAATGCCGTTAAATTTAGTTTTCGGGCGCGGTGTTGATTAAGAGATGAAAATAAGTCTGGACGCCGCGCAGGAACCGTGTTTTCGAAAGTTTAATGTTACTCTTGAAAAATTGCTTACAATGAGTTATCCCTCTTCTACGGCCACTGAAAAATGTATCATTACGTGTTAAGTAATGCGTGTTTTAAATTTTGATGTTACCACGGCATTTCTAATTGATGCAATCCGAAGAGCTTGTAACGGTTCACGGAATGACACGTCCGCGCCGCCTTATTAGAGCGTCTATTTCGGTGGTTCCTTAATTTTTCACGCCAACTAATGAGGCGGGTTCCAGTTTTAAATGAAAACAATATATCCGATGGACCCAAGTATGGGGCCGCACAAAACCTGCGTGCTTAAAATTTTTGACACGTCTATTAAACACATTAAATTGTCCGTTCCCAGGACTTAAATAGACGTTTCATATAAAACATGGCATTTGCATATTAGATGGTTGAATGCGTAATAAATCACCACCACCTAGTGTTTGTTGGCTATATTAGTTCGTGATCGTTTTGTTGGTCGTTTATTAGCTAGTTCAGCTGCTCTGATAATAGCTTTAATTATGCTCGTGTGGGCTTGAGGCACATAAGAGAAGATTTGTAAATATCGCAACGATTGGATTTTATTGAGACACCTGAGCTGGTGGAGTCACTTACAAAGGATAAAGGAAGAAATGCAAGTAAGAAGATAACGGGAAGAGGACCCTGAAATTTGGGACATGTGATGAAGGAAATCAAGGACATCGGAAAAGCACTAAAACCACGTTGCACCAAAAAATTTGCAATAAAGGTCAATGGTCCCAGTAACTGACGCGAGTAAATCAAACATTGAATGGTCCCTCCCTGTTTTGGGTCAGTTGGTTTCAAACACCTGGAGTCTAATTGTTTTCTAGTTAGCGCTTTGACTTTTCAATCACTATAATAACAGGGCAGCACAAAAAGGTCTGTTGTGTGTTTACGAAAGACGTAGAGAAGAACGGTCACGGGGTGTCAGCGTGGAGGTGGTCCGGTGGTAGTGGTCAGGCAGGCTACCGTGACTGCATCTTGAACCCCCTGAGGGCACAATATGCACGCCACGTTCCCCATCCTCTTCTTCGTAACGTCGCGGACGGGGCAAAGAAGGAGACGGACTGTGCCCGATGTGCGAGCGTTTCTTCGGCGCACGTGCACGCTCTCCAAACACCCGTGGAAAATTCAATCTCAAACATACCCTCCATTAATTTGTTACAAAATTAAACTCTGCCTAATTTATCGTTTGTTTTATGATTGCCGCTTTTGCGGGCAAATTACCGAAGTAACTTTTATTGCTGGATATATTACGTAATTAACACGATTTAACAGACTAATGGAACGTCCCATAACACTTCCCGCGGAGAATAGCTCTTTATCATGTTATTTACTGTAATTATAAATAAACCCTAATTGCGTTTCATAACTAAGCCTAGAGCAACGTAAAAATAGTACTTGCAGTATTTGAAAATACCGCAATGCCATTATTTAACAATAATTATTTTTTTTATTTACCTTTTATTATTATCCCTTTAATTTTATATTACTTATTATTATTATTATTATTGTGATTATTATTAGTATTATTATTATTATTGTTATTATTATTATTATTGTCATGTTATTATTATATTGTTTATTACATTTTTAAAAATTGCTCAATTTAGTGCTTTGCTGTTGCAATTGTTGGAAAAATAGAAGCAAACTTGGCATTTTTCGACAATTAAAAATAAGGTCGTTTTTCAAAAACAAGAAGCAAATTTGCCATTCTTTCAAACATAAAGACAAACTTTGATGATCTCTCAGAAGACAAAGGCTAAATTTGGTAACATTTTGAAGGGTTGCTGCACTACAATATATTTTTTAATTTTGAAATTATTGTTACAACAAAAATATTACAATGAAATGATAATAGTTATAATAATAATAAGTTTATTCATGCTTATGCCAAGGCTTACACATGTCAGTAGGTTTAAAAATATGTGTTTACAAAATATAAAGTATAAACATAATACATAATATACAGGGTGTTAATTAAGTAAGTATACAAACTTCAATGGGTGAATCCTTGATTAATTCTAAGATAAAAAGTTCATATAAACATGGGGTCTCAACGGCTTCGTTTACAAAGTATAGTTTAAAGAAGTTTTAAAAATATGATTTAATCAATCGTGGCCCCTAGGTCATATGAAGTCATTTGAATTTCTTCATTTGGGAGTACCTAACATTGTTGTTATACCCATCTCCAATTCTTAATGTGGAAGATTAAGATTAAGAAGTCGTGAAGGAGTCTGCCAGTTGATGCTAGCATAAAAGCATGCATTGAGGTCGGAAGTGGCCAATTTCTACAGAGGCATGAGGCAATGTGGTTAGGTTAATTATTTCTATAGCAGTACAGTATTTAAGTTTTGTGTCTATTGTAAGATTGTTTCTTATTAAACAATATGTTTTTAAAACTTCTTTAAACTTTAGTTTGTAAACTAAGCTGCTGAGACCCCATGTTTATATAAACTTTTTATCTTAGAATTTATCAAGGAATCGCCCCTTTAAGTTTGTCTACGAACTTAATTAACACCCTGTATAACATTCTACATGCAAATACAAATAATAGAATATGATAGAATAGATTTAATTAATGTCATTACATTCTAGATCTCATTACATTCTAGATGTTTACATAGGTCAAATACAATACAAATACTAATTACAATTAAAGGTCAACCTTACGAATAATTCATTATCAAATTGTAATAGTAACAGTTACATACATAGTTACATCAAATAGTAAACTATATAACAAGAGTTTGTTTTTGTTTCGAGATTATTTTTTCATTTATCTATTTGATAGATTACAGTAAAAACAATCAACAGTTTGAAGCAGTTTTGAAAAATTCTTCAATTTTGTTGTTCCTGACGCAATTATTGCAAAAACTAAAGCTAAACTCTGTTTTTCGAAAATAGATGCAAATTATGGTGGTGTATATAAATAAAATTGAAAAAAATGCCGTTTTTCTAACGAAATTAAAATTTTCATGTTTTGAACGTTTTTGAATTTTTCACATTTTGGCTGCGACGAAATACTGTTTAAAGAAGGTTTTACAGTTTTTGCGAAAATAGAAAGCAAAATTTAAGGCTGGTTTAGCAATAAGTATGTTTATTGTAAACTCAAGCACATAGATTTAATATTTTTGAAATACAAAAATTGTTATAGGTACTTATTCTAAGATTTAAATTTGGAAATAAAACTGAAACATTTAAAATTTCCAAATTAAGAAATTTTTAATCAAATAATTTGTGTTCTAGAATGATGAAATCTAAAAGTCAAATTTTTCAACATAAAAATCCAAAAATACTAACTTTGAAAACCAATTAGTTCTTATCTTAAAAAAATATTATTTAATAAAATCAAAACCTTTTTTATATATAAAAAATTTAAAAATAAGTGCGTATGTGAAATTTCGATAAATTGCAACCTGAATCCAAAAATTGCAATATTTTCTTCGAGGATTATAAAATTAGAGGGAAAAAACATCGCATATCATTAAATTTTGATCCGAATTTTTAACAGGTTAAAAAAATGTGAAAAATGAAATCTGTAAATTCAACGATCTCAAAATATGATAAATTTTCCCAAAATTCAGAAATCTTGAAAGTTAGAAATGTGGAAATATAAAATCTGGAATAGATCTGAAAAAAAAAACATTGAAACATCAACAGACTATAAATTCGAAATTTTAACTTCTTTCAATTTTTGCCATATTTATTTAATTTTTTGCTTATGACAGGAAGTTATTTTACATAGATTTATGCTTTGTAGGCTTCTTAAATAAAAATACAATAAAACCTATAATCTAGTTTGACTGATTCCAGTCCTTCTCTGCATATATTTCAAACTCGCTCCATGTATAGAATTCTTCGTGCAATAGAGTGAGTTTCAGTTCAGATTTGAAACCTTTTACGTCAAGTTGCCGCACATTCTGTAGTAGCGCGTTAAATAATTTAATTTAATAGAAGGTTGTTCCTGTTTGTGTGTGAAAAAGTATTTCTTTAGGATACACATTGTCTTTCGTACTATTGTTTAAAACTTAAAAAAATGGTAAAAAATATGTTGTTATATTCCGAGAAATTTTTATATTTAATTATAGGTTGTTAACAATTCCAAGTTCCACCAACACCGCAGTTTACCTCGAAAATACACGCGGCCACGCTATCTAGGGGAAAATGAAAAGTTTGGTTAGGTTTTATTAGCTAATGTCAAAACCATGCGAACTCAACAAAGTCCCAGAGACAACGGAAACTGTAATATTCCCAGTAAAGAAATTCAAATCTTTTATTTGTCACCACAGAGAAAGCGAAAAATAGAAACAAAAATTAATTATTATTTCGAAAATAGTTAAAAAATGTGGCGTTTTCCATAAGAAACAAAAATTTTGTGGGTTTTCTTACATTTTTATATATTGAAACAAATTACGAAACAAAGCCATGTGCATATGGGTTTGACAGTATTTATAAAAACAATACCAAAATTTCGTGTTTTCGCAAAAGGTGTTTTAGCTACTTCGAAGCAAAGTTACTGTTAAAATTTAGATTCTTTGATTCAAAAAATTCTTTCATTCATATGTTTGATTAGGATAGAATAGAAACAAGTAACATTTTGGGACATCTTCAATTTTATTGCTTCTGGCAAAATTATTGCAAAAACATTGGCAAATATTTGTATTTTTTCGAAATACTATAGTGGTGTACGAAAAATAAAATCGAGGAGATTGTTACATTGTAGCTGCACCGAAATACTGATTAAAAAAGGTTGGATGGTTTTTGTGAAAACAAAAGGAAAATTTATCTTTTCGCCAAGGTTTCGTTGGCTATGTTGAAGCGATTACTGTTTAAAAATGCAAAATTATGCTTTTATGTTTCGAGCATTGTTTATATTTCTTCATGTGATAAGATTGCAGTAAAAACAGACGCAAAATTTTGAGGCGTCTTGAAGAGTCCTTCAATTTTGTGAGTCTTGACGTAATTACTGCGAAAACGAAAGCAACTATAGACGATTTTTTCGAAAAATATAAGCAACTATTTGAAAGGCGTTTCTAAAAATTACCGAAAATTTTCTTGTTTTTTTGAAAGTTACTTATATTTTCGTTTCATTAAGAGAGTGATTACGCAAAAGGTCTATTAGAACTTTGAGGCAATTACCGTTAAAATATGCAAAAATTTGGTTTATTTTTCGAAGAATTGTTTATTTAGTTATGTGACAAGATTACAATGAACATATACGTTTTAAGTTTTGTTTTACGTTGAAGTTTTGTAAAGTTCATCAATTTTGTTAGGTCCGAGGTAATGACTATGAAAACAAAACGAAAAATAGGTGGTTGTTCTAAAATTAGTAGCAAATTTTGATAGGTTTTCTAAAAGAAGTGCAATATTTGTTGTTATTTCTTCGAGTTTCTTCGAGTTTCTTCGGGAGTTTCTTACATTCTCATATCTTGAAACCATTACTGATTTGAGAAATGAGAAGAATTTAATCTTAATTTAATTTTATGTTCTGGAAGAATTCTCTAATTTGTCTATGAGACAGTTTCATTTCCTCAATGTTGTTGCTTCGCTATTGCAATTATTGGGAAAAATTAAAGCAAACTTTGGTGTTTTGCGACACATAACTAAGGTGATGTTTCCAAGGACAAAAGTATTTTTTTTTTGCATTATTTCAAAAATAAATGCAAATTTTAATATTTCTTTAAAGGCAAACGCCATTTTTTTTAAGGGTTTACTTTAAATGTTTTAATTGCGAAAGTATTGACATAAACAAAAAAAAAACTTTGTCGAAAGCTTTAAATTTGGCATTCTTTAAAAAATGAATACAAATTTTAATAATTTTTTTAACTAAATGAGAAATTTTTGAAGGGTTTATATGTATTAACTCTCCAGGCCTAGCAGGCCCATGGCTGGATTACAATTTTGGTCTATGCTCTTTTATTCTTCGTTTTTTCCTTTTTTTAAGGATTTAGGTACTTCCTTTTAATTTTTTAATTGGAAAATTATTGATGGAAACAAAAATATAACTTTCTCCAATGCTTAAAATTTGACATTCTTTCAAAACAAATGCAAATTAGAATATTTTTATTTAAAATAAAAGCAAAATTTTTGAAGGGCTTACTTTTAATGTTTTAATTGCAAAATTATTGATGCAAACTTAATAATAGTGTTTTCGAAAGGTTTCTTACTTCTAGGTTTTGTTAGAAAACTGTTATTTATTTATCTTGATCAGTTATTGACTTGTACTAACATACATTCATTCTCACGTAGAAATTTATCACGAATAGTCTTAATAGAGTCGGAAAGCTCAAAACGGGTATTTTATTTATTTTTATTTATAGTATAACATTCATACTTTGAATTTTAAAATTTTCACGGAAACACTACCTTCTGATATATGTATGTAGGTAGGTACTTACTCTTTTCTTTACATACACGACCAGTCACAAAAGTTTCCGAACTTTCAATAAAACTCAGTCGTTATGCTAATTATCATAAGTTTTTGTTCTAAATTATTCAAAATACATACATTTTTAAAGTACAAGTAGAAAATATTTAAACGAAGATTTTCAGTATGTATGAAAAAAGTTCGAAAACTTTTGTGACAGGCTGTGTATACTTATATGGAGAAAGTACCTAATAAGCTAATTAAACTTTAAGCTGTCGATAATAATTTCGTATGAAAAAATGGTAGCGAATACTTACGTTTAAAATCTCTTTTCTAAACTACTTGAGAAATAGTATAAATGTGTGCCGAAATAACTATCGTCATTACAAATCTGAAAAATATGTAATTTTGAAATACACCTGTTTTTTTGATTAATTAATTATCTTTAAATAAAACGTTCCTTGTTGAACTACACAGTATTATTATTAGCTTATGTTTATCATTGTGTGATTGTCGTCACTTTGAAGCTATATTTATGCGACTTATTCTCGAAATATATTATCTTGGCAACAAATATAAATATTTGTTAGTTTTGGAAATTACCGAACATCTAAGTTCAAGGTACAGATAAATATTCTCGGGCGCCATCTAAAATAACTTTTCACATGTATTGTTATTCGGGGTTCAAGAGCATATAAACATAGTTTTGTGTTGCTTCACAACATCGTTAGTAAAGAATGTATTCTAGCAACAGACACTTTAAATTGTTGGTAAACAAAAAAGGAACATTAGTATATTTTTATGTTGTTTCACAATGAAGAATTTATTATAAAATCGCAGACACTTTAAATTGTTGATACATTAATATCATTTCACTTAATTAGTTTCTCTAAGCGAAATTGGCACAAATTAGGCATAAGAGCTTCATATACAAGGTGTCCCACAACTTCGTGGCATACATTTAGGAGCATGCCAAGAAAGGCAAAATTAAATGAAAATGTAAAATGTAAAATGTAATTTTTTTCTAATCGCCTTAGTTTCCAAAATATGGACCTCAAAATTGAAAATTCTCATTAATTTATTTCCCATGTTCTTGGTAAAAATGTTAATGGTTTTATGATCATCTGGTATCAAGTCTTCTAGCTTCATTTTTAATAATATAAACTTGTATCTACCGATTTTTAATTTTTCCCGGCATATTCTACGTTCAGAAATGTCAAACCACAGGCTTATAAAACTGAATTAAAAATCGCCGAAGTAGATAAAAAAAAGTATCAATAATATAAGGAAGTGCTCAATTTATTGATCAATATATATTTGAGCGTGCCTTGGTAATAAATATTATTAGTTTGATCATATCTCTGTCAATTTTGTTATAATTTTACCGGTTTCAGGCTATTAAACATGTAAAATCGGTAAGGTAATAATATATATATATATCATTGTCAACACTTCTCAAGAAATTGAAAACCAATTTTTAGCTGAAATTAATTACAATGAACTTACTAAAGAAGTTGTGCAGCAAAATACATTAGCAAATACATTTCTAATTTGAATTTGCCAAAAATTGCGATTTCAGGTTTGAAGATTGCATTACCAAAGATTATTTTGACGGCGACAAAATACAGGTGTAACCATGGTACCACATCAATCCATAAATTCGAAAGTGAAATATTGATGAGAATAATTACGCAATTAGAATAATAATTAAATATGTCTTTATTTTCTGAAACCGATAAAATCTTGAACACAATTTTGTGGATTTTTCGTTGATCTTTTTAAGTTTCTCAAAAAAATTTGTAATGAGGCGGAAAGGCATCATGGGGTCGATAGCCCAATAAAGTTTGTTTATATATATTTTGTAATGAACATTTCATTATTTCACAAACAGGTCGTCAACATTCTCAAAATTTATAACTTTAATACCAACTTTTAAATTCCGTTCATTTCACTAGAATCTTCTGAAAATCCATAAATTTGACCTGAATTATTAAAATTCTTTCATTTGACAAAAATCTTCAGTAATTTTGTGAATTTTTCGTTGATCTTTTTAAGTTTCTCACAAAACTTTGTAAGGAACTTTCCCATATTTCACAAATAGGTCGTCAACATTCTCAAAATTTATAAATTTAATAACAATTTTTAAATTTCTTTTATTTCGCAAGAATTTTCTCAAAATCCATAAATTTTACGTGAATCATTAAATTTTATTCATTCGACAAGAATCTTTAGCAATTTTGTGAATCTTTCGTTGATCTTTTTAAGTTTCTGAAAGAACTATGTAATGAACATTTCCATATTTCACAAATAGGTTGTCAGCATTTTCAAAATTCATAAGTTTGATAACAATTTTTAAATTCCTTTCATTTCACAAGAATCTTCTCAAAATCCATAAATTTGACCTGAATTATTAAAATTCTTTCATTTGACAAAAATCTTTAGTAATTTTGTGAATTTTTCGTTGATCTATTTAAGTTTCTCGCACAACTTTGTCATGAACATTTCCATATTTCACAAATACGTGTCAACATACTCAAAATTAATAAATTCGATAACATTTTTTAAATTCCTTTCATTTGACAAGATTCTTCTCAAAATCCACAAATTTGACGTGAATTATTAAAATTCTCTCATTTGACAAGAATCTTTAGTAATTTTGAGAATTTTTCGTTGATATTGTTAAGTTTCTAAACAAACTTTGTAATGAACATTTCCATATTTAACAAATAGGTTGTCAACATTCTCAAAATTAATTAATTTCATGCAAATTTATAAATTCCTTTCATTTGAAAGAATCTTCCTAAATTTTGGGAATCTATCGTTGATCTAAGTGTTACTTAGTTTTTTTAAATTAAATTTGCAATTCACCTAATCTTAAGATTAATACACACTTTTAGTCTGACCTAAATATTACATTACAGTAATGTAGAATTTGGGAGTAATGTGTTAATGTTAATAAGGAAACTGATTTGCGCAGTTTAAATTTGTATTCAATCCAAAATATGTATGACCTGTGTAAAACTTATTGTTGATAGCACCAATAAAGATATTATTATTAAGGTTCTGTATTATGGAAACAAAAGCGATGAGAAAAAAAAATCATTTAATTTTGCGTTTCTTAGCATGCTCCTAGTTTTATGCCACGAAGTTGTTGACACCTTGTATAACTCTTGTTGCTCCCATGCCATATCTTCAGATATTTCAGAAAAAAATCTGGAATGCATCACTTTTGCTAAAATGAACCATTCTTTGGTATCTGAGAGAACGGAATAAACTGATGAATACAAAAATATAATTTTTTCGAAAGCTTTAAATTTGGCAATCTTGTTCACTATCTATATAATATTTGTTTAAAAACAAAAGCCAAATGTTTTAACAGCTTACTTTTCATTTTTTAATTGGGAAATTATTTTAAAAAAATAATGAAAGCTTTCTTCTAGGTTTAGTTACAAATTTATGTTTCTAACAAAATTGTTATTTATTTATCTTGATCAGTTATTGAATTATTCATACCTACAAATATACATACATTACATTGATTCTCACATAGAAATAAAAATTTAGTTTTAATAGACTCGGAGAGACGCAAAACAGATATTTTCGTAGCATTTTAAAATTTTCACGATAACCTTCCTATATACTTACATCTTTTTTTACGTCCACGATTTGTCCCAAAAGTTTCCGAATTTGCTCATTCGCTATGCTAATAATCATAAGTTTTTGTTCTAAATTATTCTAAATACATACATGAAATATTCCAAACACATACAGGGTGGTCACTTTTACGACGCCCACCATTAGGATCTATTAAACGGAAATATACGAGGGCTGTTTGACGGAAGAGTGACTTTTCAAAGGTTGGTAACACTTTCGTTATAATGATTATGTTGCTAGCTCCTGAGGTCTTTCGGAGGTCTACTGTCAAAATTTGGCACCAATCTGACAGATAGATTATGTTTTATACTTATTTGAAGGAAACTGTTTTCGTTGTTTTGTAAATATGTAAAAAAAAAAATTCGAGTGTTGATTTAACATTTTTTTCTACGTGAAAAAACAATTAAAGAAACCGAGGAAAAGTTACGTAAATATTATCCAGAATCTGCTCCGTCCCATGGAATGATTTGTAAGTGGTTTCTGCTTTTAAAAGTGGCCATATGAGCGAGCACGGTTGATGCAGATCGTCCGAAACCATCATTTACTGTGACTACTCCAGAAATGGTTAATAAACTCTATGGCCTTGTAATTGGCAATCGTCGAATAAAAGTTTGTGAGATAGCTAATGAAGTAAACATCTCAACCGAACGGGTATACAATATTTTGCATGAACATTTCAATAAGAAAAAGCTATCCGCGAGATGGATGCCGCGTTTGCTTAATGGTGATCAAATGCGCGCTCGCATTAAGAATTCAGAAGAATGTTTGGCCGTTTTCAACGTAACTCAAAGGATTTTTTTCGTCGATATGTCGCAGTAGATGAAACTTGGATACATCATTATACTCCAGAAACAAGAATACAGTCTAAATACTGGATTTCTCCATGCGAATATGCTCCCAAAAAGGCAAACACACTTTTTTCGACCAATAAGGTCATGGCCACAGTTTTTTGGGATTCTAAAGGTGTAATCTTTATTAATTGTTTACAAAAAGGAAAAACCATAACTGGCCAGTATTATGCTGATTATGCAGACATGTATTGATGCCGAACTTGAAAAACAACGACCGCATTTGATGAAGAAAAAAAGTGTTGTTCCATCACGATAATGCGCCCTCTCATTCGTCTGCAATTGCTACAACTAAATTGACTGAATTGCATTACGAATTACTGCTTTATCCGCCATATTCGCCAGATCTGGCTCCCAGTGATTTCTTCTTATTTCCAAATTTAAAAAAATGGCTGTGTGGAAAAATATTTCAGGCAAATGAAGAGGAGATAACCGACACAAATGCATATTTTGAAAACTTTCCGAAAGATTACTTTTTGGAAGGTTTAAAAAAATTGTAAACTCGCCGGGCTAAGTGTGTACACTTGAAAGGGTGTTATGTTGACAAATAAAATATATTTTGAACAGAAAAATAACATTTTCATTAAAAAGTCACTCTTCCGTCAAACAGCCCTCGTATACAGAGTTGGTCAAATGGGAGAAAAGTTTCTTATTTTCATGCCTTTTAATATTCTGAAAAGAAAGCCGGGATATTTTGCACAATTCCTGAAATATCACTGAAAAACCGAAAAAGTGCACTTTCCTTTTTCTTTGTTTCCTTTTTGTCGATGTTTGTTAGTAAATAATCTCAGACTACTCATGGGTTATACATGGTTGAAATCAGAATTTTTTGCTCTTTTGAATGCTATTAAAATTCAATATTGCGGCCATAAGAAAATAAAAAGTTGGCTATAAAAATTTGGGCACCCAGTTCGCGCAGAAAATGTTTGGCACTGTCATCACAAAATTCACGTCGAAAAATGTAAGAGCGTCAAGTTTCGTAAAATTTCCTTCAAAAGTAGAAAAGTTATAAAAGGAAAAGGAAAGTGCATTTTTCGGTTGTTCAGCGATATTTCAGGAACTGTGCAAGATATCACGGATTTTTTTCAGAATATTAAAAGGCATGAAAATAAGAAACTTTTCTCCCATTTGACCAACTTTTTATATATTTCCATTTAATAGATCATAATGCTGGGCGTTGTAAAAGTGACCACCCTGTATATTAATTATTCCAAATACATACATTTATTAAGTTAATGTAGAAAATACTAAAGCGAAGAAAATTCATTATTAACTACGCCGATGGCACAACTTTTTTAGTCGGTATGAAAAAAGTTCGGAAACAAAAGCGATTAGAAAAAAATACATTTTCATTTAATTTTGCCTTTCTTAGCATGCTCCTAGATTTATCCCATATCTTCAGATATTTCAGAAAAACATTTGGAATGCTTAAATTTTGCTAAAATGAACCATTCTTTGGTATCTGGGAGTACGGAATAAACTTCTTGTGTTTAATGTTAATATGTTCTTTAGTGTTAATATATTATCTTCAATTAGCAAAACAAAATGTCCAGATTGAAGATGAATTTGATTGGCGCTCCTAATGTGTCATGTATCAACAGCTTACACAATTATTGCGATACGGAAAGTTTATTAAATGGCAGGATTATTTTTATCTAATCTAATTGCAACAAATCAATACCAGCATATCTCATAATTAAACGAATTTGTGTGACAAGTTAATACATTTTTGTGACATATTTTCCCTTGTTAGCACATTAATTGTATGTATTATGATGATATTTATTACTTAATTTTATAGTTATTTAGGAATTTTGTTGGTAGCTTTATTTAAATTAATAGAGTAGGAATAGGTTTGGTTAGATAGTTATCGAGTTAGGTAATTAATTAGATAGTGCATTTAGTTAATATTGTGAATCATTAGGACACAATTAATAATTAATAATGTAATGAGTTAATTAAAATTCGTAATTACAATGAAAACCTCAAATATGACGTACAAAGACGTACGATATTTTATTGGAAGCGAAAAATTATCAGGATAATGAATATCGCATTAAATTTTGGAAACCGAAAGTTTCCGAAATTTAGTAGTAAAACATCACATTTTGGGACCCGTAACGTGGGCAAATAATTATAATTATTGATAATATATAACATAGCATTTTTGGTGAGGCTAAACCAATAGAATAACATAGCAGTATAAATAGTCAAAATAAACAGTGAACTGTTGTTAAACAATTTATCCAAATTTATAGGTACAGTTATCGAATTATTATTAAATAATTCATTTAAGTTGATACAGATAGTGAACTGTTGTGCTGTAGAAAATACAAAAAAACTGCCATATTAATTGAAATACTCTAAAAATCTACAACAATGAAATATAATACAGAGTCAAAATAAGCTGCTATAAAAAAACAATAAATTTTTAACATAAGACGAAACTAAACTGATACATAAAACTCTGTGAATCTAATTAATTGGTGTGAAAGCAAACTACAAAATAAACTACTTTTTCGGAACTGATGCACCTTTCAGTTCATTTCTATACTAATAATTGTCTTATTGTGCTTACGTTTGCTAAGTTTTAATTATGTTGTGAATAACTTTTATATGTTTTGTATCTTAAAATGTAGTGCGTATATTTACTACCAAAATTCGCATTTCTGTCTAATGATACAATTTATGATTCAGTTGGAAAATTTCGATTACGTTGTTTGCATAGTTGAAGAAATGATTGCAAACAAAGATAGTTTCGAGTAAATTGGGCTCGTAAGATTAAAATTTACGCTGCAACATAAACAATTAAACTTGAGGAATCTGCATTGCCTCTTGCATGTTGCTTGAATTAATTGCGTGATTTTGGAGCACTATCACGCGGATTTGCGTATAAAAGGGCAACTTTATGTGCCCACTTTAATTAATTGCGCGAACTTTTTGCCAGTGCCGGCGAATAAACTAGAGCGCAACATCCTACATGCAACGCCGAGGGCTAATTTACGCCCAAGGAACATTTTCAGCCGGCGCAGATAAACAACGGAAAAAGCGGCGCCGTTAATATTAACGCGCACACTTTCGATTCGAGTCGATCTAAAACGCCGGATAATAAACGAAACCATCTTGTTTAAAACAGCATTAAAAAAATAATTTACATAAAACACATATGCATTGATGGCGTACACGTTTTAAGGTCTCGAGTGTTTTATTATTTATTTAACGACTATTATTTTCGTGCGGCAATCGGAGGTGTAAGAACCCAGTAAATCATATACAATAAATCAGTTCTTTAATTGGAAGTTCGAATGCACCGCATAGAGAGGCACCTGAGAACCACTTCTTAGGCGGCCTCTGCGGTGGTGGTAATTGAAAAAACCGTTCAGGCACAATGAAAAACGTGAAGCCTACGCGACACAACAATGACAAATTATGAAGACAGGAACACATGTGCGCGATAATAAAAAGTATATTCGATTACATCGCTTTCGTTGCAACAAAAACGTGGCTTCATATAACACAATATATTTCTTGCTGGTTCCACCCGCAGCAACGAAGTTTTTTTTGGGCGAAAGTTTTAAGCGCCTGCGTTTATAGACTCGATGCCGTATTTATGGGGTTCGACAGAATTTTTTATTGATACTACAAATTTTTACGGCCAATATATCAACCTGGACAAACCTCTATGTATACTTTCATAGCGTTATAAAACAGTTTTCAGTCGACAATTTCTCTCATGTCCGTATTGAGATGTCGTGCTGATAATTGCGACCACATAAATCATTTAGAAAAGTCATAAATTATGGATGAGGGCTTAATGGGCAGATATATTCCGAAAGGGCGATTCCTAGAGCAGGACCTTGAATAGAGAGGCAGGTAGGACACACGAAGTGGCTTTCAGTATTTACTGTCATGCCCATTTCACGGTGGCCTTCCGGTAAACTGCACAAGTCATAACATTTGTAGGTACTTTTGCGAAGATGCCCTTTGTGGCGGTGCGTCCGGTACAGTCGTTTCATTCGTGCCCAACAGCTTTTAACGTAAATCATCTGCATTTTAGTGCATGCCTCTACGCATACGTATTCGAATTATATAAATTCCCTGCCCTAATGAATACCTATAAAAACACCGTGATCAGTTAATACGGGCACTAATAAGCACATGTCCGGCAATCGTTTTAAATTATTTAATTAGTTCTGTTCTGGCAAATTCACGAATTAGATTCAGTTCACGTTGGGTGATTTAAACGATCTGCCATAATTTGATCTACGAAATTACTGGTTGCCGTTGCAACGCTTCTATAAACGAACCAGCAATCGAGGTAATAGCAAACGAGTGTATAATTATGCCGATTGCATTAACCTGGAAAATTAAGTGCGCACAATGTTGTTAAGCATTAAGTAACTTCAAAACTGGAATATAATTGCGGTTACGGTTAGTAAATAATCTTGTATAAACAAGGCTGTAATAAAACTTCCAATTAATTTAATCTAATTAGACGTTATTAGCGCCATTTATGCGGAAGTTTAATGGTATAATTCTAAATTATTTCAAATGAAGAATAATAAACAAATTAAATACAAAAATGTATATGGAAACTTTTAATATTGCATTATCGATATTGTGAGTATGTTACAGTTATATTATATGCTTTACAGCAGAATACGTGTGGAAGAAGCCATGAAACACACATAAAGAAACCGCAAAGAATAAAGTCAGTAATAAATACCTTAAAGATAGAAAATGTGGTCGCAAACATCCATTAATGGTTTTGCATTAGAAGAAGGAAACAATAGTTTTTTTTATAATGTCACATGCAAAATATTCACTGCATAATTTAGTTTTACATTACATATTGTAATATGTATGTGTTAATGTTTTTAACCAAAATTTAAAAATCATCAGCAGAGGCCGAAAGTTAGGCACTAAAAAAATGAAAAATAGGCCCTAAGAAACTGAAAAGGTACTTTTAAGCTTGGCAAAATGGCAAAATAATCAGTAAAAAAGGCAAACGGGCAGTAAAAAGGGCAAAATGAACCGCAGTTCTACAAAACTGATTGTGATTTTCGTTGGGAAACTTCCGCGAAGTTCTTGAAAGGGGAGCTGTTCTTCCAGGATCTTTGTTGGTGTGCACTGCAGATGTATGCTTGTTGGTTGCCAAATGAGTTACAAAATATTTATTTTCATGGTTCACTTTCACATTGCAAGTTTTACAATAGCATTTGTGCAGTAAGTTAAAAAATGTATTTTTTTCCGTACTAGGCATGGGATTTTTGATCGAGGCGATAGCCGAAATTAAAAACATGGCGTGTACTGAAAAAAATGGATTTCCTACGTGTTACACATATGATTTTTTCTACCAGAGAAATAAATGTCGCTGTGAAAAACGATAATTTGTTATTTTTCTTTTCTACTAGAGTTATGAAAATAAATTAAATTTGAATAATATTAATATTTTAAAATTATTTCTAAATTAAATAGCGGAGTCAAGATTGTTCTGCTTTCGGTACTATGGAGAAACAATTTTGTTTAAAAAAAAAACTAACAAATTAAATTTGAATAATATTAATATTTTAAAATTATTTCTAAATTAAATAGCGGAGTCGAGATTGTTCTGCTTTCGGTACTATGGAGAAATAATTTTGTTTAAAAAAAAACAAAGTTTGTGAAGGCATTTAAGTCTTAAAGATTATATTGAAATGTCTGATACAAGTGAATCGTCTGATATTGAAGAATTGGCTGCGTTAGCTGTTTGAAGCCAATTATTTTAATTTTCGCCGAGTCTCTATTACCAGTGAAATCAAAGGAAAAGTATGAAAACGCTTATCGACAATTTGATGATACAAAAACGAGTGAAAGAAATCAATGAGGAAGGATTGCTAGCATATTTTCAGCAAAAATCCAAAGCATGTACGAGTTCTACATTGTGGAGTCAATTTCAATAAATTGGCTTATAACTTTTAATGTTGAAATATTATTTCCGCACTTGCTAAGAAAGATTCCACTTTTCCTAACTCAAATTAGTATTCAAATGTTAAAGTTTTGCAAACTCTAGTAGAAAAAATAATATTTCGCCATCACTATTGAAAGTTTCGTTGCCGAACTCGCGAATAAGTTTGTTGATTGTAGTTCTCAACGGAGCACTGTCATTCTGCATTGTGACATATATGTACTGAACATGATGTTGTATAACACTATTTTTTCTTAGGGGTTGAGTTTCATAAATACCTACTAACAAAATCTATCATCACCTTCCTCTGCGGCGGTGGTTCAAATGCACCAATAACGGAAGTAATCCATAAAAAATCATTTCAATACTTCAAAGGAAATGCAAATACATTAAATAGGTACTTAAAAACCCATTTGCGAAAATGCATTTTCAATTTCTATTAAATTCTATTTAGTGCGTGCGAAAAGATACCAAAATACGCATAATAGGCATCTAGTACAGAAATAGGCAAAATAGGCATTTATTGCATTTTGCCTAATTTGTCTAAAGCTCAAGCTCTGGTCATCAGCAAAAACAAACTTAGCCAATATTTATATTTTGAGGTCATCTACAGCAGATTGCACAAGAAACTTTTTCTTTGCAATTTCCGAAATAAACAATATTTTTCTGAAAAAATTTGTTACAACAATAGCTACTTGTGTTATAAGTTATTAAATGTATTTTTTTTATTTAGAATTCCTAAGTGTTGCACACATGATTTTTTTACTAGAGTTCGGAAAATAAATAAAATTTGGATAACTTTAATATTTTAAAATTATTTCTAAATTAAATAGCGGAGTCAAGATTGTTATGCTTTCAATAATAAAGAGGTTAATCTAAATAATAACCCTATTTCTACTTCCACAAAAAATTGTTCTGGAATTTAATTCACGAATTGTGAATATGTTTCTGTTAAGATTAATAATAATGATAAAAAATAACATGTACAATTTCAATAAATTGACTTATATTATTATATAAGTTATTATATAACTTTTAATGTTGAAAAATTATTTCCGCACTTGGTAGGAAATATTCCACTTTTCCTAGCTCACATTAGTATTTTAATGTTGATATATTCCTCATTTCCTAACTCAAATTAGTATTATAATGTAAAAGTTTTCCAAACTCTAGTAGAAAAATATATATTTTACCATCACAATTGACAGTTTCGTTACTGTTTCGTAACTCGTGAATATTTTTGTTGATTTTAGTTCTCAACAGAGCACTGTTCTTCTGCATTGTGGCAGATATACACTGAGCATGATGTTAACTCTATTTTTCTTATTTATTTATTTATATTTTATTTTTCTTAGGGGTTGAGTTCCATAAATCCTACTTACAAAATCCATCACACCAACCACCTTATTTCACGGCGCTGGTACAAATGCACCAATAACGGAAATAATCCGTAGATAATCATTTCAATATTTCAAAGGAAATGCAAATATATTAAATAGGTACTTAAAAACACATTTTCAATTGCTACTAAATTCTATTTAGTGCGTGCGAACAGATGAAAGAATAATAGGCATCTGGTACAGAAATAGGCAAAATAGGCGTTTATAGGCATTTTGCCAAAAGCCCAGGCTCTGGTCATCAGCAAAAACAAACTTAGCTAATATGTATATTTTGAGGTCATCTAAAGCAGATTGCATAAGAACCTGTTTCTTTGTAATTTCCGAAATAAACAGTATTTTATGAAAACAATTGTTACAACAAAATGTGTTACGACATTTAGTGGGATTTTCCGCACTTGGATTGTGGTCGACTGGATTTTCCTTTTTTTAATATCTAGTAATTTAAGTAAATTTAGTTCATTTTGGTAATAAATAATCATTTTCATATGAATTTTTACTTTATAAATTTTGGGATTTTAATGGTAAGTATCCACTTTACTATAAGATAAATAATTTTTCGTGATACTTTACTGTAATTACATACTATCGGTACTGTCTCCATGGTTGTTATTTAAGTGATATCGGCCTCGGCCTTTAAAATTTAACAGCCGTGGACTGTTTTTATTTTGGTGTTCACAAGCCTTACTACACAACCATCACAGCATACTTGAAATATGTCATTATGATTTATGAAAATAATTTCGCAAAATTTAATCCTATTTATTTTAGTATCACGAAAACTATAAAACAAAATACGGCCGATATGGGTTATACCCAATATTGGCCTAATACCGTTATATACTAAATTTAGAATACAACTTTATATTTTGATATCTTTTTGGAATGTGACAAATATTATTATAATTTTACTTGGCAACAACTTTCATAGCCGGATAGTTAATTTTGTAATATCAAACTTTGTTATCTGAAACAGGCAGTACTCTACATACTTATATAAAAACATAAAGTCATTTATAAAATATTTTTTCTAGAATATTTGTAATCAAAGTATATTTTTAGTCATACTTTAGATCTATCTACCATATTAAAACAAATATTTCACTAAATTAAGACTTCATTTATAAAATTAATTCCCCAAAACATTTAGAATCATATTACATTTTTAAGTCCAAGTCTAGTGTTATCTGAACTATAGCAAAACATGTTTCGTAGTATGAAGATATCAATTGAAGAGTAGGATGGATGAGTAGGGCTAGTTATAATAGCTAGTAATGGCTGGTCATTCCACTCTTCAATTATAATATGATTCCCGGTATTAAAAAAAAGAAATATTCGAATGTTAGAATTATTTTTTTATTTTTTTTATTATTTATTTCGAAAAAGTGTTGAAAGAAATTTGAAGACAAACTGGATATAGCTAAGATTTAATCATGAATATTTCAGATATAAAACTGAAATGAAAATCATAAGTCAAATTTTGTCGGAATTTTATCAAATTATAACTAAGTAACACAATAACTAAGTACCAATTATTTCAAGTAATGAATATTTTAATTTTGAATTATACAGATAGCCAAATATAAATATTTCAAATCACGAATATTTCAATTATAAAATTATATGATATAGTTTCCAGATGCTTTTCGGATTTTTAGCTTCTTTATGACTTCCATTACTCCTTCGTTTCATATCTTGCCTTCAATTTGTTACATCCCTATTAGTACCTTTAAGTTGTACTCTAGTGATATCTGCTATATAAAAATTTGTTCATGCCTTCAATTTGTTACATCTCTGTTAGTATCTTTAAGTTCTACTCTAGTGATGACTGCTATATAAAATTTTTTTCATAGCATGAAAGCTTTAATTATAAAATGATATGGGGTGTTAAAAAAAGGTGTTGAAAGAAATTTCAAGACAAACTGGAGACATCTAAGATTTAATGTTGAATATTTCAGTTACATTTTTCAGAAGTTCATTTTCCAGGGGCTTTGCCGATTTTGTTGAAATTTTGTCGGAATTTTGTCGAGTTATAAGTAACTACAAAATATTTCAAATAATGAATATTTCAATTATAAAATTATATGAGAAGTCCGTTTTTCAGATGCTTTCCCGATTTTTAGCTCCTTTATAACTTCTATTACTCCTTCTGGTTCTTCTATTGAAGAATTAAATTAAATAATTTCATTTTATTTTAAAATATGAATTAGGCAACGTTGTTAGAAATGTGACAGTTAATAATTTTTGCATGTGTAAAACTTTATAAAATGAAACCACAGCCTTCTTAGATAAAAATAAAAATAGAACAGAGTATACCAAATATTTCAAATCATGAATATTTCAGTTATAAAACTGAAATTAGTCAAAAGTTCTTTTCCAGGTGCTTTTCCGATTTTTTAACTTCTCTATGGCTTCTAATATTGCTTCTTTTTATATCTTTTCTATAAAATATATCTCTATGTATATATCTTTCTATGTTCTACATCTCTACTACTATTTCTCCAACTCTAGTAATATCTGCAATATATAAAAATGTTTCAAATTGATATATTCTTTCAATCAGAAATTGACACCAGCTATTAAAAAAAAATAGTTTTGGCGTTTTTCCTATTTTATCTTTTATTTCGTTATCTAATTTACCATTGCTCTGTAAGTAGTCCTAAATATTTGCATTGTTCTACTTGTTCGATTTGTTTTCCTTGTATTTTTATTTCGTGTTACTCTTTCTCTTTGGTAATTATCATGGTTTTTGCCTTTTTGTAATTTATTTTCATGTTTATTTTCTTAATTTCTTTCTCAATTATTTCCATGTTGTGTTGCAGTTCTTCCTCTGTTTCTGCAATTATTGCCATGTCATCCGCAAAAAGTAGTTCTGCTATTTTTGTTATCTCCATTTTTCAGTATCCAATTTTTAGCATTTTCATTTTTTGCTTTGCTTTCTTCATCGCCTTATCCAATATAATTGAGAAAAGCAAAGCACTTACAACGCATCCTTGTTTTACTCCTTTTTTCGTTTCGAATTCTTTTGATTCCTCATTATTTGTTTTGCTTGTTCCTCTCTCCTTATCCTGTCGAATGCCTTTTCGAGATCTACGAAGCATATGTGCATTTCTCTGTTTTTCTTAATTAGTTTCTCGCTTAGTTGTCTAAGTATACTTTTTGACTTCCTCTGACCACCAGTTTGTCTTTTCATTTCCCTGTTTCCAATTTTTGTTATTCCGCAGTTCTCCTTTGCCGCTTCTAGTATATTTCTTTCGAATGTTTCCCATTTTCCTTCTATGTTTAGCTTCATTTCGCTCTCTCTGAATTTATTTTGTAGTATTTCTTTATATTTCTCTTGTGTTTGCGTTTCTCTTAATCTGTAGGTTTTTATATTTTCTTTATCTTTTATCCTCCTCTTGTCTGTGTTTTTTAAATTTTCTTCCAACTCATGTCCATTTTTAGTAGGTGGTGGTCACTTCCTATTTCAGCTTGCCTTATAACTCTTACATTCATTATTTTCATTATTCATTATTGTGTAGTCTATTATCGATCTTTCGTTTCTGCTTGGCTGTTCCCTTATGTACTTGTGTATGTTTTTGTGTTTGAATTTTGTATTTATTATCACAGCGTTGTCTTCAATGCATAATTGTATTATTCTTTCTCCATTGTTATTTTTAGTTTCTTCTCCTTTTCTTCCCATTATCTCTTCTATTCCGCTATTTTGGCATCCTACTTTTCCATTTAGATTTCCCATTATTATTATGTGTTCTTTTCCTTCATCTACTTCCCTTTGTGTGTTTTCAAAGAATGTTTTCTCTTCTCTCTTTGCGTCTTCGTTCGGTCTGTATGCTACTATCAGTGTCCATTTTTCATCCTCTCCAAAAGAATAACGACCATAGAAATAAAACTATTTCTATGGTCGTTACTCTTTTGTTTATATGTTTTTCTGTTATTACATCTTTTATCCTATCCGGTGTTATTATAATCCTGCTCCTCCTTTTGCTCTTTCCTTTTCATCTACTCCTGTCCATGTCAACCAGTATTAATATTGTACACTGTACAGTACTGTATACTGTACAATATACAACCATGTACATTTTCTATTCCGTGTCCTTTATTTTTTGTTTCGGTAATTCCTAGTATTTCTATTTTATGTTTTCTCATCTCTTCCTCCAGTTCTGCTTCTTTTCCCATGTGTACTCTAAAGTTCCATGTTCCTATTGTTATTTTTACTTTGATTTTTTTCTGTTTTTGTCTCTTTCCCTTCCTCCTTTCTTTTTACTTTTATTTTGTTATTGCTATTTTGTGTTATTTTCTATATTATTTATTTTATCGTTGTTTTCCCAATTCACGTCTTGTTTGTTGCCGCTGTTTGTCTTCTGCCATGGTTTAGTTTTATCGGACCCTCTTTTGCACCTTCTACTACTTCCATTCCTTTTCTCCCTTCGTTCCATCTGCATTCTGTTCCATTTATTAGTATTTTCTGTAGCCCATTCTTACATCATATCCTTTGTCTTTTTTTTTCTTTGCTATGTTTCTAATTTCTCTTTGCACTTTTCTTTCTTCCAACGTTTCTATTCATTCAATTCAATTCAATTCATTTTCTATGTATATTCTAGTATGCTTTATATTGCTCTTGGTTTTCATGATTTGGCTTTCATCTCTTACGTTTCCACGTCTGCTAGTACCATGTCTTGATTTAAGTATTTGTTTATTTTGTATGCACTTTTCATTTTTTTTCTACTTTTAGTTCTCTTACTAGGAACTCTTCTATCTGTTCTTTTACTTTTTCTCCTTTGTAGTTTAACCCTTTTATTACGATATTATTTCCCTTCTTTTCTTTTTCTGCGCTTTCCACTCGTTCCTCTGTTCCTTGTTTTAATTAACGGTTCACAAAAAAAGTTCAACCTGATAGGTTTGGTGGGAGGCTTTAAAATAATTAAATATTAATGAAAATTAATCACTTGTAACTTTCAAAATATTTTTTTTCTTTCCACATAAGTTTACATATCGAAAAATCCTGGAAACAAAACGATTTCAAAATTTCAACAATATAATTCATTACATTGTAAGTCTCGGTGTTACCCCTTGGTGAAACATATTTGAATTAACGAATAATAATTAATTAATAATATTCATATTTGACCCTGCCGCGTCTATAAACACCATCTATGTAAACTAGAAGCAGCTTTAACAAAGAGAGCTCTAATTACTTTTTTTTCTTGACTGCCTGCTGCAATTGCCTGTGAGTATGAGTATGAGCCTATGAGTAACTTTGTGCTCAATCAAATCATGTCGAAATAATTGGGTTACATTTTGAAGTTAAGTCTTTTGTTAAACGATATTTAAATTTCCAAAAGTTTTGAAAGAAATCGATAACCAGAAGATTAATAACATCGAAAATGTAATGGATATTTGGAAACTGTATTTTATAATGGTTAAAGAAATTCTAAAAGGGTTTTTTTGTGGATTGATTTTTTTTTGTAACATATTTTACCTCTTCCCCCTTCCCCTATATAATTTTCAATAGTACGTTTTAATGCTATTGAATATACGTGGAAAGGCTTGTGCAGCACATATTGGATTTTTGATTCAAATGTTATAATAGAAGCTTTTTTTGACTATTCTTAATTCATCTAAGAATGTTAAAGTATACATCCAGTATACACATTAAAATGGACATTTTTTTACCTATATTTACATTTTGTGTGAAGTTTTACGACTGAGGCTCTGAAACAATTTAAAAACACCGTTTCTCGAGTTATTTTATTTATCGTAATAATATGCAAACCGCTTCCTAATCTGCTGTTGTGTAACAAAGGCATAGTTTTAATGTATGGCTAAGTGTCTGTATCTCCTTATGGTCCACTCCTACTTAAGTAACACAAATCTTTCGTGCAGTCATTACTACTGCCGGGTTCCCAGTTAAATAACGCCGCGTATCGAATAACAATGACGTCACGTAGACCACACATGAAATTTTTGGTCTCTTTGTTTTACATTCTCACGTAGGCTTCTCGTTTTAAGTGCCAGGCGAAATATGGCGAGCCGCATATTTAAATTCGGAGACGTCCGGCGCGAATAATCCCATGCCAATTATACAAATCAGCCGAAGTGTCCAATTGAAATTCTAGGGTTTACTTGCGTCGTTTCACTCCCGGATGGTTCTGCGATATTGATTACCCAGTTTGATGCTCTTCGAATTCCAATCGAAGTTATGCATAGGATCGCGTTGGAGTCATTCGTCGTTTCACATATTTGACTTTCTTTTTGGTTTTTAATTGCAGAAGATGCGGTTTAGATTGGAGCTTCTAAAGCATAAATCAAAAGTTAATTGAATGCAATTAATCACCAGGATATATCGTTCCGATGCAATGACACAGTGAAATACGTCTATTTTTTTACAGTTATTACTCTGTTAAAAGCAATTACTTTAATCTTAACAGGTGCAAATGCGATTAATTCCCTCGTACGAAGATGATTGCATTTATGCGGTTTTTATGCAACGGCGCAATTAACTCGAGGCATCTGCGAAACGCAAATTTCTCCGCAGATCTATTAGGTTATTTAGGTTTCGGCAGAAAAAATGTGGCATTTTAGAAAGCCGCAATTGAAAATTGTTTCTTGCGTTTGGCACGAAGCGCCGTGCGAATTGCGCCCGTAAAAACTGTGTTTTCGCGAAACGTTTACTGCCCGCTTTATGGCATAGTAAAAATACTTGTTGATATTTAGTTTACTGTTAGTTATTGCGGCCGCAATAAAATAAATGGGGCATTTCCCTTTTCGCGTTCCGTGCAGAATTCAGACGGTCATTTTGATCTGCATAAAAATTTTAGCATTGCATAAATAAACAATGAGCGTCGTCAGTTTGCCTGCATATTATGCGCTGTTAAAAGAGGGGTTTATGTGTCCTGAAATGGACTTTTGCACGAGCCATTGACGAAAATATTCAAGTTTCCATGTACACATTAAATATATGTGCATTAATTCTATGCAAATGTAGTAATAATCATACAATTATCGAATTTGCGGTGCAGGAAACGCCTTAAGGCGAATTTGATTGTAGAAATCTGAACCACTCCTCGTCATTCGAACAAAAAAACAAATTTTGTAAAATGTTTTGCTCTTGGAGCGAATTTTGGTGCCTACAACTAAAATCGAGGCGGAAATCAAACCTCCATTAGATAGCGAAAATGCCCCAAAAAAATGCGATTTATTTCGAAATCTGGACACCAAAAAACCTCAAAAACTTAACGCACGTTGAGCTATAGTTACTTCGTCCATCAAACTTTACTAGTGACAGATCCTTGGAATTTCTTCAGGTTTTCGTTATTTCAGCATGTCAACTAAAAATTGTGATTGAACAATTGCACAGTTTATATATGAATGCGTGAAACTTTAACCAAGTGTTTTATTTACCTGTTGATTTCGGTATATAACCAAGTGTTTCATTTGCCTTTAGATTTCAGCATGAAATTTTATTTCGAAATCTGAAACGACACCAAGCTGAAAGTATGCTTTCCTGTTAGGGTGAGCGCATGGCTATGTAAAGGCATTAGCGCGTACCAAGCTGGAAGTAATTGATAACTGACAGGCATATATAAATTTGTTTTTACTCTGAATACTGTCAAGCTAGAAAAAAAAAAAGGATTAAAAAAAAAATTCAAAAAAATGTATGTTTTATGAACACTGAAGGCTCTTTACAAATTTTCAATTATAAAAATAGAAAGTTGAAAATAATCAATACAAATAAGTGAAAACGAGTTTTGAACAAATTCCGAAATCTCTTGCTTGGTTTGCCTAATACCAAGAAAATAAAAATTACATTATTTATGTATGTATATTTTCAATGTTGCTTCACGAATACATTACTACTTGAACACATTGTACACATTTATCTATTAATACTTACAATTTATTACAAATTATTCCATATACGCAGCTAACGTAAACACTATAATCAACGACTGCAATCTTGTTATTGTTAACACACTTACTTTGCAGTATTTTCCGCGACTTTCAAAACACACAAATCAAAGTGTTTTCAATTCTGTACGCACAAATTCCGTGACACTCGGTTGCTTACGTGCCAGTTGCATATAATAAATTACACACACGGCGATTTATTCAATTGTACACATGCTTCATATCCGCGGCTGATTTATTGCGAGTTTAATTAATCATGTAGCGCTGTGTAATACAACAAGTTAAAATTTTGCTACATTAATAATAAATATTCGCTGACGCGCCGATGAAATCCCCGCTAGAAATTTAAATTTATAACCCCAGGAGCCGCAGAAATACGTTTTACTGAAACGTTATTGCGTTTTTAATTGCCGTTTCATGAGTTATTTTTGTTGTTCATCCCGACAAGAATCTGCAGAATTTTTAAAATTAATAATTAATTAGAACATATAGTGCACCCATTTTATTAATATTCGAAATTTTAATTCAAATATAACTAATTTTCTGAAAAAGTTTTTTCTCAAAAGTACCTTTAGAATCCCAAGACATATAAAACGAAAATCATAAAAAAAAATTGAACAATGTTTATGAAATTACAAATTTTCAATTATAAAAAATAGAAAGTTGAAAATAATCAATACAAATTTGTGAAAACGAGTTTCGAACAAATGCCGAAATATCTAACATTCCAAAATTCCGAAGGACGAAAGTTGTAGTCTATTTCATATATCATTTATCATATCAATATCGTAAACAATCAGGTCTATTGCGTATCAGAAAACGTGCACGTTACTGCTAACGTTTTTATATATGTAATACACCCGATTATCATCATAATTATGTATGTTATGTATATTATCTATAGGTATGTATTACGGATGTTATGCATATGTGTATATGGAATAAATATTCATTATTACTACCCTTAGAATCGCAAGGCATTAATCTTTTATAAAAAAAAAGAGGTTGAAAATAACCAGTACAAATATGTGAAAACGAGTTTTGAACAAATTCCGAAATATCTAAAATTCCAAAATTCCGAAGGACGAAAGTTGTAGCTGATACATGAAATATATCATTAATCATATCAATATCGTAAAGTAGATGTCGAAAATAATCAATAAAAATTAGTGAAAACCAGTGTCGAACAATATCTAAAAAATACCCTTAAAATCACAAGATATAAGGTTAGATAGGTTAGTTTAGTTTGATTTTGTTTAGTTTAGTTTAAGATAAGTCAGGTTATTATACAGGGTGTCAAAAAATTTATATACCAGGAAATTTCGGAAGGAATACGGTTTTGTGAAAAATGTTTCAGACAAAAGTTATTGGGCTTGAAATAATCTATGTAGTGGTGATGTAGCGTGACCTTCAAATGACCTTGATATTGCTAGGTGAAAGTCAAATTTAAATTTTATTCAAGCCCTACAACATAAACATAACATAATCGATCCCTTCTACCTTACGGTGTAGAGGTAGATGTAGGAAAAAACAGTGTTGTGTCATGTTAAAATATATTAACGATTATATTTAGATAAGAAGATAATGATAGTTTTACGTCACATTTTTTTTCTCGAATTTTAAGATTTCCTAGCATATCTGTAGAACTCTCCAGAATATTTATGACAATTTATGAATTTTTGAGAAATTTTCTACAATATCCGGCATATTTGCAAAGTTTCATTATTCTGAAACTTTCAACTTGCAGTTTATATATAATAATAACAATACTCACAAACTGCTTACACCCGTCAATGTAGAAAATATAAAATATAGAATATAGACAATATAAAAACATAAAAATAATATAAAATTTATAAAAAGTCAACTACCATAATTATTCATGAAAGAACGAATTGTAGCATATTTTCTTGGAATATTAACTAACTCTCTCTCTCTCTCTCTCTCTCTCTCTCTCTCTCTCTCGCTCGCTTTCTCTCTACCTTCTCTCTCTCTTTTTCTCCTCTCCCTCTCTTTCTCTCTCTATCTTTCAAGATTCGTTATTTAGTTATTTTGAAAAAATATTATGTTTATTCTGATGAAATTTATATATCATGTTTTTAATAATCACTTAATTTTTTAGATTTCCGAGCAAATCTATGGAACCCTCAAAAATATTTATGAAAATTTTGAAAACCATGGTATTTGTATACCTTAATTAAATTTTCGAGAAGGTTTACACACAGTTATTCGCCATATTTTCTAAAATATTTTAGAATATTTATAAATCTTTCCATGACTTTTGCGGTAATACACTGTCTCGTATATTTTTAAAACTTTAAACAATCATAAAAAGACAGAGAGTTTTTCAAGATTTTTTTATAGAAGTTCTAGTGCTTTTCTGTTATATTCTAACAATATATTCAGAATTTTTAGTACTATTGAACGAATTACCTCAGAAATATACAGAGATTATAAAGATGATAGAAATTACCAACGAGTTGTCAAAATATTTTCTTAATAGTTGGGTATATTATGTTATTTTTTCCTACAACATTTATAAAAATTGTGTTCATAATTTTGTTGTATTTTGTACAATATTCAGCATATTAAAAGTCGGAAATTATATTTATATTTATTATATTCGGATTTTTTTTAAATATTAGTGGAGTTTCGAATATTTCTAAAGTTTCAAAAACTTTACATTATTATTTTCAAAAAAAAAAATAGCACAGGTTTGGTACATTTAGGTACTTTATCTGGTTTTTCCAAATATTCACGATAATCCAATTAGGTACCACATTTTTTTAAATTTTCGATAAATTCGTACATATTTGCTAAATATTTGGGAATTTTTATGAAATATGATAGCAAACATTTCAAATATCATGCAAATGCGTACACTTCAATTGGATTTTCTGGAAATGTTCTTCAATTGTCCACATATTTGTCGGGAACTTAGAGAAATATTATAAATTTTTCGGGTATATATTTCATATAGGGAATAATATAATATAATATTATATACGTTGGGATAATGTCCCTAACAAATACAGTCACTACTACTATTTCAAAATTCATGAAAATCTGTAACTTCGCAATTGTTTCATATAGTTTACTAAAGAAGTTCTAGTGTATTTTCCATATAATATAATAATATAATAATATCTTTATTGGTGACATTAACAATAAGTTTTACACAGGTCATACATATTTTGAATTGAATACAACATCAAAAGCAGTACGAAAATTAAAAAAAAAGTACACATATTCTGGATATGTGGTTTCAATATTATTAAAGAAATTTCCTCAAATATTGCAGATATTATAAAAATGATATAAATTACCAAGAAGTTTTCTAGAATTGTCAGAATATTTTCTTATAGTTGGTGATATTTGTTTATTTTTACAAAATTGATTAAAAAAATTAACACTGCTTACGATGTTATTGTATTTTCTACAATATTCAGCATATTAAAAGTTGGAAATTGATTTTATAAATTTTCTGAAATACTTGTGGAATTGTCGAATATTTATGAAAATTACAAAACCATGTAAGTTTCTAGACGTTATAAAAATTAAGTCTTTATAAAAATTTGGTTTTTTATTGATATTCTGTGCTGTTGTGATGCAGAATATTGTTGCTGGCATGAGTCCAATATGAGTTGCTGGCAAATTAATTACGTGATAATCCCTAATAACTTACATATACATAATAATAATAGTAATTACATAAATATCTAGGAACACATTACTATAAACTGTATCTATGAAAAAATTTTATTCTTTATTTTGAGATTAGGCAAAATTGCGAAATTGTTGTGGAAATATGCAAAAAAAAAAATATCTAAAAATATGCAAAATATATAAAAATATTGTTTTATAAAATGATTGCCTAAATATGCTTTTACATATTATTTTATGTCAAAATATAACTATCCGAGCACTAGTTATTTATGAGTAAGTAGTGATATATCTGCAAAATGAGGCTGAAACCCTTATATATTGTTAATAGTAATTTTAGAATTTCTCGTACTTATGTAATTATGTGCTTGCTTATGTAATAAGTGCTTAAGTACTTAATTATTTTGCCCTGGGTTGTAATTATAACTCAAGGCAAAAGAACTGATATTTTACGGAAATACGGAAATTTGGTTTATAAATTAGATATGTCTGATTTTGGATTTACAAATTTGCATTGCTTTTACTCTGATTATTAATGTGTTGGATAAATGATTTTATAATTGAATAATACTAATAACACAATTATCTAG
Source organism: Othius punctulatus (assembly GCA_951805005.1). Lineage (NCBI taxonomy): Eukaryota > Metazoa > Arthropoda > Insecta > Coleoptera > Staphylinidae > Othius > Othius punctulatus. The sequence goes on along the minus strand of OX638138.1, from coordinate 30,305,856 downwards.
GAAAATAGTACTCAGTATCTACGAAAAACTGCGTTGCACAAAAAATAGTGTATGAGATACGTATTAAAATGTTTTCTGTGTTTTGAGATTAGGCAAAATTTCGAAATTGATATAGAAATATGCAAACAAATCAAAAAATGGGCTAAAATATTCTGTTAATTAAAATAATAACATAAAATAGGAGGCATTCCATTAAAATAAAATGGGTTATACGCTTGGCTTTGGTACACCCTGCTACTAAATTGAAATTGTTTATTACCAAAATGTTGCTTATTAACAACCACAATGAGAATATTGTTAAAACTTATGTGTTTTGAGAATAGACAAAATTTCGAAATTGTTGTGGAAATATGCAAACAAATCAAAAAATGGGCAAAAATATTCTGTTAATTAAAATAATATCATAAAATAGGAGGCATTCCATTAAAAAAAAATGGGTTATACGCTTGGCTTTGGTACACCCTGCTACTAAATTGAAATTGTTTATTAGGAAAATGTTGCTTATTAACCACACTGAGAATATTGTTAAAACTTATTCTTACCTTCTAAAAACGAGGTCGCTACGATTTTTTAAAGTTGAACTTCCTTATGCATGATATTTTTAGAAAGAAATTGTAAATTGGCAACACTGAACATAATCCAAAACCAAATGGACAACAATGTAGAGGTTGAAAAATGTCATGAGAAAATATGAATACATGCAGGGTGTTCCATTAAAAAAAAATGTTTGTTTTTGCTATACCCCAAAATTGGGACACCCTGTCTATTTGAAAATAATTTTACATCATAAAAATGTTTTAAGCCAATAACTTTTTGTACGAAACATTTTTTTCTCATATCGATCCCAGGGCTGCTACATGAATAAACAAATTATTATTATTATTATTATTATTATTATTTATATGAAGACATCGAAATATCTCGAAAAATAAGCATAGTACAAAAAATGTATCCAGATGAAAGTTAATATAATTGAGGGGGCTCATTCACTTGTATTAAAATTAGACCACCACCGCCCATTTAGTGGGACGGGGGCAACTTTGAAATCTTAGATGGGAACCCCAATTATTATAGCAGATTCCGATTCTACGACAAAAACTATGAAGGTTTTGATCGAAACTCTTTTTTAATTATTTGTAGATGGCGCTGCAACCGGCGAAAATTACGTATGTTCTTTAATCAAGAAAAATCGCCGAATTTTATTACAAAATGATGAAATGGAAATGAAATGGGTGTTGGGTCTCACTATTTAAATAAGTAAGTGTTCGAAAGTTCAACCTTCATTTTCGATACACTTATTGGTTTGCTCTTCGAATATTGTACACAGCTTAAAAGTGTATAATCAGCACTTAAATCGTATAAGAAATATATTTTTGAATTATATGTGATTTACCTACATTTGTAAATATTATTATCACTCCGATGGTGAAAGATGGTGGTTCTATTTTCATTGTTGTATCATTTTGTAATAAAATACGTGGATTTTCCTTGAAAAAACAACATAACTAATTTTAGTCGATTGCAGCAATATCTAGAAAGATTATAAAAAAATGTTCCTATCAATCTTTATAGTTTTTGTCATAGAATCCTTATCTACAATAAAACACTACAATACAATAAAAAATAAAGGTTCCCAATTAAGATTTCATAGTGAAATCGACAAATGGTGAAACATGGTGGTACATAAACCTTTCATTTTCATTGTTGCATCATTTTGTAATAAAATACGTGGCCTTTTCTTGAAAAAACAACAAAACTAATATCAGCCGACTGCAGGAACATCCAGAAAGATTATAAAGAATGTTCCTATCAAATCTTTATAGTTTTTGTTGTAGAATCCTAAGCTACAATAAAAAATGGGGGTTCCCATTTAAGATTTCAAAGTGAAATCGACCAATGGTGAAAGATGGTGGTACATAAAACTTTCATTTTCATTGTTGCATCATTTTGTAATAAAATACGTGGATTTCCCATGAAAAGACAACATAACTAATTTTAGCCGACTGCAGCATCATCTAGAATGATTATAAAAAAAATGTTTCTATAAAATCTGTATAGTTTTTGTCATAGAATCCTAATCTACAATAAAACATGGGGGTTCCAATTTAAGATTTCAAAGTTACCCCCCGTTTCCTCAAAAAGGGCGGAGGGGGTGTCTAATTTCTCGGTTTCAGTGCTTAAGTCTTAATTGATTTTGTAATTACAACTCGAGGCAAAACAATTAAGCACAAAGTTAAGTTTGGGATAGGTTTATCTTAAGTTACTTAAGCACAAATAATTGATATCTTCATACTAAAACTTATAGGATAAATAGGAAGGAATATAGGAATAGGAAATAGGAATATATGTTTAATATTCTCGAGACTCAGACATTTTCGTATTGCTACTATGATTAAATCTTTTGTACTTCTCAAATTCTATCAAACATTTTAAAAAATAGTACATGTACACTATTATATATATATATATTTTTTGCGTCAATTAAAAATATTTCTGATTTATTTAGAAACATTTTTTATTATTTCAGCTATCTCCGTAATTTACCCTATGAACTTATCATTTCAGCTTCGATTTTAATTTTTCTGACTTTCATACCTATATTTATTTTAATCTGCAGCGTGATGGCTTTTGGATTTGGCTTAAAAATCAAAGTTCTTTTTTCAGAGACTATGAAAATCTTGTTAATATTAAAATAGACTCACGTTAACTTTAGTTATTTCGCCATCATGAAGTCATTGTTTTGGATACTAAGTTGACGTTGAAGAAAATCTTAAACTGCATCATTTTTGTAGAGGATAAAATTTGATCACACCCAAAATTAATTTATATATTACATCTTAAACAAGTGCAATAAATAATTATTTTACATTGTATGCACTCGCCTGTGCCGGTCTGTTGTTGCAAATTACACCAAAGCCCGCACAAACTTCTTTGCATTTGGGTTTCGCAAAACATCAATGTAAATGTATTACATCCTGTACTAAAACGATAACGCAAGAAAAGCGCAATTTTTAACGAGATTTGTCCGTGAGGTATCAATAAATACATCTTCTATTATGGAATTATCAGTCTCGGTTTTATCAATATTCAAGATCCTATCGCCGTACAATTATCCATTCAGTTACATATTGCAAAAAACGTCGCACTTTTTCAATACTGACCCAATTAAATTAAATCTCGTCAAGTCTTGTCTGCGAGCGAACAATAGGCCACTCTCCCTTTTCTTTTATCAATCGTCGCACCTTTGTCTAATTGCAACGTCCGCGCAGTTACTCTGGTCAATCACAGCTGTGGCCAGATTCACATACGCCAAAAACATGCAAACTGGTGCTCTGATTAATCGCTATGCACATAAAATTGTGCCGATTGATTCGCACCGACATCTGTGCGTCCTCTGACCTCGGAAGACGTGCAGTAGTGAGTGCGAGTGTTAAGAAGATGCTGTTTGTGGTGATTCCGGATGTTTCCCGAAATTCCAGACATGCAGAGTGTTCCAGGGCTTTCTCACTATTGCGGGGATGTCGTATGTAAGGTCAGTTGTATGTGTGTTATACCCAATTGCTTGCGTATTGTTCTTTGATAGCTTAACTTGTAGAAACTGGTAAATTTGCGTGTGCTATTGGTATTAATTGAATTCGTACTAATCGAACTATGTATTCGATTGCTAGTCGTATGAACCATGATTTGCACATATTTGTGATTGAAGCTATTTTAAGTACGATACCATCGTTTGTATTTTCTTCCAATTGTCGCAGAACGAATTGTCCTGTAGCAAATTTTCGACTCAATTATTGCACGTAAATATCCGCGTTAGTTTTTGAATATTGTATACATACTTTATAAGAATGGCACATTTTTGTCACGTATTGATTACTACACGATACAATATTTACACACGATATTTAGAGTCTCTAATAATATTATATTTGTAGAGCTATTATACTTATTACTATTTATGTGGGTTAACGACTAGTATAAGTATCCGTTTTTAGAAACCTAATAAACCACTGTATTATTTGGCATTACATCTGAGCATTAGCGCTAATGCGGGTCCCCGAAAGGCTGTAAAGAATGGTTAATAAATACCATTAAAGAAGTTGATTCGAACGTAATGTAACTGTTCCGTAACCAAATGGGAACTTATTAGTGCTGATAAATGCGCACTATATTCCGAATGTCTACTCTAAATAGCTCAACGGTATAAATGGAAATTGTGGTTTATGTTGTATGCACAATGGTTAGGCCGTGGTGGCAAACTTTATGGGAAAATCAATGTGAGTCACCGTAAATTAGGGAAATCCTTTAAGCCCGCGACACGTTTATAAATTGCGAAGAGCCGTAACCGGGTAACCGTGATTATGGGTTAATTATTTATATTATATAATTTATAATAATTAATTACCGTTTTCAAGGGAACATTCTTGAACATAAAATCGGAGCTATGGAGAGACAAGAACCTTAATAAATCACCGTTTCATGTTACTTTGTTAATCTTTTGTAATTAATACGATTCCATTTTTTAATTAGCGAAAGTTTAATATTACTACTGCCTAAAAATGGACGAACTATTGTTCGTCAGGCCTTAACTCGCCAGGTTATTATGTACTCAAATTTTGCTATATTGAGTACATGAGGGCAGTATTGTCATCAATATTATTATTATTATTATTAAGGGTTTACACTCCCTTTTGGGATTTAGCCACTCCTAGGGAGTCTTAACAATCCAATTTCCGAGGTGATTAATCCTCATTACTCTTCTTCTATGACCAACGCTCTTTTAACTATTCCTCGCCATTCCTTTCTGTCTTCTACTTTTTCCTTCCATCTCTTTATTCCCATTTCTTTGAGGTCTTTTTCTAATGTAGTTTGTGTTAAACCGATAATAATATGTAATAATAATTATTTATTTATTAACGATGCTGAAATTATACAGATGTGATAAGTCAGGAAAATGAAATATACAAAATACATACAAAATTAAATTTGTGATAAATGCACACATATTTAGTTCAACATATCAACACAAAAACATACTGACAGAATAACATGCCTTTTCCTGGAAAAAAAAATGAAGACAAAAACACAAAAATTTAAAAATACAAAATACATACAAATATATTAGTGATAAATGCACAAATACTTAGTTCCACATATCAACACAAAAACATACTGACAAAATAACATGCCTTTTACTGCAAACGCAATTGAGACAAAAACATACAAAAATTCAAAAATACAAAATAATAATAATAATAAAGAATATTTATTAGCAAATAACGCTACATAATATACAAAATTTCAACAAAAAACAACAAAAGAAAACACACAAATAGCAACTACAATCTTCATATTAACATAACTTTAATTCTATTTACTACATCTACTATTTTCTATTTACAGTCAATCAATTCAAACACATAGTCCCTCACCTGAGACTTAAACCTATGAAAATGTATCTCATCTTTTATGTGACAGGGCATGTTGTTATACAGCTTTAGTCCTCTCGAGAAAAACGATTTTTCCGCTTTATCTGTCCTGTACCTATCGACATAAAAATGGGACTTCTGCCTCGTCTCATGGCCATGAACATCGTATACATATTTAAGTTTTACTACTAAATTTTCAGGCATATTTCCCATTTTCATATTGTGTATGAAAATAAGAGCCTTGTACGTGACTCTCTGTTTTACATTCATAAAATTTAAAATCTTGAGCATATCCTTTATATGCGTAAATTTATTGACTTTCAAAATTATCCATACAAACATAAATTAGTGACAATTGCAAACATTAAATACCTATGTTTGCAATTGTCACTAATTTATGTTTGTATTTATGTTCAAATATCAACACAAAAACTCGGTGACAGAAAAATATGGCTTTTTCTGCAAATTCACGTTTATCTTTGTTTTGATTTTTTTTTCCATTTCAATATCTTTTAGATTTTCCGGGAATTTTCTATGAAATTTAGAACCTTCGTACAATGGTGATTTTTCTAATTTTGATAATTTATGATGTGGAGTCATTTTTCTATTAACGAATTGCAAGATTAGTATTTAGTTCATCGATACGCTTCCCAGTGCACAGTTATGTTAAATATAAATGGAATATATAAATTAAAATTGAAATTTAACACGATATGCAACATGTCGTTCTAATGTAAGTAACTAATTTAGTGGAGGGTTTCATAATTTAACATGATGGTAAAAATTATGGGCATAATTGTGCTTAAGTTGTTTTCTTGTTATTGATGTAGATAACTTATACACAAGAATGCAAGCATTCTAAGAAAATCGTGGTTCAGACGTAATTTCTTCGAGAAACTTGTATGTCGTCGCAAATCTTTATGAAAAATTAATTGCTATAATAATTAGCGAGCATAAATAATCATATATGAATTAATTCCACAATAAAATATGATTTGTTTAAACGGTTTAATTGTGTAATTATTACCATTCCAAGTTCGATCCTCAGTCTTGAGCATGACTGAAATTGTTTCAGAAGATTTATTTTTTATTATTATTTTACTGTTAGATATGTCTAGCGTTTTTTTTATTATCCAAAATCGTCTTTTATATTCAAATAAACATTGTAATTGTTTTAATAACATTTAAAATGTTTGTGGTAGTCAAATCCTTCTCAAATAAGAAATAATTTAAAAAAAATCTTTTACACTTTTGAAACTGCAGAGTTTTTGGAGTTTTGATTTGGTTTTTTGTTATTACTCCTGGATTTTGGAAGATTTTCAATCATTTTGTACAAATGATTAAGATTTCTAAATAACTCAATAATCCTCAAGATTTCTAAAAGTTTGTAAATTACCTCCATGATTTCACAATATGTTTTTCAATAATTCCCAAGATTTCTAAAAGTTTCTTAATGATCTCCATGATTTTTCAACAAGTTTAGAGACTTTTTACAGGTTTTACAATAATTATCAACAATATTTCTGGATATTTTTCAATATTCCCACAGTTCCAAAGTCTCATGATTTCGTAAAGAATCATGACTAAAAACGGACGAACTATTGATTCGTTAGGCCTTAACTGAGTACATGAGGGCAGTATTGTCGTCAATATTATTATTATTATTATTAAGGCTTTACACTCCCTTTTAGGATTTAGCCACTCCTAGGGAGTCCTCATAATCCAATTTTCGAGGTGGATTAGTCCTCATTTTACTCTTCTTCTTCTATTGCCAACGCTCTTTTAACTATTCCTCGCCATTCCATTCTGTCTTCTACTTTTCCTTCCATCTCTCTATTCCCATTTTTTGGGACTTCCCGTGCCAACGTAGTCCTGGTCTTCCTCTTATCCGTTTACAGCTTGGTTCTTATTCCGTGATAGCTCTGATTGCTGATGTTTCTCCTGCTCTCTATACATGCCCTATCCATCCTATTCTTTGGGCTGTTATATATTTATTACCGTCTCTCCACCTATTTTCTCTTCAAATTCCTTATTTGCCCTTCCTCGATATTCATTCTCATTTATTTTTATCACCATCATCAATCAATATCATCAATTTTAGTACAAAATAAATATTTTTTGAGTAAAATCGCTCAGTTAGGTATTTTCATTGATTTTTTTATTGATGAAGCAGATATATATCAAGGAGTGTATAAATATATAAATACTTTGCATTTATTACTTAAATTATATGAGGAAGTGGTTAATTCTTGGTGAAACATTTTGATTAGGTTAATAAAGAAAACACTTGGTAAAGTTTAAGAAGTTTTATAGAATTGCTCTACAATTATTTCGGCATTCTCAAAAGGCAAAACAATTGTAGAGCAATTCTATAAAACTTCTAAAACTTTACCAAGTGTTGTCTTTATTAACCTAATTTATTACTTGTTAATAATTATAATTAAAATAAACCCATGTAAAAGTATACAGTATTTAAAATTTATATTCCAAGAAACAATTTTGTTAAAAAATCCATGGCGTGATAAACTATTACAATCAGGTGTATTGCGTATCAAAATATGTTAGCAGTAACGTGTACGTTACTTGACAGCATCACATTCAAATGTCAGATGCACTTATGACATGAATGCATCTGATATTCGAATGTGATGCTGTCAAGTAAAGTTCACTTTATTGCTAACGTTTTTTGATACGCAATACATTGGTATATAAAATTGCTATTGTAACCTAATTTCTTGTACTAGATTTATGTGACATATTATGGTTTTACTGACATATTTCTTTAATCATTCGACATATTTTTTAAATAGTTTTTTTTTTGCTTTTTGCCATTTTACTCGTTAGAAATGTTTTATATTTTATATTTACAAATTATTATGAAAGTAAAAAAAAATATCAAAATATTTTAATGGGCGAGTCAATGAAGGCGTTATATAACAATGTTGCTTTTTTGGTGTTACTATCATAGATGAGGTCGCTATATGTTGAACCATCCTTTGGTATGGATCAAAATTATGCCATAACCATTAACAATGGAGATGAAACATTAAATTAACACTGAACTAATTTTACACTGTAATGAATCAATTTTAAATTTAATTTTCGCAAAACTTGTTTTATATTACCTAACCCCATTCATCTACTTGTCCCTTCAACTGTCCAATGTAAATAATTTTGTTAAACATTTTACGATTATTCTCAATTATTCTCAAAAATTTAATAATTACTAGTTCAATGAGAACATAAAAACCCTACGATTACTGTCAAACTTTTAAGGCTTACAGTTCATACATTCAATAAAAAAAAATCATGAGAATATCAATTATTACGGGCAAATTTTCAATGATTACTATCAACAATTCAATTATTATGTCAGATTTTCAATGATTTTTAGTCAACAACAATGATTTAGTCGTACATTCTATCAAAACAATGTCCATGTTCAATTCTTTTGTAAAAAAATCTATGTTGTTCTGTCAAACCGTCAATTAGTTCTGTCAGATTTTCAATGATTTTTAGTCAACAACAATGATTTAGTCGTACATTCTATAAAATAAATGTCCGTGTTCAATTGTTTTGTAAAAAAATCTATGTTGTACTGTCAAACCGTCAATTATTTCTATCTGATTTTCAATGATTTTAGTCGTACATTCTATTACAAAATTTACATTATTATTATTATCAAAAGGCCCTTTACGTTTCGGTGTGGGCTCAAAAAAATTACATCAGGATTTCAATTATTACTGCCAAAAATGCAATGATTACTATCAGCATTTCAATTATTTCTGTCTGTCAATGAATTTAATCAAATTTTCAATTGTTTTGTAAAAAATTCTATGTTATACTGTCAAACCGTCAATTAGTTCTGTCGGATTTTCAAAGATTTTAGTCAACAACAATGATTTAGTCGTACATTCTGTAAAAAAAAATTCATGTTCAATTGTTTTGTTAAAAATTCTAGTCAAACCGTCAATTATTTCTGCCAGATTTTCAATGATTTTAGTCAACAACAATGATTTAGTCGTACATTCTGTAAAAAAAATTCCATGTTCAATTGTTTTCTTAAAAATTCTAGTCAAACCGTCAATTATTTCTGTCAGATTTTCAATGATTTTAGTCAACAACAATGATTTAGTCGTACATTCTATAAAAAAAATGTCATCAGAATTTCAATTATTACCGTCAAAAATGCAATGACTACTATCAGCATTTTAATTATTTCTGTCAGATTGTCAATGATTTAAGTTAAATATTAAATTGTTTTGTAAATATTTCTGTGTTGTACTGTCAAACTGTCAAATATCATTGATTGCTGTGAACAGTTTTATTACGTTGTCAAAATTATAAAGATTACTGTAAATATTTTAATAGTTGCTTTCAAATTTTCATGGTTACTGCCAAAATATTTTTTCAAAACAATTGTAAAATATAAATTAATTTGTAAAAATTTCTGTCAAAATTGCAATGATTTCTGTAATTTTTTTAAATGTTTTATCATTATCTCAATGATTCAATGATTACTGTCAATTTTGACAAATTACTATTTACGGTTTTACTATTTTATAAAAATTTCAATGATTACTTTAAAATTTAAATTGACGTTGCTTTTAAAATCCCACTTTCATTTCCACATTAAAATTATTGCTTAATCTGCATAATCACTTTCTTGTGATTTTGCCGATTGAATGAGTCAAATTTGCAATTATTTCTGGTTAAATTTTGATAATTTGGTCCAAGTTTCTATTACTATCGGAATTGCAATTACTATTAAAATGTTTATTATTATGTCAGTATCTCAATTATTACTGTCAAAATGTCAATGATTGCTCTCAACAATTTTAATATTTTGTTAGAATCTTAACTACTACTAATGTACACGGTTCCTATGAACATATTAATGATTACTGTCAAATTTGACAGGTTACTATCACAGGTTTTATTATTTTATAAAAATTTCAATGATTATTCTTAAAATTTAAATAGTTGCTTTTAAATAGTTGCATAGTCATAATTTTAATAACATAATGAAACTGTTGACAGCAATCAATGATATTTGACGGTTTGACAGTAATCACGGATATTTTTACAAAATAATAAGTAAATTTGACTAAATTAATTGACAATTTGACTAAAATAACTGAAATTTTCATAGTAATCATGAAATTTTTGGCAGTAATAATTGAGATTATGACAAAATATTAAAATTTTTGATAGCAATAATTGGCATGTTGACAGTAATAACTGAGATTCTGATAAAATATTAAACATTTTAAGAGTAATTGCAATTCTGACTGTAATAGGAACTTGGACCAAAATATCAAAATTTAACCAGAAATAATTGCAAATTTGACTCAATAATCGTTGACAAAATCACAAGAAAGTGATTATGCAGATTGGGCTTTTTTTTTAATTTGAGAGCAATTATCGCCTAAATTTTAATTATAACTTACAGTATTCTTGTGATTTTGTCAACGTTTGAATAACTCAAATTGTGAAATATATCTTGGTAATTTTCAATAATTTGGTCAAAATTTCGATTACTGTCTAATACTGCGTAATACTTAATACTGGAAGTAATATTTGGTATGAACTAATGTCACAATTTCAAAACAAGTGTAGTTTTTTTAATTATTTTATCAGAACAATTGCAGAATGTCAATTATCTTGTCATTTTTTTTCTGTTTGCTGTCAATATGCAATGATAGCTCTCAAAAAAATTATATTTTGTCAGAATCTTTATTATTACTGCCAAAATGTCTATCATTACTTTCAATATTTCAAGGATTACTGTCAAGTTATTGTTTGCTTTTATTTTAAACCAAATTAATTTAAAAACACTTATTATACATCGTGTCCACCAGTCCACAAGTATGCAATATAACTATTACAAACTTTTTTATTCGTAATTTCTTTTAAAAAATAATATAAGTTTAAAATATTATATTTGTATTTGTGCCGACTTTTCTGCCTTATTTTTTATGTATATGCCTTTATACATATATTATATGCCTTATATTTTACCTTATATTATTGCTATTCATAATGAAAATTATTTACGATGTAAAATGTATTAAATCAAAAATATTTACGTAGTTGTGATGTAAATAAGGTAAATTAATATTCAGAGTTCTCTACCGAGGCAGGTGAACATAATACGCTAAGTAGAAGAGTAAAGCGGGAATTGTAATATGCACTATTGTCTGCACAAGGTTTATATCTCTTTTAATGGTTTGTTACCTCCATACAATTACTTTTATTACGTATTGCACAATGGCCTCAACTGTAAGGTTTTTCAAACGTCGCACTTGCTTGAAATATTTGAATAATAAAGAATTGCAAGTAATTTACATAATAATAAAAATGCAGCAATGCAAATTTTCTCCTACAGAGTTTGCTGCTTGAAAAATAACAAATAATAATGACCTGGAAGAGATACGAATTCACGATTACTCGGAGCCTTAAATTGATATATCACGAGCTTATTAATATTAGACTTAAGAACTTAGCGAGGTGCGTATAAATAAAGTTAAATTAGTTAGAATATAAAAAAAATACACAAATAATAATAAACGAATATGAATCAAAGCGGTTATTGCTAAAATAAGTACCAATCATTGAAATATTAAAACCATAACATAAAATTTAAAAAAATATATATTTTACGTAGCAATTGTTAGCAGGGGTCACCAAACTACGGCCTTCGATAGGGCACAATCAGGTCTGTAAATACGTTATTCATCGAATTGATTTAAAAATTACATGGGAATTTCTTACTATATTTCTTGTGATGCCTTTACTTTTTAATTTTTCAAAAATTGGCAGTCCACTTAATTATATTAAAAATATACTACATATTTAGAATGCTTTAAACACTTTAAAAAGCCTTAGAATGTTTTCAAAAATTGACAAGGCATTTACTTAGTAATATTAAAAAAATACCCAGTTATTTTATTCCTGTTATTTTTTTGAATCGTCAGGCTGTTATAGTCGACCCAAAAATCTAAGAATATTACGACTTTGACTTTTAAGTATTTTATGGGGGTTTTATTTGGTGTTGCCATAAAATCATAAAAGTCCTGCTAATATTATTCAGTTATCTGGGGTTGCCCGGCTGTCTTTCTGGTTTTGACGACGGCGTGCGATTCTTCCGTCTTGACCATCCGTTTGATTTATGGTGACCCTAAATTAAACCCCGAATATAACTATTAAGAAGTCAAAGTCATAATATTCTTAGATCTTTGGGTCAAGTATACCTTATGAGTTTTTCAACTCGTCGACTAAGAATTATTTTGAACCAAGTCCATATTTACACTAATCTGAGTTGATGTCTTCAACGTGCTTTACGCACCAATATCCAGCTGGTAGAACAACCCCATAGAACTCACAATTGGCTAAACTAAAGAATTACATTAAACCCAGTATAAAAGTGCACTACTCCATAGAATTATTTTGTACCAAATCCAAATACTACACATTTAATGTTTTTGGTCTGATTTAAAATAATTCTCAGTCGACGAACTGTCTACATGTTGCCCAACAGAAAGGGCAAAATAATATTAAAAGAGACATGATGTTTTAGTTTTTTTTGTTTCATCATACTTTTATTAACTTCTGGAGATTGTTGTAAATTTCGCACAATTTCCTGAAAATTTAAAGAATATTCCGAAACTGATTTTACTGATATTGAACTTGGACTCGTTTAAAAAATAAACAATAAAATGTAGCAATATTCGTACCTATTTTGTAACATAGTTTTAAATTGTCGTAGTTTGTAGCCCGTTGTTGCGTAGTTTGTCAAATACTATATTTTAATTTTTTAAACATTCTGGACTTTTCAACTCTTGATTTTTTTATTGTTAAGTTTCATTTTCATTTTTAAGTCTCCATTAAACGTTTCGGCGCTTCCTAAAATCTTCCTGAAATGTTTTGAAACTTCATTCAACTCATCATATATGTTATCAATATGTTGTCGAAATTGCTGACAGTTTAGTAATTTATTTGCCCATTTTCACACTATGATTGACAAGTTTTCTGCATCTTTATTTTCGCCTTTGCATCCATTCGTCAATCCGGTATGAAAACAGTTTTAATAAATTTACTGAGTAATGTATACGAACCTCAATATTGCCAATAGAATTTTCAACAAATTCCATCAATAAATCGATTTTTCAAAAATATTTCCACAATATTCATGACATGTCATAAACGCTATTATTTCTCTTACATCTACAAAAAAAATAGAAATGGTAAAAATCTCCTCCAATATCCTAAAAACAACATTAATTTCGCTAAGCATCTGACATTTTTTTTTTAAATCTCAGCTGGGTTGTCAATCACAGAGGGCACAATTATTTTTTATTGGAGTTTCAAGACTATTCACAGGTATAAGTACCGAGTCTTATTGGCTGCGAAAATTTCTATGGATAGCTGAAATTTAAATGAGCACTTGGTCCGATGTAAAATATTAATTGTTTCGAAGTGTTTTAAAACATCGAATGACATACAATTTTTTTTAAATTTAATCAGAAATTATTTGTTGTACCATAAAAAGTTTTGAAAATTTCTTATTTAGATAAAATTATTGAAATTTGCACAGCAGTAATAAAAATAAAAATTTCAGTCGTTCAAATGTTGACAAAACCATACAAAACTGATAATTATATTTGAAACTTTGGCACTAATTACTGAAATTTTGAACTAATAAAATCTTAAGAGAGTTGGCAGTAATCAATGAAATTTGACAGTTATCTTTGAAATTTTGATAGTAATCATTGACATTTCGACACTAATAATTGAGATTATAAACATTTTTATTAATTTATTTATACAATAATCACATAGGCCATTAAAACATTCGATGCATGATTGCAATCGGACATGAATGTGGGTCGTCATAATTAACATAACATTCTAAAAAGTCTAACAATTATAACATAGAAGAAAAATGTAAAATGTAAAATGTAAAATGTTGAGAGTAATCATTGCATTTTCAATAGTAAGTAATCATAAAAATTTTGACAAAATTATTAAAAATTACACAGAAATTATTGAAAATCTGAGTCATTTAAATGTTGATCAAAAAAGAATACTGACAGTTGTAATGAAAAGTTTGGCAATAATAACTAAAATTTTAAAAGTAGTTATTGAAATCAAAACAGTTGACAGTATTCTTTAATATAATATAATAATTGACAGTTTTTTATTAAAATAGTGATATTGTTTCATATCATATAATATAAGACTTAAATAATGCTCAGTTGAAATATTTAGGGCGGCAAAAATGAAAATATGATTGAAGTAGATATAAAGTTCTGAAAGTTGTCGTTGAATTTTTGGCAGTAATCACTGAAATTTTGAAAGCAACTATTAAAATATTTACAGTAATCGTCACAATTGTGATAATATAATAAAACTGTTGGCAGCAATCAATAATATTTGACGATTAGACAGTCACCACCGAAATTTTTACAAAATAATTAAAAATTTGGCTAAAATATTTGACAAAATATTAAAGTTTTGACAAATAATTAACATTCTGCAATTGTATTGATTATATCACTCATAATGCTTTTCTTCCTTATCGTAGCGACCGCCTAATAACTGATAATCAAAACTCGAATTGACTAATAAGTAATAATTACACTTAGCCCTCTGGACATCTAGTGTGCTATGCTGTCAACTGAAATGTCACAATTAGACAAAATGTCGTGCTTTGGTGATTTTTCTAGTCATAATTTTGATAACATAATAAAACAGTTGACAGCAATCCATGAAATTTGACGGTTTGAGAGTAATCACAGACTAATTGAGTCTGACAGTAATAAGTGTCAGTAATAATTGTAATAATTGAGATAATGACAAAATATTAAAAATTTTGAGAGCAATCATTGACAATTTGACAGTAATAACTGAGATTCTGATAAAATATTAAACATTTTGAGAGTAATCATTGGAATTTTGACAATAGAAATTTTTATTAATCTTAGAATAAAAAATTGTTAGAAATTAAAAATTTGGAAAAGAAAATATTAAAAATCGTGGACATGTTGGCTGTAATAATTGAAGTTCTAAGAAATTATTAACATTTCTGTGAACAATCATTGCAATTTGGATGAAATCAAAGATATTTTGATAAAATAATTGACATTCTACAATTGTTTTGATAAATTTTTTTTTTTTTTAAATATAGTTTTTATTGAAATAGTGACATTACTTCATACTATTTAAGACTATTTGACAGTAATCATTGAAATGTTAATTGTTATCGTAGACATTTTGGCAGAAATAATTTAGATTCTGAAAAATATTAAAAGTTTTGAGAGCAATCATTGCAATTTTAACAGCAGTCAGAGAAATTTTGACAAAATACACATTCTGCAATTGTTTTGATAAAATATTTAAAGAAATTGATAGTTTTTATTGAAATTATGACATTATTTCATACTATTTAAGACTTAATCAATAACAATAAGTAATACAAAAATTATGCAAAACTTAAATAATGCTCTGTTGAAACAAGAGTTGAGGCAAAAATGAAAATTTGATAGATTTATGTACGTGCGAGCAAACATTATTTTCATCCAAGAGGACATTAAGCTCTACTGTTAAGCTGTATAGCCCTAGATGCAAAGCAAACGTTAATGCTAATAATTTTTGCTTGCATGGTATAACAGTTGTCGATGAAATATTGGCAGTAACCAATTTAAAATGAGAACAAATGATTTTTGCTTGCACGGTATAACAGTAGTCGATGAAATATTGGCAGTAATCAATTTAAAATGAAAATGAAAGTGAAAAATTGAAAGCATATAATAAAATATTTACAGTAATCGTTATAATTTTGGAAACATAATAAAATGATAAGTAGTTAGGCAACACCGATTTCAACCCACCCCCGCGAAGGTTTCGATTTATTTAATTCGCGGTTTGATTCTCGTTAATCGGCGTAATTAGAGTAATTGTGGTGCAAGTACCGCGGATAATTGTCGCGATTATCCCATTAAAACGCGAATCCGCCACTTTAATGATGTAATTACCCGCAAATTCCGCCGATTAACGCGAATCAAACCGCGAATTAAATAAATCGAAATCTTCGCGGGGGGTGGGTTAGATTCGGTGTTGCC
Source organism: Othius punctulatus (assembly GCA_951805005.1). Taxonomy (NCBI): domain Eukaryota; kingdom Metazoa; phylum Arthropoda; class Insecta; order Coleoptera; family Staphylinidae; genus Othius; species Othius punctulatus. Next base: position 30,289,307 of record OX638138.1, on the reverse strand, counting down.
TAACTACTATGATATTTTTTTACAAAACAATTGAAATTAGACTAAAATAGTTGACATTCTGACAGAAATAACTGAAATGTTGATAGTAATCATGAAAATTTTGACAGTAATAATAATAATAATAATCTTTATTGGTGCTATTGACAAATACGTCTTACACAGTCTAAAGTATAAACAAGTATAAAATACGAAATACGAAATCCAATACATATTTGAAACACAAAGTCACAAAATAACATAAAAATTCTGAAATGATGATAAAATATTTTATAGAATGTACAATGTCAAAAAGTTTGAGAGTAGTCATAGGGCTTTTATAGTTCTCATTGAACTGATAATAATTGAAATTTAAGAATAATCACAAATTAACAAAATAAATTACATTCGACAATAATTGAAGGGACAAGTGGATGAAGGGGTTATGTAACATAAAATAAATTTTGACGAAATTTAGTTCAAAATTAAATTAAAGACTGTAAAATTAGTTCAACATTAAAGTAAGGTTGCCATTATTAGTGGTTATTGCACAATTTTAGACTAATGGATGGTTCAATACATAGCCCCTTCATCTATGATAATAACACCAAAAAGAAAAATTATCACATAGCCTCTTCATCGACTCAACCCTACAATTGTTTTGATATTTTTTTTAACTTTTATGATGATTTTTAAATATAAAATAACAAAATATTGCTAACAAGTAAAATGACACTTTGTTTTATCGTTTTCTACATAATAAAATCTTTATTTTCCTAAAAATAAACAAAAACTAAATTATTATTTCAATAATATATCATCATTCTATTGATATCCATCTCTATTATATTAATGTGTAAGTGATAACGTGTAATAGGGATGATAATGATGCATAATTTGCTATTAGTTGTAGTTCGGTCGCATAACGATATTTTTTTTGTAATTTACTGTTATGTATGAACGCATATGTATGTTTTGCAACCTTTTGACGAAGTACCTAATTTTTATTAAAAAAATAAAATCTTTTGAATATAATTACTTATTTCGGTAGATTGTAGCATTAAATTTAGGTTTAGTATTATAAACGAATTATTTACATACGTTGATTGCACAATGCACATTCGAGAAAATTTGCATAAATATTTTGTTTTTGGTAATTTCTGTAATTTATTATTTCTTTCTCATTTATACTTTCTTCTGGCATGTTTCAGAAAATTTATAAACATTTCTGAAGTTTCTAGTATTTTGAATACATTTTCTGCAATTTGTAGATATACCTACATAGTCTCTGCCATTTTAAAATTTTGGATGGTTTTTGTGGAATTTTTAGAAATCTATAAACTTTTGGTATATTTTGCTATAATGTATAGGTACATATTTTTAATGAAATCACGAATGCTCGCCAAGTACCTTAAAACATGCGTACGAATTAAAGTTGCGCAATAAACTTTCTAAATACTAAGAGCTATTATTATATCTGTAGAGATATGAATTATTATTTCTGCATTCTGCTGCGATAAGACGGAGAAACCTTGTTATGCCGGGCGATTTATTAATAAATTAGTCTTTAAACTGACAAATTGCGCAACATGAACAGGCCTAATTTCTAATTAAACGCATGCGTTCAGTTAATAATTTATCATACTTCTCATTATTTAAAGAGGCCCAGGTAGCTGTGGAACTGAGTGTGCCTGTTACGCTCGATTTAAACTAAATTGTGGTCTCGAATTTTAATTCGGCGTGAAACACGATAATTTCTTTTAGAAATCCAACAAATCTTCGCTTAATGAAGCGCGGTATTTGGTCCATCGCGCGTTAACCGTGTAAAAGTCATCGGCGACCCAAATAAAATCAATTTTTTGAATAATTGCGTTTTATTTATTTACGTGCGTGTCGCAAATTGTTGTATTTATGCTGGGAAGTGTGCGCGCATTCGAGCCGGAATATAAATAAGTGGACAAAAATTAATCCCGCATTCAAAAGGCGACGGAAAACGTCAAAATAAAAATGCAAGGCTAAATGCAGTCCGACATGATTTACAATGATTTATAAGTCGCAAGGCCTCATGTCAGGGAGGGATTTGGAAAATCTTTATAGTCCAGATTAAACCAGTTATTTTCATCCCGTGTAAACGGCTAAATAAACTCCTTAACAATATTAAATGGCAACATAAAGTTATTTGTACAATCAAAATTACTCTTTGATTTATAATCGACAACTGCGAGAGCCACTGGGGAATTCGAAGCATTCCAATTTTATTCACCTTCAGTAGCGAAGCCGATTTCTCCTAATTTATATTCGTTTCAATCACTGTTCGTACATAATTGATTGTTCCTTTAATGGCCGCATTTGTACTCGAATTTCAAACAGACAGAAATCATAATAATTATCGCCATTAACGAGATAAAAATGCATGCGATCTTATCTACTTATTTATTTTTTATGCTGACACTTTGTGCATTTGCGCCTCTTTCGCCAAGCACTTATTATTTATGGTACAAAATACAGTGTTTTGCAAAAATTACAATAATGATAGCAATACCAAATAAAAATACAAGCTATATCTGCTTATTTATATTTTGCCAAAGCGTCTTTCGCCAAACCCTCTGATGCAAAATATAGTGTTTTGCAAAAATATCGTTGCCAAATACAAAGTGCAGTTAAAGTACAAACATTTCAAAAGTAAACACCAAGCAACTATAAACAATTTCGACTAAACCTGAGCTGAAGGAATGAAATTGTTTACATCACTGGACGACAATACAACTTTCTTGTGCGCCTTGATTTACAACTAACTGGAAACAAACAAGGTAGTTATTTTAATATGATTCCCCGAAGGCGGCGGATTATTTCGAATCGTGGGTGTGCCTATATTTAGAGCACTTTTTACTGCGTCCGGATAAGTTTTGAAAACAACAAATTACCATACGCAAACGTGACACGTTCCGAATCTGCGAGCTCACCAAATGCATTAGCATACGTCGGATAACTTCACATTAATATTTCGGATGTATCGAGTGAAATTATAAACTGTTGCATTTTATTACTTTAAAATTAGAGAAATAGCACACCACCGGATTGCGCAAATAAAGTGCAACGAACATATTAATATTTATTCAATAAAGGCTTATAAATAGCAGCATTTTAATACACAGCGGGATTATAGCATTTAATTGTTTCGTAAATAAACGCATAACTTGGATATTTAGAGCTATTAATTATAAACTATAATTAACTTCAATTGTGAAACTGTGCCGGAAATTTATGCACACGACGTGCAGGCATGGTAATTGGCGTAATTAATATTCGTAATTAGCTTTCAATGTTAACGTATAAGTATTACATGGCTAATTTAATCAGGCGTATACTAATTGGATTGCTGGATTAATAACAATTTAAGGTTATTCCTTCATAAAAATTTTGTTTTTAAATTATGAAGTTTGTCAATGACATTTTTTTGATTAAAATGCACCACGAGGAAAACACCAAGGAACACACAAGGAAAACATTGGGTTAGGTTAGGCCGATAGCCTAATTAAGAATTTCTAGTACTATGTACTACTATGCCCAACAGCTCTATAAATAAAATATGCAGAAAAGTTATTTTACAAAATTCATCATTTTGGTTTTTCATATTCTTTTAAGCCAAGAAAGTATTCGATTTTTGTTATTAAACAGATAATATCTCGCCCGATATTTACTTTTTCCTCTCCATCTCCATCTTTTTTTCGGTAGATAACTAATCTGTCGAATAATGTAAAGCTTTGAGTCCCCAAACTTTTTGGCAAACGGACCACATTTGGAAATGGCCACTTTTACATTTGGACATTTGACCTCATTTAGAAATGACCCCTTTTACATGCATCTATGATAATATTAATATATTTGTACATATAATCCCAGAACTATAAAAAATAACATTTATACAATTTGAAAAACAAAATTGAAAATATCAAATTTTGTAGGTGTCTACGATAATTTAATACCAGAAATTTCTAACAAGTTGCCCAATATTTTGAAAATTCTAGTAATTAATTTTCTAATACTTACATCTAAATATGCTCAATGTAAGTATATGAAGAAAAAAGGAAAAATCGGTGAAAATATAGATAATATAGACAATGAGGCAGAATGGCCGAGGGCCAATAGCTAATAAAGATCATTATTTCTATCTCTCTCTCTTTCGAAATTTTCTGAAATACCAATAAGTCTGAAAAGATTTTTAATGATAATTTCTAGAATGTGGCTTCAAACGTCTTCAAATTTCCTTAATTTCAATCAAAATATCAAGAAAGTGTCATAAAACAGGCAAAATTCACAGAAAATATAACCAATTTGCAGAAAATTAACCAAAACACCAGAAAACATTTCTAGAATGTGCCTTCAAACGTCTCAAAATTTCCTTAATTTCAATCAAAATATTAAGCAAGTGTCATAAAACAGCCAAAATTCACAGAAAATATAACAAAATTTCAGAAAATTAACGAAAACACTAGAAGTTGCAAATAAAAAGCCTACAAACAAAATACTTAAGTTTCAGAACTGTTTCGAAATTTTCTGAAATACCAGTAGGTACCTAATCTGAAAAAAAACCTAATAAAAGTCTACTGAAACTAAAGAATGGTTAAATTGTAGAAAATTAAATTATTTTATAAAAATATGTAAACAAATATATAAGTTGCAACAAATTCCATAAATATTTCAGTAATTACTAAAAATTATATATAATTTTAATGAAAATTTCTAGAATGTGCCAGCAACAGTGTTGAAAATGTCCTGAATTTCAATATAAATATCAAGAAAGTGTTAATAAAACAGCCAAAATTCACAGAAAATTAACGAAAACCCCAGAAATTGTAAATGTAAAGCCTACAAACAAAAATACAAGTAGTTTCAGAAATGTTTCGAAATTTTCAGAAATACCAGTACGTAATCTAAAATGCCCATTAGTTAACCTGAAAAACCTAAGGAAGGTGTAGTGAAACTAAAAAATAGAATAAAGCTATAATATATACATAAGTTACAGCAAATTTTATAACGATTTCATAAATTGCTAAACATTAGATAGAATTTTGTGTAAAAATCTCCTTAATTTAATCATACAGCGAAAACGAAAACACCAGAAGTTGCAAATAAAAAGCCTACAAACAAAAATACTAGAAGTTTCACAAATATCTCGAAATTTTCTAAAATACCAGTACGTAATCTAAAATGCCCAGCGAAGGTGTAGTGAAACTGAGTAATGGGAAAATTACAGAAAATTTAAGTATAATATAAAAATATGTAAATAAATATAAAGTTACAATCAATTTCAAAACGTTTTCAGAAATTGCTAAACATTATTAATAATTTTACCGAACATTTCTAGAATGTGCCTTCAAACGTTAAAATTTCTTTAATTTGAATCAAAATTACAAGAAAGTGTCATAAAAGAGCCAAAATTCACAGCAAATTTAACCAAATTCCAGATAATTTACGAAAACACCAGAAGTTGCAAATAAAAAGCCTACAACCAAAAATATTAGAAATTTCAGAAATGTTTCGAATTTTTTTGAAATAACAGTAGGTAATCTAAAAACCCCAACAAAGGTGTAGTGAAACTGAATAGTGGAAAAATTACAGAAAATTTAAATATAATATAAACATATGTAAATAAATACATAAGTTACAACAAATTTCAAAAAGTTTTCAGAAATTGCTAAACATTATAAATAATTTTAATGAACATTTCTAGAATGTGCCTTCAAACGTGTTAAAATCTTTTTAATTTCAATCAAAATATTAAGAAAGTGTCATAAACAGCCAAAACTCACAGAAAATATTACCAAATTGCAGAAAATTAACGAAAACATCAGAACTTGCAAATAAAAAGCCTACAAGCAAAAATACTAAAGTTTAAGTTTTGGAAATCTTTCGAAACTTTCTGAAATACCAGTAGGTAATCTGAAATAACTTACCGCGAGTGTAGTGACACTGAAGAATGGAAAAATTACAGGAAATTTAATTATAATATAAAAATGAATGATCATTTAAATTTCAGCTCCTGAATTTCAATCAAAATATCAAGAAAGTGTAATAAAACAAGTGCAAATTTATATAAAATATCAAAATATGTAAATAACTACTAAGTGATCATATAAATTTCACCTTTAGTTATCCATGGAAATGTCTTCTAACTTATGTACCGACTGATTATTTAAACTTCTGAAATTTAAATGATCACTTGGTATATAAGTTATAAGTCTAAAATATTAACACAGTTTTCTAAACTTATTCCTGGAATTTTGAAATTCAAGTTTCAAGCCATTTATCTCAGAATTACCAAAAATTCACTTAAACCCTTTTACTTCCAGACCCCTCAATTATGCCTTGCATACCAAACCTATGCCAGTCATAATTTCCATATTTTCGGGATTTTTCTGATGACAATCCACAGAAATTCATTAAGAATCCAAGAAAATTCCTTAAAAATTATAATATAGAATGTAATGAGAAATAAATGAAATATTGATAAAAATCAAAAATGGAAAGTAATGAGTTTTTGTCCATAACTTCAAAACGAAAGACGATAGTCAATTTTTGTTTTCGCTATTGAGTTTGACTTGAAAAAAGAGATAGAGGATACGCCATCCGATTTTCTTTATCTCTTCTAGTTACCGAGATCCTCTATAGAAACATCCAAATTGGGCCACCCTGTACAAATTGTCCATGCATACCTATCGAAGCGCCAATTGGCCATAATAATAGATATGTCTGGAATTTTCTTAAAATAAACAAGAAACTTTGTGGCATTGTTACAATTTCTAATTTTGCTTTGCTTGTCTTGTTTTGAAATCTTCGGTCAGCAAATATCAAGAATAATAAGTTAAGTTGTCAGAAAAAAAAGGCTTACTATCAGTGTGATCTTGGCAATAAACGTTGCAGTTATTAAATTTAAATAACCCAGACTAATATTGTAACAAACCATATCTTTAAAACGGTTAATTTTAGAAGACCTGTTTATTACATCTTTTAGGCTTATTTTGGTCTGTGCCTACTACATGTCCTACAAATATTATACATTTGTTTTTGAACACGATGCATACAAATAAAATGAATATACTGTTATACCAAATTTCATAAATATATCGAATTTCATAAATATATCGAAAATTTCTACAAAATTATATTACAATTTAATGAAAGTTTATAGAATGTGCCATGAAAAGAGTTAAAAACTCCAGAATTCAGATAAAAATATAAAAAGTAAGTATATAAGATGGTTTAGAATGTGCAAACACTGCCGTAAATTTCAAAAACTTGATGTAGGCATTCTGAAACAAGATGAAAGAAAAATGTGCATCCATTCATTAAATATTTGAAATTGATCAAACAGTATATAAATACATGAATTGCACACTCTACAATTTTTTTAAATCTATTTCCTGCTTCTGAATGACTATGATGCTTTAAATCTTCTTAATAGATTAGCCTCCCAAATGGTGAAATTTTGTGAAAATCTTAAATACGTTTTAGTTACGTTTTACATAACATTTTTGAAATTTCTTTGTAATTATGCCGTAAAAACTATCGCAATTGTGATTTTGTCGTAGAAACTATCCCAGATTTCATTTTTTTGAAATTTGGAGTAAAAAGTGTTTCAGTATTTGTATACTTCTTGAGAATGATTCATATACAGAGTGCTCCAACTTGAGTAGGCTACCATGGGTATCTTTCTTTGTGTTACCTTGGACACCGCCATAATGAATTTCATGTTTATAATGTTTATCATTTTTAAGTGTGTTTAATCAACTCAACTAACTCTTGTCTGAAACATTTCTGCATTTTTTTTATCATTTCAAAAATATTTGACTTGAAATAAAATTGCGGTTTTCAGATTCTTTAGAATAATGTCCAACCTGTTTGGATCTTTGAAACTGTCTTAACGGCATATGTTCCAATGCTTAAAACTTCACAACATTGCCCATTTAACCGAAGCTCTATCTTTAATTATAAGAAAGATAGAGGTAGACTACTGGTAGACTACCCAGTTTGGGACACTGTATATCGTAAAAAAATCTGTACACATATTTATATTATTGGTCAAATTATCGACAAAAAAAAAAAAAATGTATTTATGTAGGGTTGCCAAAATTGTATTAGAACTATTATACTTTTGATATAAAGCGCTTTATGCACCTGTCTTAGATAAAACACTCAGGTTTTACCTGAGACAGGTGCATAAAGCGCTTTACGCACTCAAGATAACTCAGGTTAGGATCCATACAATTACAACTATTATACTTTTATGGTTGCCCAAAATGTCAAAATTATCAAACTTGCTTAAAAAATATTTTGTAGCAGTTTCTTTTTTGAGAATTTTATCCATAAAATTCTTATAGTTATTAATAAAGGTTTACAAAGAGTAAAATTGTTTGGAGAAATTCTCAGCAATTGCATTTATCATTTTTTTTTATTTGTCGTAAAATTGAGGTAATCTTACATTTATTGAGAATAATGTGAAATTAAAAAAAAAAAAATCGACTTCTCTATCGCATTTTGAATTTAAATGTTGAAGGATTTTACTTGATTAGAAATGCGACATAAATAATTCTTATTTTTGAGTGTCACATTGTAGGGAAATGTAATATTTGCATTTTTTTTTTAATGTTTGGCAAAATTATAAGAAATGATTATTATTTTATATTTATAATTATTTATATATTTATAAATTATTTTATAGAATTTTGAATCATAATTCTTTTTTCAATAAACTACAGAATTCTTTTAATTCTGCAGAATTTTAACCGTTTTAATCGTAACCAAATGCAACAATAAAGATTTAAATATAACTTACCTTATTGTAATCACCACTTTATTGCCACAGTAATCGATGATATGCTTCCTGCAAAAAAAAACTACATTAATACCTATTTACTAGCTTATCAAATATTTATACATCTTGAAAAAAATATATTATAGGTTAACAGTGGTAACAGTTAACAGGTTAACATTCATAAAAAAATAAACCACGGTTTAACGGTGGTTTAATCTTAGTAACCTTGGTAACCCTTTGTAAAACACCGCCAAACCGCGGTTTAATTTTTTATGAATAACACTGTAAGAGTTTATGTTTAAGTTTAAGAGAAATATAATCTTTACATCAAACGTTCATTTGGTAACGTTGGTAATGTTGGTAACGTTGGTAACGTTGGTTACGTTGGTAACGCATTAACGTTCATTTGCAATACAGGGTGGATTTTAGCTTGCCTCTAGGCTAACAAGGCTATGATCCCACACCCATATTTTGTTTGGAAGTTTTGGGAGGTTTTCGGAAAATTTTAGCAAAATGTAATAAGTTTTATGAGAATCAATTCTTATTGATCAGATTTATTACTGTTATTATTCTTTAATTACTAAATGGACGAAATAAGTTCTAATCAATATTAATTGATAACAATGCTAAAAACCGTTGGTATACAGGAGAAAGTGGCCTTCATTGAGTCCATCATTGATCATAAGTCCATTTTTTCTCCTGTACATTTAATTGACTTATCAATTATGAATTTACAGAAAAAAGTAGGAATTTCTTACAAAATTGATTTAGTAAATATCTCGAGAAATGATAAGTATATTTTAAGTACCTACATTGATGTTAGAGAAACAAAATCTTGAAATTTTGAACATTGCCACTTTTTTCTCTATACCAACGATATTTTAGCATATTTTGTTTGAAAGTTAGGTTTTGGGAAAACTTTAGCAAAATGTGATGAGTTTTAAGAGAATCAGTTCTTTATTGATCACATTTATTATTATTATTAGGTATTATTATTCCTTTATTACTAAATGGACGAAATAAGTTATAATCAATATTAAATTGATATAATAAATAAAAATGTGAACGTGAAATGAATATGTAATATTAATAATAATCCATTACTCACTGTGCCAATAAATAAAAATATGAATCAATGACGATCTGAAGGCCGTTAATATTAGTTCCTTGAACTATTAATTCCAATAAACTTGCAGGGAGGTGTTTATTTAAGCAATTAATTCATATAAGGGCGGAATCATATTATATTAGGAAATTGCTTCCAGGGTTGGGCTATCTGAATCCTATTGTTCACCGGGATTGACCCAGCTTGCAGGAGAAATTAATATTGATTGGCGTCTGAAGTCTGAAAGGGAGTAAACTACAAAGACACGACGAATATATTCCAGCATTAAGCCAAGCAATTAAAATGATTTTCTCGTTAAAATAGACGACCAGTAAATCACTATTAATAGATTAATATAAGAATACTAAGAACAAGTTATAAATCAATATGAACATAGATATGAATTTCATTGATGAAGGGATCATTGTAAAAATAATGTCATCAACATGTGATGCATATTATTGCCTAGGCCAGGAGTCTGTAAGCATCAATATGACCAACTACTTATTTCATTGATTATGGGATCATTTAAAAAATTATAATGTCATCAACATGTGATGCATATTACTGCCTAGGTCAGGAGTCTTTAAGCATCAATATGATCAACTACTTATTTCATTGATGATGGGATCTTTGAAAAAATAATAATGTCATTAACATGTGATGCATATTATTTCCTATGCCAGGAGTCTGTAAGCATCAATATTATCAACTACTTATTTCATTGATGATAGGATCTTTGAAAACATAATAATGTCATCAACATGTGATGCATATTATTGCCTATGCCAGGAGTCTGTAAGCATCAATATATTCAACTACTTATTTCATTTATGGTGGCATAATTGAAATAATAATAATGTCATCAACATGTGATGCATATTATTGCTAGACCAGGACCCTGCAAGCTTTTGAGACAAAATAGCTTTTATCTGTCTGTAAGTATCAATATGATCAACCACTTATTCATTGATGATGGGGTCATTGAAAAAATAATAATATATCACATATGATGCATATTATTGCTAGACCAGGACAAAATAGCTTTTGCCTGTCCTTTACAATGATTATAAAATGAGAGCCATAAATATTACAAACAAGGTAAACTTGAGAAATTTAATAGCTAAGTATAATGTCATTGACGCCTGTATTAGATGGAGACAAAACTCATGAATCAATCGCACAAAACATATATTAAGTTTAAATTATCGGAGTCGCACTTACATGAACCTAAGCTAAACCTAACCTAACCAAAATATCAACATGTAATAAATAAATGAAGAAATAATGCAATTTTAAAACCTTATTCAAATTCCTACAGGGTAGTTTTAAACTTAGCAAGCGTCTTGTGGTGTAACATGTGAGTAGGGTTGATTTATGAAATTTCATGGCGTGTGAAGTATTGCGTGTGATGAAAATTACGGGAAAAAAGTAACAATTTCAATATGGAATGTGCGATTTGAACTGTAGCCATACAAAATAAATTGTTACACCTAATTTCAAGCATTGCAAATCTCATTCGGGTACACGCTTCCATCTGAGCGGTTTATTGTTAATGTATTGAATACAATAATTGCGCAGATATTAATTTAATGCGCGCACAGTTTATAATGCCTCGTGGAAATAGATTAACGCCAACTGAAGTACAAATTGAGTGGGATTTTAAGCATGTAGTTATAAGTTGTAAACGTCAGTGCAACTTATTGAGTTTGTGCTAAACAAGCTCTGGTCACGCTGCAGAGACTTGGCGTGGGGGTTTCCTTGTTCTGCACGTAACCAGTAAGTGTCAACGTATCTATGGTACACGCCAAATACATTCCATCTAAAATTACGCCGGCGATATTAGAGTCTACCGCTCGCCTTGGGGTTTTATTTGCGATTACTGCAGGGGTTAAAAATACGTTCGACGTAGGTGACTGTGCAGACTAAATTATGCAAAACGGAAGTGCTCTACTGAAAAAATGTTATTTCTGCTCCTATGCAATGAGAAGATATTTGCTGTGTTAGCCGTTGCTTCTTGGCAATCCATTATTTAATGGGCTGAAAATTTCAATACAGTAGCAAATAAAAAAAACGACAATAAGATAATGCTGATAGATATATGGCTCGATACGATTCCGGTACGACGTCTAGCGGCAGAAATAGAACTATCAACTATCATCGTAGCGACAACTACGCCACCTTTTCGCATTTGTTTTCAGCAGCGGCAGAAATAAGAACTATAGTCTATGTCACGAATTTGGACGGAAAAGCCATAACAGCGTGTTTTCAGAATCGGCGTTTCATTTATATATCTGCCTCGCTCGTATCAGTAATCGGACTGTTTTACTCCCAGTAAGGTATCGCATTAATAAGGTTCTACCTTTTCTCTCTTTTCAACTCTTGTGTCAGACGCAGTGCGCCGATACGGCAGGGCGCATTACTCACATTACTCATTACTCATTGCTCATTACGGTTTACGCATTAGTCATTGCTTACGATTTGTTCGCGTTCCGCGGGGAAATATGAATTGAACCAATCGGAAGCGGGACATTCGGAAGATTCAATGCGTATTCAAAACGACCAATCCAAAGGGCCTCGACAATACAAGGTACCAACTCAATGGCAAATCGATTGGCCCTACTGATATTGCCCCGAACAGACGCACGGAATGTCTGTTCTTATCCCGTTTTATGGCTTTTCCATCTTAGTTCGTGAGATTGAATACAGAGAGTTTCGTAGTGCTTCCATCTGTTTGTTATGAGAGCCAATAATAGTCAACTTTTTATAGGAACAAAAAGAGCAATTCAACAGGTGAGGTTAGCACTATTAAGTATACCTGATAGTGCTGACATCACCTGTTGAATTCACCTATAATCAGAATGGATCTATACACGTTTCAAAACATAGCAATGTTGGTTAAGCGAGATTACCGAAATTATTGTCTTATTATTGTCAACAATTCAGTATACTATATTATGCTATTAATGAAATGTTCGGCGATAAATACAACAGAACAGTTATAATATTATTCTAAGCGAGAGTCGAACTCGCGACTTCACTCGTAGGAGCCTTCATAATTATACCATATAGACGCGAAGAGGGCATTAAAAAGAAAACTAAATGTGTAGATACTATTATATAAAAAAAAATATTTCCCCATGATGAAACATTAGGAAATTAAAAAAGATACAAATTATTATTAATTATAAAAGTATTTTTTTTTTTGAAAATTTGTTTGAAAACAACTAACTATTGAATTTGAACTAACTATTGAATTTAATAAACTGTAGTGCACATTTTAAAATGTTTTGTGAATGCTGAGCCGTGCACTTGGCACTGCTCATTTAGAATGCTTTTTGGAAGCTGAATTTAGAAGCTTGGATTTAGGATCTTCTCCTTTTGGTGCATTTATCAATTAATAGATGTTTGCGACAATGTGATGCATTTCTTGACGGTTTCTGAGGGTATGAACCAAACTACAGATAGTATTTAGTCCAGTCCATTGCCTTATGTTTCTGGGCCACTATTTGCAATGAATGTTTCAAAGATATTATTTAATTTCGTGGTTGTAATTGTTAAGAGATCTGAAATTTTGCTATTTCTTGCAACGTTCAAAGTTCCTCATTGCAATTTTTTTATTTTTTTTTTGCAATTTTTATATTTAGAAATATTTCAGTATAAATAACACTCAAATGTGACATTCAAAAAATCAAAAATAAAAAAATTGTTCACCTGCCTATTTAGAATGAAAAGGTTTATTTTGAATTTCGTGTTTGTAATTTTTAAGAGGTTCTGATTTTGCATTTTTGAAATATTTTCCAATGTTCAATTTTCTTAATTACAATTTTTGCATTTTTATACAGTGACCGTCAAATAGACGGCCATCATACCATATGGGAACTTTTTTATTATTGATTTTTCAAAAAAACATTTTTAATGTGCTTGTCGAAAAACCTCATTTGTATTTGTATGTATTTCGCAATAAGTTTGAGTATAAACACTATTTTTGGATTATTGTATTTTTTAAGTTCTATTGAGTTTTTCATTTTTCATTCAAAAAATGAAAAAACTGAAAAGTAGTTAAAAAAACAAATAATCCAAAAATAGTGCGGTTGGCTATTCAGAATGAATATAAGGTTTCTAAGATACTTTGGAATTTCGTGTTTATAATCTTTAGGAGATTCCGAAATTTTGCAATTCTTTGCAATGTTCAATTTTCTTGATTACCTACGATTTTCGCCATTTTTGCTATTTTGATAGTTTCAGAGATCGCCATGCTGTTGACCCTCATCTTGGACACCCTGTATATTTGAATTTGGGTTTGTAATTTTTAAGAGGTTCTGAAATGTTGCAATATTTTCCAATGTTCAATTTTCTTAATTACAATTTTTGCGTAATGGGATTTTTTTTATTATTCTTTTTCAAAAAACATTTTTACGGTATTAATTGGTGCTTGCCTAAAAACCTTATTTGTAATTTGTATGTATTTCGAAATATTTGAGTATAAATGAATGAAAAATGAAAAAAAATAATAGAACCAACTTAAAAAAAAACAACAAATAATTCAGAAATAGTGCACTTGACTGTTTAGAACGAATGTAATGTTCCTTAGATATTTTGGAGTTTCGTGTTTATAATCTTTAAGAGATTCTGAAATTTTCCAATACTTTGCATGGTTCAATTTTGTTGATTATGATTTTCGAAAATGTTGCAATTTTTATAGATATATAAATACTGTGTATTTCACTTGAAGTGGTAATACCTCAGTAACTTTTTATTTTTCGGTGGATTAAAAAAAACGATTTGCAACATGTGAAGTTAGTTAATCTTTGTTGAATGGGAAAACTATATTTTAGCCTTAGTTATAATAATAATAATAATTTATTATCAAAAATGCTTAAGAAGTAACATTTTCCACAAAAGCCATGGGCTTAATTAGTTAAACAACTAGTTTTAAAAAATGACCCAATTATATGTTCAAGTCTATGGTAATGGTCAGGTAAGTAAAGATTTTTTTTTTAAATCTTATAACTGAGAAGTGGTTATAAGACACATTGAAATCCTTATAAAATATTGATGATTTTAATTGATTATGGTTGCAGAAAGGCTTACCAGAAACGAAAAAGTGGAAATTGTAAGACTTATTTTTTTTTTCGTTTTCCAAAAAACTTGGGTTTTGAGGTTTTGAGGTGACCACAAAACTTGGGATTTGAGGTTTTGAGGTGACCCGAAAAACTTTTCTTAATAAATTTTATGAAAAAAATGCCCGAATATGTTTAATATGTTTTCACAGTAGGTCAATTGTTTAATAAGGCTAAAATGTAGTAGTTCCATTGTCACAGATTCACTAGCTTCACATCTTGCAAATAGTTTTTTTTAATCTACCGAAAAATGAAAAAGTTACTGCGGTGTAACATTCAAACAAACGAAAAATCCAAAAGTAGTCCACTTTACTGTTTAGAATGAATGCAAGGTTTCTAAGATATTTTGGAATTTCGTGTTTGTAATTTTGAAGTGATTCTGTTAAAATTTGTGTTATTAATTTTGAAACTTAATTAAACCTCCACCGAAAAATAAAAAAGTTACTGAGGTGTTACCACTTCAAGTGAAACACACTGTATATATTTATAAATATTTCAGTATAATTGAATGAAAAATGAAAAAAAAAACTCAATACATAGTGACATTCAAACAAACCAAAAATACAAAAATTGTGCACTTTACTGTTTAGAATGAAGGCAAGGTTTCTAAGATATTTTGGAATTTCGTGTTTGTGATTCTGTTAAAATTTGTGTTATTACTTTTGGAACTTAATTAAACTTTCATATTCATTCAATCATTATGGAAATTTTTGCATTGATCTTGGTCGTTGCTACTTCGAAAAATTGGAAATTTTCGAAGAATGTTAATATTGATATTTATTCTTATTATTAATATTAATTTATTCATTTTATCCATATTTTCTGAAATTTTTAGAGATAGTTATTATTGAAGTATTGACCATTGAGTGCAATTTAGTAGATTTTAGTCGTTTCTGTAATTTTTTTTTTTGAAAATTTCGATCTGGTAAAAATGTTTGTAATTTTGATACCTAAATTCCATAAAAGTTTTATTTTTTTTATAAGTAGTAGTGGTGACAATATTTTAATGACTATCGACTCTTGGTTTTTCTTTCTTTCGTCTTTCGGTCTTTCGTCTTTATTTTTGAAACATATCTTTTATTTTGTAAAACTATTTTCTGTATTTGTAATTTATAAACTTCGGTATCTTAACTTATGTTTAAGTTATTGCTAAGATTTTATTTCTGCGTTCATCGATGTTTCTAATATTCTTAAAAGAAATCCATCATTTTACTTGCATTAAATTAAAACATTTATTCTCAATCTATGCAAGTATGAATGTATCAATCTACGTGGAGGTATATACGTTTCTAGGAAAGATACAACAAACAACAGTATTTGATTGAATAAAACTTTCAGCAAATTTTTATATATCAGTTACCTTGTACCTTTCAGGTATAATTCGAGATAAATTTTCCGTTTTTATCTTATCTGTAAAAGAAATTGAAGCCATTTTTCATAACGTCTTTTTGAGGTCAAAATCAAAAAAGTGTAAAGACATTTCTACAAAACATGTTTGAAATTAAACGTAGAAGCCAGAAAAACAATAATGTTCCATTTAAGAAACAAAAGTTGATAGTAACTTCTGGTAGAAGCGGAAGTGATAAAGGTTGAAAGTATTTCACCTGAGAATAATGGAATCAGCCATATTTGGATAATTTAAAAAAATATATCTAAGCGGGAACCCCATAAACTTTCAATGGTCCATGAGCGTGGGACACCATGTATAAAGGAATATAAAACTAATCAGTAAATATTGATAAAATGTATAATGTATTGTATATATGTACGTTTGTATTTTCTGAAACTTTGATTGGTAGTTATTATTATTGAAGTAATATGATTTATTGAAGTAATAGGTGTAATTTAGTAGATTTTAGTCGCTTTTGTAATTTACATTTTTGAAATTTTTGATAAATCTTTGAAAAATGTTTGTAATTTTGACACTTCATTTCCATAAAAGTTTTAATTTTTTTAACTAGTAGTAGGTACACTATTTTAATCAACCTGCGGCCTTTCCTTCTTTAGTCTTTCCTCCCGGTCTTTCGTCTTTATTTTAAAATATATCGATTATTTTGTAAAATCTTCTGTTACTGTAATTTATAAAGTTCAGTATCGTAACTTATGTTTGAGTTATTTCTGTGTTTATCGATTTTTTCTAATATTTCTGAAAGAAATCCATGAATTTACTTACATTAAATAAAAACATTTTTTCTCAATCTATGCAAGTATGAATGTATCAATCTACGTGGATGTATATACGTTTTTAGTAAAGATACAACAAACAACTCAGTATTTTATTGAACATTTTCAAATTTGATTGAATTAGTATTTCTAGAATTATTTATCATCGATATGAATTTTTCATATTTTTTTCACTACAAAAATGCTTACAAAATGCAATATATTTTCAAATTTCATTCGTGTTGTAATATTTCTGCCAAGTTTTCTCTGTAGAGAAATAACAATCATCTTTATTAGGCTATTATCCTTCGGCCTTTCCGACTTATTTTCTATATATTTCTCTATATTTTTTAGAATATTTAAAACATTATAACACAAAAGAGGGAAATTTAAAACTTTCCTATGCAATTAAAAAAAACGTGGAAGCTACAGGGTAGTTTGGCAATATTTTCGAAATCTCTGTGTTGTCATGTAACTTCACCAGCAAATCTGTGTGTGGTTAAGTTATATTAATACTAATACCATAATCAGATCATTACGCTGCATAAGTTTATAGTGATGTATAGTAACCTATTTTGTATGCATTGTTCCAAATGAGGGCTAACTGGAGAAAAGGTGAAGTTTGATCTTCAAATTGTATAAGTGGGTTCTTCTGGTTTTCTTTGCAAATAACTACAAAGTGTTAAAATTTATTAACAATTTTGATTGGTCGAATATCTAAATTGTTTATTCAAGGTTTTTATATTGAGTACTTACTGGTAAGTAATATTTATTTTTATTTTATTTTATTATATATTTTGCCTGACTAATTTCGGATTTTAAATAACCATCTACAGAGGCATGATATGTATGTTAATATGTATATGTCTTGATTTTATCTTGATGTTAAATATTTATTATTAATTTGAATTTTGAAAGTTGCAGATGTCTGTTAAAAGTTTTAGTTAATTCAAACAGACATCTGTAACTTTCAAAATTCAAATTAATAATAAATAAAGATAAAATCAAGATATATACATATTAACATACATACCATGCCTCTGAATATGGTTAGGTATTTAAAAACCGAAACTAGTCAAGCAAAATAAATAATAAAATACAAATAAATATTACCTACCAATAAGTACTCAATGTAAGTATAAAAACCTTAAATATAATTAACTGGCAATATGGATAAAACCTCAAATATAAATAGTTTAAAATTGTTTAAGATTAGCATTTTTTATTTATTCAATAGTATTTCTTTTTTTATGTTTTATCAACTATATAATTAACTCCAACTCTGTTTTAATAATAATAACTATTTTGATTGATTGAATATCCCAATGATATTATATTATATCATATCCCAATTATAATATTCGTATGATTTGTTCCTTCAATGGTATTTTTTGTATAGATTGTAAGGTATTCTAAATAAGCACGAGTTTGCTCATTGAGTAAATACAGGCGAAACGAATTGCATAGGAATGCAGATACTTTATGTCGATAATAAATTAAGGAATGCTCTAAAATTAATACTTATATTTGCAAGTGTGAGAATTATTACTAGCCGTAACATTTAACAGTGTACACATTGCAATTGCATGCTCATGTGTAAAATATTACGATTCTGAGCCAACTTACAGCTGTTGGTAACCGATATTTTTTTATTATTTCGCGATTTAATTAATTATATCTATAGAGGTTATTTAATAATTTATTCCTATTATTATTATTGATGCGTTACTTCCAAGTGTAATAACGTGTAATAATATGAATCAATAGTGTAAACGTGGTGCAAATTAATTGTGTTAAGCCTCGTTTACATTTGGAAAGTTTACTGGTGGAAGATACTTGTCGCCAGTAAACTTACGATATGTAAACCAGAAAAACGTCTGTCAAGAAATAAACTAAACAAGACAGTAAGATGTTTTTCTGGTTTACACATCGTTAGTTTATTGGCGGCAAGTACTTTCCACCAGTAAACTTTCCAAATGTAAACGAGGCTTAGATAACATAATTCTAAGCGATTTCGAAATAGATAACAAAGTACCAAGTTGATTTCAAAATTCATGACATAATGCATTGTATTGATTCATTATCACATTATGCACAGCCAAAAAGGGATTATCATATGAACAGCGACAATGTTCAGACACTTCCCGTCTCGCAGGAAGTATCGACCACCTTCCTCGCCATTAATATTCATCGCGATCCTTGCTTGCTTATTACGATAGACCGAATCACCGTAATCAATTTAATAATCGAAAATGATTTAATTGCCGCTTTAGCCCGGTGCTCCTACTTATCGCAGCATCGGATCTGAGGAGTTTAATTTGGTCATTAAAGCAATCTGCACAACAGATTGCGTAATTGCGATGGTATTGACACAGGATGGATCACCTAATTTATAAGGTAATTGAGACGTTACTCTGTAATAATAAAAATATGTAATCTAGAATTAAAATTTAATTTTTATAATTATTAACAATGTATATACGAAAACATTTATGTGAATATTACTGGCAAATGTAATAAATAAATTTTGGCGGAATACTGCACTCAATTTTTGGTGGAGTAAATTCCTCGAGATTTGAATATCATCACGTAACTAATTTGTGGTTTCTAATTATAAGTGTGGTGCAAACGAAACCAGGAATGCTGATGCATGGATCCATATCAAATGCGCTGGATAAAGTAGCTAACAAGATTTTAAAACCGCGCCCAGTGTTATAGCTGTAAATTACTTATTTATATAGGTAGTGTCATTTAGCTAATCTGCGGTGCAATGCAGTAACGATACGTGCATATTGCGGAAGTACGATATGATAATTGGAATTCCACGCGGTGGTGAAATGCGATAGTATCATTGTCACCACTAATGCCTCATTCCGATGGAAGCTGCCGATAATTTCTAGCTGCCAATAGATTGCGCAATCCATAATTCATATTGATTTATAGCCTCCAGGTGATTGGGCACGTGATAAGCGGATCCGCGGTGATCGGAAAGGAGGTAAATGCGCCTCTGGATTGCATTTACCATCCCGCAAGTCCCGCATTAACCGCACATATAAATAAGCTTATTTTAATAATGCTATGTGTTCGGAAAACGAATGCCTCCCGCGGAGCCTGCAGAATTTATATTTGGCCGACTGTGCGAGGACACAATAAAAAAGGAAACCTCACAAAAGTATAAAATATGCGCGCGTTTATAAGACTCGCAACGTGTTTCTTCCATCATAAATTGTGAATAATTATCGTGAAATTTGTATGCAAATTGATCCCATATAAAGCTACAAAACTCGACGATGAATGTGCGGAAAAATCGACTACATACGACTCGGAATTTATTGTTTACATTGTTGCTCGCTATTTTATGAAGCGCGGGCATTATTATAATTGCACGTGCACTGCAATAGTCTTGCTAATGAGAATAAATTTTCCCATTGAATTAAGTTAAAAAAATACGCAATTATTATAATTATATCAATAAATAGGCGCCAATGTTGATAAAAACACATCCGTCGCATAATATTATAATAAATTAATAATAGAAATTGCGTATGTATTAATCATTGATTTATCGTTGACTGCAAAATTAATGGAAGTTTCCGTTCAAACACTGATAATAATAGATTTTCAAGTACAGCAAGGTCAGCTGTATAATATAGTAAAACCAGATAACAATTACAGAATTTCATGAAACTTAAGTCAAAAGTGATCCTAGATGTTCCATTACATTAGACTTAATTAACCTTCTAACATTCTTTAGGTAAGCAGGAATACGCAAGAATGCTAAAGAGAAATCAATGTTAAATCGCTATTTTCGCCCCTTATCTCAAACACACGGTATAGAAACGCTTATTTGTTTTATTTTTTTTTTACAATTTTGATTAAATTTTGGAATTTTATAATTAATTTATTATTATTTTTGGATTTTTGTTTCATTTATGAATGCCACTATTGAGTTTTTACATTCTTCATTCATTATTACTGAAATATTTGTACATATCTATAAAAATTGCACGAAAACCAAGAAAATTGAACATTGTAAGAATTTCTAAATTTGTTCAAAATGTTTTAAAAATTATAAACAGGAAATTCCAAAATATCTTAGAAACTTTGCATGCATTCTAAAATGCGATGGCACTATTTTTGGGTTCTTGCTTTGGAGTTATATTTCCATTTTTCATTCGTTTCACTGAAATAATTCTAAATACATGTATTTATAATATTTATTTACAATGTATTTATAAAAATTGCTAAAATTGTAATCAGGAAAATATTTAATATGCACAGATTGCAAAATTTTAGAATCTCTTAAATAATACAAACACCAAATTCCAAAAAATATCTTTAAAACCATGCATTCATTGCATTCATTCTCAATAGTTGAGTGAACTATTTTTGAATTGTTTTTTTTCATTTTTCATTTATTTATTCTGAAATATCGATAAAAATTGCAAAACTTGTTTGTAATCAAGAATATTGAATATTGCAAAGAATTATAAAAATAGCACATAAACTTCAATATAATTATTAAAACAAAAATCAAAAAATATAGACAAATTAAATAAATTTTAACGTTTCGCGAATATTATTTATTCATTTTTAAAAAGTTATTTAAATTCTTATAAATGATTGCGTCGTGGAAAATTACATCGTTTACATCGTAAAATATAGCAATATTAATAATGATAATCAGGACAATATTTTAAATATTATATACTTATTAATTATCAATATTTTAAGAAAATTACAAATTAACGAATGTAAAAACGATTAAAATCAATGAAAATTTATCTCAAATTTCCATGATGAGAAGAAAGTTTTGCACATATGAATATGAATATATTTAAAACCAGGGTTCGAATAAATAACGATTAAAAAAAATATCTAAAATCAAGGTTTTCTTAAAGAAGATCAAATAAATCATAATTAATTTGATGTTTTTGATTTTTTATACTTCTGATGAGTTTTTATCAGGGTAGATGTGATTTATATCAATTGATTTACATCACGATTTAAATATATGATTTTTTAAAATAAATTCTGGAATTTGAACAAGAATTGATCATTAAAACAAGTTTCTGTGTATCTGTTCCATGTGATGGACTAATAAATGGAAGAAAAAAAAATTGTACTTACAATTATATTTGTAAGTAAGTAAATACTTGTTTTCCATTTAGTTCATTTTTACTTTTAGGTAGCAGTATTAACTTAGCTATAAATATTTTGTGAAAATTTCATTTCATCGTGAAAGTTTGAGGTCAGTTATATTCTAGTATTATTATATTTTAGTAGTTTTTGCAGTTTTTGCCAAAAAATATTTGGCAAAATTTTATACATATTTAGTTTTAGCAGGGTTGGTATGATTATTATACACCTAATGGAATGCACAAACAGTGCAAAAACAAAGGTTAATTTTTTAAATATTTTTTAATGCAAAAACTACTAAAATGAATGTAAACTGACCTCAAACTTTCATGATGAAATGAAATTTTCACAAAATATTTATAGCTATAAGTTAATACTGATATTTACCTAAAAGTAAAAATGGACGAAGTGAAGAAAATTAATGTTTTACAAATTTCATAAAGTTAGAAATAAAACTATTTGCCAAAATTCTACTAAAATATCTAATTTTCTGATTGGAGAAACGAGTAAGTAAAATGACCGCAAATTTCCATGATTAAATAAAAGTTTCACAAAATATTAAATTTGTAAATACATACATATAAAGGAATATAAAACCAAGCAGTAAATATTGATAAAATGTATAATGTATTGTATGTGTGACTGTATGTATGTATGTATGTATGTGTGTATGTATGTGTATATGTTTGAATGTGTGTATGTTTCTATGTATGTGTATATGTATGTATATGTTTGCATGTTTGTAAGTCTGTATGTATGTTTGTATGTTTATATATCTGCTTGTATGTTTGTTTGTTTATATATCTGTTTGTATGTTTATATATCTGTTTGTACGTTTGCATGTTTGTATATTCGTATGTTTGAATGCATGTTTGTGTGTTTGTACATTTTTTCGTATGTTTATATATTTATTCGTTTCTATGTTTGTATTCGTATATTTTCATTTGTATGTATGTTTGTATGTATGTTTGTATAGTCAACAGAAAAGTATTATAACTAACTCCTGTATTAATAAGCGATTAATAAACTCAACCATTATTAACGCCCGTAGCGAGCATAGCGAAGATATCTCGATTATTAATAGCTTTATTAATACACTAGCTAGTAATAATTATTATTATTATAACAATAATAATGTATTTCTTGTTAAAGAAAAATATTTTACATTTTTAATCTCAGCCATTAACGCGAGTAGCGAGCATAGCGAAAACATATCGATTATTAATAGCCCTATTAATACAATACTTAATAATAATAATAATAATAATAATAATAATAATAATAATAATAATAATAATAATTTATTGCTTCTTAAAGAAAAATATTTTACATTTTTTTAAATATATCAGAGGTAATTCAACAATTTCTATATTGGACAATGCATTTATATTTGCAGTGGTAGTTTCTGTGTACAGAATTAATCCGTCGAATAGAATGCGCATTTAACAAGACCTTCTTTTAGTCTGGGTTTGAAGAAATCTATAGATAATTCTAATAATAATCTATATGGTTTAACTTCGTTAAACTACTACGAAACAACAAGTAATAGTATATTATTTTATGCACAACT
Organism: Othius punctulatus; assembly: GCA_951805005.1. NCBI lineage: Eukaryota > Metazoa > Arthropoda > Insecta > Coleoptera > Staphylinidae > Othius > Othius punctulatus. The sequence continues at coordinate 30,265,416 of OX638138.1, read as the reverse complement.
GTATGTAAACCTGTTGTTTACAACGTGGTTACCATGCCAGAAAATACAACTTTACGAGTCGCGGACGGTAAAGTGTTTACCGCCCGCTTACGTGTGTTTACTGCCCAGTGGCGCATTTTATTTATACAAAACCATAGTAAACAAATATTGTTTGCAATTCCATGTAATTGGTTGAAACGACTTATTCCGACAGTGCTAGTAACCTGGCAATAATAATTAATTGTTGAACTATAACTTCCCTATCGATTTAATTTATAAATTATATCATCCACTTTTTTTGAAATATATAATACTCCCTCAAATTTACGTTTACTTTAAATTTAATCTTAATAATACCAATGCAAACTGTCAAAACTAAATATACTTCAAATTAACCTTAAGTTAATAGTGCAGGTAAGCAACTAACATCTCATATGACGTATGAGTGTTTTATTGCCCATAAAATACCAGCGCTTTGTTACTCATTAAACACTAGTGTTTTATTATTCATAAAACACTAGTGTGTTATTACTCATAAAACACTAGTGTTTTATAACTCATAAAACACGAGGGTTTTATTACTCATAAAACACGAGTGTGTTATTACTCATGAAACACGAGTGTTTTATTACTCATAAAACACGAGTGTTTTATTACTCTTGTATTTACTCATACAATACAAGTATTTTATTAACCATCAACACGAGTGTGTTATTACTCATAAAACACGAATATTAGAGATATTATATTATGGATATTGGGTTAAATCAAACACTTGGTTAAAGTTTCACTGTATTAATAGAATAAACCTCTACAATTGTTTCGGCCTCACGACCATTCTCAAGAGTACACGTGAGGCCGAAACAATTGTAGAGGTTTATTCTATTAATACAGTGAAACTTTAACCAAGTGTTTGATTTAACCTAATCATAATGTTTCACCAAGTAGTATCCACACATAGTTTCAATTTAATTATGGATATTAGATTCTTGGGCAATTTTTAGTCTGCCATGTGATTTGTGTAAATGTGTGTATTGAGTTAGGGCTTGTTAATCTACAAATTCGCCCCCGATCTCTAGGGCGCCGTTAATGAGCTCCCAAAGGCGAATGGCACTAGTTTCTCAGTACAAATCAGTACAATCTCAGTACAAACTACCTGTACTGGGGCTCGAACCTAGGTCTTCGTGCTTGCTAAGCAAGCATTGTAACCCGTCAGCCAAACTAGCGGTTTGCTTTTCTAATATTAAATCAAAAATTAAGTTTTGTACAAAAGTGTATAAGGCATTTTCGACTAAAAATTGCCCAAGAAATACGATTTTAAGGTATGCGCATCGTGTCACGGGACACCCTGTATACGTAGTTGCGTAAATAACAAATGTAATATTCCATAATTGTGGATACAAATATTTTTGAGCGAATATCATAATGTAATAAATTAATTGCGATAATTTGAAAATTAGTGCACTGCTGAATTTTAATCTCCACAGCTGTCAATTAGAAGAAATGTCTAAGTTTTATGAACAGAATGTAGCATAAATTTGAAATAAAACGTACTTCACAGCTTACAGTTAAAAGTATATAGTTTTTTAGCACCTTATAGAATTAAATTTTTAAATAAACCGTGTTATATATGTCATCACTCATTGCGACTGACTACAAATGTTAAAATTTTGAAGGATCCAATTTCATCCGGGCTGTGAAAACGCTTTTTGCGAGTGCTTAACTGCAGCTCCAAACATAAATTATTACATAATATGAATGAGCGGATTACGTTCCAGTATTTCATGTAAGTGCATATATCACGTCCGCGGAGATACCAAAAAGATTCATTGCTTCGGCGAGCCTTATTCGGTAAAATTTATTGTGCCGTATTTTATTTGGTACATAAAAGATGCCGAATGGTACGAGTGTTTACATAAATTGCTTAATATAACGCAATCCTGATTAATTAATGTATTCCCCCTTTTTTTTATTTATTGATAATGCAAGTAACTGTGATTGCAGGCTGGAAATAATCGTTTATGCAAACGTACAGTAAGAAATAATCCGCAGTTTAATTGTACACACAAAAATGGTTGTGATAAATTTCAGCTGGAACGATTTTATGAATAAAAATGTAAACGTATTGACTGTAACAAATTTCTGCTGCAAGGACTAATGAACAAGGAGAAAAACGTGTTTTCATAATCCTCGCGTGAAAATATGGCTGTAAAACAAATGCTAATGATAACTAACGACCATAACATGTGAAGCTGCTAGAAAATTCGGCGCCCAAAGCGGTTCAATGATGTAACGTTAAAGTCGATTATCATATAATATTTACATCGATGTTAATTTCGTCGTCTGTAACGTTTTATTTTTTTAATCACGTTGCAAGTGCACGCACGTTAAGCGGTTTAATATTTAACGGCGCACGTCCGTTTTACTTATGGCCGGTATTGAAGTCTCGTTGGAGTTGTCAACCGTGTGTATGTTTATTCCCATATTTAAAGTCGAAATACGCAAATGAGCAGGCGTAAATCGTGAAAAATACAAACAGGTTGTGTGGTGTCTGAGATGGGTTGCCGGACAATACATCGTCGGTGGAACATAAGCGAGCCAAGGGGGGTTGTCTGTCCGTGTGTGCGAGTGTGTGTGATGTACACTTCGCTCTACGTGCTGCGGACATTACTCATCGTGATCATGTTGAATTTCGTGGACCCACGACGGTCCTTCATTCCTTCGCCTCGGCGAAGGTGTCCCTGCAGAGTTATTTTGCATCTGACGTGCCTGACAAACGCACACATCCTCCCACAGTGCGGAGGATGAAATTGAAACTACCTGCGATGAAATTGCACTCTCCGTATATTGTTTTCATCTAAAGTTGAAACAGAATATTCACAGCAAATGTCAAATTCAATTTGAATAGATTAATACAAGACGCGGTCGATGCGTGGTGACGCAATTATATAAACAATCACAGACGAGGCCCGAGCGACCAGGCTGATGACCAAGCCGCGGATTTCTAGGTATTATGCTGTACATCAGTTTTAATAGCAGACCAAAATGACCTCATATCTATACGAATTTCAGCAAATGAAGTAACGTGACAATTTTTTTTTGTGCTTTTATGCATATTTGCAGTTTGAAGCTTATAATTGCTTTAATGCATTTTTTGTGCATATTTTCTTATTTTTTGTGCTTATTTGCTTCTTTCTCAATTTTATAACATATTATTTATATTAGCTAGGAATATATTTTGTTGCACATTATTGTAATGAGAATTCAGTATTAATATAACTCCGTTACGTCTAGAGTGCTTGGTTATCACAAAATCATCAACAAAGCGAGCGTGCGTACGTGATATTTGGTAAACAAAGCTTGATTATTTCGGGGATTACCCTATTTTTACGTGCACAGAACGCATCTGGGGCAAGTGTGCTATCAATTCAGTCCAGTTGATCTCAATCTTCAGTGCGTTGTGCTTGTGCCTTGTGTGTATTACGTGTTTATAAATTTTCTTGTATAAAATGCCGAAAGTAAAACCTTCCGTCGATGATTGGATACGTGGACATTCTGAATTAACATTTGACAACGGAAAATTAGCCGTGCAAATTAACGGCTTGTACAAACCGGTAAGATTTATTTTGTGTTGCTATTGGCCTAGGTGCAAGCATGAATTATGTTGTAGATTAACTGCGAGAAAAATTAACTTTACACAACATATCAAAACAACAGTTCACCTGAAAAATTAAAAAAAACACAAATCTGCAAGCAGTACCCTGAGTACCCGGCAAACTATTTCCGAATCTTTTGCGAGTTCTTCTACACTGAATGAAAAGGAATTTTACTTTGATTTATGCAATAGGATGGTATCTTCTAACATTACCGTTAAAAAATTAGATAATAGTATGTTTAAATCTTGTTTACAAAAATACACCGGTAGACATATTCCTGCCGAATCAACCATTCCCAAAACTATGTCGAGCAAGTATATAAACACACTATTGAGGAAATAAAAAAGATAATTGGCAACAATTACATATGCTTCTGTGTAGATGGAACTATTGATTCATGTGGTTGGTACATCGCCCATTTAATGATTGGAAAATTAAACGAAGACTCCGCCAATGCATTTTTAATTAGTTCAAAATAGTTAGAAAAAACAAATGTCAATACCGTTGCCAAATTCATTCACGATGGATTAACACTTTTTTTTCCAAACCCCGTACCAAATGATACATCATTATTGATGATTTCTGATATATGCCGCTGCATATATGTTGAAGGCATATTCTAATTTAAAAGTATTTTATGAGCAATTCATGCATTGCACCTGTTTGGCACATGGTTTTAATCGAGTTGCTGAAACGATTAGACGGCAATTTCCCCTGGTCAATGATTTGATAAAAACCGGGAAGAAAATTTTCCTAAAAGCTCCACTGAGGGTTGAAATGTTTAGGGAAAGATAGCCAAATGTACCTCTTCCTCCGGCACCAGTTATAACTAGATGGGGTACGTGGCTAGATGCTGCCTGCTATTATGCCGACCATTTCGATTCATTTAAGGAGCTTGTGTTAGAGTTTCTCGAAAATGTGTCAGAGGCAATTAAGTAATGCCACAAAGTTCTTAAAGATGGGAGGGTTGTACAAAATTTAGCATTCCTAAAAACCAACTACAGTTTCGTAAGCAAAGCGAGTGATAAACTCCAAGCAAAGGACACAACTTTGGTTAATGCGGTTCAAATAGTTGAAGATTTTAGGAACGACGTTACAAAGGTAGGGGGATCTATAGGAGAGATAAAAAAAAATGAGATGCAGTTTTGTCAAAAACTGAAGGGTTAGGCGAGTTACAAAAAATATCAACAGTTTTAAAAGGAGATTTCGTGGAAGATTTGCTGATAAATATTACAACTGTTCCCAAATTTAAATAATGGACCGGTTACAAGTGTGGATGTGGAGAGAAGCTTTTCACACTTAAAAAATGTGCTCAGTGATAGGAGAATGGGATTTTCCGTTGGAAATTTAGAAAAACATTTAATTATTAGTTCATTTAAAAATGAGCAGTAATCATTATGTGTTATTAATTATTATTGGTATTAATATTAATCACCAAAACCTATGTTATTAAAATATTACTTTTATGTACCTATAGTGCGTTCTTGTTAATAAAATTATGTTTTGTTTTGTTTTTCTGTATTTTCATAAAAAATAAAATATGCCTTTTCATGCTTTTGCTGCGATTTTGTGCTTATTCTAATCTTTATGCTATTTTATATGCTTGTTTTCTAAGATTTTTATGCATCTTTAAGCGCTTATTTTGTATTTTTTTATGTTTATAAATCCGCGCTTTGCTTATGAGGCCGCAGAGTGAAATTTAATTTAAAGTTATATTGGCAAAATGTTGATAAAGGTTTCAAGGTTTGTCATTATCAACAAATCTGATTACATGCAAAAGACACTTGATTTCCTGCATGACAACCATTTTATCTTGATCACCAAAAATCACCTAAACAAAATTATAAATGAAACAAAAGAAGTTATCAAAGCTACTAAAGACACTCTCTCCACTCTTGGCCAATCGACAAGGAATCTAATACCCATGAACTCCTGCATACCAAGTCTATATTCTTTGATTAAACTACACAATATGGGATTAAACAATATTGGGATTAAACCCAATAATCTCATCAGACCTATTGTCTCATTCATTAATTCTTCCACAGTAAGAATCGCAAGGTTTTTGAAAACTTTTCTGAGCAATAACATTAAATTTCACAGTTCATTTCATATAAACAATTCTCACCAATTAATTACAAATCTCAGAGACTTTGAAACAAATCATAACGCTATCAACTCTTGTTACTCATCTAAACATCTAATATCATTTGACGTAGTAAATTTATACACTAACATTCCGACCACAGAAATAATTACTTACATAGGCGAGCTAATGGCTATATCATTCTCAGCAACGGAGATTTTCCCCATTAAAAAACTTCTCACATTAGTTACAGAACAGTTATTGCTCCTTTGATAATAGGATTTACAACATGACCTATGGCCTACCCATGGGCTCCCCTATATCTGGCATCATGGCCAACATTTTCTTAAATAAATTGGAAAACGAAATCTTCAACAACACCAACAATAATAATAAAGTTTTGTTGTGGAACAGATATGTAGACGATATTATTTGTATCACTAAAGGCAGTAATGACACCATCAATAACATTCACGGTAATTGTGTGACAATTACATCAACGGTTTACATGACAACATACGTTTTACTATCGAAAACAACAATAATAATATGCTCAATTTTCTAGATCTCAACATTCAACTCCTTATGAATAACACTTTTAAGTTCAAAATACACAGAAAACCTACTACTACAGATAATACCATTACAACCAGTTCCTTTCACCATCACTCTCACAAACTTGCTTTCTATGCTTTCAACATCATATCAATAGACTATTTCACTATCCACTTAATACATTAGATTTTAATTCGGAAAAAACATAATTTACCAAATAGCCGTCACCCATAATTTCCGACTAAAAACTATCAATAAACTTATTTTCAACAAAGAACAACAACTGGTCGATAGACTTTTATCTACCTCACTTCACACCAATGAAGAAACCCCAACTAATAAAGAGAAAACTTACTATCTTTTGACTTACCAAGGCCATATTGATATCTTGAAAAACAAAAACATTGTACTTTATTTCAAAAACCAACTCTCACTCGAAAACAAATTAGTTTATAAATCAGATAAAATAAGAATGTATTAGATAATAACGGTCTATATTCAATAGAATGCGACTGCAATGCAATTTATAGCGGAGAAACCGGTACGAAAATTATTACAAGAGCGAAAGAGCACCTTAAGTATATTACAACATATAACTTGGGTAAACATATATACGATTGTAATCATACTTGTGACATAATGACAAAAGCCAAACTAATAAAACCAATACAAAAGGGATGGAAGCTAACGTTATACGACGCTCCAACGATCAAAATTATTAAAAATAACCCCAATTATACATGTCTCAATGAACAAACATCACTTAATTTCATACCTCCTTTTAAATTTATTTCTAAGTCATAACAATTGTATGTAAAGCGCACCCCAAAGCTTGCAACTTGATACAATAAAATAAACACATATATTTCATTGCCAACTTCAATCACATCACCATTTAATCCACTAGTCAATGCAAGTGACTTTTCAACAAAATATTATTCCAACAACATCTGGAATACAATATGATGTTAAAATAAAACAACACAATTTTATCAAGTATTCAAGCATGGGATACGTTATATTATTTATATTTTTCACCTACATTCATGACTAACCTTACTTCTTTTCAATTACAGAACAACCTAATTTTACATACGCATATGGTTACTCTTAACTAATCTACCTAATTGTTTGAAACCTTTTTCAAAATTTTGCCAATTTAACTTTAAATAAAATTTCACTTTTCGGCCTCTTAATAATTCAACACAACTAGACTTTATGTGGCAAATTTTCAACAACACCTACACACTCACTTCTCGCTTATGTAATTATTACAATTCATTTTTACTTTTCCCAAAACTTCATTTAAATATACAATTCAAACTTTCAAATTTAACTAATATGTCAATTTTTAACTACATTTAACTATATAATTAATTTTTAAGTTTAAATATGCTACGACATCATGGACTTTTTCTATCTATCCATCAGCAATATCTTTAAGATATCATCCGAAAACATAACTCACAAAAGTTAAACTATTTGACACCACAAAAAACATGATGCGAGACTACTAGTGATCATCAATATTTGTGTCTATTAAAACCCGAACCCTTAAATATCTCTATATGCAAGAAAATGGACTTACACCACTACCAAAATATATATAGTCTATAGTCTATAGCTATAGTTTATAATTTATAATCTAATCAAATCAAATTTAAAAAAAAAACCATCTAAACTGTTTCTAAATTTTTGGAATCTTATGATTCTCAATAAATATTACTCCTAATATTCTCCTGATATCTGAAGAACATCAAAAAATCACAAACGTAATATGTTTTTGATGAAGATGTTTAAATGAAGATCATTCAAGCATCAAACATAAAAGAGTAAAACAAAAGTGTGTGTAAAACTAAATATTTTGTTGAAATTTTTGAATATATCTTTACATAATTCCTGTTATTTTTATTAATTCATGAACCTCCACTGAACATGCAGTAAGCACGGTGGTAATTTACATCCAGGATATTCTCAATTTCATAATAACCGTATTAGCGTAACAGTCGGCAATTAAAAAACGGCGCAGTAACAATTTCTACAATTAATTTCGTTATCTTGCATCACTCCGATTATCGCAGGTTCGTTTATAGGCCTATTGTATATAATTAAGCCTGTGCGAGTATACACGGCCTTGTTTATTACATACTTTTACGGAGTCACTGGCCGTGGTTCTATCTGCTTGTTCGAGAAACAAAGTTTGCAATTAAAAACGAGTACTTTGCAATTTATGGCAGTTGTAAATAGTCTTCAATTAAATGAATGTATGACATTAAAAGGGTTATTAATTATGGCTCGTGCTTAAGCAGTGATAATGAAAAATCACCACGCGATACTGGTATTGCAGGTACGCGTAGGTTCTTAATGAATTGCTGCAATGAAGTGGGCTGAATTGATTTTTGCTGCAGGAGTTAATACCAAATTTGCAGTTGTATTTACTTGATATTCTGATTGATATTAAATATGAAATATATACAAGTAATTGTATTAATTAAAATAATTTCGTTTATTTACTTTTGCAGTTTAGTAGTTAGTAGGGTAAAATTGCAGTTATGATTAAATGGTTTAATATGGTTTTGTGATCTATTAATACGTATAGTATCGTTAGACATATGAAACAATTAGAGGGATTATTATTATTAACATTGTTTTGACCATTACTATGTGGTAATCGATATTTATATTCATAATTAGATATTAAATTACATTGGTTTTATTTGAAACTGTCATAAGTCGAAACTTTGAATATATAGAATTAAATGTGGTAAGTTCATTGTAATTTTTTATAATAATAATAATAGTCTTTATTTCGCTTCGAACAGAAACAGATACTAAACAATTGTAATTTTTTATCTAATTATGAAACTAAATTATTATTAATTAAAAATTATGTTTACTTAAATTTGTGCGCAATTTTGAACCAAAACTGCTGCTGTTATTGTTTGGTATCCTATATTATTATTGATATTTCAGATTTTGCTCGTTAAATAAAAACCGTGTTTGCCGTTTTTACATGTTTTCGCGAGAATCTGTATTTCTCGAGCCTATTGAGATTGCAAAAATAGCTATTTATGGTATAAGTGAATAAAATTGCTTTACTAACGTGTATCATACAAGATTTTTTCCAATGAAGTGAAGTGTCACACAGGTGACAAAGAAAATTCGAAAAATGAAAACGACAACGAAAATCAAAGATAGTGCGAATTTACCTACGTTTTTACTTTATTCACGTTGTCAATGATTATAGTGAATAAAGTGAAAATGTAAACATTTTATTCACCCATTCGATTAAAGTGTAGTTTTAACGATGAGATTCAATTTACATAATGTGCATTTTAATAATGCAAATTGGAAAAATATAGTTACACTGTTGGATTACAAATTCTGTGACAAACTTACCTCACAATCCCACTCTAGTGGAATCTAAGTCAGTATTCCACTAGAATGAAATATCCGTTTGATACTCGTTAAAATCACCAGATTTTAACAATGTCCAATATTTATTTATTTTTTCTTTCTTTGAGATTTCTTAAAACTACAAAAACAAATCTCCATTTTTCAGATTGAAATTGTTACAGGTAATATCAGTAATCCAGTAGACTAGATGTGATTATTTATTTTAATATTAGAGAATTTTGAGTAATCTTCGATTTATCGACAATCCTGAAACTTCGCCTGATTCTATCAATTAAGGGTTTTCTAAAATAAACTCGAAATAATCAAGCAAAACAAACTATAATATAAACGTAACAATTTATTTTTCTTGGGATTTCTCTAGATCTCTAGATTTGACCCAAATTCTTGAGAATAAGGACAGTATTAATGAATAACACTTTGCAAGGGATATTAACCTAACCTAACCTAACCTAATCTAAGGTTTCCTAACGTAACCTAAGGTTTCCTAACTTGCTATCGACCAACTGGTGCTTCTGTAATAAGAATATTTTTTGAGGATCTTAATATTTCTCGATTATCTTGAAATCACCGAAAAATATTTCATTCGCGACATAAAATTTTCTTCTGAGATGAGATTTGTTGAGAATTTAAATAGAGAATTCATCGGGAAATATAGTGAGAAAATGTTTCTCAAATGTTTCAAATCCCAAATCTTTTTGGCTCTTTCGAGAATGGACATTTTATAAGCAATCTTTAAAGCATAAAAATCTTGAATGTTTATTTTGTAATTTAAAAAAAAGGCAGTAATCAAGTAGAATGAAGTACGCGTATGATTCGTTATTTTTGATATTTATTGTGGGTCTGTAGATATCTCGAGAATAAGTATATTTCTTGAGAAAATCGAATATCTCTATATCGCTCCACATTTTTCGAAGACTATCGATAATTATGTAGAAACAAATATTCTTCTTGGGAGAAACCCAAAGATTCTTGACCTCTCCATAATCTACATTTTTCGTCAATCGTAAAATCACGCACAAATGATTTAGTTTTAATATTTTCTAAGAAAATCAAATACTCGTATGTATCGTTATATTGAGATTAATTCAGGGTTTGTCGATATCTTGAGAAGATAAGATAAGATAAGATGATAAGAGATGAAGATAAGATAAGTATGTTTCTTGAATATCTTGAGATTTTCGAAAATCTTTTTATTTCTCTACATTTCTCGAACACTCGCGATAATCCTATAGAATCAGATCTATTTTTGTTATACAGGGTGTTAATTATGTATGTAGACAAACTTAAAGGGGTTATTCCTTGAACAATTCTAATTCCAAAAGTTCAAACAAATATGGGGTGTCGCCTTTGTTTTCAAAATACAGCTTAAAAAAGTTCTAAACAAAATATTTCATAAAACACAATCTTACAATGCTCAATATGGAATATTTTAGAAATCGCATATAAGAGTAATGTGCCATTATTATAAATATTCATGATATTTTCAAAAACAATTGTTATTTTCAACAGTTGTTGATGAGTCAATGAAGTTTGTTTAATTATTTACATAGCAGTAGGGTATTCAGGTTTTGTATTTATTGTATGATTGTTTCTGTTAAACAATATTTTTTTTAAATTTCTTTACACTTTAATTTGAAAAGGAAGCTGCTGAGATCCCATGTTTATATTCACTGATTATAATAGAATTGATCAATGAATCCCTCTTTTAAGTTTGTCTGCGTTCTTAATTAACACCCTGTATGTACTTACTTGTGACTTCTCAAGAAATCCAAAGATTCTTGACCTTTCCCGAGAATCTACATTTTTCAATAATCTTAAAATTACGCACATATTATTAAATTATTTGGATTTAATATTTTGTAAGAGAATCAAATACACCTATGTTTCGCTATTTTGAGATTTATTTTAATCAGAGTTTGTCTATATCTTGAAAATATGTACATTGCTTGGGAATCTTTTGAATTTGAGTGAAAAAATATCGATAATCTATTATAATAAAATATACTCCTAAGTTATGACAAATTTGAGAAAAGATGAGAAACATTTCTTGAGAATCTTAAGATGTTCGAAAATCGTTTGAATTTGGATTTTAATTTGAATCTATATTTTTTGAAAATCTTGAAATCATAATAATAATTTTGATTAATTTGTAATAAAAATCTCAATAATCCATTGTAATAAAACATAATTATAACTTTATAAGTTATGGCAAATGTGCAAAAATTACGTTAATAACGAATATCTCTAGAATAATGCATTAGACTTAAAGAGAATTAAATTTAATATATAATTTTAATAATTTTAATATATATCACTACATGGCACTCAAAAATTACATAAATATGTATGCGCTGCTTTTTGAGTTATCTCTCAAAAAGGTAACTAAATTTAAAAATAAATATTTGGGGATATTGCCTAAAAATACATAATTAGACTAAAGGAGAAATATCTCAAGAATTGCAAATTGGAAATTAATTCAATTATGTATATCGTAAATATTATATCATTAAATATCAGCAATAAACTATATTAATATTGATGCGCTAGTTTCGGAGATAGATCCAATACAGTTTGATTTAAATATGATAAAAGCACCTAAGAGGGAATATCTCACAAAATATTTATTGGATAATAATGCAATTAAGTCAATTGTATTAAATACTATCACTTAATACCAAAAATCAATTGAAATTATGTTGACGCCTTAGTTCTTGAAGTATCACTAAGAAAAGTATGAGAAAAGTTTGAGATAGCAGCTAAAAACGAATATTTTAACTATCTTAAAAATAATAGATTGAAATTATATTTAATATACATATATTACTTACATAATAATAATTATAATTCTTACATATATTAATATACATATATTATTATACATATATAATATATATATAATTATATAATAAATATCACCAATAAATTATACTAAAATCGGTACATTAGTTTTCGAGTTATCTCTAATAAAAAATCAGTCATATTTCAGAAAATCTCCTAAAACAACATTAAATGACAAATATCTCTATAATCACTTATTGGATATTAATATATAGAATATATATAGAAATATATAATTTAATTTTAGGAAGAAATGGTTTTAATGTTGCGCTAGTTTCGGAGATACCACAAAAAAATAGTATGAGCAAAATTTATGAATACCGAATATTATAGATATCTTAAAAATAAAGCATTTTAGGCAAAATCAATCAATATTTGAACTAAATATGTAAGACATAATATAATCAACAAATTATGTTAATATCTCGATGCCAGTTGTTGTGTTTTATCTTTAATAAAATAACAGTATTACCTGATTATGCGCTCGTTTCGGAGATAGCACTCATAAAGTATAATTTAAATATGATAAATATGATATATGAGCATCTATCTAAAAAATTATCTATTGCATTTTATGATATTTCCCGTTTTAAGAAAATATTTTGAGAAAATGTGTATGAAAATATGTAAATGTGTGTGAAAATGAGTAAAAATAGTATATTTTTAAAAACGAGCGAGGTGCTTCAAAATGTTTTAATAATAGGTTTATACAAGGTGATTTTTTGAAACGTATCTATGCAACCCCGGAATTCTCCGAAAATTAGGACAAAATAAAAAAAAACCCGAAACGCGCTAATTTTTATATTGAGGGGGACATATTTTGACGTACTGTTGACATGTGTGTCAGTTTCCCCCTCCCTTTCAATAAGCACCTGTCGAATATTTCTAATGGGATGACCCACCTTGTAACACCTAATTTGAAAGGTCTTTTTGTCAGTAATACTGATACACATGTCAATTGTAGGTACGTCAAAGATGTCCTCCTCAAAATAAAAATTGACGTATTTCGGGAGTTTTTTATTTTATACTTATTTTCTGAGAAATTCAGAGTGGATACTTTTCAAAAAATCACCATGTACCTGTAATTAAAATCTGCATGCTCTTTGAAGAAAATAACTTAGAAATTTAAAATTTGTGTTGATTATAAAACTAAATACATCAGTGGTTCTCAATATGTGGTCCTAGGAAATCCAGTCCATCAGAACCTAAAGTGGACAATATATTACTTTGATTTCAAGAATAACTAAAATATTTTTGATGGTGTTCTCGAAATATTTGTTGCTAAAACGGGGCACTTAGGTTAGTAAAGTTTGAGACACCGATTTGCAGTAATGGAATAAAATTCAGTAGGTATAATTCAAATTTCTACTTTTTGTTTTTAAATTAAGTTATTTAAAACAAAATATAAATTGGAAATCTTTTTCGAAAATAAAATGACAACCTGAAGTGGATTTAATCCTAAAATATTTAAATTTCTTTTCTGAAATATGACAGATTATGATAAATACACGGAAATAAAATTCATAGGCCCACAGTAGACCTAAAGAGTAATAGATTAATAATTTATAATGCTACTATTACGATTATATTATTATCCATTCCATCGTCTATTAATCTATTATTACTATAATAGAGTAATAGAATAAGAGTCTGAATACACGTAGATACTGTATGCGAGATACAGTATGCATAAAATAAATACATTATCACAGAGGAAAATTAACATACTGTATGGCATACTATTAGGCCAGATAAGCAATCTATCTAGATAGTAGAGAGTCCATCTAGATAGTCTAGGTAGTATAGAGTATCTAGATGAGCAATATGTGAATTTTGAAACTTTTTTCAGCGGTGTTAAAACAAATGCAAAATGAAGATAATTTCGTTTTCATTTGTTTTCAACAATGCTGAAAAATTAGTTGAAACTGAAAAATTGAATACAATGATGCAAAGAAAACAAATCAGTAGTGTTATAGCAAAACATGTTATCTGCCACTTTTGTTATTTTACATTAGTAAAAACAGAGCTGTCGTAGTCGAAAATATTGAGTTCCACAATTGTTTATAATGTATGGCATACTATTAAGCCAGATGAGCAATCCATCTAGATAGTCTAGGTAGTATAGATTATCTAGATGAGGAATATATGAATTCTGAAACTTATTTTTTCAGCGGTGTTTAAACAAATGCAAAATGAACATAATTTCGTTTGCATTTGTTTTCAACAATGCTGAAAAAATAGTTGAAACTGAAAAACTGAATACAATGATGCAAAGAAAACAAATCAGTAGTGTTATGGCAAAACATGTTATCTGCCATTTTTGTTATTTTACATTAGCAAAAACAGAGCTGTCGTAGTGGAAAATATTGGGTTCCACAAGTGTTTATAATGGCGAGTGTGATACACCTACCGCGCTGTAGCTCGCATACGGTATTTCGCATACAGTACCTACGTGTGTTCAGGCTCTTAGAGTAATATTATAAGAGTGATAGACGAAATATGCTTTTACGTTATCCAAAAATATGGTGTTATTTTGTAATAATTTAAACGTTTTGGGCGTTATAAATTATTAGATAGGCTATGTTGCTTCTGGCTCAATTTCCCATAAGGATTTACATTGGGGTCTAAATTTACTTTTTTCCGGTCGTGCGACAGGTGTGATACATCTGTGGGACGTGTGTGAGGCACATGTGAGACATCTGGACACAGTGAGACAGGTGTGAGACACCTGTGAGATAGTTTTGCATTAAAGATATACAGGGGTGTGAGACACTTGTGAGGCACATGTGAGGCACCTGGGAGGCACATGTGAGACATTTGTGAGACAGTTATGAGACACCTGCCGCAAGACCGGAAACAAGTAAATTTAGACCCCTATGTAAATCATTATGGGAAAATGACCTAGAAGCAACATAGCCTATCTACTTAAATTTATGCGTGTGAAGAGATAATATAAATTTTCAAAAATCTCTAGAAATTCTCTAGTAAAATCGAGGTAATTATGTGATACCTACATATTTTAAAACTTCGATAACTTATTAACCTTATTATTTGATTATTATGATCAAACTAAAAATTACTGTTAAATGTTAATACACGTTAGTACATATTTTTTTATTAATTAATGTGATTAACTTAAAGCAATTTTATCCGAGTATTTTTATATTGGCGTTATTTTTAATACTATATTGCGTCAACTGAGTCGTTCCCTAAAAACAGTCTTTTTATACTTATACATATTTTTATTTATAAACCGCAAGCAAATGGGCGAAGTAAAGAGGAGTATTAAAAATACCAATATATTTAAGAAAAACGCCTGGAGTATAAAGAAAGCACAACTTAATACGTGAGGCGAGCCAAATGACGAAAAAACAACATTCGGGGATACCTTAAGCGCTCACATTTATTTACTTCCAAAATACGCCTCTATTTTAAGCAGATTCAACGTAAACAATGCTGCGGGATTAAAAATTTAAAGCGGAAATTCTGGGGCCCATTTCGGACAGCTCACGGCTCCCACTTGCGATTGTCTGAGTCGTAACGTGAAAACAAACATGTAATTTGTCTTGTGATTTAACGAGGTGTTCTAAATTATGTCTTTGTTTCGCCCACCAAGAAGAATAAGCGCGATTACCAAATGGTCCGCGCGATGATTTATTTGTCGTAATGCTTAGGTAATATATGCTCACCACTTGGATTCTGGGTTAATGGCAATTATTTCGCAGCGGAGGAAATGCGGAAAATTCGCGAGGCTTCCAATCTCATTCGAGGATACGCGAAAGGCTTTTTTTATTAAATGAAGCCGTTTAAAAACGCCAATAAACCTGTTTGCGTAAACTCGCATGAAATACTAATTTCGCGTTAAGTGTATTAAAGTGGGCGCCACGATCAATTTCCATTTATTCCAAGAGTACTTTTAATTGCAAATTGAAGCATCGCGGACGGTAAACGTGATTTATTATTTTACACAGAAGTGCACTCCGCCTGTTTCAAAACGGCTTCCCACGCACCCCATTATCCCCCTCAATTCAAACATGAGGTACCCACAGATGAGATGCGATGACATTGTCATTTTTAGCTATAAAAAAACGCCGAGGTACTTTTGAAACACATAAAAGGCCACGCTTGGACGCCTTCAAACATAACATTTCAATCCATTAAATATGATAATTCCGCTCGAAAACAAGTTATTGTTCTTAACGTATCTATGCGCGAGCCAGAAGAAAACAATAAAACTGGCGCCATTCAATATAGGTATTTATTTATATGCATACAATTATCGTGCAATAAAGGGATTATTTATGGCAATTGCACATATGCAATCATTTAATTAATTGAACAGTAAGTAGGCATTTCTGATCAGTAATTACGCATATTAAAAGCGCGTCCAATAAATTATGCAGCATTACAGTGTTTAAGATACAAACGGTGTTCAAATGTCTCCTCGATAAGTGAAAACGCAATTATAAATCATGCAAGGGACATGTGAAAATGGAAAGTGGGTTAAATGTTCTTTTTTTATGCCGGCGAGTCTCGTTTATCAACTTACTCATTAAAATCACGTACTATAATTAATAAAAAACGCGGTATGCTAAATAAAGCAGTACGCCTAAGTTAACAGAATCGTTTAATTTAATTACGAATATCCGTAAGTCGAATGCGAAGTAATTACGGCGAGTTGAGACAAGCTATCAAGAACGTGATTCTCGCGTTTGCGAGAAATCTATTTACGCAAGCTATAAGGGAGTTGACAAGTCTGTTTTCCTTGCTAATGCACGGAGATTTTCGCGAAAATCCCGCCTTGAATATTAAGTAACAGCGCCGACTTCTCCTTGTGTACGGGTATAATTTCTCGCGTTTGCGACAGAAATGGAAACGCTGAATGTCGTGTGCGTGTGTGTGCGGAGGATTCCGAAAGAAATACACCTTTAGCGAGTCTGAATAAATGGATTCCAGCGGATTCTGAATCTTTTGTCGGACCTTTGCGGGGGAAAAATGCGCGTTTCCGCGCCAAAGGAAACGCATTTCTTCCGTGAAACGGGGCTTCGCACGCACCCCACATCGCACACGTATAAATTATTGCCCCAAGTTAATATTTCTGTAGCAGAAGCCTCTCCTAAATCCCCAATAAGGTTTGACTATTCAAGCTGACGAAATAGTTGCTACCCATTGAAGCTGACGCGATATATGATAAATATTGACGAGGGTCTGATTTCTATTAAAGATTATTATCAATACTACTTCTGCTGGCATGATAACTTTTTTATACTAAACATTATCATATACTACTTCTACTGACATGAGACATTTTTCCTTAAAAATTATCACTATTACTACCTTTTACTTATAGTAACATGATGACATTTTTATTGCCCCTTGCCTGATGATTTGCGTTTTTTATTCTAAAGATTATCAATTCTACTTCTACTGATTTTATTTTTTACTAAATTAACCACTATTAATTCTGCTGCCGTGATAATTACTACGTTAATAAGTAGTATAAATACTACTTTTTCTGACATACTAATTCCTTATACTAAAAATTATCACTACTACCTACTTCTACTGGTGTGATAAGTTTTTTTTTTTACTAAAAATTATCATTAGGTACTATTGCGTTCACTATCGTTTTTATTGTCCATTGTCTCATATAATGATTTTCATGTTTTCTACAAAAGATTATCACTACTACTTCTACTGACGTAATATTTTTTCCTACTAAAAATGATTACTACTGGTACTGTTACTACCATTTAAATAAATGACAAAATATTATCACTACAACTTCTACTATAATGATATTTTTTCTACTAAAGATTATTACTACTGCTACTATTACTACCATGTTAAAAAAATGCATTCTCCTATGCCTGATATGATTTGTATTTTATCTACTAAATATACTCACTACTACCTAGTTCTACTACTATGATAATGTTTCTACCAAAAAAGTATCACTATTGATTCTGCTGCCGTGATAATTACTATGTTAATAAGTAGTATGAATACTGCTTCTACTGACATAATAATGTATCATACTTAAAATTATCAGTACTACCTACTTCTACTGACATGCTAAGTTTTTTCTACTAAAAATTATCACTAGATACTATTACGTTTACTAATATTTTCATTGTCCATTGCCTATTATGTATAATGATATGCATTTTTTTCTTCAAAGGATTATCAGTACCACTTCTATTGACATGATACTAAAGATTATTTCTAGGTAATACTAGGTAATAAACTATTACTACCATTATAAAATAAAATGCATTATTTGAATTTTTTCTACAAAGTTTATCAGTACTACTTCTACTAACATGATTTTATTTTCCTACTGTCACTATCATGATGCAAAAATGTATTTTCCTTCGCCGAGATTTGCATTCCTTCTACTAAAGATTATCGCTACTTTTACTGCCATGATAATTTTTTCTACTAAAAATTATCACTATTGCTTCTGCTGACGTGATATTTTTTTGTATTAAGTCGGGTTTCTATTAAGTTTCTATCAATACTTCTTCTACCGACAATAATTTTTATACTAAAAAATATCACTCCTACTTCTGCTGATACGGTTTCTACTGATATGCCAATTTTTTTCTGGAAAAAATTATCTCTAGGTATTACCACTTTTACAAAAATTTATATTGTTAATTATCTCATATAATAATTTGCATGTTTTCTACAAAATATTATCACTGCTTCTTCTTTTGACATGATATAGTTTGTCTACTAAAAATTGTCACTACTACTACTTTTACTAACATGATAAAAATATTTATTGTGTATTGTCTAATACGATTTGCATTTATTTTACTAAAAATTGTCATTACTACTTCTACGGAATTGATATTTTCATGACTTACATGACATGATTTTTCTACTAAAAATATCACTACTATTCCATGGTCATAATACATTTTTTCTACTAAAGATTATCACTACTTCTACTGCCATGATAAGTTTTTGTACTAAAAATTATCACTATTGCTTCTGCTGCTGTGATAATTGTTCTATTAAGTCGGGTTTCTATAAAGTTTCTATCAATACTACTTCCACCGACAATAATTTTTATACTAAACATTATGACTACTACTTCTACTGATATGCCAAGTTATTTCTGGTCAAAATTATCACTAGGTACTACCAGTTTTACTAATATTTGTATTGTTGATTATGTCATATAATAATGTGCATGTTTTCTACAAAAGATTATCACTACTTCTTCTTTTGACATAATATATTTTTTCTACTAAAAATTGTCCTTACTACTACTTTTACTAACATGATAATTTTTTTATTGTGCATTGTCTAATACGATTTGCATTTATTCTACTAAAAATTGTCATTACTACTTCTACGGAATTGATATTTTCATGACTTACACGGACACGGACCTGATTTTTCTACAAAAAATGTCACTACTATTCCATGGTCATAATACATTTTGCTACTAAAGATTATCACTACTTCTACTGCCTTGATTATTTTTTCTACTAAAAATTATCAGTATTGCTGCTTCTGCTGCCGTGATAATTTTTCTATTAAGTCGGGTTTCTATTAAGTTTCTATCAATACTACTTCTACCGATAATAATTTTTATACTAAAAATTATCCCTACTACTTCTACTGATATGCTAATTGTTTTCTGGTAAAAATGATCACTAGGTATTACTACAATTACTAACATTTTTATTGTTGATTGTCTCATATAATAATTTGCATGTTTGCATATTTTTACAAAGGATTGTCACTACTTCTTCTATTGACATGATATATTTTTTCTACTAAAAATGGTCACTACTACTACTTCTACTAACATGATAAAAATTTGTAATGTATTTTTTGTCCATTGTGTAATACAATTTGCATTTATTCAACTAAAAATTGTCACTACTACTTCTACGGAATTGATATTTTCATTACTTACACGGACACGGACATGATTTTTCTACTAAAAATGATCACTACTATTCCATGGTCATAATATATATTTGCTACTAAAAATTATCATTACTACTAATATTTCTACTGAGACGATAAAAATTATACTGTAGATTGTCTGATATTATTGCCATTTCTGCTCACATGTAACCTTCCGAAATATTATTATCAATTTCTGCTGATTATTGACGATGACCAAGTAGGTATATATTACAAATGGATCAGGCAATAGGAAATATCCATGATTTAATATTGCCTGACGTAATTTTTAATAATTTTGGTAATTGGCTATGCTACTTTGTTAAAGTACGTTACTGTCAAGGTTACTACTAACTCAATGCAGCTTACAAATTTTCTACTAGCTATTATCACTGACACAATTACTGCACACCATTTGAACTATATTTCAGAATATTTTTGAAGAATTTAATTTAATTTTCACTTTTGTTTAAAATTGAAATGTTCAAAATTTATAATAATACAGGTAAAGCTGACTAAATTTATTTTTGTCACTCTTTATTCGAGCGATTTCAGCTAAATTTGGTGAAAATAATACAAATATTTATTACGATTGAGACAGTTTCTACTTAAACTTTTAGCTGTTAAAATTTCTATTGCCTTTATCATTTTTTATATTACAAAATTATCATTATGTGGTTTACCATTTTTATCTGGGTTTTAATTCGGATTTTCAAATTTTCAATAACTCTTTGTCACTGATCAGAGTTCTGGAAAAAATGCCAGTAATGCCTTTTTGCTATTATTCTGACAAAATTTCTATTGGCTAGTTTTGCTGTTGAAGAAATTATTTTTGTTCAATTTCTGGAAAATTTGGTGAAAATGGTGCAAATGTTTACTATAACACAATTTCTATTGAAAATTTTATTAGATGTTAAAATTTCTATTATCTATCCACATTTAAAATTTTGTGGAGATTCTTATTACTCACGAGATAAATATCACATACCGAAAGGTGATAACATTTCTATAGTCGTTGTCGCTGATCAAATTTCTGCTAAAATTGACATTAATACGATTTCTGCTGATTATTGCATCTGACGAAATTTTAATATCTATTGTTGCTGATATAAAAATTTAAGTTTATTTGACAAATAGTACAAATAGTACAAGTATTTACACTTTTGGCTTTTAACATTTCTAGTATCTATTTTCAATTTTTAACATTGTCTGAAGATTCTTATCACTAGTGAGATAACTATCAAATACCGAAGGTGATAAAATTTCTATTGTTCTTTATCACTGATCGAATTTCTGCTAAAATTTTCACCAGAATGATATTTTTTATTTGCTTATGCTATTCTAGGATCTATTTTCAATCAAATTGTAGGGCTGATTATAGCATCTGATAAAATTTCTATTGTCCATTGTTGCTGAAGACAATTAATTTTTTATTTTTTTGTGTTCCCGCGATGTTTGCCAAATTTGGTGAAAATGGTACAAACATTCAAGATGCCGGCAATTTATATTGAAACTTTTAGTTGTTAAAATGATCTATTTTCTATTTACATATTTTAATATTTTCTGCATTTTCTCTCATATTATTACTGATGAGATAATTATCACTGATAACTTAATTATCAAATACCGCAGGTTATAAAATTTCTATAGTTCTTTGTCATTCATGGAATGTACGCCAAATTTGGTTAAAATGGACAAACATTCCAAATGACTTCTACTGAAACGTTTAGCAGCTAAAATTTCTACTGTCTATTTAAATTTTTTAAATAATTTCTGCAGGGTTTTATTATTTTATTTTATCAAATAGGTGATATTTACAATTTCTATAAATCTTTGCCAATGATCAGATTTCTGCTGATTTTTTTTTTGCAGCTGACAAAATTTCTATTGTTCATTGATGCTGATGCAATATCTTTTGAATTTTACCGCTGACGCAATTTGTTACTCGTATGATTATATTTTGTTACTGATGCGATTTACGCTGATTATGGACACTGATGCTTACTACAAATTTATTTATAACTGATTTGAACTGTCTATTATATGTCGTTTATACGGTTTTTGCAGATAATAGTTATTCATTCGACTTCTACTAACTCTTGCATTTGATAAAGTAATATTGTCTCTTGTCGCTGCCGAGTTTTATACTAGTACACCAGGTACTTACTGTTCATGCTAATTATTATGCTGAGGAAATTGTTACCTATTTTCTTTGAAATTAGTGTCACTGTTGCAATTTCTACTGTCAACTGTTAGTCTAGATTTGTCAATATCTAAATATAGACTTATGTAGGATCATAATTGTGTCCATTAAGGTCTTACAGGAATTCTCAATGTCCGAACATTCAAAAAAAGTCAAATTTGTCAAAAAAAAAACGATAATTCAACAGTATTGTCATGGTTCGTTTAAATATCGAATATTGTCACTGATGCGACTTCTACTATCAACTGCTAGTCTAAATTTGTCAATATCTAAATATAGACTTTTGCAGGAGCATATTTATGTCCCATAATGTCTTACTAGAGTTCTCAATATCTAAATGAGTCCAAAAAATAAGATTATTCGAGGCATTGTCATTCTGAAAAAAAAATATCAAGAGAATATGATTAAAATTAAGACTATAAATCCTTTAACGAGTGGCACTACTCAATAGCGTTGTGATCTTTTAAATAGTCAATATCATATATTGATATGGTGATAAATATAGACTTGCATGCAACTTCCGCATTAGAATTGTAATGGTTCTCCGGCAATGTGATGCTGCATAACAAAAGATATTCCGAATTTCAGAACTAGTCAATAGCCCAGTGATTCTACAAAATTAAGAGTTTTACAAAATTAGACCTCTAATGATAGATTGCTCGACACTTTTAATTCTGAATAATTTTTAGAGATTTAATTCTGTAAGACTTATACTGGGCGATTTCCAGACAGTACTGTGATTTCACACAAAATTTAATTTGATATTTTGTCAAATTTCGACTTTACCAAATATCATAAGAGATATCCAGATAGTATTGTTTTCTAAAGTAAGATAAAGATATATATTGAAAGATTGGTAAATTTAGACTACAAAAAAAAACGAGATAGTACTCTTTTAAAAATCAATGTTGATATTTTGATAAATCTAGATTAGATGATTCTTCTTCAGCATGATTATCTTGCAAAGCAAAATACATTCAGAATGCATGTAAATTTGGACTATGAAATGAAAAATATGAAGTTCAATAGTCCATACCTTTTCAAGTTCAAATTGAGACCAATCAAGTTCAAATTGAGACCAATCAATTTCAAATTGAGGCCAATCAAGTTCAAATTGATACCAATCTATTTCAAATTGAGACCAATCAATTTCAAATTGAGACTAAACAAAATCAAGTAGACACTAAACAATATCAAGTTGTTATGATACATTTTACTTGTTTACTCTCAACTTGATATTGTTTAGTGTCAACTTAATTTTGTTCAGTATCAATTTGAAATTGATTGGTCTCAATTTTAAATTGATTGTTATCAATTTGAACTTGATTGGCCTCAATTTTCAATTGATTCGTCTCAATTTGAACTTGATTGGTCTCAATTGGACCTTGAACAGGTATAGTGATTCTATAAAATGATATATTTTGACTTCTCCATCTATATTCTGACTTCTAATGATATACTGCTCGGCAGAATTTTAGATATGAATCTATCTTATATTGACAATTCGACTAATATAGACTGTAAGACCCATAAAATGGGCGATTGCCGAACAGTACTGTGGTCTTACACAACAAAACATAAAATTTTCTATTTTGCCAAATATTGACTGTAATACCGTAAGTAAGAAATTTCCAGATAGTATGATAATCTTACAAAAATATTTATTAAAATTTTCATAAAATAAGACTATATAACCTCAAATGTGGGATACAGAATACAGAGTACTCAATAGTCTCGTAACCTATCAAAAATCTGCATTGAAATTGCAAGAAAAAAGAGACTAAGAATAACTAAGGAGAAATTTCCCGATAAAAGTATAGGTCTACAAAATTTGTAGTGAAATTTTACCAAAATTCGACTATAATTCCGTAAGAAAGAGATTTGGTGATAAATCCTGTACAATAATATTAGAATTATTAAACTGAAATCTTGATAGATTATGTAAAACAATATTGAAATTTTGATAAATTTAGACTGTAAAACATCAAATGTTAGCAAGCAGTACAATCCATTAAAAACTAGTATGATATTTAGAAATAATCTTTTCTAATTTCTTGACAAGGTTGAGGACCTACAAAAATCTGCATTGAAAATTTGCCAAATTTCGGCTAAAATACCATTAGTGAGAGATTCCAGATAGTTTTGTAACCATACAAGAAAAAAATGCGATTGTGATAAATCACAGAGATTAGACTTAGATTAGACCATAAAATATCAAATGCGTGTAATAATATTCAATAGTAGTGCGATCTATCAAATATCTACATTGATATTTGCAAGAAATCTAGAGTATAAGATTGCCAGGGAGAGATTTCTCAGTTGTATTTTAGGAGTATAAAAACCTATATTGAGAAATTAAGAAATGGACACTATAAAACCTCAAATGATAGATTATTCGATGCATATCTTGACTAACTTAGACGTTAAGACTTCTAATCCGTTATTGCTAAGTAGCATATGCAACCCTAATAAAATTTGTATTGAAATTTAAACAAATTTATTGTTCGTGTAGACTAAATTTGTCCAAACAAGTCAGTTAAGTTGTGTGCTCTTACAAAAATCAAACTGGTATTTCGAAAAAATCTAGACCATAAGAATGCTAGGATTTTTTTATAAATTTTGACTATAAAACCTCTAATGGTAGATTACTAGAAATAATTATGGTGGATGCATTGATACATTGACTAACTTAGACTTTAAAACTTCTAATGGGAAATTGCTTGATGGCACATAAAATTTGTATTGAAATTTAATTTAAACAAATTTTAGGTCCTTCTAGTCTAGATTTGTCCAGATGTTAAACTTAATGCAGAACTCTGCATTTCCAAGCAATTCTTTCATGGCACGGGACTTCACACAAGGCCCACAAACGTATAAATTATTGCCCCACCTTAATATTTCGGTGGCAGAAGCGCTCCTCCTAATCCCCGACAAGATTCAAATCGCATAATTATCGCGCCGGAAATTTCAAATTTGCATTTATACATTCGGACCCCAAATATGAATATTAATGCGTTCAAGAATTAAACAGTCTTTGCGTTCAATACAGTGTAACTCCCCGTTAATCGGGACAATTATTTAAAAAAACTACCTCCAACGGGTCCAACTTTGCTCGCAAGTTTCCCACTGGAGCTTTGTGCATCCTGAACTGCAAGCAGCCACGAAAACGGCGCTCTTTATAATGAAAAGGATTACGAGACTTATTCAAATAAGACGCAAGGCTTTGGTTGGCATAAATATGAAAAGGGTTGGCAGAGCAGCTGCCCTTTATTTCCACATTAAATTTTTTTACGACGGAATTAGTTAAAAATTTATTTACGTCATATAAATTTACCTTAACTCGCGCATTAACCATATAATTGTGAAACCGGATGATCTAATTAGGGAGAATAAGGCGATATTTTTGCATCGAAACGAGCCTTATTTCCTTGGCGTTAATAAGATGGATCTCGTTGTATTAATCAATGTGTTTATCTAGACAGTCTAATTACTCCGTTCTCGTTTTGTGCTAGCATCGGGAGTTTGTTTTATTGTTTCCTGCCGTTAAGATAAGGACATCAATTGCGCAAGTATGACGTGGAACTATTAAATTACTTGCATCAGGTGTTAGATGAACATCTCTGGCACTGAATCATAACTGCATTCAATTATAAGTAGTAATAAATTAAAACATCTAATTTACTACACAAACTATTTACATTATATTTCATACATGTATTTATATGTAACAGTAACAGTAAGTGATATAAATAATAATACAGTAATCACATATTACACAACAACATATGAGGTTTCTATATCAGATTTATATTATCTGATAACACTTCAGATCTGACAATGTCATGCCAGTTGATAATTGAATTTCAGTAGCCTAAGATAACAAATATAAACGTTTTTTTTTTCTGTAACCAGTGATTGACATATTCAATTATTTTATCAGTACTTACAGTTCCAGAAAGCAAATGAATGTATTTATGTGGTTTGATCAATTATAACTAATTACATTCGGATAATATTTTGTTCTTTAAAATATTTTTTTCGGAAAGGTAAAAAAAAATGTAAGCAAATTTTCCAGCCTAGTTGCTAAGGTTAAGCAAAATTTCCAGCTTGTTTAAGCAATTTTTCTAGCTTAGTTACCAAGTTGAAGCAAAGTTTCCAGCGGATCCTATATATAAATTAACATTTTAAGAGAATTAAGTGAGAAAAAAGTTGTCCACATTGACAGGAGCAATCTCCATAACTAAGCTGCCACATATTTTAATTTGGAAGTAAAATTATCCGCGCGGAATTTATTATCTTGAATTTTATTTATTGCCCAAACATTCTGCGACCAGTTTTATGTTTAATATTAATTTTAACGGCCCATAAAGCCCGGCACTAAAATGTTACACACTTAATTACCAAAGCATTGTAATATTAATTATAAAACGCAATATTTTATCAGGTAGATATGAATATGAAAATAACCAGCAAATAAAATTGAATTATTTGATTACACGTGAATATTAAGGGTCTACGTGTGTGGCAATTTCTTTATGCAATAAATTATTCAAAATTAATTTTTATTGAAACGTAAATTCAAACGCTTCAATAATTATCATTATATAAAATTATTTTTTATTGAAATATAAATTTAAATTATTTTAAATATTTTAAAGAATTACAAACAAAAATATATTGGTATTTAAAATACATTTAAATACTAATACAATTAAAATATGTCTATTACAATTCAAACATATTGTGTATATGTACTTGCACGCGTATGTGTATTAAAAAAATTACTAATTAAATCACAATTTTACAGTTGGGATGATTTCTTAATGTACTCATACTAATTTATGTATGTATTATACCATTGTAATGACCTGTGTAAGATCATGTATCATCCAACACTAATAAATATCTTATTATTATTATTATTATTATTATTATGTGTATGTGTATGTGATGTGTAGAAAATGAATATGTAGAAGAATATGAAGAACAGAATATGTAGAATATGTAAAATTCAAAATATTCTATGAATATCCACTGAAAATTCATTAAACTCCTGCAAATTTATAAATTAAAAATTCTAATTTCAATTATCTATCAAAATAACTCATGATTATAATATTATTGATGTAAAGGCAGAAAGACCTCTGGTCGATAGCGTAATAAAGATTATCACTACTTCAATTTCCTGCAAGATGTTCCTATACAATTCCTTACAATTTCAATTGAATTTTGCTCAATATCAAACATAATACGTAAACTCTATTAATATCCTGTATATTTGATAAAATTACAGAAAAGTATTACTATTTTGCAAAATTCACAAAATTCTATTAAAGCCATTAGAAATCCTGCAGCAATTTAAAAAAAAAAATCATAACATTACTATTGAATCATGTAAAATCTTCTAACGTCTGAAAATTAGTATTGAAACGCTACATACAGAATTGCAGATTCTATTGATATAACGTAAACGTAAAGTTTTAAAAGAAATGTATTTCTTGCCACAATGTGCAAAATTCCACAAAATTTTACTTAAAACTTTAACTCTCCAACAATTAAAAAAAAATCATAACATAATCTTCTTTAATTCATTTTTCAATAGTAGAATCATGCAAAATCTTCTAACATCTGAAAAATAGAATTGAAACCCTGCATATAAAATTGCAGATTTTATTGATATAACGAAAAACCCCAGGTTTTATATGGAACTAAAATTTTGCTATAATCTATAAAGTTTAAAAAAAAAACATTTCGTGCACAATGTGCAAAATTCTATTAAATTTGTACCTACTCAAACTTGTACTTGACTTTAATAAAATTAACAAAATTATAAGTAAATTCTATTCATATTCTTCAAAATCTACAGATGGACAGAAACAGTTCCATTTATATATTGCAAATTTCACATGATTGAATGAAGATTCTATTGAAACTTATTTGTGAAACTTATAGTGAAATCCGCAAAATATATCAAATGATTAAACATTTTATTGAAACTCTGTGAAATATATAGTAATATATACATAGTTTCCAAATTTCTCATATATTTATGAAATCCTAAAATATTTACGAATTTCTTGCAAATTTCACAAAATTGTATGAACATTCTATTGAAACATGTAAAATGTTTTATGAAACTTCTACCGAAACCTGCAAAATATATCGAATGATTTTGAACATTTTATTGAAACTCTGGAAAATATACAAAAGTATCCGAAAATTCTATTGAAATGTACCAAATCAATAAAATTTCATGAAAATTTAATTGAAATCCAAAAAAATATTTAAATAATATCTAAAATTTCTATTGATATAGTGCAAATTTCAGCAAGATTTGCAAGATTGTATGAACATTCTACTGAAATCCTGCAACATTTAAAAAGTTTTATCAAACGTCTTAGGAAAATATATCAATATGTGTATCAAATATATCAAATGATTGAACATTTGATTGAAAGTCTGGAAATTGTACAAAACTGTCCGAAAATCTATTGAAATTTTCAAAATCATTCAAGTTTCACAAGAATTCAATCGGAATCCTGAAATATTTACCACATTTCTTTAATATACATCCAAAAATTTTCATAGTTATATTGCAAATTTCACAAAATTGTATAAACATTCTATTGAAATTCTGCAGCATTTAAAAAGTTTTTTGAAACATCTACCGAAATCTGCAAAATATATCAAATGATTTTGAACATTTTATTGAAACTCTGGAAAATATACAAAAGTATCTGAAAATTCTATATGTTCCAAATCAATAAAGTTTCATGAAAGTTCAATTGAAATCCTAAAATATTTAAATAATATCTAAAATTTCTATTGATATATTGCGAATTTCATAAGATTGTATGAATATTCTACTGAAATCCTGCAAGATTTACAAATAACATTTAAGTTTTATGAAACTTCTTAGGAGAATATATCAAAATGTATATCAAATATATCAAATGATTGAACATTTTGTTGATAGTTTGGGAATTATACAAAACTGTCAAAAAATTCTATTGAAATCTTCAAAATCAATAAAGTTTTATAAGAATTCAATTGTAATCCTAAAATATTTACCACATTTCTTTAAAAAAATATCCAAAAATTTCAGTTATATTGCAAATTTCACAAAATTGTAGAAACATTCTATTGAAATTCTGCAACATTTAAAATGTTTTTTGAAACTTCTACCCAAACCTGCAAAATATATCAAATGATTAAACATATTATTGAAACTGTGGGAACTGTTGGCCAAAATATATTGAAATGTTCCAAATCAATAAAGTTTCATGAGATTTCCATTAAAACTCCTAACATATTTTACCAAATTTCTCAAAAATAATATTATCAAAATTCTGGGTGCTCCCAATTTTAAGCACCAATTTTTGCGCATCTATTTTAATGTGTTTTCATGTGTTTTTGTTTTTATATGTATATGTCTGTAGTTATTCTTACTATGTTGCTGTGGTCATTTTGACCTGTGTAAATTGTTTTGACAATATCACGTAATAGATTTCTATTCTATCTTATTATTTCTATTCTATTCTTTCTATCCTATTATATACTTTCTGTTCCATTTATTCTATTCTATTCTTATTGTTCTATTCGTTTGATTTTATTCTTTCTATTCTATTTGTTCTATTCTTTCTACTATATTCTTCTATTCTATTCTTACTATTATATTCTTTTTATCATGTTTTTTCTATTATATTCTTTTATTCTATTATATTCTATTCCTTTTTTCTATTGTATTATTTCTATTCAATTCTATTTTATTTTCTAATTTGTACTGAATATGGGTTGATTATTAAACAATTGCTACCTTGCAACATCTTGAAAACATGTAACAAATGTTTCCAAGAAAAATTAAAAAAATTCTCGATAATTACATTTCTGATAATTATAAGAACAAAAAATCAGAGGCTAGTGAAATTTTATTGCAATTTAATAAAACTGTGTAATTTCCTTATTGTTTTCTCATGTTTACTGATAGTTTTTTTACTTTTTTCAGTACTTCCATATTTCATAATTTAATTTCTATGAATTCTGTAAAGGGCAGACATAGGAACCCATAAAAACTTTTAAATGATGCGAAAGCTTAACATATGCAGATACTGTAGAAACCTAGAAACGAATAAGAAAATCAGGATTGTTGTTTTTTAATTTATTTATTTTGTCATTTTCTCTTGTACCATTCGGTGTCTTGATTTTCGAAAATAGGTTTGTATAATCCTTAAAACCTACAAATACTATACATGTATATTATTAATCATTCAAATTTTTAAAGAATGATTTTTTGACAGGTATAATTAAAAATTTGACAGTAATTCAAATTAGCACACTAATAATAAAAACTGAAAATTTAGCATTAATATTAGGAATTATAACTGAAATGACCGAACATTTATTTAAAATGAAAGAGATGGCAGTACTTTTTGAAACTTTGACTTTAATAACTAAAATTTTACTGAAAATTCAAAAATTTGCTCGTAATTTTTGAAATTTCATCAGAATTAAACCTTTGACAGTAATAATTATAGTTTTATCAGTAATCGTTGAAGTACTGACAGTAATCCTTGAAATTTATTGACTTTTACAGTTATTGTTGCAGTTTTGAGATATTAGACTAGAATTATAGACTTTCTTTTATTATTCTGGGTAGTAATTATTGATTTTTTTTCGATAATACTGAAATTTTAGTAAAACTTGAAAAATTCTATAAAACATATTATTGATACAATACGAATTATTCTTTAATATGACTAAAGTGCTGCGAATCAATAGTTTTTGGAAAATTCTACTAAAAATCTGCAAATTTCATAAAAATTCTTGAAAATGTACGAAATTACTAAAAATTTCACGAAGACTTTATATAATTCCGAAAATGCCTAATATTTCTATCTAATATTTTGTATTGGATTCTTGCAAGTCTAGAAGATTCCTAACAATTCTGTTGAGAACATGTAAAACCTTCAAAATTACAAGAACATTGTATTAGCTGTTGCAAAACTATAAATATCTTTGATATTTTTTATTGAAATATAAATTGAAATGTTTTAATAATCATGTGGTATAATATTATCTATTATAAATACTATTTTGGTATATAGAAATCAAAAGTCGGATAAAAAACAAAAAGTTTTATTTAAATGGGAACAAATACAAAATTGTGTTGATTTTTGTAGCGACTCTGAAACTTTAAAAGTTTTTAGGGGCTATTTTTTAAATGAACTCTTCCGGAATAAGTTTTTCCGGCAAACATGATACTCCAATATACAATTTTGGCAATTTTTACTTTTACACATATTGTTGCAGTTTTGAGATATAAGAATAGAATTATAGAAATATTTTTCTGGGCGATATTGTTCTGGGCAGAAATTTCACTAAATATTGAAAATTTCTACATAAACACTCCATTGATACAATACGAATTATTCTTTAATATGAGAATATATTCCTGCGCACCAACAGAGTTTTAGGAAAATATTTCTAAAATTCTGCAAATTTCATAAAAAATCTTGAAAATCTACTAAAGACTTTATATAATTCCTAATATGCATAACATTTTTATGTAATAATGTGTATTGGACTCTTGCAACTCTATAAGAGTATTAAAAATTCTGTTGAGAACTTGTAAAATCTTCAAAAACACATGAACATTCTATTAGCTATTGCAAAGCTATACATATTTTTATTTATTTTTTATTGAAATTTAAATGAAAACGTTTCAATAAATATATGGCTTAATATTATCTATTACATTATTTTGGTAGATATAAATCAAAACCGATAGAAAACCAAAAGTTTCATCTAAATGTGAACAGATACAAAATTTTGTTAATTTTTGTAGCGGCTAACAAACTTTAAAATATTTTAGGGGCTAGTATTTTTTTTAATTTACTCCTCCGGAATAAGTTTTTCCAGCATTTTCCCCCATAAAGATGTGGGAAGAAGATAAAGATGACACTCGAGTATGTGATTTGTATCGAGAGAGTAAGTATCGAGATTTTGGCATTTTTTGGAATACTTTTAGAACAGAATTTCAAATTTGTATACAGGGTGAGTAAAAAGTTAAGAACCTACTCTGTGGAGCGTTTATTATTATTTTTAGTAAAATAAATTTTTAACAAAAGCCTCATAGCTAAATATGTTTCACAATTTGACATGGTTTTTTTTGCGACGCGCCATTTTTTGACAAAGATGTTATCAATACTTTTTTAAATTGCAACCACAAGTTTTCTAATAATTTTCTATTAACTTTCATCCGGAACACTATTTTGTACGATACTTATATGTCGAGATATGTTTATGTCTTCACTTTAATGAACCACCTAGTATACGTTGTAATAAGTAAGAACTGTCAGACTAATTTTGATTACTTTACTTTGCTTTGTTTTTAATTTACTTAACAGCCTCCTAGTATTATACAATCATTTGATATTGTCATGCTAAAAATGAGATTTTTGAAAAATCAATTTTAAGTTTGTTTTTATTTTAAGGTTGTTTAATTTTATATATATATATATATATATATATATATATATATATATATATTTATTATAAATATTATTATATTTAATTAATTAATATATTAATAATAATATGAAATTTAATTTATTTAACCTCCAAGAAAATCAAACACAAATGTATGCCTCCGAATATGACCACAAGGACGAAACTCGTTAGGCAATAATAAATAATAAAATACTAACATTTAATTACTACCAATAAGTAAGTACTTCAAAATTGAAACAAACTTAAAATAAATAATTAAGAAATAAATGTTAAATTAAAAAAAAGGCTTTAAAGAATGTAAAAAAAACAGGTAGGTACCTAATCTTTTTGTGTTCAAAATTTTTATATTTCGCCGAAAATTACATTGCAGTGTGGCGTGTTATTTTATTGCATTGTTAAAACTACAAGAAACAGATTTTTGAAGTATTCTGTGGAATGTTAAAAAGAAATGGATTTTGAAGAAAAGTGTGTACAATGTTCAAAAATTCAAATACAATGCAAGTTTTTTTGCAAAGAGTGTTGCCTTTCAATTGTAAACCATAAACTTTCAGTAGGGGGGGGGGGGGGGGGAGTCGTACTCGTTGCAAATTCATTAATTACGAAAATACTAGGTCATAAATTGTTGTCTTAAATAATTTATTGATTTATGTCCAGGAATTGTAGTTTGGCAATA
This sequence comes from Othius punctulatus, assembly GCA_951805005.1. Classification (NCBI taxonomy): domain Eukaryota; kingdom Metazoa; phylum Arthropoda; class Insecta; order Coleoptera; family Staphylinidae; genus Othius; species Othius punctulatus. Next base: position 30,231,571 of record OX638138.1, on the reverse strand, counting down.
TTTAAATGGGCGCGGTGTGCATATATCATTAAAATATAACTACGTTTAAATTTATTGTCAGAACAATGAGGCGTGTTGGTGCCGAAAAATTGCAACGTTAAGGTATGTATCACCGTATTTCCTGACTCGGCTAAAGGAGAATAATTCCTTGAACTAAAGTGCTTTTTCACATAAACATTTATCATACCTGAAATGTAAATGCTCCCAATTTTCAAGATTAAATTTTACCATTCTAGACAAATATGCGAAAAAATAGCTTCACACACATATTTTATTAAATGAAATAATTACGCACTGTTTTTACCTCAAATTACTTACTAATTACATGTAAATGTGGGAAATGAAATCGCTCGACGTTTTCTTCTTTCCGTATCCTGTTTCAAAGTCTCACTGCTTACAAATGTATTTGTTTTAATTAGCGCGAAGTTTGGCTTCATAATACTCAATTCTGGGGAAAAAACTTCCGGAATTTTCATGGAAAACTCTGCAAACTGAGGCTCCCAGAGAAGAAAAACTATTTACATGTTTGGCATGTCGGTGGAATCTTAAACGCTGCCTCCTGCATACATAATAAATTTGAAAGAGTGTAAAAGCAACTGATGGAGGCTTGTAAACATTATTCAACTTTGCATAGGGCGAGTAGGGTAATTGGAAATTCACTCTATTTACTTGTAATTTCAATAAAAAATAGTTAATTAAAGAGTAGTAATTATTTGTGTGCCACTAAGAGATATTTTGGTGTGCGGTTATGCACCTTTTGTTTATATGCGTAGTACAGGTATAATATAATATAGGTTGTAGTATGTAACCAAATTTGCATATATTCGTACAGTAATAGGCTGCTTTAGTTACGATTTCTCTTAATGACTACTTTAATTCTTACATGATTAGTAGGAGTAGTACCGGAATAACAGTAAAACTTTCAAAAATTGATAAATGATTAGTAATGGAATTATTATTATTATTTTCATTATTATTATTATTATTTTTAAGCGACTGTTATTATTTCTATTAAGTAATTGATAATTCTATACAATTGGTTTGTATGAATGAACATTACTTATGGTGCATCACTTATGTATGCAACCGAATTTTCACATATTCGTACAGTAAGGGGTACATTAGTTACGATTTTTCTTAATGACGACCTAAATTCTTACTTGATTTAGGTAAGCAATTGTTATTATCCTATTAAGTACTTAATTGATAATTTTAGACTGTTAAATATCATTTACAAAAATCATTTATCATTTACACAAAAATCAATTATTGATTAATGTTATGTTTCACATAATCTTACAATAATGGGCTACATTAGTGCCGATTTGGCTTACTTTATAGACTGTATCATCGATAATTTTATACACTTATTATGTATGATTTAATTAAGCGATTATTTAGATTATGCGACTTATTATTGATTACTAAAACTATCGATTATGCCCATTTACGCTTATTAACTCTGAAGAATGTTTATGCACTGTTTGAGTGATATATCAACCTGTTTAGAGACGTAAACGTGTGCATAACTAACAATTAACTCCCGAAATAGTTTCTTTTTCTCGCCGCCAGTGTAAGCCTTAAGTCTTAAAAGCGCATAATTATTTTTAAATATCGCAGTATGTATTAATAATACGCATCTTCAAAGACAATTTTAGTCATTAGACTAATCACTGACCAAAATGGACAACCCGAAATAAATACGTCCGCATTTAATCTCGCATATCCTCAATGTATTTTTGTCGTGGATTGTCTTGGAAAGTCCCATTACTAAAACTTGCTGGTTAACATTTCGAGCCGAAGCGACATTCGGGGAAAGAGCCAGGCTCGTCTAGAATTTAATTAAATGTGTGTGCTCAGACAGCCGAAAATTTACATAGTTTATGATGTGAAAATAATTTGGTAATCGCTAATTTAAGACAATGCTAATATAGTAATAACTTATATTAGTTGCTGGTGTGCCTGCCTTGGGTCGATAGCCTTAAAAAGTTAACGAATTATTTAATAGGTATTTATTCATTTTTAGGAATGTGCATTAAAATTTTATTAACACTCTTTTTCTGCCATTTATTCAAATTGTGGTTAGTTAGTATCGTTAGTGTATAATTAATGCACGTTGCATGTTAGTTCTAATATATGTAATATGTATAATCATAAATTTCATTATAATATAATATAATTATTATTAATATATTCAAATTTATATTCTGCAAGATATGCTATTCAAATTAATGCTCTAATTATGCATAAGTAGTTGATGAGCTTTAATTAAGGTGTATCTTGTCTACTATTCATTAAACGACAATTAATAGTTGTTTTTATATACGTATACTAATTACGTACAGTGAATACGAAATAACGTTGATAAATTCGTTAATATCATTCTTAAACAAAAAAAGCACATATTTGTAATCACATACAGTGAATCCGAAATAACCTTGATAAATTCGTTAAAATCATTCTTTAAAAAAGGAAGTACATATTTGTGATCACGAACGTTTAATCTAGAAATGTTTAGTCACAATATTCGAAATTGTCGCGTTTGATAATATTTTTAGTTTTACATTTTTTTGTCATCCTGAGAGTTGTCACCATAACAAACTGAAAAATTCAAATATTTGCATCAAATCTATTGTAATCTCAATATTTCTAAAATCTTTAAAACTTCGTTAAAAGGAGATATATGTATTCACAAGACTTTCATCTAGTAATTTCTAGTCACAATATCCGTAATTTGTCGGTTTATAACATTTTGAGTTTCAACCTTATTTATTTTTATCTTGAGATTTTAATTGCTCAACGAAGTGGAAAATTGAAATATTTGTAATATAATCTCAATATTTCTAGTGAATATGGAGGCAGTAGAGGCTTGCAAGTTTTATTTCACTGACATTACCACTCTTCTCTTTTTAGTTTTAGTTTCAAATATCGACATAGAATTTTTCGAAAACTAAAATCGAAAGATTATTTTGGCAACTATCAGGTTTCCAGAAAAATGATCGCACTGTCTCATTTCTCTAGAAACCTGATAGATGCCAAAATAATCTTCTATGTCGATATTTGAACTAAAACTAAAAAAAAGTCTTGTAGTTTTTCATCCACTAGATTCAATACAATTTCTTTTCCAACTAAAGTTTGTAAGTAAATATTTAAAATTCTCCACAAATATGTTCCATAGAAAATATCTTCTTATCTAAGATAATTTTGTAAGTAAAAATTAAAAATTCTCCATCGATTGGAGATTCTTTGGACTCGAGAATGTTGTTTTCTAAGCAAATGTTGAACAAGGCAAAACGGGATACACTACTTTGTGATTTCTAATGTAATGATTATTTAGCGATTAAGTATTTAGACATTGATGTCTAAACTACTTTCATACTTAAGATTCGAGAGTTTCCATTTCTTCGAACATTTTTAATGCGAAAAAGTAAGAGAAGGTTTTAATATGATGGAAACATGTATCTCGACAAAAATTGAATATTTTTTTCAATTGAAGGTGCAGCAAGTCATTGCCAGTAATATTGTTGCTAATGAAAGAGATAGTAATCTTATGATTTCTAGAGAATTAAGATATTGTATCCCGAGTTTTGGTTCTGAAGGTACTAGATTTCTCTTTTCCAGAAAATTATCGGAAGAATTACAATATTCTTAAAATTCATTTATTTATTCATTTATCGGAACCCCATCTATAGATATAATAAATATAAATTTGTAGTAATTTCGAGATTTCTAGTAAAATAAAATGTGAGAATTTGGGCAGAAAACTGTAATTTTTTTTTAAATTATTTTATCGAAACAGTTGTAGAAAGTATCTCTGTTTACTGTAAAAGTTTCAAAAATTGCTCACAAAAATTCTAATATTTTGTCAGAATTTAAATTCTTGCTGCCAAAATTTCCATCACTTTTAAATCTATCAAATTTTCAGTTTTGCCGCCATAAATATTTCAACTGAGCCTAAGTCTTACATTATTTTTAATATACATTATTACTTATTAAGTCTTACATGGTATAAAATAATGTCAAAATTTCAATAAAAGTTCTCAATTTTTTTCATTATTTTATCAAAACAATTCAGAATGTCCATTATTTTGTCAAAATTTCCCAGATTACTGTCAAAATTGCAATGGTTGCTCTCACAATTTTTATTATTTTGTCAGAATCTTAATTATTACTGCCAAAATGTTTAACAAATGTTTAAACGATTACTATCAACATTTCAATGATTACTGGCAGATTTGACAGACTTATCTATCAACAGTTTTATTATTTTATTAAAATTTCAATGATTACTCTTAAAATTTAAATATTTGCTTTTAAAATTTCAGTAATTGCCAAAATTTTGATTACATCTGTCAGTATTCTTGTGATTTAGTCAATATTTGAATGATACAAATGTTCAGTTATTTCTGAGTAAATTTCAATAATTATATCAACATTTCTATGTGATTTAGTCAATATTTGAAAATAAAAAAATTCAGTTATTTCTGGGTAAATTTCAATGATTTTATCAAAATTTATACTGCTGTCAAAATCAGAGCCGGCTCTAGTAGTTCTAGTAGTTCATAATATCAAACATTACTGTCAAATTTGGCAGATTACTATCAACAGTTTTGTTATTTTATAAAAAATTTAATGATTACTTACTAACAGTCTTATTCATAAAAATTTAAATCGTGGATTAGCGGTGTTTTATCAAAGGGTTACTATGGTTACTGAAGCTCCCTCTCTCTCTCTCTCTCTCTCTCTCCTCTCTCTCGAAGAAGAATGTGTGTGAAAGACATCGCTAAGAGAGAGAATTAGAGAGAGATTGTCGATATATTTCATTCCCATATCTTCCATATCCGTATTTTATTCCCAATCTATTTCGTTTCCTAATTTTGAGTCTCAATAATGAAGAGTATACTTTTGCTAAATTGTTGTGTTTAATTTACTGAGTTTATACACTTGAGAATTGAGAATCATCGAGAATTCCCCAATCTTACAAGATATATAGTATAATAGCCCAAGATAATGAATAGATTTTCTATAATATTCAGATTTCAAGACTTTTTCTCAACTGGTTGGTCCAATTTATTGATTCCCGTTTCTCTCTCTTCTATAAATTTTGAATCACGACAATAATGACTTTTGTTTTGCAATCTTAAGGTTTCCAGAGAATGTATTCATTGTGAAGTCTCGTCTGTTTTTATCCACAATAATCGAGAATTCCCTATCTTACAAGATATATAACCTCCTCGATAATTAGTAGATTTTCTATGATATTGAGATTTCAAGACGTTTTCTCGACTGGTTGGTCCAAATTATTTATTACCATGTTCTCTTTCATCTCTACTCCTAATGTTGAATCTCGACAATAAAAAGTTTTGTTTTGCAACTTTAAGATTTCCACAGAATTTATACTTTGCGAAGTAACGATCGTCTTGATCCTTAATTATCGAGAATTCCTTTATTTTACAAGACATATTACATCGATAATGAGTTTTCTGTTATACTGAGTCCTGCTAGATTTTCTGTTATACCTATTGTGATTTTCAAGACTTTTTCTCAACTGGTTGGTAATTTTTTTTAAATTTTCCTCTCTTTCTCTTATCTAAGTTTTTAATATCAATAATAAAAACTTTTTCTCAACTGGTTGGTAATTTTTTTTTAAATTTTCCTATCTTTCTCTTATCTAAGTTTTTAATATCAATAATAAAGAGTTCTGTTTTGCAATCTTAAGGTTTCTAGAGAATTTATCCATTGTGAAGTCTCGTCTGTTTTTATCCACAATAATCGAGAATTCCCTATCTTACAAGATATATAACCTCCGAGATAATTAGTAGATTATATATAATATTGAGATTTCAAGACTTTTTCTTGACTGGTTGGTCCAATTTATTTATTACCATGTTACATCGAGAATGAGTTTTCTGTTATACTAAATTCTGCTAGATTTTCTGTTATACCTATTGTGATTTCAAGACTTTTTCTCAACTGGTTGCTATTTTTTTTTATTATCTTATCTTTCCTATCCTTTATCTTATCTAAGTTTTTAATCTCAACAATAAAGAGTTTTGTTTTGCAATCTTAAGATTTCTAGAGATACATTTTTTTACTTTGTAGATATCACACTTTAATAAATTATGATGATTATTGTTTGTAATACAAACAAATTACAAAATTGCATTATTTGTTTCTACATAATGTATCCTGAAGTAAAAACCTCCAGTGTCAATAAAATTTCTAGAAAATTTATACATTTTGAAGTATCGATTGTTTTGATCCTCTATAATCGGAAATTCCATTATTTTATAAGATATGTAATGTCGATAATTTTTATATTTTGATTAGTTATTCTGGACTTTTCAACAATTTTGATTCCATATTTTGCAAATTTCCATTACGGCTCTAAAAATCTTGTTTGGCAATTTCTGAAATATTTATGACATGTAACTACCTATATTTTTCTGTATATTTTCATGTTATGATTATATTTATTAATCATATAATCTTTGATCTTGCTAAGAGTTTAGTTTATTTGTTTGTAGATATATGTTGATACTATGATTAAAACTTCTGCGACTTTAATGACAAATGTTTCGTTTTTCACATTTTTCAGTTTTTTGACGCTATCGTTAATTTTTTGAGATTTACAGCGCTGTTCAGAACATCTTGTTTCACAGTTTTGAAGTTTTGAACAAATATTCAGGACGTTTTAAACATTCCAGATTTTTTAATTAAATTTCCATCAAACTTTTGGGAAAATTCCGAAATCTTTATGAAAAATCTTTTTGTAACTTGTGGAACTTACATATGTTTTTGTAACTGAACTTGTATTTGTGTAACTTACTTATCTGTAAATTTTGATATTAGCCCAACTTTCTCGTATTTTTGTTTACTTTCAGTTACATAATTATGTTGAGTTTTTCAAATTTACTGGTATGTTTCCAAACATGTAAGGAACTATTTTGATACTTTTATTATTTTTATTTGAAAGGTTTCTAGTTCTGATATTTTGAATTTTAGGCGATTTTCATGAATTTTCTTAATTTAGACTTTTAGAGGAAGGGAAATTAGACTTTTAAATTTATTAATGGACCTTTTACGGTAAGAAGCGCATCTTGCGACTTATTCGGTAAAAACAGAAAAAAGTCCAAAGATTTGGCAGTTTTTCTGGAGATTTCGGGTAACGCAGGCCTAGGAAATTGGGGAAAACTTAAACTATTTAATTTAGCATTAGAACAAAGCATTGAAAACATTTTCCAGCTTTCCTTTAACTATTTTTAAACCACAGCCCATATTTGGTCTAATTTCCCTGGCCTATAACTGTTATTAAAATAATCAGAATTTTATTTTATTAAATTTATCAGAAATTAATTAAATATACAGATAATTGGGGGATTTTTTTTATACTTTTGGTATAGTTTTAGTAGGCTTTCTAGTTGCAAATTTGTGGATTTCAATCGACAGCAGATTATCTGTAATATTGAGATTTGAAGACTTGACTATTGCTCCGAGTTTATATAGGTTTTTAGATCTCAAAATTGAAGCGATTAGTTTTGTAATTACGCGCTTTCTAGAGACCAGAAAGGGTGAGATCTTATTTTTATCCTAGAGATCTCTCCCTTCTTTAATTTATGAATCTCTGCCAACAACATATTTTGATGAATTTCATTTCTCACGGAACTGAAAGGTTAAAACATTTGTTAAAAATTTCGGAATTTCTAGAATATTGAGATACGCCGGGCTGCAATAATAATTGATAAAATTTGCTGATATCTCTTTGATCCTTTTCGGGAATTGGAATTATTTGAATCAGAACTATGTAAACAAAATAATATTTCTTAGTCCGGTCTATTTTGTAAACTTTACATTTTAAACTTATTGGTAATTTCGGGAGGTTTGGTGAATTTGTGTATGACTTTTGTATGGTTTGTAGAACTTTATTAAAGAAATTCACAGTTCTCTCATGTACTCGCCAATAGTTTCATTTTTTAGCATCGAAACTGTTTTTGTACTCAATTTTGGGTATTTTTTTAATATTTTTCGAAATTTAAATATTTATTTTAAATATGTTTTATTGTTTTCTTTCTCCTTTATTGGAGTAATTGCTGGTATTGTTTAGATATAAAGATGTTTTGTTATTTTTATTGTAATGACAATAATAAATGAAAAGTTATGACTTTTGTATGGTTTGTAGAACTTCATTGAAGAAATTCACAGTTCTCTCACGTACTCGCCAATAGTTTCATTTTTTAGCATCGTAACTGTTCTTGTACTCAATTTTGGGTATTTTTTTTATATTTTTCGAAATTTAAATATTTATTTTAAATATGTTTTATTGTTTTCTTTCTTCTTTATTGGAGTAATTGCTGGTATTGTTTAGATATAAAGATGTTTTGTTATTTTTATTGTTTTTATTATAAACAATACCAGTAAGTACGCCAATAAAGAAGGAAGAAAACAAACAACAAACAAAAAATATAGTAATAACTAGTATCCAAAATGGGTGAAACTATAACAAAACAAAAATACGAGTATCTAATAAATATTTTATACGCAATAAATGGTATTTTCATAAAATTTTACATTGTTTGCAGTATATTTTCTGTATCTACATCACCTTAATTTTTATTATGCAAGGCGGATTTGTGAGGTATTTGACGTATTAAATCATTTTTTATAACAGTAAACCAATTTGAAAGTAACTGCTTTACTATTTTATTGCTCTGTAAATTTGAATACGTATTTGGAATTTTGCACCAAATTGAATTATTATTATTATCTATTATTCTTACTACTATTTACTATTACTATTTTAATGAATTTTTGTTTACCTTAAGAATATAAATTACTAGACAGTCAAAATTTCATGCATACCACATACCACCCATTCCACTCTAATTTTGATGAATTTTATATGTTTTTGCAAACTTTTTAATTCTCAACATAGATCTGATGAATTTTATATGTTTTTTGCAAACTTTTTAATTCTCAACATAGATCTGAGAATTTCTGTCAATATTTAGAATTTGAGTGAATAATAAGTATTTTGCAAATTAAAAATAAATTGCATTTTCATGATATTTTGGAAATTCTGATATTTATTTTAGTTTTTGAGTAAGTAATAAGTACATATTTTGCAATCAATAAATTGCATTTTCATGATGTTTTGGAAATTCTGCTATTTTTTGTTAAAATTGAGTGTAATAAGTACCTATTTTGCAAACAATAAATTGCATTTTAATAAAATTTTGGAAAATCTGTTATTTATTTTATAATTGGAGTGTAATAGGTATATTACAACAAACAAATTGCATTTTTATAAATTTTTAGAAATTCTGATATTTATTTTCGAATTTGAATGAATATTAAGTACATAGGTATGTATTTTGCAAACAATAAATTGCATTTTCACGACATTTGCGAAATTCTGATACTTATTTTAGAATTTGAGCGAATAATAAGTATTTTGCATCCAAGAACTATCTATTCATGCTTTCTCAAATACATTTTATCTTGATTACTGCAGAAATTGCTTATTCTGTGACTGCTGAAGATTTATCCCATTTTGCTTCAAGACTGCGAGTATATACGTCAAATTAATTTAATGATTCTAGGAACGCTTTGATTCAAGATGTAAACTTTTACTGCTGAAACGTACTTAAAACCATTAGCGCCAAGTGTTTACTATATTTGGACTATGTAAATAGCGGAATTCACACCCGAGTGTAATATTATATTGCTTAATATAATTTAATTAATTCCAATTAAAAGTCAACATAATCCTTCGCGGAGAAACTAAATCATGATTTATGTAAAGTTCAATAAGAAACTCAACGCTCATTAAAGCGCAGGTACAGTTTTCTTGGGCCTTATAAGGAAATCCATAACTTATGTAAATTAGAAAGTTAATTTAGAATATACCTGATATCCATGAAACCTATGTAAACAAAACTGAGGACTATAATTTTCCTCGTATTAATAGTAATAATTAATTTCAAAAAACCAACTCTTATATTAATTTGGTGCATAGATAGATCGATATCTAACCATAATAAACAACAAAATACAATAACAAATCCTGAAATGTTGATGGGATAATATTATGTGTTTTTGGGCAAATTTTTATGTGAACTATTATATGAATTTGGTAGATTGATAGATCGCTATCTAACGATAATAAACAACAAAATACGATAACAAATCCTGAAATGTTGATGGGATACCATTATGTGTTTTTTGGCAAATTTTTATGTGAAAAATTATACCAAAAGTATGTACGTAGGTTTAAAACAAAAATATTGTGTAAATGCGAAGTTTAATTTGAATAATTAATGTTGTGTAATGAATGAGTAAAAATACAGGTCATTAGCTGGTTGGTATAATTCTTTGTTTTATTATTTGTATTATTTTAAATTTTATATATTTAATATATTATATATATGAGCGCTACAGGCCTTGAAAGCCCTTGGCTATATGGAATATGGACAATGTGAGCCCATTTTTTCCTATCCTTGGTTATCTCTCTCCAGTCTTGCACTTTGAGAAGTTCTAAGTCTGCTTTAACTTCGTTTTTTCACTGGGTTTTGGGTCTTCCTCTTCTTCTATTTCCACTTATTTCTAATGTCCATATCGTACTTGGAGTCCTCCGTTTTTTCATTCTTGCTAGGTGTCCTAACCATCTTAGTCTTTGAGCTTTCACTACCCCCACTATTTCGGCATCTGCATACAGTTCTCTTATTTGCTGGTTTGTTCTTCTTGTCCAGTTGCCCTCTATTTGTTTTCCTCTATATATTTTCCTTAGAATTTTTCTTTCCCACATACTTAGTAGCACTTAGTCCTGTTTGCGTAGAGTCCACGCCTCAATCGCGTACGTTACTATGGGTCTTATGATGGTTTTGTACACCTTTAATTTTATTGCCCTAGAGAACACCTTGCCCGAAATTATTGATTTCATTGCATGTGCACTTTTTGTTCCTGCTGCTGTCCTGGCATTGATTTCGTCAGCACTACTTGGTGTTCTTGTGAACTGCACTCCAAGATATACGAGAGACTCTGCTTCTGCGAACTTGTACTCCTTGTTTTCTACTTTGATTTTTAGATGCTTGCTTTGCCCGAGATTTTTGCCGCCCCATATCATATATTTGGTTTTTGTTTCATTTATTTCTAAACCTACTTTGTTTGCTGCGACTATGATTCTTTTGACGCTGTCTTGTATTTCCTCTTTTGATCTGGCTAGTATTGTGAGTTCGTCGGCGAATGCTAAACAGTGATGTCGGTTCTGGTATAATGTGCCCTCTCTCCTTATCCCTCTATCTCTTAAGATTTTTTCTAATATAAGGTTAAATAATGTTGAGGAGAGGGGGTCACCTTGTCTTAGCCCTTCTTTCACTCTGAACTTTTTTGACAGTCTTCCATTCATTCTTACCGTATTTATAGTATTCTGTTGGGTCATTTCTACTAGTCTGGATAGTTTGTTCGGTATTCCTAGTTCGTTCATTGCCAAATATAGTTTGTCCCTTTTGATGCTATCGTAAGGTTGCTTGAAGTCCATAAATAGTAGGTGTGTGGTTAGTTGCTGTTGCTGACTTGCTGCCTGTATTTCCTTTGGTACGAAAATCTGGTCGACTACTGATCTTGCTTTTCGGAAGCCGCACTGGTATTCCCCTAGTATATTCTCAGAGTGTTTTTTTATTTCGTTGTTTACGTAGGTGGCTAAGATTTTGTATATTCCGTCCAGTAAGGCAATCCCTCTATAGTTTTACAATTTTCTTTATCACCTTTCTTAAGAATTGGGCAGATTATCGCTTCGCTCCATGTTGTTGGCATTTCCTCCCTTTTCCAGATTTCCTCTATTAACTCTACTATCGTGTCCTGTAGTCTGTTTCCTCCATTTTTTATCATTTCGGCTTGTATTCCGCTTATTCCTGCACTCCTATGGTTCTTCACTTGTTTTATTATCCGTTTTATTTCTTCTATGTCCGGTGTTTCTTCATGCAATGGATTCTGTTCTTTGCCTTGCTTGGTTGGTTCTTGGTAGCTTGTTTCGCTCTGGTGTTTATTCAGCAGCTCCTCGAAGTACTCAGCCCATCTGTCGCTTACTTTCTTCTGATCTATTAAATTTCAATGTTTGTTCTTGCAGAGGCTTGTTTTTGCTTGTTATCCCCTTTTGACCCTTTTTGCTCCTTGATAGAAGTTCTTGATGTCCTTGTTTCTGTGATTTTTTTCTATTTCTTCTAGTTGTTTGCTTTGGTACCTTCTTTTATTTGTTCTGTATAGGGTTTTGCATTTCCTTCTTAGCATTTCGTAATTGTGTTTGCTCTCTTCTGTCCTCTCTTGTAGCATTCTGATTCTTGCTTTCATTTTATCTTTTACTCCCTTTCACATTCATCGTCGAACCATTTGGTCCTATTACTTTTTTGTATTATGCAGTGCTCCTTGACTGTACTTATTATGGTTTTTTCTAGTAACTTCGTTCTCTCGTCTATGTTTTGGGGCATGTCTTTTTGTCATAGCTTTTCCTCAATTACTTCTGCGTACGTTGCTTGTCTTTCTCCTCCTTCTAATGATATTATTTGATTTTTTTGTTCGGTCTTCTTAATCGTGGTTTTTGGTATTAGTTGTTTTAGCTTTATTCCTACCAGAACATGATCAGAGTCTAAGTCTGGTTCTCTATAGGATCGAACATCTTTGATTACTTCTTCACTTTTCGTTTCCACCAGCACGTGGTCCATTTGGTTTATCGTTTCCCCATCTGGTGATCTCCACGTTCCTTTATGTATGTCCTTGTGATGGTAATAAGTACTTTTTATTTTCATATTTCTACTCATAGCCATGTCTGTCAACAGTCTTCCATTTTCATTAGTTTTTGTGTGTAAGCTATATTTGCTTATTGTTGGTTGGTATAATTCCTCTTTTCCTATTTTTGCGTTGGCGTCGCCTAGGATTATTTTCACATCAAACTTTTGTATTCTCTGGTATATTCTATCTAGCTCTTCATACAATTTTTCCTTCTCTTCTATTTGTTTCTCCTCAGTCGGAGCATGTATATTGATTATGCTAATTTTTTGATACTTGCCTTTTAGTCTTAGGTAGCATAGTCTGTCTGTTACAGGAGAAAAGTTTACTGCTGCTGCTTTCAAATTTTTGCTCACCATAAATCCTGTCCCTAATCTCCTATCTTTGCCTCCACTATTGAAGAAAGTATATTCCTTTATATCCCAGATGTCGTGTCCCTTCTGTTTTGTTTCTTGTAATGCGATTATGTCTATGCTGTGTTTACTTAGTTGTTTTTCTAGTTCATTAATTAGTCGTTCGTACGTTCCTCTCACGTTCCAGGTTGCCACATGTATAGTCTTGATTGGTTTGTATTTTTTATTTGTGTCGTCTTTCTTTTTCAATTGATTTTCCATTTTTGTTTTCGTCGTCGTGTTTCCTTCCGTTTTCTCTATTGTTAGTTTATTGTGAGTTCGATTTTTTCGTCACACCATTTATATTTTGTCCCATTTTTTCCAGTTTTCTATATCCTACTTTCGCTGTATTGCCTTTGTTTTTCTCTTCTCTGGCTATTTCTCTTATTGTTGCTTGGGTTTTTTGTTCTTCTCTGGTTAGGTCACTATCTATGTAGATTTTTTGTTTTCCTAATTTGTATTTGTTTTTAAGTACTTCCTTCTGTTATTCAAAGTTCTTCAATTTTGCTACTATTATCTTTGGGTCTTGTCCTCCTATCTTGAACGCCTCTTCAATTTCCACTGTGGTGGAATATATTTAATATTGTTATGAAAATAATGAAACATTATTGTCTTCATATATGACTTCAACGTTGATGTAATGCAAGTCTTTAAAACCTATAAACGTTTCTATAATGGTTCTCGTGAACATCATTGTTTTGTATATGTGTGCATTAGTTAAACATTTGATCAAAATGTATTGTTTCCACAGATTAGTCGAACGTTTGCGCAATGAAAATGTGGAAACGAATTTTACCGTTATCGTTAAAACAATAATTTGCCGCATGCAAATTATTCTTTTAACGCTAACGGTACAAAACGTATTAGAAATTACTGTTACGACTCCCATCAAGATAGAGCCATTCAATTTGGAGCATTAACAGGTGCGTTTCAAAAAAATGAAATGTGTTGCCTCGCAGCATACGTTCAGAGATATAATCGATAACATGCATTATCCGAAGCCGTACTGTATCAACATGAACAAGCACATAACTACTCGCTCATTCGCTGTGGCATCGGCAGTGAAAGTGCTCTAAGGAAAGGTACTTGGTTAAATTAATTGGGCTGGCTTTTAAATTAATTTGAAAAAGTCGCTATCACTATCTACAGGGTAATTATTCATTCCAAAATGGAATTCAATTACCGGACCCACTTAGGGTCGCACGTTTTCCATTTCACACAAAATGTAGGAACATTAAGCGTGTCCATCAGAATTTCACGAGCGCAATTCTTGGACCCCAAAACATCAAACGTGGGATCGACGATTTATGGGGGGTCTGGAGAAAAGTGTGCAATAGGATATTAATTATTCAGAAATATTGAACGCCTAGGCACTAAGAAATACACACAAAATTATAGAGAACTTTCATTGAAACACAATCGTAGATTAAAATTCTAACAAATATATCGTCTGTTTGGAGGTAAACCTCAGTAACATTTATGCGAAAATGAATGAAATATGTTTACATTGATTTGATATGTTTCTGTTTTGATAATAAAATTTCAAATACAGCTAAGTAACAATTATACTTTTAATGTCTAGAAAAACATTTAACGTAGAAAGCTTCTTGAGTAATTTCGTTATTTTATATGAAGTTATTATTAATATATCTTACATATCTCAGAAATATAATATTGTTAGTTAATGAGTTTTACCTCTAAACCGACGATATTAAAGTTATACTAACAAGTTGCTCACATGTAGGTATAATAGAGTTAATGAATTTTTGAACATTCTATCCAACAATAGTCTAGTCATTCTATTGTATTAATATTTCTTACACGATACACGACAAGAGGTGACACGTCGTAAATATTTCGAGTGATTTTTTGTACCTGGATGCATGGCGCCTAGTGTGTACAACTCCTGAATAATAATAAAACATTTACTACAACTCCGACATGGGGGCATAATTATTATCAGTGGTACTTCAAGTAAAGGGCCATAAAACACACATTTTCAACGTCATTGTGTATTGCCGTATAAATAATTCATGCAGTCGGGGACAGATTAATTTGGGTGTGATCCCAGTTATTTATTAGTAGTATTAGAGAGAAAATGTACTGTTTCGACGTACGTAATTCATGAACAATGTGGATTGCGTATTTTGATACAACAAAATGTCTTACCCAAGTTTATCTACCACCAACTATTGCTACGGTATGAATTTCATTTGAATATCATCTAGTAACAACGCCGAGTGAATATTTTTACAAAAAATGTATGTGTTGTTCTTATAATTATTCTCCTGTTTGTTTTTGAACTCTCTACTAGTGTATCAACAAAAATTTCCCTAGAAATAAATTATTCATTTATGATATTCTTGTTGTATATTTGCAATCTTAAGATTTTTTTAGAATTAATGCATCAGAAAATTGAACATTCTCCACTGTTTTTTCTCTCCACTGTTTTTTCTCTCCACTGTTTTAAAAATTTTGATATTTATTTCTTTTAATTTCTAATCTCTGTTGGAAACGATGTAGACACTCTTCTGTATGCTTCTTTGGGAACTTTAGGCTTCTTTAAGCTTAACAAACTTAAAAGTTTCTTAAGCCTAGGGCAGTTAGTACTCTAGAGCAGTGTTTCTCAACATATGGGTTGCGACCCTAAAGATATTCTTTTATATAGACTATGTATATAGACTATGTGACGTTAAGGCGAGAAGACTCCTTTCTCATAAATTTTTCTCAGAATTTAAATATTCTTTTAAATGTAGGAATTTATTTATTTATCAACGGATTTATTTATTATTATTTATTTTGCAGTATTTATTTAATTCCCATCAATTCCTTCTTGTCTACATTTTGAATCTTGATATTGTACGTCCGTATGCATAGACGGCCCCAGTAGCTACTAAAGCTTAGTAACTACTAATGGTCATCAGATGTGATTTATATTGCAGAAATGACTTACAGTGATGTACTTTCTAAACGTTTTTAGTACCTACTGACACTACTAGACACTACTAACTTCACTATGAATATGGCTGCAAGAGTTTACATATAGAATCTTAAGATTTGTTGAGAATTTATACATCATAAAATTGAACATTCTCCACTGTAAAATCTCGAAGAATTGTCTGTTCTAAGCAAATGTAGAATATGGCAATAAGGGATTTCTTTGTGAATTCCAAATTTCTAGGGATTCGTTAACGGCAACATATTTAGATATTGTGATGTCAGAACTATTTTGATACTCCAGATTCGAGGGTTAAATTTCTTAGAACTGTTTTAACTGGAAAAATTTAGAGATGGTTTTGTGACATGCTCGAAACAGATAAAAATTGAATATTTTTGTAATTCCCTAAATAGTGACGCAATCCATTACCAGTAATATAGTTACTAAAAAGGATATAGTAATCCGACTGTTGTGATTCTTAAGATGCTTGGATCCCTTTTGCTCAGAAACTTTTAAGAATAATTACTATATTCTTAAAATTTATTTATTTATTTATCAACGGGACTCTATTATACGAGTCAGTCGTAGCATGTAGAAAAACCTGTGACAGTATGCAAGGAAGGCATTTTTGAGTAAAAAAGATCATATAAATATATGTTCTAATGTTCATATTTGAGGAACTACTAAGTCAAAGTTTTAAGGTTTTGTTTTTTTATGTAATAACTTTAAAGATTATATCGAAATAACGCAGATCGAATAAACTATACAAAATCAAATTACAAATTTATTAAACCAACAACTGTTCAAATTCTGCTCCTTCTGCGCTTATGAAACCTCAAGCCCTCTCAATTACGGCATCAAACTCATCAGCTATATCACTATTATTATAAATTTCATTCTTCCTGTTCCTCTTCCTCCTCCTCCTCCTCTTCTTCGTATTATTCTTTTTTCATTTCTTCCTCAACCCTGCATAATTCAATGGCGTATATAGGCTGTTTCAGTTCCATTCATGTTTTCCTGTCCTGATATCATCTTTACATCGTCTATCCACATCATCAAGTCTTTCTGTTTCTTTTGCTACCTTTTGGACTCCATCGTATAACTCTGCGAGTCCATCTGCTTTTTGACCATTGTAATCGTAGTAACAGTACATATGATAGATAGCTGCATACTCAGCCACAGTAAAATCTGCCATTTGAGAAAATTGACCTTAAGTAATATGACAATAAGTAATAGAACCTTAAGTAATAATAATAACTGACATATAACTTTGTAAATGCATTGTTATCATAATATTAAATGGACAACTTGATATTATATTTAAAATTTAATTTTAAAATTTCTTTGACTCCGTGTAGATCCTCAACAACAGCTACGAGGATTAGGATATATGCTTATATGATTTTTTTTAGTCAAAACTGTCTTCCTTGAATACTGTCAAAGTCTGTTCCACATGAGAGACAGTATAGTTATATAGTAAATATAAATTTGTTATAATTTCGAGATTTTTAATAAAAACTAAATATCTGTATGTGCGTGTGTGTGAAATAGAGAGATAGATATTCGATTTTTTCCACAAGCGCTAATCCTATAGATGGCGATGAGCCTGAGAAAAAGAACGATTTTTTCTATAATTGATATCCATATATTTCTCTTATCTGAAGTTTGACTCTCAATAATGATGAGTTTAGTTTTGCAATATTAAGATGTCTACTAAAGTTCTACTTCTAAAGTCTCTACAGTTTTCATCTACAATAAGCGAGAATTCCCCAATCATACAAGACCACGACATCACATCACCACGATAATGAGTAGATAGATTTTTTTTTTTAATATTAAGATTTGAAACTTTTTTCTCGACTGGTTGGTCCAATTTCTTCTCTGTCTCTTTCTCTTCTCTAAATTTTGAATTTCGACAATAAAGAGTTTATTTTTGCAATCTTATGATTTCTAGAAGATTTATACATTGTGAAGTATCGATTACTTTGATACTCAATAGTCGAGAATTCAGTTAACTTATAAGACATGTAATCTCGACAATGAATACATTTTTTGTAGCATTGAGATTTCAAGACTTTGTCGGCCATTCCAGAGTTTTTTTTACAGCTTTTTAGATCTGAAAAATTAAGCGAATATTTTTGCAATCGTGCGATTTCTAGAAACTAGAAGAATGTCGAGATTTCTAGAGACTAGAAAAGGTGTGAAATTTTGTCATGTTTTGTCCTAGCGATATCTTCCTTTAGTAAAATTCTCAACCTCTGCAATCGAAATACTTTGATGAATTTGATTTCTCGTCATACTGAAGATGAAGATGAATACAAGATTTGTTTCTAATTCTGTGAATCATAATTAAATACTTCGAAACATTTTGTAATTCCGTCTTACTTCAAATCTTTTGTTTTTGTAAATGTTCTGTAATATTGAGGTTTCGAGTTTTTTGCAGCTTGTTAGATCTGAAAAATGAATCGATTATTTTTACAATCTTGCTATTTCTAGTGACTAGAAAGGATTTGACATCTCCTCATGTTTTATCCTAGTGACCACTTCTTTCTTAAAATTCTGGTAACCAAAATATTTTTTTATATTTCATTTCTCACTGAACTGAAGAATTAATATATTTGTTTCGAATCTTGAGCTTTCTAGAGTTTCCAGATTCAGTAGAATTTAATAAAACTTGAGAAAATATGCTGATATCTTTCAGGAATGATTTGGCAAATCTTGAAATATTATGAGTAGTAATTGTGTAAAAAAATATGCATTTCATTTCTCACCTAACTGAAGAATTAAAAGATTTGTATCTAATCTCGAGATTTCTAAAGTAGTTAGATACGATGAACTCCAATAATAATTTACAAAATTTGTTGATATCCTTGTTAAACGTTTTCATGAATGATAAAACGTTTTCAGGAATGATAAAGCGTTTATTGAAATTTTATTAATCATAATTATATAAAATTAAATGGAACATTTTCTATTCCTATTTCTCTATTCCAAGTCGTTTTCTCGATTGTTTCTGAGATTTCATACATCTTTTTAGATCTTGAAAATGAAGCGATTATATTTGCAATCGTGCAATTTCTAGAAACTAGAAAAGATGAGACATCTCGTCATGTTTTATCCTTGAGAAATCTGGGTTACATGATTCATATTTCAAGAATTTATAATCTCTCCTTTCTTAAAATTCTGAACCACTGGAACCAACATATTTTGACGAATTTCATATGTATCCGATCTGAAATATTAAACAAAAATTGATTCTAATTTCGAGTATTTTGGAGTATTTAGATTCGGCTGACATTAATAATAATTGACAAAAAATGCTGATATCTTTCAAGAATGATTTACCATTTCTTGAAATTTGATTAATCTTAAAAAACTTGATGATTTTCCTTTGTCACCGAACTGAAAAATTAAAATATATATTTTTTAATGTTGTAGATATGTCTCGAGATCCATCCTGATTTATTAAAGTTCTAAGATTTCCGAGGATTGAGCACTATCAGGTGCTTACACCTGATAGTGCTTAACCATCAGAAACCTTAGAATTTTTATTAACACCAGATTTCTAGAGTACTACTTTCTAGAGTAGATTCGGCTGACTCCAATAATAATTGATAAAATTTGCTGATAACTTTTTGAACGATTTCATAACTGAAGAATTAAAAGATTTGTTTCTAATTTCGAGTTTTCTGGAGGATTTAGAATCAACCAACTCCAATAATAATTGACAAAATTTGGTAATAACTTTGTGAACGTTTTCAGAACTAAAGAACTATAGATTCGTTTCTAATCTCGAATTTTCTGGAGTATTTAGATTCAACTGACTCCAGTAATAATTGACAAAATTTGTTGATAACTTTGTTAATGTTTTCAGGCGTAATCAAGCAATTCTTGAATATCTTAACTAGATAATGTTCTAATCCTGCCTATTTTGAAATGTTTACTTTTTAGCTTTGTAGTAATTTTAATATAGAAGAGGTGAATTTGAAGTGAAATGTTTACGTTTATAAATTGTTTGTAGTTTTTTATTTAAACTTGATTTAATTTAGGAGTGATTTTTATGTGATTTGTGGAACTTCAGTCAAATGTTTCGGAATTTTCTTTTGCATACGCAAATATAAATTATCAGCATCGAAACTGATTAGTACAGTATGCACCGGAATAAACAGTACTGAAGTGTTGACAACCAAGCCTACGCACCGACTGAATACGGCGCAGTGCGTGTGGTCGGTTGGCTAAACTTCAGTACTGTTTATTTTAGTGCACACTGTATTTTAATAAAAATTCGTCAATTTTTATATCTTTTTAAACACTTTTATGCGATTTGAAACAATGCAGACCAAATTTTCGAAGTTTTTGTCCGTACTTCTATCATAGTTTTAATTTTCACCATCGAAAACGTTTAGTATGCCTATGTTGGGCTTTAATATTCTTCGAACTTGTGATATTTATTTTAAAATTTGAGCATCTAATAAATATTTTATTACCAATAATTTCCAATAATTAATAAAATTTTCCATTTTTTATCATATGTATTTAATATTGGAATGTGTGTGGATCCATCCTGAGTTATGACGTATTGGAATTGTGTTTATGCACTCTCAGGTGTAGGATAATAAAACCTTTTATTCATTTTAGCAGAATTTGAGAAAAATGCTTACCATAAACACTGCATAGTAACCACATCAATCAGATCATCATAGAAAAACTATGTCAGCACAGGCCACCTCTTGTCAGTTTTTTATACGCGGATTAGTTTTGAACAATTATTTATCAGAAATATATAATAATGCTCTAGTCAACTACAAAATGGTATATGAAATTCGTTTATAATTCCGGATTATGGCATTCGTGAAATGTGAAATTCCGGTTTATGCCACTCATGCCATAATCCTAAATGAATAAACTAATTTCATAATATACTATTATTTTTGCAGTTTTTCGGATCCGAAAATAAAACTAAATTTTGTGATCTTTAGATTTGTAGGTAACATGTTGGTTGTGAATTCGACACCTAATAAAAATTTGAGACATTTGGCATCACTTGTGAACGATTTCAGAAATGATTAGGCAATCTTGATACTTATGAATCATAATTATGTTAAAAAAATGGAAAATTTCCTATATGAGATCTACAATATTGATTATATATAGCGATAAGCACTTTTAATACGGTTTTAATCACTTTTTATTATCATATAGTTAAATGCTACCGTAATTTCGATACAATCCAGTCATTATCAAGAGTGATAAACTTAACTGATAGACTGACTAGACTGATAAACTTAATATAGTAAGTGTCTTTTATTATAAGTTACCATGCTGAAGATTATCACGTAGTGATAACAAGTAGCTTAGAAGATTAATTAAAACTAATCAAGGATTCAGTCGAGGAATCCTTGATACATCCTTGACGTATCGTCAAGACATAAAGAAAGATTCTTCACATTTAACTGAAGATTGTCTCATTTTTAATCCGTTTATAGTATAGTAACTGTATCAAAGGTTACGAAAACTTGAATATAAACCCCGCACTACCCCTCTATAGCAACTTATTATCACATCTGCTTTGCAACTTCGTAGTATCTACATAACAGCTATACACTCCTTTCTTCGTGAAATGCCTTCGCTGATGATGAAACTCAATTGTGCGCCCTTATTATTAAACAGGAGTGTGTCTCTTGTAATTAAAACCAGGCAATTGAGAGCGAAGAATTCGGTGAAACATTCAGAAGGCCCTTTCATCGGGATTAAATAATTTAATGAATTTTCGTCGTTACCGGGTAGGCCATTATTTAGCGATGAGGCGCGGGACTCTGCGAAACGCGAGCCTGAACAAACGCCACAAAATGTGGACCTTTAATTATCTCTGTAATTATAAAGCACGGGATTCTGCATGGGCATTTTGCCATTTCTTCGAAGGCAAATTGACGATTTCGTCATCGCCGCGATACCGGGAAAAATGAGCCACGTACTCGTGTGATTGATGCATCGTGTCTCGCTGTCGTCTGCATATTTGTGGCTGGAACGACATGACAGTCTGTTTAATGATCGAACATTGTGTTCAAAATATACCCGATTGGTACAATGTATCATATTTTACTTGTCAACTGGGACGTTTGAAGTTTTGATTCGTTTGTGCGACTCTGTGAGATACGAAATTTGGGTCGAGTCAATTTAATTTTGGTGGAAGCATTCGCGCGTCAACTTTGATACAAATCACATTAATTAATGGCAAAACCGCACGATTAATTATGCCGTCGCTTTTACAAATTTTCAGGAATGTGGTCCGGCATAGTTTAATTTCACGACTTCTGTAACTGTATCCCTGCAGCATTCGCAATATTTACTTTCTATATTCTTACTATCCTTGCATTCCTTGCAAGCACAAATAAGTTTATAGCAAAATTATTTATTATTATTAATGGTACATATTTTATATACATGCAGCAATAATAACTACTGATATAGTATGAATAATCAAATATTTTGCGACGCCATCTCATGGTACCATTTCAATAATAAAATAAGTAATTGAAATCACCCGGATTCTCATTCAATTAAAATTAATTTCATATTTATTAATTGACAAACTATATCTTTTTTACTTGATTATTTAACGACGGCCAATTTCCGCTGCTATGATCGATTACCTGCGTAACTTCAATACTGCCGGGTAATATAAAATATCCGCATAAGAGAAACTATTTATTTTTGTATTACTATTTCAATCCTCAATAAAATTAGTTATTGAAATTACCCGTATTCTCATACAATTAAAATAAATTGCGTATTTACTAATTGGCGAAATGAGTTATTAGCCGAACTGGAAAGTTTGCTCTTCCCGTCTTCGCTGCGATGAAACTGCTTGCAGTCTTGCATTAGAAACCGGGACATTAATATCGCCGAGCAGCGCAAAATAATCATTCAGCTGTCGTGAATCTATCGTAAATATGAAGCAATTTAAATTTTTGAGCGAACCTGATCGTACTGTGTTATTATACTAATTATAGTAATTATATTTTCGCATAGTTTAAACAATGTGGAATTGATTAATAATCGTTCCATCTATTTTGTTTACAAGTTATTGCAAGCCAGAATCGTTTCCTGATTGCCTCCTATAGTAATATAAATGTCCGTACGTTGCGCTGCAACGAGTTGTTATGTTAATTATAGGCTTGTTTAATTGGTAATTGTTGGTGTTTTAAAATTCAATTTTATTTTATTTTGACGTTATTTAAAAATGTGTATTAACAGATAGTTATTTACGTTACCAGTTATGAAAAGTGCGATATTGTTTGACGAGTGTAGTATTTGGCAAAACGAGCGAAGCGAGTTTTGCAAATTACACGAGTCAAACAATATCGCATATTTCATAACATGTAACGTACAAAACTTTAATTCCGTCAGAATTATTTAATCTACTATTTGAATGAGAACGTTCATTACTACATCACATAATCAAATCACCGTATACCTATTGTTTCTACGGAAACATGATTGCACTGGCATAAACAAATTTTTCAAAAAACTAAAATAACTCACAAATTTAATAATAATGCCAAAAAATGTCCTCAAATAGCGACTCAGAACTAACTTATGATGTTGAAGACTTTGCTAATGTCGCCATGGGTAGTTCCAGAAAAATCCAGAAATAGATACACTGTAACCTACAAAAAGTTTGAAGCTTGGAGGGAACTGCAGTTATGTAATATCTTTACATAACTACATTACATAGCTGTGTGCGTGTCAGTTGTGAAAAATTTAACGTTTCATAACGACAAAAATTGATGTAAAATTTGACTTTTCAAAACGAAATAAAATAAACATATTTTTCATAACAGTATGACAATTAAAAAACATTGTATATATTTTTTCAAGTCAAACAATTGGTACTAACAATTGTTCAAAGTATTTAGCGGGAATTGAGTAAAGACTGCGACAAAAGTCACAATATATCGTCTTAAGCTAAGACTCGAATTTTAGATTATTTTTCGCATTAAACTACTAAACTTCTGTATGAGAAAAGAATGAAGAAATCTAAAAATTGGCAATTACGTTTTTAAATTTAAAAATAGTATATTCTCCTCGAAGCTTTTTTTCTTGTTGTTCTTGTTGTTTTTGTAGTTGTTTCATAAGTGTTATATAGCTATTTATTAATTTTTCGATGTTTGTCAATATTTTAGATATTTCAGGAATTATCACAAGTTATCTGCAATTTTCTAAAGTGTTGAAGCATTCTTATTGATAAAAATCCTTCAATTGAAACATAAAAATTCGGTCGAAGATTTTTTCTACTGCGTTTTAGAGTTTGACAATTTCTGCAAAATTGTATCTTTGTAAAAAAAACAAAACAAAAAACACAATAGATAATAAATTTTTATTGAAAAATTTGTATATTGAAATTTGATTTTGTTAATCGATAAGTATTCTACCGAGTGTCTGGTATAAGGGGCGAATATAGGAATTTAACATGTACAATTAATATGTTTAATTATTAGCTCCCGTTTAATTTTAGAGAAAAATCGAACTGCAACGAGTTGTTATGTTAATTATTGGCTTGTTTAATTGGTAATTGTGGGTGTTTTAAAAATCAGTTTAATGTTATTTTCACATTATTTAAATATATGTATTAACATAGCAGAAGTTCTTAACATAGTATTCATAACAGTATAACAATTAAAAAACATTGTATGTATTTTTTCTTAAAGTATGGTACTAACAATTGTTCAAAGTATTTACCGGGAATTGAGTTAAGACTGCGAAAAAAGTTAGAGTATATCATAATATTCGGGAATATTTATTTAAGTATATAGAATCTACGATTTTGATAGCTAAGACTCGAATTTTCGATTATTTCTTGCATTAAACTACTAAACTTCCGTATGAGAAAAAAACAAAGAAAATCTAAAAATTGGCAATAACGTTTGTGAACTTAGAGAAGATATCCTTTCTCGAAGCTTTTTTTCTTGTTGTTATTGTTGTTTTTGTATTTGCTCCGTAAGTGTTATATAGTAGTTTTTTTAAATTTTTGAATTGAGTTTAGACTGCGACGATAGTCACAGTATATCGTCGTAAGCTAAGACTCGAATTTTCGATTATTTGTCGCATTAAACTACTAAATTGCCGTATGAGAAAAGAACAAAGAAAATCTAAAAATTGGCAATAACGTTTGTAAATTTAGAGAAAATATCTTTTCTCGAAGCTTTTTTTCTTGTTGTTATTGTTATTTTTGCAATTCTTCCGTAACTGTTATATAGTTGTTTTTTTTTAATTTTTCCATTTTTGTCGATATTTTAGATATTTAAATTTTAGGAATTATTACAAATTATCTGCAATTTTCATAAGTGTTAAAAGTATTCTTGTTAATAAATATCCTTCAATTGAAACATTGAATACTTTTAACACTTGAGGAAATTGCAAATGATTTGTAATAATTCTTAAAATATCTAAAATATCTTCGACAGAATTTTTATGTTTTAATAAAAATTCTATCGAAGGTTTTTTCTACTGCGTTTTAGAGTTTGACAATTTCTACAATATTGTATCTTTGTAAAAAAAAAAAACAAAACCAACAATAGATAATAAATTTTTATTAAAAAATTTTGAAATTCGATTTTGTTGATCGAGATAAGTATTATATAAGCACATTGTTACATAATAAATGTCAACTGAACTGCTACTGACGATGATCGCATAGCGCTTAAAATATATTTAGACAAATATAAAAATAAAGTTGTGGAAAATAAGGTAAACGTAATTTTATTGATTATTATAAGCACATTGTTTTTTTTTTTAATTTTTCGATTTTCGTCGATATTTTCGATATTTTAGGAAATATTATAATAACGATTTGTCAAATAAAGATAACAGGCCGTCTAAAATATATTTAAATTTTCGAGAATATTTAAGTATCTACTGTTTTGAAAAATGGTCAACTTTTGCATAAAAATACTTATTTTATTTAAAAATTCATCCGACGAGATGACAATTCCAATTTACTCCACCAATTTTCAAAGAACTTTTATTATGTTTTACAAAAACGTAGTTTTATAAAAAACAATTTACAAATAAATCATAATTAGATATTAAATTATTATGTTTTTACCATATTTTGTGCTAAATACATAGAGATTTAATATCTAATTATTAATATAAATATCGATTACCATCTAGTAATGCTCAAAATAATCTTAATGACTTAATCATAATACACTTCTGGACAAAATTAAGGGACCACCTAATATACTTAAAATAACTTTTCCAATTTATTAGTTCTTTTCAATAGATTTTTCACGTCATAAATTGACGTTTATTAAACATTATTATTATTTGATCTTAAACACTTGAATTTATATATTTATTCAGTTCATTAAATGTCGTTATCTGGTTTTTAATCTATTTTGAATTTTACTAGTGGTCCCTTAATTTTGTCCAGAAGTGTAATTGATATATCCATAAAAAATGCGACGGCCTTTTTATTAGCTTTTTGATCAATTTTTATATAGTGTGCAATTTGATGAACATTTTCTTAGTTTAAATTAGCAACTATGGCAATTTTGGCACTTTTTTGGAGCTTGATTGATATTTTGAACACTGTATTAAACATTTTGATAAATTATGACATTTCATTGGCATTATCTTATCAGTGATTCTGGTTGAAAGATATGTAATTTCATTGATATTTTGACGTTTTGTTCAACATTTTGACTAAGTTTATTACAGCATTTTTTATTAATTATAGTTAATTAGAGCAATTTTTACATTTTTGCCATTTCACTACGTTTTGGGTACTTTAATCAGCATTTTTTTATTCATTTTGATATTCTGTTCAATTTTATTGACATTTTGAGTAATTTTATTTGCACTACCTGCAGCTTCTTTAACTTTTATTCGATTTTAATCTACATGGTGTATAAGTTTATTGGCAATTCAAATTATTTTTTCAATTTGCATATTTCATTAGCATTTTGATGAATTTCGACGTTTTGAGTAATTTTATTTACATTATGTGCAATTTCATTATCATTTCGACGTTATTTTATTGGCATTATCAGTGATTCTGGTTGTAGTATATGTAATTTCATTGACAATTCGACGTTTTTGATGAACATTTTGACTAAGTTTATTAGAGCTGGTAGCAATTAGAGCAATTTTTGCATTTTTGCAATTTCACTATGTTTGGAGTACTTTTATCCGCAAGTTTTTAATTTATTTTGACATTCTATTCAATTTTATTGGCATTTTGAGTAATTTTATTTGCACTTTCTGCAGCTTCTTTAACTTTGATTCGTTTTTAATCTACATGGTGAATAAGTTTATTGGCAATTAGATTTTTTTTCAATTTGCATCTTTTATTACCAATTTAGCATTTTGATGAATTTAGACATTTTGTGTAATTTGCCATTTTGAGTAATTTTATTTGCATTATGTGCAATTTCATAAACATTTCGAAGTTTCGAATAATATTTTGAGTCATTTTAATAAGAACTATCGCAATTTTGGCACTTTTTCGGAGCTTTATCAGTGATTCTGGTTGAAAGATATGTAATTTCATTGATATTTTGACGTTTTTGTTTAACATTTTGACTAAGTTTATTACAGCAATTAGCAATTAGAGCAATTTTTACATTTTTGCCAATTCACTACGTTTTGAGTACTTTTATCAGCATTTGTTTATTCATTTTGATATTCTGTTCAATATTATTGACATTTTGAGTAATTTTATTTGCACTACCTGCAGCTTCTTTAACCTTTATTCGTTTTTAATCTACATGGTGAATAAGTTTATTGGCAATTAGAATTATTTTTTCAATTTGCATATTTCATTAGCATTTTGATGATTTTTGACATTTTGAGTAATTTTATTTGCATTATGTGCAATTTCGTTAACAATTCGACGTTATGAATAATACTTTCAGTAATATTAATAGCAACTATTGCAATTTTTACACTTTTTTGCAGCTTGATTGATATATTGAACACTATAATGAGCATGTTGATCAATTTTGACATTTGATTGGCATTATCAGTGATTCTGGTTGAAGTATCTGTAATTTCATTGACATTTCGACGGTTTTGATCAAAATTTTGACTACGTTTATTAGAGTAGTTAGCGATTAAAGCAACTTTTGCATTTTTGCAATTTCTCTCACGTTTTGAGTTCTCTTTCAATCAATTTCGACATTTTTTTCAATTTCATTGGCATATTGAGTAATTTTATTTGCACTATCTGCAGCTTCATCAACTTTTAGTCATTTTTTATCAACATGGTTAATAAGTTTATTGGTAATTAGACTTTTTTTCATTTGATGTGAAACGCTTTATGCTGTCTCGGGTAAACAATTTATACTCACTAATCTGAAACCATAAATTGTAAAGATATTTGAAAAGTAAATGTGGGACTTACTTCCTCGTGCATTTTTTTTAAATTTGCACCTTTAATTGGCATTTTGATGAATCTCGACATTTTGTATAATTTTCCATTTTGAGTAATTTTACTTGCAGTATCTTCAATTTTCAACAAAATTTTATTGTTAAAAAAACCCATTGAATTGTGAATTTTAACAAATGCAAACAAAAACTGTGATTTTTTTTAACTAACATACTTTAGAAACTACATATATACCTACTTTGATTTGTGTATGCTGTATAGTTCTAAACACAATACATATTATTATTATTATTATTATTATTATTATTACATAAACAAATGAATTCAAATGTCATTCAAATTAGCATTATTCCATTATATTACCAATAACATTTCAACAGATTTCTATGTTTAATCCATGTTATATTGGATAAAAAATGCAAACAAAAACAAATGAATCCAAATGTCATTCAAATTAGCATTATGCCATTATATTAGTAATAACATTTCAACAGATTTCTAAGTATAATCCATGTTATATTCGATAACAAATTCAAACAAAAAGAAATGAATTCAAATGTCATTCAAATTTGCATTATTCCTCTAGATTACCCATAACATTTTAACAGATTTCTATGTTTAATCCATGTTATATGCAATAACAAATGCAAACAAAAAGAAATGAATTCAAATTTCATTCTCATTAGCATTATTCTATTATATTACCAATAACATTTCAACAGATTTCTACGTTTAATCCAAATAACAAATATTCCACAAAAATACCACAATCCAATTCTTGAGATATTCTAGAAAACAGTTTTCCAATATTTCATCCAAATTACTATTATTCCATAAAAGTTTCCACTGAAACCCAACAGAATATTAATATTTTATCAAAATTACAAATTTACCAATAAAATTACAAAAAAAATCACTATAATTTCATAAATACACTCAAGTTGCTAATATTCTATAAAAATAACCTGTAAAAATCGATCATAACTTCTAACAAATGCCAACTACATCTAAGAGAATATCTATATTTAAATTTTTCATTAAAATATCTGAATTTCTAAATATTTCATTATCTTGAAATGTTTTTATCTTTTGCACACTTCACTCCACAAAATAGTTGTCCATCATCTCCACACTCAGACAGTTTTTGAATATATTTAATGGACTCAGAGATTTCAAAACGTATATAATCCGAAAATTTTCACGAAAACAATACCTATTATCCCAATATACTTTATATGGAGACAGTAAAAATATTTGATGAATGAATGCAATAAAATACTTTCGTGCAACTTTTTTTCCAACCCTCTCTGACACAGTTCTTAATTCAAGATATGATCGGCAATAATATATTACAGATTACAAAAGTTAGTTGTGGACCAGCAGAAAACGTATTCATTATTTTGCAATATCAAGGCATTGAGACAAATAATGGCTTTGTTTTTCAATCGCATTTTCAAGAACCGTGGATAATCAATTACAAATAGGGCAATATTTTCACCAACGTCTCTGTTATCAGTTATCCAGTTGCGATATTAATTCATGATGTTTGTGCAAAAATAAGTTGATTAATTAGTTATTGGGATGAATTACGTTTATTCACAAATATATGCACAAATATACACATCAAATATACAATATTTTGTACACAAATACATATTAATTATGGTTAAACCGATAGGGATGAAGCGAAATCTATATAAGCAAAATATCCATTTGAGGTGGTTCGCTTATTGACGACATTTAGTTGGCCATACCAGCTGAAATAGGCCATCCTTAAATAATTATGAAACATAAGTTGCAATTTTCTTTCAAAATTCTTATAATAAGTGTGTAAAAATAAATATAAATAAAAATACTTGGTTTAGGTTTCACTTTTTTATAGAAAATTTTAAAGGAAAAAAGGAAAACACTTAAAAAAAGTTTTTGTTTATAATTATTAAATATGTTTCACCAATAATTAATCACATTTAATATTTAATGTAAAAATAATAATATTTGATATAATGTGGAATATAATTAAAAAAATACAATAAGCGTTAATTACAGTGTTATTCATAAAAAATTATGCCGCTGTTGAACGGTAGTTTAAGTATAGTAACGTTGGCAACCCTTTGTAAAACACCGCTAAACCACGGCTAAACCACGGTTTATTTTTTTATGAATAATGCTGTTAGTTTTTAAATTGTACTTTATTGCTAACATTCGCTAAAGGATGTATTAAAAATTATTAATTGTGATAACATGTAATTAAATTGAATGTACGCAATAATACGTTATCTTGTTTTAATTGCTATAATTAAATAAAATAATTAATTATTTTATAATGTAGCTGTTTGTTTAATTTATATAATTAACATAATTACGTACGAAATGAATTTGTCAACAACCTGCTGGTGAAATTCAATAATATTATGCCCAATTTAAACGGGTCCTCAGCTTGAATACGCTGGATTCTTATGAGTTTCACATCTAATTCAATCTTCTGCCTTAGTCACGCGTTTAATATGCCTTAAATGCTGACCCGAAATACCAACAGCACACACACACAGCATCCACCAGGCATCCACATGTTTGTTTAGCTGACTGCTGACTGGAAACGTGTATGATTATAATTGAATATTTTTGACTCCACCTTATCGCTGTAGAAGTTTTAAGATGAGTGAGTGGGACTGGCCTCAGAGTGTACACTTCTGGTCGGCGTTTATCAAAGGAGCGAATGAATCATGCTCTGTCAAATCACATACATATGATTAGATTGATTGTACGGTTCCTACACGAAAATAAATGGCACGACTTAATATTTTCTCCTTAGCCGCTATTACATTTCACTTTTTTTTAATAACAATTTCCAATGGTAATTACCAGAGAATGACTGGCTCGTCAATTTAGATCGTAATCGTAATAAATAATGAATTGTGAAAGGTTGTTATTTTTTAGTTTGACAAAACTATTTACACAGATAAGAATTAATTCGTCTCCGTTTTGCAACAAAAAAACGGTTAACCTGCGGCAGTTTTCGGCTTCGGTTACTCCGGGTTAAAGGTGAGCATGATTATTTGTAATTGCCTTCAGCATTGCACACGAGTATAATCCTAGGAGAAAAAAAATCATGCATACTATTTTAATTTGTCTTAGAATTCTCTTCAAATTGATTCCATAGTAGGACATTATTAATTAAACTTTGCCAGATACAAAATTATGTACTTGCATACCATTTTAGTTATAATTATTTAATTGATTCCCAAGTAAGCAAGTCTTTAAGTAGGGCACTTTTTTACTTCTTCCTGGCACTAATGGCACGTCCTTTTGAATATATAAGTGGTAATGGCTTCAAAGTCCAATTTTATAATTGTTATTATACTTCTTATTATTACTATTGGGTATATTGCGATCATTGCGTATATTTTATTGATTTACTTTAACTTTTATTGGTAAGGATATAGCTATAATTTTGAGATAATTGCTGATTAATTATTAAAGCGACTACTATTTCTTTTTCCTGTTGATTAATAGATCACCTTAATTATATTTATTATGATGCACACTCTAAATGTGAAATTTACGTCCGAATTCTAATTAAAAAGATATTTTTATGAAGTAGAAACGGAGGTTAATATTCATAGTTGTTTTACGAGTATTATAGAGGTTTGAGTGGTCAAAGTATATCAAAATCAAACATATGCGGTGATAAACCTCAATTATTTTTTTAATTGCTACTATAATTTTCACTTTGCAATTTGATAAATAATTGACTTTCTTTGGCCTGCCGATATGTCGTAAATTAACTGAGAAATCAGTAATTCAAACGATTTTACGATTACAAAAATGAATCAAATGAAAATTGACCTCAAACTCGACGACAGCCTTTAGATGAAAATTTTACAAAATAAGGATAAATTGAATAAATTTGATATATTTAATGCTATATATTACTATATGATGTATATTTAATTTAAAAGTTTTATACAGATGAACATACATGATGATATAGATGATACAGATGATACAGTCAAATGTATACTGAATATGACCACGTGGTGGTTGAATGAATGCATATATTACTTGTAAGTCTACTGAAGATATGCCTTGCAGTTGAAATGTACAATTAGTATAAATAAATGTGTATTGTGAAAAAGGTTATTCTTCTTGTTTTATTTATACAGATGAAGTATTAAAATTACACACATTTTTCAAAATTATATAGAGAAATTAAAAAAAAAAAACACCAAAATCACCAATGAAAATTGCACGATGAATTAGGAGTTTCATCAAATATTGACAAATTGAACAAATATAAACAAAATCACCAACATAAAAAATCAAATCAAATTTTTCACTTAAAACTTAGAAAATATGGATCAGAAAATAAATTCAATAATCCTCAATAAAATCCCTACAAGCCCCAAAAAGAAATTCCCTGCTCTCCCACTGTGCAATCACCTCTCCCGCCTTTAACATGGACACCCCAGCAAGAAGAACTACAGGCTGAAAGGCTCCGGCTGATGGCCAATTGAAGCACCCCCGAAGCCTTACCATCATACATTTGTAATAAAACAATATTTTTGTATAAAAATGCTTCAATAAATTATATATACTGCTACTATAAATACAGGAAATGCAATTTAAACTTTATTAACAATTGAAAGACCACCTCTGGCCAGAACAACGTTGTAAATAACATTTTTCTGGAATGCAATTGTGCAGCTTAGCCATGAAACAAGTTTGCGTAAAAACAAATCTGAATCATCCACTTTATTCATAATTTCGTAACAATAATTCCTCTCCTATTGAACTTTCCTGCAATCTAAATGCATTGGAACTACAATTTCTTGCAATGACAACCGCTTTACATTGATGTTTCATCTTATTCATTTATTCATCATATATATATATATATCTTAATCATTATTAAAAATAATTGCAAGTCAAGTTTTGATCATTACTCGTGTAAAATTGGCCGATTCACAAGTAAATGGGCACAAGTATAATCTTCCCCTAAATTCTACATGTCAGCTCCAATTGAATTTATATTTATTAAGAACACAAAATAAAATCATTCATTTCCATCATGATTTGGTAGCAATAATGTGATGATTTCTATTTTATAGGTTCAAGTTGGAGAATGGTTATACTGTACTCTCCATTCACGATCTTTTTGCGTCAGTGGAGTCTATGAAAATCTAGTAATTTTGTTGGTAGTGTTTCGGAAAAAATTAAATTCCGCAATGAAACTTTCCCCAATGTCATTTTTTTTAGGTTAAGTTGTTTTCAATTTGAGGTTATATTTTTTAAATAACATAGTTGCCAGATGTAAAGTTTAAATTATTTGAATGCACTTTTTGTTGCAGTTATATAATTTTTGAGATTTTGATTAATATTCTGACAGCAGTGAAAATTATTTCGTGGTTCGAATAGGCAGTAAAAATAAATTATGATATCTTTAAAAGCTAGTAGTGAAAAAAATTATAAATCTGACAATGTGGTAGGAAGCAAATGTCTAATAGACATCAACTCAAAAAAAATAATTAACTTCCGTTGCATCACTGAATCAGTTTGTCTAACATGACAAAAAGAAAACCCAGCCGACTCGGCTGCAAAAAGGTCGTAAATGTAATATATGTATATTCATAACCCATTTTAATCGATAAGCAATATAAATTATAATTTTCGATTTATAATCATCTGAACTTTAATAATTTTTAAAAACAATTGCAGAACACACTAGTTTCCAAAATTTATCAAGAATTTCAAGAAAATTAATTGATTTAAACGATAGAGATCCAAGAAATTGAACTAACAAATTATAAAATACGGATAAAATGAATAAATTGAACAAGATTATATGTATATTACTCCAAACTTTTTTCCAAAATTCTTCAAAACTCTACAGTTTTTCACAGCAGCAACGATCAACAAAAATTGTATGCTAAGTTGAAAATTTCTCAAAATCTTGATAGATTTAATAAATAAAGGAAATGACGAAAATCGACGAAATTGCTATTAAACTTTTAATAACAATCAAAAGGTAAATAACACACTTGGTTAAAGTTTCACGAATTTACAGAAATACTCTACACGCTTTGATCTACACTCTATACTCTACTCTACACTATACTCTACTCTACTTTAATAACAATTATAGATACAAGTTGGACGAAACATGGCTAAACAGAATAAATTTAGATGTTTCAAGTATCAAAATTTAAAACTTTTTCTGAAATTCTTAAATAATTTCCAACTTATCGATTGCATAAATGGCTAAAATCAACTGAGTGAAAATTGGCAGAAACGGCTAAAATAAATGAAAATTGCGTTCAAACTTCCTTGATCATAAGTTATTGCCGAAAGAGTCATAAAATAATATCGATTACCAATATCAGTGTAAATGTTTGAGTTTTTTCAAATATTGATAAATTATATGAATTTTATAGTTTTATTAGGATGAAGTATCTATGAAAATATATTTATACAATATTCCCAAATTTTCCAATTTTTGACCAAAATCAATGAGTGGAAATTGCACTCAAACTCAAAAAATTACAGAATAGTTTGATAATTTAAAAAAAAGGTAAATCATACGCCATGGATTTACAAATACATTAGTTAAGTGGTTGCCAAAAATTTTAATAAACGGTTTTACAAGCAGATGCACGGAAATAATCAACCATTTTAAATTTTGCCATTTTAAATATTTATACACATTTGCAAGAAATGTGTATAAGAGAGAAGCAAGAAATCAAGAATTACTGTACAGTTGAATATGAAACTTACAAAAACTGATAATTCAAAGTGTAATAGCAGTTAATAAAAATATAGATTAAAGTTGAGTGTCAAGAAGATTGGGGTATCAAACTGAATAGTTTCAGGAATTCTACGAACATTTTAAATTTGTCGATGGCAAAAACTGCTAAAATCAATGAAATTTGTATTAAAATTAATAACGAAAATTTCATAAAATAATAGATAAATTGAATGAATTAGTTTTATAAAGGTTAAATATGAAAATATATTTTTCACAATTTTCCGATTTTTTTTTTAATATTCCATTCGACATAGACTAAAATCAGTGAAAACTTCACTCAGGCTCCAAAAATTATAGGAATATTTCAGAAATGTCATTGATTTTTACAAAATATCTGAAGTTTTACAATAATTTGCTAATCTCCATGGATTTACTTATACAATAGTTCAATGATCTTCCGAAAATTGTAATAATTGTTTTTATAAATAAATTATAGGAAATATGCAAACATTTTAAATTTTGCATTTTTAAATTTTTGCTCACATTTCTTGCATAATACAGAATTACGTCACAGTTGAGTATGAAATTTACAAAACTTACAAAACTTACAAAACAAAAACTTGTAATCCGAGAAGCAAAAGCAATTAATAAAAATTCCAATTTACTCCATAAAGTGTAAAACAAATCATTTAAATCTGAAAATCTATTATTCAATTAAAAGTAATAAAAAGTTACACAAACATTATAATTCTTGCAATACTGATCTATTGTTATTTAGTTTTGGTATTCCAGACTATATAAATGTTTATGAAATTTAAATCAATTTTATTGAATTTTGGTTTTACAGACTCAAAATTCAATAAAACTGATTGAAATTTCACAAACAATTATAAATTCTGAAATACTGGAAACACTGGAAAAATTGAAAATTTTCAGAAATACTTTTTACTATTTCTAAGAATTTTACAGCAGCTTATGGCATGTTTCTGATTTTGGTCGATTTTTATTTAATTTTGGTATTCCAAACTTTATATGCATTTATAATGCATAATATTCCTAGAAACTTGATCAAAATACTGAAAATCTGGGAATGTAAAATTCAATCAAACTTAATTGCGCAGCACCAAAACTCCAGAAATATCTGCAGTTAAATGTCCAATAATCAATGGAAATTAATGGAAACTAAAGAAACATTACTCTATCAGGAAATCCAAAATTCAATCTCCGGCATGTCCAAAATTATTCCGAAGTACAGATATTCCAGAACCCTATTCCAGAAAATCTTCAAATCCATCATTCAATAAAACTTAACTACAGCAGCATAAAAATTTCTTTAATTATTGCAAACATATTATGTAGAAACTAAAAATTCAATAATCAATAAAAAATAATAGAAATTACAGAAGCATTATTTTTTCTGGAAATCAAAAATCGAATCTCCAGCAAGTCTAAAATTACTTTGAAGTACGTATATTCCAGAAACTGAAAAATCTGGAAATCTACCATTCACTAAAATTTCAATCTTCAATGAAACTGCTGCAGTATCAAAATTTCTTTAATTATTGCAGAAAATATCCAATAATCAAAGAAAATTAATAGATATTACAGAAGCATTACTTTATGTCGAAATCTAAAATCCAATCTAATAAACTTCAGAAATATCAGCAGCTAAATATCCAAAAATCAATGAAAATTAATGGAAATTAAAGAAACGTTATTATATTAGGAAATCCAAAATAGAAATTACGGCAAGTCCAAAATTACTTTGAAGTACAGATATTCCAGAATATGAAAATTCAGAAAATCCATCATTCAATAAAACTTAACTACAGCAGCATCAACATTTCTTTAATTATTGCAAAAATATTAGAAACTAAATTTACAATAATCAATTAAAATAATACAAATTGCAGAAGCATTATTTTTTCTGGAAATCAAAAATCCAATCTCCAGCAAGTGCAAAATTACTTTGAAGTACGTATAATTTCAGAAACTGAGAAACCTGGAAATCCACCATTCATCACTGCAGCAGTATCAAACTTTCCTTAATTATTGCAGAAAATATCCAATAATCAAAGAAAATTAATAGATATTATAGAAGCATTACTTTATGTGGAAATCTAAAATGCAATCTAATAAACTTCAGAAATATCAGCAGCTAAATATCCAATAGTCAATGAAAATTAATGGAAATTAAAGAAACGTTATTATATTAGGAAATCCAAAATAAAAATTACGGCAAGTCCAAAATTACTCTGAAGTAGAGATATTCCAGAATCTGAAATATCTGAAAATCCACCATTCAATAAAACTTTGTTGCAGCAGCATCAAATTGATCTATTATTACAAACATATTAGAAACTAAATATCCAATAATCAATTAAAATTAATAGAACTTACAGAAGCATTGTTTTCTGGAAATCAAAAATCCAATCTCCAGCCATTGCAAAATTACTTTGCAATTGCAATGCCAGAAACTGAAAAATCTAGAAATTATCATTCAACATAACTTCAATTTTCAATGAAACTGCAACAGTATCAAAATTTTTTTAATTAATACAGAAAATATGCAAGAATCAAAGAAAATTAATAGATATTACAGAAGCATTACTTTAAAATCTAAAATCCAATCTAATAAACTTCAGAAATATCAGCAGCTAAATATCCAATATTCAGTGAAAATTAATGGAAATTAAAGAAACATTATTATATCAGGAAATCCAAAATAAAAATTACGGCAAGTCCAAAATTACTTTGAAGTACAGATATTCCTGAATATGAAAATTCAGAAAATCCATCATTCAATAAAACTTAACTGCAGCAGCATCAAAATTTCTTTAATTATTGCAAACATAGTAGAAACCAAATATCCAATAATCAAAGAAAATTAATAGATATTACAGAAGCATTACTTTATGTGGAAATCAAAAATCCAATCTAATAACTTCATAAATATCAGCAGCTAAATATCCAATAGTAAATGAAAATTAATGGAAATTAAAGAAACATTATTATATCAGGAAATCCAAAATAAAAATTACGTCGAGTTAAAAATTACTCTGAAGTACAGATATTCCAAAATCAGAAAATTCAGAAAATCCATCATTCAATAAAACTTATCTGCAGCAGCATCAAATTTCTTTCATTATTGCAAACATATTGGAAACTAAATATGCAATAATCAATTAAAATTAATAGAAATTGCAGAAGCATTATTTTTTCTGGAAATCAAAAATCCAATCTCCAGCAAGTGCAAAATTACTGTGATAGGTACTGTGATATGTACACAAAATTTTCTTATTGATTTTTTTATTGATACTTCCAAAAAAATGATGTTGCTATAAATGATGTTATTTTTATTGTTATTGTCATTATTAAGATTCTGTCGACCTTTACTATGTGGTCATTTTTATATTTGTATTAATAACTATTTATTAAATTACAATGTTTTTATCGATTTTTTATTTCTTTAAAATACACAACTAATTTCGTCATTTTCATTATTCTAATTAAAGCTTCTTCATTTCAAATCCTACTTCAACACCATCTAACGGTAGTCATTCGCAACTTTTAGGAATAGACTACCGTTAAGACGTCATTAAAAAATATTGGATGTTAAATGTATCAAAGATATGTATTGTATATATTGTTGATCTTGTAGTAATAACGAATTTATTCAGAATTTGTTATTGCGGCAAAAACTCTTTAGTGTGTAATTATGCAGATTGTGTGATATGATTTATTAGCAAGATTGCTGGAGCTTGCTATACCGCGGAAACTGGATATCATTGTAGGAGCTTTGCTCAGTCGAAACTGATGGAGTAGAACGCAACAATGAGGAGGATCTCTCGGAAGTCGGCTGCACTTAAATCGCATAATGAATCTCCGGCATTGAAAGCGGAGCAAAGATTAACGTCTATGATAAATCACTGATATACCACATGAGCAAGCACTGCTAATGAAGTGTTAAATAAATCGTTTCGCACCGAAAACTAATTTACTAATACATTATCACAACAGTTGGAGTTTAAGCACTAAAACGCCTGATTAATGCAGCGCCTCAATTAACAGCTAGGATACGCAAGATCGTAATTATGCGCTTCACTAAATGCCAATTTTGATCAATTACTGAGTTTTTGTCGCCAGAAACACAAGTTAGATGCCAATTTTGACGAATTACTGTATTAAAATTATAAAAACTAATGTTAATATAGTTTTCAATTTTCAGGTCTTACAGACGTAATTGAATTTTCAATAGGTGCAATCAGGTTTAGTTTCAAGATTATACTTTTTTACACAGATTAGGTAAACGAACATTATAATTTATGAACTAAATTATACAAACTAATAAAATTAACTGTGGTAATTACAGGAAATATGAAAGAAGAAGCGGATGATTTGCATGACTAGCTTAAGTATGCGTTAATCATCAATTAAATCTATAATCTTAATAATCCTATTGCTCGTTATTGTATCAATTAATCTAATTAACAACACCAAGCTACTTACTTACGTTGACAGCTTTATAAGTTTCTTACAAATCAAATCATAACGGGTAAATATCTGAGTCTGAGTTAAATGCAATTTAACGGTAATCTGCACCTAAAAGTTGCGAATTATCACATGGTTATATAATACATAGTTGCTAGATATTTCTGTCGTACCATTTAGGAGAAATAAAGTACTTTGTAATATGCATTTTTGCGATCATGACAAAGAGCTCTCAAGAAATAGATGAAACATTGTGACGTGTTTACAGTAACATGGGGCAATGTATGTTATTTTTGTTTTTATTATTATTGTTATTAAAACTTCTTTATTTCATATCCTACTACAGAACCATCTAACATCTTTGTTGATATAATAATTGTTATTAAAGCTTATTTATTTCAAATTCTACTCTAGCGCCACCTAACAGTAGTAAATTGCAACTTTTAGGTATACGGAATGTCCAATTAATAAATGTACAGACAAATTAGGCGTATACTTGTAATCAAGTCCTAAGCTTACGGTATTGTATTTCACTGTCGTATAGATACACGAAAATAACCACGGCGAGATAATTGATCACTCCATCTCGTTACTTTGTCAAGCTCGTGCAAGTTAAAATTAGACTGAAATATTTTCTCGGTTATATTACAACTACACGAAGGCGCTGTCTGGTGTGCTTAATTCCGTAAACTAATCCTCGTTATGACAGATGTCAGGTAATGTGGCGGAATGTTGCTGTAGGTGCGAGATATTCATGATATTTTATTTGGATTATTTATTTGGGTTAGTAGTTTGCGAGAGTGTTTTTACTGCTGGTATTTAATATTTTATAGTTGGAGAAGAGATAAATATTTTGAGGCAGCGCACAATTTCACATCTGCCGCATCATTTGATGGGCAGACAATGTACGAATGAAATAAACGTCCGAGATACAAACATCCACAGATTTATCATATTTAATAACAATCTACATACATACTGCATATCAATTATTTATTTAAATTTTTGTATTCGCATGTTACATGCATTTTGTATTTGCATACTTTTTCACAAAAGCTACGTGTACACACAAACCATAATAATTGAATGTGCGAGTTGGAAAAGGAATAGATTCCCCAAGAGTAAGATTTTGAGAGAGTAAAATAATACGTTTTTTAACAGATCGTATTGCAAGAAAAGTAACAATTGATAATTGGTAGCTATAGTTGATACACACTTACCGATATTTATGTATTAAGGGCATAATCAGGAAATTATGGCATGTTTAAAGCCCGACGAAGGAGTTTCAATGAAATTTAAAAAAAAGTGATGTCATGTTTGTGGAATATTTTTTAAATATATCCTTTTTCATCTCACGCATTCTTTATATATTTTGAATCGTTGGGATGAATCGCATTCCACATTTTATAATACATATACATTTTTTTTGCAATTGTAACAAATTTAACGGCATTCTTAAAACTGCTTTGGCATTTAATGTATATTTATTTGCATTAGGAGCAATTTTCCTGGTTTTTGATAAACATTCTGATGCCTTGGCATTTTATGTATTTTATGTATATTTATTTGGTTTATATTTCCTGGTTTTTGATAAACATTCTGAATAGTTAGCAATTTTTACACTGCAATTTCTCGAGTTTGAGCACTTTTATTCGCATCTTTATCAATTTTGCCTTGTGTGCAATTTGATTGACATTTTGTTAATCAAAACTTATTTTGATCAACTTTGCCGTTTTCAATCAACACCTTGAATATGTTCATTGGTTATTAGACTTTTTTGCAATTAATTGACAATGTGCGCACTTTTGTTAGCGCTTTGATCATTTTTAATATTTTGTGCAATTTACTTGGCATTTTTAGTAATTGTGTTAACTTTCATTAACATATCGACATTTCTTAACGTTTTGAGGAATTTTATTTATTAGCAATTGGGGCAATTGGATTGCCCTATTTGCCTAAATTAAGTTGAGCACTTTAATTATCACTTTGATCAGTTTTGAGATTTAGTGCATTTTGAGTAATTTATTTTAGTACAATAGTAGTATAGTTATTGTGTCGACGAATTGTATTTGCATTATATGCAATTTCGTTGACATTTCGTCGCTGCTGATTAAGTAATTTTGCGGCAATTAGAGCAATTTTGATATTTCATGCAACTTGATGACATATTTTGAGCACTTTTTTCCGAATTTTGATCAATTCTGACATTTTGCACAATTTTATATGCTAGTTATCCAATTTAATTTTAATCATTTTTACATTTGATTAAACTTGATTGCCATTGTTTGTCATTTATTTATTCATGCGCAATTTTATTGTGTTATAGTTTTATTATTAAAAATAACATTCGTTCGCGACATTCGCGACATTCTCGTCGTATTTTATAAATATTTTGAATAATTTCATAATTAATTACAGCAATTTCGACATTTTTGCAACTTGATATAATTTTTTTCGCATTTTGGTCA
Source organism: Othius punctulatus (assembly GCA_951805005.1). Taxonomy (NCBI): domain Eukaryota; kingdom Metazoa; phylum Arthropoda; class Insecta; order Coleoptera; family Staphylinidae; genus Othius; species Othius punctulatus. Next base: position 30,189,366 of record OX638138.1, on the reverse strand, counting down.
ATTTTGATATTTTGTGTATTTTGAATAATTTATTTTAGTAATATAGTATAGTATAGTATAGTATAGTTTTATTGGTGTAGTAACAATAATAGTACATAATAAACATAATAAGCAAATAGAGCAAATAGAAATAGGCAGATACAAAATTTAAAACTTACAAGTTAGATATTCATTCCAATCATAGTCCAAGTCGTTTTGTATTAGCAGATCGTTGACTATGATAGAGTTACATAGTATTGTCCATGAATTTTATTTGATTATATGCAATTTCGTCGAATTTGATTAAGTAAGTTTATCATTAATTTGAGCAATTGTGATATTTCATGCAACTTGATTGACTTTTTGAGTACATTTTTTGTTGCACTTCGATCAATTTTGATAATTTGCACAATTTCACATGCAAGTTTTCTAATTCAATTTTGAAAATTTTTACATTTTTTTAAACTTGATTGGCATTTTTTTCTAATCTATTTGCTTCATAATAATAATAATAATACCTTTATTCCTTGAGACACAAAGTATAGGAAACTTCAAATATTACAATTGTATTACATATTATAATTACAATTACATTACATATTATTACATTATTTACATTACATATTATAAGATATAATATTTTATTAAATCGCATCGTGATCAGAACAAATGTTCAGTAACTGAGTAGTATTCATGCGCAATACTATCGACATTTCATCGTCATATTTTAAATAATTTTATAATCAATTAGAGCAATGTTGATATAGTACTTTTACTCGTATATTGATCAATTTTGACATTTTATGTATTTTGATTTTTTTTGCATCGTGTGTAATGTCGATGACATTTCGACGGTTTTGATCAACATTATAACTAATTAATTCTCAAAGTAATTTTGACATTTTATGCAACTTAATTCATAGTTTGAGCACTTTGGTTAACGTTTTTATTAGTTTTTAATTGATTAGTTTTCTTGCAACAGCACGAATCGATTCAGAAATGCGGCGAAGGAATATTTCATTGAGAACCCCTATTATCAATGAATTTTTAGATTAGAATGATTAGATTATGTTGTAATTATGTGTCGTATTATATATTTATGTAGATTGTTGTATTAATTAGAAATGACTGTGATATTAATTAGCTATTTTCGCTATTTAATTTTTTCTTTGCTATTACTTGTATGACCGTTTTGATTGGTTTTTGATGTGTAATTTAATTTGTCCTGTGTAGGACATACTAGTGTCAGAAGCATTAATAAATTTTTATTATTATTATTATTATTATAGTTATCCAATTAATATTGTATCATAATTAAGTGTGTATGTACGTATGTATGTATTCTCTTATTGTTTGACAGTGTAACATTTTTGTATATTGTTCGTGTGTATTCTCTGTAAATCCAAATACTAAATGAAATTATTATTATTATTATTAATTATTATTATTATGTTTTTACATTTGTTTGCAACGTAATTGACATTTTTAATAATTTTATTTACACAATCGCAATTTCATTGACATTTTAATACTTTAGTTTAACATTTTAGTAGTTTTTAGTAATTTTTCTCGCAGTTAGAGCAATTATGATATTTTATGCAACTTGATTAAAATTTTGAGCACTTTAGCATTTTGATCAATTATGACATGCTGTAAATTTTGTGTAATATCATTGACACTATAATTATAATAAAATACAAAAAAAAATCAAAAGCTTTTTTTTATCTTAAACGAATTATAAATAGTATTATAAAAATATGTTTAAGCAACGTAATAAGCATTTTGATAAATTTGCAATTTTTTTAAATTTAATTGACAGGCTCAAACTGTTGTATCTTAAACGAATTGTAAATAGTATTATAAAAATATATTTAAGCAACGTAATAAGCATTTTGATAAATTTGCAATTTGTGTAATTTTATTGGCATTGAGTAATTTTATTTGCATCATGTGCAATTTCATTGATATTTCCAAGCCCAGATCAACTTTTGAATGTTTTTTTTTAATTTTCCCATATCCGACATTTTGACGGATTAGGTCAATATTTTCAGTAATTTTATTCGAAATTGTGGCAATTTTGACATTTAATTTAATTTAATTGATAGTTTGAGCGGCAATGTTAGCATTTTGGTCTTTACATTGTTTGCGTCGTAATTGACATTTTTAATAATTTTATTTACACAATGCGCAATTTCATTGGCATTTCAATACTTTTGATCGACATTTTACTGGTTTTCAGTATTTTACTTGCAATTAGAGCAATTTTGCATTCTTTGCAACTCGAATGACATTTTGAGCATTGTACCGAGCATTTTAATATATTATGACATTTTGTGAAATTTTACAACTTATTTATAAGTTCTTTTATATGCTTATATGCTAATCACAAACTTTTTTGTTTTTAATCTTAAATGGATTATAAAGAATCACAAATATAAATTTGAGCAATGTAATTAGCATTTTCATAAAAAAATTATTTTGTGCAATTTCGTTAATATTTTGATGTTTTTTATCTACATTTTAGATATTTTCTGTTTTTATGATTAACATTTTATTCGAATTTAGAGCAATGTCAACATTTTTTGCAACTGTATGCATTATGCGTAATTGTATTGGTATTTCGTCGTTTTTTGATAAACGTTTCAAGTAATTTTATTAGCAATTAAAGCGATTTTAACATTTTTTGCAACTTCATTGATACTTTGAGCACTCTTACTAGCATTTTGATCAATTATGACATTATGTGCATTTAGTGTAATCTTGTTTGCATATGTGTAATTTCATTGACTGATATGCTTATCACAAACTTTTTTGTTTTTAATCTTAATTGGATTATAAATAATATCACAAAAATAAATTTAAGCAATGTAATTAACATTTTAATAAATTTATATTTTGTGCAATTTCGTTACTATTTCGATGCTTTTGATCTACATTTTAGACATTTTCTGTTTTTAAGATCAACATTTTATTCGCATTAAGAGCAATTTCAACATTTTTTTGCAACTGGATGCATTATGCGTAATTGTATTCGCCTTTCGTCGTTTTTTTGATAAATGTTTTGAGTAATTTTATTAGCAATTAAAACGATTTTAATATTTTTTGCAACTTAATTGATATTTTGAGCACTTTTCCAAGCATTTTGATCAATTATCATATTATGTGCATTTTGAGTAATCTTGTTTGATTTATGTATAATTTCATTGAGTTATAAATATAAAAAATAAATAAAATAATCTAATCACAATCTTTTGTTTAAATCTTAAATGGATTATAAATAATATCACAAAAATAAATTTAAGCAATGTAATTAACATTTTAATAAATTTATATTTTGTGCAATTTGGTTAATATTTCGATGCCTTTGATCAACATGTTAGACATGTTCTGTATTCAGGAATAACATTTGATTCGCATTTAGATCAAATTGAACATTTTGTGCACCTGGATTGTTATTTTGAGCGTTTACTAGCATTTATCAATTACGACATTTTGTGCATTTTAAGTAATTTTGTTTGCATCATGTGCAATTTCATTCATATTTCGTTGCTTTTGATCAACATTTTAGACATTTTCTGTTTTTAAGAATAACATTTTATTCGCATTTAGAGCAATTTGAACATTTTTTGCATTTGGATTGCTACTTTGAGAACTTTTACTTGCACTTTATCAATTACGACATTTTATGCATTTTAAGTAATTTTGTTACATCATGTGCAATTTCATTAATATTTCGATGCCTTTGATCAACATTTTAGACATTTGCTGTTTTTAAGAATAACATTTTATTCGCATTCAGAGCAATTTGAACATTTTTTGCAACTGGACTGTTATTTTGAGCTTTTACTAGCACTTTATCAATTACTACATTTTGTGCAATTTAAGTAATTTTGTTTAAATTACATCATGTGCAATTTCATTAATATTTCGATGCTTTTGATCAACATTTTAGAATTTTTTTGGAATTATATTCACAGTTAGTGAAATTCTAACATTTTTGCAGCTTAATTGACATTTTTATTTATTTATTTATCGATGTACAAGTCAAAAGAAGAATATACAATTACAGTCAGAGCAGCACGTTTTAATAACTTAAAAACAACATGTTGAGCACTTTTACTAACATTTTTATCAAGTATGACATTTTACGTATTTTGAGTAATTTTGTTTGAAGCATGCGTTGACATCATAAATATAATAAATTGCAAAAAAATAGTTAATAATCCGCCAAACCATTTTCAACTGTGCCTCCCAATTTATTTTTCGAAGTATTTGATAATTTTTATTTTGCACCGGTATAACAGGTCACTTTATATGCTTCGTTTTCAGACATAAATATCACTTATGGCCCTAGGACCTATAAAGGTTATTATAGTCCGCACAGTGCTCAATTCCATTTGCGACTTTGTCTGTCAGTGAGAAACGATGAAATTATAAACTGTAAGATACATGAAAATTTAATGTTTGCTTTTGATGACCATTATTCCGAACTGTGAGTAAAATTTTATATGTAACTCGGACATAAACAGTGTTTATGGCCCGTAGAGAGTTTCAGCCCTCTCAAATAACTCAGCCTTTAAATGTTGTGGCATGACCACGCCATATACGGTATATTACGCCCTTAATACTTAAACGACTTGTTTTTTTTTTAATACTTCGACATTTCGATTAAATTTCTGATTACATTGCGAATGTCCTGCATTTCACGATTTTCAGTAATTATCAGATTCAGTTGTAAGTATTTTCAGTTTTCTCCTACAGTTCATTCTATAATTGTTACGCCGCACGCCATAAACACTACATTATGCCCTTGATACTTAAACACATATTATTTTATTATAATTTTTCCATATTTTCGTTGAATATTTAACTTACTTGCTGAATTAGAAATAGAATCAAATTCGTCTATCTGTAGTCAAGTGTGCGACAATATCCAATCAACATAATATTAGACTGAAAAGGTCCTGAATTTCAATACATAAAAAGCCATAAGGCTATACAGGGTGGCCCACCTATAGTCGCTCGGACCATTGCTGCTAGACTAATGAAAATTGAGAAAAAAATCTGATTGGAAGTGACTGGATACAAGATATTCTACTTTTTAAAATTATTTTGCAGTGTACAGAGTGTACCAGAAATCCTGGACACAAAATTTGGTCTCTTTTTTAAATGGATAACAATCAGATTTTGTCCTCAATTTTCATTAGTCTAATGGTCCGAGCGAGGATAGGTGGGCCACCCTGTATATGTATATGGCTTTGATATTTGAAAATGTAGCTATTATTTCTTTTTGTAATTATTTTATGTTTTGGTTTAATTTATGATTACTTTGAAAATGTTTTAATTTTCATTAAGTTATTGTATAGACTTATATTTTCTGTTAGTAGAAAATATCTCTATTTTGCTAAATTTAATTACATGTAGTTTTACAATAGAAGATATTTACATTTCAAAGGGCTAACGATCTTCAAGTCTTTCTGCTCGGGATTTTATGTCTGTCTGAGTTTATTTTAAATTGCGTCTTGTACTGTCAATGATTTCAAAAAGGGTTCCGTCAGGATATTTAAATTTGGGAGGGGAATTGAGGCTTCGTTTGAAGCAATATAGCTTTAGTAGATGGAAGCTGGCTGTTATTTTTTCTCTAATATTGATTTTTGATCACAATAATAGTAATTTTAATACTGCTCTGTAATTACAGTATTCATGAATACGCTGCAAAAAAGTTTGATAAAAAAAACGGAACGTATTGTCACCCTATTATAAAGGTTGACCCCATATTTACGAGTTAAAAGCTGAGAATTTTTATATTTATTTGAAACATACATTTGAAGTGAAGTCGAATCTTAATGCATCAAATATGGTTTAACGCTTTTAATATCTGCTTCACATTAATTATGTGCATTTTAATAACCCGTCTGGTTGCTGTGTTTGTGGTAGCTGCCAGTCAGGATTAAATCCTTAGAAAAGATGCGACACAGCCGTTGGAGCACGAAGACCCCAATCAACAATATTTATTTTAGACTGGCGTTGTGGAAATTTCGTGGCTACCTGTATAAATTTGGCACGCCGGTTTACCTGGAGGTGCATTTTACTTGCTGGTGTCTCCGCGATAATCAGCTTATGCTTACCACGATTGTTGGAGGTGGCGCGTTCAATGGGATTCCCAGTAAACCGTTTACCTGTAATTCTATTGTGGTTTAACAGCTGTCAAAGAGGATTACAGTCTCAAATTTCTGGCGACTATATTCTCCGTGTGCACTCTAATTTCTATGGGAGCGTAAAATCTGCGCACACTGTAAATCGAGCCGTTCACAATGAGCGAATTGCTCTTTTTAATTTAAATCCCGTCACAGAAGATACAATGTACCCGACAATCCACACAGGCTGGTATATGAATAATCTAGCCTGTGCATTTGTGGGCGATGTACATATTAAATTTTGATTGATGGCATGGTCTCCTGGAACGTACATAAAAATATTTTACGGCGTACCTATATGATACTTAAATTATTACGTAAACTGATATGCGATAAATTTTCTGTAATATCGTTTGGCCGTGCGTGCACAACAATATGATACCAGATCAAAAGTGTATCGGCATGTTTTCTTCGGAGCCGAACAATTTTATGGTAATTCGTAAACATAAAGATGAAATTTTAGACCGAATGTCTATTATAATGGGACGCAATGAAATAACAATAAAATGCAAATGCCTCGCACGTGGTGCATTTATTTTGACTCTTTATTACACATATTATCACAGCACATGATTTTAACACCCAACGTGAGATTTCTTGCACACGTATTATTACACCGTGACAAAACAGATTTAATTTAATCAACTGGCCTATTAATTGAAACGCACTATTAACCTGTATTATCAATAATTCATAATTTTATTGTATTCCGCACTGATCTACTTAAAATGCATCATGAATTATTAATATTTCCACCTGGTTAAAAACGCTTCTATGATTGCATCAATCTGTGCCACGGATTCATATGACTGTTCTTTGCATTGTGGATTATGCAGTGGGTATTTATTGATAAATTGATTTCAGAGCAAGACAATACGAGGAAGGTCTGAGCTATATTTACGCGTTTGCTTCGTCTTGTTTCCGTCCGATTCATGGTTGGAGTCCCAGGCTAATAAATCACGTCCAAGAGACAGTTGCCACCATGAAGTACAGGAACCCAGTCCTTTATTTAACCACTTTATTTTATCTGCCCTATCTTCATATTAGATGTCCCTGCTGATATCCAGCGAGCGTTTTAGCTAAAAATTTTATCTGCCTGCTTATCACTCCCAACTATTCTTTTATTAACAGCGTGGGCAAAAAAGATAATTGCCCCCGAGGTAAAACATGTCCCTGAAATGCTGTGCGATTGCATGGACTGATTATGATGATGATTTTACAACACAGCGGATAGTTAAATCATTCCCGTCTAGGTGCTAATAAATACATCACTGGTTTATTGTTTCCTCACTGTTCACACCTACCTGCATTGCTATTTTATTGCGAACATAATAATAATAATCATCCTACAGCTACTCCACCTCTGGCATAAATAGTTACTGTATTACTTTTAATAAACCTATGTACAATTAATTAACTGACCTGACTTACGTAATACATTTCTGTTTTAAACATCAAGAAAGCATTATTATTATTCAGTAAAAAAACGTGTACTTTTTTAATTCAAATTTTTAACTGCTTTTGCAACCGGTTTCGACCAATTAATTGGTCATCACCAGGCAAAACTAAAAAGAACAACTTGCCTCATGATGACCAATTAATTGAACCGGTTGCAAAAGCAACTAAATATTTTAATTAAGGAAATACACGTTTTTTACTGAATAGCCTAAATACCTTATTATGAGTCAAATATAAGACATTATTACTATATTATTATTATTATTATAAATAGATGATTCCCACTTTACTTTTATGTAATTAATCTATTATCATTTGAAATTTAAAAAACTTTAAGTCTTATAATTCAAAATTCATAAATTATGGAAACTGACAAAATTCCAATATTTACCTTGTAAATGTACCTTGATGATAATAATTATGTTTCTATATTGACTCTAGCATAGTAATGGAATTATGGTACCAAACACTATCAAGTTACTTGTGTCTATCTATTAATCACTGTGATTGATAACAATTACCTACTGTTGGTTTTGAGATGAGCCTTCATTCCATAAATAATTAGTACGGATTAATACTTGAATGAGCTGAAAAAGTGACATATTAAAAAAAAAAAAAAAACTTCATCACTTTTTTGAATTTATATCTTAACTGTCACATACACACATACAGGGTGGTCACTTTTACGACGCTCACCAGTAGGATCTATTTAACGGAAATATTTACAGAGTTGGTCAAATGGGATTAAAGTTTCTCATTTTTGTGCCTTTAAATATACTGAAACGAAATCCGGGATATCTTGCACAGTTCCTGAAATTTCACTGAAAAACTGAAAAACTGCACTTTCCTTTTCCTTTTATAACTTTTCTACTTTTGAAGGAAATTTTACGAAACTTGGAAATTTTTCGACGTGAGCTTTCTGGTGACAGTGTCAAACATCTGCGCCAACTAGATGCCCACATTTTCATAGTTAACTTTTGATTTTCTTATGGCCGCAATATTGAATTTTAATAGCGCTCAAATGACCGAAAAAATCCGATTTCAACCATGTTTAACCATGTCTAATTTTTTTTTCAGTGAGTGTAATATCATTTTCTTGTTATAGGTCCGATCTGTTTTCCCTAAAACACGTTTATTTAGTTTTCCAAAATTTTTAAAAGGTATTAAATTAAATAATTCTAAAAATAAAATCTTGCATTAGCATATCTCACTAATCTAATCTAATAATTGCAAATCTCGCTACTATTTAATTCTTCAAAACTATTATTATTCGTATATTTAAAGATAGCCTATTTCCGCTGCTATGACTAACTACCGTCGTGTAACCATACCGGATTCTTTAACCCACAAGCGTCATTTTGGTTGGTTAATGATAATTTTTTTTTTTGTAAATGTTGACGATCAATATAATTTTGTACAAAGTTTGTCAGCTGTCAAAACTTTTTGTAAATTTTGATTATCAGCTATAATTAATATTTAATTTCTCGAGGCACTTATAAATACAATAATAATAATTGTTTATTTCTTTAAATTTTGATTGTTGATTGATTTGTGTATACGTTTTGGATATAAAATTTTCAACTTTGATAGCATTTTCTTTTATAAATCTTGATATTCAATTGCATTTTTTTTTTAGAATTGTAGAATTTTTAAATAAATGCAAATTTTATGCAGTTAAAATAACCTTGTATGAGTTGAAAAAGAGCCATATTTCAAAAATAATAAAAATAAACTTCATCACTTTTTTATTTATATCTTAACTGTCAGTTATATTAAAATATATAAATTTTTCGGTGGGTGCAATACGATTTTCTTGTTTTATGATCTGTTTGCCCAACCATACGTTTTTGTTTTTAGTTTTCCAAAATCTTACTCTGGAGGAATTTGTCCCTTTTTCAACTCACACATTCAATTGTAATTTAGCATAAAGTTTATTTATCTATTGAAACTTCTGATCATATTAAAATATTTAATATATTGAGAAAATTTATAAATTAGTAGGTACTCGATTATAATTATCACTTTCTCCATATTTTAATTATTGCTTGATTTGTGTATAAGTACATTTTTGGATATAAAGAGTAGGGCATTTCTTTATATATTGACAATCAATTGCATTTATAATTTTTAATAAATGCAAATTGAATGCTGTTAAAATTACATTACTATGATTTTGTGTAAAGTTATAAAATAAATAATAAAGAATACATTATAATTTTAAAAAATCTAAAATTGATAATTTTGTTTAAATCATAAAAATTATGATTTGTTGTACTTGTTATGATTATGATTTGTTGTACAATCCATGATGAGAGTTACTAATATATACTATAGATATTAAGGACTACATAATACACTTAATTATGATTACATAATACCAGTCATTAGTATTACATAATGATTACATAATACCATTCATTATGATTACATTGTACAGTGAACCTTGAAACATTTTTTTTTAATAGTGATAGTTATTAATAATTGCCATAAATTGATACTAAGGCAATATTCAGGTCAGGTTAGTATGAGTGAAGCATGCAAATTATAAATTATAATTTCTTCGCAGTTAGTAACCAAACAGTTTTTATATTTCTGCTTTTGCAATATAAGTATTTTTTAATTTTGCATCCTAATTTTTGCTAAATGTACATACATGCAGGCCGAATTTTTAATTTTCATTTTAAGCATTGAGATCTCGGAAAATATACGACATAGAGATTCGGTTAAATGAGGGAAGAGTTGTGATTTAAAGAGCTTATGCAAGATATGCTTTTTTTAAAAAGACCAGATTTTCAGTTGCAATACAAACTCCAACTTTTTTAAATGGCAGTCATAGTTGGCGTTGACTTAAAAAAAAACATTTCTTTCTCTTTATAGCAATACAAGATTATGACTGCCATTTAAAAAAAACTAAAGTTTGTATTTTAACTCAAAAACTATTTTTTTTTTTCGAAAAACAGAAGCGTATTTTACAAAAGCTCTTAAAATGACAACTCTTTCCTCATTTAATCGTTTTGAATTAACCAAATCTCTGTTTTATGGTTTCCGAGATCCCAATGATTAAAATTTAAAAATAAAAACTCACACTGTATATTGTGTCTGTCTTTGAGATAACTTTTTGTGCGAACGATAAATGACAAATTGGACGAGATAATTGAAAATCAAAATGCGAAAAGAGATTTTTACAAGAAATTCACAGTTTTTATAAGTTTTGAAAAACAACCAGAAGTGAATATATTTGTGATATTTTACAAAATATAAATATAACGAATAACAGGTTACTCTTTTCAAGAGTATTACTCTGGGAATTTGCGGTTTATGAATATTTCGTATATATATATTTTCGCGATAAGTACCTACTTAAACTATTTTAGTAACATATTAATACTTTTATATTTAGTCTATTTAGGCTATTTTTAGTCGATAGTGCTCAGATTGACGTTTTAAAGTATTGTGTAAAGTTGTGATCAGTAGTGGTTTTAGATTTAGTAGTAGTATTTTTGTTTTGTTTAAACAAGTAAGACAATCGAGTTAATACCCTGAGAAATATGCATTATTGCAATACAAAATTTATTTTTTATTATTTTTAACTGAAAACACTTTGTTTCCATCCGTATTGACACTAACGGAAAGGTGATATTTTCAGAACAGCGCACGGAAAACTTTTCCCGATTTTTCCGTGCGCTAAATAAATTAATAATAAATTGTAATAAAAATAATAAAGTATATTAAAAAGTATCGTTCATTACACGTCCAGAAATGGATTTTTCCATGCCTGCATTACTTCCCGTGTTCGCATTCGCCTCACTCGGAAATTGTCAATCCTCACGCGCGCACGGAAAAATCTTTATTTCCGGACTCGTAATGAAATATACTATTATCACACGATATTTCCACAATACAAGTTAAAGAATTTTAAAAGGTGCATCAAAATTACAGAATTGAAAAGTTCTGTACAAAATCTTCACTACAATTTCATCATATAGGTTGATTTAAATGAATCACAATTTCAAAATATCACAAGAAACTGACATTACAATTGAACGAAAAAAATTACAATTACTTATTATTTGTTTTTTATATTTAACAACAACCAATTTCTGCTGCTAGGGTTAATTACCATGGCGAAAGTGCGATCCACCACATTTGGAAATTTTGTCTTTATATATTTCGCTTCATCCATATCGGGTTATTTAATGTGCAAGTAAAACTTAACAGTACACGGAATCGCCTGCTTCGGTTCCTTCCAATGGACCCAACCTTTGAATCGCTCAAATTCACGGGGTTCGAACTGGACCCTATACAAGTAGCTCCAGAAAATTGAATAAAACTTAGAAATGATAGTTTTTAAAGCAAAATTAAATTTGATAATTTCGAAAAACATCGGCATTTGGAATATTTTTGATTAAATGTTCGTATCTAGTTTATTAATTTTAAAAATAAATTTAAAAGTCATTTAAAATTCCAGAAATACATTCTGATTGCAGCTGTTTATTTTACATTTGATGCTGAGTTTTTCAGAAGATTTGATTTTGTTTTATTGACGTATATTATCAACTTTCAACTGTCGTATACTTTTGAAAAAAGCGATCGAATTGTATAAAACTTCTTCTTTCATATTAAATTCATATATTAAAAAAAAAAACAAAATAGTCGTCAATAAAACAAAATTGAATCAACGAATAAAAAATGTATGTATTTTATCGAAAGCATATAAAAAACTGACTTCAGTTTTGGCCTTTTTTGAACAAATGTAATAATAATTTACAACATACTTGTAGTAACAATTATATTCTATGCAAGTAAAATAGGTTTAAATAGGTTTTTAAAACAAAAATTAGATTTTATTATGTGAAAAACATCGGCATCCGGAATATTTTTCTTCAAATTTTGATGTTTAGTTATTTATTTTAAAAATAAATTTAAAATAATTTTAAATTCTTGAAATACATTCTGCTTACAGCTTATTATATCATATTTGATGCTCAGTTTTTGTACCATCGATTCGATTTTATTAACGTCAACTTTCAACTGTTCTATACGGTTCGAAAAACAAAAGCTATCGAATTGTATAAATCACGTGGTGCAATTAAAAAAAGTCGTCAATAAAACAAAATAGAACCAACGAATGAATACCTATGTATTTATCGACTACATATAAAAAAACTAGCTTTACAGTTTTTTTTTTTTTTTAACAAACGTAATAATAATTATTAACGTAAATTTGGTATCAATTATATTCTAGGCCACATACAACTTATTGAATTTTCAACTGACAACATTTCCATTCAATTATTCTATTTGTAATATTAACTGTGTTAAATCAATCAAATAATGTACTAAACCAATTTTTCTGTAACAACTTAATATCCATTAATGCACTGAACGTCACAAGTTTCTACCAATTAAAATATTTCTGCAGAAATGCGGAGATCGGAATGTTCCCGTTAACGTTATGTAGTTTAAGGGTTGAGTAAATTTAAATTTAATTTGTAAATTGCGGTTTAGTCCCTTGTCCGTTGTCCAGCTTCTCATCGATCTTTGTCAGTAATCTCATTTGGTCCTGTATAAGGATGAGTATTAGGGAGGACTTTAAATCCAGCTACATGCCGTGGCCTATAAGTAATTGAAATTTTTTTAGTTAGTATATCCCTGAAATCAAACGTATTTAACGTTTGAAAGTCTTAAATTAATTGAAATAACGAACAGTGCAAAGGGATTATTGGAGGACTGGATTTTAATAAAGTGAAGAGTATATTGTGATAACAAAGTTCGTTTGTTTTTGCATTAACAGTTGCAGACAAATGTACAGGGTACTAAAGTTGTTTTTTGAATCAATAGTTGCCGACAAATGTACAGGGTGTTAAAGTTATTTTTCTGTATCAACAGTTGCAGACAAAATTTTAGGGTACAAATGTTTTTTTTTACATCACAGTTGCAGACAAATGTACCGGGTGCTAAAGAAATTTGTTTGTATAAATAGTTGCCGATAAATGTACAGGGTGTTAAAGTCATTTTTCTGTATCAACAGTTGCAGACAAATATACAGGGTGCTAAAGTTTTATTTTACATCAACAGTTGCAGACAAATGTACAGGGTGCTAAAACACTTTTTTTACATAAACTGTTGCAGACAAATGTACAGGGTGCTAAAGTATTTTTTTTACATCAACTGTTGTTTTTGTATCAACAGTTGCAGACAATTGTACAGGGGCTATGAGGGTTCATGACTCTTTTGTTAAAAAAACATAGCTTTATGGACGGTAAATAATGAAAAAATCTGTCCTACCTGTCCCAATTTCTGTCCACTTATATTCAAATATCGCATAATATATTGCGTTCGCATTGCTGCTTTTTAATCATTTCCGCAGCAATTTATGTAAAAAATGCAAATTTATTTCAGAATCAATCGAGTCCTGTAATTGTTGGATAACTGCGTTACGCGTCCGAAAACTTTCCCTGAATATTAACAATTCAAATGACTCAAAATATGTCTGTGGAAGTGTAACGTTCCAAATAAAAAACTAATCTATTTAACTTTCCCCGCGTTCGCCCAGTTCATGAGGACAAAGCGTCCGTATCGGCCAATCTATCATTTGCATTCCGCGTTAATTCCGGACTGTCACTTCATTGTGGCTGCGGCTCTCACTAACGAAGGGTCTGATAAATGCCAATAGAGAGAGGGTCGCTTTTGCCGTACACTTAACGGCGCACAGGCGTGTTTAATAAAGGTAGAGTTACATATAAAAGAGGCCGCAATCAATAATTGATATTGGCTTCATTTCCATATATATTAGGCGAGCCCTTTCACGGCGAAGTTGACAATATTAATGTGCAGTGACAATTATAAATTGATGTGAGTTACGGCGATGTCGTGGCTTTGTTTGATTACTACTTTGGGAAATCACATGGATCAAGTAGGCGAAACATTAATTTCCTTTTTACCCCTGTGTTTAATTAATAATTGTCGCATAATGGCACGCCGGGAAATTATTCCCGAATCCACTGTTTATCACTATAATGCACACAACTATGTTATAGCAAATTAGATATTTCGTTCGTATTAAAGTAATTATTATGTAAATTAAACAATTTAAACTCTGATGATGATTACCCGATATGATTACAGATTTTTAGTTTATGAAATTTCAATAAACGTTATTACTAAAATAGTGTGATCAGATTTTTATTTATTTATGAAATTACAATGTTTTTACCACTTTTTTATTCTTTATAATACTGAACTAGTTTCGACTTCAGAAGTCATTATCAATAATTTAATAAATAATTATGAATATAAATATTAAAGATCACCACGTAGTAAAGTTCGAAACAATCTTTCAGATTAGATTTGTTATATTTTTGTTATAATGTTGTTTACAAACTGTAATATTTTCTCTAGGTTGCAATGTAATAATTTGAGCTTCATCAGAAAAATCACTGTACTATTTTTAAAATGATAATAACAAAGATAGTATTAAAGATTATTCAACAGTGGTGCAGATAGGGCAAGATTACTCAGTCTTTGACTGGAAAGGCGAGTTGAACAAGTTCTTAAAGGAAGGTTAATATAATGGTAAATCAAACACTTGGTTGAAGTTTCACTATATTACAATAAACTTAAAGATCCTGGCTCATTTCCCGTTTTAACCAAGTACCTATGAGAATTTTTTTTTTCAAAAACCACTCCTAGATCTGTTCTTATCTGAAATGAAATGTATTATTTGAGTAATACTGCTGTTGCAAAGGACATCTGTAAGAGAGGCAAACAAATTACTTGAATTAATTTGCAACAGATGGTTGTGGGTAGGATTCTTAAACTTGCCAAACAAAAAAAACAACTTAATTAGCCAAACTTGATGCCAACTGTAAAACCGAAAAGAAAGTCTAAAAAAACTTCAGGAATACCAGATATATGATTGAACATTTGAATTTAATTGAATTTTAGAGAAGATTGTTTTATTCATGTTCCAATTTTGACAATTCTGTAAAAGCAAGTATGATAGAAAACGACAATAAAACTGTTTTCTATCTTGTCTACAATACAAATTTGAGGTACGAATGACATCTCTGAGGGAAAAGAAAGCAATAAGAAAAATATGCAAGAACTTTGTGCCGTTCGTATAGAGAATGATGATAATGTTTTAACAACTCATTTGTAAACCGCGATCTTCGTTAACCCTCCCACAGGACATAGTGAGGAAGAATTTTGCAATTGTAGCAAAATTGTAATTTTGCAATTGTATTCTTTGGTTTTCAATTTTGGCAAATCAAACTGCGGACATTTCAGGAAAATAACAGTTATCAAGAAGCATGCGATTTGTTGATACAACTAGTAGTATATACAGGGTGGCCCACCTATCCTCGCTCGGACCATTGTTGCTAGACTAATGAAAATTGGGGAAAACATCTGATTGGAAGTTTTTGGACACTTGATGTGCTACTTTTTAAAATTATTTTCGAGTGTACAGAGTGTACCATCAATCCGGGACATAACAATTAGTCCCTTTTTAAATGGATCACCCTGTATATTCTTTCATTTTTACAATCCGCTTTATATGGTCTTCACAAATCATTGTTATTTTGGGGATCAGATACAACGTTGCCAAGTTATTCACATTTTATTCAAATTTTACGTACAATCAGGGACGTGGAAAAAAATTTAACAAAACCATATTATAAGAGATCAATAAAAGAATCTGCGAATGCAAGTACCCAAGCAAAGTGCCAAAACATACACAATATTTTGAGTCATGTAGAATACACAGGGTGTTCTGAAACAATGATATAATTTTGCTTTTTTCAAATGGCTTCAAAATTTAAGTTTGATCAATTTTCTTGTATTTTTTTTAATTATTTGGGAAATGAAAATGTTCCTATTTATTAACAGTCATTTACAATTTTTACCAGTCTCGTCAGTTTCTTCAGTTTTGACATTTGACATTTGACATTTGTCAGTACATTTGAAATTTTAAAATTGTGGATATTTTCTGTTAGTTAGGATTTGCAAAATATGCAATCTAAATATCAAGAAAATTAATATATTATAGTATAGTATAGTATAGTATAGTATAGTATAGTATAGTATAGTATAGTATAGTATAGTATAGTATAGTATAGTATAGTATAGTATAGTATAGTATAGTATAGTATAGTATACTATAGTATAGTATAGTATAGTATAGTATAGTATATTATAGTATAGAATAGTACAGTTTTAGTATAGTATAGATTTATTGGTGTAGTATCAGTCATGTTTAACAGAGGTCAATATAAACCAGTACATAATAAACATAATAGCTAAAACTAGCAAATGGAGATAACAAAGTCACATACAAAATTTACAATTTATGAGTTAGATTTTTATTACATAATTTGGAAATTTTCAATTACCACAAAACTTGAAACCTTTTTCACGTGCTGTGTAACTTTATTCAAACTATTAATATTTGATTGAAAATTATGAAATTTTGGCATATTTATTTGTATGTTTTGATAATTGAACAAGTTTTCTGTAACTTAAATATTCTGAACATTTTTACTATTTCATAAAATTTTATAAAAAAATTATGTAAAATTATGTTATTATGTAATCAAAATATGAACAAATTAAAATTTATTGATATTTTGATTGCATATTCTGGAAATTTTCCAGAATATGCAATCAAATTACAAAACAAAATCTCCACAAAACTTTTACAAAGTAAAACGTTTTACAAGTGCATCATTACCACAAAAAACAACAGTACAAGTTTTCGTAACTTCACTAAACTTTTCTAGTTTTTCACTTTCTTCCATTTCAGAATTTTATTAAGATTTTTGAAATTTGCCTTCTAATACTTTTGACGATTTGATTGAAATTTTAGGTTTTTTAATTCAATTGGTGGCACAATTCAGAAATTTTCATAAAATTTCAATATAATTTTTTCGAAATTTTTGAAATCTTATACAGTGTCAAAAAGTAACGCATAAATTCGATAACTTCGTCCAAATTATTATCTGAAAAATATCTCAAAGAAGTGTAGCGATTTTAAATAAATGACGTTGTACTAAACCATTTTCATCTTGATACGTCATTTGGTTTTAAAGATATTAAATTTAAGTAATCAATAGTTTTTTTACATGACAACCTATATTTTTTATTATTGATTTAGGTGGTATCTTTTATTCCCTTGTCAACAGTATAAAATTTTCAACATTTGAAACAAATTGAAAAACGTTTTGAATAATATTAAATATTAGAAATTCTTTAAATTTGCAGGATTAATAATTTGCATAAATTCAATAACTTCGTTCAAAGTTATTGAATTTATGCGTTACGTTATTGCCACGCCGTATACCTATATACAGGGTGTCTCAAAATTGACGCCTGTGCTTTAGCGATTTGATTCAGGGGGCTAAAACAAATTAAAAATTGAGAGTGGAAAATTTTCCGTTTGTCCCTCGTTATATGGTTATTTCATTCAGTTTCACTGGAGTTTTTTCTTGAAGTTTTTTCAGATTTATTGGCTTTTCTGAACAACATTTTTGAAACTTCTAGTGTATGCTGCAATTCTGATATTTTATGCAAATTGCATATATTTGGGGCAATTTTTGTCACTTTCATTTTAAGAGTTTTGCAGATAATTGGAAAACTTTTCAGAAACTACTGGTAGACATGTACAGAAGACTTTCTCCTGAAAAATTTGACATTTTTAATTAAATTTCTGCAATTCTACAACTTTCTTTAATTTTTTATTTATTTATATATCTGTGATGGGTGGGAAAACAGTATAAGTCAAGAATTAGCATTTTAAGGAAGCGTCGACTTCTACCTTTTTTCCCTCCAATAATCGTAGCATTTAAAGTTGTACTGAAACTGACAACCTATTTAAAAGCATTAACTGAATAATGTGACATATACTATTTCAAACACAATGTTACAGTATCACTTTCTGAAATATAATTTGACTTTTCATTTTCATTTTTCCATTTTCCCAAATTTTCGACTTATACTGTTTTTCCCACCCATCACAGATATACAAACGGCAAATGCCTATAGATGGAAAATAGAAAAGATAAAAGATACACGGAATACCACATTATAATTTTATTTATGCTTTTATTATGCAAAACTTTATTACCTAATACCTTATAGCTAAAACAGTATTTATTAAGCAAAAACAATTATCGTTTGCATAAATTTATAGCAAACATGTTGATGATCAAAACGACCATTCGTGTAACAGAAACTTTCTTGATATTTTAATTGCATATTTTGCAAATTTACCTAAAAATACAGACATTTTTCAAAAAATCAAAGTATAAAATTAGAAAATGAATTTCAAAAACCTAATATACAGGGTTTTTGAAATTCATTTCTTTTTTTTCTATATTTTGATTTTCTGAAATTTTTCTGTATTTTTAGGAAAATATGCAAAATATGCAAATAAATTATCATTAAAGTTAAAATTTTGATTACATATTTTGAAAATGATGGCATATTTATTTGTATATCTTGAGAATTACGAACAAGTTTTTTGTAACAGTCCAAATATGTTCTAGTTTATCACCTTTTTCCATTTGTGAATGCCTGTATTACGTTTTTGACATTTGTGTTTGAATACATTTGAATTTTTGATTAAACTGAATTCAGTTTTAAGAAATTTTTGAAGTTTTTCACGCACCATGAAAATATTTATAGAAATTTGAAGCACATTTTCTGTTAACACAATTGTGTAAATGGTCGTTTTGATTTTCAACATGTTTGCTATAAATTTGTACAAACGATAATTGTTTTTGCTTTACAACTCTGGTCACCGTACTTTATTCTAACTATTATTAAGACACAATTCACTCTCTTGCATTCAGGCATTAAATTTTATTTATAACGCGACAAAGGAAGTGAATATGGTATGTGCACTATGCTTGTACTGCTGCGTAGAAACTAGCGCACAGACATCCACATGATTATATTAAGCAGCAATACGCTCTCGTACACAATGTAATTAATTGCAATCGTATATCAATGCGGACTTAAATGCCAATGCAACTCACACAAATAAGTCGTTATGTCTCCTAACATATTGTTCACTCAAGAATCAATACGGCATAATAAAATAGTCGTATAAACTTATTAACGCAATTAACACATTTTTATTGTCTGGACGCATTAATATGTTGACACAAATTGCAGCCAGCTTTCAAGCAATTACATTCTAATGGGCGTCATTATTAAATTGCAGCAGCTAGTGAACTGTGACAATAACGTTATAATTCATTGCGTCTGCTGGAGAAATATTTTGAGGTCGTGATTGACTGGTAGGATGATATTTCATTTGAAGCGAGACGTTCCAATAATATTGAAAATTTAAATTTCGAGCGTTGAGCAAGAGCGATTGCACCATTAGAATGTTGTACGTTGTAAATCTAAATGCACCCGTGACCTAAAACAGCTTGTTAAAGCTTCACGGATTGATGTGCACATCTTAATAATCATCATCGAGATACCTACTTAGATGTGTAACATTTATAATAATAATCATCGAGGTACTGCTACTAATAATAATAATGATTTAACCATTTATTTATAATACATTTGTTATTATAATATTTTATTTTAATAAATCGACGGTAGTCTGTCTTGAGTTGTGTTTTTATTGGAATTTTTAATAGGTTGTTAGCTCGGCACATTCATAAATAATTCTATTTAAAGCTGCACGCCATACATTACAGGACTGGAATGAAAATCATTATAAAGTTGTATTTACGCACTCAGCATTACCGTATCCGTTTCCTTAACGTAAATAATGTGGAAAAGTTCGGGAAAGCGATAAATCCCTAAATCTAACCGCACGCCGCCCAAATATAAAATCGTTAAAAATACCAAACTTTACTGCCGCTGTTTTAGTATGCAGCCTGCAATCCTCTGGTGTGTTGCAGCATTGGTTTTCCGCAGACGAGAGAATATTTCGCGACCCCGCATTCGGCAGCTATCGGTTGAATAAGATAAATCAGAAATAGAGAGGGATAAATTCAAGCGGCATCCGCGAGAACTGTCACGTTGTAAGTTAATTATGCGACTGAGACGTTTATTTTAGGAGAATAAGTCTACTCTGGTAAAATATTCTAAATTGATTAGCCGAGTTGATTCAAACAGAAACTTTTACTAGTATTATAATATAGTAATAATAATAATATTAATATTTCATTTACATCACTTTATTTACAGTATATTTTCATTACATATTATTTCAATATAATAAATAGATAAATTAATAAATAAATAAATGCCCTCAAAAACGTATTACTTTATAATTTATTAAAAAAAAAAACACTAAAAGCTTCAATTCAAATTCAATCTAAGGTCAATCTTAGAAAGTTTATTTTTCTGTAATCATTATAACGAAAATTTGAATCATCTTAAAAGTAGGTTTTGAAGGGTGTGTGGGTGGGCACAAGTATAATCATCCCCTGGATTTAACCAGTCCTCAATGATAATCATCGTTAAACAAATTTCATAGACGCATCGAAATAATTAAATCTGTTCTGCTGTTTAATCATCCAGCAAATGTATGACTTCGTATCAATAAAGTAATGATTTTAATTGTTTGTGGATCATTGAGAGGATGATTATAGTGTGCCCACCCACCCACCCTCCAATTCAAATTCAATGCCAGGTAAAACTTAGAAAGTTATTTTTCCGTAATGATCATCATTATAACAATAGTTCGAGTCATCTTAAAAGTAAGATTCGAAGGGTGGGTGGGTGGGCACAAGTATAATCATCGCCTGGATTCCACGAGTCCTCAACGAAAATCATCGTGATCTTCACCGGAATTCCTCTAGTCCTCAATCATAATGATCGTAAAACTAATTTTATAAACGCATAGAAATAATTAAATCTCCTTTGCTATATATCATCTCATTCACCTCAAATTTTAATGATTCAGCAAATTTATGACTTCGTATAAAAAACGTAATGATTCTTATTATATCTGGATCATTTGAGAGGATGATTATAGTGTGTCCACCCACCCACCCTCCAATTCAATTTAATGCAAAGTAAATCTTATAAAGTTTATTTTTCTGTAATCATTACAACAAAAGTTTGAGTCATCTTAGAAGTAACATACGAAGGGTGTGTGGGTGGGCACAAGTATAATCATCACCTGAATTCCACCAGTCCTCAATGATAATAATAGTAGAACTAATTTCATAAACACATAGAAAAAATTAAATCTGTTTTGCTGTGATCCATAATTATATCATCTCATTCACAACAAATTTTAATGATCCAGCAAATTTATGACTTCGTATCAATAAAGTAATGATTTTAATTGTTTGTGGATCATTTGAGAGGATGATTATAGTGTGCCCACCCACCCACCCTCCAATTCAAATTCAATGCAAAGAAAATCTTAGAAAGATTATTTTTCTGTAATCATTATAACAAAAGTTTGAGTCATCTTAATAGTAAGATGCAAAAGTTGGATGGATGGGCACAAGTATAATCATCACCTGACTTGCACCAGTCCTCAATGATACTCATTGCTAAACTAATTTCATAAACGCATAGAGATAGTTGAATCTCTTTTGCTGTCATCTATACTTATATCATCTCATTCATTACTAATTTTAATCATTCAGCAAATGTATGACTTCATATCAATAAAGTAATGATTTTTATTGTTTTTGGATCATTTGAGATGACGATTATAGTTTGCCCACCCACCCATTATCCTATTCAAATTCAATACAAGGTAAATCTTACAAAGTTTATTTTTCTGTAATCATTATAACAAAAGTTTGAGACATCTTAATAGTAAGATGCAAAGGGTGGGTGGTTGGACACAAATATAATCATCGCCTGAATTCTACCAAGTTTGAGTTATCTTAGAAGTAAGATTCGAAAAGTGGGTGTACTTGAATTCCAACAGTCCTCAATGATAATCATCGCTAAACTAATTTCATAAACGTATAGAAATAATTGAACCAGTTTTGCTGCTGTCTAAAATTATATCATCTCATTCACTACAAACTTTAATCACCCAGCAAATCTATGACTTCGTATCAATAAAGTAATGGTGTTTATTGCTTCTGGTAATTTGAGAGGATGATTATAGTGTGCCCAGCTACCCACCCTCTAATTCAAATACAATGCAAGGTAAATCTTAGAAAGTTATTTTTCTGTAGTCATTATAACAAAAGTTTGAGTCATATCAGAAGTAAGATACAAAGGGTAAGTGGGTGGGCACAAGTATAATCATCCCTTAAATTCCACCAGTCCTCAATGATGATCATGGTTAACCTAATTTCATAAATGCATAGAAATAATGTAATCTGTTTTGCTGTTGTCTAAAATTATATCATCTCATTCACTACAAACTTTAATCATCCAGCAAATCTATGACTTCGTATCAATAAAGTAATGGGGTTTATTGCTTCTGGATCATTTGAGAGGATGATTATAGTATGCCCACCCATCCTCCAATTTAAATCCAATGCAAGGTAAATCATATAAAGATTATTTTTCTGTAATCATCATCATTATAACAAAAGTTTGAGTCATCTTAATAGTAAGATATGAAGGATAGGTGGATATAAGTATAATCATCAGCTGAATTCCTCCAGTACTCAATGATAACCATCGTTAAACAAATTTCATAATCGCATAGAAATAATTAAATCTCTTTTGCTGTCATCTATAATTATAACATATCATTCACTAGCCTATATTTTATAAGGCAGATTGCAGTGTTTTTGTACCAGAAGGGGTTCCAAATAAAGCCCCAGAAGCAGTGGGAAAGATGGCGTCCACGAAGTTAAAGGTTGTCTATCAAATCAATGTTGTATGATTTTGATTTTGAATGAATTAAAAGTTTTAAATTTGAATGCAATTTTTTGTTTGTTTTTGATTTCTTTAGTTTCAGAATTGTTAGAAACATTTCCGAAACGTTTTTATAGTCCGAAAAGGTTTTTAGTTGTAACATTTTCTGCCATCAGCACACATTTTTACGATTTTTTTAAAATTTTCTGTAATTAGAATACATTTATTTTTTGCGATTTTTTAATTATTTTATTACACTTTTGTTAAGTATTATAGATGTAGTATTAAATCAATTAATAACATTTTTAGATTATTTTCTGTAATAATTCTGACGAAAGTTCGAGTCATCTTAGAAGTAAGATGCGAAGGATGGGCACAAGTATAATCATGCCCTGAATTCTACCAGTCCTCTATGTAATCATCGTTAGACTAATTTAAAGATTATAGATGGTGAAGTGATCTTCACCGGAAGATAACTTCACAGCTACAAAATAAATGGGAGTACAAATTTTTGTTTTATGCTAAAATATGTATTTTCAAAATCAGAAATCAATTCAGAATAAGAAAATTAGGTCAAAGGTTTTTCCAATATTTTTCGTTTAGAATATAGTGAATGTATTCCTTACTTTTGAAACACTCTGTATATTCCACAATACCTCCAGGAAATCCTGCGAAGACAAAGTATTTGAAAGTTCCACAAACAAATGACGAATGTGGAACAAAAATTATTCAAGAGATCTTGTAAATTCCAATAAAACTACAAAATCCGAAGACAAAATAAAATTTTAAATATGTAAGTTAGATGCATTAAAAATTATGACAAAAATGCATAACAAATGCCTGCAAATTCTAATAAATTCCAGGGAATTCTACCGAGATAATTGCATTATTATAATTATAATGGCGTTGTATGATTTTGATTTTGAATGAATTAAAAGTTTAAATTCGAATGCAATTTTCTTAGTTTTTGGTTTATTCCGTTTCAGAATTTTTAGAACCATTTTCGAAACGTTTTTAGGGTCCGAAAAATTTTTTAGTTCAAATATATTCTGCCATCTGCACAATTTTTTTGCGTTTTTTTTGTTAATTTTCTGAAATTTGAAAAAAAAGGGATTTTTTAATTATTTTATTACACTTTTATTAAGTCTTTTAGATGTAATATTAAATTAATTAATACATTTTTTACTAAAGATTTATCTAAAAATTTGAAGTTTTGAATACATTTTCTGCAGTTTGAATAAATTTTCTGCGGTTAATTGATTTTTATGTTATATTCATTTAGTATTTTAGTTGTATTCACAAATTATTTAATACAGTTTTTAGACAATCGGCAAGCTTTTCAGAAACTTATGGTTACAGAAAATTGTCAAAGAGACTTTCAACTTCCAAGATATTATGTCTTCAGTAAATTTTATGCAATTTTATTATATTTTTGATTTTTGGTTGGCCTATTATTAAATGTTTTTGATGTATGAGAAAAACAATTTAGAAATTTTTCACAAAAGTGGGCCCCATTTGGAAAACATTTGTAGGAGTAATAAAATTATCGTACGCTTTCACCTGAAAATTTTTATATATATATATTTTTTTTATTGCAATTTCTCGAGTTTCATATGGATTCGTTAAGTTTTTGAGGTTTATTAGAATATTTGCAATTCCGACCTTTTAATGTTCTTATTAAAATTCTCGATTTTTAAATTATTTTCATTGAAGTATTTTAGATATGTTATTTGATACAATTTTTAGAGAATTGAGTAATTTAGACCTTTGAATTCTATTGAATGAAGTATGTTAAATATAAACAAATTATTTTATACATTTTTTAGAGATTTGGGCAACTTTTCAGAAACTTATTTTGACAGTTTCTCATAGATTCTCATAGATTAGATTATATATAATCTACGATACAGACATATCGTTAATCTATGATAAAGATTATATTTTCAATACATTTTCTGCAATTTGCTATCATTATTTGATTTTTATATCACTATTATTAATTGTTTTAATTATACGTATTAGAAAATTAATTAATAACATTAGAATACTGTATGGATGTACTGGCCCCTTAAACTATTTTAATAATAATATAATAAAATATTCAGAAAAGAGGGCAACATTTCAAATACTTCTGATACACGAATAAAATTATCGAAGACTTTCTACTTGCAAAATTTGTAATTTTTTTACATACACTTTCCTCAATTTGAATAAACGTTGTTATTCAGTATAGTTCTGGGAATCTAGGTGTAGATATATACATATGATGTACAAATTGAAGTAAAAGTAGATCTAGACATACCTATTTGGCCGTTCTGTCAAAAAGTTTGTGGGACTTCGAATAAATAAAGTTATGGTTTTTATTGCTACTGGATCATTTGAAAGGATGATTATAGTGTACCCACCCACCCACCCTCCAATTCAAATTCAATGCAAGGTAAATCTTAGAAAGTTTATTTTTCTGTAATCATCATTATTGTAACAAAAATTTGAGTCATCTTAGAAGTAAGATACGAAGGGTGGGCGGGTGGGCACAAGTATAATCATCACCTGAATTCCACCTATCCTCAATGATAATCATCGTTAAACGAATTTGATAAACGCATAGAAATAATTAAATCTGTTTTGCTGTAGTCCATAATTATATCATCCCATTCACTACAAATTTTAATCATTCAGCAAATTTAAGACTTCGTATCAATAGGTTAATGATTTTTATTGTTTCTGGATCATTGGAGAGAATGATAATAGTGTACACACTTACCCACCCACCCTCCAATTCAATGTAAATGCAACGTAAATCTTAGAAAGTTAATTTTTTTGTAATCATCATTATAACAAAAGTTTGAGTCACCTTAGAAGTAAGATTCAAAGGGTGAGTGGGTGGGCATAAGAATAATCATCCCCTGAATTCCACCAGTCCTCAATGATAATCTTCGTTACACTAATTTTATAAACGCCTAGATATAATTAAATCTATTTTGCTGTTGTCTATAATTATATCATCTCATTCACTACAAATTTTAATCATCCAGCAAATTTATGACTACGTATCAATAAAGTAATGGTTTGTATTGCTTCTGGATCATTTGAGAGGATGATTATAGTGTGCCCACCCACCCACCTTCCAATTCAAATTCAATGCAAGGAAAATCCTAGAAAGATTATTTTTCTGTAATCATTATAACAAAAGTTTCAGTCCTCTTAGAAGTACGATACGAAAGGTGGGTGGGTGGGCATGAGTATAATCATCACTTGAATTACATCAGTCCTCAATGATAATCATCGATAAACCAATTTGAAGATGAAGTGATCTTCACCGGAAGATGGCTTCAGAGTATAAATATTTGTTTCATGCTAATATATGTATTTTCAAAAATAGAAATCATCAGAAATTAATTCAGAATTCGAAAATCAGATCAATGTTTTTTTTCCAATATTTTTCATGTTGAATATGCATTCCTTATTTTTGGAACACCCTGTATATTCCATTAAAACTCCAGAAAATTCTGCCAACACGAAGTATTGAAAGCTCCACAAACAAATGACGAATGGGGGCAAACATTTTTCAAAAGACCTTTTAAATTCCAGTAAATCTACCAAATCTTAAGCCAAAATAAAATTTTAAATAATTTATATACACTAAAAATTCTGACAAAAATGCACAATATGTTCCTGTAAATTCTAATTATTACCTGCAAATTTTACAGAACAATTACATTATTAGAAATAAATTAAAATTACAACCAGAAAAAAATCCTTAAAAATCGGACTTTTACGGTTTTTAAAGTTAGTCGAAAATATACGACAAACAAATTGCCTACTTACAAAGTTGAAAATACATATTATATTTTTTCTGAAGCCCTAGGTGGGTGGGGCCCCTAAGCAACTGCTAAGATTCCATTCTATATATCTACTGAACCAATTTAAAAAAACTGTAGCCACATTTTCCGGAAAAGTTCAAAGGGGTTCAAATCTGAGGACACTAAATATTAAATACTGTATTGAAACTTGATTTTATTGATTTATTTCCTGCGGCACATACATGAATACTCCCATTCACTGTGAACTCGCACGAGTGCAAAAATAGGGGTGTAGGGTTAGTTCGCCTCCACGTGGTGCACCCTGGATAGCGTTTTTTCTTTGTAAAACGTGAACTAAATGAACTAATAACTGTTGACAATCAGAATATTCTAGCATTTCAGCAAAAAATATTTGTAACACATCCGATCAATTAATTTTGTTAAATAATAATTTAATTGACAATTATGCATATATATAATATAAATTTATAATATTTTTGATGCTGGAAGATCACACATATCTCTGTAATACAACGAACTCGATGGTGTTTTTTAAAATCTACAGTATTTTTTTATATTTAAACAGTTTTCGTATGTTACTATATAAGTGTTTCCAGATGTTAAAACTGTGATATTTTTCTTCACTAATATACTACATACTATGTAACTATTTACCTACTTGGACTTGTATGCTGTATAATTCTAAACATAATAAATGAATATTATTATTATTATTATTAAATGCAAGTTTAACGTATTTTCCACATAATTCGGTATTCTGTATACCAGCGAACTCATGACTCGGGAGCATAAACGCCATATTTTAATTTCCCAATTTTTTTGTTGTTTTTTTTAATCCTTACCATTTTTTTATTTCATTGCTATTCGACAAAAATATTAAAATATATGTACGAATTAGATAATAAATATAGGTATTTTAATGGATTATTATGACATAGACAAGTTTAATAATTATTATTCTTTATTGTAAGAAACTGTGTCTTTCTAAATTCCAGAAATTATGAATCGATTGCCAATCCGCCCCCACGTTTGTCTACATTACATTATAATTGATACAACCAATTAACATCATTCTTATACATGTGCGTGGGAAAACGAGCGCGTTTTACTCAATTTGCATTAAAGTGTAACGTAAGTGGCGCCAACTTGCCAAGATTTTCATGTTTTTCCAGTATTGCGTACGTAGGTCGACCATGATATTTCATTCGCTATGGTAATATCATATGTATGTATGTATGTACTCATAAAACGTGAATATGACAGTGATTATGTTTTTATTGCAATTTAAAAGCAATGCGTACTTAAGTTAATAGCACAATTTGAATAATAATATTATATAAATAGTACAATTTAAATATTCATATCTAAAGCATAAGTTCAGTTAAAATAATATTATAACGAAAACTGGTTATAATTAGGTTAGAAAAACATTCCTAATAAATTTCATTATTACTAATTTAAAAGTATGACATAATGGGGGTGGAAATATTAAACTTGCTTGCAGAAAAAATATAAAATAATTAGAAGTGCAAACTTTATATACAAAAATTTCATTTGATTGAAGTTTGCAATCCAAGAAGTTGGACACGTACTTACAATTGTGTGTACAAAAACTCTACGTCGGCGTTATTTATTAGAAATATACTTATGCCGTAGGGCCACGGTCTACAAAATCCGGATAAATGTATTTTATCTGGGCCGCGAAAATTTTATTATTCAGATTAGTTAAAAATACTTCTGCAGTATTTCCATAAGTAAACAATATATTTTTAATACAATAAACAAACAAATAGTATGATTACTACTAAATATAGATATTAACAAAGAATTTATTTTTTTTGTCTACCGGTTTTCACCAAACAAAACCAAACATAATAAAACTTGTCGACAAATTTTGACGAATGTGTTGTCCCTTCAATTTAAATGCAATTTTCGGAAAGAATTTATATGTATAAAATGCAAAAAAAAAATGTGTTAGAGGTAAGGTTTTTTTGATTGTTTGCATATTATTTCCACTATTTACTTACAAAAACACGTGCTCATAAAAAGAGGTTCGAAAAGTGATAGCAGTTACTGTCAAAGTGAAAAAATATTTTGTGTTAGAGGTAAGGTTTTTTTTATTGTATGCATATTATTTCCACTATTTAGTTATTGTTACTGTTGCCAGTTACTGTCAAAGTGAAATTTGAATCCAGTGTTCAAAAAATCATTGGAATCGGTCTTTCTTCCCGGAAAAAAAGTTACACATTTTGCAAAAATTTAAATATCACAAAAACCTGCCGTGCTAGAAACATTTTTTGGCGTTTCTGAAACAGCGCAAAATTTTCTATGGGAATCGGCTATTTTCGTCAAAGGGGCAAAAGTTGTGTTGGCCAGTGTAATTCATCTTCTATTCTTCCTCAAATAGAATCCAATAATCCTTTAGGAATTATGTAATTGTACATATTTTTTGCACCTATCATATAAATGGAAATTAAATTCAGGATTATTTGTATTTACAATGCAATTATAGTTACTATTAGTATAAATAATATGTCATGTGATATTGATAAATTGAATACTGGAGTTCCCTAGTTATTTCAAAACCCTGCTTTTTCAAAACATTTTTTGGTACTTTTCGTAATTTGTATTTGGATTTTAGGATGATTTATATTTACAATATATACATACATATATACATACATATTCCATTCATCTTTTACCCTATGGGTATCGAGGTATATTTATAATTCAATTATTTTAAAAATTTCTAAAAAAAGTTTAATATGTTATGCATTATTATTGGTTAAATTAAAAACAAACTATTTAGAGTTGAAGCTATATATATTATTTACAACTTTAGCAGATTTCCTAAAGGTTTCGCGCAATTTTATACAAATAGGAGCAATGAGAAATATTCCGAAATTATTTTAATGCAGATTTTGTACTTTTTATAACAATTTTTAGCAATTTTCGTAATTTTTAACGTTGGTTTATAATATGTTGGCAGTTTCTCAATATTCCAATACTTTTTATTGGAAATTTTTTTTCCAATAAATTCTTGGGCGTTTTTACACTACTCTTTTTTAGTAGTTTCTACATTTTTTATAAAATATATTGTCGCCAGAACAAGGTTTGCCACAGGGTTCTCCTCTCTCGCCCCTCCTGTACAACATATATTGCCATGACATATTAGGAACAGACAACAGGCAGACAGACTTAGAACAGTATATCATACAATACGCCGACGACACAGCATTAATAACACATAAAAAACGACTGGATGACACAATAGACACACTTCAAATACTGACTGACAAAACAATGGACTGGTTCAACAAATGGAGACTCGAACCCAACCCCGCAAAATGCCAACTCCTTATTCCCAACCACAGAATCAATAACAACTCACCGACAATACATGTTAACGGAACAAACGTATACCCCACAACGACGATAAAATACTTAGGAATGACGATTGACAATAAGCACAAATTCGACAAACACTTACGGAACACAAAGACGGAAATACAAAAACGAGCAAAACATTTTAGATGCCTAACATACGGAGGAAGAGGGATATCTATTAGTACAGCAACAAAAATTTACAAATCCATCTGCAGGCCCATGATTGACTACGGCCAGATCATACTAAAAAATGTAAGAAACACCTGCAAACGAATTACGGACGTAACTGAACGGAAGACATTAAGACTTATCACTAAATTAAGACATAAGGACAATCATCTTCATAACATATCAAACATAAATTTATACAAGATCACCAAAATCATACCCATCCAACAAAGACTAGACAAACTACGAAATAAATTTCAACAAAAACAGGACAATAGGACAATACTCGACGAATTGTGTATTAAAAGACAAAACAAACGCACTACAAAATTACATCCGACAAAAACGCTTCATGAATCATATTACACTTCATAACACTCTCTTCACACTATCAAAATAATCACTCATGAATCACATATGTAATGTAATGTATAATGTAACGTACGTATAATGTAATGTATTATGTTAGGCAAGGCGGAAAGACCCTATGGGGTCGATAGCCTAATAAAGATTGTTTATATATATATATATATATTGTATAACTTATAACTTGTATAACTATAACTTCATTGATTATTTTATTAAAATTGCTGAAAGATTAATATATTTTGTTATTAGTAATAAGTCACCTGCAATTTTAATCCATTTTCAGGAAAATCTGCTTGCAACATTTTATATATTTAATAAATTTCCTGCATATTGAATTATGTTATTTTATTTATTATTGTACTTTCTTGGCTCTCATAATTGTTTCATTGAGTTTTTGAGGTTTATTATAGTCGCCGTGCAGTTCTGACATTGACTCATTTCATTTCAATCTATACGTTTACCTTAAGCATACGAACAAGCCTAGAAAACGCAATTCTTTGGTCGAAAAAGCATGAGTCATTGTCAGCTTTCGTCGGAACGACTATGCAGTGTTTGCAATTATTTTAATATTCTGATTGAAATTCTGGACTTTTGAATTATTTTCATATTATTCACATTCCATAAAACTTTGTGACAATTTCTAAAACGTTTGCGAAATTTGGTGTAACTTGTATATTTATTTGTATGTTTTGATAATATAATTAAATTTTCAGCAATTTTCTTGGTTTCTGGCTTCTTTAATTTCAGAATTTTTAGAAACATTTCCAGTATTTTCATTTTAAGGGTTTTCAGATGTAACTTCTGACATTTTCATTAAATTTCCTGCCATCACACGTTCTACCATTCTCTACCGTTCTCGTTCTTCTAAGTACTTGCATTATTTTATATTTTCAATATTTTTTTTGCAATTTAAATTTCTTGTAATTATTGATTGCTGATTGTTATCATTAAGTGATTTAGATGTATGTATTTGAATATGTAGTAATAACATTTTCAGAAAAGTGGGCAACTTTTGAAAAACTTTTAGAGGACTAATAAAACGATTATTTTATTGTTATTATAAAGCACGTGATATACGATATGTATGTATTAATGACATATTTATCCCATACAGGGATTGAGCAACTATTCATTCATTCACTGTTCAAAATTGTCGTACACTTTCTACCTGCAAAATTGCATAGTTTCAATAAATTATCTGCAATTTAAATACATTGTTTGATTTTTTAATTGCACTGTCTTAAGTTTCATAAGGGATCGTTAAGTTTTATAAGTTTATTACTTACCATATTTGCAATTCTGTCCTTTTAATATTCTGTTTGACATTCTCGAGTTTTGAATTATTTTAATAATTATATTGCACATTCCATTTGCTTTGTATTTATATTTTGGAATATGTATGTAGCTTTCTGCTAATAAATATTATTATTATTTTTATTAAAACTTTATGACGTTTTCAGAAAGAAAGAAAACTTTTGCAATTTTCTTGGTTTTCGGTTTCTCTAGTTTCAGATTTTTTAGAACCATTTCCGAAACGTTTTTAGGGTCCGAAAGGGTTTTTAGTTGCAACTTCTAGTATGTTTATTAAATTTTCTGCCATCTGCACACATTTTCCACGATTTGTTTTAATTTTCCGTAATTTGAATAATTTTTTGGTCATTTTTTAATTATTTTATTGCATTTTTCTGAAGTATTTTAGATTTATTATTAAATTAATTAATATTTTTTTTACGAAAGTTCTCCCTAAAAAAATTGAAATTTTGCATACATTTTCGGCAGTTTTTGTATTAACAAAATGTTTAATACACTTTTTAGACAATTGGGCAGCTTTTCACACTTTCAACTTCCAATTGTATTTTTTCAATAAATTTTCTGCAATTTTAATTATTGTTTTGATTTTTTCTTGCAGTATTATTAAGTGTTTTTTGATGTATTAAAAACACTATTGTGTTTCTAATATGAAAATCTTGAGACAAATGGGCAACTTTTGAAAAACTTTTGATGGACTAATAAAATTATCGTACACGTAACGTTCCTACTTTCTAGCTGCAAAATTTTATATTTTCAATAAATTTTCTGCAATTTTAAAAATTTTGTTAATTTTTTTATTGCACTTTCTTAGGTTTTATATTGGTTTTGTTTTTGTTTGAGTTTTTGAGGCTTATTATAATATTTGCAATCCTGACTTTTAAATTTAATTCTTATTGCAATTCTCCACTTTTGAATTCTTAATATAAAATAATGGAAGGGGGAAAAGACATACTATGGTCGACAGTCAATATAGATTGTTTATATATATTTTATACAATTTTTAGAGAATTGGGCAATTTCGATTTTTGAATTCTGTTGATTGAAATGTTTTAGATTTTAATAAATTATTTAATACATTTTTTTTTTAGAATTGGGCAACTTTTCAGAAACTTATATGACATTTTGCCACAGATTGTCATAGATTATATTATATATCTACGATAAAGAGATATCGATAATAATCTATAATACAGATTATATATTCAATCAATTTTCTGCATTTTGATATAATTCGTAGATTTTAGACTGTTTTAGATGTACATATTAGAAAATTAATTATTAAAAATTACAAGGCTGAAAGTAAGCACTGACCTCTTAAACCATTTTAATATTTTTATTCTTTTTTATTATTATCATCTGATTCTTATACTGGCTCTTATACTATTTTAATAATAATATAATCAAATTTTCAGAAAAGATGGCAACTTTTCAAATACTTTTTCTGATACACAAATAAAATTGTCGTAGACTTTCTACTTGCAAAATTTGATATTTTTTAAATAAACTTTCCGCAATCTAAATAAACGTTGTTATTCACTATAGTTCTAGGATTCTAGGTGTAGATTAATATCATATACAAATAGAGGCAAAAGTAGGTCTGGCCTGAATAGAAATTACAACATGCCTATGTGCCCCTTCTTGTTAGCCAAAGTTTGGGGACCTGCGCACTAAGGCATATGAAAATTACAGAAAATGCTGATATAAATATTCATATACATGATTCGTATACCTTTTTTCTTAATTTTATCAAAATGCCAAGTTTATGAATGAAGTTTTTTTTTATAAGTTTTGCCTTAAAATATCGCCGGAAATCAACTTTCGTCAGTTGTCCAACTTATAACTTTAAACAGAAATAAGAACAAATAATGTTTATACTTTGATCAAAAACCTACTTCGAAGGAAAAATCGAAGAAAATTTCAATTTTGAGAACAGTGGGTCCAATTCGATTGCCGTTAGTCTCATTCCGCTCAGAAAGTTCTTACGGGTTAAACGAGATCAAGGTTAATATATCTGCGAAGATTTTAAATTTACGAAATTTTCAGTTTTTTCGTGTTTTTTGCTATTTTTTCAGATTTTTCATATCCAAAATGCCTCGATCGATATTGCCGTGATTTGGACAGTGCATAGAGGGTCCCTAGGCAAGTAAAATGGGATGAATTGGAAATTGTCCACGTATGTTGAGATTATTTATGTTATTTTGTTACTTCTTCTACATAATTATGTTGAATTATGTCTACGTATTATAAAAAAAAAATATCGCGAAAAACTGAATTTTCGTTCTTTTCGCCTAATTAATTTGCTATAATCATTGGTAAGTACATTTTTTGCTAGAATTCAAAATTATTGTTAATTAATTTTAAATTTTGATAGATGGTGGAGGCGCCGGGCAGAGAAATTTGGTTTATAATTCGCACTTGTTAGAATTACTTTTAAGTTTATACATGTAGTGTAATATATTGTGGGGGAGGGAAATAAGTCATATTTTGAAGTGAGCTCCGAGTAAAACAAGGTCGAAAAACACCGATCTAGTATATCTACAATATAGATATGTAGATTTTGTACAGTAATACAGTAATATTTCAACTGAAGATGATCGCATTGCGAATGAAATGTGTATTTAGAAGTAATAAATGTGTTTTCTGAAAGAGGTGATTGTTTTCTTATTTGGTTACGATCCTTTCACAAGCTCCAAGATTCGCTTACATTATTGTAAAATTTCTAACCATTTTCAAAACCTTTTCGATATTTTTTTTTTCGAAAATTTAACACACGTTAAATCCGTTAATCAGTATGATAATGTCGTTGCATGATTGTTCTAAATATCCCAGTGGTCTACTCGATGTCCAGATGGATGGTGCACGTTAGATGACCGACCTTAATTGGGATCGGTTTTTCCGTTGATTTATTCGGCTCTCAATTTTACAAGTGGTTGACATTCATTACAGGAGCTTTGTATTAATCTCGGCAGTTCTTTATGGCGCTTTATCTGAAACGGCTATCGGGCATATGTATTTGGATTACGTAACACATGTGCTTTCAGTGGGACGGTATTAACTTAAGTCGTTGTAATTAATATTGTTTTTTACTTTATTATACGTGGGGCCTAACGGTACGTGAAGATCGAAACGCATTCGTCTTCGCGCAGCCCGAAACAGGAGCCTGGAAGTACTAAAATTTACATTAAATAACATTACGCTTCATCGTTTGCACATGTTCGGTAATATTTCTTTCACGAATAGTTTAGAGGCGTTTACCACTCCAATTAATTTAATGTTTTATTAACTGCAGATGTTCAAGAATTTGATACAATTAAAGATTATTGGGGTCAGAGAATATTGCCATATACACGTTTTATAGAAAATTTTGACTTTCCCTATATACGAAAGTTTCTGTTCGGTGAACAATTTTGTATTTTATAGTTACAATATTAATCTGAGTTTGTAGATTAATAGGCATATAATTTTGTTACATGTGCATTTAGCATTAGTAGATTAATTATTTCACTTCTAAAAAATTTCTATCTATATAGTTACAAATTATAATCCACACAAAAATTGTGTTTTATTTATGTGTAAAGTAATTCCAGCAACGTTTGGCAAATACCTAAGGTATAAGTTTAAGTCTTTGATTCATTTGTGAAATAATGGAAATATTTTTTTAAGGTAGTTTAAATAATATTATTTAAGATTTAAATTATAACTTCCAAAATATCGTCATAAGATCATCGTCGTCAGATATGCATAAAGTAATTACAGCAGCATTAGGCAAGTACCTAAGGTGTGACTTTACAGCTAGAAAATCTATTAATTCCAATCCATTACCAGATACAAAATTAATGGTTATTCTTCCGTCGCAGTATTTAATTACAAAAGCAACGAAATGGTTAGGCGCAGGCAGGAGAATTAAACGTTCTCGTGAAATTAAAAACCACCGAGATAACGTCCTCTGATAATACTTGCAACATACGCCCGAACAAATCAAGTGATTAATTGCCAGCTCGAATGGCCAGCTGCTAAATTGTGCTCCTAAGATCTCCAGATCTTCCGGGATATACTGATCAATTATTTATCAGCTCGCTTGAAATTCCACGAGGACGAATGAAATTGGGTTTCTCGAATCGTATTTATAAATAGTGGCATAAAATATTCAGCGAACGCAGCTTATTAGTGGATACACTTTAATATGTATAGATTTTTTTTATTTGGAGGGCTTCACTGTATCACTGTGTATCTAAGTAATGCGCAAATAACACATACATAAATTTCAAGAAAAAAACGTATTATGGTTGAAGAATACGTCATTATGTAAATATATTGAAATGTAAACGTGGTTCGTATTAAATTATAAATAGAAAGAATAGAAATAGAATACATGTTACCTTTGATAATACTATTTTTTTTTTAAATTATTATACTCACACCTACAGCTTCGACTATTTAGGTATTAAGTAGTAGCAATCATACTTACGATTCGCCATAACTGAATAGATTATTATTAGTATATACCGAGTGTCTGGAATAAGGGGCGAACATAAGAGTTTATCATGTAAAATGAAATGTGTAATTATTAGCTCCCCTATTAATTTTAGAGAAAAATCCCAAACGAATATTTTTTAGAGTATTAAAAACTGTAAATGAATCATCCATTTAATTTACGTTTGTACCAGAATCCACCTCAGAAATAATAAAAATAATTTGAACAATGTACCATAAAAACCCTTGCCAT
This sequence comes from Othius punctulatus, assembly GCA_951805005.1. Lineage (NCBI taxonomy): Eukaryota > Metazoa > Arthropoda > Insecta > Coleoptera > Staphylinidae > Othius > Othius punctulatus. The sequence continues at coordinate 30,152,140 of OX638138.1, read as the reverse complement.
AACTTTGTCAAACGTCATGTTATAGTGAAAATAATTTCACTAATATTACAATAGCTGTATTTGAATGTATCTATCTAGCTATCTATCTATTCGTATATCTAATGACTGTCTCAATCTAAATTGTAGTCGCCAGCAGGCAATTATCAAAATCTCAGGTTATTTCGAACCCAATTAAGTCCAAGAAGATAATTGATGCATCAAACTTTATTTAACTCGAAGACAAAGAAAAACATAAATAGCTCTTGGATCGGCAGTCATCTCGTTAAACTGCAAGGCGTTTCTAACAACATTGCAGGCGCACCTCACAGCGGTTTTTACATTCTTCTTTAGTCCATTTTTATAGCGCGTAAATAATATGAAAGCCAGCACAATGTTGTTTAACTCACGCACTTGCTGCGCCAATTAAAGTAGTACCATTGATATTGCTAAATGTTTTCGCCGTAAACTGTGGCAATACTTTATATTTAATTAGAAGTTAATCCTGCAGCGCTAATTGCTTATAAAATTATTGAAAATAATTAGTAGCGTCAGTGCTGACATGATAATTGCCGTTAATAATAGTATCAGCTATAAATTAATTACTCTTGGTTGATTACTCATAGTTATGTGAATATTAATTAGATACATTGAATATTTGACACGACTAAATTGATTAAATTACTGAATTTCTCTTGAATTAATTACACTCTATTGGCTACTGTTTGTTAATAATGTTTGGGTATTATACTATAAAATTGAATTCATGCTATTTTTATGTCGAAGTTATTATTTATAATACTAATAATGTATACAGTTATGGGGCAACGCAAGTTTGATTTGATTTGTTACTGTTTCTCAATAATGTTTTTGTACTATTCTATACATTGAATATCCTTTCTATCCTTCCTATAAAATGTAAAATCTATGTAAAAAAAATTAAAAATCCCTCTTGTAAACATACTGTATATACCTACTTAATGGTGTACAGAAAAATAGATGTTGGTATAAAATCAGCAGGTCAGATTACCTGTATTTCAATAGTACGATCATCAAAAAACAAATTTAAAAACTTTCTTGGCTATATGGGAAATTATACCAATCCCAGGCAAAGATTAGAACATTCTTCTATATACCTACTTAATATGTACAAAAAAAAAAGATGTTGGTATAAAATAAGTAGGTCAAATTAGCTCTATTCAATAGTATGAGGATGGTAATCTTCTATAAAAAGAAACATAAATATTAAACAAACTCATTAATATTGAATATTGTTAATACCGTTTCGTGATCTGATACTTCATTATCTGCAGGCTTGTCTTAAAAATGATATATAGAATTGAGAGAAGTAATTAACACCTGAAAGAGCACTTTCACGATCAGATCCTCTCTCGGTGGTCATAGAATTATCTTTAAAAAAAAAATAAACTCGCACATAGTTATTTACACGTAAAATAATTTTGAAACTCGGATTCTCCAAAATTGTTGTTCAAAAAATGACACTTTCATGATCAGATACCCTCTCGGAAATTATTGAATTATCTTCAAACCAAGAAATTAAACTTGCACATAGTTACTTACACTTAGAATTACATTGAAACCTCGATTTTTCAAGAACGTATCTTCAAAAAATTAAATAAAAATTGAAAAAATGTGTTGAACACATAAAATTAAGAATACAATTAATCTTCTAACTCTTTTGTTTCAGTATTCATAATAATCTTTTAAAGTAATGAAGCCCGAAGAATCATTAACACTTAAATTTGGAAATTCAGTTCTTCTAGCAATCTATAGAATTATTTTCAAAAACGTCATTAGTACCCAAAATGCCATACAGTTCACTTTCGCAATTTGATCTTTAGTCATAGAATTATCTTCAAAAGAGAAATGAAATTTGCACACAGTTATTTACACGCAAAATTACTTTGGAACCCTGGTTCTTCAAAAATTAACCATAAAAGAATGAAATAAAAATTGAAGAAAGTGTACACCTAAATACACTTTCATGATCAGATACCCTCTCGGAAATGATTGAATTATCTTCATTAAACTTGCACACAGATATTTACACACAAAATTACTTTGATCTAGTTATACTATAACTACATGTATTTATAGGTAAAGTAAAGTAAATTTATTATTACTACTTAAGATATGTACAATATTAAGGACATTAATACATACAGCCTTCTGCTCGGGATTTTATATCTATCTGAATTTATTTTAAATTACGAACATTTGATGGTTTTCAAAAAGTAGACAAAAACTATAAAAATATGAATAGTTTCAAAATTTTCATCAATTATTTAAAAAGTGAATGAAACAGCACGAAACAAATCTGCAAAAACCAAACTAGTAAAAACTAGAACTCCACAAAGATTTTGATTTGGCAAAATAAAACATTAGTTTTAGATAAAAATAATTATAAATATATTGAAAATAAAACTGATCTTGAAAATGTTCTCGATTTAATTTTTTGTTTCAGGAAAAATTGCAACATGTTGGATTTTAGATCAAAATATCAAAATAGTTGAAACATACAGAATGCCTAATCAAAACATCAACATTATTAGATGGTTCAAAAATTGGAAAAGATTGTCTAGAGAAGAAAAAATTGTACAAAAAAAGGTAAATATTGCAATCAAAAAACATTCGACTCTCGCTTGAGCTCAAACTTCGCACGATTAGAATGCTTCAAAATTTAAGGAAATATAAAAATAAAATTACACTTCGTCCACAGTTTTTCCAGTATTTTCATTTATAATTTTTATCGAGTTAAAAATCAGATTTTTATTGCAATTTTCTTATTCTATTGAGCTTCATAAAAAATATATATTACCCAGACATATTTTTCCGAATTTCAATCTAAATTTCGACTAATAATTCAATTGATCTTTTCAAATCTTGGGAGAAATAGAGTATATTCTTGTAATTTTTCTTATACTCATTGACTACAACTTTCACTAAATGAATTATAAAACTCAATTAATTAAAAAAATATATATAAAAATTGAAATACACTGCTCAACAAAATTAGGGGAACACCTATAAAAAAGGGTAAAAATGGTTAATTTTTTTTATGGTAGGTGTATTTTTTTGCTTATTTTGAGCACATGGTTTTGAAATGCCTCTTTGTTTAAATAAACATGAATTAAGATTAATCAGAAATAATTAATTTCGTATAGTTGTTAAATTTATATTTTAACCCTTTTTTAAAGGTGTTCCCCTAATTTTGTTGAGCAGTGTATAACCAATTCGTAGTTTTTCCAAAATTTTTTTGTAAGTTCGAGAAACAATGCAATTGATTTTTAATTGAAATCTTGGCAAAAATTGAAAGTTTCTTACAATTTGTCATACATTCACTGACTACAAATGATAGTAAATGAGTTACAAAACTATTATTCTTCAGAAAATATGAAAATTAAAACCAAACCTATACATAGTTTTTTTTTTCAAAATGTCCGTGTAAAGTTAGGGAACAAATATGTACATATGATTTTTTTGTTTTCAATTTACAGTTTTGGTTTGAGCTCAAATTTTACTGAAATATAAAAAAAACATTATATAAACAAATGTAAAGTTAATGAAAAAATTAAATACAAATAAAGTAAACACCCAAATTTATTACAATTTTCAATTTTTGTTTGAGCTCATATTTCACACAATTGCCTACAGAAACATCGTCAAAATTTATGCAAATATACTTAGAATATCAATCAAAATTATATGTAGAAGTATATATAGAAAATACTACACAATTTAAGAAAATTAGATATCCAAGTAATAGCCCTTTCTCAGTATTTCCAACAAAAAATAATTAACATTGAAAAGACAATACAATTTTAAATGCGTTGAAAATTAGAATGTTCTGGCTATTTTCGTACCTATTTCTATGGAGGTCACATTTATAGAAAATACTTCAAAATTTAAGAAAATTAGAAATTAAATCATAGCCCTTTCTCATAATTTCCAAAAAAAAATAATTAATTTTGAAGACACAATACAATTTTGAATGCGTTGAAAATTAGAATGTTCTGGCTATTTTCGTACCTACTTGTATGGAGCTCAAATTTATAGAAAATACTTCAAAATTTAAGAAAATTAGAAAATAGAAATTAAATCATATCCCTTTCTTAGTATTTCCAAAAAAAATAATTAACATTGAAGACACAATACAATTTTGTATGCCTTGAAAATTAGAATGTTCTTGCTATTTTCGTACCTACTTCTATGGAGCTCAAATTTTACAAACTTATTAAGTATGCCTTAATGTATTGGAAAATGTTAAAATTTTACAGGGATATGATCAAAGTTTAGCATATTTATCTACACATATTTTTTTCATAATTTTAATCTAAAGTTCGAGAAGTAATCCATGATATATGTTATTTTAAATCTAAGGTTAAATCGCAAATTTTCTTGCAATTTTTCGTACAGAATCATTTATTGACTACAAATTTCCCTATGATAAATGAATTACAAAACTCAGTTCAGAAAACATTAAAAAAATTAACCATGCATAGTTTTTTCAGAAAGTTCGTGTAAAATTAGGGAAGAGAATATAATATAGGAATACAAATGATTTTTTGTTGTTGCAATTTTGAGTTTTCGATTGAGCTCAAATTTCACAACGCAAAGAAACTAATAAATCATGTTTCACAGTGTTCCAAAGTGTTTCACAAAGAAAGTTGTAAACCAAATTTCATGCTATATTCAATTTTTATTTGAGCTCATATATCACACATTTACACAAAATGCTTCAAAATTTAAGAAAATATAGAAAACTGATGACACAGTAAGTACATTTTTTTTGGGTTAAAAATCAGAAGGTTACAAATTGGGAACATTTTATTGTTTTCGATAAATCTACGAAGTCTGATGAAATATGTAAAGAAGGCGAAAGCAATGTATTGTAAATATAAATGACCCTGAAAATTTTCAAGATTTAATTTTTATTTCAAAAAACATTGCTAAACATATTGGAACAATTATTTTAAAACTATAAATGGTTGTATTTCTGTAAGGAGATTTTTTTTAAGATTCAAAGTTATTTATTTCTATTATAAAATACGTAGGATACAAGTTCTTATGCATACTATAGTGGTATTGTGATCTTCTGGTGTTTCTTTCCTTCGTTCTTCACCTCAGGATTTGTGGTTTTGCTCCTCTACGTGTTGATGGTATTGAAGAATGTGTTTTTCTTATCTCTCATTTTTTAAATTGATTACTCAAGATCAGGTTTTTGATTTTTAGTTTGAAAGGTATTTATTTAGTTTTCTTATGTGTTCGTCTAGTTTGTTATATGTATTTATTGTTTTCGTTGTTAGGTTTTGTGTATATTTTGTTGTTGTACATTTTTTGTTCTTAATTCGGACTTTCTTCTTTTGTTATTAGTTCGTAATATATTTTTGACTTAAAATGACCTCAGCATTACACTCTTAGCAGACAGGTATGTCACAGGACACTCTGTATATTAAGTATGTAATACTAAAAAATTGCAAATAATGCTCGGTCCAGTTTTTGAAAACAACAATGTGATAATTCGCAAAGTTATTAAATGGGTGAAGACTGAAGCTGATTATTTGCAAAGCGGAGGTAATAATTGAAACACCGATCCACAAAGGTGCGTAAATAGAATATCTAAATACTACTGGTGGCATCCAGCACGTGCTATTTACTATTAAAGTATTTATACGTGATTTACACCGTGCACGCCCACAAGCACAGTTGAAAAGGTTGGACGTATTCCGAAGAGCGCAGAATTAAATGACGCCCATTGATTAAATTCAGCTCTGTTCAATTGCGCTATTTATACCGCCTTAATGAGTAGAAGAAGTACAGCGACAACGAAAAAGAGCGAAATCGCTAGACTTCTCCACGTTCCACATACATGCGTCTGCTATTTCGGTAATGAAATAAAAGCACGATATTGTGACCTGCTGAAAAGATAAGTTCCATTGTGTAATAAAAAATAATTCCACCTCTTCATTGCCTTAATTAAGACGTTTACTTAATTTTTATTTTGTCACCGGCCTGGCAGACGCGCTATTTCGGTGTGCGTTATTTCTTATTTTACCGCCACTATTTACAGCGGAGCGAGTAATTATTTTCGGAGGTTTCAAAATGGCTCTGAAAGTTAAAGTGACATTTGTAGTAATATCATATGTTAACTCGTAAAGTTTGCTCGTATTAGTCCATATTAGCCCATGTTGAACTTAGTTAAGAAGATTACACTGCTCTGAAGTAATTGTCTAAGTTACGCTGATGTGGGGTGATTTAATAAATAAATCACTGTATTAACTACGTTCCTATCCCTGAATATGTACAGCTGGCTGAGATAAAGGATCCACATAAACGTGCCATAACTATTTTATATCCAACTAATACTCAACGACGGCGGGGATTTCCCCACAAAAAATATGGGTTGATAAGAAGGTTGATATTTGTGCGTCCTTAGGGATTTCCAGAGGGAGCGGTGCAGCCTTCAAATTTAAATGAAAAGAAGGACAGTGTGCGTCAATTTAAGCTCCTTTCAGAACTAATATGACAGCGGAATTATTGCGTCTTCACACCAATTAAGCCGGCATAAAACGGAAACACAATGGGGGCGGGAAATTTAACGCCAGGCGCGGCTTATAACAAACAGCGGATCAAAACCTCATCTGGTTATTGACTGTAATGATGAATATTTTAAAGCATGATTATAATTTTATTCTGGCACGAAATTCGTTCAATTTATTGATTCAAGTGAGTATTCTAAGAGTCAGTTATAAAATCATGTAAAGATAATTGAAATGATGTATATACTCTGTTCCATTTTTATTTTTAACTAAGTTGGACTGTGAGGGTGACAGGATTGTTGGCCAATGTAAAAAGTCACTAGACTTAAAAAAAGGTTATATTTAAAAAAAGAGGTTATATTTTATGACATTGGGCAATGTTGCCATCAAATTGAGTATCTATTGAGTACATAATTTATTTGCTATTTTTATTTTACAAAAGCATTGGTGATTGGTTTACTTAAAAAATCCAGCACACTTGAATGTTTGAAGCAATAATTTAATTATTTTAGTATATGAATTAGGCAACGTTGTTAGAAATCTGACATTTTTTTTTTGTTTCACTGTCAGATCATTTTTGTTGGTGTTTATGTGTAAAACTTTATAAAATGAAACCACAGCCTTCTTAGTTAAAAATAAAAATGGAACAGAGTTTATGTCCGTGAATTTGTAAGCTACTTTAAAATTCAAAGCTACATAAACTTGTGTTTTCAAATTAAAAAACGAGCATTTGTAGAAATTCGTTTATTAAAATTTTGCGGCACAACCTTGGCGGTGTTACCGTTTCAAACTAGTCTTATTATAGGTGGTATGAAAATGCTTATAATCTAAGCTACAACATGATTCTTGTTCTCATCTATCTTCATCTATGTTATTTCCAGCTTAAATAGTAATTTATTATTATCATTATTAATTAATATATGTATAATAATTGAGTCCACGAACACATAATTTTTATGCAAAAGACCATTTTAGGATAATACGAACTTAAAACTAGTAGAGATAAAATTCTAAAATAAAAATGACATTGACTACACTTGATGTTACATTAGGTCACCCAAATTTGAAAAAAAAAAACTCTAAGAGAGTAAAGCTTTTTAGATGGATTAGACATTCTAAAATAAAATAGAGTTTTAATTCTAAAAAGTATTTTAGAATATCTTGATATTGAAATAATTTTGAACCAATAAAACTAATTTTCGGATAAACTACGTAATTGTATAAAATATAATAAAAATTATTAGGAACTTACTATGTTGTGCCATTTGGGGGTGATTTCATTGAAGTAGTTTTTCTGAAATAGAAGAGAGAAAAGTTAAAAAATGTTAACATATTACTCTAGGATATCTTGCAGTTGAAAATATTTTAAAGTTAATTTCAAGTTTCCTTAAAATGTATTATTGGATCATCCGCCAAATTGTATCAAGTTAAAAAAGTGTAAATAAATGAAATAAATAAAATATTTAAATTAATTATTTGATATAAATATTATTTATATTAAATTATTTGTAGAGATTTATTAATATTTTTGTTATGGTTTCATCAATTTAAAAATTATTTATATTTTGTTCATAATCTTCTTGGTTTTCAACAAATGTACTTAAAGGAAACATGATTACTGTTTTAAAGACTGGAAAACCATTCAAAGAACTAAATCACAAAATAAAAAAAATGAGGCAATCAATATTTCAAGCCATGATATCAAAATTATATCAAACCTTCATGAAACACAAATATTTTATACAAATTTCTATAATTTTATTAAATTTATTTATTAAAGACTTTCCAAAATTCCATAAATTATCTTTGACGACATTCTAGCCTGAAAGAGCCAAATCATAAATTATAAACCGATTCATTGAAAATATTAAACGATGATTAATATCAAAATGGTATCTAACCTTCATGAACCCCAATTATATCTCGGGGAAATTTCTAGGATTTTATAAAATATCTAAATCATGAATCACAATTGAATGTAATGAAATGTACTATTTGCACATTACATTACATGTACTATGTACAATTTAATATAATGTAATGTTCTTGGTGTATGAAAAACCCGTACGCAAATTATGTTGGTAGCACTGAAAATTTTCTAATTACAGTTGTCAACAATGAAGTTTTCGCAGTTTAGCTGTCAATGTCATCTGTCATCTATACCTTTTCAAGTTCAAATTGAGACCAATCAAGTTCACATTGAGACCAATCAATTTCAAATTCACGCCAATCAAGTTCAAATTTATACCAATAAATTTCAAATTGAGACCAATCAATTTCAAATTGAGACTAAATAAAATCAAGTTGACACTAAACAATATCAAGTTGTCATAATAAATTTTATTTGTTTACTCTCAACTTGATATTGTTTAGTGTCAACTTGATTTTGTTTAGTCTCAATTTGAAATTGATTGGTATCAATTTGAACTTGATTGGCCTCAATTTGAAATTGATTGGTCTCAATTTGAACTTGATTGGTCTCAATTTGAACTTGAAAAGGTATAGAGTATCCTAAAATATTTACACCAGAACAAGATGCCTAGATCCTAATGGCCCATTTTAGAAGTGTTGCTCAAGACCCAAACGGATCATGGAATTATTGTCTTCATTCCTGTTTTTATTTAATTCTTAATATTTGTTGGATATGTTATTCGATCCTGTTGAAATTGCCCGCATGCCACTGAACAGTACCAACAGAAGAAAAATAAATTCCAAGATACCAACATCATTGTCGTATGGTCTTTTCCAGACACCCGATATAATTGTAATGTTAGGTAAGGCGGAAAGACCCCATAAGGGGTTGATAGCTCAATAAAGATAGTTTACATGAGGTATGATCTAAATATTCCTGAAATTTTAGAAATTTTTGCGATATGTTTGTCGGATTGATAAACTTTTTTGTTGACATGTTGGTTAATCTGTCTTTGATGATTGTATGAATTGGCAGCCATATTGAATGCGTATTTTAGATTTGTCATCCAAGAAAATGGGGGAGACCAACATGAGATAGATAGATGGAGTGAAAGAAGACCTAGAAAAAAATGGAGCGCAAAACTGGAGAGTCATTATAAACTAGATGGAAGATGGGTTAGAGAAGAGATTGGAAGAGATGGGTAGAGATTGTTGTTCAGGCCAAGACTTACAACGAGTTGTAGTGCCATAAGCAGAAGTACAAGAAGATTAAAATTCTGGAAAATCCAGATATGTAAAATAGTTTACAAGGAATAAAAATCAGAAGGAAAATGGAAACCTTGCCATATATTGTGCAGACAATTTTAGTGCATTTTTTAAATGTTGAAGATAGTTTACATATTTAGCGTTACGAACATGCAATAGTTACCTAAATGCACAAACAGGTGTGGCGGATTGCTTTTTGACGACAGTAATTAGCCTCAGAAACAGATATAACAGACGAGCTGTTTTATAAACACATTTTTACAATGAGACAAGAATACATTTTATTTTCGAATTTTCTTGGCAATAAGGCCGGCCGCACACTAGCAACTTTTTAATCAAGGTGATTAAATAGTTGAGTTGCTCGTAGTTGCTTCAACCTCTGTTGAGCGCACACTAGCAACCAAATAGTTGCTCTCACTCAGTATAAAATGCATTTTATAGAGAGTGCACATGCATTTGTGCTTTGAATTTGAAATTTAGACGGAATAAGAAGCGCCAAATTGTTGGTTGCCTCCTTTATTAAGCAACCGACTTTTTGATGGACAATTTTACAAATTATTTGAAACTTTACGTAAATATGAAACAACGTTTTTTTTTGTATTTCTGCATGAGCGTAAACAGTTTCGATAAATAATAGAATATCGAATGATGTTTTTCGATTATATATTTCGACAAAAATGACTGAATTGAATTCACTTCACTTGAACGAGACCGACAGACTGGCTGGGCCAGCAACTATTGCCGCCAGTGTGCGGTCTGAAATTTTGTGTTTCATTTCCACCGGCAACAATTGAATCACCCACAAAATAGAACAAGTTGGATATTTTTAGTTGCCTCAACTATTTAGTTGCCCGTGTGCGGTCAACTATAAGTAATAATGTGTTGTATTTCGGTGATTAAAAAGTTGCTTGAACTGAGCGATTAAAAAGTTGCTAGTGTGCGCCCGGCCTAACTGTCATATCAGTGATGTCTTCGAAAACCCATGAAAAAATCGAATTCTACAAGAATGATCGTTTTAAGAAAATCAAAATAAAGCGAAGAAGAAGGCGTTTCTGTATATTTGAAGATTTTTTATTTTTCACAATAAATTCGCATTAAATTTTGCGTGAAAAATTAAATCAAGTGCTGTAAAGTAATGGAAATGTTACAGTAGTCAGTTAGTGCGACAGCTATAATTGAACGAGCGATTTACAAATAGTATACACGCTGTCAAGATGGCTGGAATCAAATGAAGTTGAAGATAGATTATGGAGAACCTGACTTCTCAACTTCCCAACACAGGAAAAAACGTGGAAGAAGTTAAGAAAACAAAAACCTTGTTAACCGTCGAATTAGCTACAATTAGATAGGTTGCTGAAGAAGCCACTATATCGTATGGTCCATGCGAAGAAATATACATCATGTTTTGGGCATGAGACGAGTGAAAGCAAAATTGGTTTCGAATTGTTAAATTTTGAACAAAAAATGCGTCGTTAAGCAGGAAATAACACTTGATGTTGCCAATGACTTTGAGCCCATGTGAATATTTTCTCTTCCCGAAAATGAACAAACCATGAAAGAAAAACGTTTTACGACCATTAAAGAACTAAAAACAAAATCGCAGGAGGAGCTAAACGATGTACTAATATCTGCGTTTCAGAAATATTTTAAAGACTGGAAGACTGAAAGACAATATATCCGATAGGGACTATTTTGAAGGAGAAATTATAAAAATTGATGAATAAATAAATATTGTTTTGTATATATAAAATATTTATATATAAATTCATATACATACATAAAATTTAAAGGCGGAAAGGCCGACGGCCAATAGCCTAATAAAGATCGTTATCTCTCTCTATGAAATATTTATAGGTTTTAGAATGCCTTCAATTATCTCTAACGCCTTTCTAGAATTCCATAAATAATATTTAACGACTTTCTACTCTACAAAAACTCCTTAAAATATTGTTTTTTATTATTATCATCTAACTCTTATACCGGCGATTACCAGTCTCGGGTGCCATAATAAAATTATTAAAAAACTTTTACAAATCATTTTGGATTATTTATGGGCATTGTTAATTACTGAATAATTTGAAGAAATACAAGTTCATGTTTCCATGAAATCGAATCTGACACTTGGAAACATAATTAAATTAATTTATGTAAATATAAATATTTCGGAAATTATTTAAAAACTGATTAACAGAATAATTGTTATGAAATCTTGAATCGTGTTCATTTGCGGAAAATCTAGATCACCTAGAAATTTGTACCTTGGAAATTTTTTTCACTTGGATTTGTCTCCCAGGATTTTTGTTCAGTAACTTCTAAACTCACCAGCAAATAAGTTGAGTTAAAAATGTGTTCAGATTATTTTAGTTGTGCTAGAAATTAATTTAAAAAAAAAAACATTACGTAATGTAATTTTCATACAAACGAAGTGCTAAAAAATCATCATGGGTCATATTTTTCTATAAAGATTTATTTGGCTATATGATTTTATCTTTAAGATTATCAATTTTAACTCTATAATAAGTTGAATAAGTATTAAGTTTTATCGGAATTAGTATACAAATTGATTACATATTTATTATGGTTAGAGTAGTAGAAGTATTGTTTATTCCTGTTGTTGTAAAAATGACAAGATAGCCAAAATACTGTATATACTTTCACACATCAATGGACTAAAGAACAGTAGATGAACCACTCGTTTCGTTTCAACATCAACTTGTGTGGTTGTTTTTTTCCCAACATTTAAGTTAATAAAGCCAATTGTTAACCCACAACTTTTTATCGACAACATTTTCCGGAATTTTAATCTGCTTCTACTTCTTCTTATGGCACTACAACTCGTTGTAAGTCTTGGCCTGAACAACAGTCTCTATCCATCTGTTCAATCGTTTATAATGACTCTCCAGTTTTCAATTTAAAAAAAACGTATTTTTCTTGAACACCTGAAAAAGCTGCTTAAAATTTGATTTAACGGAGACAAAAATTGTAGAGTGATTTCTATTTAAAAAAAAAAAAAATCTTCAGAACTTGTAAAAGCGATGCTCGATTATATTTCGATTTATCTATCTTCACGGGCGTTAAAATTACTAATAGTTTGCCAATTTAAACAATTTTGTATCTTTATTAATAACAAAGTTATCAATGTTGAACACTTAATTTGAACCACCTTTGTATAGAGGCGAGAAATATTTTGAATCAATTGGATTAGCCAGTTTTTTATATGAGCGGCTGTATTAAATGACTCGTAGCCTTAACTCGCTACACCAGATAAAGTCCACGCCAAATAATTTGTCACTTTGCCCATAAAACCCCCAAACCAATGAGAATGCACCCTAAACTTGCGGGAGCGTCTTTGAGCCATAAAGCCATAACCCATAAATTTATTCCTTTGGTTCCTTAGAAATGAAGCGTATTGGAATAAACAACCGCATTGCTCGGGGACTTTAAAACCACTATCGTACCTGAATTAACTAGGACGCTCCGAGAGATGCACTTGCATTTGTTGGCGAGGTTGGCGAGGTTGAGGCGAGGTTCCGGTTTTATTGGAAAAGTGACAAATTATATGGCAGGAACTATGCAGACAAAGTGCAAATATTTTGGGAATTGTAATATGGATGAGTCAAAGTAAAACATGTTATATGGGCATGTTTCCCATCGTTAATAGATACTGAGATAGAGTCATTATAAGATTTATTAAAGTACGAGTATTGAAGTATTAAAATATACCACATATAATTATAATTTGTAGCAGAGATGAAAATATGTAATCAATAGTTAACTTAATTTATTAGCCTGCTTACCTTATAGAGTACAAATAATGTACGCTTAGGTAATAGAATTATTATAAGTAGATATTAGATTAAGAAACAACCATCCACTATTACTGTGTTTTATATTAGAATTAAATAAATAAATAAAAGTAATAACACCGTTGATTTTTAATAATATCAATCTAAATTAAACAAATTTACTTTGTTATTTCAAAAATTCCACCACCAACCTCAATAAATTTAGTAATTCTATTAGTAATGCTGCTCGTTGCTCTTCTAATAGCATCTTGGCGTTCCTTTATGAGCCGCACAATCCATGATTCTAGCGATCAATTCGTCTCCGATGTTTGATTTTTTTTTTTCTTATTCTTTATTTATTTATCACTTTCCAAAATATTTGCACTTCTTCCTGAAACACCCTGTATATTGTGATGATCTTTGAGGGTATTAATAAAGGATACACATAGTTTGGATTTAATATAAAAGTAACATAACATAACACAAATTTTAAAAGTAAGCAGCAATTGATATAAATTTAAGGGTGTTAATATTAGGTAGCTGTGATAATAAAATTGAGTGGAGATAAGTTAAAAATGAGAGGTTGTCTGGGAGACAGGGGAGAAGTTTGGAGAAAATAGGAAAGAAATAAGGGTCGCTGAAGAAAAATACAGCGTAAATAACAAGAAAAGAAGGGACATCTGGACCAGATCTGGGCGATAGGAAGATCTACGTCAAAGTTTGGCGAAGTCCACATGTGACGTGTGAAAGTTGCATTGGATTCTATGAAGGTCAGTAGTGTGCTAATGTGAAGGCTAAATAGTTTGAACGAACAAGATTCGTGCAATTGCATAGAAGTGAAAGATTGAAGAGTAGGGTAAATGTTATCTTACGAGAATAGCAAGTTAATTGTACAGGGTGGGAAAATTTCGATTTTTTAATAGGGAATCTCAATAACTATAACAGATATGATAAAATTGACCCTCCCACCCCGATCTCTTTATTCTAGAAAAACTTAATGGTGAAAACAAATATTGTCTATTGTCTTTTGTTTTCAAATTATTTGCACACATTCGATTTTTTTACTTTTCGTTTTATGGCTGTAAGTCGCTTATTTATGACAATAGAAAAAAAAATCTATGTTCTTCAGGCACGTTTTTGATAATAATACCTTTCCGTATTCCGCGTAGTCAATTTTTAAAAAAACAATTCGAAATTCGAGTACATTAAAACATCGAAATTTGCCCACCCTGCACTGGACTCGTTATAAAGTTATAAAGGAAGGAATTTAGATAGGTAGTTTCAAATTATATTGCAAAATTTTATTATACTTTATAATTTTATTAATATTCTTAAATTAAATAAGTCAACCCACATCCTACTAAGAACCTGAGAAAAGAGTCAAAATAATCATAATAAAAGATAGTAGAATAATTACAAAATTAAACATATTTCACGTAATTTTTGTAGTTGTACGAGCAGTAATATAACACTGCAGTATCTCATGAGGCGTAGTGACTTCAGGTTCGACTTCGAATATCCGTGAGTTATTTTGTTAACGATATTTAAATAATTAATCATTTCACTTCAAATATGACTTTTTTACACTACCTCTAATCGCTATAAGATACGATGATTAAAAAGAAAGTTCATTGTAAAACTTTCAACTAACAGTAATACAAGTATGTGGCAAAAGTCGCTCATGCAGATGAAACAATAAAATTAACGATACACACTGATTAAGGTTAATTGCATGTGTCAATTTATTTCCTGCGGTAATAAAATTTACGGCTTGTTATGATTACACGTCTCGTCGCATTGAAAATAAAGCAACCCCCGCACGAGACTCGTTGTGTTTTTTTTTTATTATCTTTAATCAGGGCGTCATTCATCGGTGACAAGAGTCGTCTCGACGCCGGCGTCGCTCATCAGCGCCTCCGGCCATAAATGTAACGTGACCATGGTTAATTGCACACCGCCCGCGTTCCGCTCATCTCTCTCTCTCTGGCAGTAATTTAGCGTCTTCTTACTTATAACACATAATCAGTGTCAACACGAATTACAAACTGCACCATAAAACTGAAACGCGGATCTGATTACGGCCGCAGAAGAAAATTACCGGCCGCCATTAACCCAAATATTATTAGCATAAAATCTTTGTCGAGGCCCAATAGGAGCAATTAGTCCACTTAGATAATGCGTTATTTCGTAGTCCGCTGGTCGTAAAAGTTACTCTAATTTGTTTTCGTACGAATTACAAGTTGTTACTTTCCGTTTTATCATTTGATTGCATCGAAATTAGAAAGCGCCGCGGCACCCCATAGCAACCCTAGGCGTTCGTGCATGCTCCACAGCATCACTTAAGGGGATTCCAGCGTGCATCAAAAGAGGTCATGACGATTCACAATATGGGAGTGCACTTTAATTATCAAGTTCAAGGCATCACTCTTTTTAAGTTTGTCGATGACAACCCATCAAGATACTATTAAACTTTCATACACATACGCGGTATGTGTTCACATTTTGCGTGGATGTCTTCATCACAAGTAAAAGTAGAGATTCTGTTAAATTGCCAATTTTGTGTACTTTTTCATACCGATTAATTTTGTGATTAGAATTATCATAAACGAGGTCAAAAATATTAAACAAATTACACAATTATGGCTTTCTTAATTCACGAATTCTTAACGACTCAATCAAGGATTGTATAAAAATGTGCTACTTATAAATATCGTAAATAGTAATATCGCAAATAGTATACTTAATAAGTTTGCAAGAGTTTATGTTTGTGGTACAATATTAAAATTAAGTTTAACGTTTTATCCATAAAATTCCAGTTATATTGCTATGTTATTCTATTGGTTTAACCTCACGCTCCAAAAATGCTATGTTATATATTATCAATAATAATTATTATTTGCCCACATTATGGGTTCCAAAATGTGATGTTTTACTATTTAACCGTACTTTCGGTTGTCAAAATGCTCTGTTATATTGAGTTTGCTCTTTATCTCAGAGTCTCGAGTAGGTTCCATTAAATTTGATAGACGATAGGTAAATTAAATTTAAATAAATTTATTATAATTAAAATGGTATTATAACTTCTAATATAATTAACATAACTTCCGTATTGACTCTAAATTGCATAATTAATGGATCTGAGTTAAATAATATTATATTATTTTACGTGGAGGAGAAGTGAGACTTTTCATGGCGCGCCTGATAGAAGGCAAGCCATGAAAATCACTTCGCCTCCAAGTGAAATATACTTTTTTTTAAACGTACTGCAAAATACGAAAACCACGAAATTTTGATATATAACACAGGCCGACATGATTTTTGGTGTTTTGAATTTGATAAGTGTCCTTAGCTAATACGGGTACGTTGATTCTGAATGTGAATTTGGTTTGAGCCCATCACGTCAAGATTTGTCACAAAATAAAAATAAACCTTGTGAGATATTTTGTACTAGAGCAAAGTAGTACCTTTATGATATTTCCTAAATTGCATTAAAAGTATTTTTTTTAAATACTTGATACATCGACAGAAAATATTTTAGTATAATATTATGTTTATTTCATTTCAATGACAACACTGTTTCATTTTCGCATCTGTCAAAGTCAACTTGATGGCATCGGCAGTTGTTTACGAAATAGTTAGTTAGCGTCAGTTGTTTGTAGCATCGAGTTGTGTTTTGTTTTCTGAGTGTTTAGTGCGTCATAACGCCATAACGTTATAACGTCATCAACGAAACATAACAGAATTTATCAAGAAAACTTATCACGCTTACTTCGGTGTAAAGCTTGGTGATCAGGACAAATCTTGGGCTACACACAAAGTGTGCTTTCAGTGTGTCGAGCTACTGAGAAAATGGACAAAAGGTACACGTAGCTCATTACCCTTTGGCATTCCTATGGTATGGAGGGAACAAAAAACCCATGGTGACGACTGTTACTTTTGCTCGTGCGATGTCAAGGGTTTCAATTCGAAAAGTAAACATACTATTCACTATCCTGATTTACCGTCTGCTAAACGACCTGTACCTCATGGACCAGGAATTCCTATTCCTCCACCTTTTCTTCACACCATTCAATAGCAATCATCAGATGAAAGTTCAAACGAAAAAAATCGATGAAGACGAATTCAATCCTGATATAGACCAACCTCAACAGTTTATCCAAGCTGAACTAAATGACTTAGTGAGAGACTTGGGGTATCGAAGGATGCTGCACAAATCTTAGGATCACGACTGAAAGACAAAAATCTGTTGGCTCTAGCAGCCACATTTTCGTGGTATAGGCATCGTGAAAAAGTGTTCGCGGAATATTTCTCTTAACAGGGTTCACTGGTGTATTGAAATAATATTCCTGAAGTAGTCATGAAACTGGAAGCTGACAATTACGATTCCACATCATGGAGGTTATTTATTGATTCTTCTAAGAGAAGTCTGAAGGGTGTCTTGTTGCATAATGGTAATACTTATGCCTCGGTGCCTGTTGCTCACTCCGTGCATCTCAAAGAAACGTATGAGAATCTTGAGCTGTTGCTTATTACAATAAAGTATAGCGAATATTGTTGGCAACTCTGTGGAGACCTCAAAATAATATGCATGCTTTTGGGTCAGCAGTCTGGATTCACAAAGTTTTTTGTGCGGGTGGGACAGTCGAGCAAGAAATTTACATTTTACACGTTAAGAAAGAATGGCCACTCAGACAAAGACTTGTACCGGGACAAAAAAATGTGGTGCGTGATGCATTAGTTGACCCAAAATTAGTTCTTTTTCCTCCCCTTCACATAAAGTTAGGATTGATGAAGCAGTTTGTCAAAGCTTTAAATAAACAAGGTAACTGCTTTAAATACCTGTGCGACAAATTTCCTGCACTTTCTGAAGCTAAACTTAAAGAAGGAATTTTTGTAGGCCCTCAAATTCGAACCTTACAATCGGACAGATTGTTCCAGAATACAATGACCCAGGATGAATCTGAAGCATGGAGTTCTTTCGTAGAAGTCATAGATGGTTTCCTTAGAAACAACAAGTCTCCAAGCTACAAAGAAATTGTAGCCAACATGGTCGAAAATTATAAAAAAAACTGGGATGCAATGTGAGCGTCAAACTTCATTTTCTGAATTCTCACGTTGACTCTTTTCCCGAAAATCTTGGAGCTGTCAGCGAGGAACAGGGAGAGTGTTTCCATCAAGACATAAAGAAGATGGAGAGACGTTACCAAGGAAGATGGGATATTAGAATGATGCCTGATTACTGCTGGATCTTGAAGAGGGACTCGCTCACAAAAATCCACAAAAAGAAAACTACAAAACTCAGTTTTGAGGGAAAAAGAGAACGATTTTATTTTAAAAAAAAATAACGATTGTCTAACGTACATTATACTGCATTGTTTTTTTTAATGAACAACTCCATTTTGCAGTGTAATTTTCTATTAAATATAGTTTCAATAAATATTTTCTCAATATTTTTGGCAGTTTCTATGAAAAATTTCAAACACACTTTTCCTGAAAACCTGACGTGCTGGAAAAAAACAGCACAGATTCGTGATCAGCACACCCCATTTACTAAAGGACACCTATTAAACTTGAAATAATTTTTCATAAAAAAAAATGTAGGCCTATGTAATTTTTACAAATAAATTTAATATCAAAGAATGCATCGTATGGTTTTGTTTTCTTGACAGAAACTATTTCAGCGTTTGACAGTGACGGTAATCATTTTTGTTGAAGAAACCATTTATAGATTTAATCTATTAACTTTAAATATTACAATTGTTAAAAAATATCATAATATAAAGGATCAGTAGCGATTATTATTATTATTACTCATAATTATAAATGACATTATTGTTATTCCACTTCTAATAGTTTATATATTTGATGTTATTTGATGATTTGATTGATGCATAGGTATATTAATAACCAAATCCCAATAATACACAACGACAAATTTCAAAGTTTAAACCGCCTCCTCCAGAAACATCCGCACAGGTTTGCTTCAACATACGTGAACACCTTAATCTTTCAGCGAAAGTCAAAATTTTATACAATCATACATAATTTATCGTCGCCATACAGGCATCTGGCATCCTCTTTTGCGTACACATGGCTTGCCACCCCGGCCCCCGGCTAAGAACCATTAACACGGGTGGTCCTGGCGCCGTTGTTTCAGCGCACTTAAGGAAGTGCCCTGACAAACTGTGTTATCTCCTGCTGTTAACGTTGTTCATAATTTTAACATTTTAAATGGCTCAAGTTTCACTGGCCTTGAGTTTGATGCATCTATTACATGTAGAATGCATTAAGGAAATATTTTAAGTATAGGGTTTCGCAAACTAGTAAATATCAACGTTAATTATTTCTTTAATAAAATAAGACATTTACATGCAAGCATTGGTATTTCTCAAGATATTACTTTGCTTGAGATCGCATAGGCTAGGTCTTATAGTATCTGAAAAACTTTATTAACCTCACATAGATAGAGAGATTGAGTATTCATATCGATCTGCATATTAGGGGACGTCTTAGTTATTTTTATACTTATACCGAATCTTTAAGATTCCCAAGAGAAATTGAAGCCATTTTTCAAAACATCCGTATGTGGTTATTGTTTTTTTAAATTAAATAATTAATTAATTTGCAGATTAATTTTTAAATTAATCACTTGTTGATTTTTTATAAGTTGTTTTAAAACATATTACCCACATATTACCCAACATATTACCCAACATATTACCTAACATTATTTAACATTATTTCCCAATTAGGGTCGGAAACTAAACTAAAAAACTAAAGAATAAATTAGCTATTTATGAAATAAGTACATAATTTAGGATATTTGGATAAGCCCCAAAGTTTAGCAAGCTTGCGAGGACTATAAATACTGCCAATCCATAAGTCCAATTATGTATGCATTACATACTAAGCTTTATGTTCGACTGCTGTTAGCATTTTGGGAATGCTTTTGAAATAAAAACTGAATCAATATACCTGCATAGTACTTACATATTTTTATCAGGCTGTCACACTAATGTCAATCATTCAAAATTTTATATAAATTGGATGAAATTACAGTTGCGGAGGAGATTGCAAGCCAAGCATTAGATGCAAAAGATCACTCCTGTCAACTAAATCAATTTGTATTGTATTTATTAGATGTTGATAGGGTTAAAATTAAAAGCAAATATTTCTGACATTGGCAGACGTTCGTTTTACCTTATCATTATGTACCGTACTAGCGTACTAGTCCGAAATGTATGACTTTCTGGCCTACTAACAAACAAAAAAAGTTCATATTTTCGGACAGTTGAATATAATATATTTTCGAAACTTTATTCAATTATCCTGTGGCGTTTTTGAATTCGTACCCCCAAAAACCAATATAACAAAGGTACTGTATACTGTATCACTGCATACTGTATCATTCATAAGTATCCACAATTATGTGGAGATTACTGGATTACTGATCATATTGTACTTGTAGCAATAATTTGCACTGTACTGTATCATTCATAAGTATCCACAATTATGTGGAGATTGCTGGATTACTGATCATATTGTACTTGTAACAATAATTTGCAGTCATTTCCGAGAAAATCCGTGAAGGGCTCAAAAATAAAATAGAACTTACGAAATAAGTAGATACGAGAAACAATTTGACGCAGTCAAACTCTAGTAAACGCATGGATCTGGTGTTTTATTTTATAAGCAATAAGGTATACTTGGCCTAATAAGTTATATAATAAATAATTAGCGATAGCAGCAAAAATAGGCCGATATTAAGTAAATATAATGAACCTAATATTAAAATGGTTTACAATAGAGCATAATAAAAACATTCAAATCTAAATAAATCTAGAAAAATA
Organism: Othius punctulatus; assembly: GCA_951805005.1. Lineage (NCBI taxonomy): Eukaryota > Metazoa > Arthropoda > Insecta > Coleoptera > Staphylinidae > Othius > Othius punctulatus. The sequence continues at coordinate 30,130,792 of OX638138.1, read as the reverse complement.
TGGAAAGAAATTTTATAAAAATTTGTAATGAAACACAATTTATTATCATAATTATATTATTATAATAATTATCAAATAATTATTTATTGAAGAAAAATATTGTTATATTTGTGCAATTACCAACAGTTTTTGAGTTTTAATATACAAATTTATACAAATACATAATATACAAATACAAATTTAAGCAATTTAGAAAATATGCAGTGCCTACACAATTTTCAAGGTTATTCTGAAGTTTCAGTCATTTTTACCAACGGATTTAAAATTTAAAGTAGTTTACCTATAATTTTTGAAAACAAATACAGCCCACAATTTTCAGGACAGTTCCGAATTTTGTAGTATTTTTCTGAAGCTAACTGAAAATTAAGGATAAGAATAGGGATTTTAAGTATTTAACTGCAACTTTAAAAACTTTAAGACAAATTATAGGCCCTAAACGTCTTGATTACTTTCAGGGGTCATGGAAATTTGTTATAAATTTTTATGAATTTACATTAGTTTGTAAGTTTCAGTCATATTTGTGCAATTGCTAACGGTTTTTGAAGTTACACAATTTTTTACAAACGTTATGGTGCATGAGTTTCAGGAATGTTTTGAATCTGGTAGTCTGGTAAGATTTTTACGAAGTTAACTGGAAACTGTAAAACTTTAAGGATTTTATTACAATTTTTAAATTATGCCCCATATTTCTTGCCTGAAAGTTAAATTAATAAATACCCAAAGAAAATAAATTCATAAATAATTTTAAAAATGTTATAATTTGTCTTTTCTTTTAAATATTAAATTTTAAAAACAACCGTTTGAAGTTTAGAGACTAAATCAATCTATTTAGGTGCGCATTTGATTTATGATATGGTTCCTTGAAATTGTTATGAATTTTCATAAACCACATTAATTTGTAAGTTTCAGTTGCATTTATCACGAGTTTTTGAAACTTAAAACATTTTATTAGAGTTTTAACAATGTGATGTGTTATTTCTTAAGACTTTATTTTTAAACAAACATTATATTTAATACTTGATGTTGTCTTTTACTACTTAACTAACAAATAAAACATTTTACTAGAGTTTTAGCAATTTTATAAAAAAATGCAGCCTCTCCCTTGAGGGAAACGCAATTTTCGCGCCGCATTTCCGGGGCGAAAATGATACTTTCACTCCGGTTTCAGAAAAAAACATTTAACTGCAATTTTAACAAACTAACAAAAAATATGCAGTTCACAATTTTCACGACTGTTTTGAATCCCGCGGGATTTTTCTGAAGCAATATGGAAATTGGAATATTTTAAAGATTTTACTACAATTTCAAAAACTGCACAGCATTTTTTTTGCCTAAAATGGTATGTTTACTTTCATGGTTCCTTGAACTTGTTATGAACTTACAAAAAGATGCAGTTCACAATTTTCACGACTGTTATGAATGCAGCGGGATTTTTCTGAAGCAATATGGAAATTGGAATATTTTAAGGACTTACCTACAATTTCAAAAACTGCACAGCAAATTTTTGGCCCAAAATGGTATGTTTACTTTCATGGTTCCTTGAACTTGTTATGAATTTTCATGAATTTACATAAATTTGTAAGTTCCAGTCATTTTTATGGAATCGGCAATGGTTTTTGAAATTTAAAGCACTTTATTTGCATATCAATATAGTCCACAGTTGCCGAGACTGTTCCAAATCTGGCAATATGTTTATGTTGTTCATTGTAAATTATAAAATTTTAACAATTTTATTACATCTTTAAAAAAATTATGGACCCTAAATTTTGTGATTACTATCATTGTTCTTTGAAAATTGTTATAAATGTTCATTAATTTTCATTTGTTTGTAAGTTACAGTAATTTTTGTGCAATTACGTACGGTTTTTGAAATTTAAAACACTTGACTACAATTATGGCAATTTTGCAAAAGTTACAGGCCATAAGTTTCAGGGTTGATATATGGCAGGATTTTTATTAAGATACCTATCTGGATATTATAAAATTTAAAGGTTTTTTATTAGAATTTACAATTATTAAAAACTGTACATAAAATTTTTTGCCCTAAATGTTTTGTTTACTTTCAATGTTCCTTGAAATTGTTATGACTTTTTACTAATTTACATAAATGTGTAAGTTTCGGTAATTTTTATGGAATCGGCCAGGGTTTAAAACACTTTAATTCGATTTTTGCAAATTTGAAAACAAGTTTTCGGGATTGTTAACGTCGTTAATTCGTTGTAATATTAACGTAGTTAATTGGAAATTATAATATTTTTTATAAACGTTTTTATTACAACGTTATAAACTTTCTGGAAAATGTTTGGCCTTAATTTTTTTAATTACTTTCATGCTTCCTTGAAAACTGTTATAATTTTTTATGAGTTTTCATTAATTTGTAAGTTCCAGTCGTTTTTGTGCAGTTACTTGAAATTTTTGACAAATTTTTGAAATTTTTTACACATTGAAATTTAAAACAATTCCACAATTTACGGCATTTTGCAAAAGTGGTTATTGGCTATAGTTTTTAGGAGTGCTCTAAATCCGGTAAGATTTTCATGAAGTTATCTGGAGATTGTGAAATTTTACGGATTCTATTATATCTTTAAAAACTTTATGACGAATTGTAGGCCCTAAATTTTGTTATTACCTTTAGGATCCCTTGAAAATTGTTATAAATTTTCATAACTTTTCATTAGTTTATGAGTTACAGTCAATTTTAGGCTCACGATTTTTGAAATTTAAAAGAGTCTTTTACAATTTTAAAAACTTTGCAAAAGTTACAGTCCAGAACTTTTAGGGTTGGTCGGAATCTGGTAAAATTATAAAATATTGTACTACAATTTTTAAAATTGTACGGCAAATTTTTGGCCCTAAATATGTTGTAGCCCGTGGTTACTTGTACTGGAAATTTTATTTAATTTTTTTAATTTAACTTTTGGGTTTTCTACATTTTTTAAGATTGTACAACAAAGTTTTGGCCTAATTTTTTTATTTGCCTACATTCGTGGTTCGTTGAAATTGTTTGTTGAAATTGTTGAATTTTCATGAATTTGCATATACAGGGTAATATTTGAAAAGTATCCACCTTAATTTTGCCCTCATTTTCAGAGAAATCCGGGGTGAATACTTTCCAACTGTATCACCCTGTATAAGTAAGTTTCAGCATTTTTTATGGAATCAGCAAGAGTTTTTGAAATGAAAATGACTACAATTTTAGCAATTAAAAAAAACAGTCCACAATGTTCAGGATTATTCTAAATCCGGCAACATTTTTATGATGTAAACTGGAAATTGTAAAATTTTAACACTTTGTTAATGCGAAAGTGATTTTCATCATACTGCATTGAAATGGTGTAAAAAATCAATTATTCAATTAAAAATTGATAAGTTGAAGTGATTTTTATAGCTAAATGAATTTTGAGATATTTCATCGCAGATATATACAGGGTGTTTCTAAATTGGATACAAAACTACAGAGGCGATGTTTGTCCATTCAGAATTTTATGACTAACATCATCACGTATAGTTTTTGTCTCTTTATGAAATACTCTGTATAAGTAATTAAAAGAGTACATAGCCTAAATGGTGTAAAAAAAACAATTATTCAACTAAAAATTGATAGGTTGAAGTGATTTTGATAGCTAAATGAATTTTGAGAAATTTCATCGCAGATATATACAGGGTGTTTCTAACTTGGATAAAAAACTACAGAGGCGATGTTTGTCTATTCAGAATTTTATGACTAACATCATCACGTATGGTTTTTGTCTCTTTATGAAATACTCTGTATAAGTAATTAAAAGAGTACATAGCCTAAATGGTGTAAAAAACAATTATTCAACTAAAAATTGATAAGTTGAAGTGATTTTTATAGCTAAATGAATTTTGAGATAGTTCAACGCAGATATATACAGGGTGTTTCTAAATTGGATAAAAAACTACAGAAGCGATGTTTATCTATTCAGAATTTTATGACTAACATCACCACGTATAGTTTTTGTCTATTTGTGAAATACTGTGTATAAGTAATTAAAAGAGTACATAGCCTAAATGGTGTAAAAAAACAATTATTCAACTAAAAATTTATAAGTTGAAGTGATTTTGATAGCTAAATGAATTTTGAGATATTTCATCGCAGATATATACAGGGTGTTTCTAAATTGGATAAAAAACTACAGAGGCGATGTTTGTCTATTCAGAATTTTATGACTAACATCATCACGTATAGTTTTTGTCTCTTTATGAAATACTCTGTATAAATAATTAAAAGAGTACATAGCCTAAATGGTGTAAAAAACAATTATTCAACTAAAAATTGATAAGTTGAAGTGATTTTTATAGCTAAATGAATTTTGAGATATTTCATCGCAGATATATACAGGGTGTTTCTAAATTGGATAAAAAACTACAGAAGCGATGTTTATTTATTCAGAATTTTATGACTAACATCACCACGTATAGTTTTTGTCTATTTGTGAAATACTGTGTATATGTAATTAAAAGAGTACATAGCTTAAATCGCTTTCAATTAATTAAAAATCAAGAAAACTACAGTGGCGTTGATTGTCAACTCAGAATTTTCTGATTTACCTCACCAAGTATAGTTTTTGTCTACTTATAAAATACCCTGTATAAGTAATTAAAAGAGTAAATAGTCTAAATCGCTACCAATTAATTTTGTATTAAAAATCATTTATTACTAAATGTATTTACGTAAATGTTTTTAAAATTATTTATAAAAATCTGATTTGGGCATGATTTTCTCCATTTAATTCCTAAAAGTCAAATAAAAATAAAAATTACAAAGCAATTTTGTCCACAAATCGAGAGAATTTTTTTAAATATTGCAGATTTTACTTTTGTTAAAATAGTTTTCAATAATCAGTCATATTTTCAAAATTATCGAAAATTCTTCAAACCTATTTATTTTAGAAGTGAGGTTATATAATATTTTTCGTAGTATTGTTCAGCCAATACAATTTCTCTTTCAGATGAAAAGTAAGTCATTCCATTAAAAAAAAGAAATACGGGATATTTAAAAACACTAATTGTTGCCAGTTTTGAAACACTACTTGTCAAAATTCTGAGCCGTAAAGTCCTGCAAACTGCAATACAATTTCTCTTTCAGATGAAGAGTAAGTCATTCCATTAAAAAAAGGGATATTTAAGAACACTAATTGTTGCCATTTTTGAAACACTAATTGTCAAAATTCTGAGCTGTAAAGTCTTGCAAACTGCTGAATACTCCCAATATTAAAATATTTTTCAATAATCAGTATGTTTTTCAAAGTTATCGACAAAAATAAAAACTGTATAAGAGTGAACACCTACTTATTGATTCTTTAAATTATTTCAAATTGATATTTTATTTCAAAAGCAAATTTTAATTTCAAAATAATAGTGTTTATGTCAGTTTTGGTGAAACTGAGATTATGGAACTTGAAATTAGGACAGTGTGGTGTCTCACGCAAATCCTTCATCTTTTTTTTTAATCTGCAAAAAATACTTATTTAAAAATAGTGTTATTTAATACTTTTCATAGTACTGTTCAGTGAATATAATTCGTCTGTATGATGCAAAGTAGGTCATTCCATAAAAAAAAGGTCACTCTCCGTGACAATAATATGTACTCATCTCTGTAACAATCAATTTGCACTCATTCCTGTACCAACATTCAAGTCGACTTTCAACCTTTGAACAACAGCCAGATTATTTCCCCGCATATAAGCCGAATCTGTTTATTTACTTACTGCCGAAATGTATTTTATTTAAATGAAAATAAGATTTATAACATCAGCGAGCGGAATTATCATAAAACTTCTCTTCAAATCCGATTCCCCGGCTTTGCAAACAGCCCACTTCAGGCCTTGTTGGGGAGCCGGGCTCGCCCAGAAATTTAATTATAAAAATTTCGATTTTCTTCGAGACGAGGGAGGCAAGTCGAAAACGGTGGCATATTTTTTTTAGCGCAAGACAATAAGCGCATAATATAAAAATAATAAAACTTTTACGGCTACTGCCATATGAAAGGGTGCTCTTGAGTATAAAAGTTGTTTTAAAGTTATATTGCATACTGTGTTATGTGGGGTTTATTAAAATTGTAGTTGCAGCGGTTACACGGATAATCCAATTTATATTACTACTGCTGTAGGTATCGGCTAAAGAATAATTATTATTATATGCAGCATAGTAGTAAATTCGGTAGAGAACAACATTTAATATTTTGTATAATTATCATAATAACATATCAACAAAAAGTATTGTTTTGATAGAGTTTTAAATTTAATTTTAGATTCATTCATACACTTTCAGGTCCAATATTTTGGAAAGAAAATCGATTAGGAAAAAAAATTATTTACATTTTCATTTAATTGTGCATTTCCTAGCATGTTTCTAGATTTACGCCACCATTTAAGTTGTGGGACACCTTGTATGTTAATGCAATTATAAAAATGTAGGTATATTAATAATGTACATTATTATTTTGTTTTTAATATCAGGATAATTTTTTGAGTAGTCTATTATAGTGAGTAAATCTAAATTTAGATTTCAAACGTATTAAAAAAATTACCATAATTATTAGAGTAAAAGTGTTGGAACTAATTAGGTATCGATTTGCAGATAAATTGTATCACAAATACATTCCGATGTAATAAACCATCCTGCGGCCGTTAGAATTGTCAAAACAGGGATCGGTGCCTTGGGGCAGTTAACACGTACTATTGCGTTTCGAAATGGACCATTATACGATTTATCGCAGCCAATATTTTTCTTCCATCGGTTATGTAATGAGGTAACTAACGCAAGGTAAACAGATACCATCTTACAGGTGTGATTTAATTTGTTTTCATTTCATATTTGAAAAAAATAATCGTACGCGCGTTTGCGTTATCTCCACAATTAATCGGGAATATTGTGTTATACATTAAACCTTCACCGCAACTGTATTAACAATCTTGACATTTTTTGTTTATCAGATAACAGCAGATTGTAACGATTTTCCCGAGGCTATCAATAACATTACATTTTCATGATTGTTCATTGAGTCCCCTTCAACTTTAAAATCTGCATGCCAAGCTTTCAAACCCATTTAAATTACTGTATCAGTAATTAATGATTAACTAATTAAACTTTTATGATGGATGCGTGTAAAACGATGCCCGCTTCATCTAGTGCAGGCTTCGAAACCTGTGCAAATGAAAATTTAATTAATTTTCATAACTGGTACGGTTGAGTGAAATTTCAGCTCACTAAACTTTCAGTTTTACTGGCGTCATTAATTACAAACGCTCGCAAAAGTATTTCATAGTTCAAGTGTGTATATTAAAATCATTCCTACTCTAATATTGGTAACATTATTATTTCAACACGATTGGATTTTCAACAGCCTAAAAATTAGGTAGCTGTTGTAACTTTAAACGATTTCAATTTCTAGGTGAAATTAAAATCGTGCAGTTTCGAGCAATTTCAGTACGTTGTATTTCATTTTCCAGGCAATATTGTTGAAGTAATTATAGTGAAACAGAGAATGATCCGTAAAATTTTCAAAAAATTTCATAAACTATTTGTTTTAGGAAGAGCGTTATATTATAGCATTGTAAATTGTTCAGCCAATAACTCTATGAGGTAAAAAGTATGCCATTCAATAAAAAGGCAGAAATGAGGCAATGAAGACGGCACTTAATAATTCCCATTATTGAAATAAGTTCCAAAATCTCATTAATATTTTTAGCTGCAAAATATTCCACTCATGAAAGTGTTTTCATATACGAAGTTGTGTCCCACAACTTCGAGGCATAAATTTAGAACCATATAATATCTCACAAACGCTTCATTTTTTCAGTCACAAGTTCAAGAAGTATACCTTTTTTAACACAATAAAGCTAATTCACCGAAAACTGGTATATGATTTAAAAACATCCTAACCTCAAAGTTTTTATGTAGCAATAACCATAGATCATCTCACAAACGCTTCATTTTTTCTAAGTTCAAGAAGTATACCTTTTTTATGACAATAAAGGTAATTCACCGAAAACTGGTATATGATTTAAAAACATCGTAACAAAGTTTTTATGTAGCAATAACTACAGAAGAACCCATGTTTCTACGGCACTGTGTTTACTCAGATGTTTTTAATTAATTGTGAATATATATATTGATAGTAGGTGACTCGTTGCAAAATATCAGATTTCTAAGTCTACTCTAGTAGAACTGTTAATAAGAAAAATGATTTGTTAAGTAACACTTTAAGGTCCTATATTTTGGATACAACATCGATTTGAAAAATAATTAGGTACATTTTCATTTGATTATGCCTTTCTTAGCATGCTCCTAAATGTATGCCACGAAGTTGTGGGACACCTTGTATAATAGCGTTATATAATCGGATTTCACCACAAGATAGCACTTAATACTTCTCTTATTAGTTATATAATAGCGTTGTAAATTGTTCAGCCAATAACTCTATGACATAAAAATATGCCATTCAGTTTAAAAAAAAACGAGGTATTGATTAAGTAGTTATTGCCATTTTTGAAATAAGCTCCTAAAAATTTGCTAAAATTTTTAGCTGCAAAATATGAATTTTAAATTACACAACATTACTAAAAAGTGCAAAATTTTAGTAACAAAATTTAATTTTAATTTTAATTTGCATTGATTTTGCAAGATTTAAACTATAAAATACAAAAAAATCATTTTAAATTACAGAATATTACTAAAAAGTGCAAAATTTTAATAATAAGATGCAAAATTTCAATGGGCTTGAAACAAGTTCCTTCGCAAAATTTTAAGTGTATTGGAATTATAAATTTTCGTTGTCACTTAACGACTTTTAGTAGATTTTGCAAAATGTGTACTGTAAATTATAAAATAGAATTCTACAAAATGCAAAATATCATTCGCAATTGCAAAATGTTTAGTAGAAAATGCGAAATTTTAATGAAAACTGTAACATTTTCTATGGAAGTGATACAGCTTCTATGGGTATTGCGAAATATTTAGTATAATTTCATTATTTGATTTGGAAATAATTAATGCTACATTTAAAATGCAAAATTATCATTATAAATGGCATATATTAATGGGCATGTGCCAAGTCATTACCGAAAATAATGAAATATTAGCTAAAAGAACTACAAAGGAAACACGAAAACTGATTTTTCGATTATTTTTAATTGAGTTGTGACAGTTTTAATTGGCAATCTATAATTTCCATTGATTTTGAAAGATTTATACGGGAAACTATCCTCATAATTTGATCCAACTGCAATTAGAATCATCATTTTATTGATACGGAATAATAAATTGGCTGGATCATTGATGAATGATTGCTGAATGATTGCTGGATGAAAAGTTGGGCTATAGAAAAATATATAGTTATAGCTGAATTTATTGCAAATTTATCGCAAATACGAGCGAAACACGAAATAAGCTAAACACAAAAAAATATATATTTCGATGGTTTTAAACTGAGTTTTGACAATTTTAATTGTCAATCTGTGATTTTCATTGATTTTGCAAAATTTAAACTATAAAATACAAAATATTCATTTTAAATTACAGAATATTACTAAAAAGTGCAAAATTTTAATAATAAGATGCAAAATTTCAATGGGCTTGAAACAAGTTGCTTCGCAAAGTTTTAAGTTTATTGGAATTGTAAATTTTCCTTGTAATTTAACGACTTTTGGTAGATTTTGCAAAATGTGTACTATAAATTATAAAATAGACTTGCAAATTATAAAAACTTTCACTACAAAATGCAAAATATCATTCGCAATTGCAAAATGTTTAGTAAAAATGCGAAATTTTAATGAAAACTGTAACATTTTCTATGGAAGTGATACAGCTTGTGTATCACTTGTGTATTGTGAAATATTTAGTATGCTAATGCTACATTTAAAATGCAAAATTATCATTATAAATAGCATATATTAATGGGCAAGTGTCAAGTCATTACCGAAAATAATGAAATATTAGCTAAAATAACTACCGACGAAACACGAAAACTGATTTTTGATTGTTTTTAACTGAGTTGTGACAATTTTAAATGGCAATCTATAATTTCCGTTGATTTTGAAAGATTTAAACGGGAAACTATCCTCATAATTTGATCCAACTGCAGTTAGAATCATTATTTTATTGATACGGCATAATAAATTTGCTGCATCATTGATGAATGATTGCTGGATGAAAAGTTGTGTTATATAAAAATATAAAGTTATAGCTGAATTTATTGCAAATTTATCGCAAACATTAACGAAACACGAAATAAGCTGAACACAAACAAAAATATTTTTCGATTGTTTTCAACTGAGTTTTGACAATTTTAATTAGCAATCTGTGATTTTCATTGATTTTGCAAGATTTAAACTATAAAATACAAAATATTCATTTTAAATTACAGAATATTACTAAAAAGTGCAAAATTTTAATAATAAGATGCAAAATTTCATTGGGCTTCAAACAAGTTCCTTCGCAACATTTTAAGTTTATTGGAAGTGTAAATTTTCCTTGTATAATTATAAAATAGAATGGCAAATTGTAAAAACTTTCACTACAAAATGCAAAATATCATTCGCAATTGCAAAATCTTCAGTAAAAAATGCGAAATTTTAATTAAAACTGTAAGATTTTCTATGGAAGTGATATAGCTTCTATGTGTATTGCAAAATATTTTGTATTATTTCATTATTTGATTTGGAACTAATTAATGCTACATTTAAAACGCAAAACTCATAGAACTATATTTCATACATATTACGATGTGAATTCCCATTTTTATCTTATGACTACCTTGTAGAAAATAGCGTTATAGCACATATATAGGATATAGCATATATAATCTGATTTCACCATAAAACAGCACTTAATGCTTCTCTTATTCGTTATATTATAGCGTTGAAAATTGTTCAGCCAATAATTCTATAAGATAAAAAGTATGCCATTCAATTAAAAAAAAGGTATTGATTATTTTTTTAATTGAAAGTTCCTAAAAAATTGTTAAAATTATTAGCTGCAAAATATTCCACTCATAGAACTGTCTTTGATCTATATTACGATGTGAATTCCCATTTTTATCTTATGGCTAAGAGAAATTTAAGCTAGTTTTTTCGAAACGTCCCTTTGAGATAAAATTTTTGGAAATAATGTCAAAAACAGATAAGTCTTTACACTTATAATCTTTGCACAACCCAAAAAACATAATATTATATATAGGGTGTTCCATTACCGGTGTAAACAGAAGTGACTGAAAATTGGGACTATTGGTCCCAATTGGGACCTAATTTGGGCTATTATTTTTTTTTAAGAAGAATGAAACCTACAATGATTGATCTATTTGACCTTGTTGATGCCCTTGTTGTAAAGTCACGTATGATTATATGATAAAATAATTAAAATAAAAAGAAACATAATTTGCCAATTCGTGAATGCAAATAATGATATCATAATAATAATAACACATTAATTTCAGTGTTGTAATGTATCTAGATACAGTATTTAGATACATTTCAAGTATCTAGATACGTATCTAGATAAATTCTTGCTTGAGTATCTAAAGTTGTATCTGGATACATTTTTTTTCTGAAGTATCTGTATTGTTTCTAGATACAAAAAAAAATGTATCTGTTACAACACTGCATTTAACGTTAATTACATACAATTAGCTATTGATTCATTATTGGGAGCATTATTATTTTTTTTAATTTTACCTTCGATTAATTTTCTCGTATTTAATTTAAGTTTGAGTCAGTAATTTGCTATTTCATTGGTATTATACTTGTATCTATTATGTATAGAAGCCCGTCGAAAGCTAACAATGACGCATGCTTTATCAAATAAACAATCGCGTTTTTAATGCTGGTTCGTGTGCTTAAGCTAAATGTAATAGAATGAAATTAAATTAGAAACGTATGTCGAATTCATGCAACATGGATCGATGAGTCATTGTCAGGACGGGATGAGTATACCAATAACTATAAGCAGACGATAAAAAATAAATTAAGTTTTGCACATTTTATTAAATATTTATGAATTATGTAAAATGCGTATGTAAAAAGAAAACAATTTTTGGTTTGGTTGTCCATGTATCTGAAATGTATCTAAAAGTATCCAAATACTTTTCAAATGTATCTGTATTTGTATCTATATCTAAAAAAATCTGTTACAACACTGAATTATTAATATTAATAATAATAAATTAATGATCATAAAAAAATAAACATGTGTACAGCATTTGTATTTACTTCATATGTAATTACATATAATTAATAATTTACATATTAAGAACATAATTGATAATTTTTTATGCAAATTGTGTTATTCAATGATTTAAGGCAGCGCTTGTAAATTCGCAGTGGCTACTGCTCATTACATAAACTCATAATTTGTGTAATTTATGTACTTATTTTTAATGATTAAATGAACATTATACCAGCACATCAATAAATGTTAAATGTTTATACTGTGCTCATATATTTTGCACTACGGAATTTAAATAATATACACATTAACACTCTAATGTATTCACATTTGTTAAGAATTCATAGCCTAATTGGAATATATCGCTAATTAAAAACAGTTAATGATTGAGCACTTTCATTTATTCCAATTAATTAAGTAAAGGGATGCACTTCCGGATCGCGTAAACTTGCCCCTCGACGATTTCACGATAATTCAAGTAACAAATTTAATTTAAAAATAATTCAAATCTTATAAAATGATATGATATTTTTTTTTAGGCCGAACACTTTTTAATGTAGAAATGCTACTGCAGTTTGAAAACATATTGGTGACTACAATGAAGACAAGTTTTTTTTCGAAGTTTTGAGTGATTACTAACTATGGGATAGCATGAGTTTTTTGCAGACTATTATGATTTAAAATTAGTATAATTTTAAAACAATAAGAACTAGTATACTACTATAATACTAGATATCTTCAGCCATATGCTAGTCAACTAAGTAGCTTCTAAACCTTAGTAGATACTAACAAACGGTTAGAAAGTACATCACTGAATGATTTGCTTGTCTGCAAGATAAATCACATTCTGATTAACATTAGTCGCTACTAAGCGTTAGTAGCTACTTGGGTCAACTATGCATATGTGCGATAAAAATGTAGTACCAGGGTAAATATCTATATTTTTCGAAAAAATACAGATATTTCGAAAATATTTCGAAAATGGCAGCATATGACTACTAGTCCCGTTGAGAGCTGAAAATGACTCATCGCTCCATATTGCCGGAATTTGACATATGTTTCATATTTTATTTGACTCTATTACATTTACATGAAGCATGCCAACAAGCATAGAAAACACTCATTACTCAAATACACTGTTTAAAAACTATGAGTCATTGTCAGCTCTCTTCGGACGATAAAAACCATGAGTAATTCTCAGCTCTCGTCGAGTGATATTAATTATATGTTAAGAATTAAATTTCAACATATTTTTATCCACAAAGCAGTAGTGCTATGATTGTTTTCTCCACCAAAATTATGCAGTTTTAGATTTTATTGAAACATACTTTTTTTATCCGCAATATTTTCGAAATTATTGACAGAAAAAACCAAAATATGATGAGATTAAATACCTCGCATTTATATTTGTATGTCACAAATTCGAATGACTACTGTACATTTTACAATTATTCCTATTAAAATTTCAATAACTACTACCAAATTTTCTATTGAGGGGTCTAGAAGTAAAAGGGTTTAAATGCATTTTTGGTAGTTCTGAGATAAATGGTTGACTTAAATTTCAAAATTCCAGGAATAAGTTTAGAAAACTGTGTTAATATTTTAGACTGGTATAGACTAAAATATTTAACCTCAATTGTTTTATAAATATTTTAATTTTTGTTATTGTTTCATCCATTTTGGATACCAGTTATTGTTATATTTTTTATTGTTTTCTTCCTTCTTTGTTGGAGTACTTACTGGTAGTTTGAGAAGAAATAATAAAAATAATAAAAACAACAATACATCTTTATATCTAAACATATAAACTACCTGTAAGTACTCCAGTACTCTAATAAAGAAGGAAGAAAACAATAAAAATATAATAATAGCTGGTATCCAAAATGGATGAGACTATAACAAAAATGTATTGTTAAATTGATATTTCAGGTTTTCAATTGAATTTATACGAAATTACTAATTTTATACATAAACAAATTTATCTAATCTAAACAAACATATTGTAGTTGTATGTTTTAGTGAACATATAATTGTAGGTGCATTAGAGAGGAAGGTGGGAGAGCTTTTATTATTGATTGACATTCATTGATATTGTTTGTCGGAATCATTAACGATATAAACATTTTATGATATATTATTAAAAATAACGGTATATCATTCAATATTTATACATATTTGGTCATTATATTGATTTCAATATTTGGTCATTTTGTTTTTATTATTTTTATTATTTCTGCTTAAACTACCAGTAAGTACTCCAACAAAGAAGGAAGAAATCAATGAAAAATAATTTAATTATTTTGCTAAAATTTTTATTATTTCCATAACACTTCAATCATTCTTACAAATTTTAGTTATTACTGTCAATGTATCAATGATTACTTCCAAATTTCCACAATTTTAGTGATTACTAACAAATATTCGATTAAAGGTCATTATTTAATTCTACAATTCTAATTCTACTAATTAGACAAATTCTAATAATAATGTCTATTTTAGGTACAATTATTCCTACTAAAATTTCAATAATAACTGTCAATATTTGCAATTATTTCTGTGAAAATTTTAATGATTTGTACCAAATTTTTCAATGATACTGTCAAAATTTCAACAATGACTGTCAGTTATTCACTTATTAGTTGAAATTTAATAAATCTGCTTAAAAAAATCAATTATTTCTCTCATAATAATCATATCAATAATTACAGCAAAATTTGCAAATATTTTATCAAAATTTTAAATACGCTGCTAAAATTTTAATGATTTCTATCGAAGTTTTCAATTATCCTGTTCCATTTTCAATGATTTATATCAAATATTTAATGATATGTAAAAATTTAATCATTATGTCACAAGTTCTATTTATTGCTGAATTTTTTTTTTAATATTCTATGAAACTTCAAGGCTTACTGTTAAATATTCAATTATTAGTCAAAATTTAATTATTCTACTTAAAATTTCAATGATTAAGTTATTTTTCTAGTTATTTCTATCAAAATTTCAATGATGGCTATAAAATATTCGTTCATTTGCCTAAATTTGATAATTATGTCACAAATTCTAACTACAGTAAATTTTTCAATTATTCTTTTAAAATTTCAATAATTACTACCAAATTTGCATTTTTTTTATAAAGATTTTTTTTATAAAGATTTTAATTATTATGCAATAATTTTCTAGATTTCCAGTTATTTTTTCAATTATTCTCATGATACTGCCTATTTTACATTTATTCCTATTAAAATGTCAATGATAACTGTCTAATTTGCAATAATTTCTGTGAAACATATAATTAATCTGTAAAAATTTTAATGATTTCTATCAAATTTTTCAAAGATTCTGTAAAAATGTCAACGATTAGTATTAATTATGCACTTTGTGCAATTATGCACACAAAAAAAATATTTGTATGGAAATAGATTTGGCGGATACTTGTTTAAACTCCACTATTATGCCTTAGTCATAATTATATCTATCATAATAAGTATTTCAATGATTACAGTGAAATTTGCAATTATTTTATCAAAATTTTAAATATGCTGCTAAAATTTTAATGATTTTTATCAAAGTTTTCAATTATCCTGTTTCAAGTTCTATCAAATATTCAATAATTTCTCAAAATGTAATCCTTATGTCACAAATTCCAATCATTACAGACATTTTTTTTATTATTTCTATTAAATTTCAACGCTTACTGTTAAATTCAAATACTACTAAAATTTTAATAATTCCACTAAATTTTTCAATTATTGCTATCAAATATTCGTTTATTTGCCAAATTTATTTTACAAATTACATAAACACTAAATCATTTATACACATTATAACATTAAACACATAACAAATGCTATTATAAATTATATTTAAACATGTTTGTAACCAACTTAACTCAAATTTTATATTTAACCTAATTTATTGATTTTTTTATGCCTGAAGATGTTTTTTTATAACAGAAACTAGTCAGGCGATAAAAATAAATAATAAAATAAATAAACAAATACCAGTAAGTACTTATTAAAACAACCTTATATTAATTAATATACCTACAAATGTATAAATGAAAAATTCTTGTACATAATCTGTAAGAAAGGCCAATAGCGTAATAAAGATTGTTATCTCTCTCTTGATTTTGTTCTAAAAATGTATTCAATGTATTAATTTTGTAATTTTATTATGCCTTTTTCTTTATGTTTTATATCGTATTTTAATTTTAATTATCTATATTTTTGTCCTTCTTTCAGAATAATGACTGAATATAATTTGTCAGCTTTGGTGGCTCCTGATTAAGCTTTTGATTTATAGTGTTGAATGAAAGTTTGAGGGAGATTTTCGTAAGTGGAATTTTACAATGTACTGTTTCTGCTCTTCGAATAATTGTACTTATTTTAAGTGAAATTCCAGATTCTACTACCTTGAGATAGTATTGGATGACATCTCTGCGTTATATATTTTTGAATACTAGCTTCATAAAATGAATTTGCCGTGTTTAATACTGCGGATATGGGTAAAGAATGTCTGTAGAATATAATGAATTATTTCGGTAGCGGCTTCATAAAATCGATTTGTGGTGGCTTTAATTATGCGAGTATGCGTAAAGAATGTGGGTAAAATATAATTAATAGGTTAGTAAAATGCGAAATGCGTTTATCCAATTTGGTTAAGTGTTAACTGAGTTTATCCGGCTCGTTTGGGCAACATAAGGTTTCACTGTTTTTGAAACCCTGCCATTCGGGCGACTAATTCATCTTAATTTCCGTCGTTCTGCTCGCTTTGTCAGTGTCACTCAGTTGCACCCGATGTTATCGTTTCAAAAGGCCCAGGCGTCCGGGTCTATGAACCTACCTAAGGAAGACACTTTTTCGTCGTGGAAAAAAGCATTTTAAAATTGGATATTTCCTGCACTGGCCAAGGCCATTGGAGATTTCCCCATTAAATCCCCCGGAATCAAATTAGAGGCCCGACGAGCGGCTCACGTATGAAATATTCAATAGGTCCGATATGGTTACCTAGAAGTCGTAATCACGCGATATGTGGCTACATAAACCTTTTGAAATGGCTTGAATTGAATCCTTCGCGGCGCATTGCAGTCCCCGTGGAACCACGAAATGACTTCCATAATCCAGTAAGAGGATTACCGCCGGAGATGGGGGGAGGACTCCAATCACTAGACGCACCTATGAGCTACGTGGAGATTAAGGTACCCCAGGAAAGCTAATTAGCGATAATTGTGCCTGTTTCTGTGAGTTTGTGGACACTCTCTGGACGGATTTATTGCCAATCTTCCACATAATCTAAATTACCATCGCTTTGTAACAACCTATTTGGGTAATATTTGTAGCAATGCCTGAAAATTTCTTGCATATAAAAAGTATATAAAATATAAACAAAACTGTTGCTGTTTGTTATAAACAAAACGATGTAAAGTGCAGCGACTTTTATTCAATTTCGACGTTTTAAACTGACTTTATTATATCCACAACAACTTTTTCAAACTGATTAAAAACTTATTAAAATTAGTAGGAAACGCTTGGTATGTTTTAGGATATTTTTAATTCATTTCAATTTATTCTGAATTGTATTTAATCAGATTTTTTGAATATTTAACATTTGTTTCAGAAGATGTCTGAAGAGAAAACGAAAAAACTTCCTGGCCGCCACAACCTTCTTAAAAAAAGAAAACGCGAAGATTTCTAGAAAAATTATGTAAAAATTTGGAATTTGACAAAAATGGAAAACGCATTTTTTTGGATTAAAAAATCAAGATTTGCATACTACAGCTATGCCTGTGCCCACTATAATTGCCAGTATATAGACGGAGAATCCAGTTCCGCCAACAAGCAAAGACGAAATTTTTGAAGACCTCAATTTTCCCGTTGCTACTACTGATCCAACTGTACAAATTGAACGTAGCAAAGATGAGTATACTTGTATACCTGTTCCTGACGATCCAGGTTTATAGTCAATTGCATTTTCTTCTTCTCAAATGCAAAGTTTAATAGAAAACGGATCTAGTCTTTACCGAAACGAACTTAATGATTATCCTAGAGATAAATCTGGTAGAAAATGTTCTTCCATGCATTTTATAAGTATTTTACAAAATTTAGAAAAATTAAACAAGATTGGCTTCTATAATAAAAATCAAAAAACTCGGTAATTTGTTTCTGTTGAATAAATATTTAACATTTCATATTCATTAAAAATGACTAAATTAGGAGATAAAAACCGTTTCAGTGATTCGAAACATATAGGCGAACAGTTAAAGCTTCATGAAAAAAGCAATTTACTCTTCGAAAATTAAAAAAAAAGGTCCGATTCACTTAGTCGTTTGAAATCTAATTCAACCATTCATTTTGCTACTCAAATAGTATTGAACTTGGAAACTAAATATTGGAATTGTTGAAAGGATTTTGTACGCTATCCAGTTTCTGTCTCATCAAAACTTAGCACATCGCGGTAGTGATAATAAACTATTTGAAAAAAAAACGGAAACTTTCTAAAATGCATAGAAATGATAGCTAAATTTGATCCCATAATGGCTGAGCATACTAAAAGAGTGTAAATGCACAACAGCATTGAAATGCCTCGTTATCTCGCAGACAAAATCCAAAATGAAATAATCAATTTGATAGGTAATAATCTTAAACGGCATATTTTAAATGGAGAAAATGCTTAGGTAAAGAGGACAAGCGTAATAATGAAGAACATGTAATTACATCAGGAGAAACAGTAGAATAAAATAAAAGAAATGAAGAACATTAAATAATATAAAATAATTACAGAAATTCTCAAATACAGAAATATTTAATTCAATAAAATAGATATTGAAATAAATTCAGATGAACACAAATAGAAGAAAGCAAAAAAGGTCATTTTTCAGAAGAAAAATTGACTAAGGAGAACATGGAGAAAATGATAAAAAATAAACATCTAAATAAAAACACAAAATGTAGAAATGTTGAAAAGTTGAAGAAAGGCCATTTAAAAAAAATAAAGTTGTCGAAGGGAAACAATAAGAAATATAATTAAACAAGGAAAATAGAAGGACTAAATGTTTCTAAAAATTATTAAAATGAAAAAATGCTAAAATAAAAAAATCAAAAAGATGTAATTTTTAATTTATATTTGATTGAGTTGAGGAAAATAAGACATTTTTAATAGAAAAAAAATAGTAGACAGGATGAGTTCATGAACAAATTATATAATTAGATATGAAGAAACAAAAGTACAAAATAAAAGAAAATAAGACCAGAATATAAAAAAATGATATAAAATCATTACAGAAATTCTCTAATATAAATAATATAAACAATGTAATAACGCAAATTAGAGCCGTTTTTGAAGAAGAAAAATTCGTTGTGATTAATTGGATTGAGAGGACAAAGTAAAAGGGAAAAATGGAATAGCAAAGTAAGATAGAATAGAAAAATACAATATTAGTTTTCTTCGGAATTGCTGCAACTAGCCATTTACATATATACATTTACATATAAGTTTGTTAATTTGTAATACCTCAAAATGTCGAGGTCATGGAATGACCAAAAATTGTGTCACAGATTTTTGAATACTTTTCCAAGAGCTGAGAAGATTATTAATCAGACACAGGCATGCATAAATGGCCTATATCGGAAGAGAATAAGAAGGTCAGTGTGCTAATGAGAACTATAAGAAATGAAGCACTTGCCAGGTACAACCGATTCAAACTAACTACAGAAGACATAAAAAGCATTCATATTGTAATAAGAACTATCAAAATAAATTAGCCATGAAAAATAACGTTATATATGACAGAGCTACATTCAACAGTTGCAATCAAGAGATGGGCGAACCATTTGATGACTACTTAAGAAGAGTAAGAAGTGCTACTTAAGCAGGAAGCTGTGAATTCCAGAACTTTGAAGACGACTTATTAAGGGATAGGATTGTACTGTTGATTATAAGTCAAGATCTGAGAAGAAAGTTAATGTCGAAGTCAGATTTGACAGTGACACACGTAATAGATTTGTGTCCAACTGAAGCATTAACTGAAAAAGACAAAGACACAGAAAGTGAAGACAAAGGTGTAAACAAACTCGTTAAGAAAATGACAAATAGTGACAACAAAAGAAAGTACAAATTTTGTGATGCAAACCACGATTTCAAGAAAGAATTATGTTCAGCATTCAAGGAAACCTACAATGAGTATGGAGGAAGGAACTACTTCGCAAAGGTATGCAACAGACGCAAATATGAGAACAAGTCAAGGAAGAAGGTTAAGAAGCTGGAAGAAAATTCTGAAGAATATGAAACAATAGAATCGGATATAATGAAAATCATTGACGATACTCGGAAAGGAGGCGGAGTACATGGCATGTTAAAATTCAAATCTAAGCGTGGATGGATCGAAACGAAATGTGAGCTTGGATACTTGCGAAAGTTAATACAATTGTTTTAAATACCTACAATTATGTAAATTAATGTCGGCTGGATGCAAAATCATGGAAAAGCCTAACAAAGGACTAATGCCTTCTACAGGGTCCTGCAAAAGTGCGTCGGGCTTTCCTAGCGCCTTTCCCGTGAGAGATAGAAAAAAATGTTTCGTACAAAAAGTTATTGGTTTAAAAATCTTTATATCGTAAAATTGTTTTCAAACATACAGCGTGTCCCTATTTTGCGGAATAACCTAAACAAACATTTTTTTTAAATGGAACACCCTATATTTATTCAATGTTTCTGATGACGTTCTTCAACCTCTACATTGTTGTCTATTTAGTTTTGGATTATGTAACAGTGTTGCCAATTTACAATTTTTTTCTCCAAATATCATGCATAAGCAAGCTCAACTTTAAAAAATCGTAGCGACCTCGTTTTTTGAAGGTAAGAATAAATTTAGCAATATTCTCAGTGTGGTTAATGAAAAACATGTTGGTAATGAGCAATTTGAATTTAGTAATACAGGGTGTTCAGAAAAAAATGCCAAACTTTGCAAATTTGAAAGCGGTATAACCCTTTTTTTGAATGGAATGTCCCCTATTTTATGTCATTCTTCGAAAAAATCTTTGAAACCAAGACAGTATAGAAAAGGCTACAAGTTATGCGAACGAATTTGTAAGTTTATTACAATATTTTCGAAGTTTAATACAGGAAGTCAACTTAGAAGTACACCACTCAGTAATACCGATATGTATCAAAAGTTACAAAGTCAAAATATTTTTCTATTATACTAGATTGCACCCCCGATAGTAGTCACCAAGAACAGATCTCAGTTTGCATTCGATTACTAAATCTAAATACAAATCAAACGGACTTTTGTGTCCAATATTTTCTTTTTTAACTTTGTGTCTAATAACAGGTACAACAGGGGAAGGGTAAAATTTTTTGTTGTTAATAACACTAGAATAAAATGATTTGCGCGGACAAGTTTACGACAATGGGGTAAATATGCGAGAAAAGCATAATGGTGTGCAAAAAAATATTCTTGATAAAAATTGAAGAGAATCTTTTGTCCCTTGTTGTAATCACAGTTTAAATCAAATTGTGAACGATGCTGCAAAATCCAATATTTTGTGTGTAAATTTTTTTTCAACAGTTCAGGGCATTTATAATTTTTTCTCTGCCTCAATCAATCGATTGAGACATTATACAGTATGTCCCCGGATTGAGTTTACAAGAGGAAAAACTTTTTTTTCTTTAATTTTACGCCAAAACTTCAAAGGAATAAGATTTTTTGCTTGTCCTGTAACAAGCAAATCTCTAATTAAAACTTAATTATTCTGACTCAGTGGAAAGAAAAGTTCATTTTTCTTTTGATTTCGGACTTTCTCTGCTTTTGAAATCCCATCACATTGGCCGTTTTATTTTTTTGACGATGTCACTTTGACAAATGAGCTTACGTAAGTTAAATAACAAAAATGTTTGTGAAAAACATAATTTTAATAAACAACACTCAGAGAAACAGCTTTAAGATAAAAAGGTCATTTTTAACAAGAACAATCATTATTCAATTAACCCCCCACCCAATTCTGCGCACAATTCTACTCTAAAACGAAGCTCTTTGAAACTTTTGTTGTTTTTTGTTGAAATTTTGTATATTATGTAGCGTTATTTGCTAATAAATATTCTTTATTATTATATTATTCTTTGAATTTCTTCGATGGACAATGATGCCACGCGTCTCTTATCCGATGTTTTAATTCTTCGGCATCATTAGATAGGTTATCCATATACAAAATTTGCTTTAAACGTCCCCACAAATAAAAATAAAAAATTGTTAAATCGGGACTTCTGGCTGGTCACAATACTGGACCATTTGTATGTATTTAACTTGCGTGAACTCATTTGTCAAAGTGACATCGTCAAAAAAATAAAACGGCCAATGTGATGGGATTTAAATAGCAGAGAAAGTCCGAAATCAAAAGAAAAATGAACTTTTCTCTTCACTGAGTCAGAATAATTTAGTTTCAATTCGAGATTTGCTAGTTTCAGGACAAGCAAAAAATTTTATTCCTTTGAAGTTTTGGCGTAAAATAAAAGAAAAAAAAGTTTTTCCTCTTGTAAACTCAATCCGGGGACATACTGTATATCGAATTTAACCATGAAATCTCTATCAGATACTAGGTGGTCTAGCAGGATTGACGCTATAACACCTTTAAAATATCAACTGGGAGAAATATATGATGCTCTGTTTGAAATAGTTAGGGGATGCAAAAATTTATTCGATAATAATGCATAAAACTTTAGGGAAAAAACAAAACAATTTGGGTTTGTTTGTACATTGTTTATGTGGTACAATATTTTAAGTAAAGTAAATATTACAAGCAAAATGTGCATAAATTTCAATATTTCAGAAGCTTGCGCGAGTTTGCAAATACTAAATATTTAAAAAAAAGTATAGATCGGATAGAGGGTTTTCTGATTTACTAGTCGATACCAAGGAAGTCGCTTCTCTATTAGATGTTGAAGCAAAGTTCGAAAATAGTGGTTATTTAAGAGCAAGAAAAATTAAAAAGCAGTTCAGTTAAGAACATGACGACAAAACAATTGCGAGCGAAGAACTAAAATTTAAAGTTAACAGCTTCAAAAGTGTATTAGATGTTACCATACAATCCGTACAAGAAAGGTTTTAAATTATTATCAACTTATTCAAATAATTTTAATTTTTTGTACATTTCAAAATATTCTGAGTACTCAGAAAGTAAGCAGTTGAAATTATGCACCGAATTAAAAAATATTTTAACAGACAAAAAAAAAATGAACGCGATATAAAACGCGGTCTTGAATTATTGCAAGAATTACAGTTTTTACAAAATTTTGGGCCAGAGATTACTCTTCTCCAAACGACATTAAATTATATTAGTAAAAACAATTTAAATCAAGCATTCCCATACACTACTGTAGCACTGCGTATTTTGTTAACTATGCCTGTTTCTGTAGCTACTGCGGAACGATCTTTCTCAAAACTGAAACTTATTAAAAAGTATCTAAGATCATCAATGTCTCAAGAACGTCTTCAAAATTTGGCTATCATTTCTATTGAATCCGATTTATTAATTACCTTAGATATGCAACAGTTGACAGGCAATTTGCTAGAAATAAGCAGCGCAAAGTTACTCTTACTAATTTTTTTTTTTAAATTTGATATCTGCGTATCATAAATTTTATTATATTATATTATATTTGAATGTATTATTTCGTTGTACCTACATTTTTTGTAATTATTACTGCACTTGGTGTATATATGATATATGGTGTTTATAAATTAACAGTTTCTTGGTAATATAATCCGCTTAAAAATTACTCAATATGTACAAATTGCAAAATTTTGAAAATTAACAATATATACTTTTGAATTGTAAATCACGGGGGTTGGGGAACGCCATAAGAGTGACTTGCCCCAGGGCGCGGCCTTGCCTGACCATATCACGTTATAACATATTAAAATTTTAATTCAAATTATTTACATTTAATAGAAACCAACATCTGCGCAAACAACCATTAATTCATTATTACAGCTTCCACTCAATATTTAATTGAACACTAGTTATGTGTTGTACCCCATTAAATTTAATGACGTGGTTTAGCATTAAAATTTGTGGAATGTCCTGCTATCTTCACTGCCGGTTTTAAATGATGCATGGAGTGCCCTGTGACAATTGTCCCAAAGCAGGTGCTATCACCGCACTTCCTTCTCCTTTCTCGTGCTAACCAACGCAGTAACAGACAGCGAGATAAAAGGGACGTCTAGAGAGAATTACGTGAAATGCAATTAGATAAGTAATCAGTTCTCCTTAAAAGCTGTCGAGTAATTTCTCTCCATGCAGCGGAGCGATAGCCATTTAATCGCACCCTGGACAGACATCAGCTTTGACCTGGAAAAAATCTTGTTACAGGATATTAGGAAATTTGTCTTATTGTGTGTTCTTTATGCCGGCGGAGGCTATAATGCCCAGACAACTTAATTTCGCTTCTAATTGTGATTTATCTTATGGCCGGCGTTTTAATTAAATCAATTTAGTTTTATAACACAACGCACTTTACGTTAATGCGGCGTTATGGCGGCCTTAATTATTTTATTTATAACACCAAATAATGTGCATTTACCAACAACTGCTTATCTCGAGGAACACTTGCAATTAATACCTTCGATTACACACTTCCCAGACCAATTAAATGCAATGTTTTTTCATGGTATGGAGCCGAAGCATGTCGTTAAGATAAGAAACACACGTTACATTTCGACAGGAAACATTCGCAAGTATTTATTGTTATATTTTTATTGTTTTTTTCCTTCTTTATTGCAGTACTTACTGGTAGTTTATATGTTTAGATACAGGGTGGCTCACTTATCCTCGCTCGGACCATTTCTGCTAGACTGATGAAAAGTAAGGAAAAAGTCTGATTGGAAGTTATTGGACACATTGTTTTGTTGAATTTTTTTCCAGGTCCATAATTTTTCGTTCAATTTGATTAAAATGTGAATAACTTGGCAACGTTGCATCTGATCAAACCAAAAATGAAATAATATACAGGGTGTTCCATTTAAAAATCATATCAAATGTTGTGTCCCGGATTTATGATACACTTTAATTTCTTCATGTGGGCTACACAAACCATTTTTATTTTCAGGGATCAGATGTAAAGTTGCCAAGTTATTCACATTTTCGTCAAATTTAACGAAAAGTCATGGACGTGCATAAAAATTCAACAAAATCTTATCATAAGAGAACAATGAAAGAATCTAGGTATACAAGTACCCAAGCAATGTGCTAAAATATACACAATATTTGGAGTCACGTTGAATACACAGGCTGTTCTGAAACAACGATCAAATTTTGCTATTTTCAAATGGATAACTAAAAAAAAATACACCTCTGAAGATGCCTGAAAGATAGCCGAGATAAATTTTGACAAATCATTGACTATTTGATAGAAATTGAAAGGGGATAATTGAAAACTTTAATAGAAATTATTAAAATTTTAGCAACATATTTAAAATTTTGATAAAATGATTGCAAATTTTACTGTAATCATGGAAATACTTATTATGATAGAAATAATGGTTATTTTTAGCAGAATGATTAAATTTCATCTAATAACTGCATCATTAATACTAATCGTTGACATTTTTACAGAATCAATGAAAAATTTGATAGAAATCATTAAAAAAATTACAGAATAATTGAAAGTTCCACAGAAATAATTGCAAATTAGACAGTTATCATTGAAATTTTAATAGGAATAATTGTAAAATAGGCAGTAGCATTGAATAATTGAAAATTTTAATGGAAATTATGAAAATTATAGCTTAATACTTAAAATATTTATAAAATAATTGCAAATTTGGTAGTAATTATTAATATTTTCAAAGGAATAATTGAAATATAGACTGTACTTAGAATTTGTGACATAATTATCAAATTTAAGCGAATGAACGAATATTTGATAGCAATAATTGAAATTTTGATAGAAATAACTAGAAAAATAACTTAATCATTGAAATTATAAGTACAATAATTAAATATTGACTAATAATTGAATATTTAACAGTAAGCCTTGAAATTTCATACAAATAATTAAAAATATGTGAGCAATAATTAGAACTTGTGACATAATAATTAAATTTTTATCTATATAAATGATGCATTTTTATCTATATAATGATATAATTTTTATCATTGAATATTTGATATAAATCATTGAAATTGGAATATGATAATCGAAAACTTTGATTGAAATCATTAAAATTTTAGCAGCACATTTTAAATTTTGATAAAATAATTGCAAATTTGACCGTAATCATTGAAATACTTATTAATAATAAGTTATTATGATAGGAATAATGTTTTTTTTAGGAGAATTATTAAATTTCATCTAATAAGTGAATAATTAATACCAATCGTTGAAATTTTTAGAGAATCATTGAAAAATTTGATAGAAATCATTAAACATTCTACAAATTGCCACAGATATAATTGCAAATTCGACAGTTATCATTGAAATTTTAACAGGAATAATTGTAATATAGGCAACATCATTAGATTAATTGAAAAATTTATTGGAAATCATGAAAATTATTGCATAATAATTAAAATATTTATAAAATAATTGCAAATTTGGTAGTGATTATTGAAATTATAACAGGAATAATTAAAAAATTGACTGTAGCTAGAATTTGTGACATAATTATCAAATTTAGGCAAATAAACGAATATTTAATAGCAATCATTGAATTTTTGATAGAAATGACCATAAAAATGAAATTTTTGAAATTTCAAGTAGAATAATTAAATATTGACTAATAATTGAATATTTAACTGTAAGCCTTGAAATTTCACAGAAAAAAATAAAAAAATTGACAGCAATAATTAGAACTTGTGACATAATGATTAAATGTTGCATATCATTGCATATTTGATATAAATCATTGAAATTGGAACAGGATAATTGAAAACTTTGATAGAAAGCATTAAAATTTTAGCAGCGTATTTAAAATTTGTTGAAATTTTGAGTTGTTATTGAAATTTCATTAGGAATAATTGTACCTCAAATAGACGTTATCATTAGAATTGGTCACATAATAATTAAATTTTGACCTTTAATCGAATATTTGTATAAGAAATCAGTGATCAATTGACAGTAATAACTAAAATTTGTAAGAATAATTGAAATGTTATGAAAACCATTAAAATTTTACCAAAATAAATAAAATATTTATAAAACAATTGGAAATTTTTTAGTAGTTATTGAAATTTTAATAATTGTAAAATGTGCAGTAGTTATTAGAATTTGTGACATACAAATACAAATGCAAAGATATTTAATCTCATCATATTTTTCTTTATCTAACAAAATTTCAAAAATATTGCGGATATTTAAAAAATAATCAAAAAACAGCCCTGAAGTTGGCTGAAAGATAGCCGAAACTAGTCTAGTAAGTGAAGAAGTAATAATAAAAATAATAAAAACAACAAAGCATCTTTATATCTAAACATATAAACTACCAGTAAGTACTCCAATAAAGAAGGTAGAAAACAATAAAAATATAATAATAATAACTGGTATCAAAAATGGACGAAACCATAACAAAACTGTATTCTTATGTTGATATTTCAGGTCTTCTATTGAAATTGAATTTATATCCAATTACTAATTTCATAGATAAACTTGCTTCAATGCCATCAGGCGATTACATATTGTGGTTTTAGTGAACATGTAATTGTAGGTGCATTAGAGAGGAAAGTGAGAGCGCGTTTATTATTGATTGATATTTATTGGTATTATTTGTCAGAATCATTAAAGATATGATAGTATGATATATTTGCATCGCATGATAGAAATTAAAAATAACAGTTAATCATTCAATATTTACACATATTTAATGATAACGATAATGACGTGATGATATTTGGTCATTATATTGTTTTCAATATTTCGCAATTCATCATCATAGAGCCTTCTAATCCTAGAACTCGTCTTCCTCCTTTGTTTATAGTCTGTTGTGAGTCTTGGCTAATTCTGTTAATTTGTTCCACTCTTTCCTATCCCTGCATGTTGTTTTCCAGTCGCTCACTCCCATGGCTTTTGCGTCTTCTTCTATGGCGTCCTTTTATCTTTTCCTTGGTCTTCCCCTCGTTCTTGGCCATATTGGGATCCACTGGGTTATTTTCTTAATTATCTCTTCCGGATTTCTTCGTATTATGTATCCTGCCCATTGTAGTCTTTGTGATTTGATTGTTTTTATGACAGTTTATCCTTGAAGCTGCTCTTCTATTACTTTATTCGTTCTTCTTGTTATTTCGCCCTCTCGTGTCACAGCTGGACCCAGGATTGTCCTTATGATTTTCCTCTCCAGTATCTTTAGATCATCTTCTTCTTTCTTGGTTACGGTTGCTGTTGCCGTAGCATAAGTAATAATTGGTTTTATTAGTGTTTTATAAATTTTAATTTTCATTTTCTCACTTAGCTCCTTACTTTTTAATAAGGATCTAATCCTTCCAAAAGCTTGATTTAACTTCAGTATCCTTTCTTTTGCTCTCTCCTTTCGTGTTTTTACTATTGTCGTCGTTGATTGTTTTTATGATAGTTTCCTTGAAGCTGCTCTTCTGTTTCTTTATTCGTTCTTCTTCTTATTTCGCCCTCTCGTGTCACAGCTGGTCCCAAGATTGTCCTTATGATTTTCCTCTCCAGTATCTTTAGATCATCTTCTTCTTTCTTGGTTATGGTTGCGGTTTAATAGCATAAGTAATGATTGGACTTACTAGTGTTTTATAAATTTTAATTTTCGTTTTTTACTTAGCTCCTTACTTCTTAATAAGGATCTATTCCTTCCGAAACCTTGATTTCCATTCGGTATCCTTTCTTTTACTCTCTTATTTCCTGTCTTTACTATTCTCACCTCTAGATATGTGAATGATGTGACCGGTTTGAATTGATGTTCTTGTGTCTAGGTAATCTGGGGCGTCTGCTTCTTCGTTTCCTATCCTCGTGTATTTTGTTTTTGTTTCATTTATGCTCAGACCAAATTTCTTCGCCTCCCTCTCCAGGCTTTCTACACTCTTTATCAGGACTTCTCTTGTTATTCCAATTAGTGCGACGTCATCTGGCTATTGGTTGTATTTGAATTATCATTATGTTTTTGTTATGTAGTTCTGCAATTCTTAAAGTACCTTCCAGGACTAGATTAAATAACGTCGGAAATATTGGGTCTCCTTGTTTCACTTCAGTTTTTACCTTTAACGGATCTGTTGTTTTGTTAACTGTTAACTCTGACGTTGTTTCTTGTACTCTCCATTATCATTTCCATCATGTTCTTAGTTTTTTTTATACTCCCAAGGTTTTAAGTTCTTCCACAATTTTTGCTCTGTGGAGAGCGTTAAAGGCATTTTTAAAGTCTATAAATAATATGTGAATTACGTTGTTGTGCTCCCACGATTTCTGGATAATTTGTTCTAGTGTATGTATTGCGTTTATCGTAGATTTGCCTGGTCTCAAGTGGTTTTGATATTTTCCTAATATATTTTCTGCTTAATTTTTTAGTCGCTTGTTTATTATGTATGCTAATACCATTGCTTATAATACCCTTAGGGTATTAACCTAAGGGTATACTTAAGGGTATTATAATCAATGCTAATACTTTATACATCATATTCAGAAGGATTATTGGTCTGTAATTCTCGCAGTTCTCCTTGTTTCCTTTCTTGAATATAAGTTCAATTGTACCTATGTACCAGTCATCGGGCATTTTATTTGTGTCCATATTTGTTTTATTAGGTGTCTGCTTCTGAGCCGTTCTCCTCCATATTTTAGTAGTTCAGCTTCTATCTCGTCTTCTCCTGCCGCTTTGTTATTTTTTTTAGTTTTCCTATATCTTTTTGTATTTCGTCATCATCTAGAGTTTCTACTTCTTTCTCATCCTTTTCTTCTTCCACCTCACTTGTCGTATGTTTTTCTGCTTGATTTGTTTTATCTTCATTCGTGTACAATATCGCTATGAAGTGCTCCCTCCAAAACATGTCTTATTTCTTGAGGGTCATCTACTATTTGGCCTGCTTTATTCTTCATTCTTGAGGATTATCTACTCTTTGGCCTGCTTTATTCGTCATTTTTGAGGGTCATCTACTATTTGGTCTGCTTTATTCTTCATTCCTCTTATCATAATTGGATGTTATTAGTTTGTGCCTTGATGTTCCTATAGAATTGCTTGGTGTTGTGATTTTGGCATTCTTGTTCTATGTCGTTTCGTTTCTTCTCTATCCATTTCTTTCTTGTTCTGTATATTATATTTGCTGTATTTCTTTTCCGGTGGTATTCTGTTCATTCCTGTTGTTTGTTCGTGTTCACCCATCTTATTTTTGCGAGGTTTTTTTTCTGGCTCTTTCGCATTCCTAGTCAAACAATTCTTTGTTCTTATTGTTATCTCGTTCTGTGGTTCCTTGTAGCACTTCTTTGGCTGTGTTTTTTACGATATTCTTTATTTCTACCCTTTTTTTTAATTTTCCCTGAGTTTATTGCTTGTTCTGTTATGAGTTTTTCGTTCGCTTCTTCTAGGGTTTTCTTTGTCTCCTCCTTTTCTGGTAACTTAACATCCTATTTTTTCACTTTCGTATGAGTACTATGGTGTTTTTTTTTAATTTCCGGATTTTGTACCGATGCAATCACCAATTTGGTCATTATATTGATTTAAATATTTCGATATTATATTGAAGTAATTATTATTTATCTGAAGTAATTAATATTTATCAAATATGGAATCGATGTGTAGGTTTCCTTCAGTTTAAATTTGGGTATAAAAATCGACGTCGGCAGGAAAACTTTTTTAAGCAAAAAGTTTCCGTTGGCTCGTAGTTCTGAGTCCACCTGCTCCTCTGCGTTACGCACCTGAAACGTAATTATGTATTCTATTTCTGGAGTTTGTAGGCTAATCCTGGAGTTTTAAATGGAAACTGCTGCCTGCATATTTGTCGTAAATATAGAGCACAATGGAAAGTTGTAGAACGAAAGCCGAATGCACTACTAATTTACTTAAATATGTATGTTTAATCATATCAAAAAATATTGTCTAAGGCTATTTGCTAATATAGCCAATTGGTACCATATTGGTTAAAGCTAATATACTCATATTGTATTGAAATTTCTGCAAATATTGTAATTCTGTAATATCTAATCTGTGGCATTAATTGCAGCATTCGATGTTGTGGTTATTTACCAGTGTTTGTAAATAATTAAATAAATATACCGTGCGATCAACAAATACTTAGTAAGGGACGGCTATGATTGTGTCAGTGTTATGGAACCTGTCAGGGCTTCTTTTATCTAAATAATTGTTGATCGCATGGTATAAATATTGATTAAACTATTCTTGTCTGGAATATTTTCATGCTGCAGTAAGAGTAACTGAATTTCGTGTCACTGATTACCATTCCACTGCATTCGTAATGCCCAGATAAGTTTCTGTGAACTCTCATTAGCTCCGTGTTCCTGGAACTTGGATGATTGATCGGAGCAGCAACACTTATGATAAGCCGGTGGGCGGCATTTCGTCAGACAGTTTCGTTATCGCCGCCGAAGGTACTGCTTTCAGGATTGCTAACCGCAAAATATAAAAAGCACTGAAATGGAAAAATAAGACGGGAAACTTTGCTGGGGAATGGATTACTGCACTAATATATTCATGAATTTAGATTAGGCGGGGAGCAGTAATAGAGGCCAGAGGAAAGAAATATAGATGTGGGTAATAGCTTTGAGAAAATTCATTTTCTTGAAATAAATTGATTACACGAAATTTAAACAAAAATGTAGCTATTATACACCACATAATTTATTTATTACAGCGTTATTCATAAAAATTTAAACCGTGCTTTAGCGGTGGTTTAGCGGTGTTTTACAAAGGTGTAAATAACAGTGTTAGATTGCTAATTTGCAGGGGAAATTGGGCGTAGTTAAATAATCAAGAAGAAAACAATGAAAATGTTGAAACAAATGTGCTCCAGTGTAAAATACACCTTTTTTAAACAAATTTTTCAGCTCCATCTTCCCTTAATAATCAACTTTCAGTTTCATAATTATTTCATTTTTCAGATGTATCCTTCCCTTAATGATCAAGTTTCATTGTGCAAAAATGCTGATGTTGGTTTTGCATTGTTTTATTAAACTGAAATCGTGATAATGCGTGGTGAAGTACCACAAAGTCAAACCTACAAAAATTAATAAATGTGTATGCCCGTTTTGCGGTCGAAATGTGCATCAAGATTTTGTGATAAACGGAAATAATTAATGATATAAAAAAATAACCTGGCAATTCAAGTTTTAAAACGAATATTTAAAGCCCACTAATTAAATATAAGTGTAAAAGTTATATACCTACTTTCTATATTATGTATCCTTAAATCGTCAATCAAAGTTTTTTCTTCCTCTACGTGTACCTTTATAAACCTGCTATTTATACTTTATTTTTCGAGAAAATATTATTCTTGAAATTTTTTTTGTTACATTGGTATTATAACACACCAATCTAACAAAAACATTAACTTATAAAATATATAGGATGGTCAAAAAATATTCAACATAGTTTTTCTCGAATTAAAAATTTGATAGTTAACAATGGTACGATCTAGTAACAATATATCCATAGATTTTATTGGTTCCAAAATGTTTTACATCTTCGTCTTCGAAGTTTTCAAAGTTGAGAATTATCCCTATTTACCTAGTTAGAATATTTCATAATGACTCAAGAACTGTTTGAATTTTGAAATTAACATTTTTTAACACAATTTTGAGAGATTTTGAAAAGTACAACTGCGAGGATAATCTTATTATACATTCGTTTTTGTAAATATATGTTTTTTTAAGTTTGAAATTTAAAATTTGATAGTTAACAATGGTACGATCTAGTGACAGTATATCCATGGTTTTTTTTTAGATATACTTATGACAAAATGTATGTTTTGGCATGACTACAACTTAGAAGATCGACATCAACGTTGGTCCCAATATTTTTTATATCTTCATCTTTGAAGTTTCCAAAGTTAAGAATTATCCCTATTTACCCAGTTAGAATATTTCATGATGACTCAAAAACTGTTTGAATTTTGAAAAGATTTTTGTAACACAATTTTGAGAGATTTTGAAAAGTACAACTGCGGGGATAATCTTATTATACATTTGTTTTTGTAAATATTGGTTGTTTTATGGCTGAATATAAAAATTGTTAAGGGCAATCTTGAATACTTGGAGTATTTAATGATAAAATAAAACAAAACTAAACAGAGTTTTTTTTTAATAAAATTTATTTTAAAAATGGTGAAAAACAATTATGGTAGATATATCAAAATAATTTAATTTTGAGCAGTTGGAGTATTCGTGAATATGTTTTTATAACAAAGTTTAGATTTTTAGGTATTTTGAAAAAAATAATACAACTGTATGGACTGTACAAAGTATCACTTTGGGGTCAAATACTGAATTTAAAAGATATCAACAAATCATAAAAAATCTAGTAGACTACTAAAAAAATTAACAAAATAACACGACAATTAAAAAAAGGAATTTCTGGTATTTTTTTAACAATACTATGAAAATGATTTGTGACTTTTTGAAAAATTCTCAGTAGAGTTAGATCAGTTTTGAAAATTTCTCACAAATATAATTCGACCAAAAAAAAACTAGGAATATCTCAAGAAATTTTGCAACATTTCCAGTCAAATACCTTGAGAATTTCTGTGACATACTTGATCTCTTTTGAAAAATTCCCTTGTCGAAAGTTATTAATTACCTTGTGCTTGCAAGTTTTTTTTTTTTATTTGGCAGTTTTTCAGAAGTTGTGTCGACATTTCCAGTCAAATATCTTGAGAATTTCTGTGAGACACACCTTATCTTTTTTGTTTTGTTATACTATACAAAGTATAACTGTGGGGTCAAATTCTGAAACATTGTATTTAAAAGATATCAACAAATCATAAAAAAATCATGTAGACTACTAAAAAAATTAACAAAATAACACGACAATTAAAAAAAAGGAATTTCTGGTATTTTTTTAATAATACTATGAAAATGATTTGTGACTTTTTGAAAAATTCTCAGTAGAGTTGGATCAGTTTTGAAAATTTCTCACAAATATAATTCGCCAAAAAAAAAACTAGGAATATCTCAAGAAAGTTTGCAACATTTCCAGTCAAATATCTTGAGAATTACAGTGACATACTTGATCTCTTTTGAAAAATTCCTTTGTCGAAGATTATTTATTTATTTATTTATTTATTTATTTACGGGACAAGCCCACAATACACATAAGATACTTTAAAACAGTTTACAGGAACAGTTTATTAAATAATTTGTGTCTGCAGGTTTTTTTTTAATTCGGCAGATTTTCAGAAGTAGTGTCAACACTATTTGATCTTTTTTAGATAAATCACATTTCAAACCCGCTTAAAATATTTCAAGAATTTCTCTAAATTTTGGGGCAAATGTCTCGATATTTTTTAACATTACCACGTATACACCTTTTGTATACTTAAAATAATCCCTAATAAATGTACCTATCATAAATTTTTCATTATTTTATGTCGTCAATTTTTAAAAATTATTTGCTATTTTTTCAGAAATGCACGCAGGTAATTTTTGAAAAATTCGCGCGGGTAATTAGTACAAAATTCGCGCAGGTAATTTTTCCAAATTCGCGCGGGTAATTTTTGCAAAATTCGCGCGTGTAATTAATTATCCAAAAAAAACAGGCAAAAATTGTAAAGAAGAGATCTCGACAGCACAACAGAAAATCATGTGGAAAACTTTTGAAAAATGTAAAATAAACACGACAATTAAAGAAAATAGGAATGTTCTGGTATTTATCTAACATTATTATGTAAATGACTTGTGATTTCCCACGCAGAGTTCGACAATTAAAAAAAAATTCTCATGATAATAATTCTACCAAAAATTTACTAGGAGAATCTCAAAACTTTTGCAATATTTCCAGGAAAATATCTGAATTACTGCAAACACACTTTATCTACTTTTTTTTTTTAATTTCCTTGCAATTGTTTTAATGTCTTTTCTAATTTGTTAAACAGAAGTTTTTTAAAAATCGGCAGCTATTTAGAAAGTTGTGTCAAGAATGTTTGACATTCCTTAAAGAAAAAGTTCAATAATGCAAATACTCATGGAATATTTGAATAATTTCTCTACATCCTTGCAAATGTCCGCTTTTTTTTAACATTGCCGTATACATACGTTATATATACTTAAAACACTTAAAAAAGATAAAAGTGAAAAGGTTTGCGAAAAATGTCCTTGTAAATAGAGTTAAAATTTTCAGCACTTTGTACCTGCAAGTTTTAAAATTCTGATAAATGAATTCTGAAAAACATCTTATAACATATGAAGAATGATGATGGATCTACAAAACGAAGAAGCTCATTTTTTTTAAACGTTGTGTCAACAATTTTTAAGTTTTTGTTTTAAAAAGCTGTACAATTCAAGTATCAGTTCCTTGCAAATATCTTGATATTTTTGTAACATTATCATTTATCACATACACACTTTTATAGGTACACTTAAATTCCTACTACATGTATCGACAATATTAGTTTGTATAGGTAATTTTTACGAAAATTTTGTTGCTGATTTTTCAGAAATTCACGGGGGTTATTTTTGAAAAAATCGCCAAAAATAAAACGATCTGGTCTAATTTTGAAAAAAAAAACCTACCATATGTGCCGCCGACATTTAAAAAAAAAGTCAAAAAGTTTTCAGGAATTCGTGGGGACACTTTTTTTAAATACAGGAAACAACTCGACAATGTAATTAAAAATCGTCAGGCATATTGAATCGACAATTTATCATTAGTTTGTATCGGCAATTTAAAAAAAAAAAATGTTGCTGATTTTTCAGAAATTCGTGGGGTTATTTTTGAAAAAATCGCCAATAATATAACGATCTGGTTTAATTTAGAAAAAAAAACGCTAGTAAATGTGCCGACATTTTTCAAAAAAAACGTCAAGCCAACTACTCAACAGTTGCGTTCGCTAAACGCGCCCAATGACATCGCTCGATATTACATTTCTCGATATACGTTTCTTATGTTATTTCATTAAATTAAATTTACCTTAAACATGCGAACGAAAATCGATATTTCGATTCTTACTTCGAAAACGCATGAGTCATTGGCAGCTTTCGTCGGCACTACTATACAAAGTTTTCTTACCTCAATTTGGAAAAATGGAATGTTGAAAATGTTTGCTGGGGCTGAGGGATATTAAAAATTAAGTAGTAATAATTGAAATTTAGATAGAATTATTTCAAATTTGAACGTATCATTCAATTTTAATAGTATATATTATAAATTTAAGGATATTTGATATTTTGACAGTAATTATTATAAATTTGAGAATATAATTGATATTTTGACAGTAATTATGGAACAATTGATTGAAAATTTCACTGAAATTATTGCAAATTTGACTGTTTTAAAATTTTTACAGACTACTTGAAGTTTTGGTCAAAAGCATAATTTTTTTAACAAATATTTGACATTTTGACAGAAATAATTGGAAACTTGACAGTAATCATTGAACATTGATATTTCAATTGTTAGTTCGAAAAAACATGAGTCATTGGCAACTTTCGTCGGGACTACTATACAAAGTTTTCTTACCTGAATTTGGAAAAATTTCATTGACGTGTTGAAAATTTTTGATGAGGCTCTGGGATATTAAAAATTCAGTAGTAATAATTGAAATTTAGATAGAATTGTTTCAAATTTGAACGTATCCTTGAACTGTAATAGTAATTATTATAAATTTAATAATTGTTAATATTTTGACAGTAATTATTATAAATTTGAGGATATAATTGTTATTTTGACAGTTATTATGGAACAATTGATTGAAAATTTCACAGAAATTATTGCAAGTTTGGGACTGCTGGCTTCAAACAGATTGAAAACGTATATCGGATAGATAATATATTCCCGACTTTTAAAAGACCGGTGCTTAGGAGGCCTCTTTACCTAAAGGTGGTATAGGGAATTGCTAGTAAATGGCAGCCAAGATAATTCATGAACGGGTTAACATAATTACAATCAAAGACCTGATTTAGAAAGTTTAGACATTTATCTACAATTATGCCCACTAATTTTAAGAAATAATTAAGTCGTGATATATTATGTTGATTAAATGAATGGCATGTTTAGCCGATTTGTGATATTTTCTTTGGAATTTATTTAATTAAGACAGAGTACATGACAATGGAAATTTCTTCGAGGTATTTGGAGCTAATATTGTTGCGAACTACCTTCTTTTTTTTGTTGCAATATCTCGAATTATAATGGAGTATTCTTGTCTAAACATAAATTCGATTTAGTGATCAGAAATAAGTCACCTTTAATTTATTTCTTAAAACTATTTTGCCTAATTGTAGATAAATGTCTAAACTTTCTCAATCAGTTCTCCGATTGTAATTATGTTAAGCCGTTCATGAATTATTTTGCTGTCGTTTATTAATTATGCCGTATACTAGCTGGGGTAGAGAGGCCTCGCTAAGAAATGTTTTCTGAAATTAAATACAATGGACAATTGCACATTTTAATTACACGTGCAGCAACATATTGGCTTCATAACCGTTATTCAGACGATAATTCCGAGTTAATAACACGGCAATGTGGTGAAAAAGTTCACCGAAGCTAAACACAAACCGCACATAAAAATAAACGACGTGTAAATGAGTGAACTAACTAAAAATCTAATTTTAAACTTTACCTTAGTATTGGGTTTCTGTTCGTTTTCTTTTTCAACTAATCGGCCGCATTCCTCGTCTCTGGAAAAGAAAGGAGAAGAAAAACGTTAGAGCAGAGTTCACACTGGCGGCGTTTGTTTTCTTTGAAAGTGATTACACGCGACAATTTTTGTTACGTGGGAGATTGCCAGGAAAGTACAAACCGGGTAGTTTTAAAGTCGATTAATCGTAATAATTTATAAGCTCTGTTGTTGCAGAGTTACTCGAGTTGACGTATCCGGGCGTAAAATCAATCGGGCCCGTAAATCAAAACATAAAAATATTTTCGTGTGCAGTATGAAAACATCCTTTGATGTGGAACGTTCTGATTCAATAAATTATGCTGGACTTGAGGAAATAACAAGTCGCTGGAAGAAAATACCTCCCATTGTGTATCTTCCTTGAATAAACGCGAAAGGGTAATACAGTTCAATCGATTACTTTGTACGGCGAAAGCCGTACTTGCTGCATTGAGTAAAAAATATTAATTCAGCCATCAAACGCGCCTTTTTCGTTTGCGCTCGACACTTCCTCAATTTTGATGAATGTCCTGTTTAAATTGACCGGCTTTCTAAAATAACTCCACTGTAATGAGTGATAAACGGTGGTAATAAATAAAGCCCGGTGCTATATTAAAAATAAATGCTAAAACATGTGTTGATGTCTTTCATATAAAAACTAATTTTGTAATCGCTCTCCTGCGTAATAAATTTTTCAATGGCGAAACACGACTCCCCGGTATTTATAGCGTTTTAATTATTCGACACGTACATTTCGTGTTTATATCGGGGGTGATTCTGTCGCGGACGGTCTATATTTGGACCTAGATAAATATAATATAGCCCGTATGCATTTATTTATTTTTTGTTTGTTTTGGGGCGATGATTCACTCGATTAGAGTACACGTCGCCCATTAGTATTTCTACATATATCTGACGTGTGATTTGCTTTCCGTGGAGAGACAAAGTACAGGCCTGAATAGCCTGTCGACAGATTTATATGTTTATAGAAACAGACATTGGACGTCCTGTATAAACAAATATTGTTATTCTCAGATTATTCTCCGGACGTTCCGATGGCTTGCGGCGTTCCTCGTGAAATTCTGCGGTCGGCTTGAATATTTTCGCCCGGGATAATGGGCAGTCCTGAACTTTAATAGATAAATTATCGACTTGTAAAGGTGTTAACGATTGTAATGGCCAGTAAATATGCTTTACGCCTTCCAATGAAGCGATAAATTTAATAAATCATACCAAATGGGTCAAATTATATATTATTCCAGTGAAATGCTTAAGTAGTAACATAAATTTTGGCTCCAACAGAGTGTGGATTCTGCCCATCCCCTCGAGGTTAATTATTTAAACTTACACTACTTATAGTTTCACCATCCACTGCAAATACAATTTATTACAAAACTATAACAAAAAATAATATTGAAAATTATACTTGCGAAGCTGCAATTAATAAAGTATGTTATTATAATCATAACATTAAGTATAATGTTGAAATGTTGTTCACAATTTTCAATTATCTTGTCTCAAATGACTCAAATCTTGAGTCAAACAAAACCAATGTGCACTGGCTCTATATTATTCTAAAGAGGCGAGCCAAAAATGCACAACACACAAACATTCAGACATTTTTCAAAATTGACTCAACTATCTCAAAACAGAAATAATCACAAAACATTACTTGGAGTCAGTCATTCCATATCAAATCATCAATCAATGATTGAACCTCAATGTCGTGGGTTTGGTTAATATTAGGTACACTTACTGGGAAATGTTAAAAACTAATTTGTCTCTCCACCCGTTTTTCAATATTCTAGTTTCAAAATTGCCGAAAATTGCGAAATTCGCTATCCTCGATAACTTCAAATACCATTTAGTAAAAAACCATGATAGATACAGACCTACAGACCTACAATCGCACTGTATTAAGTGCAGTTTTTTGGAGAATTTAAAAATTTCGTTTTTCCTAAATTAGATCAAATCTAGTAAAGTAAATCTCTAAATCTTGTTCCCAGTCAGTAAAAGAGTCAAGATTGTATCTAATGGTATCATACGAAACTTCAATGTTCTTGTTGGAGGTGAAATCTTGTAGATACATCTTCAATACTTCAAATTTGATTGATTCTGAGTTACATTCGCCGGTTTATTGAAAAGCTTATGAATAGGACTGGTATTTGATATAGAACACGACAAAATTATATGTTTTTAAAGAAATCGAAAATAAAAAATGAATACCTATATATTTTTTCAAAGTTCAAAGGAAAAACTTTGCACTGTATTGAGTGCGATTTTTTGTAAAATTTAAAAAAAATAGTTTTTCCTAAATTTGATCAAATCTAGTAAAGTAAATCTCGAAATATTATTACCAGTCAGTAAAACAATTAAGATTATATATCAATTGCATCATACAAAACTTGAATTTTCTTGTTGGAGGTGAAATACTTGTAGATACATCTTCAATACTTCAAATTTGATTGATTCTGACTTATATTTCGCCGATTTATACAAAAGCTTTGAATAGGACTTGTATTTGATATACAACACGACAAAATTATATGTTTTTAACAAAATCGAAAATAAAAAATGAATACCTATATATTTTTTCAAAGTTAGGACAAACTTTGCACTGTATTGAGTGCAATTTTTGCACATGATATTGTTAATTATGGGTTGCATTTATCTCGAATTGAAGTTACTTTATAGTCTTAATATCTTAAATTCTTAAACTTAAATTATTCTGTGTAACTGTATAGTATTGTAGAATTAAAAAAAAACCTTTTTTCCTAAATTTGATAAAATCTAGTAAAGTAAATCTAGTAAAGTAAAATGTAAAGATTGATTCTGACCTATATTTCGCCGGTTTAGAGGTAAAACTCATTAAGTAATATTTTAAGCAAATATTAATTAACAATGGTTACATATGTTTTAATATATAGTAAGAATTTGGCTATACATTATATTGTTAGCCATTAAGTTTGATTTAATGTATATATAATTAATTTATCGTCAGGCGAGGTCAGGTTATGAAAAATATTTCTGTTTTAAACATAAACATTATTATATTTTTTTCTCTTTTTCGATGAAGTTTCAAATACAAACAAGTAACAATTATATGTACTTTTAAAGTTGAAATCTGACGCAGAAAGAGCTTCTTGAGTATTTCGTTTTTCTTTTGGATCAAGTTATTGTTATTAATATATCTTACATATGTCAGGAAAATATTAGTTAATGATTTTTTCCTCTATTCGGTTAATTATAATACTGTAACATTTTCTTCGTGCTTATCAAGAATTCTTAAAATGTTATTAATTTTAACTGATATTCGTTGAAGTATTGGGATTTTTATTGTATTAATCAAGAATTTTTGCAATTTTATGGATTTTTGTCAGAAATCCTTGAAATTAAGTTATTTTTTTAAATCAATTTTTAGAGATTTGGGGGTACTTTTCACGGATTCTTAAGATATTGTTAATTATGGGTTGCATTTATCACTATTGTCGAAAGAAAATCCACGCTAGTGGCTGATTTGAATGCAAATAAATAAATTAATAAAGATAAATTACCTTTTACCATGTTGTTTTTCTTGAATTTGGAAAAATCTCATTGAAATATTGGAATTTTTAGTTATATTTAATACATTTTGCTAAAACAACATTCAAATCTTGGCAATAATAATTGAAATTTAGGCAGAATTATTCCAAATTTGAACGTAATAGTAGAAACTTTAATAGCAATTATTGTAAATTTTAATGTTTACTCTATTTTGTATGTCTAATGTATGTATATTAAAATGGAGATTTCCTTTAATAAATTAAATAATAATTGAAATGTTGACATAATAATTTTGAAGCAATTGAAATTTTGTCAGGCATTATTACAAATTTGACAATGATCTTGAGACAGTATATGACATTGATTGATATGTTTGTTGACAATGTGGAAGGAAGCAAATGTCTAATAGACATCGACACAAAAAAAATAATTACCTTCCGTTGCATCACTGGATTAGTTTGTCCAACATGACAAAAAGAAAACCCAGCCAACTCGGTTGCAAAAAGGTCGCGAATGTATAGTAATTTACATTATACTTAATACATAGAGTATAATATACATAACATAACATACATTTATATATGATGTGAAGTTGTGATACATTATATATGGAATGGGCTATCGACTTTAGATTTTGGACTTTTAATTTTACAGAAATAATTGGAAACTTGACAGGAATCAGTCAAATTTTGAAAGCAATCATTGATATTTTGATTGAATTAAATACTAAAAGAAATCAGAAATAATAGAAAACATTAATCATTGAACATTTTATAGATTGTGGTTAAAAGTTTTTAAATATAAAAAATTGACAGAATATTTGCAATTTTTGCAAAAATTATTGAATTATAGCATAACAATTGAAAGTTTGATAGTAATCATTAAAAATTGAATCATTTATAATAATCAATGAAAATTTGGCGGAGTTATTGAATATGTCCTAGACATAATTGAAAGTGTGACGAAAACAAGTTAATGAGCAATAACGTTTTCGAAAAAGAAATAACGAAAATCATAAAGATCTTAAAACGAATACATGTAAGAATTGGCAAATTTAATGTATAATTTTGAAAAAAAAAATAAGGGGTGTCCAAGATAAGGATGAACAGATGATCTCGGAAACCGTAAAAGATTATACCCAATGGTAGTTAAATTACAAAAAAAAAAACGCAATGTAGTGGTCAGTAATATTCTATTGAGAAAATTCCGCTTACTTCCGGAGATATTCGACCAATTCCGAAATTTTGCGATTTCGTTATTATTTTTTTCTGAAGTTATTTGATAAGGTATAAAAAAACAAAAGGCACGTATACATGGTAGATGGGAGGTTATTTTTTCAGAACTGTACATATTTTTATATTTTTACAAAATTGTTATTTTTATCGGAGCGCTCGAGTTAAACCTGAATTTAAACAGAAATTTATTGTTTTTGTTTATTATTATTATTAATAGTTTTATTTATATTAATATAATATTAATTTTGTTTATTATTATTTATAGTTTTTGTTTTTTATCGTTTTATATAAGTATGTCATATGATTATAATTGCCTATTGACTTATTATAATGATTGTCAATTTTTAGATATTCGTGTATATTGTATATCAAAACACGTTTATACTAACGTCTATGTTCATGTGAAACATCACATTCAAATATCAAATGTTATGACTATGACACTATAATAGACTATGACACTAGAATGTCATAGACATTATAATTGATCGCTTTTGATACACAATACAGGTGATTGACTGGTAAATTGAACAATTTTAAGTGGGAATCGAATCGATTATTCAATAATTAGAACTCTAACTTGCTAATTATTGTTCTAAATCCAGTTAAGGTCCAAAAATGTCTTTGGAGGCGCCGGGCATCGATCCCGGTACCTCTCGCATGCTAAGCGAGCGCTCTACCATCTGAGCTACGCCCCCAGATACCAAATTCTTGAATACATTATCTTGTGAAACTTTCTCCAGGAATTCTTGACCTCAAAATTACGTTGTATTCAATGCCAATAGCAATTTTCCCAGCTATAAACAATAAGCAATAAAACATATCAGATTGTTTTATTATCATACCCAACTGAGAATTATTGCAGCACTTTCTCTTAAGATATTTTATATAAGATACATTGTATGTCTGAGAATAAGAAACTGATTAAGATATTTAATTCATTGTGCCAACGGATGCAGAAATTTTTTGTTAATTTTTTATCCGACAAATTAATGAGAAAAAT
Organism: Othius punctulatus; assembly: GCA_951805005.1. Classification (NCBI taxonomy): domain Eukaryota; kingdom Metazoa; phylum Arthropoda; class Insecta; order Coleoptera; family Staphylinidae; genus Othius; species Othius punctulatus. The sequence continues at coordinate 30,087,065 of OX638138.1, read as the reverse complement.
AGAAATTATTCTTCCTAAAGCTACAGGAAGATTAATATACATACAAAAATTTAAAAAATATATATGGTTAGGTTAAATCAAACACGTGGTTAAAGTTTCACTGTATTCATGGAATAAACCTCTACAATTGTTTCGGCGTCACGACCATTCTCAAGAGTACAGAGATACTCTTGAGAATAGTCGTGAGGCCGAAACAATTGTAGAGGTTTATTCTATGAATACAGTGAAACTTTAACCAAGTGTTTGATTTAACTTAATCATAATGTTTCACCAAGTAGTATATATATATATATATATATATATATATATATATATATATATAGATATATATATATATATCTATATATATATATATATATATATATATATATATATATATATATATATATATATATATATATATATATATATATATATATAGATACGGCTAAAGGTGGCATCCCCCCATGTAAAATTCGCGGTAAAAGTGGCATCCAGCGCAAAGTGGCATCCAATATACGGATGCCACCTTGAACCCACTAAAAAAAAAATCCGTGGTGTGTTATGAGGTGCCGTCTACCGAAAAAAATTAAAAATAGCCGGAAGTCATTTTTGCCGTTACATGGATATTTCTATATACAATAGTTCGCAGCAATTCTGTAACGCGGTGTTACTGTCGGTAGTGTATATTACCAGTGTATATATTACGCGCGAAGGGTGGCATCCGATTTTTGGCACCTGGCAACATTGTATCATTTCAATGAAAAGAAACTGCCGAGTGTTACTGTTTGACAAGTGAAATGGAAAACCAAACGAGAGGTATCCAATAGCCCAGGCATATCTAACATACATGCGGCTCGCGTAATTAATTTATGCGGCCCGCGGATAATTTTTCAATATTACTATGATTTAATTTCCACTTTTTAATTTTTGTTCCAGTATTTGACAATGAGATCCTTATTCCCTATTTAGAATAAATAGTTTTTCCATTTACCTTTACAATTTTTCCATTTACATTTAACCATATGTGAAATTTATTTAGTCTCATACATTTTCACTGTAATTTAAAAAAAATCACTGCCTTTATAAATCAAATTTCTGTAAAGTTTTCTATTTGACAATAAGTATTTAAATGAAACATGCGTCATATATCGCAAACATAATTTAAATTCTAATAGTAAGCTGATTCATTAGAATGAGGGCTATATGCAAGTCCACGTTTTCCGATTCATTTAATCAACAATTCTACAATCCTTTTAAAAACTTGTTTTTTATTGATATGTTTCTAATAATTGACAAACCGCCTAGAATTTTAAGGACAAAAAATACCTGAAAAAATATCGTCCCTTGAAAATATTTCAAAAATGTATACACTCTTTTCATAAAAAACAAATAACGAAACAAATATATCGCACTATGAGTACAAGACTAAGTAAGTCAAAAATGTAAACATCTGAGATAATTGAAATGTTTTGATTGTTTTGTACGTGCACGATCGGCATTTTTCTTCAATATTATATTAACTCAAACTCAAAATTATGCGTAGTTTTTTCAATTCCTGATAGTATGGTTTTGCACGTAAAATATTTGACACGAATCAGACCTTTTGCCAAATTATCTCCTTTTTTTGACTTACTAATTTTGCTGTACATTTAATTGTCTGACATTGAGATTGTTACATTATGTTTGTCATGGTCACCCAAAAATATTGAAATAAAAATTGTTTTTGATATTTATCAATATTTTCTTATTTTTAGCGATTTTTTATCATTCATATCGATATGTATGGATCCTTAAAAAGAGTCAAAATAAGAACTAATCCAGTGTTTTTAAATAATTATTAAAAAAATATGTTCCCACTTAAAAAATAAAACTTGATACTAGTATTGTGTAAACTTAGCTTTGTGAAAAATATGTATTTCTCGTATCATTTAAAATAATGGAACTTTTAAGAGATTTTTTTGTTGAAAGTTACTAGAAAGAAATTAAGGGAGGCATATTTACAGATATATCGCTGAGACAGTAGAACTTTGTTAGAAATTGCCAAAATCTCACACCGACAGCTAAATCACTTTCACTGATTTTTGCTTAACATGTGATGACTTTTGATCACGTATATGCATGGTGCATAAAGTGTTCTAGAGCTCAGTTTTGGTAATATGGGAGCGCCGCTCTAGCTTAGTTTTAACATTATGGTTTCTGCAATTGAAAAATGCGGGTCAAGTACTTTACTTCTAAATCTCGATTTTTTTTTAAATATTCTGAAAGGTTGACTTAAACTTCTAGAAATTTTTACGAGCGATAAGGATTCGGGGACAGAGTATTGCCCTGATAGCGGTGAAGAGAGTAGTGATTTCGAAATGCCAGACATTACTCCTCCTAGTTTATTATCTGGTGATTTGGATAAGTCCCTTTCAGAAATTGAACGGTTTTCTCCGGAAATACCATTAATGGAACCTCCGGTTTCTAATAATATTGTAGCTACAAAAAAACAGACAAACGGAAAAAGTCAACGGGCAAGAAGGAAACACCGTTGCCTATTTTGTGACCAAGATGTAGGTAACTTTTCCCGACATAGAACGTAATCATGCCGATGAGTTCTCAGTGCAATAATTTATGGGTTTAGACAAAAACTCGAGTAAACGTATTAAGCTGGTTGATAAACTGCGTCGGGAAGGTGATTTTTGCACTTCCAATATCGTGCCGGACAATGAAAAATCAGGATGACATGAATTACATAGCATGTAAGTTTTGCCGAGGCTACTACTCGCGTAAAAGTTTGCGCAGACATGCAAAGAAGTGTTATTTTAATCTTGACCCGACAAAACGTTTTAATGCACAAACCGAAGGGCAAACAATTATGGTTGGTCATTTTGGCCCCAATGATCCTCTAAGGGTCAGTGGCCTTTTGAGTATGATGCGAGCTGATGACGTTTCGATGGTGGCAAAGAAAGACAGAATTATATGCGAAGTTGGTAGAAGATATATAAGAAGCCATAGAGAAAAACACGAGGTATCCAGTGAAGCCGGCCAAAATTTGGCAATCAACAAGTTTAACAAACCGACGCTAGTACCCTTCGCCGAAAACTTAATAGTAAGTATTTATACTAGCCTTCTTTTATTAATTTTTTAGGCAGTTACAGAAATTTAAGATAAAGCCTGATCAATAAAAATCAAGTTTGTCAAATATTTGCTGAATTTTAGAATTTTTTTTCTAAGCACCCTGTATTCAGCAAAAAAAAAATACAAGTAGTAAACGTCATTCTGATTCTGAAAAAAAATCATATGAACATGTTATAAGTAATTTTCTTAGTTTAGCATTATTTTCTCAGACTACAACTTTTTATAAAGAATTACTTGTTTTTGCAAAGTGCATAATAAAAACAGCCCATATGTTGCACACTTGTATTATACTCAAAATACTGTGAAAAATACTATTAATATGCTTACTTTGCAGAAATTTGAAAAATATCTCAAACATCTGATGCTTGAAGCCAGAACACGCTTATTAGTTAATTCGAGTGATATTAAAGCTTATCGTGACCTACTAGATGGAATATTTTGCAGTGTTATAATTTTTAACAAACGTAGAGTGGGAGAACTACAACGCATGACCTTATCAGCATTTCTTAAAAACTACGAGACTGCATCATCATCCGAATTTGAAAAAGCTTTAACTCAGTCTGAAATAATTTTATATAACTCGCTTAAACGCGTGGTAATAAGAGGAAAGAGAGGGCGAGGTGTTCCCGTTCTATTTGACAAGAACACTATAGAAGCAATTGAATTTTCTTTAAATTTAAGAAATAATTTTGATGTCTTAAATAATGTCTACCTTTTTGGATTGCCTAAAACTCAAAACCCAATAACGGGCACAGCAGTTTTACGTTGCAAAACTTGCACTGGGCGATACTAATGAAGCATCATTGCTAACATCAACCAAATTAAGAAAACATCAATATTATGCAAAATTTGAAAATGGAGAAGAATGATCTTGAGCAACTAGCAACTTTCATGGGACACACTGCCAAGACACACGCCGAATTTTATCGCCTGCCGGACAATGTATATCAAACAGCTAAAGTAAGTAAACTCTTGCTTATTGCTAAAAGTGGTTCAATCGAGAAGTACAAAGGCATGTGTTTAAATGATATTGAGATTGGTGAAGACATTATTACGCAGGAAGAAAGTGATGACGAACAGAATGACACTTATATCCCTGACGATGATACATTGGCGCTAGACCAATCAGTTGAGAACATTATTGAAAATAATGAAAACAATGATCTAAATCTCGACAAAACAACAGTCAAGAAGGGTAAAAAGCGCACCTTAGTAGGATGGACGACACAACAAATAGAATTGACAATAAACCATTTCAAAACACATATTAAAAAACATATTCCACCAAAAAAACACGAAGTTATGGAATTAATCGAAAAACACCGCAACATATTTCATAACAAAACATGGCCGGTAATAAAAATATTTGTTTGCAATAACAACAAACAAAAAAGTAAAGTAGTTTTAAAGAAATGAGATTCAATTTATGTTTTATGTTACATTTTTTTACCAGATTACTTAACCAAAATCAAGATATGTGTCTATATATGAATATGTACTTTTGAATAAATTACTTTAATTTATAATAATTTATTGCTGATATATTTCCCTATTGGTAGCATTTCGCAGAAATTTGACGTGAAAGTCATTTGCAGTGAAACACAATTGATAAATAGTGAAAATCAATAGAAAAACTCTGTAGATCTATAATTTGCGCTAAATCTATTATACAGTGAGGCCTGCAGATATTGATTCGTTTTTAAGGCGCCGAATTAAACTGTCGTGGAAGCCGCTTCGGCCGCACATAACTATATACGGATGTTACTTGGTTTATAAATGTATAGAATATATCGTACGGATGCCACGTTCAACGCTAACAATACCGGATGTCAACGATGTACTTTTTTGTATTTGTAATATACGCGTGATATACACCATGTATATCAATGGATGCCAAACTGTACTAATACGGAACGGATGCCAGTTTGACCTGCAGCTCAATATATATATATATATATATATATATATATATATATATATATATATATATATATATATATATATATGTTTTTTTAAAGTTTTTTCAAATTGGCTGGACCAGTTCAACATTTACAAAAACTATAAATTTTTGTGTACAATTTCTTAAAGATATTTAGGTACTAAAAACAAAACAAAATAATTATGTTAAATTAATAAATTTTCTCGTATTCATATTTCTTATGAAATTATGAATTGAGAATTAGCTCCTAAATACATATTTATTGTTTTTATCTTCATTTTTTGAATTGCTGCCGAAAACTATTTTCTTTCTTTCTTAATGTTTCCCTCTGTTACCCTTTTGGGTGTTTGGGAGGTGTAATTATATTTTGAATAGAATTAAATCTCCTCTTTTAGTTCTTTTGTGTTCTTTTTCATGCCTTGCAACATCTCTTTCATTATGTCATTTATCTCTTCCATTTTCCCCTCCTTTTCTTTTTAACTGCTTGCTTCTCTTCTTACACCTCTAGCACCTGTGGTTATTCTCTTTTGCTCCCGTACCTTTCTTTGCTTTGGCGATCTTGGAACTTTCTTGCTTTTTGTGAATATCACTTATTTCTGCTCCCTTTCCGTTTGATCTTTTAATGTTTATCGAAAACTATAGAATTTGTAATTTAAAGTTATAAAATGTTATCTATGTTTCTTGTTGAATTATGAATTGGAAATTGGTATTGAGTCTTCTGAATTTATGATTTTAAATGTTAATGGGATATTTTTCTTATAATTTTTAGATTTTTTCGTCAAATTTAGTCATTTTAAGTTTCATAACATTTTTTTAGGGTTCTCATATTATTTTCCCACATTATCTAAAATGTTAGCATTGTCAATTGGAAATTGTCCTCCGAATGTTGGACAAGGCTTTACAGGCTTTGAATCGGCTTTGTTGCAGAATTGAATATATATTTTTATCACCGACTATTTAAGTTTTGTGTTTACAAATTATATTTTTGCCGATTAGAATTAAGCAGCAAACTTCAATGTCAACTGACGTATACTAAACTGTCTCTTTTAAGTAAAAACACGACACAATGAGTAAGCAGTAAAATAGACAGTTTATTGCACGTTAGTTGTAATTACCTAAAGTTTGGCGTTTAATGACGATCGGCGAAAAATAGCTATTATTTTGTAATAATTTAATTATTGTAATTATAATTGGACTGTCAAATATTAACACAGTCATATGGTGGGAAAATCATTATTTTTAATTATTTGATATATTGATATTATATCAAATTGAATATTTAATTTTTAAATTATTATTTCATGAGAGGTGTGGTTTACTTATCTGCTTGAGCGTTTCATCGATCCGTACAAACATTCTAAATTTACTAGCTGCAATCAATGCATGGGCGGCATAAAATTTGTGAGTGCAGTCGTTACCATTTTATACATAAGTCGCCATGAATTATACTGGTACAAGCTGAAATGACCAAGAATTCGCCTAGAACATGTAAACCGAAGCAAATAAAGCGATAAATTTATATTGATTGCGGCAGCGACGAGTTAGTCACCATTCCATTTGCATACGTATTACCAATTTTTATTCCGGTGGGGCTGAAGCGCCCGCAATAAGGCGAATGTGTCGGCTGAAATTAAACTGTAAAATGTAAATGCCGCTCTTTTTTTTACAAAACAATTTAATCCTTTATCGTTTTCAATTAAAATTATGCATATTTTTACATATATCTGGTTTCAATAGCGACTGCAGCTTTTCTGTAAGGTGACGCCTTCACCGGTTAGGATGCGATACGTCGGTGCGGTGTCGCTTTCAGTTAAACCTTTAGGAAATAACTCTTGGCTGTGTTATTGCATAACCGCCAAGCAAATCTCCGCAGAGAAAGCTTTTTCAGAAAGCCTTTGAACTGTCTCGAAAGTAGGGGCACTTTGCTTCCTCCGGTACCTCTCCACTTATCCGGTACTGCCACTCCGCTTTTCAGTCGGCATGACAACGCAATAAATGCCCCCGTATTATTACGCGAATAATGAAATTTACCTCGACATCGGAAAATTGCAAAGCCATTAAAGTGCGCCTGCGAGGGTCTTCTTCATCTCGATGCCCGCTCCTTCATGTGTCGCTCTCTGAATGCAATACATTCAAAGAATGAAAGTTGCCGCAATTGTAGCACTTCCCCATCCAGCCCTATCTGCATACGAAATGCAGGCTGCGTTTATTCCGCCGGTGCACCGGCAAACGGAAAACTTTGCCGCCTAATGGACCCTTTAAAAACCACTTCCATTCAATCCCATTTTATTCTTCCATTCCGGCTTCACACGAAAATTTCACCTATTATACAAGCAGTGCGCTGAACCTTGCGTATTAAATTATGCAACACTGCTAGATGTTACGGTCCAAAATTCTTTTTGAATGAACTCCGTTGGTCTGAATAAAACGAACTTCCATGAATGCGCTAAATGCACATGACTACTAATGGCTCGCGAAATGGACGTTTCAAATGGGAGCTATGTTATTCATTTCAATCAAATTTATCGTTTCAAAATCTATCATTTGTGGCGAACTGCAATTGCTGCTCGATTAGTGCGATATAAATATACCAACAGTTATTTTATGTACCCCTGAATGTTACTTTGATCATGACAAGCCACGAAATAAACAAGAGCCCAAATAAGTGCCAGTAGTTCTCAAATATATACAGGGTATTCCAATTATCTTGCTTAACATGGTCTCTCGTAAACGGTAAGAGACAGAGAATTAAATTAGACAAAATAATCTTGAGGCTAAGGCCTACTTTGCAGGGGAAACAAAAGTTTCGACAATTGAGAACGATAAATAATCTACCGATTACTGTCAAGTTTCCAATTATATGTGTCAAAATGTCAAATATTTCTCAAAATGGTCAAATTTTCAATTATTAAGCCAATATTTCAATAATTTTTTCAATAAAATCGGCACAAATCCAAATGTACTTCTACTTTTCAACTCACTGAATCGCTCGAATAGCCCACCATTGATATTTTTTTGTTAATGTTTTATTCAAGAAATAATGATTATTATATATTCTTGAGGTAATCTTTTCACATCGATTAGTCAAAATGTCAAATATTGCTCTAATTGTTAAATTTCCAATTATTATGCCAAAATTACAATAATTTTACCCAAAATTACAATTATTTCTGTTATTCTTTAAAATATTCGTCAAAATTTCAACAACAATCTAAAAAATTTGCTAAAAAATCTATAAAATGTCTTCTATTTCTGATTCTTTAAGTTGTTCCAAAATTTTAATGATTATTATTAAAATTTTACCAATTACTGTCAAGTTTCCAATTCTATCTGACAGAATGTCAAATATTTCTCTAAATGGTCAAATTTTCAATTATTATGCCAAATTATGCCAAGAATTTATTGAAAAAATTATTGAAATTTTTTCAATAAATTCTCAATAAAATCGGCACAAATCCAAATGTACTCCTACTTTTCAACTCCCTGAATCGCTCTAATAGCCAACCGTTGATATTTTTTTGTTAATTTTTTATACGAAAAATTAATGATTATTATATTTAAATTTTAAATTTAATAATTTCAGCTAAAATTGCACTTAATTCTGATATTTTTTAAAATTGACCAAATTTCAACTATATATTTTTTCTAAAATATCCATAAAATGTCTACTATTTTTGATTTTTTTTGAGTTATTCCAAAGAAATTTTAATGATTATTATTAAAATTTTACCAATTACTGTCAAGTTTCCAATTCTATTTATCAAAATGTCAAATATTTCTCTAAATGGTCAAATATTCAATAATTATGCCAAAACTTCAATAATTTCAGCCAAAACTGCAATTATTTTTGTCAATCTATAACATTTTTGTCAAAATTTCAACAACAATTTATAATTTTTTTGTAAAAAATCTATAAAATATCTGCTATTTCTGATTTTTTTAAATTATTCATTTTAATTTTGACTGTCACATCCACTAGCAGATGTAAATATACTGTACACGTGGCGACGTGATAAAAGAATTATTATTATTATTCTGTCAAAATATTAATGATTATTATTGAAATTTTACTGATTACTGACAAGTTTCCAATTATATCTGTCGAAATGTCAGATATTTGTGAAAATTTTAATTCTTTATTTAGCCAGCTATTTTTTAAAGATCTACCACCTGTTGCTTTATGTTGGCCAAAAAGAAAATCGCTACAAAAATCCCTTTATACATGAATCGTAACCTCGTTTTCTAGAATACTAGCAGAGTTGCCACTATTACCTTCAAAGAAATTGCGACGTTTCATTCTGTCAACATTTCAAAATCGCTGTCAAGTATGCAATAATTTCTGTCAAATTTTCAATTACTTGCTTCAAAATTATAATGTCAAAATATCTTTAAATTTACAAAAATACTATTTAAATTTCAACGATTATATTCAAATTTGAAATAATTCTGTGTAATTTTCAATTACTACTGCTATTTTTTTTATAATCCTATGCCCAATATAGTATTAGGCTGATATGGGTTATATAATAGACGAGGTTGATATTTTATAATCAACCGAGTCTGTTATATCCATATCGGCCGTATGTTGTTTTTTTTAGTTTTCGTGATACTAAAATAAAAAGGATTAAATTTTGCGAAATTATTTTCATAAATCATAAAGACATAATTCAAGTACGCTGTGATGTTTGTGAAGTAACGCTTGTGAACATCAAAATAAATAAATGTCCACGAAAAACTTTTTCGTGCAATTGGACGAGAAATGGTAACTTCTCAGCGACACAATAGACCGAGAAGTGCAATTTCTCAGCTATGGCTACAAAAGGTTGCCAAGCAACCTAAAATTATTGTTGTCATTAAACATCAAGAGAAACATCAGTCAAATAACTATCATGTCTCAGATTTTAACAATTTTATTTTGGATTAATATGAAATGTAATGTTACAATTAGAATTGTTATTTATGTTACTTCGTTTAACTGAATTATCGATTAATTTTTTTGACGTTTATTATTTTGTCAAAATTGACATTCGCTTGTTCACAACCTCATTGCAGCGTGCATCAATTGCACGAAAAACGTTGTGTACACCTCGGCCGCGAAATCTATTAGCGACCTAGAGATTGTATTGCCTCGGCCGCAAGCGGCCTCGGCGACAAACTTTCTCTCGGTCCCTAAAATGAGATTTCTCGGCCTTGATATACAAATAACTATTATCAGATCCCAGGAGTTTGTGATAAAACAACATTTCGATAAGATTTTTCTAAATTCGGGGGAAAATAAATGTAAAGGCAATTTGTTGTTACTTTCGAGTATTCGTAATAAATGCAACCCATATTAATGATATTTTGAGAATTGGTGGGGTTTTTACCAAAATCTCTAACATTTCTAAAATTCGCCAAGTTGCAAAACTTCGCGATAAGTACAACATAAATCCCAATGTTTCGATAAATATCACTCAAAATTAATAAAATTTCAAACATCGAAGTGATATTCACCAAAAATTCAAGATGTCTAGATAAGCACGACCAAAAGTTAAGTAAATAGTTGGTAAATATAAATTTAATAAAATTTAGAACACAAAGTTTATGGAATTTCAAGAATTCGTGATTACTTGGTACCACCAATATGTTTTAAACTTTTTTCGAAGTCAATGCCTTGTGTTTATCTGATATCACTTGACCAATACACATATTTTATTGCCCGTACATTCTCTCATCTTGCCCCTAATGGATATTGTTCCTTTGGGGTTATATAAAGAATAGATAAAGTTGATGGAGGAAGCCATTATAATGTGATAATTAATTATGATGATACAGAAATTAAACACGTTACTACGTTTTTTATCACTTTATTTTTCTGCGGTTTCGACCGCAATTAGGTCATTCTCAAGTGATTCAAGGTACAAGAATCACTTGTCGATACAAACATCACTAAGATAGTGATTACTAAAACTAATGTATGTACATTGAACAGAATAAAGAGTTCCATGTTCAAAGACATTTTTCTTGCCTTTGTCTAAAAGGTCCAAGTAAAGATATGATTCCAATACAAAAGAATATGCTCTTTTGAGTGGTACTAAAATAAATAGAATTCGAGGGGAATCTTTTTGGATATTTGGCTCTGAAAATAGGTAAAATTGCCTTTTACGCATTTAACACTTTTAATATTTGTAGGCAAATATTTCCACAAGAATGTGGGCCATTGGTCTGATATTCCAGCAATGCAATGTCCTATGATTCGTTAGTAAATCAGTAAAGCAATCACTTACCAACTATTTTGGCTTTTAAGTTACATGCTGCCAAAGTATATCAAAAACATCGCGCATTATAATTTTAAGGCCACTTTGAGTTTAAATTGTGATTGGTGGACACTTTCTAAGTATTGGTACTATTTTTATCGTATTCATCAACAAAAGTTGATCGAAGGTGTTGAATTTCAGCTTCATAGCTAATCTAGATGAGCAGTGGCAACACGTGAAACTGTGCAAAATTCTCGCGGGAGACGCTTCGAGTTTGGATGACCTCTACGGGACAGGCTGCAGTGACTCAGATTTTTGATATCTGAGTATAAAACTTTACAGAAGTTGTTTTCAAACATACATACACATCCAAATTAATTTTCATCAAAATTGAAGGTGGTTGAGCGGATACTACTGGTCCAGTTGACATGAATGGCCCAATAATATCACATAAAAATGAATATTAATACTTTATTACGTATCATATTAATATAGATTACATATGAATTATTATATATTAAGGCCTAACAAAACGAATAAAGATTAAATTTGATTGCATTGATCATTGATTTGATTAAACAATACTATAAGTTCCTCGAATTTCTTCATCTTTGGTATCAGTATTCGATGTAACTTTAAATCAATTTTGGTTGTTTGTGACCATGAAGATGATCCATGACTCAGTCTTAAATTAAATCTATTTCCTTTTCCTCACCAGTAAAATTTATTGTAACAAATCTACTCATTCAAAATTTTCTTAGTTGGATTTGGTTTCAGTCGTTGAAAATTTTGAATGTGTTTTATTTTTGTGTCACAATGCATTTTCGAATCTGCATGTGGCCTAATCCCGCTGAATGTATTTCCACCCACTAATAGTTACATAACAGTCGGAAACTGAGTGTTCCAACACAATTTAAAACAATACATTGTTCCGGCGTGTATCGAAAATATATTCTGGACCACGCGACTAGCACTAAACACACAATCCACACCTCCGCACCACACATAAAGATAAGAGCTGACTGAAAATGCAGGACTGCATTTTTATTGCATGTACTGTTACAGAGTATTATTTACAGCCGGAATGACGTTTTAGTTCCTCATTAAGATAAATCAGCAGATAATAATGATTTACGCCGCAGTGTTTTCGTTGATTTACTGGTTACATTATATTTACACGTTGTTGATTGGAGAGACATATTTCGGTATTGTTGCCCTTGATTTATTTATTAAAATTATAATATCACTAGCATTTTTAATTCTACATCCAAAATCTTTTAGAAATGCCATTATTATTATAAATTATTATTATTATCATTATTATTATAAATTATTATTAACTTTATTATTATAAATTATTATTAACATTATTATGGCCGCCACGCTCTCAAGATCTAACTCCCCTGGACTACTCAATTTTTGCATATATAAAAGATAGAGTTGTCCAAAGAAAACTGCATACGTTGGAAGAGTTTATGGCAGAAATCGTAAATGTTTGCCGAACCATAACTCCTCAAATGCTAATCAACATTTTCAACAATAAAAGAAGACGAGTGCAAATGTGTTTACATGCAAATGGTACACATTTTCAACATCTTCTTTGATTATATATTTTATTTATTAATTATGTTTTCTGAAGCTTTACTTCTTTTTATGGTTCCGTTTATTAAATAATTGACTTTGATTACTTTAATAACTATATGTGATTGTTTTATTGTCTGCTAGTCTTCAATTTGCAATAGTAAAACATTTAGTAACATTGTCAGATTTAAAGCTGAGCAGTTATTAGATTTGTCGCAGCTCGTTTATTTCATTAATTCCTGCATGATTTTCAGTTTACAGCTTGTTGTTTGTGCCGTAGAGTAATCTGCCTCACTTGGGGATGTTGCCTGTGAGGATTTCATTTTCATGCATATCTGGTTATTTTTATGTACACACAAATTAAGAATGCCCTCGATTTTAAAAGTTAGGTTATGTAAATAATGTACATTTAAACTCGTGGGCCCTTAAGTAGTTCTTCATTAGAAGAACTAGTAGTCTTTTCATGTGCTTGGAAGCCACAAATATTGCTGAAATTAATAATAATTTAGTATTTGAGTATTGAAATATTGACTGACACAATTGAAATTTGAATTGCATGAAGATAGCTTTCAATGCCGTCTTCATGAGTAATGAGTGAAATGTCTCGTGCGTCTTTAAATAATTCTTCATTGTTGTCTTTTCATGTGTTTGGACGCCACAAATATTGCTGAAACTAATAATAATTTCGTATTTGAGCAGTCAAATATGAAATTCCACAATAAAAATTAGAATAGCATGAAGATAACTTATTGCTATTTCATGTCTAATGAGTGTAAATGAAGTTGCGTATTTCAAAAATAGAACTATTGTTACTGGGGCCGAACAAAAATATTTTACATAGTTACGTAATTACAAGCATTTAGATACACCTTGTACTTACATTTACATTTTTCAATCTTGTTTGAAAATCTCTATTCTGTATGATGGTACAGAAAATAAATACGTTACTACATTTATTTTTTATTTTAGTGATATTATCTCAGAAGTTCCTTTCAAATATACATATACATCCGTATTAATATATATGAAAATTGGAGATGTTCGAGCGGGGAATATTTTCAAAACTGGTCCACTTGGCATGAAATGACCCTATTATATGTCAGAATGTTATGATATTTTTTTAATATATATGTTCATTTTAACTGCAATATTTTCGGTAATAACCAATTTAACTTCGTGATAAAGAGGGGAAATGATCTCAAAACCGATAGTTTTTGGATTTTGCAATCTAGACATGTTATGGGCGATTTTTGTTCTGTTATAGTGCAACTTGGAACTTCCAACATCTAGCAACCCTGTCTGCCAGTTACGTGTATTCGGTATTCAGTATTCACTTTATTAGTATTTTGACTCTTTACAGAGAATTACATTATTACATTGTCAATATATACAAGTTATGACATCTACTAAAATTATGAGTACTAATCTTAGGATTATACACATAAAATTACATACATTAGGCAGGCACACACGTAGGGGATTTTCAAGCGATCTGTCCCGCCGTCCGCATCTGGCATCCTTGTTACGCAGGTTTGGGATAGATCGGCATGACAGGGATGACAGATGCGGACGGCGGGACAGATCGCTTGAAAATCCCCTACGTGTGTGCCTGCCTAATGAACTACACGCTAACGTTTAAGTAAGTAAACAATAATAAACAAAATTTGTTATATAAAATAATCATCATAATTATAAAAAGGATGATCTGTAAAAAACTCCTTTGCTTTATTTTTAAATTGGTCTTGGGATATTGCTTCTTTTAGATCTCGTGGAAGTTTATTATAAACTTTGATATGAAAATACTGTTATTTTGTGGTGGAGAACACATATGTTGGAGGCATTTCGTGTCCTGATATGACCAATGTCACAATTCATAACGAATATTGTCTTTTTGACATTCATAAACCTGGCCATGCGGTATAAATATAATGAATAGATTGTCATTATGTTGTATCTTCTGAACAATGGTTTGCAGTGTTCGTTACGCCTTGCGTTGTGCATGACTCTCACAATATTTTTTTGGACGATAAATAGTTTTTTAATGAGTGCTGAGCCACCCCATAGGGTAATGCAATATTGAATATGGGTTTTTATGTTTGCATTATAGTATAACAATAAGATATCAACGTTCACACACTTCCTTAAGTTTAATAGAACAAAGTGAGATTTGTTTAGTTTCCCTTTAACATAGTCTATGTGTACATCCCAAGTCGTATGTGTATCAATATAAATTCCCAGATATTTTGTTGTCTTTTCAACTTTTATCGATTTCCCCTCATTTTTTACAAGAATGCTTCGCTGATTTGAGGGCTCTTTTTGTTTAGAGAATACTACGACTACAGACTTTTTTGAGTTGAGAATAAGATTGTTCATATTGCACCAAGCGCTCACTTCATTTGTGACTGCGTTACATAGTCTTGTAGTATTTTCCAAGCTACATAGTCTTGTAGTATTTTCGAAGTTTACACTTTTTATCAAGACATTAGTATCCTCGGCATAAACGGCTTTTGACAAAAATGTAGGCCCTCGTGTGATACCATTTGTTCACACTGGAACCATCTGGCTAATTGGTTGTCAAGGCCGTATCTGGCCATTTTTTCAATTAGGTGAGTGTGGTCGACAGTATCAAAAGCCTTACTAAAATCGTAAAATATTCCTGTAATTTTGTCATTCCTGTCCAGCGCATCGACGATGAATTTGCAGGATTAATATACTGCAGTGGTTGTATTTCTCCTTGCTCGAAACCCATGATGAGTGGGCGACAGAAGATTATTTATTTCAAGATATTCCACTAATTTTATGTTCATTGCTTTGTCCAAGACTTTCGCAAATATGGAGAGATTCGATATGTTTCTGTAATTTTCTTTGTCCGTTTTCATCCCTTTCTTATAGACAGGAATGACTTTAGCTAATTTTAGCTTCCCGGGATATGTACCGGTCACAAACGAGCAATTTATTATGTCTGTCAGCGGTTTTGCGAGTAGTTTTGCTACTGGGCCTACAATATGACCAGGTATATTGTCAGACCCCGCCGATTTGATTTTTTTGAAACCATTTTCATTATCTTAATGACATCTTCTTCTGTTATCGAAGAAATTTCCATTTTTGTTTCACCAACCTGTATGATGAGTGGTTGGTATTGCAATGGTCTTATGTGTTTTGGGGTAAAGTATTTTACAAATTCATTTGGAATGATAAACGGGTCATTAATTTTTTTATCATTTATTGTGAGGTTGATTGAGTTTTTTGCATTTGTTTTTGGTGCAAAATTAGATTCAATTGCAGCCCAACTAGCTTTCATGATGTTGTTTGCTGTTTTTATTTTGTGGCCTGTATCCGCCTTTTTTGCCGTTTCCAGAGTCTTGTTATATTTTTTCTTTAGTATTTTGTAACTTGTTTTTATTGTCTCATCAGTTGTAAGATTATATAGCCAGTGTAGGTTTTTAAGTTCTCTTGACATATTAATTATGTCTGGATTAATCCAAGTGCTTTTCGATGGAGAGTATTTTACATAGGTAGTCTTTGCTGGAAATGCGGCATTAAAATGAGTTGTGATGATATTAATGAAGTGATTATACTTATCATCGCTCGAGTTTAGCTTGTATATATTCAACCACGATTCTTGTGCCAATTGATTGTAGAAATTATAAATTATAAATAGGGAAATTACATTTTTGTTTGACGGCATAGTTAATTCGCAAAAGTACTGGGATATTCTGGAACAAAGTTGTTTGCATTCAATTTCAAATTGTTAATCGTCCGAAGGTAAATTTATTTTCCAACAGAACTGTGCACCATGCCATATGGTGAAAATTATTCAAACATGGTTCAAAGACCATGAAATACTAATAGTAAAATGGACATCTTCTAGTCCAGATTCAACTCCTATCAAAACCCTATGGCACCATATAAAAAAAAAAACTTCGTAAAAATCCGGCGCGTACTATCTCTGAACTAAAAGCTACCTTGCGGAATATATGGGACACTCTACTAGAAGAATGTGCAAAGCTTATGGATACAATACTCAGTAGAATTAAAGCTGTTATTGCTAACAAAGGCGATGTAACCCAATATTAAATATCTGCCGAACTATTATGATCTGTCTGTTCACAAAAGTTTTTTGTTATATTAATTTTATTCATTATGTTATTCGGATAAAATATTCAGCTTTTGTAAGATTAAAGTATATATTTGAATATAGTCGAAACAATTTTGTCGAAATGTCTCATCATTTGTGTAAGTTTTATGATTTGTTTAGGCTTCTGCTTGCAAATGTAAACCGGCCGAACTATTATAAGCATGGGCTCGTATATTGGCACAGGTTACATGTTCTGTGCATGTTGTAAAAATGTTATCAAGAAGGGCATTGTCACGTGTTGGTTCAAAAGCACTTTGCTTCAATCCATATGTTTGTATTAACCCTAGAAATTCAGTTTTTTTAGAGCTTTCACGTAAAAGATTTATATTGAAATCCCCACATAGACAAATATTTTCTGCTTTGTATTATATATATATATATATATATATATATATATATATATATATATATATATATATATATATACATATATATATATATATATATATATATATATATATATATATATATATATATATATATATATATACAGGGTGATTCAGACCACCCGACCCAGGCCTTTTTCTCGGCAATGTGACGTCTTAGAAGTTCGGGAAGAAAAATATCATAACAAAAGCCTACCTGAAGAATTTAATGGAGGTTGTTACGATTTCCGGAAGTTACCGGAAGTAGGCGTAACTGCACTCAACTTCAGAATTTTAAATGGGAACCTAGGTCGTATGTGACATCGTTGGATAGGTATTTTAAAAAGAAACATATTTTGTAAGAATTTTTTTTTATAAATGACATACTTAACGAAATAAACATTAATGTGTCGGGCAACCAGCCCAGGGCATGTTCTCGAAAGTATGACGTCATTGAGGTTAAAAAAATGCATAACACAAGCCTACTCCATGAATTTAATGGTAGTAGTTTTGTTTCTCGAAAATCACAGAAAGTAGGCGTAACTGCACTTAGCATTCAAGTATTTTTGTAAATAAAATACCTTTTCTCCTCCGAACACTGTCGAAGTGAAGTGTTTTCAGGCTTGCTTACTATCTGCAAAGTCCACAATTTCAATAAAATACGTTATTGCTGGGCAATAATTCAATATGGTGTTCTCAAATTTGAAAGGGTTTGATATGGTGATGGTGCTGGGTGAGTGTAATCAAAATTTATTGATTAATTCGTTTTATTTACAAAAACTATTCCAATAAAAATCGTTTATTTCTGGTTTCTCTTAAAAAAAAAAGTTTCTTCTAGAATGGCTTAGGTTCGCATTTAAAATTCTGAATTTGAGTACAGTTACGCCTACTTCCGGTAACTTTCAAAAATCGGAACTACCGCCATTAAATTCATCAGGTAGGCTTAAGTCATGCTATTTTGTTTCGGAACCTCTATGACGTCATACTTTCGAGAACATGCCCTGGCCTGGTTGCCCGACACATTAATGTTTATTCCGTTAAGTATGTCATTTATAAAAAAACTTTTCTTACAAAATATGTTTCTTTTTAAAATACCTATCCAACGATGTCACATACGACCTAGGTTCCCATTTAAAATTCTGAAGTTGAGTGCAGTTACGCCTACTTCCGGTAACTTCCGGAAATCGAAACAACCTCCATTAAATTCTTCAGGTAAGCTTTTGTTATGATATTTTTTTTCCCGAACTTCTAAGACGTCACATTACCGAGAAAAAGGCCTGGGACGGGTGGTCTGAATCACCCTGTATATAGTTTAAACACTCCTCTAGCCCTTTCAAGTAAGACCGATACTCACCATCAGGTGCTCTGTAGGTTGATATTAAAATGCTCTTTTTGTTATTTATTTGGAAGGAGGTGTATTCATATGTCCCTTCTGTGGGATTTACAGATATGGCCATTTTCTTTGCAGTTACATCGTTTCTGCCCAGGACTGTATTTGATTAAATTTTGCTTATTAAATGGCCCTAAGGAGTTGTACCTAAATGGATTTGGTAATATTTTGCTAGCATGGTTATGGCTTGATAAAATTAAATGCGAGTACCTAGTTAGGAGTAGGATTGATGTTTGCATGAGCCGCTTCTGAACGTAATAAATAGGCTGCGGCGTGTTTTATGGGGTGTGGGTGATCAAGTAACATAAGTAAAAAGTGGAATGCAATAGGATAAGTGGCACGTATGATTAACACATCAGCTATAAAATAGATTATGAAACGTGGAGGAGAGGTTGTATACCCCTGTTGCAGACGGGGTTGACGCCACTTGAAAGACTGGGCCCCGGCACGCAACTTCGTCATGCGCCCCGACGCTTCGGCCCCTCCGTACAATTTCCCTTGATCTTATATTTCATTTAACTCCCATATTGCGCGAACACCCGCATAATATTGCGAATTGAATTTTTACTAGACAGAGCCTGCGAAATTCGCTCCACGTGGAAATGTCCATTTAAAATTGCGTTTTGCATTTAATAATGATCGCCGTAATGGGAAACGAGTTATCCTGCCGTAGCATAAATCCCCGCCCGGAAAGTTGCCGGATGGCGGGGAAATTAAAGCGCGGTTTGAAAGGAATTAATATCCTGCAGTATTCAATTTATCTCGAGAGGCAAATTGTGTTTCGAAAGTTTTCGGAGGGCTCCTTTTAAAAATCGCGTGTGAAACCTCGGCCGCACACGCCCTACATACCCCTTAGGAAAAAAGCCCCGTGCCTTATATAGGGGCAGCATAAAAACCATTATCCTCCGTGGTAAACGCGCGAACGAGCTTTGTAGGGCTGTCAGAATGCGTCACTCCTCCGAGGATCAAAGCTTGCTTTGCATCTCAATGTCGCTCCCGCCCAAACAATAACGCGAATTTACACCGGGGGATTCCGAATTACGAACTTTTTCAGTTCGATCCCTTTCAAATGCGCACACGTAACTGGAGGTGGTCGGAAATTATGCCGCCGTAAACGTGGATTTTCCTCGAGGATTTATTCTCGACGCTGCACAAAAGTTATTGTACTTTCGCACGCGATTAAAGCGACGAGCAGGCGCACACTATGGCCATTTTTTTTTTCAACAAAGCTGGAATACAATACAACAGCTTTAAATTAAAACCCGAACGCAAAAAGCGCCGCCACGGAAAACGCTGTAATTCAGTATGCGTAAAAATGCAATTAATCACCGGCAGTTAAGGAACGGAATTACCTTCGGCAAGGTCTGTTTTAGATTTGGTCACATCTGTGAGAGAATTTCACAGCACATAAATAAAGCCGTATCAGTTAGTGTCGCATATGAGATATTCATCCATCATCCGTGTTGTTCGGAGATCCATCCGTCTTCTCAAATATTTGATGGCTCAGTGATAAATTATATACAGCGGCCCTAATTTGCAGTTTCCGTGCAAATTTATTTTATTGTCTGCGAAAAAAAGAGTGCGCGTTTTATTGGGAAAACGTGTCGCCGGGGATAATCGAACAATGGAAAAAAAGGAACGAATTTAATGCCTTCGGAATTGTTATTTACTGCGGAAAAAAATATGATTGATGGCCACAGGAACATTTATATCAATTTTGGGCAGATGCAACCCATTTTATCAGGGGCGTGCATGAAAATATGAGTTTTTAAGCGGTCGCGATTTTAAATACGGCCGCACTGGATTTGTTTGGAATCAAAGGATTTTGTAATTCACAAATCCGAAAAAAAATCCCTTCCAGAGCATTATTTATCACTAAAAATATCAACGGCGTTAAATTTATGGCTACGCACTACATTATTTATCTTGCTTTTCCACTTGCGGCTACACAAATCACTTCCGCATCGTGTGCTATAGGGAAATTACTAAAATTTACCTCGTTTCTACATAGTCAGTGTACACCGGTTACGACATAGTCACTTGTGTTACATTATACAGTGTGGAAAGAAAGTAACGCATACATACAATAACGTAACATATTGTATTTGTACTTAAGTTTAACGTATATCGTTAAACTTAATTTTCTGGAAACAATCTGGAAGGGATATAGCGGGGTATAAAAGTATAGATTGTCATTTAAAAAATAAATATCGATGACGTTATAACTTTAAAAACAAACGACGTAACACGTGAAAATGGTGTAGTATGACGTCATAACTTCAAAAACAAATGACGTAACACGTGAAAATGGTGTAGTATGACGTCATAACTTTAAAAACAAATGACGTAACACGTAAAAATGGTGTAGTATGACGTCATAACTTTAAAAACAAATGACTTAACACGTGAAAATGGTGTAGTATGACGTCATGACTTTCATAACAAATGACGTAATACGTGAAAATGGTGTAGTATGATGTCCTAACTTTAAAAACAAATAACGTAACACGTGAAAATGGTGTAGTACGGCGTCATAAAAAAACGCTACACCCTGTAAGGACCTAATTCATATTAAATATTAATTTGTGCAATTAAAAACAAAAAGGCGCAAATACAGTTTTGAGATGGCCTGAGAACGCGTGTATACAGAGTGAGGTTTTTTTTTCATTTTAAGCATTGGGATCTCGGAAACCATAAGACACAATTTCGGTTAAATGAGGAAAGAGTTGGAGTTGGCAGTCATAGTTGGCTTTGACATTTTTAAAAACGACAAATTTTTCTCTTTATAGCGATACAAGGTTTGCTATACTTACTTTGATAAATAAAGGCCATCTTCGAAAATTTACTTTATGAAAATTATTACTTACTATCACAAATAAACACGATACAGGTCTATTTGTATTATTGAGAGTAGCAAAAATTGAGAGGTTGCCGTAGAAACTTTTTTCATATTTTCTCGCCTCTTTGGAGGTAAAATTCGATTTTCTTTTAATTCGAAGTTATCGAATTTATGCGTTACTTTCTTTCCACACTGTACCGGGCGATTCAAGTTTTATTACCAGGCCAAAAATTGCAACTTCTAATTGAAATAAAAAATCCAAAATAAGTACACATGTTTAGATATTGATGAAGCCTAATCTGACAATAAAAAAATAATTTTAACCATCCGGTAGTTTATACGTTATTTCACAAAGAATTCGTAATTTTATTTATATAGGTTTTGTCAGAACATACTTTAATGCTATCACAAACATTCCAGTGTAATCCAAGTCAAAAAAATTGCACCAACTATTGAATTAAATGAATTTTGATATTGCAACAGTAAGATTTATTACTAAATAGTAAAATATAACGGCTACTTCCAGTAATAGTCCCTATAACGGATTTTATGGGTTTTATGATAAGGCCATACCCAATCCCTCAGCCTGCTGGCTGGATTTCTTCAGGGCCGGAGCTCAATATTTGCTTAATAATAAAGTCATAAACGTTCCAACCGCACCGGCGCGGTCAATGCTTTGTAGGGCTCTTGACTTACAAAATCATAAATCATACCGAGGAAAGTTGGTCAGTAATGTAAAAAATGCTTTAATTTGAAATCTAATCATTTTCGTTAATTTTTGAATTCATAAATTGGTTCTATGAATAAAATAAAACAGTTTAGGGCAAATATAACGATAGAGAATTTTGCCCGAACAGAGTTTTTTTAAATTTTATAACCGTCTATATAATTATATCGAAGAAGTCAAACTACCTTTCCGTAGATTAGTATCAGACCTATATAAATCCATATTTTCATATTTTTTGGGCAACTCCAAATGCCTAAAAAACCCATGGTAATAAAACTTGTATCTCCCGGTATAATAATTTATAATATTAATAAATGTGTGTTTTTAATGATACCAAGCGTTCAAGAAATGGTGTCAAGTTGATACTAATAGATGACACTGTTGAAGATGCAAATAAAATATGTTTTGCAATGATGATGAAATATTTCCTAGGATACAAGCAAATAAACTAGTTTTTAAATGTCATTATTTCAGTGGAACTAGTTGGAAAAGTTGACACCACTTTCTTGAACGCTCTGTATGTTCAGATAATAAGTAAGTAGACAGAAATGTACGAAATAAAAACAAAACTAAAATTGTTCTAAATATTTCGATTTTGATGACTTCTGGAGTCAAGCGCTTCCTTTTCCGTAGCAGTTTTTTATTTATTTTGTTTTTTTCTTATTGTTGTTTTTTTTGTTTGTCAGAAATATACAGGTATCCAGAAATTCTCCTGCCAAACGTAAATTCCACATACTAGACAATATTTTATGTTGATTTAACCTAAATTACCTGAATTTAAAAATGCTTCCTAAGGGATCTAGAGCTCATTGAAAAGTACAATGACTAAGTCGCTAATGACATTTACAAATGTCAAATTATTTCGATTTCAACAAGTTATTGTTATTTGTATTTCCTCAGAAAGGCAAAATAAGTCTAACTCTTAGTTAAAATGGTCAAGTTTTCTATTGAATGATGCTCTTAGAAAGCATTCTTTATTAAGGTCATTTAGGTTAATTCGACATAAAATGGCCTCTAGTATGTGGCATTTTTGTTTAGCAGGAGAGTTTCTGGACACCCTGTATATTCCTCTAGAAATTCGACGAAATTGATAAAATAAAATTTCGATTTCGATCACTTCTGGAGTCAAACTCTTCCTTTTCCGTAGCAGTTTTTATATTTTTTAATTTATTTCGTTTATTTTTTCTTTTTGTTGTATTTTTATTTGTCAGGAACGAGAAAATTGCCCACTAAAATATTCAGTGATAGTCTTCTAGACATTCAAGGAAATTGACAAAATCCAAAATTGTTCAAACTAAAATTTCTATTTCGATCACTTCTGGAGGCAATCTCTTCCTTTTCCGTGGCAGTTTTTATATTTTTTGTTTATTTTGTTTTGTTTTTTTTGTATTTTTGTTTGTCAGGAACGTACAAAATGCCCACTAAAATATTCAGTGATATTCTTCTAGAAATTCAATGAAATCCAAATGTATTCAAAATAAAATTATGATTTCGATCACTTCTGGAGCCAATCTCTTCCTTTCCGCAGGTGTTTTTATAGTAGTACTAGTAATAATGTGTTACTGGCTATCGACCTGCGGTTTACCGTCTACTGTTATGGTATATATATTTTTTCTTTTTGTTTTATTTTTGTTTGTCAGAAACGAACAAAATGCCCAATAAAATATTGAGTGATATTCATCTAGAAATTCAACAAAATTGAAAATATCCAATATTGATCAAAATAAAATTTCGATTTTGATCACTTGACTCCAGAACTGATCGAATTTTCTTCCTTTTCCGTACCAGGTTTTATATTTTTTGTTTATTTTGTTTATTTTTGTCTTTTTGTTGTTTTTTGGTTTGTCAGGAATAAGAAAAATGCTCACTAAAATATTCAGTGATATTCTTCTAAAAATTCAATGAAGTTGAAAAAAAACAAAATTGTTCAAACTAAAATTTCGATTTCGATAACTTCTGGAGTCAATCTCTTCCTTTTTCTGAGCAGTTTATATGTTTTTTTTTGTTTTTGTTGTATTTTTGTTTGTCAGGAACGAGCAAAATGCCCACTCAAATATTCAGTGATATTCGTCCAGAAATTCAACAAAATTAAAATAAATCAATAATTGTTCAAAATAAAATTACATTTGGATCACTTCTGGAATCAATCTCTTCTTCTGCCGTAGCAGTTTTAATATTTTTTGTTCATATTTTTTTTTTGTTTTATTGTATTTTTGTTTGTCAGGAACAAGCAAAATACCCACTAAAATAAATATTCAGTGGTATTCTTCCAGAAATTCAACGAAATTGAAAGTAATTCAATATTGTTCAAAATAAAGTTTCGATTCCGATCACTTCTGGAGCCCATCTCTTCCTTTGCTGTAATAGTTTTTATATTTTCTGTTTTGTTTTGTTCTTTGTTTCTTTTTGTTGTATTTTTATTAGTCAGGAACGACCAAAATGCCAAATGAAATATTCAGCCATACATCTTTCATAAATTCAATTAAATTTATACGAAAATTAATATTTTGATGCTAATATTAAGTTCGATACAAATAACACGTCCAAATTCCGTTTACTTCTTCCGGTAAAATGTTCTTGTTTTCTAGTAATATTGATATTTGAACATTGATAACATAGTAACAAGACAGATAAACAGATTGCAACAGAATGGTAGAGCGTTTTTGAACTGAGAGCTGTTTTTAACTCACTTCTAAAATAATTACGAAAAATGAAAGTTTAGATGTTACCATTAAACAATCAAAAAGTGGAATTTATAAAAAAAAATATGGTCGGAAAATTCTAATACTACAAAAATTCACATAATTACATCTTATAATAAATGCTGTCATAAAAAATATTCACTTGTTTTTTTTTTAAGTCTGGCACTTACCGCGACCCCATTCTTATTTTTCCCAAGATTTCACGTATTTTTTTCATGTGCTTGCCCCATTTTCCCTTATTTATTATTTACCACAACTTAGAAAAAACACTAGATTACCTACAATTAATAATAGTAGTATTACATAACATACCACTATTATTAATTGTAGGTAATCTAGTGTTTTTTCTTAGTTGTGGTAAATAATAAATATGGGAAAATGGGGCAAGTACAACAACTATTTTTTTTTTCTATTTATTTTTTATTTAAGATTGTAGTTTAGATTAAGGCAAAGTACGAGTAATTAACAAACTCCAAAATTAACAAACTATATTCCAATCACTTTCTTTTCCACTTTCCATAAAAAAACACATTAGAACAAGCACCTATACTATTTCCAATTTTATTTTTAATTAACAAGGCTGTGGTTTCATTTTATAAAGTTTTACACATGAACACCAACAAAAATGATCTGACAGTATGACAGATGCCTAACATAACAACGTTGCCTAATTCATATATTAAGATAATTAAATTATTGCATCAATCATTCAAGTGTGCTGGTTTAAGCTAGCTTGTTTAAAGTAAACCAATCATCAACTATATTTTATATTATAATTTGACTGATTTGCTTTTGTAAGATAAAAATAGCAGATAAATTCTGTACTCAATAGATACTCAATTTGATGACAACATTGTATATTATAATTTGACTGATTTGCTTTTGTAAAATAAAAATAGCAAATAAATTCTGTACTCGATAGATACTCAATTTGATGGCTACATTGTATATTATAATTTGACTGATTTGCTTTTATAAAATAAAAATAGCAGTAAAATTCTGTACTGTCATAGAATATAACCCCTTTTTTTTAAATATAACCTATTTTTATTTAAATGTAAGTGATTTTTTACATTGGCCAACAAAACTGTCACCCTAACAGTGCCAACTTAGTTAAAAATAAAAATGGAACAGAGTTTATGTAATGTATCGTTCTTATAATAATTATCATTCATTATGTCTGATCTGCCTCATCTGCCTATGAGGTTTTCATCTGCCTGATGAAGCCACTGTGTGGCAAAACAATTGTCGCAGTACAACATTAAATATTTTGTGAAACTCACACCAATAGTGTTTTATTTATATATTTACATGGAATTTCATCATGTATCAGCCTCATCAATCGAAATAATTCATTGTTCAAAAACCAAGGAGTGAACCACTGTCAAATAAACACAAGTCATTAAAAGTGTATAAGACACTACCTTCTCTTCTGCATGATGCAGAATGCAGGTGCATGGCCAGTCTGATAGTAATTATTAATGTATTAATAAGTTGTTACTGATAAATTTGCACCAGATCTCAAATGTCTAAAGCATCGCTAATGAGGACCCAACGGCGAATGGTACCATAATGTATTAATATGTAAATGAAACAATTTCTTTACTTCACTTTACTAATTTTCTGGAATATAAGTTCTTTACATTCCAGTACAAATAATTATAGAACTAACATGGAGCTAAAAATTACGTACAATAAATGTTTGATTTTATTAGTTCAAATTTACTGGATTTATCTGGATGTCTATAATCTTATATAGGGTACTGCTTGAGTTTTATTAAGCGTATAAAATTGTTTTGATCACACATATTATCCGTGAAATTATTATTTTGGAACAGCCCTACAGTTTCAGTTCATGTAGATTCAGATATAAAATTTAATATACTTCAGCCCAGCGCTCACGTCGTTCATATCTAGAATCAGGAGCAGTTTTTGTACATGTATTGAGCGTTGCAACCCCCGCAGTGTGCCAAAGAAAAACCTTGATTTATATTACGTAGTTCGGGCAACGGGAGCAGCAATCTCGCCGTAAGCTTTGCCAGTACGTACGAAACCAGGGCGTGTTCCTTATAGACAACTTCCGGGGATAGATAACTTCCGGTGCGCCATTCTATCTTCGGAGCCAGGTAATCGGCGGAAATCCTGGCGCTTTCCAAATTTTACAATCTATCAGTCAACCCTTAAATATTATCCCTCCGCCGCACTGATCCTGCGGATATTTCAGGCTCACCCACAATATACGTATTTGCATATTTCCAGCATTCGGGGAATTTATCAATCCCGCGCGGTCACTTATCACCGCTCGTATTTCGATCGATACTATCAACGTCATGTGGCACAGTTTCCTATCCGAATGGCCGCTGATAAATTCAAGGATTGCATCATTACGCGTTTAATGAATGAATAATAAACACGTATAATTGCACTGCTTCGCGAATACGAACAATATGTGGTTAGGACTATTGATCCGCAACTAATTACGGCAATTACAGTTCACCGATAACGAAGAGCGTTTTGCATATGAACTAACCAATTACCGAACATTCCAATAATATAGCGCTACTTCTTGCATACGCATCGAAACTTGAAACATCGCCGGCGAGCTTTTTTGCGAAATTTGCATTATAAAGAGAGGGGCCCAAGTTTATGGATATCGCCAGACGAATACATTCCATGCATTTGTAAACTCTGGAACAAATCCAAATTTAACCCCGGGATAAGCACATGCGAGAAATTGATGTTTGCATTCGCTCTCGGCTTCCTTAAAACGGCACTATTTATTGGAACATCTTGTTGAAATGAATGGCATATGATGAATGGTGAATGATTGATATCTGACGTTGAGATGTGGGCCTAAAAATAGGATGATGCATGGAGATGTGCCTGGGATATTACATATGTGAAAGGGAGAATTGGGACGCATAAATCGAAAGCTTATGTACCGTTCTGATAATAATAATAACAAGAATAACAGTTATAATAATAATAATTATTATTATTTTATTAAAACAAAGTTATTACTTAATCAATAGTAATAACTAATAATAACCGTACTGATTCGGTACCTGTGGAGTAACTGAATCGTTTATATCAGAAACCCGTTAACTGTACTTATTCAAATTTCCTGTAAATGAAGAAAAACACTGTATGCTATCATATTATATATGTTGTAATTAAATACCCCATAAAAAGGAATGTCAGTTAAACGGATACTGCAAATGCGTTTTGATTACTGATTAACCGCATTCCGTAAAAAAGAAAAAAATCATAAAAAGTATGTTGATGGGTTTCTAAAATAAACGATTTAATTGGATATTAACGGAATTTGTAAAATTACCAACTTTTATTTAACTATAGTACACCTAAAAATTACGAATTTTCACATTGTTGTTGGTCAAAACTGGACCGATCATTATTTGCCATTTATAGTATTACACCATGTACATGATGTATGTAAATGAAGATTGTATATAATCTTCCAAAGATATGAATGTCTTTACTAAAACATTTTTCCGGTTTTTTTTTCTACTTGTTGTAGTGTTGTTTGTCAGGAGCGAGCAATATGCCTACTAAAATATTGAGTGATATTCTTTTAGAAGTTAAACAAAATCGAAAAAAACTAAAATCCAAAACAAAATTTTTTAGTGATCGGAGAAAAAAAAAGTATTTATTCAACAAGTAATGGATATTAATGGATTAATTTACAAAATGGACTAAAATCACAAAAAATATGGTTGTTATGTTATAATTCAAATTCGTATTGGACAAATTGGAACACCTATTTCCTACAGTACAGCCACTAATATATTGCTACATTTCCGTGAAATTTTTGTCGACCCATTTAGAAGTATGTAACAAAGAACTTTGTAATATGCATTTTTGCGATGATAACAAAGAGCTATGAAGAAATAGAATAGAATAGATAAATAGAAATAGATGAAAACTGGTTTATGGTAATATTGGGGACAATGGATGTTATTTATTTTTATTGTTTTTACTCTGTGAACGTTTTCAGTACTAAATAATTAATAGATTTCTTTCTAATTCGAGTTTTCTGGAGTATTTAGATTCGGCAGCCTCCATAATTGACAAAATTTGCTGATAACTATGTGAATGTTTTCAAGCATGATTCTTGAAATTTTATTAATTTCAACTGTAACAATAAAACAAAAATGAAAAATTTTCTAATCCTGCCTATTTTGAAATCTTTACTTTTTTATGTTTGTAGTAATTTTAATTTAGAAGTGATGCATATGAGAAGTAACTTGAAATTTTTACCTTTATTTAAAAAAAATGATTTAATTTAGGAGTTTTTTAATTTTATGCGACTGCTATGCAGCTTGTGGAAGTTCAGTAGTAAGTTTCAGAGTTTACTTAAGCATAAGCTAGTACATTTCATTCTCAGCATCGAAACTGATTAGTACTTTAATCAAATTTTGATAATTTTTATATTTTTCGAAACACTGTTATGAGGTTTGTAAAAATTTAGCAAAACTATTATTATAATTTATATTTAAATATTTTGTAACAAACTTGACTCGATTGACAAACTTGATTTTATATTTAACCTAATTAATGTATTGTATTCTTCGCAGATGACTCTGATGATGGTTGTATATAACCGAAACTAGTCAGGCGAAATAAAATAAATAAATCATAAAATAAAATAACAATAAAAAAATTTACCTGTAAGTACTAAATAATAATATAATAGCCTTAAAATTTTCGGAGTTTTCTTACGTACTTGCTCATAGTGTTAACTCACACCATCAACTACTACGTTTAATTTTCCCACCTTGGGTTGTAATATTTTTCGAAATTGTGATTTAATTTTAAAATTTGAGCACCTAATAAATATTTGATTGACAATAAATTGTATTTACATGAAATTTTACAGTTTTTGCCATTTTTAAACAATTGTATGATACAAAATTTAAATGATTGTACATTTGGGCATCAACTCTGCGGACAACTGGAGACCGGTTCAGCCTAGTGGGTCTCATCAGTTCAGTGATTCCGAAAGTTGATTCCCAAATGTACATCCTGTTGCTTTTATGACTCGACCATGCTATAGTATTCCGGACATAATTCCCGAATTATGAAATTTATAAAATCGAGACTTTCGAGTGATTTCAAAATATCTTCCAATTGCATGAGAAACGCGTATGAGCGCCCCCTCTTGTTAGAAAATCAAATTACTAATGAAATCTCATTAGTAATTTGATTTTCTAACAAGAGGTGGTTCTTACACGTTTCTCTCGTGCAATTGTATGGTATTTTGAAATCGCTAAGTCTCGATTTTTTAAATTGCAACATTCGGGAATTATGTCGGGAATACTATAGCATGGTCGGGTCATAAAAGCGACAGGATGTACATTTGAGAATCAACTTTCGGAATCATTTTGAAACTTTCTTGAATTATGTTATGAAAAAAAAAATGATCTCGAGATTTCTTGAACAATTTTTGGACTATTCTTGATTCTTGATTTACTTACTAACATCCAAATAAATATAGGAACATTATTCTTATAGTAGTTTGGATCTGAAGAGTGAAACTATTTTTTTTTATCTTGATATTTATATTTGAAATACTGGTTGTGAATTCTCGACCTAATTACTCCAGAATATTCATGTCACATGTTACAACAGAATTTTGAACCACATATATATATTTTTAAATTTTAAATATGCTGGTTGTGAATTCTCGACTGTTCTTTTCTGATTAGATTTTCAATCTCAACAATGTTTCTTTACTGCAACATTTTGGGATTGTATTTTCTCACTAATGGGAAAATATCTAATCTGGGCTAATCTGATCTAATGATCTGGGAATTCATGATTTGTGGATTGTATTTTCTCCTTAAAGGGAAGATCTCTAATCTGATCTAATAATGTCTAATTTAAAGAATAGGAAGATCTAATATCATTAATGGGAAGATATTTTGTGATCTCGAGAATTTTCCGAGTATGCTTAGTTACTTGCTGAGATAAAGAAATATATTTTATTCTTAGAGTACTTTGGAACTAATAAACAAGAAGTTTTTTTATGAGTTTGGTGTTTGTATAAATGCTCATTGTGAATTCTTAAACTATATTATTCCATAATGTTGTTTTCGGATTAAATTTTCAACTTTAACTTTCAAAAAATTATCTTGAACTGCAACATTCGGGAATTATCTTATCTAAAAAATCTCATTAACGGGAAAATATTTTGTGATCTGGAGATTTAATGAAAATTTTTCAAATATTCTCGATTATTTACTGAAATTCGTGTTAATATTAAAGCTTCTTCATTTAAAATCCTACTATAGCTACAGCACTATCTAATAGTAGGTGTGTCATTTTTGAGGGATAGACTACCGACAATTAATGTATATTTGTCGAAAATGTCGAAAATTATTAAATTTGCTTATTTTCTGCTTCATATACGAGTATATGATTAATTCTACCAAATTTGAGTATTACCCTTATTAATGAAAGTAATATTCTAGGAACTTTCTATATGATTCTGCAATAAATATACAAAATTTTATAAAAATTTGGAAATACTTCTAGTAAATACGTAGCTATCTACTAAATTAACACACTTGAATTGAAGCTATTTGCATATTACTCTCATGCACTCTCAAGTGCAAAGAATATTAATAAATTTTTTTAGAAGATTCTGCTCTAATTTTAGAAGATTTTATTAAATTTTTGAATGAATTCTACTAAACACGTAGCTATCTATTAGCTATATTTTATTGTTTCTGTTTCTCAAATTCCCGAAATTCCGAAAATTCCTCAATTGTTTCTGCCCGAAGCTTTCTATTTTACAAACCTTGCACATCATTCCAATTTACTGGTATTCTGCGAAATGTAGAATACATATAAGCAGATGTAATAATTAATAATAATTATTATTATACTAAACTTAGATATAATTTTAAAAAAAATATCCAAGACATGTTTAAACAATTGTTATAAATTATTTTTCGAAATTTATAGATATTCTATGGAATCCCTACAATTTTATTGTAGCTACACATTTTTCTATTAAATTTCCAATGGATTCTACAAAATGTAAAAAATCTACCAAGTTTGCATGTAATTCTGCAACATTTAACGATGATTGAACTAAATTTATAGATATTCTTATAAATTTACATATAATTCTATATTTGAGTATAATTCTAGTGAATCGACAGACCAAATCTAATGATACTCAATACAGGGTTTCAAAAAGATCAAACACTCCAAATTTGAACATAATTCTACCGAGTTTTTCATTATTGTACTAAATCTACAATTTTTAATATTAAATTCATATAAAATTCTACAAAGTTTGATTGATTGAAGCATTACACATTATTCTACGAATTGTTTAGCAGAGTCTGCAAAATATGAATTAGTGTACTATATTTGCACACATTTATTTATTCATAAACCTTTAAAAATATTATTAAATACTTAATATAAATTAATTCACTTTAAATGTGAATAATTAAATTCCCAGATTTTCTACCACATTAAAAGGTACTTCTAAATTTAATAATTTAATTATATCAAATCATTAAATACTTCTACAAATGTACACGTTTAATACCACTAAACTTAATAATAAAAATTATAATAATTTTATTTGTATTAAAGTTTTCACTTGGATAGGTCAAAAATGGACGTAAAAATATGAAACATATACAACGTATATTGTATATGATTTCATATACAATATACAAATATGACAGAATACAATTCCTATTGTTGTAAGAAAAGTTCCTATAGTTGCAGAAGTTCTATTGTTTCTGTCAAAAGTACAACTGTTTCTGTCAAATATCTTATATGTGTCTTCCAAGCTTCTATTGTTTCGATAAAACATCCATTGTTTTATCCAAAATCTATTGTTTCTTTCAGAAATGCTAAATCTGCCAAAACTGTTATTATTTCTGTCAAACGTTCTATTCTTTGTTATAGAAGTTCTATTGTTTCTGTCAAAAGAGACGATTTTACCAAACTCACGTAATTCTAATTAACGCTGCTAGTTTTTTTCCATATCACTGACCAGCCAACACGATAAAATAGTGCAATCAAATAGTTACATTTGCAATGTCATCGTTTAGTTGAATTTTTCTGTCTGTATTTCAATCAAATTTGTCAGAAATTTAAAAATTTCATTCGAACAGTGAACTATAAAACTTTCAAAATAATAGCAGTTTGATGTAAACAAACAACACAAATGTAAATGGTGTAAAATGTTAGATACTTTTGGTTGTAAAATACTTACATTTTTAAGTAATTCTAAGTATTTACAAATTCTGCTAAACTTTGTAAATTGAATGTATTGAATTTAACCTGTTTTTAAAATATTATATTCAACGACATGTACCCATATCTACGACATATATTCTTTGCATGCATCTCTTTTGAATGTACATAATTTTGAACTTACGAAGATTGTTTTCAATTTAATTTATTTGCAACAATATTTTGAGTATTTTACCCAAAAGTGAAATATGAAAAATGAATTATACTTAAACTAAAATTATACTAAATTTAAAGCACAAATTTTCATTAAATATTGATATTGATATTTTGAATAAAATTGAAATCGATTTTTTATTATATAAATCATTACGATTTGTGTAATCGAATGTTATTTTAAACAGGGTTTTTATAACTGTGACTATAACTGTCAAAAATGAAATGACATATGCTGGATCATATTGTAACCTATTTTTTAAACTGAGTTCACTCAGTAACGAGAGGAAAATTGTAAAAAGGTTATTCTCTCATTTCGACTTGGAATGTAATCCTGCATACGTCACTTCAGTTTTGCACACCTGTTATAAAACACCCTATATATTATTATTTATAATTTCCCTGCTATTTTCACACGTTTCAGTATCATAATATCATCATAGCGCACGCAAAATTTTATGTTTCAAAGGTGGTACCCACTGGCGAACTTCGCGTCATATGTCATGATTTGACAAGTGCAAGGTCATCTATGGACCTCCTCAGTGATTTGCTGTTCAGTGATTTGCTGATAAATGCATAAACGCATTTTTTTATAAAAGGGTTAATCGCCAAAATTAATGTTTGCATTTTTTTTTTGTAGCACAGTAAATTTCAATGCAATACAATAGTTTGTTAATACGACAGTTCAATTGCAAATAATGAGCACTGAATTGTAACAGAAATGTTAAAGGTAGCTTCCAATTTAATAATTTAAGATTTATTATTTATGTTGTCTCCTCTAAAGTTTTTGTATTACAAAAATTATCACTTTTAAAAAGAATGCGTCGGTATGTATAAAAATATTTGAATAAAGCAACTGATAAAATGTGGTTTGATCTCGACACAAAATTGTATGCACGAAAGTTTGGACCGTGTGACCACTTAGCCTAAGTAATAGTAATTTAATTAGCCGACTTTTGTGTCTCGTCAATCCGAAAAGTTGGCCAATGCCTGATTAATATTAGATTGAAAAACTTTCGTCCGCAAATCGATTACACCAGAGCCTGACTGACATCGGATTTCCGGAAATGTAGCACTTTCCATTGGGCATGGGGCATTCGAGAAGTTAAATTGCGTGTCTGAAAAATTAATTAAAAGTCAACTGGTCGTTTGCAGACGCGGCTCGAACTGTTTTTCAATTTCCGTATAGACAGTTAATAATAAACAATGTTTCAGGGCGCAATATTGCAATTTTTAACTGAAGTAAATAATAATTATTTTTCAATTTCCGTATCGACAGCTCATAATAAACATTGTTTTAGGGTGCAATATTACAATTTTAAACTGAAGTCAAATATCATTATTTTTCGATTTCCGTATCGACAGTTTATAATAAACATTGTTTTAAGGCAATGCTGCAATTTTAAATTGCATATAAAAAATATGGATTTGCAAATGTTGATAAAAGTTAATGTAATTAAAATATTTTGCAAATGTTCATAAAATATTTGTTAATCGTGTAATATAAAAAACCTAATAATCTACATTTTATACATAACACTGGTCTACAAATAAAAATAAAAAAATTGACTGGAAAAGAGGAGGACAGGAGGAGAGGAGTGTTCTAAGTAATTTGGGTTCGTAGAATTCAAATTTATCACCAGAATTGCGCTATCAATTCTAGTTATTTTTATGTCGCATGGATGACGCTACTGTAAAGTAATTTGACGGAAACCTAGATTTATTCTCTATCTTCATAATAATAGTGCTTAGATATGTCAAGTAGATTGTGTGTTACTAATTCAAGTAATTTCTGCTTTGTTTGTGGTTAGAACCATTGTGGTAGAACCACTAAAATATGCATATTTACATTACTTTGGTTGAGCTGTCAGAAATTTAGACAAAACGTGGACACCGACACTGTTTTGCAATAGTTGCAGAGCTATTTTATACAAGTGGTCGAATGGCGAGTGGAAATATTTCGACTTTTCAGTTCCAGTAATATGGAGAGAGCAAAGTAATCACCAAACCGATTTCTATTTTTGTTTATCAAAAGTTGTTGGGATCAATATGAAAAACGAACAAGTGTCCAATACGCAAAAGTTCCATCTGTTTCAAAATCAGTTCAACGTTTACCAAATGATCCATTACCAGTCGTTCCTTGTACTACAAGCAGTGATTCGGAATCATCTTTCAATGATATGTTCTCAGCAGTGGTAGTTTGTGCAGAATGATGCAGAATTATTGGCTTCACGTAAGCAACAATGGAAACATCTTGCAGTTGGAACAAAAGTAACAGTTTATAGACAAAGAAGCTTGGAATTGGCTGCATATTTTGAACCCTATTCTCTACTGTAACGACATTCAAAGTTTATTTCAAAAAATGAACCAACCATATCATATATCATCTGTATATCATCAGATATTATATATCTTTACATTTTCTCCCACTATTTATCCACTTAGAAAAGGATTTAATGCCAATATTCACGTACAAAAAGTTGCGTGGTTAGCAGCTATACATAACAGCGATACCATTATTATGTAAATACTAATAAATTTTACTATATTAAAACATTATCGGTAAATCATAAAGCAACCTGACGTAGATTGTAACGATTATGCAAGCCAGTGAATTCATTAGAAACCATAGTCCATTGTTGTATAAAACACAATATTTGCAATTCCACGTACCTATAGATGAAATCAGATTCAAGTGAATATAAAACGTTATACTCAATCAATAATAACTCCACATATTTGCAGTATTAAATATTCCCATCGAATTTTATGTGCAGTTGTCCTCAACGCTGTCATTATATTAATCAGGTTTGATAATGGCAGAGCAGAAGGGCGATGTAAAAATATTATTAAGCCATTTCGCGAGGACAAAATGAAAGCATTTTTAACACCGTCGCTAATTTACTCGGAAAATTACCCCCGAAGCGCTTTATCCGGCTTATTTGCGAAATCCCTTCCGACCTTTTATTATGTTAAATAAAATTGTCATCTTGAATAATGACCTATAAAAAGCAGGTAATAAAAATAATTAATGCACGGGAAAAGTTGAACGTCCCTCATGATATATCTCAAACAAATTCCGTCTCTCCAGTTTTTCCAAGAAAACTCATAATTCTCAATTTTTCGGCTGCCATATTTCACGGCGGGCGTTTTTACACTGTGCGATGTGAAATATTTCCGTGCGTCTGGTGTTTTCTCCTTCGGAACGTTATTTATTTTCACTTTGCACTACTTTTCCACCCCTCCTACGCCCACGCAGGTACTACAGCAATTCCGCCGTTATTAATACAAACGTAATCAAATACTGCGCCGGTTTTAGTACACAGTGGCAACTGCGGTGCATTCATAAATAAGCTGATAAGATTAGAGATCGTATCGTAATTAAATAATCTAAAATTGGTTGACCTCTTCACGCGAAATACTAATGCATAACCCAGATTTGACGTATCATTTCACTACGAAGTGCTCCAATCTTGATCCTCGCTCAGCGGATTGATTATTTACCATTTGCCTGAATGCTTATTAGTTTTGTTTTCAGTTTGAATGCAAACTTTTTAAATTATGCAATAACATGCACCAGTATGCAAACAGTTCATGCAAATTAGGTAAATAAATGTATAAT
Organism: Othius punctulatus; assembly: GCA_951805005.1. Taxonomy (NCBI): domain Eukaryota; kingdom Metazoa; phylum Arthropoda; class Insecta; order Coleoptera; family Staphylinidae; genus Othius; species Othius punctulatus. The sequence goes on along the minus strand of OX638138.1, from coordinate 30,049,967 downwards.
ATTCATTTTAATTATTGCTACATTTGGATATCATCTCGGACCGGTTTCGACCTGGTGGGTCTCATCAGTCCAGTGCGTCCGAAGATGATACCGAAATGTACACTTTGCATGACTTATATACTAATCATAATACATATACAGAGCGTTCAAGAAAGTGGTGTCAACTTGTACGCTAGATACTAATAGATGGCACTGTTTAAGATGCAAATCAAATATGTTTTGCAACGTCGATGAAATGGTTCCTAGGATACAGGCAAATAATTTAACTAGATTGAAATGTCACTAATTGTCATTATTTCGTTGGCACTAGTGAAAAAACTAGAAAAAGGTGACACCACTTTCGTGAACGCCCTGTATAATAAAACGTGAGAGAAGAAATTGGTTTATAGGCTTCTCTCACACTTTAAAAAATATTACTCGATTTTATATACTTTTTGTGATCCACAATAGGAATTGAACGAATTTGATGCTATTATTACAAAAACTTATTATTATAACCATATTTTATATTCGTAACAGAATCATTGTATACAAATTTTGGATTATCGTTTATAAAATTTGCATCCCTTTGGGCAATTTTAGGAATTTACTTACTGTTGTTTTTGAATCATATTTCGCATTGAGTGGAATTATTATTTATTAAATTTAGATAATTGGATAATGTGTTGTAAGGAATACTAAACTACTTTTGTACCGTTTTTATATGTTTACAATCCATGCAATATTTCTCATTTGTCAGAGTTTTTTATACAAAATTTCAATTCATTTTGAACACTGCACGAATTTTAAAAATTTTGTCATTCTGCAACGACAATTTGACCAATTTTAAATCATTTTATGTTAATTCAATATATTATTTCAAATATCATTATTTCGTTGGAAGTAGTTGAAAAAAGTGACACCACTTTCTTGAACGCTCTGAATAATGAAGTGTGAGAGAATAAATGGCGTTTATATGCTTCTCTCACACTTCATTAAAAAATATCACTCGAATTTGTATACTTTTTTGTGATCCGCAACGGCAATTGAACGAATTTTGATACTATTTTGATAAAAACTTGAACCATATTTATATTCAATAGAATCATTGTATACAAATTTTGGATAATTTTTTGGATAAATTAAACAAATTTCTATATGTATTAAAAATGTTAATGATTTCTCATTGAACGGATTATTTATATTCAAAATTTGCATCCCTTTGGACAATTTTACGAATTTATTTACTGTTGTTTTTGAATCATATTTTGCATCGAGTGGCATTATTATGTATAAAATTTGGATACTTGTATAATGTGTTGTATGGAATACTAAACTAGTTTTGTACTATTTTGTATAGGTTTACAATTCTTGCAATATTTCCCATTTGGCAGATTTTTTTATACAAAATTTCAATTAGTTTTTGAACACTAGATGAATTTTAACATTTTTATCATTCTGCAACGACAATTTGACGAATTTTAAATCATTTGAATTAAAATGAAACTATATTGTTTCAAATGTCATTATTTGTCATTATTTCGTTAGAACTAGTTGAAAAATATTACACCACTTTCTTGAACTCTCTGCATAATTAAGTGTGCGAGAAGAAATGGCGTTTATATACTTATCTCACACTTCCATAAAGTATATTATTCGAATTTATTTACTTTTTCGTGATCCGCAATGGTAATTGAACGAATTTTGATGCTATTTTGAGAACCATATTTTATATTCAACAGAATCATTGTATTCAAATTTTGGATTATGTTTTGGATAAATTAAACAAATTTCCATACGCTTTAAAAAATTTGATCATTGAACGAATTATTTATATTCAAAATTATTTATATTCAAAATATTCTAAATACTTAATATGACAGTAATAACTATATATTAAGTATTAGTATGTAATATAGTAATTTCTATGTTTTGAAATATTTTAATGATTTCTCATTGAACGAATTATTTATATTCAAAATTTGCATCCCTTTGGACAATTTTCCGAATTTATTTACTGTTGTTTTTGAATCATATTTTGCATCGAGTGGCATTATTATTTATAAAATTTGGATAATTGGATACTGTGTTGTAAGGAATACTAAACTGGTTTTGTACTGTTTTTATAGGTTTACAATTCATGCAATTTTTTTTTTTTACAAAGTTTCAATTCATTTTTGAACACTACACGAATTTTAGCGAATTTTTGTAATTCTGCAACGACAATTTGACGAATTTTAAATCATTTTATAGTCGGCAGCGTCATTATACACGGTGTAACTGAATTGCTAGGTCAAACTTCATGAACGTTACGTATGGAACAAGAATGTGCTAAAAGTTCCTAGACATGAGTCAAACAATTTTTTATTATTTTTTATTTCATAATGTTGAATTCCTAAAACTTGATTTTGTCTCCACGGAACAAACAAGCAATATAATAAGTTCCTAGACATGGGTCAGAAATTAATTTTTATAATTTTTTTCCATAATTTTGAATTCGTAATACTTGATTTTGTCTCTATGGAACAAACAAGCAATATCTAATTCGGGTTCATAATTTTAAAAATTGCCTGTAAGTTTTTAAGTAAGCATTTTTGGACATAAGCCATAAGAACTGTTTTCACAGTTTTGTTTTGTAAGCAATTAAGTTACACTCTGTCTACAGGGTGTTTGCTAAGGGTGTTTATATTTGGATATCGAGTCAGCGATGCAAATCAAACAAAAATGTTCATATAAACCTAGATGGTTCTGTAAGCAGATAGATAACACCTTTAGCAAACACCCTGTGTATAAAATTGGAATATTTTTTTTTTATACCACAAGAATTTCTATGATATGGGTCAAAATTGTTGATGAATTCTCATTGAACCGACTATTTACATACATAGTTTGCATTTATTTTGGATAATTTTACGAATTGCTTTACTTTTCTTTAATATTTTTTTAATCATATTTCAAAATTAGTGAAACTATTATTTATAAAATTTGTATTATGTGTTGTATACTAAACCTTGTTTCCTACAACTTTTATAAGGTTTAAAATTCATGGCATATTTTTGTTGTTATAATACTTACATATTTCAATTACTAATTTTAATATCTGTTTTCGTGATATTCATTTTTTTAGATTTTTGGCGTAATTTTGTTTTGTTTTGTGATTGACTCTATACAAGTAATTTTCATGAAAAGGCTGACGTTATTAAGGTATTTGGAATTGTAACTGAATTGTAACTATACGGTAACTGTAACTGAAAGTGTTGTAGTATTTGTAAGAAAATAAAAACGATTATCTCTTGAAGTTAACACTTAATAAAATATACACAATTTAAGGCTCTAAAAATAACAAATACGTGTTCATTATTGGTAGTTATTTTAAATTTTTATATTCTATATATTGAGGATATATTTCGATATTTTTATAGAATTTTGATATTTTAGGGCAAATTTGAGTCTAATAATAATAATATATTCTAAGTAGCAACATCTTAGTATAATCGTAGTAGTAACATGATGAAATTTTCTAAATGTTACTTTTGCTTTTCAAAAACGAAATTTTTAATTTGATTAAAACTGTCGCAGATTTACTAATAATAATACATATATATATATATATATATATATATATATATATATATATATATATATATATATATATATATATATATATATATATATATATATATATATATATATATAAAGGCTGTCGACTTTTCAGTCTTTCTAAATTTGTGATCATTTTTCATTGTGGATCTTTTCGCCGTATTTGTATTTCCGCCTTTTAGGTCTTTTGGCCTGTTAACGATAGTATTTTCTAAATTTTATTTTTCATCTCATTCATGTGCTCACTTAACTCATTGTTTCATATTTTATGATAAATAGCATGTATTTTTTTTAAATCTATTTATTTATTTTACCACGGGATATTTCTGCTACTATGGCTAATTACCGTCACCAAGGAGCGATCTACCATACTTAATCTAATATATGCTTGTTTTTGGTATGATTTCTCATGAATTTTGCAAAATTTCCAAAAGTGGTGGATCACTTAGAAATTTTACCTTATCAGCATGTTAGTTTGTTAGATGTAAGAGTAATATTTGCTCATTTGGGTTGTTTTATTATCATTTTGTTTTAATTTATCAAAATTTTCTTATTTTCTTATTAATAATTTTTTTCTTTCATTTTACTCGTATTTTCTAGTTTTTTCAGTTTTTTTTAGCTGCTGCTGTTTTTGCTTTGTTTTTTAAATTTGTCAGTAGTAGTAAAGATATTTTATTAGCTATCGACCTGCGGTTTTATTAATAGTAATAATAATAATTTAATTGTACGTTGACTCTTAGTGGAGTATTACATTGTTAATATTGTATGTGCAAAATAAATTATTGCACCGTCATTAAAATTTTACAAAATAATAAATAAGCAAATTAAAACAAAAACTACATGGAAATATTCAGTCAAATTATTCGTATTTGAAAAAGTTTGTAGGAGGAAACGTCAAAATAATATTCAAGTTTAAGAAAAACTGGATATTTATGGTACCATTTTGATACCGTCGCCATTTTTTTATTTGACGTGGCCTGTTACATTTTTTTTTATACTCTTTCATTTTACTCGTATTTTCTAGTTTTTGCAGTTCTTTTTTGCAGCTGCTGCTGTTTTTGCAGTTTCTTTTTAATTTGTCAGTAGTAGTAAAGATATTTTATCAGCTATCGACCTGCGGTTTTATTAATAATAATAATAATAATTTAATTGTACGTCGACTGTCAGTGGAGTATTACATTGTCAATATTGTATGTGCAAAATAAATTATTGCACCATCATTAAAATTTTACAAAATAATAAATAAGCAAATTAAAACAAGAAATACATGGAAATATTCAGTCAAATTATTCGTATTTGAAAAAGTTTGTAAGAGGAAACGTCAAAATAAAAGTCAAGTTTAAGAAACACTGGATATTTATGGTACCATTTTGATACCGTCATAATTTTATTTTTGACGTGGCCTGTTACATTTTTTTAAATACATAGTTTTACTGAATATTTGCATGTAACTATTGCTTTGATTTAATTATTTATTGTAATAAATATTCTAATGTTTCGATCAATTTTTTTGAATTTTTTTTTCACACAAGAAACCGTTTATGCACATATTGTTGATTTATTCCTCGGGTTATAGAATGAATCGCCTATCTGCATGTTTTTCGTGTGAGGCCCACATATTCTACATTTGATAATTTGACCACTGGAATGATGGCTAGTGATATATCATTATGTGGAATGATGAACGTTAATACTTTAGTTGTACCCTATAATAATAAAATTATCCTTTGCAGGCTAGGGTACGCTAGGCTAGGCTAGGTTAGGTTATTCTAGGTAAGAAATAATCTATAGATTTTAGATTGCTACTGTAGTCCAGTAATAATGGAAAGATTTTGAGTTTGGGAAAGTTGTAGATTAGAAACAAAAAAATTATTTTGGGTTGACGCTGTAGGTTAGATGTAATACATAGATGTTGGGTTGATGTTGTAGGTTAGAAATAAAAAATAGATTTTGGGTTAATGTTGTAGGTTAGAAGTAATGAATAGATTTTGGGCTGATGTTGTAGGTTAGAAATAAAAAATAGATTTTGGGTTGATGTTGTCGGTTAGAAACAATTAATAGATTTTGGGTTGATGTTGCAGGTTAGAAACAAAAAATAGAGGGTTAATGTTGCAGGTTTGAAATGATAAATAGATTTTGGGTTGATGTAGGTTAGAAATAAGAAATGGATTTTGGGTTGCGATGTAAGTTAGACATAATAAAGAGGAAATAGAAATGTCGTCACATTGTCCTCCAGAATCAGAATTTATCGATTGCTCAAAACAGTGTATTGAACGTAACTTATGCGTTCGAGGTTTGAAAATATCTAATTTATAAACACAGATTTTTTCTTGTTGTAAAAGTCTTTTTTTTATGACTGGGTAAATAACGCACGTTGAGTTTAAAAAAATATTGTATTGTCTGCGACATGTTTCGACACATAGTGTCTTCATTGGGCAGATGAATAATTAACTTACAAATGTACAACATTCTTAAAAATAGCTTAACACCTTACAGTTTTGTAGTGGGGGAGTTATAATGTAGTGTTTGTAGTGGGGTTATAATCTAAACATGGAAGAGGGAAAAAGAACAGTTTTTACAGTTTTAAATTTAACAGTGGGCATTTCCCTCTCCCGTGTTTAGATTATTTTCCCCCACTACAAAATTGTTAGCTGTTAAGATATTTTTAAGAATGATGTACATTTGTAAGACCATATTCATCTGTCCGATGAAGACACACGTGTGTCGAACATGTCGCAAACAATACAATATTTTTTTAAACTCAAAATGTGCGTTATTTACCCAGTCATAATAATTGAGTTTAAACAAGTTGCTGGAGGACACAGGTAAACAAACACATATGCGACGCGATTTTTTTACAATTGTTTAGTTGGTATTCATGAATACTAGAATTACAAACTTATTTAACTAACACTTAGAACTACAACTTGCAGTTATAAATATGGCGCAAACACATAATTGCATTACATAAACATAAACATGTGGTGAAAGCCATTTTAGACCATTAAACCCTTTAAATCACGTGTTATGGACACTTCTATGAAAATCTTTGTGTTTTTGAATTAACTAATTTATTATTAGATTAAAGATTAAAGTTATTATTATGTTATATTACGATTACAGTTAGAAACTGTAAAACCGAGAGCATCGAAGTAGTTTTTAACGGAGGTCATTAGCAAAATTGTACCAACAATAGTAGTGCCAGAAACTAACAGCCGATTAAGGTTAACCAGAGAATGCAAGACGAAGCCTAAATCGTTTCTTTATAGCCATATACAGCATGTCCTGAAAAAGTACAACTTGTTAAGGTGCCGCATATTTGAATTAGAAATTTTCTCCTCTCGTCCTCTCAGAAGCCAATGGTAAACCACTGAGAGTAATCTGCACGATAGTATCCCAATCTTAGTCGTCCGCAATCGACGTTAAACTATAGGTGCCATATGTCAGTGTAATTACGATACAGGTACCAATACACTGATATATGCAGGGAAATTGCCTTACGCTAGGATCCGAGCAAGGCTTCACTAGAAGAACCGACTATACTTCTTGCCGTTCACGAGATTTCCTATGCGATGTCCGTGTATATGTTATGAGATTTCGCTATTTTGTATATTTAGCTACACCGAATCTTATGAATGGAAATGTATTAATACTCATATTGGTGTATGCTATTAACAAATTGATACTTATATAAAACATGAAAATATTGTGGGTACAACATGAGATACCTACTTGCACTAGTCCATCGAAAGTGCTGATAAGATAGGTGTCGATAATCCAGTCGGTAGCAGATTACGATTTTAGAGGAGCCCTAGAGAATGACGTGTTTATGTGAAGTACTGCAACAGTTATTACTTATAGACACAATTAATCATGCAAACACGACACTGATAACATGTATATTATTCATACAACATACAACTTAATGTATCGGCATTGCGAGCTCTGCTTCTGTGCTCTTTTCAGTTCTTTATTTCACAATTTTCTCGCGCCGACGAGTGGAGATTTCGGGGTCCACGCGGAGCAATACCCAGTAGATTCCCGTTTGCGGAATTTAATTGCCTTCGGGTTTGGTTGGTTCACGAACATTAGCGACGTTTCTGCGACCACGTGAGACTACATGATAAGGTCGTTGATAACTGCTGCGCTCGTGCGCTCGACTGAACGTTTAGCCCTAGGCTCCGATGGGTTTTATCAGAAGATAAGGGCCCTTCGCGTCGCTGCCGTGCGCGACGCCGAATATACTGGCGTCGCTTTGCGACGCTCTCCGTCACAACGCCCGCTTCGGCGCATTATCGCCGTTTCTTTCTGTTCCGTTCTCTCTATTCCGCACGGCGGACGGACACGGAACGAAAGGGCACGGGAAATTATTTTAATTTATTCGTCGTTCATGTTTTATTATTCATGTGGAATTTAAACTTCTCTCTCTGGAGCGACTGATAGAGCTTTTTCTTCCCCAAATCTTAAATATGTACATGAATATCACGTGAACTGTATATAATATGTTCAGCGGCGTTCCTGAAAACGCTGGGCCCTTCAAGGGCTTACAAAACTGTTGGACAATCCTTGTGTTGTGAAACAGTTTCTCACTTTCCATGGGGGAGAAATTTTGTTAAAAACTTAAGACCATCCTCAAATTTCTATAACCAAAACAATAAGCCTATCCACAAATTTCAATACTCTTTTTATTTTTATTGCCTTGTCTCATTTGCTATGAACAAAATCCTTAATAAAAGTCCTATACATTGCCATCCACAGTACACGTGGATAAATACAACGAGGAATTTAAAAATCCAATGTAAATCCAATAAATGTACAACATTCTTAAAAATAGCTTTACACCTAACAGTTTTGTAGTGGGGGATTATAATCTAAATATAGGAGAGGGAAAAAGAACAGTTTATACAGTTTGAAATTTAAAAGTGGGGATTTGCTTAAATGAAAATAATTGCTACTTAATCGTTTGTCACTTGTTCTGGTCATCTCTATTCCAATAAACTGATAGTTGCTGGAGGACACAGATAAACAAACACATACGACGCGATTTTCTTACAATTCTTCAGTGGGAATTCATGAATCCTAGAACTGCAATAAACAAACACGATTTCTTTACGATTGTTAAGTAGCTGGTATTCATGAATCCTAGAATTGCAAACTTATTTCACTAACACTTAAAACTACAGCTTGCAGTTATAAATATGGTGCAAACACATAATTACATTACAACATCAACATGTGGTGGACGATATTTTAGTTTTCAGCGGCGTTTTCAGGAACGCCGCTGAACATATTATACACAGTTCACGTGATATTCATGTACATATTTAAGATTTGGGGAACAAAAAGCTGTATCAGTCGCTCAAGAAAGAGAAGTTTAAATAAGAGATGTAAGCTCATACTGGCCGTTAAGACACTTATCCATATATTGCAAACGCGCAAATGCATGTGAAGAAAGAGACCATAACCTATGAAAGGTTTAATCTACAATATACCACTTTCCAAAAATAGACGTGTTGAAGGAATATAGTATAAAAGTTTTATATCAAAACACGAAAACAAACTGGAAATCGAGCACGATGAACAAACACATGTGAAAAAAAGTCCAAACCTATTAGTATGAAAGATCTAATCTAACAGATACTACATTCCAAAAATAGAGGTGTTGAAGAATTATAGTTAAAAGTCTTATATAAAATCAGGAAAACAAACTGGAAATGGGCCAGCATGAAAGGTGAAAAAAGATACGAACATTGAAAATAAGTAATATCTCTGACATAGCTAGAGAAGAGCTGGGTGAAAAAAATTGAAAACGAAGTATGTGGGAAAAAAATAGTATCAAGATGATGATTGCAAATACCCAGTGGAATGTGAAATTTTATTAAGAGAAGCTGTAGAGTTGGATACAAATTGAGAAGAAAATAATTAAGTAGTAGTATTTTAAACAGACATATTCGTCAAGAGATGAAAAATTGTCATACTTAAAAAATTCCAAATACGTAATTACGGGAAAACATTTAAGTATAGTTTTTAGGACTCTTCTGTCCAATAAGACTTCGGTGAAAAAAGGTACGAACATTGAAAATAAGTAATATCTGACATAGCTAGAGAAGAGCTTGGCGAAAAAAAAAAGAAAATCAAGTATGTGGGAAAAAAAGGATCAAGATGATGATTGCTTATACCCACAATGGATAGAGCAAACGAAGAAGAAGAAGAAGAAGAAGAAGATGTTGAAAAATTTTAAGAGAAGCTATATAGGTGGATACTAATAGAGAAGAAATTAATTTAGTAGTAGTATTTTAAATGGACATATTCGTCAGAGATGAAAAATTGTCATACGGAAAAGTTATTAAAATTCCAAATACCTAGTTAGGGGAAAATATTTATAGTTTTAGGACACTTCTGTCCAAAAAGACTTCAGTGAAAACGTTACGAACATTGAAAATAAGTAATATCTGAGAAGTAAGAAGTAGAATCTGAGAAGTAATATTTGAGAGAGTAATAGCTAGAGAAAAGCGCGGTGAAAAAAAAATGAAAATCAAGTATGTGGGCGAATAGTACCTAGTCAAGATGATGATTGCTAATACCCAGAATGGATAGAACAAACGAAGAAGAAAAAGAAGAAGATGATGTGAGAAAATTTTAAGAGAAGCTATAGAGTTGGATACAAATAGAGAAGAAAATAATTTACTAGTAGTATTTTAAATAGACATATTCATCAAGAGATGATAAATTTTCACATGGAAAAGTTATTAAAATTCCAAATACGGAGTTAGGAGAAAACATTTATACTTTTTAGGACACTTCTGTGCATATGTCCATGAATTTTTGCAAACATGTTTTTTTGTAATTAATTAATTACATTTACAAAAACACACAATACATTTGTATTTTTGCTTTTAAAAGTGGAATATTTCCTAATAAGTGCGGAAATAATATGTCAACATTAAAATACTAATTTGAGTTAGGAAAAGTGAAATATTCAATAACAAGTGCGGAAATAATATTTCAACATTAAAAGTAATTTATTAAAAGTCAATTTATTGAAATTGTACATTGTATTCGTTACGTCTTATTGTTTCGATTTTGAGTCAATGTCGGTGTCGTTGACATTAGTTACTATCATTATCATTGTCGTTTGTCACTGGATGACTACTATCATTATTATTATTTGCTATTTAACGATTGTCCGATTGTCCTATTATGCTGCTTTGACTCATTTAAGTGTTCATGGCGTCTTGTCATTAGTTTGATTTTAAGTCAATGTCTGTATCTATATCTATGTGTTTCTCATTAATAATTATCATTGTCATTGTCGTTTGTGTTGTCAGTGTCATTATTAATGATATTACTGATTGCTATGCTGACCACTGTTTGTGATTTCTACAACATCCTTGTCACTGGAAGACTACTATCATTATTATTATTATTTGTTACTTAAAGATTGTCCTTTTATGCTGCTTTGGCTAATTTAAGTGTTCGTGGCGTGTTATCATTGGCTTGAATTTAAGTCAATGTCTCTATCTGTGTTTATATCTATGGCTGTATCTATGTGAGTGTGTCATTAGTTATTATCATTGTCATAGTCGTTTGTGTTGTCAGTGTCATTATTAATGATACTACTGATGGCTATAGCTAATCTCTGTTTGTGTCTTTTACGACATCCGGATCACTGGAGGACTAATATCATTATTATTATATGTTATTTGGATATTTAACGATTGCCTTTTTATGCTGCTTTGGCTAATTGAAGTGTTCGTGACGTGTTGTCATTAGTTTGATTTTAAATCAATGTCTATATCTGTATCTATGTTTGTGTGTCATTAGTTATTATCATTGTCATTGTCGTTTGTGTTGTCAGTGTCATTATTAATGATATTACTGTTTGCTCAGTAAAATTATTACTGATTGCTCATTTCTCATCTTTTCAACGGTTGTATTTTTCATCTGTAACTGTCAATATTTCACATATTTTCAACTGAAATTGTCAAAATTTGTCATCTTTTCATCTGTGACTGTTAAAACTGTCAATGTTTCTTCTATGTTCAACTGTAATTTTCAAAATCTATGGAGATTTTATATGATACAATATATATGATATTAGATGAATTTTTTCATAAATTTTTGACTTTTGATTATTTATTAAACTAAATAAATAAATAATGAAAAGTCATAAAATATTATGAAAAATTTAATCTAAAATCGTACAGGTATACATTGTACTTAAAAAATAACACCTCTGAAGATGGCTCACAATAGCCGAAACTAGTCGAGTGAAGAAGAAATAATAAAAATAATAAAACAAGTTAAACCAAAAAAGATCTTTATATTTAAATACTACCAGTAAGTACTCCTGACAAAGAAGAAATAAAACAATACAAAATATTTATATATGTATTGTTAAATTTTATCTAACGAGGCAATTCTAACCTAACCTAACCTAACCTTACCTCTGAAGAATAGCCGAAACTAGTCAAGAAAAGTGAAGAAGAAATAATAAAAATAATAAAAACCACATAAATCAAGAAAGATCTTTATGTTTAATTACTACCAGTAAGTACTCCTGATAAAGAAGAAATAAAACAATAATAGTTATTTATGTAATAAGTGTGTAAAATTGAGCTTTATGGCATGAGTTCAGATGATATTTCGTCACGAAACATCTGACCGAATGCCATAAAGCTTATTTTACACACGCATTACATACATAACTTTTTGCACGTCATACCGTAAACAAGTACAATATAGTATTTAAAAATAAAGTTAAAAAATAAATCCTACGCCATTCTGCTTGATGAAAGCTATTAATTTGCTATATTTTCCAATTTGCACATTATGTTTTGTAGCGAGGGTGCATTTTAACATTGAAAATATAGACCAAATGCTAGATGGCTTATATTTCCTGCAAAGATCGGCAAAATATGCTAATAAAGTATTCTCTGAATACCTTCTAACGGTTCTAGATTCACACCACTTGATAAATTCCTGGTAGCGTTTTTCATATATTACCCTACAACCCTACAAGTATATCTGTACCGCAGGATACACACCCATAAGTTCATATTTTAGAGAGGAGACCCAAGGTGGAGGCGTTACAATCCTAGCAGACGATAAATATCCTTGTAAAGAATTTATATTTGCCAAACAAAATTCCATTGAAAATGAAATCGAATGCGCGGGCTGCATCTTACAAATAGCGAGTAACAAAATTGGTATTGTAGCAGTCTACAGACCTCCAAGGGGCAAAACAGAAATATTTATACAACAGACGTCCATTGTCTTAAATGAACTACATAAATCATGTAAATCTATCATCCTGTGCGGAGATTTTAATATAGATATTTCTGAACATGAAAACTCCACTGACAAAAATTTATTACTTGACCTATTGGATTCTCACCACATATCAAGTGTCTTGAACGAACCAACACGAATCCAAATAACAACGAGAGGACTATTACAATCTCAGCTAGACTATATAGCAACAGACATTCTGCAGAATAATTTCGCAGGAGAAAATATTAAGACCAACATATCGGACCACCTCGGGCAATTAATAAAAATACGAATATCGACCCAAGCAGAAGACCGCCACCATAATGCAGAATGGGTGTATAGGCAAGAGAGCGAAGAGAACTTACATAGATTTGTGGAGCAGTTAAATAAAATAAATTGGCACATTATTGAAACGGGCAAGGTGGAGTCGGCATATGAAATATTAATTAACGAATTTTTGTATGTACATAACATGACATGCCCTCCAAAAAGACACAGACATAAAACACTTAAAAAAGAGTGGGTATCCCATCAAGTGGTTAAATCAGCAGAAGATTTGAAATCACTGTTCGATTTAATGAAAACCACCAAATCAATTGCAATTCGAGAACTCTATACCATAGAAAAGAAAAGACACAGACTATTGATTAAAAATCAAATAAAAATATTTTATGGCAATAGAATAGAACAAGCCGATAACAAATCAAAGGAAATTTGGAAAGTGGTACATGAGAGATTGGGAGCGGTCAGACAAAGGAACAGGATACATATTAAGGGACAAAGCGGGGAAGACATCAGCAATCCGAAGGAAGTAGCGGAAATGTTCTGCTATTACTTTGCTTCAGTAACTGAGTGCAAATTAGCGGAACATTTTAACAAAAATCTGTCAGTTTCCTGCACAGTAGGTCCAATGATACAACATAGTATATTCTTTAAACCGGTCGATAGAGAAAACGTCAAAAAAATAATAGGTGAACTAAATAATAAAACAAGTGCGGGAATTGATGGGGTGTCTTCTAAAACTATGAAACGGGTAGCAGACGCAATTCTAGATCCTCTGGTCTACTTAATAAACCTATCCATCAGTTCGGGAGTGTTCCCACCAAGTCTAAAAACAGCCCGTGTTATACCAATTTTTAAAAAAGGAGAACATAACGATAAAAACAACTATCGACCCGTATCAGTGCTAAACTCATTCTCAAAAATTTTTGAAAAAGTTATATCAAACCAATTATGGTCATACATAAATAAATTCAATCTACTGACCGATAACCAGCATGGCTTCCGACAACACCGTTCAACAGAAACTGCGTCATTCTGTCTGGGAGAGGAAATCAGCAAACAAGTGGATGCAGGGTTGGTAGTTGCAGCTGTATTCTATGATTTCTCAAGAGCGTTCGACACCGTAGATATCAACTTCATGGCACGGAAGCTCGACACCATGGGAGTACGCGGGACAGCTCTCAACCTGATATCCTCTTTTTTAACAAATCGTCATATGTTGGTGGAAATTGACCGGAAAAAATCTACGGAGCATGTAATAAAAAATGGGGTAGTTCAGGGTTCCACTCTTGGACCGCTCCTGTTCCTCATATATATTAATGATCTGTGTTCTGTAATTAAAAACGAACTCATGATTAATTTTGCTGACGACACCACAGTCATAGTAAAGGCCGAAACTCAACAGGAACTAGAAAATAAACTTCTAACTTTAAACGGCAACATCCAAGAGTGGTGCTGGAAAAATAAAATTTTATTAAATGTAGACAAATGCGTGACGCTACAATTCTACAACACAAAACCTCCGGCACAAACACTTAGCTCGTCATGGCATACTAGATTTCTTGGCTCATTTGTAGATGAGAAGATGTCGTGGACGTTACAGCTTGATCATGTGGCAGGTAAACTAAACAGCGCTTACTATGCTCTAATGAAACTTAGGGCTACTCTGAGTACTAGCGACTTGATCAGTGTATACTATAGCCTGGCACATTCTCATCTGTCATATAATATTATATCTTGGGGGAGAACAGTAAATGTGGACAGAATTTTTATTGCACAGAAAAGGATTATTAGGCTGATGTTTGGCGTTAGGTGCAGAGGATCATGTAGATAGATATTTAGGAGCAGGAAAATCCTAACCTTAACAGGGCTATATATATTTAAATGCGCGCTGTACTCAGCACAAAATTATAATTCATTCGTGAAAAACTCCGATAAACCCGAGTACAATACGCGAGGCCGAAATCGATTAAGAATACCAAAGCATAATAGCGCTCTTTATGAAAGATCACCAGCATACTCGTGTATTACAATATTTAACGCCCTACCTGTTCACCTGGCACAAATGGGCGACATTAGACTGTTCAAATTAAGGCTAAAAGAATACCTATTGAACAAGAGCTTTTACTCCTTAAAAGAGTTCATGAAGGAGGGAGGGGGAAATAACTCCTTATGATTGTGATGTGTTTCATATTTTATATATAGAAATGTATTTATGTTATGTATTATGTACTTGTATTTTGTATTTTGTATTTTGTAATTGTATTTTATATTTTGTATTATGTGTGTGTATTCATATTTTATTTAACATGACTAATCACATCGATGTATCATATATCGCTACGTGAAATAAAGAATTGAATTGAATTGAACCCTTGAATTTTTCGGTAGTAGTTCTAAACTCGCTATCTCTGCTTCCTTTACTACATCTGGTGGTGTGCAGCTTTCCGCGTCGGATGTATCATCCACTTCCATGATGAACTACTATCGATGTACTCGTGTCGCGAAAATTTGATTGATTCTTCTGACAGCAGGTATTTCGATGACAGCGTATCACGAAATTCCTTTATGCATTTGATACCACTTTTATGGTTGGATACAAATAAACAATGTAACATTTGCTAAATGCCACCTTTTGACATTGATTAGAGTTTGTAAAGTGTGAACTTTTAAGATGAAAGTGCAAAAAAAATATTATAATAACTGGTATTCAAAATGGATGAAACTATAACAAAATTACATATTAACAATAATAATAATGTTAATAATAATGTTAATGTAGTCTTAAAAAATGTTAATAATGTTAATAATAATAACAATATTTAAAATATTGTAGTCATTATAATTATAGACAAATTTCAATTTCTTAAATATTGAATCTATATAATTCATTTGTTTTAATTTAGTTGAATTTGTTCCATTGTATCTGTATTTTCTGCTCCATGCTCCTGTATTTCCCGAAATATATATTTTTGCCGATGTACATAGCTATAGGGTTATTAGTAAGTTTCAACATGAAAGTACTCATTTTCATTTCATTCATCTCTCATCTCTCATTTACTCATTCTAACTGTAACTAATTATCCAGATGCAATAAGTCTCAGTGTTAATTTATCTCAAAACTCGTGGAAAGTCGAACCACCAAAGGCTGGAACAAATCCAACAGGAGGTTGACGGTCTATAATCCAATAACGCTGCAAAATTTAGTTTCATTATATTCGAGCTTTAGATAATAAACTTGAAACTCACTTTTACAGTTAAATTATCACTTCTGGAGGCAATCTGAAACTCCACGAACTTAATTTAATTTTATTAAAATATTGGTATGTCAATATTAAAGCACAAATAAATTTTACAAATACATTAATATTTACTCTATGAAGTTTGTTTGATAATGCAATAATGTATGAGTATAAAATAACCAACATTTACTAGAAGAAAAATATATGTAAGACAAATTCCAAAGTTCTATTGATGATAGCAATTTCATAATTATTTTTATGTTTCTATTGCAAAATGTTTAGCGTTGGCCTAATAATAATAATAATAATAATCGTTTATTGAAACAACACGAAGTGTTGTACCTACAATAATGTAGGTACAGTAGAGAGAATACAACGAAAATAATAATTGTGGTACCTAAGAAATGGTACCACAATTATTATTTTCGTTAACAATTTCCTTCACGTGCTCAACAACTATGTATTATAGAGAGAATACAGTAGTAACGTTGACAGAGGCGCAGATGTTGTTCGATGTATAGATGTAACAAGGATGCTTATTCGTGGTTCGTGGTAAAAGAGCTATTTATGGTATAAGTGAATAAAGTCGAATTTTATCCACGAAAAAAACAGTTTAGCGCAAGAGGCCCAGTCCGATAATGTTTTCGAGTGGATAAAATTGCTTTCTTCACGTGTCATATAAATCATACAAGATTTTTTCCAATTCGTTATCAGAATTGAAGAATTTGCGTGAAGTATCACATTGTCAGGTGACAACGAAAATTATAGTGCGAAATTACCTATTTTTTACTTTATTCACGTTATTAATAGTTATAGTGAATAAAATGAAAATGTAAACATGTTATTCACCTATTTGATTAAAGTGTAGTTTTAACGATGAGATTCAATATACATAATGAGCATTTTATTAATGCGAATTGGATAAATGTATAATTGGCTAGCTTCCAATAAATCTAATTGGTCGATACGAAAATTTCGCTGTCGTAGAAATTAATTAGGGGTCAAATATACTGTTTTTCTGAAACCGGAGCGAAAGTACTATTTTCGCTCCGGAAATGAGGCGTGAACATTGCATTTCCCTGACTAGTCACGTAAAACATTGAAACATTATTTTTCTAAAGTTTTATTGAATATTAATATTTATAGCTGCGTTTTCTACATTCGAAGTTAATCGCGGACAACAAAGCACATTTATCAAATTTGGAGAGTAATAATAGTAATAATAATAATACATTTGCAAGTAACAGATTTTCGAGCAAAAACGAATTTTGTTGTGTTGAGTTCACGCATGTTGAACAATTTCAGTTGAAAGATTGACAGATTGCGTAAAAACGCGACATATTTTTACTCTCACAGTTGAAAATATGAAATTTTGGGTTTCAGAAAAACATTAATATGCGATTTGTGAGTAAAATGTCTCATTTTACTCAAAGACCTGTAAAATACTCGGCTCAGAGTGCCACGTATTTCACTGTGGCTCCTCGTCAGTAATAGATCATTTTCCTGACCCTTCAGTAAATAACTATTTTCATAAGTTTAGGATATTTGTCAGACAATGCATCTGAATTTGTCAACAAAAAAACAAACAGCAATCCATTTCGATTATTTTTTATTTCTAAAATAAAGAGTGGTGCATTTTCTGACAATAGCCGTAACATATGAAAAGCAATATATTTGCAGGAAGCACCTGCTCTATGGAATTCTTCTATTACTTTATACAGAGTTATTAACGAAACCATTTGATGCACTAATGTAGTAGGTACTTATTTTTTGACAATTTGGGCATTTTTTTTATAAATTTTAATTACATAATTAACTTTAATAACTATTTAATACAATAATAATTAATAATCTAAATTCAAAATTTTGGAAACTTTTGTCAGAAATGTCGAAATCCAAAGAAATGGATTGCCATATCAGCTAATTGTACAAATATGATTTGATATAGCAATATTTGGATTTGGCGTCTTTAAAAATACATAATTAAATATCATACTATAATAGTTTTTATAGAGCATAATAACCAGTATCTGACTTTCAAATTCCGTGAAAATAATTGAAAAATTGTGTAATTGAAAAAAGTTACATGCTGTTATGTAAGACGGCGTTGGAGACTCTATGCTGGGTCAAGCGACAAACCCTCACTCAGATTTTTAAATATTACATAAATATTACGTTTTTATAAATTTTAATTAGATAATTAACTTTAATAACTGTTTAAACCATAATAATTAATAATCTAAATTCCAAATTTTGGAAACTATTTTCAAAAATGTCGAAATCCGAAGAAATAGATTGCCATATCAGCTTATTGTACGAATATTATTTGATATACCAATATTTGGAATTGGCGCCTTTAAAAACACATAATTGAATGACACACTGTAACAATTTTTGTATCGTATAATAACTAGTAATCTGACTTTCAAATTCCATAAACAAATGTGAAAAATTTTGTAATCGAAAAAAGTTACATGCTGTTATGTAAGACGGCGCTGGAGACTCTATGCTAGGTCAAGCGACGAACTCACACTCAGATATTTAAATATTGCATTGCCAGTCTTCTTCGACGAAGTAAATCGCAGGATTTATGGCCCAGTAGTCACAGGTTCGAATCCTCCTGTAGGCCACAGTTTGCTGCAGACGTACTCTCTTGGTTTTCTCTCTAAGACTCAAATACTGTTTTGATAAATATTTTCGATTTCCAAATACCAGGGGGAATCTTTAATGTCCCTAAATTATCTTTAAATTAAATTATCTAATTCCCTCTCACTTGACAGTAAAAATTTGCGATCGTCACTTGTTTCCTTCATGTCTAGGTAGATAATATTTAAACCTCCCCTCGTACTAACATAAATTTAGATATTTCACTCAGGATAACTGGAAAAGTCAAAAAGTAAAAAATCGATAGTATTTTTGAAAAATTAGTGAGTTTGTCTGTATGTCTGCGCATGTATTTGTCTCTCTGCGAATCTTTCTGTCTCTCTAATATGATGTCTATCTGTAAATATGTCTGTTTATTTTTCTGCCTGTCTATCAGTCTCTTTATCAGTATGTCTCTCTGTCAGTATGTCTATGGATCTGTGATAACGTTTATTTTTTTGCAAAAAATTTAATTTTCTTTAGAAAGTCAAAAATTTAGACAGTCTATTGAATAAAATATCAAATGTGGGTGTATACGTGATAACATTTATTTTTGAGATTCTTAAAAATTTAGCCTATCTGTTAAATAAAATTAAATCTGAAAAATACAATCGAGAATGCCGACTTTTTCCAAATGCAGATGTTAAATAGGTGGTCACTTTGCTGTTGTAAAAAACCAAGTTGACAAATACATTACTGATATTATACTAGAACTTGGCTGATTTCGTAACACTGTCAACTTTTCATTTAGTAGTATTAAACATAACTTAATTGATGGAATAAACTAACGATGGGGTATATTAATTTGTTTACATTTTTTTATGATTTAACGATATTTCTAATATGAAACATCAAACAAAGAATATGTTTCCTATCTTAATCTCTGAAATTATTTTTTATAACTAATCTTTAATCTCCAAAATTATATGTTTATATTAAGAACTGTTCTCTGCATTATATCCACAAGTTGACAAAACTAACATTTAACATCTAGAATTTGGAAAAAATCTGCATTCTCGCTTGTATTTTTCAGATTTAATTTTATTTAACAGATAGGCTAAATGTTTGAGAATCTGAAAAATAAATGTTATCACGTATACACCCACATTTGAAATTTTATTCAATAGACTAATGTGTAAAGAATTCTAAATTCTAAAGAAAATTATGTTTTTACAAAAAAAAACGTTATCACAGATTCACAGATATACTGACATTTAATTTTGTTACTGTCGCTTTTCACTTATTAGTATTAAAAGCAGGGTTGTAATAAATCATGATTTAAAAAAAAATACAAATCATGATTTATTTGATTTTTTAAAATTATTGATTAGTATTTGCAAGTTTTGATGTGATTTATATCAATTGATTTAAATCATATGATTTTTTTAATAAATTCTTAAATTTGAACAGGAACTAATGGTAAAAAAAACGGTGTATCTGTACTATGTGATGGTACTAATGGAAGAAAATAAAAATATTTTATTTATTTACAATTATCTACTTTAAACTATGCTAACTCTTTAGTTACATTAATTTTTTCATTGTTCATTGATCAGTGCAAAATCAATCATTAATTTAAAAAAAATGATTTAAATCAATGATTTATTTAAAAAAAATCAGTTGATTTAAATCAATTGATGTAAATCACACCAACCCTGATTAAATGTAAATACAATTTTTGGAAAAACTAAGGATGGAGTACATAAAAATGATTACATTTTTTATTAGCATGAAGTATACCTACTTAATACATCCTGGAAGTTTTGTCAATTTTGTCAATGTATACCACCTACAAGTTGACAAAACTGACATTTTACGACAACCAGGCTGTTTCAGAATTACTGCCTCCTTTTCATTTTTTAGTATTATATATTTTAGTTATTAATGTGTTTATATAAATATACAAATAATAGTTACTTTATTATAAGAAAATCAGTATGAATATATTGGCAGTTATATTTATTTATTTAGTATTTATTTATCGTATGGAAAATTGCTACAACTTTATTATAAGAAAATCATTATGAATGTATTGGCAGGAAATTTTCTGACATTTAATACGTGACCGAAAACAAGTATAACTCGATGTAACAGCCGTAGAATCATCCCTTCAGAATGACTGGGGGGTTGACAACGTCAGTGGGGTTGGGGTGATTTGTCGTAGGGTAAAAATATGGACATATAATTGAGTAAACACATCTCAATAATGTGAAGGGGCATGCGGTTGCCTACATAAAACATCCCCAACTATAAAATCGCTGCAGCCATAAAACACATCATAAACCAGTATCACATGTAATTAAATGGTATACACACGAGATTAGTTTTTATAGTTCTAGCACTTTTTTATGGCGGCAGTTTAAAATGATTTGGATAAATATTGATGTTATAATAAGAGCGTGTGCGGTAGTAATCGCTGTATAAACATAACTAATCAGCGATTATTATGCGATAAATAATTTAATTAAAACGGTGTACGCAATGTATGCCATGACAATATGTATTATATTTATGCCTTTCTCGGTATTACGTGTATTTGCGTGGAAGGCATGGGAACATCATTTACATACGATGTACGTACATAGCCGTGGCGCAATGTATAAAGTTTTCAGGAGAAGTTTCGTCGGGAATTTTAAGTGCATTTCCACAGACCACGTAAAAATAGTTTTTCCTCCAACATACGCTTCGAGCGCCCTAGTTGCTACCCAAATAACATTTATTTACAATCATTCATTGATTAAACATTTACATTTTTATGTAGACAGGAAAATACCTCTTGAGACATGCATTTACTTTTCTAATTAAATAATCTGTTAATGATAAATTTTAAAAATCTAGAGAGATGCATTTATATATTTAATCATGATTAATAAAAATATTAAGTTTATATTTTTTAATGGATATACAAAAATAAAAGAAATATTAATAATGTATATCGACACATATACAGGGTGCCAAAAATGTTTGGAAACACCCCAAGAAAATTTTGAATGAAAGAAATATTAATAATGTATATCGACACATTACAGAGTGTAAAACAAGTTTACAAACATCCCAAGAAAATTGTGAATTTGTGGGTTAAATTGAAACAAAATTGACCAATTGGTATTTGCAAAAAAGGTATTAGATTAGGTTAGGTTACATTATTTCGTGTTACCAGCTTCTATTTTCTGTTGACCTTGACCAAAGTATGATGTCATCTATATGCTTAACCACCAAATAATTGTGCTTCTTTATAGCTAAGAAACTAAAGAATTGCAACGCTTCAAGTAATGTTGCATTTTCTAGAGACATACCTTCATAACTATAGAAACAAAACTCTTAAATTCTAACCAATTATAGTTTAAATGTATCATTATTAATCAATTTTGATTTTCTTCACGAAATAAGACAAACTTACTATTTTTGCATGGACCCTGCATTTTCCGGGGATGACTCAGTTGCTATGCTGAGTGGCGTGCTGTTGAGCTTGTCCACTATTTTTGGAACACCCTGTATTATAAATAATGCGGAAAACAGTTCTTAATATATTTAATTTTGGAGATTAAAGATTAGTCGAAAAAAAATATTTAAGAGAGATTAAAGACTAGAGGAAACATTTTCTTTCTCTGATGTTTCACGTTCTTTAAATGTCTAAAATTTCAAACAACACTTTATCATTTTTTATAAGTATTAAAATCCTGTTCAAAATTGCGATTTCTGAATAACCTGTAAATAATTATTAAGCAGTGATAGTGCATTGTTTTAAGTTTTGTTATAACTCATTCTTGTATCAGTTGCTTTTCAAAACTTTGATTAGACCCCTAATATGTTATTGTCAACGTTATTTCCGCATTTTTCGCATTCACAAATACTTTCTATAGTATAAAAATCCATGTTGCACTGTCTGAAAACTGAAGAAGAAAAGCTGAAAGTTTGAAATAAAATTGTTCTTGCAATTTCCAAAATATGAAGCAAAATTTATTAAGCATTATAAAAAATGTTAGGAAGTCGATTTCAATTTAATATGTTGGCTTCAGTTATCTAAAATTTAGCAAAATTAATGGGGTGAGGTTCAAAACCTCATTTGAAATCAAAATAACTATAACATTGTTTAAATTCATAATAATGTATGTCGGAATGTAATGTCAAATGTATGTCAGAAAAATTGTTTCTGTGTTTCCTAAAAATACCTTATTTGATTTCAAAATTGTTCTCTATTTGCCAAAATATTGTAACAAAATTCCGCTTCCTTTTAAAATTACATGAATTAACATTTGACCCGAACCAACCAGAGTGGTGTCAAGTCAATTTTTGTTTTTAAAGTCAGATAAGTCCCGAAATATAGGACCACATCTCTTTTATATTTCTGAACTTACCTGAAATTATAAAGAAATTGGACCATTCTGGTTTTTAACGGCACAATTAAAAAGGATAGTCAAAATTGAAAAAATAGGCCGCAATGGGAAAAAAAATGAATGACATTGAAAAAAAAAGTTTATCTACATTGAAAAATTATGTTGCAATTAAAAGTAGAAACTGGAAGTAAAAATGGTTTTAACTGAAATTGAAAAGAACGAAATTTTAATTTTACGTAATTTTGACCAAGCGAACAAACTGGTTACACTTGAAGAAAGTTGATTGGAATTGAAATACTATGATTTCTATTAAAAAAAGTTGGTTGCATTTGGACAAAAATAATTGTCAAATAAGAATTAAAGAAATGGTTTAAATTGATAAGAAAATAAAATTGGCTGCAATTGTAAAAAACCCAAAGATGGCACAAAGATAATAATTGAATTAAATTTTTCCGTTGTACGTTATAATAATACGTTATGATGAGTAGAAATGGTCGAAAGCCTAATGAACAATGAACAATGAGCCTAATGGGCAACGTAATATATGCAAAGGCATATTTGTTTTCGTGTGGCCGATGCAAGAATGAGCAGCTGCACTATTTTCTTTTTTTTTTTTTAATCCATATACAGTGAATTTTTAGCTCTATTTGTTAGGGCATATTCTTGAATTCTTTAGCATTAAAGCATACTTTTGCATATTTCAGCTCAGAAGCATATTTTTGCATATCTCAGCTCACAAGCATATTTCAGCATATATTTCTTCATATTTTTCATAAAAAGCATATCTTTCAGAAAAACTAACAATATTGTAGCATAGTTTGCAATTATATATATTTTTTTGTTCCATAATAGTAAATAAATTAAAATAATACTTCCAATATTTTTAGCAACTTTTCTTGAAACAAAAATGTTATCTAGAAAATTTTAGGACGATTATTTAAATCTACAATACAATTATAATTATAATGTATACTAAAATAAATGTTTTATTACTAATACCAAATATATAATTTTGAAGCAAATTAAAAACTAAAAATTCCAAACTCCATTGGACTTTTAGTTTTTTAGTTCAAGAGTTAACTTTTTGAGTTTGTACGTTTAGTTTTTTATTTGCTTTCATTTTTGTTATGTTGTAACATTTTGAAACTTTCATATTTTAAATCTTCGCAATGTAACACTGCTTTACATGAAGGATTTATGAACCTTCTACTACATTTGATATTTCGTTTGCATATTTAATACATTTTGACTAACGCTCCATTAAATTGTGCGACAATTTCTCAAACCTATATTTATTTATGTAATTTGATATTTAGATTAATTTTAAAGCATATTTTATATTATGAAAATTATTTTAAAATATTCAGATCGCTTTTAAATATTTCAAAACTTGTTGGCAATTGATTTTTTTATTACTAAAATTCTTTAAAATATTTTAAATAATTACAAAAATTGTTAAAAAATTTATCAGATTTTTTTTTAATGTTGTTGATTTTGTTATTAATACTTTCATAAATAATTGGAATCTTTTAGTTCGATCAAAACTAAGTAAGACATTTAAATATATAGAAGTTTTTGAAAATTAACGACAGAATTTTTTTATAAATTTAATTTTTCAGATATAATGAGATAAACATTATTGAAATTGTTCCAGTATATTTTTAGCTACTACAAAAAAATGTTTGTAAATATTCAGATCTGTTTTAAATATTTTAAAACTTATTACCATGGTATCATCACCATGGTACCATGGTAATGCCTTCAATGGTATTTTGTTGTAAGTTGTAAGTTTTTTTTACATAAAGCACATAAATACCTAATTGAAATTTTTTAATTCTAACGAAACTAAGTTGGACATTTAAATGTTCTGTTTTTTTTTTTTAATTAAAGCATAAAAAATTATAAATATTACTTATTTGTTATTTTAAGTTCTTACTGGTATTTAATAAAAATATTTATTTATTTATGTTAATTATTTATTTAGTATATTTTATAGTTTTGGCTTAAATTCAGAATTGATTATATACAGGGTGTCCAAGATAAGGATCAACAGCAAGGGGATCTCAGAATCCGTAAAAGTTACTAAGGCGGTTAAATTACAAAGAAAGTTGCGCAATTTAGTGGTCAGCAATATTCTGTTGAGAAAACCAGAAAATTCCGCTTACTTCCGGAGATATTCGACAAAATCCGAAATTTTTCGAAATAGTTTTTTTATGTTTTGCTGAAGTTATTTGAAAAGCTATAAGAAAATCAAAGGCACTTTCACATTGCCACTTTTTGAGCTCTACAAGGTAGGGTTTATAAATTTTCAGTACAACGTTTTGTTTCTAAGAAATCATCATCAACTTTATATTTTATAATTAATTATATTATAATTATAAAATTGCTTTATTCACGGATATGATACGAGTTTTTTATTCAAGGTGACAACGAAAATTTCAAGGATAGTGCGAATTAACTTTTTTTTAAACTTTATTCACGTTGTCAATGGTTATAGTGAATAAAGTGAAAATGTAAACCTTTTATTCACCCATTCGATTAAAGTGTAGTTTTAACGATGACATTCAATACACATGATGAGCATTTTAATAATGTCAATTGGAAAAATTATATTTTATCTATTTTTTTTTTTTAACTTTCTCGTATTGTTTTAAATTTCTTCAGTTTTGTAATAATTACGTTGAGATTTTCAGACTTACTGGCTTATCTGAGATAATTTAGGAACAATTTGTAAACTACTAACTTTGTTATCTATAAATTTTACATGTTATTCAATTTTTTGTTTTTTTATGACACCATCATTAACTGTTTTAGAATGATTAGAAATTCATGGAATTTTTAGTTTTCTTAGAAATTTAGTTGGAAATATAATATTGTCATCAAATTGCAATTTGCATCATTATTGTGCTATCAATAGGAGTAACTTTAATATTTTGAACAGTTGCAAATAGTATTTTTCCAATTTTTTTTAAATATTAGAAAAAAAATCAAGGGGAAATAATGAAACAAAAATGAAGATTCTTCCTTTACTTTTTTAATAGTGATGCGCTATTATTGACGCTGTCTTATATCGTTGTGTTTACTGTCATCCAACTTTTCGGGCATATTTTTCATTTTAGGAGTATAATTTCCACTTTTAAGAGCATATTTTCATTTCCATACTACATTTTTTAAGCGCTTAAAATTGTTTTTTTAGAGCATATTTTTGGTTGCCTTACTAATAAAGATTGTACTATTCCTACTACTAATTTATAATATAGTAGTAGCAGTAGCCAATCCCATTTTTTAGAATAATTGTAAGAAATATTAAAATAAAAATCAAAACAAAATAAAGACACAAAAATGAAGGTTCATCGTTTACTTTTCTAATAGTGATTCTCAATTATTGCCACTGTGTTATATCGTTGTGTTTACTGTCATCCAATTTTTATTGCATATTTTCCATTTTAGGAGCATAATTTCCATTTTTGAGAGCATATTTTCATTTCTATACTACATTTTTTAAGCGCTTAAAATTGTTTGTTTAGAGCACATTTTAGGTTGCCCTACTAATAAAGATTGTACTATTCCTATTACTAATTTATGATATTGTACGAGTAGTAGCCAATCCTATTTTTCAGAATAATTGTAAGAAATATTAAAACAAAAATCAAAAGAAAATAAAGAAACAAAATGAAGGTTCTTCCTTCACTTTTTTAATAGTGATGCTCTATTATTGTCGCTGTGTTATATGGTTGTGTTTACTGTCATCTAATTTGTTGGGCATAGTTTCCATTTTAGGAGCATATTTTCAATTTTTAAGAGCATATTTTCATTTCTATAACACATTCTTTAAGCGTTTAAAATATTTTTTAATAGCCTATTTTTGTTTAAGAAATATTAAAACAAAAATCAAAAGGAAATAAAGTAACAAAAATGAAGGTTCTTCCTTTACTTTTTTAATAGTGATGCTCCATTATTGACGCTGTGTTATTTCGTTGTGTTTACTGTCATCTAATTTTTAGGGCATATTTTCCATTTTAGGAGCACATTTTCCATTTTTAAGAGCATATTTTTATTTCGATAGGCCATTTTTTAAGAGCTTAAAATAGTTTTAGAGCATATTTTTGGTTTTTAGTACTATTCCTACTACTAATTTATGATATAGTAGTAGTAGTAGCCAATCCTTATTAATCTATCGACTTAATCGATCTATTCGCCATATAATGTAGTAAATTTTGCTACCATAATGGCAGAAGGTCATATGTGCATTTTGCATTGATATTGTGGTACAGTAATGCATCTAGTTTAATTATGTTGTGAACTAAGCTTAGTAGGTAACTAGAGCAATCAATGTTATGATTGCTTAAAGTTACCTAGTTACAGTTAGTTACATAATTAAACTAGCTGCATTGCTGCACCTAGGGCTGATGTAAAGAGCTGAAAATGTAATAATGGTGCAAGTCGACCTCCTGGATGAAGGTTTTTTCGTAGCTTAGTCATTAGAATTAGGAGAGAGTCTGTATATACATGTGTAAGTGTATACACATAGTAATAAGTTAATAAACGAACACTACATGGTAAACGAACTTTACAATATGAGATAATGAGGTAATGAGATAATTGCCATTTTATTACGTTTCAAATAACACATACGACGTTCTGTCATATTATAATGTGGAGTTACAAGAATATTAATTTGTGAATAGGTATAAAATGCAAAAAATGTTACATATGACTTTTTGCCAATATGGTAGCAATTTACACCTACATTTTTATTTTAGACTAGATTTTTGAGATTTATAAGTTATTGGACGATAGTTGTCCTAACGTAGTAGTTTTTATAACATACTTAATTATGTTTATTACTAATTAATTCCGTTTATGAAATAACATATTAATTTATATCTTGTAATCTACTAATTACATGTAAATATTTTGCGCATAATCCGTTATTGACAATTGTGGAATCTACCGCCTCACTGATTGCATGGCTTATGCAAATGCATCTAGCATGATTTAATTACACTTTAGAAACGTAAGCTAGTGGAGCAGAAGTTTTATTAAGCTCCAGCTAAATCCGGCGATATATTGAATGACCAGAATGGAAACCGCCCCTAATTTCTAATCGATAGTAATCTTTATCGCCCCAATACAGACCGTTTATGGGTGTAGTTTGTATGTCGCTCTGACATCTCCATCACAAAGGAAAATTTCACGGAGGGTCCGTAAATCGGGGGGTGTTGCAGGTGAGGAGAATGCACTGGCCGGAGCTCAATTAATAGGAGGAAGACCAATTGGAACATAAATATGCGGATGTAAATGCAAAACCGGGCGCAAATAAACTTGAGCTCAACTTGAATTCTTGCCGAATTTAATTTCGCATTAATCTCGTTACCGAAATTTGCGATATCAATGAGGGCACGTCGATGATGCCGCAAACAAAATGCAAATTTAATTTCGCGGCCGTAATGTAATTTCGATCGCGTTTTAATTGTTTGTCCCCCGAAAATTTCTTATGGCTGTTTGAACAGGCGCGACTTTAAATTGAGTTCCGGATTGGGCAAATAATCGAATCGCACTGTAAAAATGTTATTATGACATGAATTTAATTACATCCGCAAATAGTGCCTTGCGCTGCTGTTGATTACGTTTGCCGCCTTTGGTTCCATTAAATCCGTCCCTGCCACTGCCATGACAAATTAATTTTGCTGACAAATTTACTGTAGAAATATTTCGTGGAGAACATAAGTATCAAGTTATAGACGCCATGCGGGAGAGTTTTGGGCACATATATCTGTCTGCGACATTTAGCATGCTGGTTTTTGACAATTTTCATGTCTCTCTAGGGGTGGCGGGACCCTCTACTGTCAAATACCAAATGTCGCTAAAGAGGCCGGCGGATATGCTCCCTCCTTGCTTCTGTATGTTTATCTTGCAAGCTTTTAAAATATACATTTTTTTTAATAAATAAATATATGCCACATATTTTTTCCCCACAGATTCATGAGTCATTACTTGTACTCAATTAAACAGCCGCATTCTTGTTTTTATACCAGAAATGTAAAATACGGGCCAATAATAATACTTAAATTGTAAGAATCGGTGGATAACACTTGGCGAAGAAAATTATCAAAAAACAGCATGCATTGTTTAAAATTATTCCAATCGAATGCTCATCTTTCACATGCCTGTCATAATACCTAAACATTTATGATTTATACACGTCCAATACATCATATCATCTCAACCCAATAAAAGTGAGCCCATTCATCCGCGCAAATCAATTTGCTTACATAACGCGACAGTTTGCACTGGATAAAGCAACGTTTCCTAATAACACGCATTTCAGGCGATTTACATTCTGATTTAACGGCTCCACTCAGCTGAATTATATATTATTACTTTCGGTAATCACGATAAACAATGCGGATTATTTATGAGTGAAAGTGCCGGTGTCGCTTTAGCATAAATCCGAGGGACGATTTAAATTCTAGAATTTATTTAGTTGGCACGGCCATCGCTGTACGTTACACAATGGCGGAGAAATGTCCTGCCATTAATAAACATACAGAAGTGTAATTTTCACTGCCGGTGATTTACTGCCGCGAAAGTTTATAGTTCGGATTAATGCTGGGGATAAATTAGGGCAGCAAATATCGGATTTTAATATTATGTCGCACTGCTCGTTAAAAATTACAAATTTTGTTTTTGAAGAAACGCAAGGTGATAAATGGTGATAAATGGCAAGGTGATGATTTATGATTTATAGTTGATTGGCAAATTTAGCAGAAGAAAGTAGCTACAGTTTAAAAAAATCAATTTCAACTAAAAAACTTCAGGATTATTTATATTTACAATATAATTTTGATTGCATTCTAAACATTAGATATTTATAAAACAAGTATATAATCGAGGAATTTAGGCCGAGCGAAGCTAATAAAGCGACGAGTCCAATACAGTTCAATATACGACTTGCATTCAATATTTTGTTAGGCTCCTCCTTATTTTCAATTTTTTTTATTTTCAGTAGTAGAAACAATATTTTAGTGGCTACCGATCTGCCAACTGCGGCATTTCCGCCTTGTTGTTCTTGTTTTCATATTACGATAAAAGTTCATTTAAAGTAGGCTATATATTATGATTGATTGATTGTCAATTAATAAAATAGGCTATTGTCATAAAGCAAATAGGCAAAAATGGGCATGAATAAAATGACAGAAATAGAATATGTAGAAGCATTAGCAACACTATTGTCAGCTAAATCAAAAGACCTTTACTAAGATGCATATGCAGATTATATAATATGGCGTAATAACAAAAATGTACATACGAATTCGAATGACAGATATTAAATTTATTTGACAAAATGGTCCTTCGAAATGACTTTTCCATTATAGTACTAGTACACTAAATACCACTTTATGGATTCTAAATGTTTGTGATATTACTAAATTCAAAATTGAAGTTTAGATTTTTTTAGTAGTTTGACTACTAAACTTGATTTTTCCTGGTACTTTTGCTAATTTGTAACATTGGTTTTCGGAATGGTTTCTATGTATAATACAATATGTACATATAATTTAATGTTTCTTAATATAATATATTACGTAATATTATTGCTAAAATCCAAAACTGTTTGGAATTACAGTTTTTTTTTATATACTAATTTCAGTTTCTCAGGATATTTTCAATACCACTTATGGTAGTATATTGTATTTATAAGTTGAGAAATCTTATAAATTTGGGTGATCAAATATCAGTTCCAGGCAGACCCCAGAGAAAGTTTACTAAAATATGGCATTTCCAAACAGATTAAATCGAAAATGATGTTAAGGACAGATAAGTAATTTAAGTAAGTTATTGTACTTAGATTAATTTCAGTTTCTCAATATATCTACTTTGAACACGAAGCAAAAAACTTATAAATTTATTTAGGTGGTCAAATATTATTTCCAAGCACGGTCCAGCGAAAATGAACTTTTCAAACCCAACACAATCCAGCCTGACCTAATGCCTCACAATACTAATTTTGTATATTTTTTTGTGAGCTTCTTACGTCTTAAAAAAATCATCTACCAAAATACCATACCTATGTGTCATATTTTTGGAATAAAATTCCATAAAATCAATACAAAAAAATTACAGATTACAGATTACAGAGTGTTTTGTTTACACTATTTTGATACAACTATTTTGATACAATATCTACTATTATTAAATTTCTAGAATTCAGGTATTTTAATTATTTCAGAATTTTTGCCAACCTGTTTTGAGAGTTTGTTATTTAACTGCAATTTCGTAGATTTTTATCTTATTTTCTTCAAATTTTGGAATTATAAGTGATATGTTTATGTATCTTGACTCTGTAATGCTGAATTATTATTATTATTATTGCTATATTATACCTGCAATTTTCGTATTTTGGAATCAAAAGTGATATTTTTTAGAAAGAGAGATAATAATCCTATTAGGCTATTGACCCTCGGCCTTTTTTTTAATATTGGACATTTCTGAAATTTTATACTTACATATTTTTTACAGAATATAAGATTTTAAAAATTCTAAGTTTAAAAATTCTAATTGTGTAAATAATTTAAATATTGCAATAAAGCCATTTTTACGCGCTTTCGGTTATTTTTTTACATATTATGAATTTTTAACTATTTTAAAATATTATCCATTAAATTTATGCACTCTCAGAATGTCGCGATTTAAATTTTCACAAACATGAATTATAAATATCATATTTTCACATATATATTTTGATATAATTTCCAAGATTTTTGCAATTCCAGAATGCAAGTTGCTTAATCATTTTAGAATTTTTGTAAACCATTTATGACGTTTGTTTAATTAACTGCAATTTCGTAGATTTGCCCCTTACTTTCTTTATATTTTGAAATCAAAAGTGATAAATTATCACTTTTTTTACCTTTTATTATCAATAATAATATTTTAAAATATTCGATATTTCCGAAATTTTCTACAGTTTGTATAGAATATAAGTTTTTAGAAATTCTGACTGTTTAGACAATTTTTAATGATTTGAAATATTACAGAAAACTTTAACATATTAGTGAATTTTAATCAAATTTGCAACATCTTTGTAATTTGTAAATTATATTAGAATTTTATGAGATTTTGTTGAAACTACACCACCAGAACAACAACCACCACAAACACATGTATTCCACCAAAGAATCACCAACAT
The DNA here is from genome assembly GCA_951805005.1 of Othius punctulatus. Taxonomy (NCBI): domain Eukaryota; kingdom Metazoa; phylum Arthropoda; class Insecta; order Coleoptera; family Staphylinidae; genus Othius; species Othius punctulatus. The sequence goes on along the minus strand of OX638138.1, from coordinate 30,017,418 downwards.
CACGAACATCGACCTTACCCCCCCGAAAGAAAATAATTTACCAAGATTTTGACCACATGCTGATGATGGCCACCAGGCTAAAACATGCCCAAGTATACCTATTAATGATAGTTTTTGACCAAAATTAAGAAATGCTTTACTAAAACCTGAGAGTGCAAGAAACAATGTCGAAAATAAATGAAATTTATTCATAAAATAATTAATTTATTCAATTTGAATTATAGAAAAACACAAATTTCTAAATTAAAACAACTTATTATGTACTCATAATCAAGCATGCAATTTATTCATTAAATAATTAATTTATTCAATTTGAATTATTGAAAAACACAAATTTCTAAATAAAAACAACTTATTATGTACTCATAGTCAAGAATATTTTTAGTAGTTTCAGATTCATTTTTTACAATAAAATAGTATTTTCCGTATTATTTTCTAATGTTAAATTTTTCATATTTTCGATATAATTTTCTTTGTTCGATGATTCATATTTTTTTGAATCCTTGGGACATTTGAACATATTTTTAGTAGTTTTAGATCCCCGTTTTACACCAAACTTTTTTGTGTTTCTATATATTTTTTTAATTTTAAATTTTTCATATTTTCGATATATTTTCTTTTACATTTCCGTGATATTTTGATTCAATCTTTCGAACATTCGAACATTTTCCCTTAATTGTTATGAATTTACTTAGTTAGTGACATTTTTGGAATAACACTAATATCTTTCAAGTTTTCAATGAATTGAAAATTCAACAAACTCTCGTAATTGCTGGATTTTTATAATTTTTTCTACAATTTCACTGCAAATAATGTCGAGCCAGCTTTGTGAAATTTACTACAAATTTTACAAATTTTGTCACATATTTTTTAATATTGACCCATTTTAAATCACTGCTTAGTAATAGTTATTTTGTTTTTCAGTAATGGAAATTTTCGTAAAAAACTTCTACACAGAAAAATATTGATATTAATTAGGTATTATTATAGGTAATATTGTATAGGTAATAAGGTAAATATTATTAGGTATTTTCTTATATTTTTATAAAATATTATTCGGCAGGGTCCTAATATAAAAAGAAACTACAAAAATGCTTATTTGTATTTCAGAAATGAAAATTTCGTATAATTTATATTTGTAAAATTTTTGGCAACACATGACCAATTTTGACATGTACGAAAGCTGAATTTAAAAAAAATTGAAAAACTATACAAAGCGTTCAAGAAAGTGGTGTTTATTTTTACGCTGGATACTAATAGATAGCACTGTTCAATATGCAAATCAAATATGTTTTCTAACGTTGCTGAAACGTTTCCTAGAATATAAGCAAATAATTTAACACAAAAAATGCAAATGTAATTATTTTCTCAATATTTCGTTGGAACAAGTTGTAAAACCTCTTTGTTGAACCCTCTGTATAATAAAATTGATATTATTTTCACACAAATTTCTGAATTTAAATTACTTTATTGTGTACTAAATTATAATCAGGCTTGTTTATAATAGATTCGAGATGTCTTTTCAGAACACCACACTTCATTGTGTTTTCTATATTTTTTTTAATTTTAATTTTATTATAATTTTGCTTAATTTTTTTTACAATTAATTGAAATTTTTATGGAATCTGTGAGACATTAGCTTCTTTTAATAATTGTAAATTTTGTTTCTCTATAAAATATTTTCTCTATTAGATTTTCTCTATAAGATTTTCTAGTTATTCAAAAAATTTAACAGATAACAGATGTTCTAATTTATTGGAATTTTTATGAAATTTTCTGCAAATTTTGTTATTTTGATTGTACGGTCGCGGTAAAAAAAAGTGGGGCAAGTCTTATAGTTAATTTGTCTAAATGAAGCTGTGTAATCAAGTCATTCTACTCCCTGCAAAGAAAAATCAAGTTACATGACATTGTCATTTTGACATACTTACTTATTAAAACTTACTTATTAAAACTATTACTTACTTATTACTTACTTATGTTACTGTTACTTATTAAAAATCCACATTTTGGAATAGCCCCTCAAGTTAGTACTTTTAAGAAAAAATAATAGAGAAATTGAATTTCGATGGTCTATCAGGCAAGTTACATCATAATTTTTTGACATCTTCAGCAAAACCAAATTCACACTAGGAAAGAAAATGTGTCCCACTTTTTTATGGCCGCGAGCGTACATAGAAGATAATTTTAAGCCAATTCTGTGAAAATTGCTACAAATTTTATAACATATATTTTTATTATTGAATAGGGGTGTAAAGTTAGTTCGCCTCCTCATGGTGCAGCCTGGATAACGATATATGAACTAACACATACTATCAGTCAGATAATAATCTTAGGATCTCCCGACTAAGACATATTCTGTAAAATATGGATAAATCCAATGGAATGCTACGAATAAGAAATGCAACCATCTCGATACAGACTACAGATATGCATCTCATAAGAAGCTTACCACTGGACAATCGACGACTATCAAATTCTCTACTTGTAATGCAGTTTCATGTACGATAATTCTGCCATGTGCTAAATAATAAATATTATTCCCTAAGGCATAAGGTATGTTGTTATGATTTTAGATTTTAAATATGACTGATCATTTGTAGGTATTTTTGTTTCTGTTCCGGCAAATTACATTCGATAGTAGTTATCATAAATAACTGTTCATAGAGCACTACTTTATGAAAATGTATCATACACAGTTTTTTTCTACGACAGCTATTATGAAAAACATCTAAAATTTGATACAAAATACTATCTTTTTTTATTTGGTGAGTGAATCAATTGTGTGTAAAACTTATTTTACGCACAGTTGATGTGTGTACGCACTTGTGCTACAAAGTATCGCCTTACGCCGTAGAAAAAATCTAAATCGTTTCTGCTCCGATAAATGTTGTTTTCAAAAAAATGTCCTTACTCGCGTTGCTACTACTGATTAGCGTTGCCAGGCAGCAATCTACAAGCAACGACAAGAACCTTTCACGCGATTAACAAAATTATACTAAACAACAACAAAATATCCCAAAAAACAAAACTTATAATGTACAAAGTACTATTTGTACCTACCCTACTATACGGCTGTGAAACGTGGATACTCAACAAGAGACAAAAAAGCAAAATCCAAGCCCTTGAAATGAAATACCTCAGGAAAGTATAGGGAGTAACAAAACTAGACAGGGTGAGAAATGTGATCAGAATTGAACTAGAAATGGTAGAACTTAATATACAGAAAGAAATAGACAATTACCACAGCCGGGACACCTAATCAGGAGAGAAGACAACAACCAAACAAAGAAGATATGGGAAACAAAGATAACAGGAAAGAGAATAGTCGGAAGGCCTAAATCAAAGTGGGACAAAAATATTGGAAACATATTAAATAAGAGTGGATACTTTGTGGAACATTGTTGATGAATTAAATAAAATAAGTTTACTTTGTTACTTCCACTAACACATTTACTCTACAAAAAATATTTAGTGACTGCTGTTTCGACTACTCTATAGTCATTGTCAAACTAAGTACAAAAATTATGATCAGTAAGTATTTGCACAAATACTGCCAGTCCTTCTATAAATATACTTATTAAAATATATTTTTTGTAATAAATGATAAAAAAAGTTGCAATTCACTAAATACATTAATAAGGAGATATGACATTAATCATATCATACAAAAATAATGAGTTTGTAAAAGATATAAATTCATTGGCTACCGGGCATATGATTGATGACATTCAGACTGTATTTTTTCATGCGAAACTAAACTCGTTCAGCCGGCACACGCAGCATCACTGCGTTTCATAAAATTGTCCCTAATTATGCTGAAAATTATTGAACATAATTTTTCATTTAAACGGTCCTACAATGGATTGTGCATCACGCCGGAGCCAATTGCGCCCAGTTTTAGCGCTCACCGGTTATAAAACAATTTTCGAAGCATAAATCATTAAAAATATTTCCACGAGATTTATTGGCATATTGGAGAGCGCAGTAATCAGCCGTACGTATATAGTCGCCCTAATTAAATTCAGCGGATCGAAAACAATATTAAAAATGATTTTTAATTAATATTTCACGTTTGACAGATTCCGCGTACAATATTTTATCAAAACATTGGAAGAATATATATATTAATTAAATTTCCGTCCGATTAATTCATTTATCAACTCCTCGCAGCACATTCATAACTCATTAATATTTATTATGACGTCGGGCGTACAATTTAATAAATATCCAAGATCAAAGCGTTATATTTGTTTTATTAAGCTAGTAGCCGCATAGCATTAAAATTTATTTGCGGTCCACGTATAAACAACGTTAAATTTTTCATCGATTTTGAGACAGACTGTTTGCTTGCCGGAGCCAGGCTGCGATCTTTGTCTGTTGACACTCGAGAGGGTCTGATGGATGATGAAGTATCTTGCTGATAATATAATGGGCTCGTCTACTAAATAAGGATACCCGGAGCACATATTGCACACACACAAGGCCCACGTATATAAAGCAGCCAAGAAAAAATAAATCATGCCCCGCCCTTTGCCTTTCTTCGCGTTACTTTCGACCAAATCAGTCACTGAAAAATTACGCAACGATAACAAATTCTTGATGGATGGCCGTTCATTCATATGCCAGAAATGATTGTATAATACGTAAAACGCTTCCAATATAATAGCGCGATTTCGCAATTTACAGACAAATTTCGCTTCGTAAAATTGTGGTGGCTGCCATCTGCACACACCCACACAATTAAGAGGTTTTTTTAATTTGTATTCATAAAGACGTCATTAACGTCGTTATAACAAACAATCTAAACAACCGTTTATGTGCAATGCTACAATATTTTATAGCAACGGACGTTAAATTTTTTGTTTTATAGCAACGGACGTTAAAAACCGCCACAGCGGACTTTTCTGTTTAACGAGATAGAGAGAATGAGATACGAGAGGACGATATAACTAGAAGAACGAGATTGCGAATTAATTATTATTTAGTTAATAATAATAATCTAAACACATACAAATTATTTATCTTTCTTTACAATACTGAAATTAAACGTACATTTATTAAAGTGTCCACTAAGCGTAATTCTTCCGTCGTCACATATATCATTCATAATCGTTTGTTCATTGCTATTAGAGACGATTCCAGATGATGTAGATGGAATGTCATCAGCAGTTTTATTCGCCGAATTTGTAATTTTCTTTGCAATTTCCATTTTCTGGTACTCCGATTCCTCAATATATCCTTCCGCTACACTCGTTGAGCGCCATCCACCAAGACTTTTTAACGCAAATACATCACCTCCACCTTCGTTCCACCTTATACGTTTTTTCGTAAATGGCAGCCGACTTCACGGGCATCAATCGACTTTGTGCTTGTGCAGCTTGCTCGATAACTTCTGGTGGCAAATCATAATCTTCTTCGATATTATCTTCGATATCTGACATTTTGTCAAATTTAATTTGTCAACAACAACACTGTTGTTATGGTTGGAAATAACATATTTCAATATTATTTTCAAATCAATATGTGTACAAATTAAAAAAAAAGTTGTATGTTACACGTACGCTAAATGGTCTTTATGGACTTGGCCGGTTAAATGGCTCGGCTAACGCCTCGCCATTTAATCTTCCGGCCGCGTCCATAAACACCTATTTAGCGTACTTGTAACATAAATAACTATTTACGTACTCATACGCTGATTATGAACTTAATGTGTGAACCGTTTAAATAAAATGGTTATCTGCGAGGACACCCTCGTATTTGCCGAGGGCTCGAGCACACTGATTGCAATAAGGGTGCGATGTAAGTGCAACTGAAACTGTCAGAATACATTTGTGGAGGGCTCCAATTTAACTACTTTCCCGCGCGACGAAAAATCAGTATCGCCGGCACGTTCATGGGGAAAAATATGTTGTTATGCCGGCGAGCGATGTAAGGGTGATCATCCCCCTTCGATTGAATTTTGATCAACGCAAGTCTCCCGGCGTCGAGTTATTGTAATGATAAAATACACGTCCAGGCTCAAACTTCGTTATCTTGAGGATGTGGATGACTTAACTACTCCACGAGATCGATTTATGGTTTCGTGGGCATAAATTTTAATGAGCAACATAGAAATATTACTCGCCGCTCTTTTTATATTATATTCAAAACCATTAAAATACAGTAAAACCAGGTAATTTGCAATACCATAAAATGTAGTAAAATAATTTTATACGGAATAAAATATTCAGTAATATTCGTAACTACGTTGTATATTCACTATTTCTGTTTTAAATAATTTCCATTTTAAATTATTAATATATGCTTCAACGCGTCCATTAGCAGCGATTTAAAAATGTTTGCTTTCAATAAGCCATTCATTGCGCCCGATTAAGATTATTTTAATTAAATCCATGAAAGATATTAAAATGTGCAATAAAGTAAACAAGATAAAAATTAATTACTTCCATACGATCGCTTCGTGCCTGTTCGCGATAAGGCGGCAATAATCAATTTTAATGTGTCTCTAATTATTATTTATGGGAATATATTATTCATCGGAATTCCATAAAAATATGTCTCACATATTTATACACAACCACCCTGTGACCTCTTCGCGACTGAGTGATATGTGATATGTGCCACTAATACTGTTGTGATCCCAGGAAAATACAAACTCTCACGATCCGTTTGCTGGAATATTAATATTTCTCCATCGTTTTTGGTAACAATTATAACTTTCATGATTTATTGACTGCATATTTTGGAAAAATTTATGTCAATAAAACTCTTTAGCATATTCTAAAATAATTATACCGAGTGTCTGGGATAAGGGGCGAACATAGCAATTTAATTTCACATATTTAATTTTACATGTTAAATTCCTATGTTCGCCCCATATCCCAGACACTCGGTATAATGTATCGTAACTTCGATGATTATTTTATTAAAATTGCTAAAAAAAATGATATTAGTATAAGGTTTCTGCAATTTCAATAAAATTTTCAGAAAAAACTACTTGCAAAATTTTATATTTTCCATAAAGCTTCGGCAATTTGAGTTAATCTTTTGATATGGAAATATCACCCATGAAATATCACATATATTTTTACCCAGTCATAATCTTTTGATGTTTGTGATCGTTTCGATGGTTACTCCGATGAATAATTTATAAAACAAACTATTTTCTCCCAACATTCCAGAATAATAATTGAAGCGCTGATTGTAAAAAGGTGGACATAAAATTTGAGAAAAATGCAAATAACTGTTTCTAGAAACTCCTGATTCTATACGAGTAAAACACACTGAGTGCACAAATCAAAGAACATATGACAATACTATATTTTATAACTATTGAATTTACCTATTGAATTTTATTAGATATTTATACTATATTTATACTATACTATACTATATTTTTAGTTGTGAATATTTTACATAAGACAATTAGATTGAAGACTGTAACGATTGCATTTCAGTGCAATCGTTTCTGGTGCTTTACCGGCCCATTAAAATAATTTACCAGTCACAAAATGAAATAAATAACACAACAAACGTAAAATATAGTATATCATGGTTTTACTGATTTGTAACGGGCCTAAACAAATTTCATACCAAAAGTATCTGATATCTATAAAATCTTCTACATATTTAGCAAACTTTTGATATGATCCATCTTATCCAATTTTATTGGAAGTTTTCCAGCTAAATAATGTAGTATTGCTCTTATATAACATAGATTTCCTCTTAGATAACATAGTTTTCCTCTTGCATAATACTGTTTTCCTCTTAGCTAACATTGTGTTCCTATGGGATAACATAGTTATTGTTGCTCACCTACATTTTCAAAGATTCCTAGGCAAAGTGTATGTTTCCAGAAGCCATTGATGACCTTTCGTAGCATTGATGCAATGAGACAACTGATGGAAGTTGTTTAAATGATAATTTTCCGTCTTTGGCTTCATGAGGTTTGGATAGATAAAACATTTTATTTTTTAAGGAAAAGTTTTGATATAATCCATCTTATCCGATTTTATTGGAAGTTTTCCAGCTAAATAACATGGTATTGCTCTTAATTAAATAACATAGTTGTCCTCTTAGATAACATAGTTTTCCTCTTGGATAATACTGTTTTCCTCTTAGCTAACATTGTTTTCCTATGGGATATCATATTTATTGTTGCTCACCTACATTTTCAAATATTCCTAGGCAAAGTGTTTGTTTCCAGAAGCCATTGATGACCTTTTCTGGCATTGATGCAGTGAGAGAACTAATGGAAGTTGCTTAAATGATAATTTTCTGTCTTTGGCTTCATGAGGTTTCGATATATAAAGCATTTTATTTTGTAAGGCGAAGTTTTGATATGTTCAATCTTATCCGATTTTATTGGAAATTTTCCAGCTAAGTAACATAGTACTGCTCTTGGATAACATAGTTTTCCTCTTGGATATTATAGTTTTATTTCTGAACATATTTTGTTAACCCTATTGAGCACTTACCTTTAGCAGTTTTGAGGGAAAAAAGAAATTTTCGAAATTTTTGCTTCAAATAGACGATTTTAAATATATTCATAGTTTCTGTTATGAATGAAATATAAATTTTAACTTTGTTGGGTATTGTAGCTGAAGCATGGCTCAATCATTACAATCATTCAAACGTGTTGATATTTTATTTACTGGTACTATTTCTAATATTTAATTATTTACAGGTGCACTTGAAAACGTCATAATTTATTTCTTCAAATGGAATGACATATTTATTGTATGACGTGACAATAGACAGAACAATTTCAAACGAGTGGTTTGTCAGTTATTTTGAAAATTTACATTCGAGTAATTTTCAAAATGTTCGCAATTTTTTAATATTCTGATTGAAATTCTAGACTTTTAAATTGTTTTGATATTTTGATGCATTTCATAAAACTTAGTTTCTGAAATGCTTATGAAATTTGGTGTAACCTTGTACATTTATTTGTATGTATTGATACTCAGAAATCAGAACATTTTATTATAATTTTCTGAAATTTTATCGGTTTTTGGTTTATATTGTATTTTTTTCTGATAATTCCTTGATTGTAATTTTTTTACAGTATTTTATTCTATCTGTCCACAAATTTTAGGAGTCACTGTCACAGCTGTACATACATATGTCGTCCAAAACTGTAAATACCATGCTAAATCTTATGATATATCGATTTTATATATGATAAAGTTTCTGTTCTAAAACTAATTTAAAATTTTACTATTTGCATCCAAATTTGTGAATTTCAGGCAAAATCGTCAAATTTTGTTTGCATTCTGACGAGTTAAGTTCAAAACTGTGAATACCATGCTAAATCTTATGATGATCTTATATATTTTAAAGTTTCTGTTCTAAAACTATTTTAAAGTTTACTATTTGCACCCTAATTTTTGAATTTCCACGAGTTAAGTTAACATTTGGGATGAAATTTGATAACTACAGTCAGAATTTGATAATTCCGATTAAATTTTATAATTATCATTATTATCTGTGACAAAGAACAATAGAATTTGAGAGTTTCTGATAGACATTACAGATGGAATTTGCCACCTACCAAAATTCCAATTCAAAATTATACAAAATTTCACACATTTATGATTTATAAAAACTAATAGAAATTTGCAAATTACAGTTAAAATCTAGAAATTGTCTTAGAATCTGACAAGTTTAATAAAATTTCAGCTTATTTTTGATCAAATTTTTGTTTATTTTACAATATGTAAAGTACCTATATCAATTTTAATGATATGTGATTGTATTGTTAATATGTGAAAATTACAGCTGAAAACTCGTAATTCGTTAAAATTGGCAAAGAAGCTCTTTTCATATTTGATCTTCAATATGGAATTTGAGTATTTTTGAAATAAACACAGCCCATATTTGGCAAATTCTCATCAAGGTTGTCAAATTTAGGCTAAATATGGCAATTTTGGATCAAATTTGAGGTGTTAAATTTTAATAATCACTGTCAAAACTCTACATATGTAGCCATTGTGTGTACCATGCCAAACATTATAATATCGATTTCATAAGGTCGAATTTTCAAATAAATTTCGCAGACAGGCCTCTCAGCAGTTCTGTTAAACTTTGGACAAAATATGATATGAGTCCTTAAAATAATTCAAAATTTAACATTAATCGCCCAAATTTGAGAATTTCAGATAAAATCATTAAGTTTCCTTTGCATTTTGACAAGTTAAGTTAACATTTAGGATCAAATTTTATAACTTGGTCGCATTTGACAATTCACATTATATTTTATAATAATTATAATTGTTGCCATTCGATATCGAATTTATAAGTGCAAATTTTCAAATAATAATAATAATAAATCGGAAATATAATATGTATTTTTAACTTTGTAAGTAATTTTTTTCTTTGTTTATTACTTATATTTATTATGTAGATATAGAGAGATAATATATATATATATAAACAATCTTTATTGGGTTATCGACCCCATGGGGTTTTTCCGCCTCAAGAGATAATAATAAGTGATTTTTTTTAGATTATTTTAGAATCAAAGTTTGTTTTAGATGGGGGCCTCAAACAAATGCTGTGCTTATATCCTCGCAATATTTAAATCCGGTCCTGCTTACTGATGAAGTTGTCATAGACTTTCAATTTGCAAAATTATTAAATTTCGATAAATTGTCTGCAAGTAATTATTTGATTTTTTTGATTGCACTATAATTAAGTGTTTTAAATGAATTAGAGATTTAATTAAAAGATTTTCAGAAAAGTGGGCAACTTATCAAAAACTTATGGTACATTAATGTTATATAGTGTTAGGTAAAGGGTAAAGGGCCTTTTGATAATAATAATAGTGTTAATGTTAATATACCAGAAATTTTTGAAAAGTTGCCCACTTTTCCGAAAATGTTATCAATCAATTCTCTAATTCATCTAAAATGTTCAGAAATGTTCAGAAAAGTGGACAACTTTTCAAAAACTTCTGGTACATTAATGTATCGAATGTAGTAGTGTTAATGTTAATATACCAGAAGTTTTTGAAAACTTGCCCACTTTTCTGAAAATGTTAATACTTAATTCTTTAATTCATCTAACATGATCAGTAATGTTTAGAAAAGTTTTAAAACTTCAGGTACATTAATGTATCTAATATGTTAATGTTAATGTACCAGTAGTTTTTGAAACGTTGCCCACTTTTCTGAAATATAAAGAGATAATAATAAGTGTATTTTTTAGATTACTTTAAAATTATATATTTGGGGGGGGGGGGGTCTGAAAAATATGTTGTGCTTATACCCACGAAGTAAAGTACCTAAATCCGGCCCTGCCTTACTGTTAAAATTGTCACAGACTTTCAATTTGCAAAATTATTAATTTGCAATAAATTTTCTGCAATTTAAAGTAATTTTTTGATTTTTTTTTCGTACTATTATTAAATGTTTTAAATGAATTAGAGATTTCATTAATAAGATTTTCAGAAAAGTGGGCAACTTATCAAAAACTTATGGTACATTAATGTAATATAGTGTTAATGTCAATGTACCAGACATTTTTGAAAAGTTGCCCACTTTTCCGAAAATGTTATCAATTAATTCGCAAATTCATCTAAAATTTTCAGAAATGTTCAGAAAAGTGGACAACTTTTCACAAACTTCTGGCACATGAATGTATCTAATGTAGTGTTAAGGTACCAGAAGTTTTTGAAAAGTTGCCCACTTTTCTGAAAATGTTAATAATCAATTCTCTAATTCATCTGAAATGTTCTGTAATGTTTAGAAACGTTCAAAAACTCCTGGTACATTAGTTAATTTAATGTAGTGTTAATGTTGATGCTCCAGAAATTTTTGAAACGTTGTCCTCTTTTCAGAAATATATAGAGATAATAATACGTCTATTTTTGAGATTACTTTAAGATTATACTTTTGTATTTTATGAGGGCCTCAAAAATATGTTGCGCTTATACCCACGAAGTACCTAAATCTGCCCTTGCGTACTGTTAAAAATGTTACAGACTTTCAATTTGCAAAATTATACATTTTCAATAAATTTTCTGTAATTTTAAGTATTTTTTTAATTCTTTTGAATGTACTATTATTAAGTATTTTAAATGAATTAAAGAATTAAGTAATAAGTTTTTCAGAAAAGTGGGCAACTTATCAAAACCTTCTGGTACATCAATGTAATCAATGTAGTGTTAATGTTAATGTACCAGAAGTTTTTGGAATGTTGTTCACTTTTCTGAACATTTCTGAATATTTTCAGAAAAGTTTGCAACTTTTCAAAAACTACTGGTACATTAACATTAATCCTTACATTAATGTGCCAGAAGTTTTTGAAAAGTTTTTTCTGAACATTTTTGTATTCCTTGCAGAATTTGATATTTAAAAAACAAATAACAATTTGGATAAACGTAGTTATTCAGTATAGTTCGGGGATTGTCCAACGTGTAGGTACAGATATATTAATATGATGTACAAATGGAGGTAAAAGTAGGTCAGGGCCAAGAAATTACAATATGTCTATGTGGCCCTTCTGCCAAAAAGTTTGGGGACCCGTACGAGAGAAGAAAGCCCATTTTGGGCCATTGAATATATTGTTCATTCTGCTTCTTGAGTAATTGCTTGTTTTAAATACAGTTAGTTATTAAAAGTATTGGAAGTAATTAAATAACGGCTATAAAATTTCACAAAAACAATATTCCTGTAATTACATATCTACTGATTGCGACAAGTTACGTTTGTTAGTATGGTTTTGGAAAATTAATATAAATAAAGCTAAGGGGATATGTTTAGTCTACATAAAAAAAAATGTTCTCCTTAATTAGTTGATATGATGTTATTATAATGTTTGATGATTGCGGCACTACAGAATTAAATTTGCCACCATCCCGTATTCCTTTTATAAATTTATCAACACCATTTTAGCCCTTTTCTTGAGTATATATTTTTCTTTATCTTTGGGCAGAACATTTTCTACATCTCGGTGATAATCTCTTAACTGCTATTGCCGTAATTACATTACTTTTATTACCCAAGGACTCTTTAGTTAACGGCTACTAATACACCTGGAATGGCTTTTCATCCAACCATTTGTTACACATCTACGTTATATAGGGCACTTATAAATTTATAAGCAAATTTTATATATAGTTAAAATAAAAGCGTTTCTACGTTCATTCGCTCTAAAAATTGGCTCTAGTAATGCGTATTTCGAATTAACCAATTCGTTTCAAAAAGGGCAAACTTATTTGAATTGGCTGTTAATTGCTATGCTAACAAAGCTGCACAAACACAGACGTCCTTTGAAATTTGGCGCACTCCGCTATCATAATGCGCACCATAAAGAGGGCAAACACATCGAAATAAACCGCGGCAGTTTAAATACAAATATAATCATAATTTTACGGCCCGATTTGCTACCGTGTATGTTTAAATAATGCAGGTGATGAGCGTTGTTTACACGCTCCATTATGTGTGTCTCATTGTTGCTCGATTAGAAATTGCGGAAGGGAATTTGCGGCGTCACAAATAAATATTGATTGTAACTGTCTGGCTTGCAACAGGGGAGCTTCTGTGTGTGCCAATAGGTGTGAATCATGCACACGCCGTTTGTTTGCGGGTAGAACAATAACAGACGTATCAGTAAAGGCGTTTTCGCAAAACGAGAATTATTTTATCGTCCATGGAAACGTCGCAACAAGCGTCGCGACGCTCAATACTATACTATTCTACGAACTGAGCTCGTAGGCATGATTGAAGTGGATGCATTTCTGAGATATCGCTCTTCAGAAAAGCAGCAGATAATGTGTGATTTCGTTTCACAAGTTAGCTGGGTATTACGTGGAACTGTCAAATTTAAATTGACATTGCTTCTCTTGTGAAAATTAGAAACATTTGAAGTACCAAACTATCTTACAACTGTTGCAAAATACCTGCATAACTTTTTAAGTATATCTCTTAAAACCATTATCGGAAATCATCTAAACCGTTTGCTGCATGAAAACATGTAGATAACTTAAAAATTAATATATTAACTTTTATTAATTGCAATTTACTGAATGAACCTTTCGTAACTGCAGAGAAGAAAATTGCGAGAAATCAGTGGAATTTCGATGTTACCACTGCTCATCTAGATTAGCTATGAAGCTGAAATTCAACATCATAGATCAACTTTTGCTGATGAATACGAAAACAAAAATAGTAGTAACACTCAGAGAGCAATATACCAATCACAATTTAATCTCAAAATGGCCTTAAAATCACAATGCGCGATGTTTATGCCATACTTTGGCAGCATATAGGTAACTCATAAACCAAAATTGTGGTAAGTGATTCTCTTACTGATTTACTAACCAATTATAGAACATTACATTGCTGGAATATCAGACCATTGCATTGCCATCAGTTCAGCCATTGCAATGGCTCACATTCTTGTGGAAATATTTTCCCACAAAATAGCGAAAATGGCAAATTTGACTTATTTTTAGAGCCAAATGTCCAAAAAGAGTCCCTCAAATTCTATTTATTTTAGTACCACTGGAAAGAGCATATTTTCTTCTACTGGAATCATTTTTTAAGTTCTTGGGACCTATTAGGTAAAGGCAAGAAAAATGTCTTTGAACATTGTACTCTTTATTCTGTTCAATGTACAGGGTGGCCCAATTTGAATGTTTCTATAGGGGATCTCAGTAACTAGAAGAGATAGAGAAAATCGGATGGCGTATCCTCGATCTCTTTTTTTAAGACCACCTCAATGGTGAAAACAAAAATTGGCTATCGTCTTTCGTTTTGTAGTTATGGCCAAATACTCATTATTTTCCATTTTCGATTTTTATCAATATTTCATTTATTTCTCATTTTATTAAAATAAGAGTTACACGTTCTTCAGGCACTTTTTTACGGTGAATTGAATAAGCTTAACAGAATTTTAATATATTCGTTAATAAACAAGATACAATACAAAGTTTTGTTTTTTTAAATACAAGTCGTAGTTGGCTTTGGCCTTAATAAATAGGTTATTTTTTGCTCTTTTCAATCATATACCTATCACATGTGAATGTTATAATTGCATTTTTTTTTTAAATCTATTAAAATTGAGTCAAACCAAGTGCTTTATTTATACTAATCATAGTATAATATCGACATAATGGTTATGAAAGGGTGAACAAAAAATACAGTCTCACTGTACTAGTAACGTTAAGTGATTACTTTACGGCAGACAAACTGTTTATAAAATATAATAATACAAATAAATTTTAAATTTTATTATTATGGAAGTGAATATTACAATTAGAACAATTATTAAAAGTAATTCCTGAGGGTCCAGGCATATGTGTATCAATAATTTCAGTAATGTTCGATTATTTTTCCACAATGGTGTCTGCAATATTGCTTATCACTAGAGACAGGATGTTCAGGCACTAAAACGCATTAAAATAGGCACGCAAAAAGGCACTAAAAATGTGAAAAAAGGCATTAAAAAGTACGAAATAGGCATTTAAAATATTTATGAAAAGTGAATAATGTGTAACAGGCATAATAATAAAATTGATTTTACATTATTTCTTACAAAATAATTTGTTACATATGTTAATTGCAGCTGATTACAAGGTGTTTTTTAGGTTTCCTATAGTAAGATTGTGTCTTCTGTCCGATAAGACGTATTTCATTTGCGAAAATGATCTTTCCACGTCCACCGATGTAACCGGCCCATATTTAAAACTTGCAGTTTCAATTGCATCATAATTTATTTGTTCTTTCGTGTTTCCCGAAAGGGTATCGGCAATTTTCTTTAAAACGTCAAAATCTTTATTCGCATTGAATACGGTTTCACATTTGTTTTCATCGGCCGACTTTGTTACCAGAAACATCACAAATTTATGTAATTGTAGTATCAATAATATTAACAGCATTGCATAAAGTTAGGTCTCTACTTTCTAGAGATGTAAGTTTTTCAGGAAGAAAATAATAATTTGCCAAAATAAAAGATAATTCGTTTTCTATTGTTTTGTTTTACAAAAGCATTTTGTACTCAAATAATAAAATACTCAGCGCAATTTTCCGGTCAGATTAAAGAGGCAGGTAACATTTTGGCGCATTTTGCCATGCGCCACTCATACAATGATTGTTTAAATATTGCAAGGGTTTTTATTGCCTATTTAAAATACAATTAGCAACAATAGTTTCCTGATAGTTATAGCTTCAATAACTTATGTGAAAATTCTAGAAACTGGGAGTAGGTAAGTTATAGTTTTTGAAAACAGGCAAATAAGACAAAATAGGCGCTTATTAGTAAAAAAGGCATTTATGCATAAATATTGTTAAAACATAGGCATTTTTAGGCATTTTAGGCATTTTGCCTGAACATCCTGTCTCTACTTATCACATTTATATTGACATTGTATTATAAATTACATATTTTATTTAAAATTATTCTATTAGGTTCCAAGGATTTAACAAAAAATTTTGTACGCAGCTCGTCCTAAAATTGAGTCTTTACAGGACTTGAAGGCTTTCCATGACTCGCCTGCAGATCATTCTGGCAATTGCTACTCGTCCGATAAAGACTCACTTTCAGCACTTGTTATATAAATATCTATTGCAATGTATGTATTATTTATATATTATATAAATATGAAATCATCGGATCGAAAGTAATTCGTGCATCGAATTATAATCGGCAAATGTACGAAAATTTGTTGCATAGTAATTCGAATGGTGTAAATATTTTAATAAATATTATATTGTTTAAAAATATGCACTCATTTTGGTGCTATGCAACAATTTTTCGTGAATTAACCGATAAATTTAATAATACGAAAGTTCGAAACTTTAAACATTCAAGTTAATGATACTATTGGTACAATGTGAGATAATTGGTACAATGTGAGATAGTCAATTTTTTTCATAAAAGCTATCGTGGAAAAAACTTTGTATGGTACACTTTCGTAAAGAGCATTATACTCGCGTTTTATGTTGGACTCGGCTGTGCCTCGTTCAACAAAATTCATGCTTGTACAAAATAGCACTGCTTTACGAATTTGTATCAAAAATAACTCTTCTCTGTAATAGTTTTTTCAAGAGTTTAATTCAATAATACGAAAGTTCAAAACTGTAAACATTCAACTTATTAATACTATTGGTATGTATCGATGCACTTATTACATGATCACAGATTAGTTACACTTCTTATAATTAAATTGATGTGTAATTTATTGTTTGAATAAAATAAAACAAATGTTTATTTTGTTTTGTCTGGATACAGGTTATCTTTTCTATAGTTTTGTGGCTATCATCAACATACATTATATATCACTTAGACACACACACACATACACTTCTAAGTTCAAATCTAAGTTACTTTTACAAGTTCAGATAGTCTTGAATTCATGAATACAAGGGACTATGAGAAATTCAAATTTACCAAAATATAACGATAATCTGTATTTCGGCCTTATACAATGCGAATGGTGTCTACGTATTTTAAAAATTACTTTTCGATTAGAAGAATGTTCCCAGATAATTAATATATGAAAAAATGAAATTCAGAAAGGGCCATGGCAATTTTGGGTTACGTCTAATCTCAAGTCATATTCAATATATACAGGGTGAGTTTTTTCGGATGTTTAGTATGGGGATCTCGGAAACTAGCGGAGATAGAGGAATGATTAAATGGGGAAAGAATTGCAGTGTTACAAGCTCAATTTCATGAGATTTTTGTTTTTTGGAAAAATTGCATAGTTAACTAGATATCTCGAAAAAATATATTTTTTGTTATATGGTTCGGTGCCTATGAATCGGTTATTATTGACTTTAGAAAAAATGTGTAAAGGAAAAAGTTGTACGTAATTATGTGCTTAATAATACAATTATTAGAGAAAAAAAGAACGATACATGCAGGGAAAAAAACAAATAAGGTAGGTAAGATTGCAAACTTTTTCGAGGTTGTTTTAAACTTTTTTTCAATTACCTTAGGTATTCTGATTTTTATTCAATTTTGGATAATTTCACATACCCTTGCAAGCATGAATCCTGCAATAGCAATTCGTTACAAGAATGACGTATTTGTCGAGTGAAAGTATACAAATAACAAGATAAAATAAAACAAGATACCACGATATCCCATCTTCTTCAAGTATATACAGCCAAAATAAAGCAGGAATCTTCGGAATGAAATACATCATAGCATGAGTGTTAAACGTAAAATATGGACCAGCTCCGCAAATAAAGATGTTTGTCAGAAGATGTTCTTATCTGTCTTTGGAGTCGCCCAGTCCAAATTATCGCCAAGTAAATGAAATCTGTGTCGGCATTTTGGAAAACCGCGGTGGTGACCACCGGTCATATAAAACTGCCTCAAAAAAACTGAAAATGATGGAATTTATCCGAAAAATAAAGGGGACAGAAAGACACTATGGACGAGCCAAATCGCGAAGAATTTATTTACGATCCGAGTTAAATATTTCCAAACTTGCAAAAGCTTTTAAGAATTCTGTAGAACCAAGCTACCGAGTAAACTAGAATTTTTTCAGTCGCATATTTAATACTCAATTTAACATAGGATTTGGCTCTCCAGCCTCCGATGTTTGTGGCTTTTGTGTGCGTCATTAAAGACAAATTCACTTGTGTCAAGATCCACAAAAAAAATGAACTTAATGACCAATTTAAGAGTGCACAAATTAAGGAGCAAACAATTTTACAACATGATGAAAGAGAACCAGACGAGTCTCTTTCATTTTGTTTTGATTTGCAGCAAGTACAGGTCTTGCCCAAAGTCCCTATAGGAGATGCATTTTTGTTCTAAATTTTGAAATAAAATTTGTTTAGATTTTTTTTATAAATGTTTATTTTGTAAAAATTACTTATTTATTTTCTGAAATTTCTCTTGTCTTTTACTATCAAACCGCATTAGGTCCCTGGCCTTTCCAAACAAAAAGAGTGTTTGTCCATATCAGACAATCAAAAAGCCTGTACGCTCTATCTTTTCGTTAATTTTGAAATGATTAAGCAAAAAATATTTTTGAGGCCAAGATGACTTATTTTTTTACAATTCATCGATATCTAGCATTTTACCAAAATTTATCAATTTCTTCACAGTACGTTTCCTATCTCCTGGACTTCCATTTTGGAAGTCTGCCCCTCAATCCTCATTTATTATATAAATGCACTGTATTACATAATTTTTAGAAAATGGATGCACCCCATCCACTGTTTTTCCATTAAATTGAGTCAAACGACCTTTAAGTGTAAAATTTGTTGTTTTGCATGTTATTTACCGATTCAGGGTGATGGTTTATGTGGGAAATGACACATTGCCCACATATGAAAAACAGTCCTTTAACCTTACCCGACTTCACTGGCTAAACCCAGTAGCTATGTGTTGTCCCCATTGATATGCAAAAATCGGAAATATCCCTCGCATGCAAATCCAGCAGTTTTTCCAGTCCTCTGCAAAGCGTGTATGAGCAATAGGGCGGCGGCGGCGTCTCTTTTTTTTCCATACGTAATGTGTCTGCCCTGGCGATCAACCGTACGCGTTTCAGACATCGCAATTCGCGAGCTCGCATGCTCTGACAGTCCTATTTCACACTGATTGAGCCCTAGCAGATCTACGTGCAAGACGTTATATCAATTCAGATCCTCCCCGATTCACCATGTCTTGTGTACGAGGCAAGGGCACAAGAAAAAAAGTTAGTCGAGGGTCAGCTAGTTTATTCATCGGCTTTATTTGCGCCGAGTTTCGCAATATCGGAAGCAATGTTTGCTCTCGTGTAGATAAATACAGACACGGAGAAAAATTGTTTGTTTAGCGATTGAAAGGTGCGGGTTTTGCGAGTGCATGTGTCGAGCGAGTTTTAATATTATATTTTATTTTGTTTAAAAATTTGCTGCGATTTATCAATCTTTTTTGCGCAAACGACAATGATGCATTACTGTCTGGTTCCGGTGAATTAGTCCGCTCTTTTTAGATTGACTCGGCTTTATTTTTACTTATTCCGTTTATTTTACGTTATAAAGTTGATTGATGCGCCGCTCTATGGATTACGTTAAAATTACAAATTTCATACCAACTCACGCTAACGCGGAACTTTAGATTGCCTGAATTACTTTATTATCGCCCTCTCGATGGTTTCAGCACATCTAGAGTTAATAAAGCACCTACAAAAAAAATTCTGACGAGATCGGTGTTAGTTAAAAAACGATGTGTAAAGTGCTTGTGGTGTTTTACCACAGAAGCCTGCCGTTACCTATTTGTTTCTAGGTGTGGTAGATCATTGACTGGCGACAGTAATTATCGAAACGTACAAATAATTAAACCAACTTTAATTAGCCAAGAACCACGAATCTGATTATAAAATCAATTGCAATAGATTTAATCGCGGAAAAAAATATGCAAATAAGGCAGTAAATTCTTCTGCTCATTTGGGAGCGATTATCGTGAAGCGGAACGACTTGTTAATTAAAACTGTTTCACACCTTCCAAAAAACTGCATCGCAAACCTGTTTATTAACATCATTAAAATATGCACATGATTACCTGAAACACAGTGTTGACATAAACGTGATCGTTTAAAAGATAAATGCAATTTTTTTGTATTTACACGTAAATTTATACGATCGACCCGTTCATGATATTTGAGATTAATGTCTTTTTTTTGTAATTACATGTACCTGAGCTTGTACGATCGACTCGTTTATGTTATTTGGGATTTTTCTAGATTGGGTTTCAAATTTGCTTTATTTTATACAGATTCTAATAATGCTGGTTTTGTAAGTTTATATAAATAAAATTCGATATATTATGGAGACATTTATCATTTAATCACAACGCACAGAAAGTCGTAAATGTAAATAAACACTCGAATGTGCAAATATACTGAATATATTTTATATAATATTATACAGGGTGAGTTTTTTTTTTTCATTATAAGCATTGGGATCTCGGAAACACCAGACATAGAGATTCGGTTAAATGGGGAAATAGTTGTCGTTTTAAGAGCTTATGCAAGATATGTTTTGTTTTTTGAAAACAATACCACAATTTTTGAGTTATAATACAAATTGATGTAAAACGATATATGTAAACAATATCTATCGTTTTACATCAATTCAAATTGACTCAGGATAGGATTAATTTAATTATTATAATACAAACTTTTGTTTTTTGTTAATGACAGTTATAGTTGGCCTTGACATTTTTAAAAAGGACAAATTTTTCTCTTTATGGCGATACAAGGTTTGCTATACTTACTTAAAATATAAATAAATTAAGGCTATCTTCGAAAATTAACTTTATGAAAATTATTGCTTACTTTGACAAATACAAACGATACAGAACTATTTTTATTATTGAGAGTAGCAAATACAAAGTTTGTCATGGAAAAGATGTTTATATCCTCTTACTAAGATTAATCTACGAATTTTTCTATTCTAAGTATAGTAAAATCTATTCTAATTATACTACGAAAATTCCTGCATCGCGTTATTTATCAGCAAGTATACCAAACCTTGCATCGTTATAAAGAGAAAAATTTGTCCATTTTAAAAATGTCAAAGCCAACTGTGACTACTGTTAAAAAAAGGTTGTATTATAACTCAAAAACTGTGTTCTTTTTTCAAAAAACAAAAGCATATATTGCATAAGCTCTTAGAACAACAACTATTTTCTCATTTAAGCGAATTTCTATGTCTTCTAATTTTCGAGATCTTAAGATCTTAATCCTTAAAATGCAAAAAAACTCACCCTGTATATATTTTTTTTTGTGTTCAAATAAGCTAGTCTAGCCTAAAAGTTACGAATTACTACCGTTAAATGGCACTGTTGTGGATTTAAAATGATAAAACTTTAATAACAAAATGTTTACCTATTCATCTATTGATAATAGTTACTAATTAAAACATTACTTATTACTGATGCAAGACTCAACTTTTACTGATCTATATTTAATTGGTCACCAATCGTTTTGATCGTTGTCATTTATTCAAAATCTCAATTGAAACAATTGTGCACTGATTTATATTTCCATTGTAAATTATAAAACAATTATGAATTGCCACTGATTCGTGTATCAAGTGAAGATAATTGTGTATTTATTCATATTTCAGTTGTACATTATAAAACAATTGTGGATTGTCACTGATTAATCGGTTATTTGTTACTTATGCAATAGATATCCTGATTCCTGAGACAATTACTGATTCTTCTACTAATTGCCACTGATGTTAACAGAATATGTATCAATGTCAACTAATGTTATCCTAATGTAATCATATGTCGATATGTCGAGCTTCAATTATTATTGTTACAATTTTGACTGATTTGTGTACCACTTATCACTGAGGTAAGTGAGTAACTAATTCTTATGTTAATTATTACTGATACAAGACTCGACTTTTGCTGATTTAGTTGTAAATTGTCACTGATCATTTCGATCATTGTCATATATTAAAATTTTAATTGCCACAACTGTACAATGATTTATACTTCCATTTTAAATTATATAACAATGGTAAACTCTCGCTGATTCATATATCATATTTATCGATGATACAACAATTGTGAACTTACTCATATATCCCTTGTACATTGTAAAACAATTATGGATTGTTATTGATTCGTCTGTCATTTGTCACTGTGCAAATCCCAACTGTTACTGATTCTGCTGTCAATTGTCACTGATATTACTCAAATGTGCAACTGATACAAATATCGATTGCTACTGTTATAAGCCTCAATTATCATTGATATAATTTACAATGATTTGTGTATCACTTATCACTGAGGCAAGTAAAAATTTTCATCTATCCATCGGTTTATATTCGTCACTAATTCATATGTTTATTATTACTTAAGATTCGACTTTTACTGATCTATTTTTAAATTATCACCGATCTTTTCGTCGGTTATTAGAATATCAATTACCACAATTGTCTATTATCACTGATGCAAGTAAAGATTTTCATCTATCCGTCAGTTTATATTCGTCACTTATTCATATGTTTATTATTACTTAAGACTCGACTTTTACTGATCTATTTTTAAATTATCAGTGATAATTTCGTCGGTTATTAGAATATTAATTACCACAATTGTCTATTATCACTGATTCATCTATCAATTGTCTGTCATACGACAATTGTGCACTTATTCATATTTCAGTAGTACATTATAAAACAATTGTGGGTTGTCACTGATTAATCTGCTATTTGTGACTTGTGCAATAGGTACCCGATTGTTACTGATTCTTCTAGCAATTGCCACTGATGTTTTCCTAATGTGTAACAATGTCTAACTAATTTTACCCTAATGTAATCATATACTGATCATCACTTTTACAAGCCTCAATTATCATTGATACAATTTACACTGATGTGTGTATCACTGAGGCAAATTAACATTTTCATCTAACCATATGTTGATAATAATATTACTGATAAAAGACTCGACTTTTACTGATCTATTTGTAAATTGTCACTGATCATTTCTATCATTGTCATTGATTAAAATCGCAATTGCCACAATTGTGCAATGATTTATATTTCCATTGTAAATTATAAAACAATTGTGAACTTGTGACTGATTTATCTGTCAATTACCGATGGTACAACAACTACGCACTTATTCATATTTCCCTGGTACATTATAAAACAAATATGAATTGTCACTGATGCAAAACTTTAACTATTACTGATTCTTCTGTCAATTCTCACTGATATTATCGTAATGTGCAACTGATCCAAATATCGATCGCCACTGTTACAAGCCTCAATTATCATTGATACAATTTTCACTGGTTTGTGTATTACTTAATACTGAGGCAAGATTACAAGTCAAAATTTTTACTTATCCATCTATTGATAATATAAGCTAATTTCAATGATAATTATTGCTGATGCAAGAGCTGATTTTTACTGATCTATTTGTAAAGTGATCATTAATTAATTGAATAATTTTTGATCATATAAATCTCAATCACCACTGATACAAGTCAAAATATTCACTTATCCATCTTTTAATAAAATTATCATTTAATTAGTAATTCATACGTTAATTAATACTGATGCAGTCTAGTAGTCACTCCACATGAACAGTCGAATTAACACTGATCATTTTTATCATTATCATTTATGCAAATCT
The DNA here is from genome assembly GCA_951805005.1 of Othius punctulatus. NCBI lineage: Eukaryota > Metazoa > Arthropoda > Insecta > Coleoptera > Staphylinidae > Othius > Othius punctulatus. The sequence continues at coordinate 29,993,307 of OX638138.1, read as the reverse complement.
CACTTCCCACTGATATCATGTTCAATTTTTACCAAATACTACTCTTAATTGTTCACTGATGACTATTTGTCAGTTGTCAAGGTCATTTATATATCTATTATTTCACAGCAATAAATGTCTGCTCGGTCACTGTTGCAGAATGATCATTTGTTCCAGTTTAGTGGGTTGTCTAACACTGATACACTTAATGTGTTAATTGTCACTGATGGAAATTAGGAAATATCGCGGCTGATCGTTTGTCACTGAATTTAAATCTAAATTGCCACTGATATCATTTTCAACTATTACTGATACTATACTTAATAGTTACGAATTCGTCCATTAGTTATCTGTAATCTGTCAATATCACCAATTAAAATTGTGAATGATTTGTCAATTATCACTAATTAATAGTCTCTATTGGCATTGATGTATTATCAAACTGTTACTGATTATATTGATAATTTCCAATGATGTTTTTTTTAACACTTAATTTTTTAGTTTTACTCTTAATTATCTTAATTATCAATGACACTAGTAATGCGAGTCCATGTATCTCCAATAAAGCCAATTTTTTTTAACCTGCCATAAAGGTTGTCGTATTTCACTCTTTTTTGGGCTAAGCACATCGCTATCTAAGGGCATTGGCTTTGTATTTCACTTAAATGAACCTGCAGGATAATTGTCACTGATGTATCATCACACTTTTACCAATTAATCTGTCGGTTGCCACTGACATAATTTTGTATTATTCTTTTATTTCGTGTAGTAAGTATTAATCTCAATTGTCACTGATATAACACTTAATTGTCAGTAATACAGCTCTCAATTGTCACCAATGCAACACATAATTGTCACTGATGCAACACTCAATTGTCAGTAATACAGCTCTTAATTGCCACTAATGTAACAATTAATTGTCACTGATGCTGCCCTCAGTAATTTTCACTGATGAAACACATAATTGTTACTGATAGAACTCTCAGTTGTCAGTAATACAAATCTCAAGTTTTCCTTATATATGTAGTATTATCTTAATTATCAGTGACACTAGCAATAACATTGCTCGTGTTGAGCCCTTTTTAACTGCCTTGAAGGTTTTCGTATTTCACGTAAATGGACCTACAGGATTATTGTCACTCATACATCATCGAACTTTTACTGATTAATTTGTAAGTGACACTGATATTGTATTGCTATTCTTATATCGTGTGTAGTGTAATTGTCACTGATACGGCTTCCAATTGCCACCGATGCAACAATCAATTGTCACTGATAGAACACTGATTTTCACTAATACAAATCTCAATTTTTACTGATTTGCACTACTAGATTTACACATCCATTCCAATTACACATACAACTCTCAATCATCATTCTCAATTGGCATTGATACAACTCTCAATTGTAATTTATATGCACTTCTAGATCCCTCAATTGTTACACATACAACTCTCAATCATCACTCGAAATTGTCATTGCTACAACTCGAAATTGTCATTGATTTGCACTTCTAGATCCCTCACTTATTACACATAAAATTCCCAATCGTCACTTTCAATTGTCACTAATACAATTCTAAATTGTCACTGATTTGCATTTAAAAGAACTCTCAATTGTTATAGATACGATACAACTATCGATCATCACTTTCAATTGTCCGTGATACAATTCCCAATAGTCACTAATTTGTACTTCTAGATCACTCAGTTGTCTCCCTGCTGCTCTCAATTGTCACTGATTTTCATTTCTAGATCTCTCAATAATTGTTACACATACAACTTTCAGTTATTACTCTCAATTGTCATTGATACAACTTCAAATCGTCATTGATTTGTTCTTCTAGATCCTTCAATTATTACACATAAAATTCCGAATCGTCACTTTCATCTTTCAATTATCACTAATGCAATTTTGAATTGTCACTGATTTGTATTTAAAATATCTCTGAATTGTTATAGATACGATACAACTATCAATCATCACTTTCAATTATCCCTGATACAATTCCCAATTTTCACTAAGTTGCACTTCTCGATCCTAATTTGTCTCTCTACAACTCTCAATTGTCACTGATTTGCACTTTTAAATCTCTCAATTGTTACACATACAACCCTAAATTGTCACTGATACAAATCTCAATTGACACTGATTTCCTCTTCTAGATCTCTCAATTGTTACACATTGTTACTCAATTGTCACACATACAACTCTCACTTGTCAAAGATTTGTCACCGTCATCTATTAATTGTTAAATAAATGCCCTGTGTTTTCTCCTATCACAACTAAATTTTATTTTGACACTCTTTTCACAGTGTACAAAAAATAGAGTCTCTAAAACAATAATTTTGTAAACCATATTTAACCATAAATAAAAAGTTTTAGTAAAGACATTCATATCTTTCGAAGTATTAATAAAAAAGTCACAAAATTTTGTGTACCTATAAGTGTTCATATATCGTCGGTATAGAGGAAAATCTCAATATGTTTAGCGCAAATTAATTAAATGTGTTTACATACGTTTCAATATTTTTCTCTTTTGATAATAACTTACAAATACAGTTAGTAATAATTATACTTTTAAGGTTCATGTAGAAAGAACGTCTTTAGTAATTATTAATAATATGTCTTACATATCTCAGAATATATAAAATGTTAGGTAATGATTTTACCCTTTTGAAAAACAACAATGTGATAATTCGCAATGTTTCGCTTTACATTACCGTTAAAAAAAATCTGCCGTAGTCTCATGAATTAACCCTCAAATTTCTGAATAATATACAAAAACTGAATTATTTAATTTAATTATTTATGCAATTGCTAAAACGATACAAATTCGAATTTTTGAGTTAATTAGTTAATTTCAGTTAAGTATGTAAATTATTATAATGTTGTTTAGCACTTGTTCTTAAAACAAAAATTAAATCCAGAAAATTTGTTACCTCCTCAGCCCATAATGTTGACCTTTCATTTTTTTTTCACCACACCTATTGTAAAACCACAGAACAAAATAATATCCATACTATCGTCATATTGGCTGACATCTAAGCATTATTATAATTCGTGTAGTTTATTTATTACTCACAGTAATGGCAATGGGAGGTGATATATGCTCATTAGTTTAAATAATAAATTTAAAAAAAACAGGTTTCTCTGGAAATGGACAACACAGGGCCATTAAATTGTGGGCAAAAGCACAATTACACGGAACCGTCTATTCATACATAGCTACTAATTGCTGAAGCCATAAATCAGTATTATATGTCGGTATATTATTTTTAATTGTAACGATTGATAGCGTAATGTACACAAGCCATTTAAGAAACAATTTATACAAAAACTTATATCGCAGGCTACAATAATAGCATGTTTCAAAATAAATACGTTTATGCGAAAAATCAGTGAATTCGTTGTATGTACATAATTTGCACACTTTCATTCTTGATTCCGCCGAGTTTTCAAAAAAAAAATATTTGTAAGCGATGAAGGTAGGTACAGTCTATCATAAATCAAATGAGTTTAATAATTTAGTTTAAATAAAGGAAATCGGAAAATTTTGATAAAATAGTTAATTAAGTGTTGGCAATGGGCAATTATAAAACCGAATAGATCCTTAAAAGAAAAATAGTTGTTATAACAATTTCGATAAAACTTTGATAATTGCATGTAGTAAAGAGTTTTTTTTATACCATCAGTTACCATCAGAATCTTGATCGTCTTGGAAATGGTAGTAGGGATTATTATGATTATTATTATTATTTTTATTATTATTAAATTTTTATTTTTGAAATGTATAAAAGTTATGAACTAAACAAATTATCTCTTATTATTGTTATAGGTACATTTTATATTGCAGAACAACACTACGTCCTAATTTTGGTTATAACATGTATGTACAAGAAAAAGTTAAGTCTGTATTTGTGAACCGCATAATTTCCCCCATCAATCATTTTCCCATGGGAAAATATGTAAAGCCATTAGAAAGTTTTATCATTAAATTCCATTAATCAAATCCAGCTATCATACAAAATACCCAGTGGTGCGACAATAGGCTGGGAGCGATTATATTGTCTGTGAACGGCGTATTCATGATATACTATTACCACGAGTTCCACAAATTCTAATTGAAAACTTGAAAGACGAAAAATGAAAAATGAAAATTGAAAATTGATCCGGCCTAGTAGATACTCGGCACAAACGCAAAAATAATAGAAATTATGTGCAACGTCGTTCCTCGTTATAAATATTTCAAAATGACTCACTTCCCGTACTTAAATATATATATATTTCGCAGTCTTCATATATTTGCACTTGATTTAATGGGTTGCATTAGAAAAGCGCGCAGGAAATTCCTGGCATCGGGATCCATCCGGCGCGATCGATAAAAGCTATTAAGATAATTATCGCGAAGGGGTGGGTAACATGAATTTATAAGTAAGGTGAACGCCGCAGCGCATAAAAATCCCATTTTCTCCGTGAATTCCTCAAGCTGCTTCCGCGACCCGTGAAGATTTAATAAACGGTTTTTCCGGCTGCGGCTGTTGCAAAAATTGTACACCAATAAAAGGGGTAGATGCGTTTATAAAGCGCACCCAGGAATGTGTCCGGTCATCCGGGAACCGTTATGTGGTTTCTTATCATTCCTGGGGGCCATCAATCATCCTGAACTTTGACCCTACTACCGGAACTTACACGTGTGCCGCATTACGGCGCACATACACCATTAGGTTATAATTTATACCGATATTAAGCCAGGGAAATTATTATGTGTGTACTTTTCCACGGCGATGCGTTCGACGTAATGCCCGTATTGATTCGGAATTCCCCCGTGAGCGCTTTAATAAGCACGGATGGAACGTGAGAAAAGATGGAATTATTACCGTTAAATCACCATTATGGCCATTCCTCATTGCCGGAGAGATTACAAGCGATGCGGCGCTTATTGAACTTGTGACTCTTCGCAATTTCCCCCATCCGTAAACAAACGCGTAATAAAATTGCAATTTCTTTATATTATGAAACACAGTAATAACAACAGCATGACAACCAGTCCTAATAATATCTTAATCAACAAGGCGCGGATTTCTAGGTATTATGCTATACATCAGTTTTCTTAGCAGACCAAAATGACCTCGTATCTATACGAATTTTAGCAAATGAAGTAAAGTGACAATTTTCTTTTGTGCTTTTATGCATATTTTCAGTTTTTAGGCTTATCATTGCTTTAATGCATTTTTTGTGCATTATTCCTTATTTTTGTGCTTATTTGCTTGTTTCTCAATTTTATAGCATATTACTTATATTAGCTAGGAATATATTTTGTTGCACATTATTGTAATGAGAATTCAGTATTAATATTACTCCGTTGCGTCTAGAGTGCTTGGTTATCACAAAATCATCAACAAAGCGGGCATGCGGACGTGATATTTGGTAAACAAAGCTTGATTATTTCGGGGATTACCCTATTTTTACGTGCACAGAACGCATCTGGGGCAAGTGCGCTACCAATTCAGTCCAATTTATCTCAATCTTCAGTGCGTTGTGCTTGTGCCTTGTGTGTATTACGTGTTTATAAGTTTCTTGTATAAAATGCCGAAAGTAAAACCTTCCGTCGATGAATAGACACGTAGACATTCTGAATTAAAATATGAGAACGGCAAATTATTTTGCAGGGCTTGTATCAAACCGGTAAGTTTTATTTTGTGTTGCTATTTGCCTAGGTACAAACATGTACTATGTTGTAGATTAACTGCGAGAAAAAATTTAACATAACACAACATATCAAAACAACAGTTCACCTGAAATTTTTTTAAAAACACAAATCTGCAAGCAGTACCCTGAGTACCCAGCAAACTATTTCCGAGTTTTTTGCGAGTTCTTCTACACGGAATGAAAAATAAATTTACTTTGATTTATGCAATACGATGGTATCTTCTAACATTCCGTTAAAAAAACTAGATAATAGTATGTTTAAATCTTTTTTACAAAAATACACCGGTAGACATATTCCTGCCGAATCAACCATTCGCAAAAACTATGTCGAGCAAGTATATAAACACACTATTGAGAAAATAAAAAAGATAATTGGCAACAATTACATATGGTTCTGTGTAGATGAAACTACTGATTCATGTGGTCGGTACATCGCCCATTTAATGATTGGAATATTAAACGTCGACTCCACCAATGCATTTTTAATTAGTTCCAAGCAGTTAGAAAAAACAAATGGCAATACCGTTGCCAAATTCGTTCACGATGGATTAACACATTTTTTTGCCAAACCCCGTACCAAATGATAAATTATTATTGATGCTTTCTGATGCCGCTGCATATATGTTGAAGGCATATTCTAATTTAAAAGTATTTTATGAGCAATTCATGCATTGCACCTGTTTGGAACATGGTTTTAATCGAGTTGCTGAAACGATTAGACTGCAATTTCCCCTGATCAATGATTTGATAAAAACTGGGAAGAAAATTTTCCTAAAAGCTCCACTGTGGGTTGAAATGTTTAAGGAAAGAATGTCAAATGTACCTCTTCCTCCGGCACCAGTTATAACTAGATGGGGTACGTGGCTAGATGCTGCCTGCTATTATGCCGACCATTTCGATTCATTTAAGGAGCTTGAGTTTCCCGAAAATGTGTAAGAGGCAATTAAAGAATGCCACAAAGTTCTTAAAGATAGGAGGGTTATACAAAATTTAGCATTCCTAAAAATCAACTACAGTTTCGTAAGCAAAGCGATTGATAAACTCTAAGCAAAGGACACAACTTTGGTAGATGCGGTTCAAATAGATGAAGATTTTAGGAACGACGTCTCAAACGTACGGGGATCTATAGGAGAGATTATTAAAACAAAATGTGATGCAGTTTTGTCAAAAAATGAAGGGTTTGGCGAGTTACAAAAAATACCAACAGTTTTAAAAGGAGATTTCGTGGAAGATTTGCTGTTAAATATTACAATTGTTCCCAAATTAAAATATGCACCGATTACAAGTGTGGATATGGAGAGAAGCTTTTCACACTTAAAAAATGTGCTCAGTGATAGGAGAATGGGATTTTCTGTTGAAAATGACGAAAAACATTTAATTATTAGTTCATTTAAAAATGAGCAGTAATCATTATTTGTTATTAATTATTAATGTTATTAATATTAATCACCAAAACCTATGTTATTAAAATATTACTTTTATCTACCTATAGTGCGTTCTTGTTAATAAAATTATGTTTTGTTTTGTTTTTCCGTATTTTCATAAAAAATAAAATATGCCTTTTTATGCTTTTTCTGCGTTTTCAAGCTTATTCTAATCTTTATGCTATTTAATATGCTTATTTTCTAAGATTTTTATGTATTTTTAAGCGCTTATTTTTTATGCTTATAAATCCGCGCTTTGTATATGACACTGTTCAAAAGAATTGTCGCATATTTTTATTTTGTTTTCTACCTACAAACATGAATCACATCGGCAATTAAAAAAAGAAAAGTAATAATGATGTTTTTTTTAAATATGTGATAATTCTTCTCACTAGTGTAGATACTCATTACATATTTTTTGCTGCAAAAGTTTCTGCCGAAATTTTAACAATAATTGATTCAAATCTAAACTATGACGATAGACTCTGGTCTAACAGTCAAATTTTGAACTTTCAAAACCACAAGAAGATAAAATCTCCAAACTTTGTTAGTAACCAAATAAAATGATTTAAATAACTATTCTATTCATAATAAACATTAGAGTGCTTTATTATAAATTATTTATTTTTCGTAATATTTGCCTACTTTCTAAGATTTTATGGTTACATTTAATTATCAGTTATTGTTTATAGGTATTAAGTATTTTAAATTAAAATCAAATATTTACATGTAACATAGGCAACCAAATTATCTGCAATAAAATATAAGTTAAGTTTTTAACTATTTAACATTAAGTATAATTAAATGTAGCGTAACGAGTTAAGTCTCTGATTAATCAAAAATCGTGGGTTTGATTCCCACCCAGAGCACTCTCAATTTGGTTTTCATAGAAATCTACTTTTTAAATTAAACAAAACTTCTTTATCAAACATTATCTTACTTTGTTCCCTATTTATTATAAATGTAATTGTGATACAAACATAATGAATTGGTCGTGGCTGAGTGACACTCTGTCAATATGAATAAAATAATCAAAATAAAATTTCAATCCAGTTTTGTCCACAAAGCAAGTGCTATATTTTTTTCTTTTCTACAAAAAATATGCTGTTTTAGATTATTCAACTTTTAATAACATATTTTACATATACAGATAGATTTTTATCGTTCAACATTGGGTTAAACATTTTTTTTTCCAATTCGCATTATTAAAATGCTCATTATGTATATTAAATCTCATTATTAAAACAACACTGTAATCGAATAGGTAAATAAAATGTTTACATGTTTACTTTATTAACTATAACTATTGACAACGTGAATAAAGTAAAAAATACGTAAGTAGGCACTATCCTTGAAATTTTACTACATAAACATCCATAAAACATAAATTTAAATAATAAACTTAAATTTTATTCTGTAGATATTTAGAAATTATCAATATTTTTTTAAGCAAACCAGAAATCGGAAAATTGCAGTATTTTCTACATTTTCGCATATTTTCGCATGCAGTTCAACGTAACCAAATCTTATTTGATCTTTCTTCTCTTGCCCTTCGTAGTTTGTCTTTATTAATGTAAGAAATTGACACCTTTTTGTGATTTCTACGATTGAATAGTTTCTTTGAATAATTAATAATATTAAATTGAAACTTTTATATTGTAGTCTTCAAAATTCCTCAACATTAATCACTGCAATTTTAAATTTCTTGTTGTAGGCTTACAATTTCTAAAACTTGCACATTTTTGACAAACAGTTCGACTTATCACAATTCTTCTTTGTTGTATAATTAATTCTGTGGTAGATTTTTTTAAATTTAAGAAGTCATCAACTTTTACCTTTTCTTTGATTAAATAGTTTTTAAATTATCAATTTAGAAAAATAAATTTAAAAATTATTTTTAATTCTGCTGATATTTTAGAATCTTAGCAACATTTTTTTTAGCAAACCTTAGAATTCCAGAAATAGGATAATTGCAGTATTTTGCATATTTTCACATATTTCCATATGCAGTTCAGTGTAACCTCATATTATTTATATGCATTAGGGTTTTTGAATACTTACTGGCATTTTTATAAAATATCAATGATAAGTTGTTCTACATAACTATTTTCGGCTTTGTTTAAAATTTAAGCCATCTTCAGAGGTTTTCTTATATTTATGTTTGTTATGTTGTATGTTGTTGTTAGCGTCTGTCAAAGCGTTTTTAAATTTTTCATAAATTCATCTGATTCCCTTAATATACGGGATAAACGCTAACAACAACATACAACATAACAAACATAAATAAATGAAAATCTCTGAAGATGGCTTAAATTAATTTGAAAAAAAAATTGAATAATTAATAATATTGACTTGAACATTTTATATTGTAGACCTAAAAATTTCTTAAATGAATCATTGCAATTTAGAATTCCTTGTTGAGGGCCTACAATCTCAATGACTTGCATATCGCAATTCTTCATTGTTGTATAATTAATTCTGTGTTAGAAGTTTATAAATTGAAAAAATCATCAACTTTTTGCCTTTTCTTTGATTTATTTATTTATTTATGTATTCCTTTGCCTATCTACCTTTCGGTGTAAAGCATCTTCTTTGATTTATTAGTATTTGAATTACAAATTTTGAAACATAAATTTAAAAAATATTATAATTTAATTCTGCTGATATTTTAGAATCTTAGCAGCAATTTGTTTAGCAAACCTTAGATTGCCAGAATTCGGATTATTGCAGTATTTTCTACCTTTTCACATGCAGTCCAAGCCTGCAGTCCACAGCCTCATCTTATTTTTTCTTTCTTCTTTTACCTGTTCGCAGTTTATTTTTTGCTAATGTAAGAAATTATCAAAGTTTTGCTTTTTTATCGATTGAATAGTTTTTTTTTAATATTTATTAAATTGAATTGAACATTTTATAATGTAGAGTTCGTAATTTCTTAAAAATCATTGCAATTTCGAATTCCTTGTTGGAAGCCTACAATCTGACCTACAAACGGTTTAAATCCATCATCAGGACATACTTCATTTTATGCACTATTTCGATTCACAGTTCGACATATTACAATTATTCTTTGTTATATAATTAATTATATTTTTGAAGTTTTTAAATTTAAGAAATCATCAACATTTTGCCTTTTCTTTGATTCAATAGTTGGTAATTATAAGTTTTAGGCTTCAAAATTTCTCAAATTAGTGATTCCAATTTTTTATTCCGCCCTTTTAGTCTATAATCTTTAAAACTCAGAATTAATATTTTTTAATATAATTCTTCTCTGGTCTGATTAATCTTTAATATAAGAAACTATCAACTTGTTCCCTTTTCTAGTTACTAAGTTACTAAGTATAATAATAATAAAAAAATTGTCTGATTTGTGATTCTGGAATGAATATTTCATGTCAAAACTTGTTCTGCAGAAACAGAAACAAACATAAAAAAATACAAATATAAATATAAATATAAAATACATGAAAAAATGTACTTTGGTTATATTAGTGTTAGTTTTAGTTTTTTTTAATTAATCATTCCTATGCCTTATACATTGTTTTGCATCTACAATATCTAAGCTTACAAATTTGGTTTCACAGTAATTCCACTTTTCATGACAATTATTCTATTTTTGTCTTTTAACTTCTCTGTTTTCTTCGTATGAAAGGTTTTAAAATTAGACAGTGCATATTTAAAAAACAAAATTATCCCTTGTGTACAATCTCTTGCAAATTTTCACTTGTTCGACTTTTCCTCACCATTCTTCTTTTTTATTACATTTTTCGCTGTTTTTTTTGCATTTTTTAATATAAGATATTGACAACTTCCTTGTTTTTGTTGATTTGAAGAGTTTTAAAATAGATTGTGTTCATTTCTAAAGTTTTTTTTTTACTTAGTTTTTGACTTCAAATTTAGATCACCGTTGTTGTTTTTGTTTTCATTATCTATGTTTTTTTAATACAGTCCAACGTTGTATGACCATTGTTCCATTTCTTTTCATTCTTTTCTTTTTGTAAAAAAACAGTTTTAATATGAGATCTTTTCAATTTCTATTTTTTCTTTCTTTGTTTGAAGAAAAACTATTTCGTTTTCTAAAGTTTTGAAAATATCAAAATTCGCGATCATTGCGCCCATTGTGCTGCGCCCAAAATCTCTAGAATTTACATTAAAAAAAACTTACGACATTTATATCTACCTTCGGTTGAATACTTTTTGGTTTAAGAGGGTAGAAAAACTAAGGTCGATGATCCTTTATCAGGCAGACAAAGTGAAGAAATAGTAAAATCGTAAATCGTAATACATATGTATAAATATCTGAAATTAAAGTGCAATGATGAAATAATTACTAAGCATTAAAATGTACTTATATGCTTCGAAATTTCATATGTTATTGTTATTGAAAGTGTTATTCATAAAAATTTAAGCCGTGGTTTAACGGTGGTTTAATCTTAGTAACCTTGGTAACCCTTTATAAAACATCGCTAAAGCACGGTTTAAATTTGATTAATAACACTGTGAATGTTTAAATGTGAACACGGTTCATTACATTACGTTTTTTTAAGCTTTACTATTCATATTTTTACATAATTTTAGATACTGGATAATAAGTATAAATCTAAAACTTTATTGATTAACAATACTAATGCTAAAACGTAATGACGTTTTTCTACTCCCTACGGTATATTTGTTAATTCCGTAACACTATATTGTATGGATATAAGCCACTTTCCGGTCTCGTGTGTGGATGTGAACGTTGCCAGGTTACAAACAATAACAATTATATAAAAGTAATGTAGTTATATGCAGACGAAAAATGCCGTATCAAACGTAAAATATATTCATTGTAATTTTGACACTTATACATTTTTACTTAATAAATAAAAGTAAGATAAATCTGTTAAGTTTCACATGTCCGTTCTGTAAAAGTAGTCAACTGTACAATGTGTGTGGATATAAACCCATATCGCACTTGGCATTTGGCACTAGGCAAACATGCCCTTGTGCTATATATCCACACTTGTTATACAAATTACTATAGGACATTAACTTTCAATGTCTATCTGCGGTAGATAAATTATGTTCGTAATTGACATAATCGTTGGAGTTATTTACATACTGGACATGTTCAGTCCATTTCTCATGGTACTAAATTTCTTATTGTGTTACTATTGGTAACAAATATTTCGATTGTATGAATCAGTGGTTAATACTTAGTGAAACATCTTTAAATTAGTATAAATAAAGCACTCGGTTAAGTTTTACAAATTTGTGAACTTAACCAAGCGCTTTTTTTTATACTAACTAAACAAATATTACTTTGTAAAATTTTATATTGGGCCAAATATTTTAAAAAGATTTTTTTACCTACACAATTAAAATTATTCTAGTATTATTTATGTTTTAATAATATACATTTCTTTGTGATGAAATACATTTGACCAAATATTTTAAAAGAATTTGCTACATTCACAATTGGCATTATTCTAGTCTTATTAAACTCTGAAATAATATGAATTAAGCAAAAAAGCAACCTGTACCTGCCATTATTAAGATTTCTTGGACTTTTTTCTTATTTCATTGCGGACCTAAATTACTTTTGCGCTTATTTAATATTTGCATAAAACGTAGCCATTCTCCAGAGCCACTCATTCACTTTCTGCTGCTGTAATTGCAACGAGACGCGGAATTTAAGATGCTCCTGGCAAGCATCATCACTTTTGCGCTTCGTTTCTTTACTTTTCAATTTCGCTTATTTAATTTAACACAAGGGGCAGACGTAAATTACATCGTTAATCAGTTTTAATCAAAAAAATTGCGAAGCTGATAATGTTGGCCCATTAAATGTTTAATAATAATAGAACCTGAAGAGCCAATTCACAATGGTTTTAATGAAATACGTTCAAATTTATAAAGCAATATAATAAAATCGTAAACATATATGTACTATGTAGTATTTTTAGTACAATTTATATTTAAGGCAACAAGAATATATGCTAAAAGTTTTATTTATTAAAATTTATGAAATGTTGTAAATAATTGTTTCAATAATTGAATTTTGAACCTTATTTTACTTTCATTACATGTTGAATTTTAATACCAGATATACTGCGTTAAAATTGTTTCGTATATAACTTGAATATTGCTTGGTTGTACTTCGTCTTTTATGTTTTAATATAGGTTTTACGATTATATCCTGGCTTTTATTGATTCACAGCCATAAAATTTTATTGCTGAAGTTACTTTGGCAGCTTAGGCTTTCTCAATGAAATTGCATTTTCTTGGGTAAATTGTAAATTGATTTAGTGACTCCGCAAACTATTACGGATTTACACTAGTACAGGAAAAAATAATTATTTGGGCAAACGCTGCTACGTTTGAAGGCTTTCATGTATTTGAAATTATTATGTATGGAGTTACAACAAATTAAAACATTAAACACAATGCATTACTTTAGTTTAGTATTAACAGTAGTAATAGTATTAGTCATAACAATCAAACAATGTATTAATTTTAGCTACTTTACCTATATAAGTTACTTTGTTTAACAGAGTCCTGGGTTCGAATTGTAATACACTTATGCTCAGTACACCCAATATTAGTATACAATATATACAGGGCGTCCCTTAAGTAGATCCAGTAGAATTACAAGTATTAAAAAAAATGCATCTATTAATAACATAAGAAAATTTGCATAATTATCTAACACTAATCAAACAAAACAAATATATTGTTTTTTCATCTTATATAGAATATAATAAAAATCCTGAATAAAAAAATAAATAATCATAGCCATTTAACATAGCCATTTAAATAAAAAAATTAACATAAGGTGGACAGTTTCACGAAATATTGACAAATCCAATGAATATGAAAGTTTAATAAAATTCCTAAATTGCACCTAACGCTTAATAATTATTACAGACAAAAGTTTCACAAAATATGTATAAATTGTTTTTTTTTTTTTAAGTTTCGTGAAGATTAAGTATCAATATTTTAAGAAAACTGCAGGTTTTGGTGCAAATATAATTTCCGACTGCAAAGAAAATTAATATCAATGAAAATTAACCTGAAACTTGCATGATGATATCAAAGTTTCATGAATTACTTATTAACATAAATGAATGTAGATTTTGTATTGAAATTAAAAATGTTTGCCCAAATTCTACAAAAATGCCTAGTTTAGAAAATATGAATAAATTGAAAATAAAGTTTCATGAAGATTAATCAAAATTTTAAGAATATAATTATTATTCTCAATTTTCATTTCAATTGCATGGTTGCAATTAAATATTAAGATATTCAAATATTACAATTGCAACAATGCTTGAAATCAATGAAAATTGACTTCAAACTATTACGATAAGCTGAAAGTTTCAGAATATATTGATGGAAAATTGAATAAATTTTATCAATTTAATGAATTTGAACATTTAACTTTTATAAAAAAAAATTCTAATACAAATACAAATACAATAAAAAGTGATCAGTTTTAAGAGAATTTTTACGGTATACAGCTGTAAAGTACGTATTTCAGTACTCATACTCATTCCGAAACTTCTCATTCGTACGGTAACACGTAACTTCCCAGCCTAATAACGTAAGTAACTATATTTCTAACCTAGGCAGGAAATACATTTTTTTCCTTCTGAACCCTTCTGGAGGTGTACAGCAAATAATATTAGCAAATAAAGTTACAAAATCAAGTATTTATTTGTTTGGGTAGATTTTGCACAAATTTTGATTAAAAAAAATCATTGTCCCAAAAACCTAAAACTTTACGACCAAAACAAAAACATTGCACAAAAGTAACTCAGGAAAATAGTTGAATGAAAACCAGAAAGGCCTATGACCAAAAACAGCCTTATACACATTAATCTGAATTTTTTATTGTATTGAGTATTCATTTGTTTAGGCACGTTTTGCACAAATTTTGATAATAAAATTAATGTTTCCTTGTAAAAACGGAAATTTTACAACCAAATTTGCAGAAAGCAATGACTAAGTAACTCGGGGAATATTTGAAATATTATCAAAGCTGATAACCAATAATAGCCCTATATATATATTGATCCGAAATATTGATTGTATTGAGAATTCATTTGTTTGGGAAAGTTTTGTCCAAATTATGATGGCAAATAAATCATTTCTTCCAAAAACCTAATATTTTACCACCAAACAAATCGATTCCCAACTAACTCTGGCCTAACTGACCAATTGTAGCCGTATTTAATTGGTTTAGCGATTAGCTGGTAATAATTATTCTATGCTTAAAATGTTTGGACTTCCAAATTTCCGGTCGTTTTCGTTTCCGACCAAACCTTGGAGTATTAGGGTAATTCTAAAATACTTAGTTTGTTTAAAGCAAAGTATACAATAATTAAAATAATTCAAATTCAATACAAAAATGGTTTTTACATTTGTCTCCTTTTTTTTATTGTTGAGACTAAATCGTAATATTTCTGGAATTTTTACAAGTTTCATATTTATCAAATATCACTGAAAAAAACTCAATCCTAGTTAATGAAAATATGGTGTGCAAATTTAGCACTACCTCCTGGAGACCGGTGTCGACCTAGTGGGTCTCATAAGCCCAGCGTCCGAATGTAGCTACCAAAACACACACAACTCTCATTAATCGTAGTTAGCTAGTTCCTAATATGTGTTTCTTTTTCGTATTTGTCTTTAATTGGGACTATTTTTTTCCTGAGACTAAAATGTAATTTACTTGTTTCATCATTTTTACAAATTTCACATTTAACAGAAAAGTACTGATTTTTTTTTTAATTGTAGTAAGTTATGTGTTTTTGTAATCTTTGTTGTTAATTAATAGGGGCTAGGTTTTTTTTTGCTCAGACTAAAACATAAATACATATTGAATAACACTTCAATCACTAATTACTAATCAGGATTCACTAATTACACTAATTGTAAGCACAAATTACAAGCTTCTTATATAAAAAGCACTGAAAAAAGTATTCTTAAGCGTAATTAGGTTGTTCCTATTCTTTTATTTTTATTTTAGCTTCCTATTTTAAAAAATCACTGAAAAATTTTCATAAATCTTGTTCTTAATATGTTGTTTTCTTCATTTAGTAAATAACTGTATTCCTAACCTAGGCCGGAAATACATTTTTTTTCCTACTGGACTCATCTGGAGGTGTATCTATAGCAAATAATTTCTTATTTATTCATAATCTTCTATAATTATATGAAACCGGAAGGGAAACCTACAGATTATTTTTGACAATACTGTGTGTTTGCATGCAAAACTCAAATTGCTATCAATGAGAATGCATTTCTATATTTTGTAAAATTTCTTTACTTTTGCGACAAATTCCGTAAAATAGGCGATGGCAGAAAAAATAAAATGTGCGGTACGTATATGAAGTGCCTTCTCGGCCTCTTCGGCTTACTGCCCTCGGCTAAAGCCTTGGATCATTTACCGCAACAATTACCGAAAATTCCCAAAAATTTCACTTCCTGTAGAAGAAGAAGCTCCATTCCTGATTAATATCATGTTCTTAATATGTTATCATTTTTTATGAATCTTGTAGTGAATCCTTTATTTATATTTATATTTTATATTTTCTGTCGTGTAATATTTTGAGTTAAATAAATATTATTATTATTATTATTATTATGGACTAAGCACACAAATTCTATTATTTTGATAATAAAAGAATTGTTAATTCCGGGACATCTTCCGGGACTTATCTTTCGGATATCTATGCGGGACTCAGAACTAGAATCCGGGACAGTCCCGAAAACTCCGGGACGAACCCTATAACTGTCTGGGCCAATTCGAGTTGATGCTCGCAACATGCTATTTCTATTCGATCTACAGTTACAGAGTATTATATAAATATTTTGACGTTGGTTTTTGATTATTTTTTTCATTGTTTAAAAAATTTCAAACATATTTTTCATGTTTACCAGGAAAATGTTCACAAATGACAGAGACGGGACTTAAAAAAAACATTTCTAAATCAGCTATATAATATCTTTAAAAAATGATCAAATTTGGATAAAAACTTTTGATTTTTGAAATAGGTATTTGCTTTTCACATTTTATTGTTATTTTAAAAGTTATTAGTTTATTATCTATTGTATAGTTATTATTATCGGCTTGTTTTCACCTTCCTGATGAAACCACTGTATCGGGAAACAATTGTAGCAGTACAAGATTAAATATGTTTACGAAACTTAGACTAATTGTGTTTTATTTAGGTATATAGTTATTATCAGTTATAGCATATAATACAACTATTTGACCTTTGTTTTTGAACATTTTTGTTTTATATATCTTTAGAAAATTTCATACGTAATTGTAATGTTTACCAAGAAAATGTTAACAAATAACTGAGGCGGAACTTCTACAGGGTGTCCCACGCTCATGGACCATCAAAAGCTTATGGGCTTTCCGATAAGATAAAAATTTGAAAAAAAATCATGTTTGGGGGATGTGTTTTCAATATTAAGGGATGAAGCCCCCCATCGGGTAAAAGTAAACTCGACGATATTTGATTCTAGAGTACTCAAGAGTATGTATACCAAATTTCAATAATTATATAATTTATTTCCGCCAAACCGGCATTTTGGGACTAATACAATTAGACTATCAACGATATTAACACATTTAAAATGAACTTTTCAAAATTGAAATTTCTTTGTTAATATTGGTAATCACAGTGATGAAAAATAAGCATATTTCGTACACTATGATGCATGTGTAAATAGCATAGGCGAAATTACATGATGCAGAAATTCGAATTTTCGAAATATTTCAAAAACTACTTATTTGAGAAATATGGTTGTATAATATTTTTTTATAAAAAAAATGCCATGCTAATGCTCTATGACATATAAAGTATGTCATTCTATTAAAAAAATAAAATACGCTTACCTTAAGTGTGCATTTCTCTAATGACTCTTTTGAATGACGAATTGTCAACATTTTCAGCTGCTGCATATACCAGTTAAATAGGTATCTTTCAGGTACAATTCAAGATGAATGTTTCATTGTTATCTTATTTGTAAGAGAAATTGAAGCCATTTTTCATAATATCTTTTTGAGGTAAAAATCTTGGAATTTAATTTTTATCCCAGAAAGTAAAACAGATACGTGTACACACATCTGTACAAAAGATGTTTCAAATTAAACGGGGAAGCCAGAAACATAATATTATGTAGTGTGTTTTATTTAAAAAACAAAAGTTGATGGCTACTTCCGGTAAAACCGTAAGTGATAGAAGGTTAACAGTATTTCACCTGAGGAGAATAGAATCAGCTATGTTAGGATGATATTTTCAAATTTTTATCTTATTGGGAACCCCATAAACTTTTAAAGGTCCATGAGCGTGGGACACCCTCTATATCTATCTATAAAACATCTTAAAACAAGTTCCTCAAAGTTAGATAAAAATGCAATTGCAACAAACTTTTGATTTTTTAAAATTATATAATGTTTGTTACTGGTGTTTTTTTTTCTCCAGCACTAAATATTAAAAATTTATAGTAGTAGGTAATTTGGATTTCTTTTAAAAATTGTTTTGGCCTGTTGCCACTATTAATATTTATTAATTACGTTTCTTATGAAATATTTCATAAATTCCAAAATACATACTTTTAATAACTTAATTTAATAACAAAAATAAAACCTCAAAACTAGTCATGCAATTGTAAAAATATAATAACATAACTCATTGATCCATCTTTGATCAGATTGTATTAATTATAGTAAAATACCGTTAAGTGTTTTGCATAATAAAACAAAAAAAAACTACAAAGCGCTGTTTCACCATTGCTAATATTTATGAAATTCGATTTTTATCAAATATATCATAAATTTCAGAATTTTAATAACATAATTTAATAACAAAGAAAGACCTCTAAACTAGCCATTCAATTGCAAAAATATAATAATATAACTCATTGATCCATCTTTGAACAGATTGTAATAATTAAAGTAAAATACCATTAAGTGTTTTGCATAATAAAACAAAAAAAAACTACAAAGGGCTGTTTCGCCAGTGCTAATTTTATGAATTTCGATTGTTATCAAATATATCATAAATTCTAAAATACGAATAAATAACTAGTGGCTTAGTTCCAATAATATTAATGTCAAATATTAATTATCAAACTAAAAATGGCAATGCTGATTCGCCACTATTAATATGTATTAAGTTTGTTTATTGCACTAACTGCAAATCTCTTGAACAACTCTTGCACCAACTCTTGAAAAATGCTACGTGTAGTACTTAATTGTTTGATAGTAGGTACGGTGAAATGCATTAGCTCGTTTATATATTTTTAATAACGTAATGACTTGTATTTCGATAGCACGCACAAAGTTAATTTGTGGTTAGGATATCGCGTGCACTTTGGTAAAATTTCTTACATTTACAAAAACCATAAGCGAGTGTTCCCGAGTTATTGAACCAGTCATTGTCGGCGGTGGTTCGAGTGGAAAAATTAATGAATTTTTTATTACGGGCATATTAGGCGCATCGATTACAATTGTTGTAAATTATGGAGCGTTGAACCCATCGGATAGTGTAGTAAAGTAATGATAGCGATTGTGGCCACTGTTGTAGAGATGATTGTTTCGTTTTATAAGTCAAAAGAAAAAAGTTGTGTACATAAAGTTAATAGGCTTTAACTTATAACCTCTACTCGAGACTAATGTAGTCATTAAATATTATTACAAAGTGTTGAATATCATGAATATTAATAAATATTGAAATGCATGCTTAGGATAATTTATTTGTTTACGTCGGATTTGGATTCGGTTTTATTAAAACGTAATAATTATTACACGCGTCGGTCCCATAAAATTTAACGACAGGCGAATTGAACGTGAAATGTCTCGAACGCTGGTTGATATAAGCGCAATAAACTGCAATTTATGTCATCTCCAATTAACAGTGCAGCAAAAATGTTTAAGTTATTTCTAATTTCAGCTCACCGATAAATAAGAAAATCCTGTTATCTGCGTACACACAAGAGCACATTATTCATCTAGGTCCGTAAATAAAGCACAGTAAACGAAAAAATTCCGATAGAGGTCCATATCCTCGTGTAATTGAAACACTAGATACCGCACGTTTCACGATAAACAAAGCAAATGGCGTCGACTTGCACGCCGCGACGCCGACAGATCGATACACAGACGTATCGTACAGTTGCACATGCAAATACACGGTCTGCGAGGACGAAAGCTGAAAGAACTTTCAGCAAAACGCCGCTGGGAAACTGGAAAGGACACATGCGTAC
This sequence comes from Othius punctulatus, assembly GCA_951805005.1. NCBI lineage: Eukaryota > Metazoa > Arthropoda > Insecta > Coleoptera > Staphylinidae > Othius > Othius punctulatus. The sequence goes on along the minus strand of OX638138.1, from coordinate 29,972,935 downwards.
AGTTCCTAGTTCAGGTTGAAGTTTCGCAGGAAATTTAGAATTTTATTCAGGACCGCCGCAGGAATATAAGGGCATTTAAAGTATTAGAATTGTGCCCGTCCACATAAGGGCGTCGGCGTGTTAGGAATCCAATTTAATGCCTCCTTCATTAAAACTGCGGCTGAATGGTGCACATGTTCATTCAGCAATTATATCAAATAGAGATAGATTCAAACACTTTTAACTGCTTAAGGGACTAATTTAACGGCACATAAAAATATAATTATATTGTCGTATTGATTTATGGGGGCACTTATGTTTTACGATATGTTACTGTTTAACTATTTCATTGCTCCGCTAATTGAACGTCGTGCACACACAACGCTACATATTTATGTCACCTTAAATTTATCTTAATAACTATATCGCTCATGAAATCTCAATTGATGAAAAAATTGCAGTATTGCGAGTTTCAAGTTTCAAAAAGTTTCAAAAATAACACGTATAATAATAAAATACATTTTTGAGAATCGTTGCGAAATATGAAACAAATCAAATTGACAAATCGATTTGTTACAATAAAATATAAACTGTGTAAATCGTAGATAAATATGTTACAAAACTATGGAAGAGGAACCGACAACTATATACCTGCATTTTTTTAATTTTATTTATTCATTAATATTTGCTATCTTTTTAACAGAAAATTGTATTGGAGGCCTTATTACCCACTAGGCAGACTAGGCAATTGCCTACGGCGCCAGAGGCAGGATAGGAGCCAACCTTGCAGGTGTAAAATTTAAAATATAATTTAAAAAATATTTCTCATTTTTTTGTATCTATGCGCCACAGATGATGACAAAATGAAAACAACTTCGTAATTAACATGCTAACGATAATGACATTAATTATGAAAACGAATGTGTACAATGTAAATACTTTACAAAAACTTTGAATATCTGAGATTCTGAAGAACAATATTTCATCGCTGATGAACGCTTAGAAACAATTAGAAGCAAAAACTTAATTTGCACATTTTCAAATATGGTAATTATTTTAAGAATAACTACAATTTGTATAGGAGAAAGATCCTTTTCAACGGTAAAAGGGTGGCCCACCTACAGGGTGGCCCACCTATCCTCGCTCGGACCATTGCTGCTAGACTAATAAAAATTGAGGAAAATATCTGAATGGACACTTGTGCATGGATTGCAGACAAAATTTTAATAATTTTGTGAATATTTCAATGCTTACTCCCAAAATCTCAATTATTAATGTCAAAATTGCAATTGCTGCAGCTAACTTTCAACTGTTCTTCTCAGAATATTCATTGTTGCTGTCAATATTTCAGTAATGTCATAATTTTGAAAATAATCTCTGACAGTTTTTATTGAAATTTTAACAATAATCATTGAAATGTTGATAGAAATAATTACAATATTGTCAAAAATGTATATGGTTGCTACTACATTTCAATTGTCATTCTCAGAATATATATTTTTATACACTAAATAATTATAATTAAAGTTTTTTTATTAAAAGTAATTTATATATTATTGTAACGTATTATACAGTATGTCCCCGGATTGATTTTACAAGAGGATTTTGTTTTAATTTTTACTTTTATGTAAAAAGTTATAGGAGTTAAAATTCCTGCTTGGTCTGAAACTACTATTTCAGTTATTAAAACATTGATTTATTTATGCAGGGGGTTAGCTAAATAATAAAAAAAAATCTTATTGTGACACTTTAGAAAAATAACATCTTTTAAAGAATCCCCCACCGTTTTCTTCACACAGTTGAGCCTGGTATTCAACTCAGACTGTTTTAGATTTCCTCAATAATTATTCATGCAAATGCTTCTCGTAGGCGAGTTTTTCAATTTTCAGTATCATTTTCTGCATTTGGGGGATTGTTTGAATGATTTAGTTTTTCTTTAATGTTGTTAAATGTAATTTTAAATTCCTTTGGCAACTAGTAATTAAAAAACGTGTCAAAATAAGATTTACAAATATTAATTTTGCCAACACCCTGTATAAATGAATCAAAGTTCCAATAACTGAACTGATAGTTTCAGACCAGGCAGGAATTATAATTCCTATAACATTTTTACTTAAAACTAAACACTAAAAAAATATCCCTCTTGTAAACTCAATCCGGGGACATACTGCATATTATATTAAAGTAATTTTATTAATTAAAGTTAAATATTATGTACGTATGCAATATTGATAACAATCGAATATTAAATATTACCATTCCAATTATTGCTGCAAATTTTCATTTGTTTTTTCAGAATATTAATTTTTACTGTCGATATTTCGATGATGTCACAATTTTGAGAATAATCACTGACATTGTAAGAGCAATCATTGAAATTTTTATCGAATTCATTATAATATAGTCAATAGTCGAATATTATATGTCAAAATTTAAATTGTTGCTACTAAATTTTGATTGTCATTCTCAGAACATACATTTTTTTTACAGTAAACAATTATATTGTTTTAAATTTGTAATCTAGATTTTACTGATGGCTGTAAATTTTTTATTCTTCTATCAATTTCAATGCTTACGCTTAAAATTTCAACTTATGTTGCTAAATTTTAATTACTATTCTCGGAATATTATCTGTTACAGTAAACAATTATATGGTATTAAATTTATTCTCAGTATTTAACTGGTTGAAACTTTAAATATTTCTGTCAATATTTCAATGCTTACTCCCAAAATTTCAATTATTAATGTCGAAATTGCAATTGCCACCGCTATATTTTAATAATTTTCTTAGAATATTAATTTTTACTGTCAATATTTCGATGATGTCACAATTTTGAGAACAATCACTGACATTTTAAGAGTAATAATTGAAATTTTAATAATAATTTGAAATTTTGTCATGAAATAATTGCAATTTTGACAATAATCGAATATTAAATATCGAAATTTCAATTGTTGCTGCAAATTTTCATTTGATTCTCAGAATATAATTTTTTACGGTCTATATTTCGATGACGCCACAATTTTGAGAATAATCACTGACATTTTAAGAGTAATCATTGAAATTTTAACACTAATCATTGAAATTTTTATACAATTAATTACAATATTGTCAATAATCGAATGTTACATGTTGAAATTTAAATTGTTGCTACTAAATTTCAATTGTCATTCTCAGAATATATATTTCTTTACAGTAAACAATTATAATGTTTTGAATTTGTAATCTATATTTTACTGATGGCTGTAATTTTTTTAATTATTCTGTCAATTTCAATGCTTACTTTCAAATTTTTAATTGTTGCTGCTAAATTTTAATTACCATTCTCGGCATATTATCTGTCACAGTAAACAATTATATGGTATTAAATTTATTCTCAATATTTAACTGATTGAAAATTTTGATAAATCTGTCAATATTTCGATGATGTCACAATTTTGAGAATAATCACTGACATTTTAAGAGTAATAATTGAAATTTTAATAATAATTTGAAATTTTTCTAGAAATAATTGTAATTTTGACAATAATCGAATATTAAATGTCGAAATTTGAATTGTTGCTGCAAATTTTCATTTGTTTTCTCAGAATATTAATTTTTGCTGTCGATTTTCAATGATGTCACTATTTTGAAAATAATCACTGACATTTTAAGAGTAATCATTGAATTTTAACACTTCTCATTGAATTTTTTATAGAAATATTTACAACAACGTCAATAATTGAATATTAAATATCGAAATTTAAATTGTTGCTACAAAATTTCAATTGTCATTCTATAATATACATTTTTTTACAGTGAACAATTATAATGTTTTAAATTTGTAATCTATATTTTATTGATGGCTGTCAATTTTGTTATTCTTCTGTCAAATTCAATGCTTACTCTTAAAATTTCAACTATTGTTGCTAAATTTTAATTGCTATTCTCAGAATATTAATATTTAAAGTAAACAATTATATGGTATTAAATTTATTGTCAATATTTAACTGATTGCAGACAAAATTTTAATAATTCTGTCAATATATCAATGCTTACTCCCAAAATTTCAATTATTGATGTCAAAATTGCAATTGCTGCCGCTACTTCCAATTGTTGATGGAATTTTCCAGCATTTTCCAATTTTGAATTTTTTTCTCATCAAATAATTTTTAACTGTCAATATTTCGATGATATCACAATTTTCAAAATAATCACTGACATTTTAAGAGTAATCATTGAAATTTCAACAATAATCATTGATGAAAATTGAAGTTTTAATAGAAATAATTACAATATTGACAATAATCGAATATTAAATGTCGAAATTTCAATTGTTGCTGCTAAATTTCCATTGTCATTCTTAGTATATAAATTTTTATAGTAAACAATTATATAGTATTAAATTTGTTATCAATATTTTACTGATGGCTCTCAAAATTTTCATTTTTCTGTCAATTTCAATGCTTACTTTCAAAATTTTAATTGTTGCTGCTAAATTTTAATTACTATTCTCGGAATATTATCTGTTACAGTAAATAATTATACGGTATTAAATTTATTGTCAATATTTACTGATTGCAGACAAAATTTTAATAATTGTGTCAACTTTTCAATGCATACCCCCAAAATTTCAATTATTAATATCAATATTGCAATTGCCACCGCTAATTTTCAATTGTTTTCTTAGAATATTAATTTTTACTGTCATTTTTTCGATCATGTTACAATTTTAAAATTGACATGATCACTGACATCTTAAGAGTAATCATTGAAATTTTAATAATAATCATTGATATTTTGATAGAAACAGATGCCATTTTGACAATAATCGAATATCAAATGTCGAAATTTCAATTGTTGCTGCTAAACTTTAATTGTCATTCTTAGTATATACATTTTTATAGTAAACAATTATATAGTTTGCTATCAATATTTTCCTGATGGCTGTCAAAATGTTAATTATTCTGCCAAGTTCAATGCCTGCTCTCAAAATTTCAATTTTTGCTGCTTAATTTTAATTACTATTGTTGGAATATTATCTTTTACTGATTGGTCTTAAATGCTATTCTCAAAATATTATTTTTACAGTAAGCAATTATATGGTAATAAATTTATTGTCAATATTTAACCAGTTGCAAACAAAATTTTAATTATTCTGTCAATATTTCAATGCTTACTCTTAAAATTTCAATTATTAATGTCAAAATTGCAATTGCTGCTGCTAACTTTCATTTGTTCTTCTCAGAATATTAATTTTTACTGTCAATATTTCACTAATGTCATAATTTTGAAAATAATCACGGATATTATGACAGTATTTATTGAAATTGGCTGACAATATTTTAATTATTCTGTCTATTTCAATGCTTGCTCTCAAAAATTTCATTTGTGCTGCTAAATTTTAATTAATATTCTCAGAATATTATCTTTTACAGTAAACAATTATATGGTATTAAATTTATTGACAATATTTAACTGATTGCATACAAAATTTTAATAATTCTGTCAATATGTCAATGCCTACTCTCAAAATTTCAATTATTAATGTCAACATTGCTGCTGCTCACTTTTATTGTTCTACATTCTTACTGTCAATACTTCGATGATGTCACAATTTTGAAAATAATCACTGAAATTTTGAACTTTTTTGAACTTTTTAAAGTAATCATTGAAATTTTAATAATAATCATTCAAATTTTGATTGTAATAATTGCCCCTTTGACAATAATCGAATATTAAATGTCGACATTTCAATTGTTGCTGCTAAATTTCAATGGTTGCTGCTAAATTCAATTGTCATTCTCAGTATATACTTTATACAGTAAACAATTATATTGTATTAATATTGGTATTAATATTTCACTGATGGCTGTCAACATTTTAATTTTTCTGTCTGTGCTTGTGCTACGCTTTGAAATTATTTCCGAGTATACAGGGTGCACAATAAATCCGTAACACAGCATTTGGTCTCTTTCTTAAATGGATCACCCTGTATATTCTTCAATTTTCAGACTCACAAAGCAGTGATTTGTGAAATTTTAAGTAAATTTCAAGAAGAAATGCTGGTCATTTTTAATAATTGTAATCTTGGATTAATTATTTTCCCTTCGAACGTTAGCTGAGTATACAAGGTGGTACTGCTGACAAGTTAATTAAATGTTTGTGGATTTTTCTTTTAAATATTTTTATCAAAATTAGGATGACGTATTAGTATATTAAAATATCTCTCTGGGATTTCCGGTTATAACGGAATAGGCTATAAACTTTATAATTTGAATGATATTATATTTAAAATGTTGTAAATATAATATCATTTAATATTATATTTTAAATGATACACCTAATATTTTATAACATTATTTTTAATTTTATGTTTAGTTATATTTCAAATAACACAACTTATCGCTAAAATTAATTGTTTTTGAGATTTGTTTGATTTCTTATTTTATAGTAAGTAGAGTACCTTACTAAAATCTTTTATAAACATAATATTGTATGTGCTATTGTTAGATCCAAAACTGTTTAGAATTTTACATTTCTTGTGTAACTTTTTTTTCTAATTGTTTCTAATTTTTTTAAGCAAACTTGTAAAACTTGTTAAACTTGACAACTTGTTAAGTCAATTTGTTTTCGTCGTTAAGATGACATCATTTTCGTAGTTTCTGAACTTTCTGATGGTTTTAATATTGTTGTTAACATTCTTGACATTTCAACTGACTTGATAGTTTGATTACATATTTCGCAAATTTCCAATTTCCATCAAACTTCTTAGCAATTTCTAAAATGTTTTGAAGTGTAACTTCATTAATTATTTTATTAAAATTTCTGAAAGTTTAGTATAATTATTTGTATATTTTGATATTATTATTAACTGTTATGAAAGTGGGGTGTAAAGTTAGTTCGCCTCCTCGTGGTGCACCCTGGATAACGCTAAATGAACTAACACATACTGGCAGTCAGATAATCTTAAGGATCTTAAGGGCTTAGGATCTTAGGACTTAGAAACATTCTACCGCGCGGGCAAAAATTATTTTCTTCAAAGAGGGCATTAAGCTCTACCGCTAAGCTGTATGACCTTAGATGGTCCTCCTTCTAAGGAATACGCCAGGGAGGAATATCTAAGGCCATAAATATTATTTTCATCCAAGAGGTCATTAAGCTCTACCCCTAAGCTGTATGACCTTAGATTATCCTCCCAACGGAGAAAAATTTTCTTCGCTAGGGAGGGCATTGCCTACTTTCTGCCCTAATTTCAGGGAGCAAAAGCCTACTTTCTAAGCAAGGAGTAGAAAAATTAATGTTATGTACTGATACAGAAAATTGTAGATCAAGCTCGCCCAAAATATACAAAATTCCAAAGTTTAGAAAAACTGTTCAAAGATAGTTTTGTTTTTGGAAAGAGAACTTGTAAAGCTTTACCTTTTAAAACCAGTATTGCTGATAGAGATGACCTACACATGAAAATACAAAACTAAATAATAAATGAAACCCAAGAAGAAGGCTTAAAAAACAATTTGAAGGTTATTAAAAAAAAGTAAAGCTTTGTGATGATGATTTTTAAACATTGTAATACCGAGAGGTAAAACTAACAAGTACGCAAGGAAGGCCTGAAAAATGAGTGTCTCGAAATCTTGATTTTTAACTGCTGTAATTTGGTTTATATTTTTTTTGGGTATTCCTAGTTATTATTAATCTAGATACTAATATTAATATATAATCGATCTTTATTGGGCTATCGACCCCATATGGGGTCTTTCCGCCTACTAATCTTTATTTTCTGAGATTTCGTCTCTTCAAGAATAAATTATAAAAATATTCCCTAGTCATTTAAAAAAAATGTCGGTGACGTCACAACATAAATATATGAAATGTGTTTAAACGTGGAATGTGTTAAAAGATTTTATTTCACAATCTTGTAGCTAAGACTGTTCCATTTAATAGTATATATGTCTGTTGATGGTTACATAACAATTGAAGTCGCTATAGTATTGGGCGCTTTTCACAGAACATACTGTATACATACATATATAACAGGGGTTAATAAGTTTATAGATTCCGCTCATAAACCGCCTTTATAAAACTGTTAACTATAGAGAAACTTGTAGTAAAAATTGTGTACTTTACAATTAAGTTTTCTCAAAAAAAAAAATGAACTAACATAAGAAATATACGTACTAACTATAATATACATGTTTTAGCATAATTTATAAATATTTAAGATTTGTCAAAAGAATTAACCAACATATAAACAATTTTAGACAAAATAAATCAATACACTACTTACTAAATAGACTTTATGTTGCATACAAAAATCTGTGCAGTCGATAATCATGTGCATAACACTCTAAAATTTTAACATACTTAAATAAGTTAATAATTCAAAATTTAGCCGCACAATTGTTTGTGCAGCTACATACAACACCAAGCCATTTCCGTCCTGGAAAAGTTGTGCTAAATAGATTGCATTACGCTAGTTCACTGCTCGTGGGAAAAGTGGTGTTAACTTTGTTTTGTGTTAACTTAACTCAATAAAGAGTAAAGACAATACATTTATTTTTTAGGATTGCAAGCAGTCACTCAGGACAGTCTAACATAGTTACAGATGAAATGAAAACCTCAATATTTCATTCAACTAAATGATAATAATATTAATAATAATTTTGATAATACTAATAGTTTATTGGTGCTAATACGATACAAAAAGTTTACACAAGTCCAGAATTCCTCAAATGCAAAACACATTAAAAAAAAAACAGAATAATATTAAAAATTCATACATTAGTACCAATTATACCTTATAACTGTAGATTTTGCTTTGATATCATAAATGTTTTAGAGGACAAAATCGATGATAGAATTTATAAAAATTAGTCCTTTTTTCAATCATTAATACCAATAGATATTTGATTAGTTATTTACAAACCAAGTGCGGGAACACAATTTTCCCGCATGAACGCAATTTTGAAGCATGAGCGACCGAAGGGAGCGAATGCTTCATCTGCGTGAATGCGGGAAAATGATTCCCGCAAGTGGTTTGTACATTTTTTTTTGAAACGAACAGAACGATCAGCATAAACTCAAATAATTTTCATTCCGTTTCAAAATATGAAATAAAGCAAGCCATGGCTGTATAGCAAAACAATGATTGTTACTTTGACAGTTGATTTTTTAAAGCCTGTCGTTTAAAGTCTCAGTTTCTAATAAAATGTCTTCCGATTCGGATATAAGTAGTTGTACACCTCCGGAAATCCGCAATGCCGCTAATACGGCAATTAAAAATTTATTGCCGGATAAATCCAAACGAAGGTACGAGTTGGTATACTCGAAATTTATGGATTGGTGCAGGTTAAACAAAATACGGACTTATTCAGAAAATTGTTTGCTGGCATATTTTCAAACCTTTTCAAGCAAAAAGTCGCTATGGTCCACTTACTCTATGCTAAAGTCCTGTCTACTAATTCACAATAACGTAGATATTTCCAAATTTACGAAATTTTACGCATTTCTCAAAAAAGAAACGTATAACCTGAAACCGAAAAAATCCAAGGTATTAGAAAGTCATGAAATTGACAAATTTATTCATGAAGCCCCTGATAACTCATTTCTGTTAATGAAGGTACGTACACAATATGTTTCATTAATCGATATTATTCTATTATTCTATAATATGTTTTACAGGCAGTAGTAATATTGGGCATTTCTGGCGCTTGTCGCCGCGATGAATTATGTAAAATGTTAATTGATCATATCGAGTTTAAACATGAAATGGTACTTGTTAATGTACCAGAGACCAAAACTAATATTTCTCGACGTTTTGTGGTGATCAATCCAGAATGGATAAATTTATTGTTAAAATACAAAAATTTAAGAGTAGGGACAAATAAACGTTTCTTTTTGACCTACAGAAATGGGAAATGTATTAATTCACCTATTGGTCTTAATACAATTGGCAAAATACCTTGCTCTGTGGCACAGTACCTTCAGCTAGAGGCTCCACAGGCCTACACTGGTCATTGCTTTCGAAGAAGTTCAGCTACTTTACTTGCAAACAACGGTGGCGATTTACTGACTCTTAAAAAATTTGGCGGTTGGAGATCTTCAAGCGTGGCCGAAGGTTACGTCGATGACTCTGTGCAGAGTAAAATTAACGTAGCTGAAAGATTGATGCAACCAGCTCCGGGACCTTCATCTCAAGTTGAAAACTATACAATCTCTGAAACTCTTAATGTGTCGCACACTATATCTAAACCCGATGCGGTGGAAAGTTCGGGAATTTGCATTTCAAATTGTACTAATTGTACGATAAATGTGTACAATAATAACCCTGCTTAAGTCGATGTAGATCGTTCACAATAAATAATTATGTATTGATTTATTTATGACAGTGTTTTTTTGCCGTTTTCCCGGTCTACTAGACCCGGAAATACGGATTTCCGGTTGTCAATAGAGTGCGTCAAATGTCACTTTCGAGGCGGTGAGTTCAAAAAATTAATTGACAGTCGTGGATTCGATTGACATCTGTTGACATTTAAAAAAATCACGATGACTTGATCATGACGACAAAATAGCGATGACATCGTTGAACTAAAAATATGAAGAAAAAAAATTGTCACCTAAAATATTGGTATTTTACAAACAAAGCTCGACTTGTCTTTTACTTATTTATTATTAAACTAATAAAAAGTAATAATTTTGAACTACTGATTTTTGTGTTACTTTTGCACTCAGTATAATAATAATAATAAAAATTATGACACAACTTTGACACCTTGTAATTGTATTTTAATTAGACTCTTTTAGTCGACAGTATCGAATTATTCAATAGAAAAACATAATTTCTAAACCTACATAATGATACTTTTGCACACAGTATAATAATAATAATAATAATAATAATACTCGAAAACTCGAGCTGGTTTAACTTATTTATTATTAAATTTATAAAAATTTCAAGTTTTCATTTTTAACTAGTAATTTTTGTGTTACTTTTGCACATAGTATAATAATAATAATAACACTCGCATCTCGAACTGGTTTAACTTATTTACTTTAAATTTATTAAATTTTTAACTACTGATTTTTTTTGTTACTTTTGTCCAGAGTATAATAATAATAATAATAAAAATTATGGCAGAACTTTGGCACCTTGTAATTGTATTTTAATTAGACTCATTCAATCGAAAGTATCGAATAATTCAATATAAAACCATAATTTCTAGACCTACATAATGACATTTACAGATTGCACAATGATTACTCTTATCATAATTATTTCATCAGGTAATGAAAATATTTCAAATATTTGTTTGAAAAATAATATAAAACTTTTACTTGGAAAAGTATCTAATTTGGTTAATAATTAATTGAATGCCATTACGCATTGGCGTAGCAAAGTTATGTTCTTTGATGTAAATAAATCGCTTATATATGTAATTATTATAAATTAAAATGTATGTTAATACAATATGATAACGTTTCGAAATTATCTCTTTGATAATTGAAATAATATAAGCAAAATAATTCAAGCTTTTGTGTAATTCCGCAAATAATTATTTTAATTAAATATTGTTGTTTTAAATATTCGTACAGGTACACATTACAGCTTGAAACGACGTAAGAACTTATTTGAAGCCGTACTCATTATAAATGTTGAAATGTAATACCTATTATGTCCTGTTTTAATTAAATATTTTAATTTTAAGTTACAAATAATTGTTTATGGTAAGTATGTATATGCACAGAAATATTTAGTTATAAGTTTTTACATAAAAGTAATAAAAGTACAAACTTGAAATTGCAGATATAATAATTTCTTGACTTATTATGCCTAGGTATAAACTCGTAGGAAACTTGTTATTTCATTAAATATTGTAATTTCAATAGTATACCGTATACTATTGTATACTATCATATAGTATACTTATCAAAGTCCTTTTTTTAACGCGTTTTTATTACTATATACACTCAGATTCAAAAAAACCGGGTCATTTGGTCGTTGTTTGCAAACAACCCATTTCTTTAAATTTTGATGTTGGTATAGTCCTTAGAATGAAAGTTTTAGTGTTTTACAATCAAAGAGACCATCAGGATGTAGAAAAAAACAACATATGATACTTATCAGTTTATTTAATAAGCGAAAATAACATTTAAAGCTATGCGTTCTTCACTACCTATTGCTCATTCGGCGTTATGCATAGAGGATCAAGGTGGCTACTGGGTTTTGATTTGTTTGTTTTCGATTAACTATCATTTTCATTTATTATACTCTGTTAAGTTTATTTTGCAGAAATGCATTTTTTTTTTCGTGTATACGTACATTATCGTTTTCGCTTATTAATGTTCATAAAATAAATAATAAATACCATATGTTGCTTCTTTTTACATCCTGACGGTATCTTTGATTGAAAAACACTAAAAAAAATTATGCTAAGGACTATACCAACATCAAAATTTTAAAAAAAGATGGTTCATTTGCAAACAATAACCCAATGACCCGGTTTCTTTGCATCTGAGTGTATATATATATATATATATATATATATATATATATATATATATATATATATATATATAAACAATCTCTATTGGAATATCGACCCCACAGGGTCTTTTCATCTTTTATTACTAATAATAGGTAATTTAAAAAAACAGAAATACCATGTTCACAATAAATATATTTTAATTCCTTAATATGAAAGTAATATAAATTGAATAATTTATGATATTGTGTATACATGAATATAATTGTATGAGTATTGTATGATAATTAGTACTCACAAACATTTGAGTGAATTGTTAACACAAATAAAATCTATATATAATTATTCGCAATACCAATGGTAATATCTAATTAAAAATATTCAGAAACAATTTTTATGGCCGCTTTATAATCCTCATCGAACAATGCTATAATTGCAGTTAATATTTAATAATTCAGCACGATATTCACTGGTACCAATTTTCTGCTGCAATTTGAAATAATCTATAATTACTGCAGTACTTGTGTTGAGTACAGATAATAACCGCGGAAGTTATTATTTACAAACAATGTAATTACAATCAAACTGGCTGAAGCACAATACGCGGCCAAGTTTACTGTGGGTAATGTACCGTAAAAATTCTATATTTTCACCGACGCGATAAAAGAATTACGGCGTTATCATGTGAGCCTACTTGTCATGAGTTCTTGTGACTTCGGGCCATCTGTGGGGAATGCTTTCCGTTCTTGCAAAAGAAGTCCCATTTATAACGGGTAACTTTGCGGCATTGCAGAGTCATTTTGGTAACCTGTACATCCCTCAGGTTATATCTTTATGTATTAAGTAATAAAAAGTTTAAATAAATATTAGTTCAGTAGCAACAAGTTGTTACAAGTTGGACGTTTGGTTGTAGTTTCATCCCTCTTCTGTCAATATTTATGTTGTGTCTATGAAATATGTGCGATGTGAACAAGTCATATACGAAATAAAAACATAATAAGTGAATTATAATTATTAGAAGGTGAATAATTATGCTCGTAGATAATTTCTATACTTCATGAAATAAACAAAAATCTAATGAACTAATATTTAAGTACTTGCATCTAAAAAAAGCGCCATGAAAAGTTCAGGGAATGAATATCTGGATAATCCAAAAATATTTCTAGAATTATAAAGTGAATAGAATAATTGATTAATTGAATAGAATGATTCTTGTAGAAAATATCTACCATTCATGAAATAAAAAAAAATCTATGTATAAGTGTATGGATCCAGCTTGAGTTGAATGATTTAAAATGTAAAGATTTATGAACTCTCAGGTTTAACCACTTAAAATTGTAAAATTGTAATGTGCATTTGGGAATTACTTCCGCGGGCAACTGGAGACCGGTTCCGACCTACTTGGGTCTCGTCAGTCTAGTCCAGTCTGGAGTTATAATTCCGAAGATATGTACCTACTTATTTCATTTTTTCGAACGAGAGGCGGCGCTCACATCGCACATTACTATTACAGTGCCACATTATGAGTACGAATTTGCAATTGATTAATATAACTTCCGACTGGACTGGACTAACGAGACCCAAGTAGGCCGAAACTGGTCCCCAGTTGTCCGCGGAAGTTATTCCCAAATGCACATTACAATTTTACAATTGTAACAATATCGATGATGTCATATATTTCAGGGAAATGGAAGGGGAAAAAATACTACAACGAAAATATATAATTATTTGTTTATTTATCGACGGGTTATTCCTGCTGCTAAGGCTAATTATCTCAATTACAAAGGATGACCCAGTGGTAAAAAAAACATCGCTCGAATTTCATTTAGTTTTTAACATTTTAGTATGTTGAATTATTTTTCTCTCATTTTTATCAAAGATGCGATATTGTTTTACGATTGTTGATTTTTTGAATTTTACGTACTGAAAGTCTAGTGTAGACCGTTGCTGAAGAATTATTATTATTCTATTATTAAGAGTGATTATTACTATTTACTTATTATTATACTTATTATAAATTACTTATTATAAATATTTACAAATTCATTGTATTTAGTCCTTGGTTTGTTTTTTGTATTCTTATATATTTTAACTCAACGTTATATTTTATGACATCCTCTTGAATAAAAAAATTAACTAACAAATGTCTCATTTTGGTATTGTAAATGAAATTATGTTGCAGTGTGTTGCATGGAAAAAAAATGAGAATTGTTGAAATTTGAAAACTTTTATTTCAAGAATAATTATTATATTCTACTTGATTGATTTTTCTATTATTTTTCACTTATTATTAATAAATACACTAAAATAAATTACTTAAAAACACATTTTTTAACATATTTAAATCCATATTTTAGTAAACCAAGCTTTCCCCTAATTTTATCAATCATTTTATCACCGATATTGTTTTACAGAGTGTTACAACAATAAACTTTGTTTTTAGAATTAATTCCCAAAGGCAGATTCCAATTTTACAAATTTAAATTGCTAAACCTGAGAGTGCACAAATCTTTACGTTTAAAAAAAATCTAATATGTATTATTTTTATCTCAAATATTTCGTATGCAATAATCGCAAAACAATATCGATAATCTCATATATTTCAGGAAAATGGGAAGGAAAAAAATATAACAGTGAAAATATATTATTATTTGTTTATTTATCCATGGGTTATTCCTGCTGCTAATGCTAATTACATCAATTACATACGTTGTTCCAGCGGTAATTTTTTATTTTGAAAATCGCTCTAACGTTGTTTATTTTTTAACTTCTCAATATGTTGAATAACTTTTTCTCCCATTTTTATTAGAGATGTGACACCGATATTGTTTTACGATTGTTGCGTACACAAATTTTAAGAGGAAAATATTTTAATTTAGATTTTTTTAAATTTCACGTAATATATGTTAAGTGTAGAAATTTTCTTCAACAATTATTATTATTTTATTATTATTTGCTTATTATACTTATTATAAAATAAAATATTGACAAATTCAAAGTACACATTTAGTCCTTGGCTTGTTTTTTGTATTATTAAATATTTTATCTCAAATGTTATATTTTGTGACACCCTCTTGAACAAAAATATTAACTGACAAATGTCTTATTTTAGAATTGCTAGCGAAAATTATTTCCAATTTTTAACAAATATATTTTACAAGGCGGAAAGACCCCATATGGGGTCGATAGCCCAATAAAGATCTATTATATATGTATATATATATATATATATATATATATATATATATATATAATGAGAATTGTTGAAATTTGAAAACTGTTATTTCAAGAATAATTATTATATCATATTTGATTGCTTTTTCTATTATTTTTACGTATTATTACACTAAAATAAATGATTTAAAACATAGTTTTTAACATATTTAAATAGAAATGTTATATTTTAGTATACCAAGCTATTTTCCCCCAATTTTATTAATAAACAACAATAAACTTTGTTTTTATCACCTAGGGCAATATTTGAATATACAGGGTATTCCATTTATCGTCCTCAACATGGGAACAATGTCGTGTACGGTAAGGGATAGAAAGGTGGTTATATTAGACAAGATAATCCTCAGGCCTACTTAGCCACGAAGATAAAATTTTTGTTGTTGTTAGTATTTACTGGTAAATAATAGATACAATACTAAGAAAAATGAATATGGCCAGTACACCCAACTTTATCCAAATACTCTACAAACTTGTTTTTTAAAAAAATACCAGTAAGTACAATTATAAGGAAAAAATTCAAATTTAAAAAGTAAAAAAACAAATTGTTTTAAAATAAACTTTCAAATATGCGACAATTGCTAGATTTAGGAAACTCAATTGACAAATTTGGTTTCCTCTCTATCTTTTGTCTCTGTAATTTGTCAGATGATACGTGACGAAAGAGACTTGCGTTTGTAATACGTGACAGGTGAATGCATAACAATTGAAAGCGATAAGAGTATCAATAGATGACAGCTACGAGTTAAGTCGTGACAATTGATTTAAGAGTTACTTGACTAATAGGTTATCTATAGAGTACAGTGTCAATTACGAATTCAATCAGTAACAATTAACAAATTAATGAGAGTTTTAACAATAATAATTGAGTGATACGAATACGAATGCGTGACAATTGACACATGTAAGAAATTTAATTAATAAGTAAAGTGGTTTAAAAAAAACTTTCTAAAATGCGTCACAGTAGTATCAGTCAGAGCCGTCTTAAGAGTATATTGGGCCCTGGGGACAAATAAGTTTGGGGGCCCCCGGAAATTTTACACGAAAAATAAGACAAGAATTTGAAAATATCTAAAATATTTTCGAACCCAAGAAAATTTAAAAGTAAAATTTAAAATAACTCAACATTTAAAGGTATTTCATTCAATTTTGACGTTTTAAAAACGTCATCATTAACCTCAAGACAACCGAGGTAAACAAATCTTTATACATTAGTAAGTTAATAAAAAAATTAATCACAAGTAAGTTAAAAAAAATATTCAAGCATTTGTAGACATTAGACTGAGTTAAAAAAAACTCACTCGTTGTTTAAAAAAAAATAACTAGTACATTGCACGATTGGATTGTTTTGTTTTCGTATTTTGTATAAATTAATAATAATTTGTAAACTGAACCTTTCTCGCAAAATGTAATGAACCATATCATCGAAAAAAATCATTCTTCTCAAATAAGCGATGGTTTAACTATTCCCTTGGTGTATAAATCAGGTACATATTTTATTTCAAATTATTATAATTTAAGAGAAAATACATTTCTATTTTTTAGTTTAGAAAACTCCTCTATGATATCATCAAATCCAATCTATTCTGAGTTACGAGAGATGAATTACATAATTCTCTAATCTCGTGTACAATTGCTGACCAAAATTTATAAATTGACATATTTCAATTGACAAGTAGATACAGTAGTGTTTAAAAAAACTTTCAAAAATGCGTCTCAATAGTTGTGATAACTAATAAATAAATTCATGACTACAAATTGCTACATTTAGGTGACTCAATTGACCGATGGATGAATAATAATTCACTTTTTTATATTAGTTTCATATAGTGTCTAATTTTTGAGCCATTTGTTAGATGGATACGTGACGATAGAGACTTAGATTTGTAAAAAGTGATACGTGACTACGTAACAATTGAACGCTTTATAAGTATCAATAGATGACAGTTACGAGTTCAGTCCTGACACTTGATTTAAGAGTTTAGAGTTAGAGAAGAGATAGAAAAGAAGAGTTTAGATTAAAGAGTTAAGAGAGATTTAAGTCACTTGACTAATAGGTTATCTGAGGGGCACCCGTCTCAATTGACAAATGAATGAGAATTGTTTGTAACAGTAACAATTGAGTGATGACATACGAAGATTGGCAATTGACATATGTAAGAGACTGTAAGAGAAATTGACAAGTAGACGTATGTCACAGAAGAGTGACAGTTGACTGCGTCATTCTACCAGTGACAACTGATGGATGAATGTGTGATAATTGATAAATTCGAGAGACTCAATTGACTGATGGATGAATAGTAATTGAATGTTGTATTTGAGTAATTTGTTAGACGGATGCGTAACAATAGAGACTAACATTAGTAACAAGTGCATGAGTAATGGGTAACTATTAAGAGCTGTAACTATTAAGAGCTGTAGAGCTGTAGCTGTAGCGCTTATACTGTCAATCGATAGATGTTATTAGAAACAATTAATTTAAGATACTCAGTAGACATAGCGTCACCTTAAACGACCTTGAATGACCTCTAAGCAGTATCAGCTCGAGGGACTCCTCCTAGAGGTCATGCAAGTTCCCACAGACGGTCTAAAGGTCGTCCAAGGTGATGCTATGCCTACTACAATTGACAAATTGAGTTTCCTCTCTATATTTTGTCTCTGTCATTTGTCAGATGGATACGTGACGAAAGAGACTTACATTTGTAATAAGTGACATGTGAATGCGTAACAATTGAAAGCTCTAGAAGTATCAATAGATGACAGTTACGAGTTGAGTCCTGACAATTGTTTTAAGAGTCAGTTGACCAATAGGTTATCTGCGGTGTATCAATTACGAATTCAATCAGTGACAATATTTAACACATAAATGAGAGTTATAACAGTAATAAGTGAGTGATGAGATACGAATAGCTAACATTTGACATATGTAAGAGATTCGATAGACAACTAGATGAAGTAGTTTAAAAACAAAAACTTTCAAAAATGCGCCACAATAGTATCAGTGACAACTGATAAATAAATTCATCACAATTGCTACATTTAGGAAACTCAATTGACCTATGGATGAATAATATTTTTTTTTTATATTAGTCTCATATTAGTGTCTATTTTTTGGGTCACTTGTTAGATGGATACGTGATTAAAGAGACTTGCATTTGTAATAAGTAACAATTGAATGCGTAACAATTGAAAGCTATAAGAGTGTCAATAGATGACAGCTACGAGTTGAGTCGTGACAATTGAATTAAGAGTCACTTGACTAATCGGTTATCTAAAGTGTACAGTGTCAATTACGAATTCAATCAGTGACAATTAACAAATGAATGAGAGTTTTAACAATAATAATTTAGTGATGAATACGAATGCGTGACAATTGACATATGTAAGTGATTTTATTGACAAGTAGATGAATTATTAGAAAAATAACTTTCAAAATTCACAATAGTATAGTCTACTAGTCACAATAGTATCAGTGACAACTCATAAATAAATGCATGACAATTGCTACATTTAGGAAACTCAATTGACAGATTAATGAATAATAATTCACTTTTTTATTTTATATTTGTCTCATATTAGTGTCTATTTTTTGAGTCATTTGTTAGATGGTTACGTGGCGATAGAGACTTATATTTGTAATAAGTGACAGGTGAATGCGTAACAATTGAACGCTAAATGAGTATCAATATAGATGACAGATACGAGTCGAGTCCTGACAATTGATTTAAGAGTCACTTCACTAGTAGGTTATCTGTGGAGTATAGTGTCAATTATGAATTCAATCATTGACAATTAACAACTGAATGAGACTTTTAACAGTTATAATTGAGTGACGACATACGAAGCGTGACAATTGACATATGTAAGAGATTCAATTGACAAATAGATAAAGTAGTTTTTTACAAAACTTTGAAAAATGCGTCACAAATGGTATCTGTGACAACTGATAAATAAATTCATGACAATTGCTAGATTTAGGAAACTCAATTGAGAAATGGGTGATTAATAAGTCACACTTATATTAGTCTCATGGATTAGACACTAACTTTTGAGTCATTTGTCAGATGGATACGTAACAAAAGAGACTTACATTTGTAATAAGTAACCAGGTGAATGCATAACAAATTGAACGGTACATGAGTATCAATAGATGACTGTAATGTATCGAATATATACATGTGTGTTTCATATTAAACCTACAACACAACAATGACAGTTAAGAGTTGAGTCCTGACAATTGATTTAAGAGTCACTTGACTAATATATTATCTATGCTGTACCACTTCGAATTCAATCAGTGACAATTAACAAATGAATGATTGGTATAACAGTAACAATTGAGTAATTACATACGAATGGGTGATAATTGACATATGTAAGAGATTCAATTGACAAGTAGATGCGAACCACAGAAGGGTGACAATTGACTGCATCACACAACACTCGTATCAGTGACAACTGACAGAAGAATGTGTGATAATTGGCAGATTCAAGAGACTCAATTGATAGATGGATGTATAGTAATTGAAAGGTGTATTTGAGTAATTTGTCAGACGGATGAGTAACAATAGAAACTAACATTAGTAACAAGTGAATGAGTAATTGGTAACAGTTAAAGTTATATCAGTGTCAACTGTCAGTAGATAGATGTTATAATGTCAACATATATGACAACATAGTCATATGTTATTTATATGACAATTGATTTTAGATACTCAGTAGGCATAGCGTCACATTGAACGACCTTGAATGACCTCTAGACGGTATACGATCGGACCCCACCCCCTCTCCTAGAGGTCGTGCAAGTGGAATAGAAATCATTCAAGGTCGTGAAAGGTAAAGTCCTATACCTATTATATTATACATTCACGACCTTTTGGCTGGGGTTTCGTTTTGTCATGTTGGACAAACTGATTCAGTGGTGCAACGGAAGTTGAATATTTTGTTGTGTCGACGTCTATTTGACATTTGCTTCCTACCGCATTGTCAGATTTATATATTTGTTCACTATTTAGCTTATATCTATAATAATTTTAACTTTACATCTGGCAACAATGTTACTTAAAATATATAACCTCAAATTGAAAACAGCTTAACCTCAAGTTGAAAACAACTTAACCTAAAACAAATTGACAAGTTCCATTGGGGAAGTCAGTTATTTCCGATAGACACATGATAGATGTGTCCTTCCGATAGATAGGTATATATCTCTTCCGATAGTTAGGAAGATATTCATAGACTCCCCTGACGCAAAAACACCGTGAATGGAGAATACTCAATTGATAGATTGATAGATTAGATTATTACTAATATCTGCGACCCGATTGGCAGAAGAAGATGAGGCATTTTAGACTTATATTAGGTGAAAATTAACAGATGGATGACTGACAATTGAGAGTCATGTCGATAAGAATTGATAGATTTAGGAGATTGAATCGACAGCTGGATTAGTAACAACTGAGAGTTAAATGATAACCAATTGACTTATGAATGTATGACAATTAAGACTTATATTAGGTGACAATTAACAAATGGACGCGTCACAATTAAGTCCTGTATTTTAATAATAATAATAATAATAAGTTTATTCATGCTATTACAAAGATGTGTGCATAAGTCAGTACAGAGTAATATAAAAGTAACATAAGATGGCATACATAGGGAAAACAATAATACAATAATACAGTAATACAGTGACACGAAATTCATAATACAGAATACATAAATAGATAACACACAGAATAAATATTACTGACAGTTGATAGATTCAAGATACTCAATTGACAACTGAATTAGTGATAATTGAGAATATATCAGTACCAATGGATAAATAGACATATTCTATTTTTTACTTTACTATAATTGAACAAGGTTGGAATAAATCATGTAGTAAAAAAAATCAAAAATCAATTATTTAAAAAAAATCAAATAAATCATGATTTATTTGATTGTTTATATATTTCTGCCTAGTTTTTGCCAGTTTTGATGTGATTTATATAAATTGATTTACATCACGATTTAAATCATATGATTTGTTTTATATAAATTCTTGAATTTGAACAAGAATTCATGATTAAAACAAATTTATGTGTATCAATTGATATAAATAACATCGAAACTGGCAAAAACTGATTAGAAATATATAAAAAATGAAATAAATCTAATAAATCATGATTTATCAGTGCCAATAAATAAATAGACATATTTTATTTTTTACTTTACTATAATTGAACAAGGTTGGAATAAATCATGATGTAAAAAAATCAAAAATCAATGATTAAAAAAACTAATATGTCATGATTTATTTGATTTATTTGATTTTTTATATATTTCTGATTAGTTTTTGCCAGTTTTGATGTGATTTATATAAATTGATTTACATCACGATTTAAATCATATGATTTGTTTTATATAAATTCTTGAATTTGAACTAGAATTCATGATTAAAACAAATTTATGTGTATCAATTGATATAAATAACATCAAAACTGGCAAAAACTGATCAGAAATATATAAAAAATGAAATAAATGAAATAAATCATGATTTATCAGTGCCAATGAATAAATAGACATATTTTATTTTTTACTTTACTATAATTGAACAAGGTTGGAATAAATCATGATGTAAAAAAATCAAAAATCAATGATTTAAAAAAACAAATAAGTCATGATTTATTTGATTTTTTATATATTTCTGATCAGTTTTTGCCAGTTTTGATATGATTTATATAAATTGATTTACATCACGATTTAAATCATGTGATTTTTTGTTAGTAAATTCTTGAATTTGAACAAGAATTCATGATTAAAACAAATTTATGTGTATCAATTGATATAAATAATATCAAAACTGGCAAAAACTGATCAGAAATATATAAAAAATTAAAAAAAATCAAATGAATCATGATTTATTGATTTATTTCATTTTTTATATATTTCTGGTCAGTTTTTGCCAGTTTTTATGTGATTTATATCAATTGATTTACATCACAATTTAAATCATATGCTTTTTTTATATAAATTCTTGAATTTGTACAATAATTCATGATAAAACAAATTTCTGTGTATCTGTACCACGTGATGGACCAAAAAATGGAAGAAAAGAAAAATATTTGACATACTTACAATTATCTACTTTAAACCATACTAACTCTATACTTAGATTATATTTTTAATTGTTTACCTATTGGAATGCACAAACAGTGCAAAAACAATGATTTATTTAAAAAAATCAGTTGATTTACATCATGATTTAAGTCGCACCATCCCTGTAATGGAATGATAACCCTAGGATACGAGATATGTAAACACGTCCATAACAACCTGGGCCTAATAAGATGGCGTAATGAATGCATTACGCCCTGGAGTATACTTTTATGTAAACTTGTCCATAACAACCGGGGCGTTATAAGAGGGCGTAATAAATTCATTACGCCCTGGTATATTCCAGACTATGAAACGAGATAGTGAAAAATAAAATCTTATATGCACCACGGCGTCACCGAATGATTACGTCCATCGAACGATATTCGTCTCTCGGGCTAAAGCCCTCGAGCTGGATTTCATCCTTCTCCGGGCGTAATCATCCTAGTAACGCCCTTGGTGCATAAATAAGAATTAAATCAGTAACAATTGACACTTGACACTTAGATTACACTGGTTAATACAGTTATAGTTCCTTAGACGTAAATAGCCAATTCCGATAGTTTTTTTTTGCTGTTTTCAGAAACGTCAACAAAAATTTTCTAGGGCTTCAGGTTTTTGTGATATTTCAATTTTTGCAAAATGTGTAACTTATTTTGTTTTTCGGGATGCAAGACCGATTCCAATGATTTTTTATGGCAATACTGGATTCGTTTCAGTTTGACAGCTAAAGGCATCATTTTTCTAACCTAACTTTAACTGAGAGCGTGTTTTTGTATGTACATAGTGGAAAAACTTTTTTTTTTAAACTAGCTAAAGCTTTTTGCATTTCGTACATATTTATAGTAAATAATTTCCGAAGAAGGCATTTAAATTGAAGGGACAATACATTCGTCTATATTTGTCGACCAGTCTTAGTAATAATGAGGGTTTTTAAGCTTCTTATTTTCGTGATTGCTGATTCCATTTTCAAATTCAAATTCCATTTTTTTTTTAATTTTTGTAATATCTTGCGTATTTTTCAACGTAAAGGCTGCCGTTGTAAGGACGAGGAAAGGAAAATGAAAGACACACAATAAGAGGACATAATGAATTCATTACGCCCTGGACTATATATTCCAGACTAAGAAAAGAGATAGTGAAAAATAAAATCTTATATGGTTGGATATATATTTTGCACATATAATTCCAAAACTCGAAAACCTGTTTTGATGATCAAAATAGCTCAGTTTACATTCTGATTTAATATAATTTAAAAAGTAGGATCTATTCATATTACCTACAACTAACATAAAACGTGGAGTTTGTTCATGTAGTCGCCTGTAAATTAAAATTAAAGGTGCTATTTCCTGCACTTTTTAATTATGGGCAGTAAAGCGAAGCAAGTGGGAGCGTCAATTATGAGAATTATATAAATTACATTTATGTGAAAATAAAGAACACGCTGCATGATTAATAACACTCCGCTGTTAGATAATATATAATCACCTGCATTACACTACATTTGAATTACAGCAACGTAAAATTGCCAAGAAATATATATTCTTACTTGTTGGATTAGTGGAATTAATTATCATGATTTATCATGTTGCATGAGCTACCAGAGGTTGAATACAGCTCCGGACATTCAAGTATTTCGTGGTGGTCGAGCAGGAAAAACTCTGCATTAGTTAAATTACTACTCTCGCGCTAAAGCCATTAGTGAATATTGTTAACAAAGCGGTTCAGCTGATACACATGTGTGCAGACATTCTCCGAAATCGTATGAACAATAAAGTTCTCATCGCTCATTTAAATCTGTCATCCACACGTGTGCCGAATGAAACACAAATTGCAGCAGTCGAATCAAGTACCGATTCTAGTGAGCATTTATACCTCCCGTGTGTAAATGCTTTCTACAATACATCACTTAGGAAATAAAACAGTTTTGTACACACACAGTGTTTGTGTTAGATGGTTTATGGATGCGCGGATAGTTTTATGTTAGATAAACAAGTAATTTTAAGTACAGTTTACCAGTGTTATAATAATGTAGCAATAACAATTACGCAATACTAATTGATTTACACCTACACAATGTGTGGACAGTTTGTGGATGTTTTGGGGGGTTAAATATTGAGGTGGCGAAAAATATACGGGGCCTGATAAAACATCAAGAGACGTAGATTAAACAGGATTCAGTAGCAAGTGAAGTGGGACAGGAAGAAGAGAGAGTAAAATCAAATGCCTGCAGGGTAAATAAATTGGCAATCAACATCTGAGGATTCCCTCTATTTCGCCGTGCCGATCCCCTTTGACGGGGGTGTAGGACTACATGCAGAAGTACAATAAAGGAAGCCCAATATAGCCACGCAGGAAATTGCTCAAATGTCCACAATTCTTATGGGAAGAAAAGTTAAGCGAATGGGAATTTTTGAAAATCACATTTCCCGCAACTGGGAAAGTTTAATGAAAAGCGTCAACTTTTCATTAAATAGCGGCGCCCTTTCATGTGCGCATTCCATTCAAAACTGAATTGTGCACCAAATGGCTTTTTAATATGGCCCTTTGCAAAAACGCGCTGCATAGGAAAATCAGATCAATCGCAGCTAATGTAATTACATATCACAACACGGGTTAAATATAGCTGGTAAATGGAATCTTCGCCGAGCAATTAATGGGCACTATTCGCAATCAGTGCCGAAGCCACAATGTAATTTGCCTGCCGTTTGTAGCGGCGCACACATGAGTGACATATGTAACGATATTAGTTAGCAATCTGCACATGATTCATGAATGCTTAGTGCTCCTCTGAACAACTGCGGTGTTCTCGGAATTGATGGCTGACGGACCAAAAATGTCATTAATTTTGGTAATTGCCCCCCAATAAGCATTCGGCGCATCAAATTTCCAATCAGAGACGGAAAGTTTATGGCCGAGATTATTTTAATGGAAGCGTGGGGAGTTTAAATGAATAAAAAATGCCCTCTGACGGTGAGAGATATTTCCTTAATTTGTGGGATGATGTATCGCCGCAGCTTGAAAATCGTACATAACACGGGACACGCTCAGGATTAGATACAAACCTGAATATTAATAGTAAGAGTAATAATCTAATGAAAGATAAACTCTGAATCATAAGTTATATTAATTTCCTTTATAAATAATATAATTAACGATCTTAAATAAATCCACGCAAACGTTTTTGTATATGTAAAACTGATCTAACAGAAAACTTGAAATAATTGAAAGCTAGGCTTTGATAAAACCTCAGTGCGGCATTGTGCAAACTTTAATTTTACGCTACTTACCCACTGTTTGCAGTATCACAATATGTATTTACTTATATACTGGCAAGTGCAACATGAATAAGTATATCATTAACATAACGATAGAATGCTTGAGCCTGCATATTTTTGACGCCTGCATATTTCATTTCAATTTTCTCTCAACACATCTCCAACGATACATCTGCCAATTGTCGCTATTTTTTTTTTTGGGTTAGCGTATCGCCATCTATGTGTAATACAAGGTGTATCTAAATGCTTGTAATTACGTCACCATGCAAAATATTTTTGTTACGATCCAGTAAAAATAGTTCTACTTTTTACATAGACAACTTCATTTACACTTATTAATCATGAATATGGCACAATTCTCACAATTCACAATCTCTTTCTCACAATTTTATGGCAGGTGCTCGAGGGAATTCTAGCTTGCATAGCCAATTTACGATTTGATTGTTGAGGGCTTACTTCGAGTCGTTCACGAACATCTGCAACAACCTCTCCTGATACTGAGGGTCTGCTTGAGGATTTCCCTTTCTGAACACTGCCGGTTTCCCTAAAACGGTGCACTATTCGTGAAATATGTATTGACAAAACCGAGTATTCAAATTGGTTATCAGGGAACTTTTGTTGAAATTCCCGAACGCACTCTGGAATTGAATAAATCCATTCTCCATTTTCAAATCGTTCATTACGAAAGTAAGCCTCCACAGTAAAAGTGTTCTTCTGCTCAGTGTACATTTTAACAAACTATTGTTATTATGTTGTTTGACAGTTGACAGGTATGGTTGACAGTGACAGTTCTCAAATAGTACGGTATACAAATTTGAAAGACTTCACAATTGAATTGAAGTGATTACGTAACAACAATCATTTAGGTACACCTTGTATAAGTGTTCCAAATTATAAATAAAAAATCTGTTAGAACATAAAAATTGTAGCAGTATATTAAAAAGATGCCGAAAAATGATCCATAACATTAGAAATTCATAAAATCGTACAATAGTACATAAAAAATATTATAATCTGAATTATCTTTTGTAGTGCATTAGTAGATAATTATTTAATTATAAATTAATGTGATTAAACATCAACAATACATATTTTACTCCTGCATCAAAAAGTATCTAATAATGCTTTAGGAATTAATAGTAATATAGACTGTGGACATCTTGGAAAAGATTTGGAATCATCTAGACCAGGGGTCTCCAAACTACGGCCCGAGGGCCACATCCGGCCCGCGTACAGATTTTGTCCGGCCCGCGGAGACCTAGCATACTTGAAAACTCCTTTTAGAGAACATATTTTTTATAGCAAATTAAATTTAGTTTACTGAAGTATTCTAATTTTATGTTGAATAATTATTAATATGACATCTACATTGATATGGTTATGGGCTAACTACTCATAACATTGTTGTAGGCTTATTGTTATTGTTTTTGTAAGTTGGATAAGTTGGATAAAGAAACACAGAATTGTAATGAGTGAAGACATGTATAATATGCAGAAAATTTAACTTCAGTATATAATAACTTATTAACTTATTAACTTATTAACTTATACTTTATAATAACAAATTATGTAAATGAATCCAACTAATATTTTATACATTTTAAATAAAAACATAACTTATAACAAGCATAATGACACATGAAATACTAATGAGATTTATGTAATTGAGATTTTCCACTGACAATAGTTTGTAGTTGTGGACTAATTTTACTTGTACCAATTATTAAAAGAGATTTAAGATGCTCATCAGTTAATTTAGATCTGTAAACATTTTTTGTGTACTTCATTTTGGAGAAGGTCTTCCTTCTCACACAAATAAGTAGTACCAAAAACAGAAAACAGCCCACGAGCAAATTTATGCAAATTATCAAATTGTGTCAGTGGAAGACTCTTATAAAATTCCAACAAAGATGAGTTTTGATATTTGTTCTTAATTATATCACTGCACTGTAGATAAATCATTTCCATTTGAGGTTTCAATGTCAGTATCAAAAGGATTCTGAAAAATCTTAATTTGATTCGCAATGGCATCAAAGTCCGAGAAACGAGTATCAAAATTTATTTTCAAAGCACTCAAAGTTTCGATTGCAAAATCGATAGGAAACTCAGTCTCAGTGGTGTGGCTGAATATTTCACATGTTTTAAAATATGAAAAACATTTACTTCGTAGTTGTGATTGAAACAGTATCAATTTCTTCCGGAATGATTTGATATTAGTGTATAAATCAGGAAGATGCTGGTTTTCTCCTTGCAATCTCAAATTCAGTTCGTTCACATGTTTTGTCAAATCAACATAGAATGCTAACTTCCACAGCCATGCGTTGTTTTGTAATTCAGTAAGAGGGCGATGCTTTTCATTCAAAAAAAATTCGATCACTGCCAGAAGTTCAAAAAAGCGCCGAAGGACTTTCCCACAACTAAGCCAACGTACGGCAGTATGATAAGGTAAGTCATTTTCTCCAATCTCTTCAATAAATTGTCGGAATTGTCGTTGATTCAGCCCAAAAGATCTGATAAAATTAACAGTTGATATGACTGGTTTCAGAACTTCAGACATATCCAAACATTTTCCGCACAAAGACTGTTGATGAATGATACAATGTAAGACTAATGGTTTTGAACCACCATCATTTTCTACAGCCTTTGACACAAGAGCGACCACTCCTTTATCTTTCCCACTCATGTTTTTGCCTCCATCAGTTGTAATACATTTCAAGTTTTTCCATCGAAGGTTCTTTTGATTAATGGCCATTTCAACTCCTTTAAAAATATTTGTACCAGTAGTTGTGCCATGAATACTATACATATCAAGAAGTTCTTCATGCACTTCATAGCTTTTATCTACTCCTCGAATATAAATCAACACCTGAGCAGTATCTGACACATCCGTTGACTCATCTAAGGCCAAAGAAAACCACTCAACATGTCCATTTTTGTCGAACAGTTGAGAGGATATATTTTCAGCGATATTTTCTACCCTTCGAGCCACAGTGTTTGCTGACATACTGACAGTTTTTAATAAATTTACCTTTTCAGGGCACATTTCTTCGGCTGCTGCAATTATGCATTCTTTGATCATTTCTCCATCGGTGAATGGTTTTCCACGTTTTGCAATTTCAAGAGCCACACGAAAGCTAACCGTAGGCTTCCTGAACGAAAATTTGCTGGTAATTCAAAACTACAGTACGTTGATATGATGAGCTACCTAAGGCTTGGCCCTTGGGACTTAGTGGAGGAGTCAGTGTGGCCCTGGGGCTAAAAAGTTTGGAGACCCCTGATCTAGACCACCAATATAAATGAAATATTTTCTTTAAATTAATTTTGAGATGAACTGCAATAAAATTCGCCAAGTTGAGTTAACTAACGGTTGGACTAAAAACGTTAACTTCATCTCAGTTTTATGAAATAATAAAATTATTAAATGTATTTACTTTGTTTTATAATTGCTTCCAATTTATTCCGTTCCACATGATTCTGCATACTTTTAGCCTCATTTTTAAGCACCAGACATGAGTGCAAATATAATTTGCAAGTGCATATATTCATTAGACTCGACAATTTGCAAAGGTGACATTATGGAGCCCGCAGCAGTAGCGTCTGACCCGGAAAAGCTTGGCGCCTTCCCAAATAATATAATGGTCCACTTAGGAGATTTAAATGTGCCTTTATTGTCCAATTTTTAAGTCTCGCATGACCTGTTTCTCTATGCTAATTTTCATATCCCTGTATACAGATGAATATGCGCTATATAAGAGAAGTAAACTCATAATTATCTTATTAGAAGAACCAATATTTGTTTGTAGTTAGATAGTTGGTTCGAAGGACCTAGAGTTATTCAGACAAATCAATTCAGTACGACTTTTTAAGCGTTTCGTTTAATCGTTAAACAATCAATAATCCTTCGGTGCGAAGGACAAATATTCCAACTCGATAAGATCGATGATTAAAAAAATATTATATCTCAAAAAGGCTAATAATCATCTTGTTAAGGGCCTACTTAGATAATTAATTTGATATAATTCCACTAATAATTCTACTAATTCTACTAATAATTCTACTTTTGTAAGTACAGCATGCGCCAGAATAAACAGTACTGAAGTTTAGGCGACCAAGCATACCGTACCGTACTGAATACGGCACAGTGCGTGTAGTTGGTTGCCTAAACTTTAGTACTGTTTATTCTGGCGTATACTGTATTTCGTTATTCAGAGTTTTTTCATTTCGTTGAAACACATAATCATTCTTATTAGAAGGCCCTACATAATTCAATTAAAATTATTCAAATAGCTCGGTTCAGCACTACTTTTTTTAAAGTATTTCAGTAGGTATTTCGTTGAAACGCAAAATCATCAGAAGGAAAAAATATTCAAGTTAAAAAATCCAGTATGACCCAGGTAGGTTAGAAAATGTATAGGATTCGAATTTTTTATTAGTTTAATATGATTAATGATTAATGATAGCAATACATAAAATTGTATTTCTCAAAAGGATAATAATCTTCTTGTTAGATACTCTGAAAAAACAAAAAGATCCAACTGGTTAATTGCTTAAGCACGACTTTTTAAGCATTTCGTTAAAAAAGTAAACGTTCAAAAGTTATTTTCGCTAAATGCTAAGAATCATCTTATTAGAGGAACAGTGAAGCGTATTTTGCATATTAGGAATATTTTGCAACTCAGTTACTCATTAGTTTGAGACTGGAATGTAACATTATTTAATAATTCAAAAAAATAGATGGACACTGAATTGTTCCATTCGAAGGACCAAGACGACTCCCTTGCCTATTTTTAAGAAAATAATTCAGACAATTTGATTCGGCACGATTTTGTAAAAGTTTCGCTGAAACACAAAATCAACTGAACCAAAACAAAATGATCCCGTTCCAAAAACGAATATTATAGTTAAATCATAACATTACAAATTTTGTTAGAAAATGAGAAAAGCAAATCATTATCCCGTTCGAAGGATCAATAATAATTCATGATTCATGATCCACTTCCAAAAACGAATATCATCCCAGCCGGCTAGTTAAATCATAACATTAAAAACTTTGTTAGAAAATTAGAAAAGCAAATCATTATCCCGTTCGAAGGACCAATAATGATTCAGGAAAATCGACCCAGCATGACTTTTTGAGCGTTTCATTGAATCACACAATCATCTGGAGAAGAAATAATCATCAAATTTGAACAATGATATATAATAATTAAATCATTGTTAGAAAAACAGATAATAATTCCATTCGAAGGACAAATAATTATTTAGGAAATCGATGTAGCATGACTTTTTAAGCAATTCATTGAATCACACAATCATCTGATGAAGGAATAATCATTAATTTTGAACAATGATAAAGATAATTCTATCATAACATTAAAACTCAGTAATAATTATGTTGATCTCAGAAAAGAAAATCATAATCACGTTCGAAGGACCAATAAATATTCAGAAAAATCTATCCAGCGCAACTTTTCAAGGAAATAATAACCAATTTTGAACAATGATAAATAATAGTTAAATGACAACTTTAAAAATCGTTAATAATCATCTTGTTAGATAAGCAAATCATAATCACGTTCGAAGGACCAATCATTATTCAGGAAAATCAATCGGGTACGACGTTTTGGGCAGTTTGTTGAATCACACAATCATCTGGAGAAGAAATAATCATCAAATTTGAACAATGATAAATAATTATTAAATCATTGTTAGAAAGGCAAATAATAATTCGAAGGACAAATAATTAATAAGAAAAATCTATGTAGCATGACTTTTTAAGCAATTTATTGAATCATACAGTCATCTGAAGAAGAAATAATCATTAATATTGAACAATGATAAAAATAATTCAATCATAACATTAAAACTCACTAATAATCATCTTGATGAAATCATCTTGATCTCAGAAAAGAAAATCATAATCAAGTTCGAAGGAACAATAAATATTGCGTAAAATCAATCCTACACGACTTTTCAAGGAAATAATAATCAATGTTGAACGATGATGACAATAATAAATAATAGTTAAATAACAACTTCAAAAATCAGGTATAATCATCTTGTTAGCAAAGCAAATCATAATCACGTTCGAAGGACCAATCATTATTCAGGAAAATCAATGCAGAACGACATTTTGAGCAGTTTATTTAATCAGATATTTTGCTATTTTGAATAAAATAATTCAGACAATTTCATTCGGCACGATTTTGTAAACGTTTCGTTGAAGCACAGAATCAACTGAACGAAAAAAAATATCCCGTTCAAAAACGAATATCATCCCAGCCGCTTAGTTAAATTATACCATTCAAAATCTTGTTAGAAAATTTTAACAGAAAATCATTATTCCGTTTGAAGGACTAATAATAATTGAGGAAAATCGACCCGCACGACTTTTCGGGCGTTTCTTTGAATGACGCAATCATGTGAAGAAAAAATAATCATCGAATTTGAACAATAATAGATAATAATTAAATCATTCTTAGAACAGCAAATAATAATTCCATTCGAAAGACAAATAATTATTTAGAAAACGATGTAGCATGACTTTTTAAGTAATTCATTGTATCACACAGTTATCTGGAGAAGAAATAATCATTAATATTGAACAATGATAAAAATAATTCGATCATAACATTAAAATTCACTAATGATCATCTTGATGAAATCATCTTGATCTCAGAAATGAAAATTATAATCAAGTTCGATGGAACGATAAAATTCAGAAAAATCAATCCAACACGACCTTTCAAGGAAATAATAATCAATGTTGAACGATGATAACAATAATAAATAATAGTTAAGTGACAACTTCCAAAATCATTAATAATCATCTTGTTAGAAAGCAAATCATAATCACGTTCGAAGGACCAATCATCTATTTATTGAATCATTTATTGAATATTGAATCGCAATCATCTGAAGATAAAATTGCTAACAATATTAAACAATGATAAATAATAATTAAATCATAACATTAAAACTCACTAACATTTTGATAGAAAATATAATCATAATCAAGTTCGAAGAATTATTCAGGAAACTCGATCTAGCACGCCTTTTTGAAGAAATTATGATCAATTATAAACAATGATAAATAATAATTAAATTATAACATTAAAATTCGTTAATAATCATCTTGTTAGAAAAGAAAATTATAATCACGTTCGAAGGACTAATAAGGAACATCGATTCAGCATAACTTTTATGAGGACATAATTATTAATTTTCAACAATGATAACAATATAAAAAAATGTTAAATAATAACATTAAAAAGCATTAATCATCATTTTGTTAGAAAGGAAATCATAATCCCGTAAACATTATTTAGAATAATCTATGCAAGACAATTTTTGAACCATTTTATTGAGTCACAAAATCATCTGACGAAGAAATAATAATTAACTTTGAACAATGATAAGCAATAATTAAATTGTATCATTAAAACTCATGCTAATAAGCATCTTATTATAAAAGCAAATCATAATCACGTTCTAAGCACCAATAATTATTTAAGAAAGTCGTTCCATTACGGCTTTTTTAAGGAAATAACTATTAATTTTGAACAATGATAACAATAATAAACAACAGTTAAATGATAACATTAAAAATCATACATAAGAAATAATAACATCATCATTTTGTTAAAAAATCAAATCATAATAAAAAATATTTTCATATGCGCAGTAATTTATATCGTTATCTCCCTTTTAGATATTTTTTCTCTCTCATACACACTCACGGAGATACCGAATTTATCCGCTACTTAATTTACACACCGTATAGCGTACTTGCCGATGATGTTGATGATATCTGGGTGAAACGTTTTCAACCCATTTTTTTCAAAAATAGTATTTCTAGCTGGATTTTTTTTATATATATTTTTTAAATATATTTTTAATACATTTATGTGGACTAAAGATGTCAATTGCATAGATTAAGAGTCACCGATGATGATGCTGATAGTAGGTGAAACACTTTCAACCCATACATTTAAATACATACTTTTTAGTTATATTTTTAATACATTTATGTGGATTAAAGGTGTCAATTGCAGAGATTAAAAGTCACCGATGATGATGATGATAGTAGGTGAAACACTTTGAACCTCTTTTTATTTCAAATTAATATAAGTAGGTATGTATTTAGCTTGAAAATTTATTTTTAAAACCTTATTTTTCGGATTTTTTTTTAATTTATGTTTATTTATGTGCATCGAAGGCGTCTCTTGCATTGATTAAAATTCATCGATGATTATAGTATGTAAAACAGTTTCAACATCATTTTGTCAAATTAGTATATTTAGCTTGATAATTATTTTTTTGAATCATTATTTTTCAATTTTTTAATTATTTTTTAAAAATTTCCGCAATAAAATATGGATTGCAGCTTCGATTGCAGAGGCCATTTGCCTTATCATAAAAAATATCTTAAAAAGTGCCATCAAGTTCGGTGAAATCTTGTACAATTTTTAAGCTTGCCCAGGGTGAAAATATAATTCAGCGCTATTGATTAGTCGTAGCCTTAACTTCGTTCTACATAGAAATTTCGTTAACTTTCTACTTGGCAAAGGGTTTTTTTCCTAATAAATTCGTTAATTAAATGGTGGACGTCGAACTTTCAGGTTTTTATTAATTGGTACCAAAAATTCAGTAATTTAATCGCTTAAAGGAAAAAAACTTGTTTATATTTACATTAATAATTTTACAGCGACAGAGTTATGTTATAAAACAGTTATGTTTCTACACATTAAACATGCAAATATGAATGAAATATTCAGAAATATTTATTTATTTCGCATAATACTTATAACACGCATTTAAATGGTGGATAAGCGGTTAATCTACTTACCTTATGAATAATAAATAATAAAAATGTGTTAAAACTGTATATTTTCTCTTCGCCTGTCCACTTGAGCGGTTCACTAAACGATATCTTACTTCGTTATTTTTATCCTTTTCTTATTACACCTTTTATTTCCGAAGAATATTACGATAAAGGCTGATAAATTTGTGATGATATTGTCGTCGTTTGTGAAAAATTATCGACTGCTGATGGTCCGGCCGCACCTCGATGGTCAATATTATTGGTGATTTCGAACTGGTGTGTCCAGGCCACATTTACGGTTCCCATGACGAGAGCACATTTGGACCTGATCGTGTCCTGTTATTTAGCTGTTAAGAGCATTGTTCGACATGACAAACATCTCAGCTGAGGAACAGCGTCGTAAATAATGCAAATTATTTATTTGTGTACGCGAGACGTGTCTCCCAAGTAAATATTTGAACGCCTAGATGTGGATTACTTTTGTCAAAGCTCGCATTCAAGCATTGTTAACAGAAATCAGTTACTCGCTGGTGAACATGTTATAAAATCAATAAATGTGTGTATTTTCTTTTCAGTAGCAATGCAAATTTGTAATATATCTGTACTCACAAATAATTAATCAGGTACAAATTATATACAAAAATTTCTTTAAAATGTCTGTAGGTACTCAGAGTTGTCTGTCAGAGTACAAATTATATACGCGAATTCACGCAAAATAACTTGATAATCACACTCAGAGTTGCTTTGTAGTTTAAAATTTGCCTCCGATGATTGCGCACATGTATGCATAAACCAGAATACTTTTAAATAAATGCAAATTCCCAGTTCGCCTTGGGCCACTCATTTTGCTATTGCAATTTCAGATCTTATATTCCACGTGTAAATGTATTAATGGTTCTTAGAGGAACCTATCCAGGCAGACGTCTAGCTGGAAACACATTATTCACCCTCGGTATTGTAGAAATACCCAATTTCGCAGAGGGAAGCGTATACGGTGCATAAATAACGCGAATTTGGGGAATTCACACGGCTCGGATCGGGTATTTGATGCGAATGTAGTAAATACTGTAGAGGAAGTGAAAAAACTATGATTACAATTTACTGTTCCAGATCCTACGAGATCTTGGCTTTATCCACTAGTTTGCTCAATTGGAGTGATTAATGTTAATTTATTTTATATAGTTACTGTGATTAAGGGGCGCGTTGTAACAACAAAATGGTAGTTTGTTATTTACATTACCTGAAACCTAAATTTAATCAGGGCGGAATTTCCATTAATTTAGTTTATTCCTAGAATAGAAACGTATTGCCGGTAATTAAAAGAAAATGTTGAATTGGCTTGCAAAGGAAACTGAACAATCCGAGAAGTTATCATTCAATATAATTTAACTGCACTAGCATCAAAATTTCTTTAATTATTGCGGACATATTAGAAATTAAATATTTAATAATCAATGGAAATTAATAAAAATTACAGAAACTTTACTTTTTCCACTTCGCATTATTACAATGCTCATTATGTACATTGAATTTCATCGTTAAAACTACACTTTAATCGAATGGGTGAATAAATTGTTTACATTTTCACTTTATTCACTATAACCAAGCGCAGATTTATAAGCATAAAAAATTACAAAATAAGCGCTTAAAAATGCATAAAAATCTTAGAAAATAAGCATATAAAATAGCATAAAGATTAGAATATACACAAAAACGCAGAAAAAGCATGAAAAGGCATTTTTTTTTTTTAATGAAAATACAGAAAAACAAAACAAAACATAATTTTATTAACAAGAACGCACTATAGGTAGATAACAGTAATATTTTAATAATATAGGTTTTGGTGAATAATATTAATAACAATAATTATTAATAACAAATAATGATTACTGCTCATTTTTTAATGAACGAATAATTAAATGTTTTCTAAATTTTCAACGGAAAATCCCATTCTCCTATCACTGAGCACATTTTTTAAGTGTGAAAAGATTCTCTCCACATCCACACTTGTAATCGGTGCATATTGAAATTTTGGAACAATTGTCATATTTATCAGCAAATCTTCCACGAAATCTCCATTTAAAACTGTTGATATTTTTTGTAACTCGCCAAACCCTTCATTTTTTGACAAAACTGCATCACATTTTCTTTTAATAATCTCTCCTATAGATCCCCGTTCGTTTGAGATGTCGTTCCTAAAATCTTCAACTATTTGAACCGCATCTACCAAAGTTGTGTCCTTTGCTTGGAGTTTATCAATCGCTTTGCTTACGAAACTGTAGTTGGTTTTTAGGAATACTAAATTTTGTACAACTCTCCTATCTTTAAGAACTTTGTGGCATTCTTTAATTGCCTCTGACACATTTTCGGGAAACTCTAACACAAGCTCCTCAAATGAATCGAAATGGTCGGCATAATAGCAGGCAGCATCTAGCCACGTACCCCATCTAGTTATAACCGGTGCCGGAGGGAGTGGTACATTTGGCATTCTTTCCCTAAATATTTCAACCCTCAGAGGAGCTTTTAGGAAAATTTTCTTCCCCGTTTTTATCAAATCATTGACCAGGGGAAATTGCAGTCTAATCGTTTCAGCAACTCGATTAAAACCATGTGCAAAACAGATGCAATGCATTAATTGCTCATAAAATACTTTTAAATTAGAATATGCCTTCAACATATATGCAGCGGCATCAGAAAGTATCAATAATAATTTATCATTTGGTACGGGGTTTGGCAAAAAAAGGGGTAATCTATCGTGAACGAATTTGGCAACGGTATTGCCATTTGTTTTTTCTAACTGCTTGGAACTAATTAAAAATGCATTGGTGGAGTCTTCGTTTAATATTCCAATCATTAAAAGGGCGATGTACCGACCACATGAATCAGTAATTTCATCTACACAGATATGTAATTGTTGCCAATTATCTTTTTTATTTCCTCAATAGTGTGTTTATATACTTGCTCGACATAGTTTTTGCGAATGGTTGATTCGGCAGGAATATGTCTACCGGTGTATTTTTGCAAAATAGATTTAAACATACTATTTCCCAGTTTTTTTAATGGAATGTTAGAAGATACCATCGTATTGCATAAATCAAAGTAAAATTCCTTTTCATTCTGTGTAGAAGAACTCGCAAAAGACTCGGAAATAGTTTGCTGTGTACTCAGGGTACTGCTTGCAGATTTGTGTTTTTTAAATTTTCCAGGTGAACTGTTGTTTTGATATGTTGTGTTATGTTATTTTTTTTCTCGCAGTTAATCTACAACATAATGCATGGTTGTACCTAGGCAATAGCAACACAAAATAAAACTTACCCGTTTGATACAAGCCCTGCAAATTAATTTGCCGTTCTCATATTTTAATTCAGAATGTCCACGTATCCATTCATCGACGGAAGGTTTTACTTTCGGCATTTTATACAAGAAAATTTATAAACACGTAATACACACAAGGCACAAGCACAACGCACTGAAGATTGAGATAAATTGGACTGAATTGATAGCACACTTGCGTTCTGCGTTCTGTGTACGTAAAAATAGGGTAATCCCCGAAATAATCAAGCTTTGTTTACCAAATATCACGTACGCACGCTCGCTTTGTTGATGATTTTGCGATAACCAAGCAGTCTAGACGTTGTGAGTAATATTAATACTGAATTCTCATTACCATAATGTGCAACAAAATATATTCCTAGCTAACATAAATAATATGCTATAAAATTGAGAAATAAGCAAATAAGCACAAAAATAAGGAAATATGCACAAAAAATGCTCTAAAGCAATTATAAGCTTAAAAACTGAAAATATGCACAAAACCACAATAAAAAATTGGCACGTTACTTCATTTGCTGAAATTGGTATAGATACGAGGTCATTTTGGTCTGCTATTAAATCTGATGTATAGCATAATACCTAGAAATCCGCGCCTTGAC
This sequence comes from Othius punctulatus, assembly GCA_951805005.1. NCBI lineage: Eukaryota > Metazoa > Arthropoda > Insecta > Coleoptera > Staphylinidae > Othius > Othius punctulatus. Next base: position 29,934,086 of record OX638138.1, on the reverse strand, counting down.
TATAACCATTGACAACGTCAATAAAGTAAAAAAATAGGTAAATTTGCACTATCCTTGAAATTTTCGTTGTCACCTGTGACACTGACAATGTGACACTTCACGAAAATTCTTCAATTCTGATAACAAATTGAAAAATATCTTGTATGATACACGTGAACAAAGCAATTTTATCCACTTGAAAACATTATCGCAATCTGATTCGCCTCTTGCACTAAACTGTTTTTTCGTGGATAAAATTCGACTTTATTCACTTATACCATAAAAAGCGATTATCTGTAATTCCAAAATCCTGCAGCACGTCCAAAATATCGCTAAAATACAAATATAAAAGAAAATGAATATCCAATATTCAATGAAATTTCAACAAATTACAAAATCACCAGATGATCAGAAACTCAGGAAGACATATCGATTTCCTAATTATTGTAATAATCAATAACCAGTATGTTCAATTTTTTTTCCAATTTCTCGAAATTGTATTTCTAGAATGTGATTTTGAATTGATTGTAAAGTGATTATGTACTTATACATACTTTAAAAAGTATTGTATATGGATGTATATAATTGTTTTACAATCATTTTTCACCTTCGAATTTGGAATATAATTATTTAATTTAAAATTTAAATTTTCTCAAATAAACACATTTTAGAATTTATTTATTCATTTGACTTTCTACCTTTCGGTGTAAGGCATACATTATTAATTTTTATAATATTCTCTCCACCTCCTCCTATCTTTTGTTAATTCCTTTATTTCTTCGTATGTGTTCCCTTTCCTTGTTGCCTCTTCTTTTATTACGCTGTTCCACTCTTTTCTCAGTCTTCCTCTTTGTTGTTTTCCTGTTGCTCTTGTCTCGTATATATTTTTAGTGTTTCTTTCTTCTCTTATTCGTCTCATGTGTCCATACCACGTCATTTGAATTTCTGTTATTTATTCCTGTAGTGGTTCTATTTTCATGTTTTTCCTGTGCATCTCGTTCCTTATTCTGCGTCTTCTTGTTTTGTTATCCATTATTCTTAGGAATCTCATCTCCATGGCATTTATTCTTTTTTTTTGTTTTCCTGTCATCGTCCTTGCTTCGCTGCTGTAAGTTAGCGTTGGTCTAATTACTTTTTTGACTATTTCTGTTTTTGTGTCTCTTGATATCTCCTTCTTGCTAAGCAAGGTGTTTTTTAACATGTTATATAGTTTTGCTGTTTTTCCTATTTTATCTTCTATTTCATTATCTAATTTACCATTGTTCTGTATGATTGTTCCTAAATATCTATATTGTTCTACTTGTTCGATTTTTTTTCCTTGTATTTTTATATTATCATGGTTTTTGTCTTTTCGTAGTTTATTTTCATGATTATTTTCTTAATCTCTTCCTCAATTATTTCCATGTTGTGTTGCAGTTCTTCCTCAGTTTCTGCAACTATTGCCATGTCATCCGCGAATAGTAGTTCTGCTATTTTTGCTATCTCCATTTTCCATTTTACTTTATCCAATTTTTAGCATTTTCATTTTTTCCTTTGATTTCTTCATCGCCTTATCCAATACAATTTTGAGAAGCAAGCGCTTAGCAAGCATCCTTATTTTACTCCTTTCTTCTTTCGAATTCGTTTGATTCCTCATTGTTTGTTCTCACAATATTTCTATTTTCTCTCTACATGTATTTTATTACATTTATTATTTTCTCCTCTATTCCTCTTTCTGCTAGTTCGATCCATATGTCCTCTTTCCTTATCCTGTCGAATGCCTTTTCGAGATCTACGAAGCATATGTGCAATTCTCTGTTCTTCTTAATTAGTTTCTTGCTTAGTTGTCTGAGTATGAAGATTTGGTCTTGCGTACTTCTTCCTCTTCTTAATCCGCACTGGCTGTCCTCTATTGTTGTTTGTAGTTTGTCTCGCACTTTTTTCTAGTACCCTGGTCATATCTTACTTGGTATACTTGTTAGTGTGATTCCTCTGTAATTTTTGTATATTGTTTTATCCCCTTTCTTATGTATTGGTAGAATTATTCATTTATTCCATTCTCTTGGTGTTTTCCCGCTGCTTATTATGTCATTTATTAGTTTCGTTATTTGTGTTATTCCCTCTTCTCCCATGTGTTTCATCATCTCCGGGGTCATATCGTCTGTTCCTGGTGCTTTCCCGATTTTTAGTTTTTTTATTGCTTCTTGTATTTCATCTTTTTTAATTTGTTCATTTTTTTTTGCCTTTCTTGCGACTTTTTCCCCCATTCTTGTGTTGCGTTATCTTCTTCATCCTGTTCGGTTGATTCTTTGAATTATTGTCTCCACCTTTCCATTGTCTTGTCTTCATTCGTGATAATTTTTCCATTTTTATCTTTTATGTTCATCATATTGCGTTCTTTTTTTTTGTTTTAGTTGCTTACGTGTTCCGTAGAATAGTTTTTGTTTTTGGTTCTGCCCAAAATTCTCATTCATTCTTTCACCAAATTTCGTCTATGACTTTTGTTTTGCTTCTTTTATTATTGAATTCATTTTGTTTCCCTTGTCTTTGCATTTTTCATAATCTTCTATTTTTTTGTGAAGGTATCTTTTCCATTTCTCTTTTTTGTCTTTTATCTCCTTTTTGACTTCCTTTATCTACCAATTTCTGTTTTTTATTTCCCTGTTTCAAAATTTTGTTGTTCCGCAGGTCTCCCTTGCCGCTTCTAGTATATTTCTTTTGAATATTTTCCATTTTCCCTCTATGTTTAGCTTCATTTCTCTCTCTCTCTCTGAATTTATTTTGTAGTATCTCTTTATATTTCTCTTGTGTTTGTGTTTCTCTTAACATTGTGACGTACCTGAAGGGCAGTCGGCGCGTTAGGCCGTGGAGCGAGTGGAGGGTCCCTTTGAAGTAGTGACGAGGGCCAGGCTCTCGGTGTCAGAGAGTGGGGGGGTTAAAAAAGGCTCCACGTAATTTTACCTCGTTGCTACTTCGTCGCAAGGGAGGCTCCACTCTACCTGCGTGGGTGGACGGCAGACAGTCAGCGAAGCTCAGAAATCACGAACTGTCACAACGCTGACCGTTTGACGCCAACACCACCAGGTGTAAATCTCGCAGTGAGAATAGAAAACTGTAACTGAATATAGAAAACTGTAAAGAGAAAACGTGGGGGGGGGCAAAAAATAACAGGTGTGAGTTTGGTATGGTAAGATGGCGTTTATTCGCACACACAAATGACAGACACCGTGTCTACGCTCCTGAAAACAAATACCTCCGAGCGCCACCCTTTCGCGCAGGGTTTACTTCATTCGGCCGAATAAAACAAGCTCCTAATCGCGCGATTGAAAGGGCAGAGGGAGCGACCTTTCTCGTACACTAGCGCAGAACACGTACGACACGAAACACGTAGACGCAATTTACACACAAGAATAAACAGAAAAGTTAAATAAAACGGTCTGGCTCAACTTGAGCACAAAAAAAAGTAACTAGATATATTTAGATCTCTGGCCTGTGTTATCTGGATGGACTCGCCGTTGGCTGGGTTCAGCCCCGGGATGTCGGCGGTTTCCGTCGACGGCGTCTGGGCCAGGTCCGCGGCTTCCAGCCAAGAATGGTTCTGGCCGAGCGGTTTAGCCCGTCGGCAAACGCTCGGGTGTTACGAGCGTGTTCCCTGCCCTGTAGTCGGTGCCTCAATCCCCCTCAAGGGTGGTTAGTTGAGAACCGTTGATTATTCCCGTAAAACGGATGGTGAAATACCTTATCTGCAACGGTTCTTCTGACACGATCTATCTCGGGCACGAGTCAATGTAGTTCTGCTCGTAGTGGCGCTTACGCCGGTGAATTTAAAAATCGCGCACCGGGGAGACGCGTCACCACAAAAAAAAAAATGCAAGCATGGTTGCCTACCGTGTAGGTCTACACGCTAGTTAATTTATTAAAAGCCGTTTCTGCCGAACGCTATTTTTGGACCGTTACAAATTCCCCCCCAACAAAATTAAAAACTCCGGGAAGCGGATGTTTTTTTTTTTCAAACCCCCAAAAAGAAAAATAAACTCATAAAAATGACGAAAGAAAGATAGTACTAGTGGGAGTAACAATGTCCCGACACACTCAATGCGTAACCTCAATCATATTCATTAAATCCCCCAAAGGGCTAAGCTAAATAGCTAAACTAGGGAGTCGTCGAAAAATTCCGCAATGCGGCATGTCACTCAAGGACAAAACACGAACGATCCCATAGAATACGAAAGTTTACTTACACCGTATGGTTTTAGACAAGTGACAGCCACTAATTACAATCAATCAAACTAACAAAACTACATTTAAACAGAAAAATCTAACAAACACCTAGTTCGAAAGCGAATGATCATCGTCCAGAGCAGGTTTCAAATCTTTCACATGCCATGTCCCTCCTGGATCACCAAAATCATTGGTTAGATCATACGTCCACAAAGACCTCTTATGGGCCACTACAAAAGGACCAACAAACTTAGGAGCTAACTTCGCGTTAAAATAGTTTAGAGCATTCGACAAAACATGATTTCTACGCCACACTCGATCACCAACCTTGTACTGTACATGCCTTCTACGGAAATTATACGATTTCGCATTTTTCTGATACGCTTTCACCAAACGTCCCGCTATCTCTTCTCGTAATGCGTCGAACTTATCAGGATCGCGTGGTTTGTCCCTGATGGGGTCCTCTAACAATTCGTCAACCTCCGGAGGTCCACCAAAGGTATTGCCATACAATACGTGCTCTCGCCCAAAATTGGCGAAGTAAGGCGTATGGCCAATCACCTCGTGTTTTGCCGTCCGAATGGCACAACCAATCTTTGGAAGACTCGCGTCCCACACGCGGTGGTTATTGCTCACATACGATGCGATCATAGTCTTAAGGACCCGGTTAATGCGTTCCGCCGGATTAGCCTGCGGATGATACCGAGCAGTATACAATACCCGAGTGCGATAGGAGTCGCACATCTTAGTGAACTCTTTACTACGAAATTGAACACCGTTGTCTGAGATGATGTATTGAGGGGTTCCAAATACAAGGAAAACTTGTTCTTCTATGGATTTCGTGACAGCTGAAGCAGTAGCTCGTCTCAACGGGAAAAACATACTAAACTTTGTGAAGGTGTCGGCCACAACCAAAATATAACAATTACCCTTGGTTGAACGCGGCAAAGGTCCCACCAAATCAGTACACAAAATTTGCCAGGGTCTCGTCGCTCGAGCCCTAGGCGCCAAAAAGCCAGGTGGAGCCTTTTGTTCAACCTTGTGTGCCGAACACACCTCACACTCACGAACATACCGAGCTATATCTGCCTTCATCTTCGGCCAGTAATATCGTGTCTTAAGCCTTTGACAGGTCTTATACACGCCCCCATGACCAGCAGTTGGCAAATCATGGTTTTCCGAAATAAGGGCACGCCGACGCGGTTTCGCTACTACTATCTTCCACGAGTCTTGGGGTTCCTCAAGGTCCCCAAACCTGGGAGGCAAAAACTTATATACGACCCCAGCGTCGACTTTCCAAAGAGGATACTTCCGCGGTCTCTTCGCGATCGCGTCACGCATCTTAATTAACCACGCGTCGCCTTCGGAATGATTAACGACGTTTACAGCGTCTAAAACCGGTACTGAACGTGATAACGCATCAGGAACCACGTGGTCCTTCCCCTTACGATGAATGATATCGAAGTTAAATTGTTGGAGCCGTACACTCCAACGCGCTAAACGACCAGAAGGACTCTGTAAACGGTTAAGCCACAGCAAGGAATAGTGATCGGTGATCACGGTGAACTTAGCACCCTCAATGTAAGGTCGAAATTTCTCTACAGCCCATACTACGGCCAAACATTCTTTCTCCGTAGCACTATAACGTCTCTCCGGTCCTTTCAATGAACAACTATTGTAACTTATTACCTTCTCTCCCTCATCAGTAACTTGTGTCAGTACGGCGCCTAGCCCAAAATCGCTAGCGTCGGTCTGAATGACGAAAGGTAAACTAAAATCAGGACAAGACAAAATAGGAGCGCTAACAAGACAATCTTTAATAGGGTTGAATGCCGATTCACAGTCTTCCGACCACATAAATTTAGTATCTTTTCTGACCAATGCCGACATTGGTGCAGTGACTGTGGAAAAATTCGGAATAAACCTACGGTACCAACTAGCCATACCGATTACTCTACGTACACCTGTGACATTAATGGGTGCTGGCATGTTAACGATTGCTGAAACCTTTTCTGGATCGACATGTAACCCTCCCTGATCAACAACATAACCCAAGTAGCGTAACTGTGGCCTACAGAAATGACATTTATCGCGACGCAGCGTTAAACCTGCTTCTGTCAGACGACTCAAAACAGTTTCCAAAACTCTAATGTGCTCCTCGAACGTCGAAGTTACGACCACGATGTCGTCTAAATATGCAAAACATGACGGCTCGAGATCGGCACCTATCACTCTATCAATGAGTCGCTGAAAAGTGGCTGGCGCATTATGAAGGCCAAATGGCATGCGTCGAAATTGATATAGACCACGGTTCGGAACGGTAAATGCTGTTAGCTGCCTCGATTCTTCCTGAACAGGGATCTGCCAGTAAGCCGATCGAATGTCCAAACTCGACAAATATTTCGCGTCCCTTAACCGATCTAATATATGAGAAATATACGGCAGAGGATACGCGTCTCTTTCGGTTACACTATTGACTCGCCTAAAATCTACACAAAAACGGTATGTGTCATCCTTCTTTTTCACCATCACAATTGGTGAAGACCACGGCGATTTAGAAGGTTCAACTACCCCTAAACTTAACATTGAATCTAATTCCGCGTTTACGTGACGTTGTAATGTGGGAGACATCGGATAGTAGCGCTGCTTAATTGGTGTAGCTTTAGTGCTGATGACATGCTCTACCAAACTGGTACACCCGAGAGTATCACTCATCTTCTCGAAAGCACTGGTTAATGATGACTGAAGTTGGACGTGTTGGTGTGAGGTTAACCCATCACTGGTGTTTAACGCATCTACAGCCATATCTTCCAAACCCGAAAACTCCCAATGACCACTACGTAGGTCTGGAATAATTCCTAACCGTTTCCAAAAATCGGTTCCCAAAATCAACGGCCTCGTAATTTCCGGAATTACTAATACATCCAACGTTCTCGTCACGCCTTCAACCATCATCGGAAGTGTAGCCATTCCAATTACCTCGCAACTACGTCCATTCGCCACCGTACAATATTTCACCGACGAAGGTTTCAACCGTACCGCTAAATTTTTGAACATCTGCCACCCTGGACCGCCAAGTATGGTCTGGTTTGCTCCTGAATCTAATAACCCCAACAACGATACCCCATAAACTACTACATTTAAATATGGACGCTCATCGCCCCGCGAACTAGACAACACAAAATCTAAACAAATACGTGTACGTTCACTAAGTCCCTTAAAATTATCTGTCGAAATTCCCAAAACCTCGGAGCAACTCGTTCGACTCAAGTTCTCCTCGACCGGTTTAACGAATTTGATGGAGTGCAATTTGGGCACCTCGGTTTTGTTACTCCCACTTTCCCACAACCAAAACAATATAAGCGTCTCGGCGCGCGACAATCCTGACTTGAATGTCCCGGTCGTTGACAATTATAACAACGCGACTGAGAGGGCGGACGAATATTTGTAGGAGTGACTTCGTGACAAGACACACTCGGCACAGCCTCCACATACGCCAAGTCTGGCTCTAACACACGACCTTTCCCTGGTGGGGGTGTGTACGATTCGTTAGCGACCGTACTAGCCTCCAGCCTACGTCCTAATCTAAGTAGATCAGCAAAAGTAACAATGTCTAGTGACCACAAAGCCATTCTGTATCTAGGATGTAGATTTTTGGTTACGGTTCTGAGCTGAATATCTTCAGGGAGAGGATTAGGCAATCGCATGAACAGATTTTTCATCACAGAAACATAGAGACTGATGGTCTCATTAGGTCCCTGTGTGCGAGATTTGATTTCTTCGAAGAGACGTTCTTCGTAATCGGGAGATTGGAAGGCCTCTCTCAACCCTAGGACTAACTCATCCCAGTTCCCAAAAGATCTACGGTTCGCTCGATACCAAATAAGGGCGTTCCCCGTGAACAAATCTAATGCCGACGCAAACAATAATGCCGAAGATACGTTACGCGCAACGCGTAGTTCTTCTACTCGCTCCAAAAATGAGGACAACGAAACTTTGCCCTGCTCTCCACCAAAAGTGAGATTCCAAAACCTAACCGCGACAGGTTTTACATCTGTAGAAGCCAGATGAACTTGTTCATTGTCTGAATCAGAATCTGAACTTGAACTATTCGATTCAGCAACTACTCGCGATGAATGAGCGACAGCTTGAATTACGGACAAATTAAGCAACGAACTCTGAGTTGCAGTGGTTTTGCGCTTAGCTAATTTAGCCCCGGAACGCATAGTACCGGCGCACGCTGCTAATCGTACTAAAAGTCTGGAGACCTTACCTCGTTCTTCGTCAGTCGTAACGACACAACGATTAATTCGCCCGTGTGCGTGTCCACACTTAGTGGCGAGCTTCAAATAGGTCGAAGAGGTAGTAGGCTCCTCGAAGTCCTTTACTAACCCCTCGATCTCCGTCAACTTCAGTTCTAGTGCCGCAAGGTCGTCAGTTATTTTAAAGGGATTAGGCACCGGCGCATAGGAGGCAGAAGACTCCAATCTAATTAGAGTTCGTAAGGTGCTACGCTGCGCATCAGCAGTAGTTACCCCTGTAACTCCTCGACGCTCAAGCTCATACACCCGCTCATCGGCTGATAGCCTATTAACTTCTACTTTGAAATCCATCACAACTAATGGACTAGTGAACAAAAAGAAAAGATTCAAATTTCAATTCAAATTGAAAGAAAAATATACGGTATACGTGTACCGAAAAAGAACAAAAATTTAAACTAACTTATCGTAATTATTACGATTACTATAAAAATCCAAAAAAAATTTTACCTAGTCGTAGTGAGCTCGAACCCACAAAATCATACGCCAAAAACAAAATATAAATCAACCAATCAACCAAATATGTATGATTCGTGGTCGCCCGTTCACTATCTCACCAAGTTTCTACAAAAACCAACAATAACCAATAATAAATTTATGGTTTTTCGTAACCAGCGAATAATAAACTAATTTCTACACTATAGTAGAAACTATACCAACAAACACTGAAAACAGGCCAGAAAATTCCCTAAATTAAAAATATTTAAATTTAAAGTTAACGTTAAAGTCAAAATATTTTCTTGTGTGTATTCTATATTACCCACAAAACTCACAGAAATTCTCAACAACTGACAAAACAACCACCCCAAATTTCCTCAATATACTAAGTGCTGAAGGCTGATTAAAAATTTGAAATACTGTCAAATTTTCCAACTCCCAGTTCAGTTTCCTTGGCGCAAACTTAAGGCCTACCACAAAAATATATTCCCAATCAAAAGGGCACAAAAATAAACCAAAGGGCCAAAAAGTTTTCGCGAAGGGCTGAAGGGTCAAAGTGAAAATTAGTGCCAAAACTACTAACAACGCATAAAATTGAAAAAGGGCACAAAAATTTTCTAAAGGGCACAAAGGGCCAAAACAAAAATTGAAAAAGGGCTGCAAAATTAATTAAATGAGGTCTATTTAAAATGAAAAACAAAATCCTGAAGGGCTAGAAAAAAAATTTACAAAGGGCTGACAAAACCCTTAAGCCTCAAAAGATGTTAATGAGCTAAATAAATAAAGATACCAACGATAGCTATTGTTGCTATTGTTGCTATTGCCCCATACGTTGGGTTCCAAAAACGTGTGACGTACCTGAAGGGCAGTCGGCGCGTTAGGCCGTGGAGCGAGTGGAGGGTCCCTTTGAAGTAGTGACGAGGGCCAGGCTCTCGGTGTCAGAGAGTGGGGGGGTTAAAAAAAGGCTCCACGTAATTTTACCTCGTTGCTACTTCGTCGCAAGGGAGGCTCCACTCTACCTGCGTGGGTGGACGGCAGACAGTCAGCGAAGCTCAGAAATCACGAACTGTCACAACGCTGACCGTTTGACGCCAACACCACCAGGTGTAAATCTCGCAGTGAGAATAGAAAACTGTAAAACTGTAACTGAATATAGAAAACTGTAAAGAGAAAACGTGGGGGGGGGCAAAAAATAACAGGTGTGAGTTTGGTATGGTAAGATGGCGTTTATTCGCACACACAAATGACAGACACCGTGTCTACGCTCCTGAAAACAAATACCTCCGAGCGCCACCCTTTCGCGCAGGGTTTACTTCATTCGGCCGAATAAAACAAGCTCCTAATCGCGCGATTGAAAGGGCAGAGGGAGCGACCTTTCTCGTACACTAGCGCAGAACACGTACGACACGAAACACGTAGACGCAATTTACACACAAGAATAAACAGAAAAGTTAAATAAAACGGTCTGGCTCAACTTGAGCACAAAAAAAAGTAACTAGATATATTTAGATCTGTGGCCTGTGTTATCTGGATGGACTCGCCGTTGGCTGGGTTCAGCCCCGGGATGTCGGCGGTTTCCGTCGACGGCGTCTGGGCCAGGTCCGCGGCTTCCAGCCTAGAATGGTTCTGGCCGAGCGGTTTTGCCCGTCGGCAAACGCTCGGGTGTTACGAGCGTGTTCCCTGCCCTGTAGTCGGTGCCTCAATCCCCCTCAAGGGTGGTTAGTTGAGAACCGTTGATTATTCCCGTAAAACGGATGGTGAAATACCTTATCTGCAACGGTTCTTCTGACACGATCTATCTCGGGCACGAGTCAATGTAGTTCTGCTCGTAGTGGCGCTTACGCCGGTGAATTTAAAAATCGCTCACCGGGGAGACGCGTCACCACAACAAAAAAAATGCAAGCATGGTTGCCTACCGTGTAGGTCTTCACGCTAGTTAATTTATTAAAAGCCGTTTCTGCCGAACGCTATTTTTGGACCGTTACAACATGCAGGCTTTTATCTTTTCTTTAACTTTTATCCTCCTCTTGTCTGTTTTTTATATTTTCTTCCCACTCATGTCCATATTTAATAGGTGGTGGTCACTTCCTATTTCAGCTTGCCTTATAACTCTTACATTCATTTTTTTAGTTCCAGCTGTTTCTATTAATTAGGTGGTAGCCTATTAACGTTCTTTCGTTTCTGCTTGGCTATTCCCTTTTGTACTTGTATATGTTTTTGTGTTTGAATTTTGTACTTGTTATCACAAGGTTGTTTTCCATGCATAATTGTATTATTCTTTCCCCATTGTTGTTTAATTTCTTCTCCTTATTTTCCCATTATCTCTTTTATTCCCCTATTTTGGCATACTACTCTTCCGTTTTGATCTCCCATGATCATTATGAGTTTTTTTCCTTCATCTATTTCTCTTTGTATGTTTTCAAAGAATGTGTTTTGTCTTCTTTACGTGCGTCTTCGTTTGATTCGTTTGCCATTATCAGTGTCCATTTCTCATCCTCTACTAGTTTGATTTCTATGGTCGTTATTCTTTCGTTTGTATGTTTTTCTTTTTACATCTTTTATCCGTTCCGGTGTTATTATAATTCCTACTCCTCCTTTTGCTCTTTCCTTTTCATCTACTCCTGTCCATATCAGCCAGTATCATCCATGTATATTTTCTATTCCTTGTCCTTTCTTTTTTGTTTTGGTAATTCCAAGTATTTCTATTTTAGGTTTTCTCATCTCCTCCACCAGTTCTGCTTCTTTTCCCATGCATCCTCTAATGTTCCATGTCCCTACTGTTATTTTTCTTTTCTTTTTTCTGTTTTTTTCCCTTCGTGCTTTATTTTTATTTTGTTATTGCTATTTTATTCTCGTTTTGTATTATTTTCTATTTGTATTATCTATTTTATCACTGTTTTCCATATTCTGCCTTGGTTTTTAGTTTAGTTTTTGGACCCTTTTTTGCATCTTCTACTACTCCCATTCCTTTTCTCCCTATGTTCCATCTGTATTCTGTTCCATTAATTACTATTTTTCTGTAGCATATTCTTACTTCATTTCCTTCGTCTTTTTCTTCCTTCACTATGTATCTAATTTCTCTTTGCACTTTTCTTTCTTTCAACGTGAAATCATTTTCTATGTATATTCTAGTGTGCTTTATATTGTTCTTGGCTTTCATGATTTACTTTTTCATCTCTTTCATTATGTACTTATACATACTTTGAAAAGTATTGCATATGCATGTATATAATTGTTTAACAATCATTTTTCACTATCCAATTTGGAAAATAAATATTAAACTTTAAATTAAAAATTTAATTTTCTCAAATAAACACATTTTGGAATTATTATTGGTAATTTGTTATTTTAAGTACTTTCTGGTATCTTTTAGTATTTATTTTTTTCTCCTGCTAGTTTCGGCTAGAAACATTTCAGAATAATTTGTCAATTACCGGGTATTTGACAGAATTTTACAGAAATGGCCGCAATGCACACAGATAATATCAAAATGATAAACTAAACTTAAACTTTACATATCTTAGATAAAAAAAGTAATTTCAAAAATAATGTATTGTGTCAGTAATTGATTACATGCATAAAGTCTTATGTTGTTCACATAAAATGTTCTCATGTGTGTGTGTGAAACAAAACAAAATTGTTCCCTGCAATTAATAATAATCGAGCAAATTTCAATTCACTTGAAAATTGCGCAATTCATCAAAATAATTAATTACTGGCGCTCGGTGCTAATCAATTTCAGTAAAATATCAAATTATCCAAGGCAATGGGAAAGTAATTAATCTCTAATCGATCTCATTACCTGGAACGCCATTCTCGATTATTATTAAAGCGGCTTAATACCAAAGGTGCAATGGATTCAATTAAACTAGAATAGCTAAACCGTTCGATGTTACATTAATCTCATTACGCGATATTAAAGAGCAATTTCAGTCTAATGTCGCCATTATAACCCACTTCAGCGCAACTTGTAGATTGAAAGTGACATTTCTGAATGCGATAATATATCATGTAATCGTATGAAGTTTGTGAGCAGCCTGGAAATATTTAAAAGGCAATTTGTGGGTGCCTCTAGATATGTGTGTAAATGCAAGTGGGAGCGAATGCATAATGTGATATTTTTACTTCATAATGTCCGGTAGATAGTTGATTACATTATCAATTAGAGTCCGGTAGGTGAGTTATAATAGCATCAGAGCCGGTAAATGTCGCTAAGCAATACTTACCGGACTTTCATTTTTATAAATCAAATTTGACATTTAAACAAACAACCGCAACGGCAATTGCTACATGAAAAAAAAATGATGCGATTTTCACAATATAATGTGATTTTTTTGATTTTTTAAATAAAATAATGACACAGAACGGACTTACAACTGAACTGAAGTAAAATGCAGTACAATACACACTTGTAACAATTACTCATTTAGACATTCTTGACTCGCTCGGCAAAAATTTGTATTTAATTGCAAAGGTTTTGGAAAGATTCATCTACTCAAAATAGGCCTTTACTGTTATTATAGCGTATAGTTTAGCTACGGCTATATTCTTTCTTTTGCTTTTTATAAATACTTTTTCGAATACTGGAAGATATTTAAAACAATTTGTAATTATAGTAATATTGAAACTGCATATTTTCTTTGTAGGAAACAAAATTTCATGCCACTCATCGTTTACTGAAACAAAATTAAAATCTAATTTATTTTTACCGTGTATGCCTATAATTAATAATAAATAATAGTTATATAATTATGTGTTATACTTAAAAATAAAAGTTATAAATGATTGCTAATAAAATTGCTCGTTAAAATATCAAATTTTTCATACTGATATGTGCTGCATAAACGAAATTATCGTTTTACGCCAATAATTGATTATAAATAATAGTTACGTAATCATGTTCTACAACAGTAATACTTGTAAATGATTTCTAAGAAACTTGCTGTTAGACATATTTCAATTTCTAATTTTGTATATCTGCTCGGCATGATTTTCGTTCGATTTTTATCACTTACTCGGTTAATTATGCAATAATTCCTATTAATTACATAAAATTAGACTCCTAATGATTATTGAAACTGATTCCGTCGATATAAAATTGGCAAAAGATTCCGGTACCGGGAATCGAACCCGAGCCTCCTGGGTGAAAGCCAGGTATCCTAGCCACTAGACCATACCGGAGTGTTGAAGATGCTTGACGTCATCAGAGTTTTAAATGTTCCCAAGTACTTTCAAATCTATTTCGGTAAATTGTTATTTTTAAACAAATTAAGATAACTCAATTATATTACATATATACCTATAACATATACATATCACGTGATGAAAAATACTTGTTCAGTTGATTCTCTTAGCATACTGAGCATTATTTAAAGAAACATGAATAACGAGACTTGTTGAATGAAAGAAATATTCTCAATAAAAATTTAAATTTAAACAATTAGCTGTTTTCCTTTTGCGTTGTTTAAATACCAAAATGTAATTAAATTTTACAAACAATGCCTTGACACACAATTAAAATCGGGTAATTTATTTGAAATAAATTTAGTACCACTGTACTAATTATAACTTAATTTTTTATAACAAATAGAAAATTATTTATTTTGTGTAAATTTTCAAAAATTAGATTTTAACTAGGTGTACGTATGACAAGGTTTTTTGTCATGCTTGTTCCAGAACTGTTCAAGTTAATTGATGTTTTATAAATAAGAATTTTGTAACAAAATTTAGATCTAACAAAGTGTTTTTTTTATATATTTCGTTTTTCTTACTCTTACTATATATTTCTTTGAATAGAACTGCTCAAAATATGACTGGGTAAATAACGCACGTTTTGAGATTTGAGGCATTATTCATCTGCCCGATGAAGACACAGTGTGTCGAAACATGTCGCAGACAATACAATAATTTTATAAGCTCAAAACGTGCGTTATTTACCCAGTCATAATTATGAAGTTGAAACAAGTATCCGCCAAATCTATTTCCATGCTTAAGATATATTAATAAAAATTCTGTTATTGAGATTTTGGTAAATAAATAGATTTAAAAAAGTTAAGCATATTTTTTTTCCAATTTTCTTAACCAATGGTGCAAAACTGATTTTTTTCAGTTTTTATTTTTTTGTGCTAAAATCACTGTACCGATTTTAATAAAATTTCATGGGTATGTAGGCATCTATAAAGGGCACAAATAAACAACAAAAAATATACCATGCAATTTAAAAATACACATCATCATGACGTCACACTTTTTTGGGACACCCAGTATAATAAAAATTATTTTCCTAAAATACGCCACAGAATGCAAGTAATGTCTGCAAAATATCAAAATCCTAACTCAATTAGTAACTGAGCTACAGAAGACGGGAGGTGAAATGACGGACCCTGTATATTTATACCTATTTGCAGTATCAAAATACCATAAAAATGTAATAAAAACCTTAAAAAGATTGAAAGATATTAATTAAAAGTAAGTTTGACTCAGCACACATATTTTTTAAATGTATACACGTATTACCGATTGAGAGTATCAAAATACCATAAAAGAGATTTAAAAAACGATTAAAAGATATTAATTCAACATATTACTACTTGTTTATAACACATGTTTTTTTAAATGTACCTATAAACACATGTAATGCCGATTTACAGTAAATGTATGATTTTTGAGCACTTGATAGATATCCAAGTCCAGCATTTTAACTAGCTTTGCTAGTTCTTAGTAAACAGTTATTTTTGTACAGTAAATATATAATTCTAGTGACATCTGATAGTCTCCAAAGTAGTACTTTCACTGCCTGGTCATTACATAGTACTGATTGACAGTAAATATATAATTTATAGGGCAGTAAATATTACTGATTACTCAGTAAATGTACAAGCTAGTACATTTTAGTGACACACTTGTCACTAGGGCAGAAAAAAGTATATTTTATTGTCTATGACAGTTTTGCCTTTGACACACTGCAAATTTATTTTTACATTATTATTAAATATGGAATTTATATATGGAAACTAATAGTACACAAAGAAACCTACGAGTTCTTCAAAAACGAATTGTTATACATTTAAAAAATTGTTTAAATATACGATCTTAAAAATAGGTACATCTATGAATATTTTTGGTAAAACTGTGATACAAAAATTACCAAAATTCACATCGAGATTAAAATTTTTGTAATGCATTGTTTATACATATATTTTTATCATCATTATAGCTACTTTATACATTAAAATAATATGTACTTAAAATTTAAATTTATATGTATACTTTATTTCACTTTTAGTTTGCAGCAATTTCAATAGTTATTGAATTATTTATTTATTGGATTTTTTTTTCTAATAGCCATTATATTTTCATTTTTTATTTGTTGTAATTGCAACGATTATTGAATTATCGCTTTATTTAGAACATGGAATTTTTTGATACATATGTAATATGATTATATGATTATACTAAAATTTCACAACTTTTTTTATATTGTATAATCCTAAAAATAAGAATTTTTGATAAAATCAGAAATTGAAAATTAATAATTGGCCCCACATGTCGTATATTGTTTAAACGAGAAAAAATCCCTGTTTTTAGCTAAGTCACAGCCAACTATGACTTCCATGTAAAAAACCACAACTTTATGTCATAACTCGAATTTCGAACTGTTTTTTGAAAAATTGCCTATGCCGCTGCATTCTTATCAAAAGAGTGCCTGAAGAACGAAGAAATATTTTTTATAAAAGGGGGTCTATTTTACCATACCTGTTATTATTTTCAATTAATATTCAATTCATCTCTTATCCCTTATCAAGATTTTCTATTAAAACATCGAAATTTACCCACCCTGTACAGGGTGATTCAAAAGGTGTTGTCCAAACGTTAAAGTGTAATCGGTGATGTTAAAATAAGTAAAAAATGCTTATAAACGTACGTTCAATTCACAATGGTTTCCCGCTGTGAAAATCATACAGAAAATGAATTTCCTCATATTCACTTACAGAAAAAAGCTCCATCATTACCAAGCGTAGAAAACAACAATAATTGAAACACTTTTTGTCATAACAAATTGGCGTTTGTCTAATATGTTTCCTAATATGACGAAATTTAACAGAACAATGATAAAAACAAAGATCTTCTGTAACAAGATATCGGTTGGAAATAAGATATAAGACATAAGATTTATCAACATGTTTTTCTTCGTATAATATCCCACATCACGCTCTTAAGTTTGCACCACACCTTTTGAATCACACTGAATATTACCTATAAAAAAATGTTACAGTAATGTGTACGTTACTTGACGTGCAAAAATCTAAAGGTCGAAATGTGAAAAAAAAATTATTGTCACTGTCAAAATTTGTAAAATTCTAAGCTTCAGGTTTAAAAATCTTTCAAATTTTTAATAGCTACTGCCAAACTCGGCCAAAATTTGTCTATGTTTGATATCCCAGTGTAAAAACATAAAATCTATTAAATATTCAATTGCAATTCCACATGTATAGGGTCATTCAAAAGATGTGGTCGAAGCGTTAAGGTGTAATTATTATGTTAAAATGCCAATGAAGTCACGTCCAATTCACAATGGTTTCCAGCTGCAAAAGTCATTTAGAAAATGAATTACTTCACATTCAGTTACAGAAAAAGACTTCATCATTACCACGCTTAGAAAACATTAATAATTGTAGCTTTAAACTCTTTCTGTCATAACAAATTGGCATTTGATTGATTTGCTTCCTTTTATGAGTAGAGTTAAGAGAACAATGATAAAAACAAAGATATCTTCTGTAACTAGATAACGGTTGGAAATAAGATACAAATTTATTAACATATTTTTCTTCGTATGGCAGCCCACATCACATTCTTAATTTGGATCACATTTTTTGTATCACTCTGTGTATTAATAATACTTATATATTTTTGTAATTGCATGAACATATAATCATTATTATTAATAATTAATATGTGACAATTATTTTGAGTGGTGTAATAATAATAATAATAATCCGTACTGCTCCTCCACCTATGGCGTAATTGGTTACTGTCATAATTTTTGACAGAGAATTCTGACCCAATTACATTTTATTTTACCATAGGCCCCTGAACAATTATTGCTAATATTATAATTAAATCAAATATTAAAATCATGATTTTTAGAAAGAAATCTAGTTTTGTTAAATATTTGTAACGTAACGTCAACTAAAAGCGGGTCTTTACGCACCATATTTTTGCTTTTATGAATAATTTCGGAAATCTCGCAGACGTTTGAAAAGTATTTGGATAAAAGTTAAATATAACCTGCATTTTTATAACTAAAAAGAGTATTTTATAATGTTTTCCATTTTTTGTTTTATAAATTGTGCTGTACCAAAAAAATGTATACAAAATACATAAAGTATACATTATAATACAAAAAGTATTTCTGGAAATTTGTTATAATAACAAATATTGTAGTTACCTTTTCAGACAACATAATAATAGCATCTTTATTATTTTGTTCAAAGTTTTCGGTTTAATTTGAAGAGCTTTTTAATAAGATTAATAATTGTCCACTGTTTCGGAATGATTCCAACAAATATTGCTTTTCGAGCGTTAATGCCACTAGATGGCCATGCGCTTAAACAAAAAAGAACTAATATTGCTTTTCGGTAAGCTTCCACTGCTATTGTTGATTAACCTTTTTTCATTTGTGTATTGCGAAACATAAGCTCTGGTTTTATTTTATTTATTTATTCATTCCTTTGCCTATCTACCTTTCGGTGTAAGGCATGCATTATTAATTTTTTATATATTATCCCCACTTCTTGATATCTTTTGTCAGTTCCTTTATTTCTTGTAATTTGTAATTCCTTGCAATTTTGTCCACTCGAAAACATTATCGCACTCGGATTCGCCTCTCGCGCTAAACTGTTTTTTCGTGGATAAAATTCGACTTTATTCACTTATACCATAAATAGCTATTATCTGTAAATCCAAAATCCTGCAAGTCCAAAATATCTATAAAATATAAATATAAAAGAAAATGAACATCCAATATTCAATGAAATTTAAACAAATTACAAAATCACCAGATAACCAGATACTCAGGAAGACATATCGATTATTGTAATAATCAATAAGAAGGAGCTTCATTTTTTTCCAATTTCTCAAATTGTATTTATTATGAAGCGATTATGTACTTATACATACTTTGAAAAGTATTGAATATGCATGTATGTAATTGTTTTACAATCATTTTCACATTCGAATTTGAAAAATAAATATTAAACTTTAAATTTAAATTTTCTCAAATAAACACATTTTAGGATTTATTTATTTGTTTATTCATTTGACTTTCTACCTTTCGGTGTCGCATATATTAATATTTTTATAATATTCTCTCTACCTCCTCCTATCTTTTGTTAATTTCTTTATTTAAATAATAATAATAATAATAATCCGTACTACTCCTCCATTTCTTCCCATGTGTTCCCTTTTCTTGTTGCCTCTTCTTTTATTGCGCTGTTCCGCTCTTTTCTCGGTCTTCCTCTTTGTTGTTTTCCTGTTGCTCTTGTCTCGTATATTTTCTTAGTGTTTCTTTCATCTCTCGTTCGTCTCATGTGTCCATACCACCTCATTTGGCCTTCTGTTATTTTTTCCTGTATTGGTTTTATTTTTAAGTTTTTCCTCTACGTCTCGTTCCTTATCCTGTCTCTTATTGTTTTGTTTTCTATTTTTCTTAGGAATCTCATATCCATGGCATTTATTCTTTTTATTTGTTTTCCTGTCATCTTCTATATTTCACTGCTGTAAGTTGGCGTTGGTATAATTACTTTGTTTTTACTTGATAAAAACTAAGTCCGTCTTGCTAAAAAAGGTGTTTTTTAACATGATATATAGTTTTGCTGTTTTTCTTATTTTATCTTCTATTCATTATCTAATTTACCATTGTTCTGTATGATTGTTCCTAAATATCTGTATTGTTCCACTTGTTTGTTTTTTTTCCTTGTATTTTTATTTCGGGTTTTTTTTTCTCTCCGGCAATTATCATGTTTTTTGTCTTTTCGTAATTAATTTTCATGTTTATTTTCACAATCTCTTTCTCAATTATTTCCATGTTGTGTTGCAGTTCTTCCTCTGCTTCTGCAATTATTGCCATGTCATCCGCGAATAGTAGTTCTGCTATTTTTGTTATCTCCATTTTCCAGTATCCAATTTTTAGCATTTTAATTTTTTGCTTTGCTTTCTTCATCGCCTTATCCAATACAATTGTTAAAAGCAAAGCAGTAGCACGCATCCTTGTTTTACTCCTTCCTTCGTTTCGAATTCTTGTGATTCCTTATTGTTTGTTCTCACAATATTTGTGTTTTCTCTGCACATGTATTTTGTTACATTTATTATTTCCTCCTCTATTCCTCTTTCTACTAGTTCGTCCCATATGTCCTCTCTCCTTATCCTGTCGAATGCCTTTTCGAGATTTACGAAGCATATGTGCATTTCTCTGTTCTTCTTAATTAGTTTCTCGCTTAGTTGTCTAAGTATGAAGATTTGGTCTTGTGTACTTCTCCCTCTTCTGAATTCGCACTGGCTGTCCTCTATTGTTTTTTCTAGTTTATTTGGCATCCTTTTTTCTAGTATCCTGGTCATTATCTCACTTGGTATACTTATTAGTGTGTTTCGTCTGTAATTTTCGCATATTATTTTATCCCCTCTTTTATGTATTGGTAGATCATTAAATCCATGAAATGTTTCCTGGACACTATAAACGTTTTTATAGAACCAATTAATGTATCTACCACCACCTCATTATCCATGTTTTTTAAATTTTAATTTCAATTGTATTTATTTTTTATAATTTTTTTTGTTATTCTCTAGGCATAAGCCATTTTCTTTTTATTTTCCCATTGACTGGTGATACTTTGTAAAAGTAATCTGAACATAATTGTCCACCGTCTTTTCATTTGGTGATATGATCTTAAAACTGCAGTGAATCGAAAGTTTTGAATAATAAGTTTGCAGGACTTGAATTCGTCGCAATTATGTAATCGTTTGTTTCATGCAATCTGTTTATAATCGCCAACATCAATGAAATATCCTGCAAAGTACGTGGAACTCGAACTGATACTGCACAATGCGGCATTGTGCTGAAGAAGGTACCTGGCTGTATTGTGCGAGTTTGTCATAGAAACAGAGCGAGAGGAAGTATAACTTCTAAACAATGATTTCTGATTGAATTCACTGGCGGAAGCTGTGTATAGAGAGAACGTCATATCAGTTTTACGCTAGGGCGGTTGTAGCTGTCATCCTCCAACTGGTATCGCGTCGCTGCAGCCATGCACACTGTGCATCCCTTTTTCCTATTATACGCGATGCGGTGATAACGTTAATAACTTCGAGACAATTAACTGGCCGCGCGAAAACGCCAGGCTCCACGTTGACGGGCTTTTGTGAATAAATTTGTATCGGCAATTTTCGAATCGAATGCGAGCGGCCGTTTGGGAGTCTGCCGCAACAAGTGCGGTCGTTTAAAGTTTTCCATTTCCCTCAACTTTTCCACGCAATCGAATAAACAGTTCCATTTAAGTGTTTGGAAAACCGACACCGTCGCCGCACGCTTACATGCCCTCGGACAATTCGAAAATAGTTTACCAATACAATCCACTTGCACACTTACAACAAGTACGATAAGTGGTCGTTGCATTCGTGCTTTCATGGGAGTACATTTTTTGCAAAATAACCCAAACTGCAAGTTTTATCGTTTAACGTCTCGTGAAACTTTGACCTTAGTACAAACGTACACACTGGAAAGATGCATACGGAATTTTTTGAGAACTGTTGCTATATATAATACCTTATAACAAGAACTTTATTTATTTATGGTATGTAATATTAAAAGTACAATTATTATAAATTAATGAGCCACTGGAATTATTATTATTCAAGAGAATAATAGAATCAAGGGAATCTGACGAAGAATTATTGATAAATGAATTTTCAATTTCCGATTCCATTGATTCACTTCTTAACTTTGAAATAAGATTTTTATGATGATTTTCACCTAGATTCAAATAAGGTTGAATTGAAGCAGTATTGTTGTGTCCAGTTATATTTATAATTTCATCAGCGTTAATACCCGTACTTGATAACTGACTAACTGCAGACGATCTGTTATAATGAGTTGTTATTTTTACAAGTTTGGTATTTATTCCGATGCTTTTAGCAGCACTTTTTGTCCATTTGCTAATCTGATTGAATCCTAAGGGCATGTTTTTATACCAATAGCTATTTTCATGTTTTTCCCAATCTTTATTTACTGTAAGAAACAGGCGATTAGTTTTAATGTTAGGTGTCCGTTTAGAAAACATTTTCTTTAAAAGTCGAACGGGGCACATGTCTATATTGTTTGAATTTGGGGTAATCCATTTACTATCTGCAATTTTCTTATCACCTTCTTGTGCTGTTTTTGAGAAAATTGTGTTGTATTCCATCCTACCTATTGGCAAACCGTAATCCTTCATTTCTTCTTTGAAATATTCTGTCAACCAAGCACTTGCCTCTCCTCCTTTCCACGCAAGTTCAACAGACGCAATATGGTAAAACTTTTGCTGTAGACCATCGGGTGTATTTCCATTAAAATATTTTATGATTCTTGTTTGTTCTTCATGGGTTATAGCCGACGAACTGCGTTTTCTTTTTTTCCAAATTGCGTTGTAAAATTTTCCTCTTTGAATTACGAGCCTCTCTTGCTTTTTGAAATATAACGCTTTTAAAGGGACTCTTTTGAATTTATTATAATCAGTGAGTTGAATATGCTTAGCTGTGAGATTCCAGAGTGTCCTTCTTTATAATCTTCACCATTAACTTTCGCATGTTGTAAGCCCAGTCTTCCAAAATTTTACATAATTCTTCATCCCACTTTTCTTCTTTTATATCATAATTTCTTTCTGAACAGAAGTGATCAAATTGTCTTATAACATAACATTATGTTCGCACTGTATTAATGGGTTTTGTGGATGTGACGGATTCTTCAATTTTATGAATCTCATCAGATCCAAATCGATTCATATTTGACCGCTGATTATATGCTGAATGCAAGAAATATTATGTCATTTTGAGTTTTGTGTAAAAATATTATGATTTTTATTAACACCTCATCGAAATACGCAAACTAACGATATATTCGAAAGACGCCCCCATGACAACCAGGTAATTAGTAATAAGCGCTGTAATTAACTGTAAGTAACTAAGGAAAATTCAATAGTGTGATTGGTCCATTTAACTATGAGGTATATAGTCATTGATATTTTGTCAGAATAATTGAAAATTGACAGAAAACATTGTATTTTGACAAGGTAAGTGCAAATTTGATAGTAAACATTGTAATTTTGACAGAATAAGTCCATATCTGATAGCAAACATTGTTGTACTGACACAATAAGGCAAATTTCTAAGTAAAAATTATCATTTTGACAGAATAAGTGCCAATTAGACAGTAAACATTGATATTATGACAGAATAAGTGCAAATTATACTGTCAAATACACATTTTAATCACTAGTGACAATTGGTTGAAATTTTGACAAAATAATTGTAAATTTGACTGTACACATTGATAGCAATTTTGACAGTACATATTAATATTTTGACAAAATAAGAGTAACATTCAATTATTACTATTAATGATTAATCATTAGACATTGCAATTTTACAGAATAAGTGCATATTTTACAGTAAGCGTTGCAAGTTTCATGGAATGAAAATAAGAGTAACATTCAATTATTACTATTAATGATTAATCATTAGACATTGCAATTTTACAGAATAAGTGCATATTTGACAGTAAACTTGGCAATTTTGGCAAAATAAGTGAAAATTTGCCAGTTGACATTATAATTTTGACAGAATAATTTCACATTTCAAGCACTAGTGATAATCATTAACATTTTCTCAGAATATTTGAAAATTGAGAGTAAACATTGTAATTTTGACAAAATAAGTGCAAATTTAACAGTAAACATTGTAATTTTGACAGAATAAGTGCACATCTGGCAGCAAATATTGTTATTGGGACTGAATAAGGCACATTTGTAAGTATAAATTGTCATTTTGACAGATAAGTGCTAATTAGACAGTAAACATTGATATTAAGCCAGAATAAGTGCAAATTATACTGTGAAATGCATATTTCAATCACTAGTGACAATCAGTGAAATATTGACAAAATAATTGAAAATTTGAGTATAATCGTTGATATTATCTTTTTTTTTCTACAAGGGTAAAATCTATTTAAAGACACCACACTTCTTGTGGCGAATTGGGCCTTCACCAACTGAAAACCCCTGCTTTGTGGGATCTATTGCAATTTTGACAAAATAAGTGAAAATTTGGCAGTAAACATTATCATTTTGACAGAATAAGTTCACATTTCAAGCACTAGTGATAATCATTGACATTTTGTCAGAATAATTGAAAATTATTCATTCAAAATACGTTTCAATCACTAGTAACAATTAGTGAAATTTTGACAAAATAATTTTAAATTTGACTGTACACATTGATATTATCTCAGAATAACTGCAAATTTGACAGTAAATATTAAAATTTTGACAAAATAAGAGTAACATTCAATTATTACTATTAATGATTAATCATTAGGCATCATTATAATTTTGACAGAATAAGTTTACATTTCATGCACTGGTTATAATCATAGATACTTTGTCAGAATAATTGAAAATTGAGAGTAAACATTGAAATTTTGACAAAATAAGTGCAAATTTGAAAGTAAACATTGTAATTTTGACAGAATAAGTGCACATCTGGCAGCAAACATTGTTGTTAGGGCTGAATAAGGCACATTTGTTAGCAAAAAGTGTCATTTCGACAGATAAGTGCTAATTAGACAGTAAACATTAATATTACGACAGATAAATGCAAATTATACACTCAAATGCACATTTCAATCACTAGTGACAATCACTGACATTTTGACAAAATAATTATAAATTTGACTGTAAACAATGATAATATCTCAAAACAAGTGCAAATCTGACAGTAAATATTAAAATTTTGACAGAATAAATATAACGTTCAATGATTATTGTTACTGATTAATCATTAAACATTGCAATTTTACAGAATAAGAGCAAATTTAATAATAAACATTGCATTTTTACAGAATAAGTGCATATTTAACAGTAAACTTTGCAATTTTGACAAAATAAGTGAAAATTTGGCAATAAACATTATAATTTTGACAGAATAAGTTCACAATTCAAACGCTAGTGATAGTCATTGACATTTTGTAAGAATAATTGAAAATTGACTGTAAACATTGTAATTTTGACAAAATAAATGCAAATTTGGCAGTAAACATTGCAATTTTGTCAGAAAAAGTGCACATATGGCAGTCAACATGGTTGTTATGACAGAATAAGGCACAGTTCTAAGTAAAAATAGTCATTTTGACAGAATAAGTGCTAATTAGACAGGATACATTAATATTATGACATAATAAATGCAAATTATACTATCAAATACACATTTCAATCACTAGTGACAATCAGTGAAATGTTGACAAAATAGTTGTAAATTGGACTGTACACATTGATATTATCTCAGAATAACTGCAAATTTGACAGTAAGTATTAAAATTTTGACAAAATAAGAGTAACATTCAATTATTACTATTAATGATTAATCATTAGGCATCATTATAATTTTGACAGAATAAGTTTACATTTCATGCACTGGTTACAATCATAGATATTTTGTCAGAATAATTGAAAATTGAGAGTAAACATTGAAATTTTGACAAAATAAGTGCAAATTTGAAAGTAAACATTGTAATTTTGACAGAATAAGTGCACATCTGGCAGCAAACATAGGTGTTAGGACTGAATAAGGCACATTTGTTAGCAAAAAGTGTCATTTCGACAGATAAGTGATAATTAGACAGTAAACATTAATATTACGACAGATAAATGCAAATTATACGCTCAAATGCACATTTCAATCACTAGTGACAATCACTGAAATTTTGACAAAATAATTATAAATTTGACAGTAAACAATGATAATATCTCAAAACAAGTGCAAATTTGACAGTAAATATTAAAATTTTGACAGAATAAGTATAACGTTCAATGATTATTGTTACTGATTAATCATTAAACATTGCAATTTTACAGAATAAGAGCAAATTTGATAATAAACATTGCATTTTTACAGAATAAGTGCATATTTAACAGTAAACTTTGCAATTTTGACAAAATAAGTGAAAATTTAGTAGTAAACATTGTAATTTTGACAGAATAAGTTCACATTTCAAGCACTAGTGATAATCATTGACATTTTGTCAGAATATTTGAAAATTGACACTAAACGCTGTAATTTTGACAAAATATGTGCAAATTTGACAGTAAGCATTGCAATTTTGTCAGAATAAGTACACTTCTGGCAGCCAATATGGTTGTTATGACAAAATTAGGCACATTTCTAAGTAAAAATTGTCATTTTGATAGAATAAGTGCTAATTGGACAGAAAACATTGATATTATGAGAGAATAAGAGCAAATTATACTATCAAATGCACATTTCACTAGTGATAATCAGTTAATTTTTTTGAAAATAATTGTAAATTTGACTGTAAACAATGATAATATCTCAGATCAATTATTATTATTAATAATTAATCATTAAACAATGCATTTACAGTATAATTGAAAATGTTACAGTAAACATCGCAATTTTCACAGCATAAGTGCATATTTAACAGTAAACATTGCAATATTGACAAAATAAGTGAAATTTACCAGTTGACATTATAATTTTGACAAAATAAGTCCACATTTCAAGATAAATTTTAAACTAAAACTTTTTTGCAATAATGCGTGTAATTTTTATACTTAATGTTCATAAAAGTTTCAATTCTTTAACTACATCAAATTTATTGAATTTTCCGTCAGTTTTTTGTAAAACATTCATTTTATGTCCCTCTAGACTTATGTTTTAATATAAACTCTGTGTGTACAATGTACTGACTCTGTAATACTTGTTTAGCAAGTCTATTACACTAAATATATTATTATTATTATTATTATTTATCGGTTAAGTTTAAGGTCAATTTTGATTTATTTTTGGTATTGTTGCAATTGTAATTTTAGAAACTTTCTGAAAATGTTGATCAATCTTTATTGAAACTTTAATTTCAATTTATTCGTATTTTCCAAATTAAACATTTTTGTAGAATTTCGGCAAAAAATGTGCTTCATGAAACTTATATCAACTTCATATTTTCTTTGTACTATTATATTCATTTATGTTTGTGAATCTCATCTAATCATCCAAGTTTGAGATAAATTTCCATTGATTTTAATCGTTTTTGCAATCATAAAACCTGCGTTTTTCTTAAAATATTGATACATGGAACTTTCATTACTTTTCAATTTATCCATATTTTGTGAGACACTAATCTGTAGGTAGTTATAATTGAAATATATTTACTATTAATTCAGGGCAATTAGGTTGTCATGACTGCTATTATTTTTCCATAAAATTTTGGACAATGTGGTATACAGGGTGGAAACTTTAACTGGAATAAAATTCATAACTTCGTAATAGGCGATTTTTGCAAAAAATCCCGAAACACGCTAAGTATTGTTTTTTCTTGCCCTCATTTCTATGTATATGCTGCTTGTTTATCTGTTCCCGGAAGAGCCCAGCCACCTCCGACTTTTTTTTTTCAAATTGAAAGGTATGTCAAGTGACACCTCGTTTGAAAGGTCTCTTCACAAGTAATACAACACACTATTTATTTCTTGAATATTTACAAAGCCCACGTGATAAAAAAAAGAAAACCACTTTTACGTTGAACATGTTTCGGCGTAAAGTTGTATGTTTTTGACATGTGTTTTGATGCTATGGAACTGCGTTGCTTAGTTACTAGTGATAATAATAGTCACCAAAAAAAATTTGAACATTTGTTGCATTAAATAGTATTCAAGTTATAAAAGTGTTTTTTTTTTTATCAGTGGGATTTGTAAA
Organism: Othius punctulatus; assembly: GCA_951805005.1. Classification (NCBI taxonomy): domain Eukaryota; kingdom Metazoa; phylum Arthropoda; class Insecta; order Coleoptera; family Staphylinidae; genus Othius; species Othius punctulatus. The sequence goes on along the minus strand of OX638138.1, from coordinate 29,906,136 downwards.
TATTCAAGAAATAAATAGTATTAGGGCGCTAGCCACTAATATCCACAAGTTATTGTTTTTATCAATTATATAAGTTTATTGTACCTTGGTGTTCCCAACGGGATGGTCCAGGTACGCTCTGGTGGCACCCTTCCTCTACGGAAGAGGCGAAGATGTCGTCTATCGAAGACAAGACGGTGGCGATAATGATAGTTGTTAAAAATGAGTTTCACTCGCGTATATAGTCACTTAATTTTACGGAAGAGTTAAACGAATTTTCAATTGCGCTCTACACACGCACGTGCACAGATAACAGATACGCGAGATTTTTCTCGCGGCGCGCTCGAAAAGAATTTCGGTGTTTTTTGTACGCGCGAGAGGGACGGCGAAACCGCACACGTCGCGCCCTCTCGGGGCGACGATGAGGACGAACAGACCGTCCACGCGGCAACCGGTGATGCGCCCGAACATCCCGCCCACCATGACTGCTTGCAGTCATTATTGAGACGGCAGAGGGCAGAGTTTCACTAACGGGCGCGTGTAGATACCCGTGGCGGTGTGCACCTCGGCAACCCGGACAATCCCATCCCGTCCTGGGAATGTTCGAGAAATTCGACCTAGTGGCCATGTCAGCGGCGGCGTGTTTTCATTCTTGATTAGGACGAGGGTTCCTGACGTGATGACGGATGCGGGTGATAACCACTTGGAGCGCTGCTGCAGAGTGTGCAGGTACTCTGTTTGCCAACGCTTCCAGAAGTCATTGCGGATGCGTTGGACTAACTGCCAGCGGGCAAAACGGTTGCGAGGTAGATGCGGAAGGTCAGCGACCGGAGCGGCGTTAAGAGGGCGTTGAATGAGAAAATGCCCTGGTGTGAGTGCGCCGAAGTCGCACGGATCTGATGATAATGGGCAGAGTGGCCGAGAATTGAGTACCGCTTCAATTTGAGTGAGAACGGTGGTGAATTCTTCATAGGAGAGTAGCTGTATCCCGACGACTCGGCGAAGATGGTGCTTAGTAGATTTCACAGCAGCTTCCCATAATCCACCAAAGTGGGGTGCAGACGGTGGGATAAACCTCCAGTCCGTACCTACGGATGCGGCGCTGGCGGTGATGGCTGTTTGGTGCCTCGGGGAAAGGAGGAACCGGGATAAATCGGTGAGTTCCCGGTGAGCGCCGACGAAGTTAGTGCCATTATCACTGAATATAACTGCGCTATGACCTCGACGGGCGGAAAATCGGCGGTAAGCAGCGAGGAAGCAGGCTGTGGTGAGGTCAGAGGCGAGTTCCAGATGTACAGCTTTAGTGGCGAAGCAGACGAAAGCACAGATGTAGGCCTTTGTGACCCGAGCACCTCGGATGCGTCCGGTAGTGATATTGAATGGCCCGGCATAATCAATGCCAACTCGAAGAAATGGTGCAGAGGCGCTGATGCGGTCGAATGGTAGAGAGCCCATGGGCTGAATAACTGGACGAGGTTTACAGCTGAAGCACCGGTTGCAACGGGCGATCCGTCGCCTGGTGACATTCCGTCCATCGAGTATCCAGAACGACTGGCGAAGAAGAGCGTGAGTAGCCATGGCACCGGAGTGAAGATTGCGCACGTGGGCATCATCGATGACAAGGTCAGTGAAAGGATGTTTTTTCGGTAGCAACGCTGGATGGCGATGTGAGTATGCGAGGTCGGATGCCGAGAGACGACCACCCACGCGTAGGATGCCGTCGGTGTCGAGAAACAGTGCGAGACGGCGTACCAAGCGAGACCGAGTATTAGGGTTCTCCACTTCGGTGCGTTCGGGACCTAATGCAGTGAGCTGCACTTGGAGCAGCACGCAGTGCAAGGCGGCACGAAGCTCTAGGCTAGTCAAGGGCCCATACAGGCGGCTCTCTGGCGATGTTTTCGCATTGGTGGAAAAACGGCGACAGTAAGCGACTACACGCTGCAGGCGGGTGAGGGTGGAGAAACGACACTCTAGTCCAAGAGGCGTAGGTGTCGCAAGTAAGCTGGGGATAGGGAGCGCCCGTTCTTCCTCCCCAACCTCCGGTGGAGACACGTTAGTGAGTGTGCTGATTGGCCATTGATCGACGGGGCTTTGCAGCCACTTAGGTCCAGTCCACCATAATGGATGATCACGCAGTTCACTGGGGAGCAAGCCCCGGGATGCACAATCGGCTGGATTATCCTCAGATGCGACGTGATGCCAATGAGGGGGGGGTAGAATATCTTGAATTCCGGCGACTCGGTTAGCCACGAAAGTTTTCCAACGATGAGATTCTCCGGCGATCCAAGAGAGGGCAACGGTGGAGTCGCTAAAGGCAAACACGCGTTGAATGCTAATGCTGGACAGTTGATCAACCAAGGAACCTATCAGCTTGGCGAGTAGATGGGCACTGCAGAGTTCGAGGCGGGGAATATTGACTTTCTTCAGCGGAGCAACGCGAGATTTGGAAGCGAGAAGGGCGATATTGGGCGAACTGTGCGACGGGACGACCCGCAGATATACGACAGCGGCGAATCCCAGTTCTGAAGCGTCACAGAATCCGGCAATGCTGATGTCCATAGAGGTTTTACATTCTGGGATATGACGGGGAATGGAGATGTCTTCGAGTAGCTGGAGCTCTGATTGGAATTGATGCCACACCTGGGCCACGTCTTCTGGCGGCACCTCATCCCAATCTAGCTTCAATAGCCAAAGGCGTTGGATGAATAGTTTAGCTCGGAATACCACAGGGCCCAGCCACCCCGGAGGATCGAAAATCCGCGCGGTCTGCGACAGCATGGATCGTTTTGTGCAACGCTCGGAGGAGACTCGCACGGTGTAGGCGAAGTGGTCGATATTGGGATCCCATTTGAGACCGAGAACCTTGACAATCGGATCTCGGTCCAGAGGGAGGGCGTTTGGTGACGCAGGCAGACGACAATGCTCCTCCGGAATGCCTGCAAGAAGAGCGGGATAATTGGCCAGCCACTTGCGAAGTTCGAACCCGCCCGCCATAAGGAGATTGGTCAGTTCATGACGGAGATTGAGAGCTTCGTCTACAGTATCACATCCGGTGAGAATGTCATCGACATAAACGTCTGAGTTGAGCACCTTTGCGGCCACTGGATAGCGGTGGCGTTCATCATTGGCAAGTTGCTGAATTGTCCGAAGGGCGAGATACGGAGCAGACGAGACGCCGTAGGTGACAGTCTTAAGGCGATAGGTGCCGACAGGCTCATTCCGGGAGAACCGCCAGAGGATGCGCTGCAGGTCACAATGGTCAGTATGAACTAAAATCTGGCGGTACATCTGGCGAATGTCGGCGGTGAACACAAACTGAGCAACACGGAAACGAGTAAGGAGCGAAGAAATGTCCGCCTGTAGTTTCGGGCCAGTTAGGAGGATGTCATTAAGGGATTTACCGGAAGAGGTACGGCAGGAAGCGTTGAATACAACACGGATCTTGGATGGAGGGTCATCGGGACGATGAACCGGGTGATGAGGGATGTAGTACGCAACCGATGCTGCTTGCTCCTCTAAAGGTACCCGTTCCATGTGTTGACTGGTTAGATAATCTCGCATGAAGTCATGATAAGCATCTTGGAGTGTCGGATTACGTTGCAGTCGGGCTTCGAGGCGGTGGAACTGGCGAAGCGCTACGTTGTAGGATTGACCCAGATGACCGTCTATCATCGGCAGCGCAACATGGTACCTGCCCGAGCGGTCACGGGTTGTGGTGGCCATGAATGTGTCTTCACACTGCTGTTCAGCAGGGGATAGTTTAGGCTGGCAAGTCACTTGATCCAGTTCCCAGAGGCGAGAGACAGCTTCAGCGAGAGCAATGTGGTTGTCGGGAGCAGAGTGGTCGAGTGGTGGTTCGGCGGTTAGCATCGGCGACCATATGAAGGAGTTCCCGGGAGGACACGACGATGGCATGACGGTCAGCGAAGACCAGACAGGGATGTTGTCTTTGGGCAATTGTGAAGCTGTCATGCCATCTGATCCCTCCAAGGCGGAGAGGTGACAAGAGGGCGTCGGTGTCCTTTCGCTATCAGTTACCGATGGATGGAAGCTTACACGGCGAATTTGGGGGGGATCTCCGTACAATCCGAGCAAGATCCACCCAAGAGTTGTTTCGATGGCCCTCGGTGATCGGCGACGAGGGTCCATGTAGCCAGGTCGGTGCAGTAGCGGATAGACGTCAGCTCCGAGCAGTAGGTCAACATGGAGGGAGCGATGGAAGTCAGGGTCAGCGAGATTCAAGTGGTGAAGGTGAGGCCATTCCTCAATAGGCAAGGGCTGTGGAGGACTACGAGCGGTGATTTGATTGATTACGAAGAACGTCACAGGCAGGCGGGGAGGATCTCCGTCGTGCATGATGGTGGTGGTGACGGTGTGACGAACAGAGGGCAATGTGACATTTCCCAAACCGCTAAGAGGTACATGCACGGCCTTAGGTGGCAGGCGAAGATATCCGGCGCATTCGGCGGTCATGAAGCTGGTTTTGCTACCGGAATCCAGCAATGCACGCAGGTGATGGGTATAACCGGTGGCGTCGAAAACAACTACTCGAGCAGTGGCGAGAAGCACCTCTCGGGGAGTTGCAGGGCACGCTGAGGAAGAGAGCTGGGAAACCGGAAGTGGAGATAGTCATTGCGAAGCCGACGATGTTGACGATCCTGAAGACTTCGATCGAGAACGATGAGACCTGGGTGCAGGAGGAGAGGTGTGACGGCCCTCCGATCCTCGGAGACTCCCTTCTGGCCGCCGGGAGGTGGATGCCGACACCACAAGAGGGTGACTCCTAGGAGGCTGAGGCTGCTGCTCTGGATGGGCACTTTGCTGTAGTGGTGAAGAGGATGGACGTTGAGCAGAGGAAGGATCAGCCACATGCAACAGCGTATGATGACGGTCACGACATACGTGACATCGGCCAGTGGAAAGGCAGTGGGCAGTGATGTGAAAAGCACTAAGGCAGTTCCAGCAGAGGCGACGAGACACTACGGCGATGTGTCGGTCGGTGGCACACAAGTGCTTGAACCGGGTGCACTGCCGAATTGTGTGATGCGGATCGGCGCAAAACTGGCACCTTTTCTCGGTAGGCTGTTGATGAAGCACTGCTGACCGGGACGACGGTGGACTCGGCAAGGGGTGAGGACGTGAGGGAAGTTGGGATCGAGAGGGTGGCCGAGAAGGTGACCGAGAGCTCGATGGCGATTGATGGCGAGTCGCTCCGGAGGGTCTCGAAGTGACAGCGTGTAGCTCGGCGATCCTTACGCGATGAGAGATGAACTCCACCAGCTGCTGATAGGTGGGGAGCTGATCCAGGGCGAGTTGCTGCTCAAACGCGGTTCTCGTTTGGCCATCCAGATTATTCAAGGCGAGTGAAAGCAGCAGAAAATCAGATAGGTCCCCCAAGGGCAAGGCGATGAGAGCGCTGACAGCGGTCTGATGGACATCCAGAAACTTACGCAGTTGAGACGCGGAGGCGGAGGCGATGGGCGAGAACCCCGTGATGTTGCCGAGATACATGGCAGCGAGCCGTCTAGGGTTATGATACCGGGCCTTTAAAACTCGATAGGCAAGCGGGTAATTCTCAGCTCGCATGTCGAGGTCAGCAATGGTGGATAGGGCCTCGCCTCGCAAAGATGATTTTAAATACTGTAATTTCTGCGCTGCAGGGACAGAGGCGTCATCGTGCACCAGCGAGTCAAACAGCGCGATGAAGGCCGGCCAGTCATCGAGGAGGCCGTCGAACGATGGCAACATAATGCGGGGCAACATTGACGGGACATTGGGCTGGTGTGCGCTGGAAGGCGGAGTAGCGGGTGGGTGCAGTGCCGCACACCTCGACCGAATGTCGCATATTAGATCGCCAAAGGCAAGTTCCGGAGGCGTAAGCGCAGCCTGATCCTCGAGTGGTAGCTGACTGTTCAGTTCGTTGATGAGGTCCTGAACTTGCTCAAATTTTTCCTCGTACCGGCGGATCTGCGCTTCTAGAACCGGCAGGGTGGCGATATCAGCGACTGTGAGTGGGCGGACTTTATCCAGGATGTGCGAGCCACATGCGAATACGTTCGCGCGTTTAGCCACGGCGGCCTCGAGCTGCTGCTTTGTTTTTGCTGTCATGTTGTATGTTTGCAAGGACGGCGAATTAATGTTTCAATTAATTGGCGCCGCAAAGCAGCAATGAGTTTATTAATTGGAGAATAAAAAACTCAAAATATGGCGAGCAGGGGCGAAGGGATCTAAAGGTCCCTGGTTTCGGCACCAAAAATATTAGGGCGCTAGCCACTAATATCCACAAGTTATTGTTTTTATCAATTATATAAGTTTATTGTACCTTGGTGTTCCCAACGGGATGGTCCAGGTACGCTCTGGTGGCACCCTTCCTCTACGGAAGAGGCGAAGATGTCGTCTATCGAAGACAAGACGGTGGCGATAATGATAGTTGTTAAAAATGAGTTTCACTCGCGTATATAGTCACTTAATTTTACGGAAGAGTTAAACGAATTTTCAATTGCGCTCTACACACGCACGTGCACAGATAACAGATACGCGAGATTTTTCTCGCGGCGCGCTCGAAAAGAATTTCGGTGTTTTTTGTACGCGCGAGAGGGACGGCGAAACCGCACACGTCGCGCCCTCTCGGGGCGACGATGAGGACGAACAGACCGTCCACGCGGCAACCGGTGATGCGCCCGAACAAATAGTGTGTTGTATTACTTGCGCAGAGACCTTTCAAACGAGGTGTCACTTGACATACCTTTCCATTTGAAAAAAAAAAGTCAGAGGTGGCTGCGCTCTTCCGGGAACAGATAAACAAGCAGCATATACATAGAAATGAGAGCAAGAAAAAACAATACTTAGCGTGTTTCGGGATTTTTTGCAAAAATCGCCTATATCGAAGTTATGAATTTTATTCCAGTTAAAGTTTCCACCCTGTATAATTTTAATAGATACTTTATCATAATTTCTTTATTATTATTATTATAATCTTTCTTCTTTTACCCTTTCGGGTGTCCAAGTGGTGTTATCTTTCCTTCATGTATTTTCATTTATCGTTTGGTTCCACTGTTTCTTGTTTCTTGCTTTTTCCCTCACTTATGGATTGGTTATCCCTATCTTATCTTATCTTATTTAATATGTTTTCAATATGTTTGTCCCAATTATTTCTTTGTCTTCCGACTCTTCTCTTTCCTGTTGTCTATGTTTCCCATATATTCTTTGTTTGGTTGTTGTCTTCTCTCCTGATTAGGTGTCTTGATTTTACTTGCTTTTACTTATTAGATTGTAATTTGGATTTGTATACGTTGTAAGTAATAATTCAAATCACAGTATTCAAATTTTATTGATGTTTTTTTATTATTTTCTACAATTTTTGCTTTAAAGTATTTATCAATCAATGTGAAAAATATTTTTTAAAAAATTACATTGTTGTTCTGAAGATAATTAAAAGTATACGTTTTAAAATTGCATTGGCAATTGTGTTGGAATATTTCTACAAAGTTACATTTTTCTTTTTTTCTTTATGTAATGAATGGATATGAGTTCTTACTTTTTATTGAAAATATTTTTTATATTGAAACACAAAAAAATGTTTTTGTCAATTTGATTAGTGTTGGTTTATTTGTACAAATTTTCTTTATATTGTTATAGTATTTGGATTGTTTAGTTAAGTTTACAAAACAACAACTAAACACCACTAAAGAATATCTACAAGTTCTTCATATGCTTGTCATGATTTTTTCTGTTTTTTTTATATATTGGGTTACCAGAAGCATAAGGATTTTGGAAAGTATGTGCCTCGTTACGTATAGAAGACTAATATACAACCGTCTTTTAGTAGTATGGAATGAAAGAATAAGAATTAAGTAATTGTTTAATAAACAAACTTACATTAAACCCAAATAAATATTGAATCAACACATGCATAAATAAGCTCTTCGCTTATCGTTAATCGACCAAATGACTTTAATTTAACTAATTGCATAAAGGGCCAAAACTTATAAACTCCCATATTGCCGAACAATTCAGTTGATTATCAGAATGTTGTGCAAATACACATATCTCTGTTATATTAAATTTGCAACATGTATATCATTATTGCCAAGATACGACATTTGGGGCTCACAAAAACTAATGTGTGAAAGAATTAAAGCTGCTGCTTTAATAGCTACATCATTCACACTGTCACTATATTTTATAATTTATGAACAAAGAGACATATATAATATTGCTCCAAATACTGTAGTAATCCTTGCTATGATAAGAAGTGTAATACTAAACATAGCCAATATAAATGCTATCCACGCAGTTTACTTCAGAAATATTGAGAAATATAAGACTTTCATAAAGTTGACCATGAAATTTAGCAGTATATTCCACTACAATAAAGTTAGAATGTTGAAAATATACGTAGCTGGGCTTAGTTATTGCGTTCTTGTATCATGTGTTTTGATTTGTGAAATTGTGAGTTATTTTAGAATGACCGGTAGTAAATACAGGATAATATTTTTTATCGAAAAGCTGCAATGGTGCTACTACATTATAATGTTATTAATGATTTATACATTGATTAATTATAGGATTGGATGCTGGGCAGAATTAAATATTCTTTTGAAAACAGAAATAGATAACATAAAGAGAAACAAGATATCTTCTATTAAACACATCTGTGATCTGTTCCATTTATTGTGTGATTTCTGCACGTTGTTTAATGAAATATTTGGCGCTCACATGTTTTTGTTAATGATGTCAATTGGAATAGAGGCGATAATTTGCACAAATTCGGTTATTTTAAGTCTCGAAACCGGCGGAAAAAACATTTTCAATCTAAGCTCTAATCTAGCATTGTCGCTGCTGTTTTTCTTCATAGTTTGTAAATCGCTCGTAAGTAATTCGAGCACCGCTTTAATTCCATAATGAAATAGTTTTTAGGCAGAGCTCATCACAATGACACATCTTGGAGAAAAAGTTAAGAGGCAAGTGAACGATACAAATACAATTTGTTATAAAGGATTGTACGAAATACAGAAAAATGCTAGCGTTAAAGATAATCTACTGCTAGTTACGCAGCAATTAGCATCGAGACCGATTAGTATTTCAGCAGCAGGTTTCTTTTCGGTTGATCATACGACACTATTTTCGATGGTCAATGTAATAGTTTCTTATATTATAGTTTTGTACCAGTTTAAGTAGAATTTTTAATAAGTTTGATTTGAATATTTAATTTTATTTGTTGTATCTTATAAAGTTTTGCGTATTTTATATTACATTGTTTTAATTCATTTACTTTTCCAAAAATTCATAAAGTTTTGCAAAAATGTATCCAATTTGTATATCTCAGCAATTTCCTGGAAATATCTCATACAGTTGAAGTAACCAGGTGTATTCCAGAACTCCCAGTAAATTAAGAAAATATTAAACGGTTCAATTAATCACTCCTATGAAAAAATATGCTAATTTGCTAATATCTTCATTATTTGAGTATTTAGAGTTTTTCAAATTATTGACGAAATCGAAATCGAATTCGATTCGTGTTTAAATTCATTCAAATTTCCAAAACTTCATTCTGTTTTCCAAAAATGTATACAGTTTTCCAAAAATGTGTTAAATTTACGACGAAAGTCTTTATTCAATAAAAAAATATATGAATTTACGTTAAGTACCTACAATGCCACAAAATGACAGTTTAATTTTTTTTTTCTGTCTATTAGTTCACCAATTTCGAAGTATTCTCTAAAAATGGGTCCATTTCTTTGGTAAAGTTAAAAAAAATAGTAGCAATATCAACGTGGTTATTTTTATTGAACTTTAAAGTTTTAAATTTTAACCTAGACAATATATATAAAAAAAATATTTTAAAATATGTAAATAATAATAGTACTAATAGACAATCTTTATTATACTATCGGTTTTTCCTACAAATAATAATATTTTACAAACAATTCACATTCTGAATTTTTTCCACATTTAGAATATTTTATGCATCACAACGTATCGTTAGCAAGTGACTTCCATCGTACGATGTATAGTTAGATGAGCTTCAGCTAGCTTGAGGAGGATTGTGTGTTCGTACATGACGCTGATGTCATTTGAATAGTTTCCAAATACTCCCCAAACTTTCGTACGCTCTAAACTGTGCTCATTATTAAATCAAGTCTGTCACCCTCCACTAACCACACCGTGATTAATTACTTGATGTTAATTGTACGTGCACTTACTTGCCGCTAGACTCTTAATTTATTCAGCGAACTAATTGTGCTCAATCAAAAATACTTTGATGCTCTTGAAACATTTTAACTCGTTATATTGATTTTGCAGCAATTTTTAAAGCACGTGCTAATGTATATTGCTCAGAACATCCTATGATACAAATATAAGTCAGGATGCAAATAAAAAATAAAAAAGAATAAATAAGGTAACATAAACTTTCTTATCACTAACTTTATAACAAACAGTGCGATATAAACAAAGAAATCGCTTGTTTTATTTAAGTATAAGTTATATGTTTCCAAGTAGTAAGTAAGAAGTAAGAAGTATCTCATTTCTGTTCACCAGTCCGACAGGTCAGAGGAGGGACTTCGGTTTTATGAGATAAGTTGCATCTTATCTGGCATCCTTTCTGAAAACTGGAAAATCTCACATATACTGTTAATTTTTTGACTACATGTTTTGAATTAAAATGTTCGACGAATCTAATTTAATTTCATTACATGTTTCATAAATATATATATAAACAATCTTTATTGGGCTATCGACTCCATGGGGTCTTTCCGCCTTCCATTTCATAAATAATATCATGGAATTTGCAAAAAAAAAAACACACACACAGGTCACTTTTTTAATATCACTTGATTTATTCAATCGTGACTGAAGTTATTCGAAAATTTGTATTCAAAGAAGTAAGATGTATAGATGTACAGAATGTATAGATGTATGTATAGAAGTATAGATGTAAGTGCAATGTCTATATTTATACACGTAGACAAATCACGTGCAGTATAATAGTGAATTTGGTTAGAAATATGCCATAATTATTAGACTGAATTATGAGTAATGAAAACTACATATTAATAAAATACAATAAAAGAAATTGATTCTTACAAAATCTACTTAAATTGGTATAAGACTATAATATAAGATACTATTATATTCATCAACGAAAATAATGTCGTGTGATCAATTGAGAAGAAACCTGCTGCTGAGATATAAATCGGCCTCGATGTTAATTGTTGCGTAAGTAGCATTAAGTTATCTTTAATACAAGAATTTTCCTGCATATATAATCCTTTATAACAAATTGTATTAGTTTCGTCCACCTGCATCTTGACCTTTTCTCCAAGAAGAGACATAGTGATGAGCTCTGACTGAAAACTATTTCATTATAAAATTAAAGAGGTACTTTAAATTACTTGCCATTGATTTCCAAAGTACGAGGAAAAACAGAATCATATATACTATATGTCCTGAGCCAGGATCAAAGATATTATATACACCCGCTTCCAAACTTAAAATAATCACATTGGTGCAAATGAGCGTGTCTATTAAGATTGCCATCATTATCATAAACATGTGTGATCCAAATATGTCATTGAACAGTGTACAGAAATCACACAATAAATTAAATAAATTACATATGTGCTCCGTATTATTACGATTAATATATGAAATCTTGTTTACAGATAGGTCATTAATATTATCTATTTCTGTTTTCAAAAGAATATTTAGTTCTGTCCAACATCCAATTCTATAATCAATCAATGTATAAATCATCAAGAACATTATACTGTAGTAGCACCATTCCAGCTTTGCAATAATAAATAATAGTCTGTAATTATTTGCAAGCATTGTTTCAAAGCTTAGACCACATATTACAATGCAGCAATAACAAAGTCCTGTTACATGAAGTTTAAACATTCTAACTTTATTGCAGTGGAAAGTATTGCAAAATTTCATAATTAAGCTTATGAAAGTTTTGTATTTATCAACATGTCTGAAGTGCACTGCGTAAATAGCATTTATATTTGCTAGATGTAGTATTATACTTCTTAAAATACTGAGAGATACCATAACAGTTGGTGCGATTGTGTAGGTTTCTCTTTGGTCATAAACTATATAATATATTCCCATTAAGAACATTAGAGTTATTATAACAGCAGCTCTAATACTTTCATAAATTGCAGTTATTGAGTCCCAAACATCGTATCGTGGCAATAACGATATAAAAGATGCAAAATTAATATAATATTGATATCTGTACTTGCACAACATAATTATAACCAACTGCACTATTCGGGAATATGGTAATTTCTATGGTTTACCCTTTCATAATTCCATTAGCTTAATTAAAGTGATGATTAATATACTTTGGTCGATTAAAGGTGTAACATGTTTATTTATTTAGGTCTAACTTGATGGAGAGTGCAATCAATTAGTTATTACATTACAAAAATAGGGCCATTTCTATAATTGCTTATTTGGTTCCCTAAACCGAAAGAGCATTCGAAAATCCTCCTCCTTCAGGTAAACTACTACCACAGCAAATCAAAAATCTTGTTCAGAAATAATCATGCCAGAAGGTCATGTGAAGAAGGTCTAATGTGAATCCAGTGTTTTTTTTTAACATAAACCTAATCAGAAAAACTCATATCAAGCAAAGCGTATCTACAAAAATTTGCTACAAGACGAAAGTATTTGTTGTAGTTGATAAAAAGTTGTTCAGAAAAATGTACACCAAACGTGGAACAGAGTTAAAGTTATTAACTGTAATAAATAAATAGTATATTATACCCAAGGTTGTAAAGTATACTAGTACAGCCGAGGTATGTTAAATGACGAGGATCGTCAAACGACATAAACTTAACTAGAAAAACTCATATCAAGCACGTCATATCTACAACAATTTGCTTTTGCTTAGAATTTTGTAACGAATTTCCGTCAAGCTTTGACATATTACGTTTAAAAATATAGTCCATGCCAGATAAGATCTCACATTTCACATAAAACTGAAATCCCCCACCGGCACCGATGGAATTGGACCAATGAGAATACATCTCAAAACCGCGAAGCTCTTTGAGCCATAAAGCTCTCGGCTCTCGGCTGTCGGCTGTTGGGATTGGGTTGTTACAAACTGTGAACGATCCGCGGGCGAGCTTAGCTGCGTAGCCTCGAAGAAACATACTTTTTTACCTTGGTAAAAAATATACTTTTTTTACCATGGTAAGAACAATTTATTAGCTACTAATCATAAACATCAACTTCACAGTGCTTTGTTACATGGCAAACTGATGTGCTTTTTTACTAGTAGTGTAAAAAATATCATTTGTTCGATAACTGCAGCGAATTTCGCCCTATTTTATAAATCCCATCTAATTTTGATCTAATTTGCAATTTGTTTTCAAAAAAGCTACCCAGCTTTCCACTTACTACCTCTAAATGGCACTTCATCACAGAATTATTTAAATAGGAAAAGTGGCAACATGGCATACAATTACAATATAATTTTAATGACATTAAAATATATGTCATTGTCTATTTCTTCATTATCATAAACATTATGTATATATCTAATTACACAGTATAATTATCCGTCTGCACCTCTTCAGAACTACAGTATCACTATTATTGCTCCTGAAGTTTATTACCATGCCCCCCTTTCGTCAAATAAAACAGTATATCTAAGCATATTCACTCGTTTCAGAGTGCTCAAGTGTGGCATTTTACGTTTTTACCAAATGTCACTGTCAGTCATAATACAGTGTTATCCATAAGTTATTGTATTTAAATTTTATATTATATTATAATTTGTATTTTTTTGTATAGTGTATTTTCCCAAAAATTTTGCGCCCTCTAGTAAGGTTAGTGGGAAAATTGGGTAGATTTTCAGAAGCACCCTGTATACTACTAAAAGAAGATCGTCTTATCTTTAGTTTTTTAAATACAATAATGCAAAATTGATAATACAATTAGAAATTTTTCTAACACGTTTCTTCCTTTATTTTAGCGCCCATTTTTTATATAATTTGTTTGCGAATTTGATTCATTTGATGTCAAATTTCTTGACAAATATTACAATGACATTTTTGCGAAAATACAAAAGTAGGCGAAAAAAACCGCAGGTCGATAGATAATAATATATCGTTACTACAACTAAAAAAAGCTTGACCTTTACTTGGTATAAATACTATAATTGGAATAAAGGCGCCTACTCACGAATCAAGTTTAATTGATTGATATGAGTCGATCAACAAAAGTTGAACAAAAACTATTGGATCAACTTTATTGAAAGGTTTTCACTATAGTTTTCATTCAACTTTTGTTGATCAACTAATATCGATCAATTCAAATTTTAGAAAAATAATTTATGTTTACTATAGATTTTTTTGTGTAAGTGAAGTTAAAGTAACCTTATAGACCTACTGCTTTGGTATCAGGGTTTTGGTACAATTTTGCAACGAATTTCCATTCAACTTTGCCACATTACGTTTCGAAGTATAGTCCATGCCCATTGTTTCAAGGTACCAGCTTTCTAAAGATTCGAAAATCTCATCCTTAACGTTATTTTTTGTTTGAGTTACAAGGTTTGGATGCAAACGTTGAAAGAATTTTATAATATTTTATAACCTTTTTTTATGAAAAATATCACGAAATTTGATAGATTATTATAGATGATTATTATCAGCTAAATTATCATTACGAGAATAGATTATTTTTTGCTTCATGCGTTTTTGTAAAATTATAGATTTTTTTCAAAATACCAGCTTTCTTAAAAATAAAAAATGTCATCCTTATATCATTATTTTTTATTGTTAAGATATCGAATGAAATGTTCGATGAATTGGATATTTCATGACATAACTTATAAAAATACCATGAAATTTAACCCAATTGAACGAATTGTTATCAGCTTTTTGCATTTCACTAATATTATATTATAACTAATATTTTAGTTAAATAGCATTATTTAAAGGGATCCGCTTTAAAAATTTAAAAATCTCATCCCTATCATTAATTTTTGAGTTACAAGATTTAGATAGAATAAGTCGATGAATTTGATCAAATTTCATTACATTATTTATGAAAAATATCATGAAAATTGATCAAATTGCATGAACTGTTTTTAGCTCTTTACCTCTTACTAAAATTATAGCATTGTTTCAAGGTACCAGCTTTCTAAAATTTGAAAATCGCATCCGTATTGTTCATTTTTGAGTTACAAGATTTGGATAGAAATTCTCGATAAATTTGGTCATTATTAATGAAAAACATCATGAAATTGGACAAATTGAAGGAATGTTTTCAGCTTTTTGCATTTTACTGATATTATATCATTATATTGTAGCAATTATGTTAAAATGTGTCTTTTCAAAATTAGAAATCGACCTGTTCGACAATTTTTTTTCCAATATTCCACAGGGTATCCTAAATAGAGTGGGATTGCATGGGTATCTTTCTTATTCTCATAGCTAGAGATATAGTTAAATGGGCAATATTGTGCAGTTTTATATGCTGGTTCAGATTATGATGAAAAATTTTCAAAAGTCGGAGCAGTTTAGAAGTTGTTCCAAAAAAACTAAAAATCGCTATTTTCTAAAAAGTGCGAAATATTCATAATTATTAAAGATGCGGAAATCAAGTTAAAACAAAAGTCAAGATGGTGGTTTCCGAGATATTAATACCAACTTTCTTATTTTAAATAGCCGCCATATTTGATTTTTACACGGCTAAAAAAAATTATGGAATTTTTTTGTTTTTTTAGAATAATTTCTAAACTGTTCGGACAAAACTACATGACATTTCCCATTTAACCAGATCTCAAGCTTTTAAAATAATAAAGATACCCATGCAATCCTACTCTATTTAGGACACCCTATATAATGAATTTATTCCTTATTTTTGGGACACATTGTATATTATGTAATACCAAGGTTGAAATTTTGGAATTTTTGGAAAGCAGGTACTATGAAAGAATCCTACTCCTATAATTTGATTAAAATACAAAACACTGAAAACATAACAATGACATAAAATGTCATCAAATTCATTTATCGTTTCCATCCAAAACTTCTAACTCAAAAATTAATGTCAGGGATGATTTTTTAAATTTTTACAAAGCTGATACCTTGAAATAATGCCATAATCTTAGAAACATGTAAAAACCTAAAAATATTCGTTTAACTTGTCAATTGTTTTGGTATTTTCATAAATAATGTCATGAAATTTGACCAAGTCCATCGAACACTTCTATCGAAATCTTGTAACTCACAAATAAACAATAAGGGTGATTATGTAATACTAAGGATAAGATTTTCGAATTTTTAGAAATCTGGTACTTTAACAAAATTTCATAATTTTAGTAAAACGCAAAAAGCCGAAAACAATCCATTCAATTTGGTCAAATTTCGCGATATTTTTCATAAAGTAGGTCACAAAATTTTATCAAATTCTTTAACGTTTCAATACAAACCTTGTAACTCAAAAATTAACGATAGAGATGAGAATTCCGAATCTTTGGAAAGCTGGTAATTTGAAAAAAAAGCTAAAATTTTAGTAAAATGCAGAAATCTGAAAACAATCCATTCAATTTGGTCAAATTTGACATTTGTTATAAATATTTTTTTTCTTTAGTAGTATCCGATTTTTCTATAAATAGTCAAAATGTATCGTGGTGTTAAGGAAAGGAATATTCGACTTAATTTTGGGCCCTGAGTAAGTGACTTCCCTAACACCCTGTACAATCAGTGCATTAGAACATAGACGGACTACGTTTTTCCCTTGGCACTTTGGTAATTCAAGTTCGTGTTTTTGGTGATCAATAATTTTAACTGAAATAAAGCCACACTAGTTTTAAAATACACGGTTCTGAAGAAAATGCAAAAATCTCAACAACAATAGGTAGCAATTTGGTGCTTAGAAAGTTGGAGCTCAAACCTTAGTCATATATTGTCGCAAAGACATATTAAGCCAAACTACTCCGGCACTTAGTACTTAAAGCCTCTATACTTTGTATAACGCAATACATTGCGTTAAAGTAAAACTATTAAATTATTATTTCAATGTGCAGAATGCAACTAGTTACCATTCAAAATAACGTCAGTTAAAACAAAATTACGAAAACAGGCTTGGATTTTAAATATTGAACTTCAAAACGGAGAGATATGGAAAATTGAAAATGGTCTCAAAAATGGTCCCAATTGCCCATTTGGGTGTAGGGTTTTATTTTGCTCATCTTTTAAGAAATTATTTCCATATCTTTCCGTCCTGTGCTATTTTTATTGCCTCCTCTTTTGTCGTTCCTCTTTCTTCTAGTATATTTCCTGTTACTTCTTCCCATGTCTTTCTTGGCTTTCCTCGTTTCTTCTTTCCTTGCGTTTTTGTTTCCCATATTATTTTGGTTTGTGCATCAGTCTCCATCTTCTGCAGATGACCCCACCATCCTAATTGTCGTTTTTCAATGTAGTCTTCTATACTTTTTATTTGCAGTTTTCTTCTGATGAATTCACTTCTTATTTTATCCATTATAGTTACCCCATAAACTCTTCTTAACTACTTCATTTCTACAGCTCTTATTTTACTCTTTTGCTTTTCATTAAGCACTCATGTTTCACTATCAAATGTAAGCACTGGTCTGTAGATTGCCTTGTATACTTTTAACTTTGTGTTTTGGTTTATCTCTTTCTTCCCTGTTATGTATTTACTCAGCGTGAAATACAGTTTCTTTGTACTACTGATTCTGTTGTTTATGTAGGTATCTTGTTTCCCCGACTCATACAGTACCCTAGATATTTATATTGTTTTACTTTCTCTATTTCTGGGTTTTCTACTTTGATGTCCATTTTTATTTCTTTCCCAGATATTGCCATCACTTTTGACTTGCTCGTATTCATCTTCATTTCATATTTTTGTAGTGTTTTGTTCCAACTTGCCAGCTTATTGTGTAGGTCTTCTTGGCTATTTGATAGTGTAGCAACATCACTTGCAAAGATACATTGTTGAATTTGTACTGGCCTTAAATTTCTGTATCCTATGTTTACAGATTTTGTTTCTGTGTTTACGTCTCTAATTATTTGGTCCATATACACAATAAACAGCAATGGGCTTAAATCTCCCCCTTGTCTTACACCTTGCTTGGTTACAAACTCTGCTCACATCTGATTTATGGCAATTATTACATTCCTAGTTTCATTGTAGATGCTTTGCACCACTCTTATTAATTTGTTGCTAACTTCCATTTCCATTAATCCTTCCCATATTCTCTCTCGTGGTACTCTATCGAACGCTTTCTCCATATCCACGTAGGCTATATACATTGTCTTCTGTTTTTCAAGGGTTCTGCTTATGATTGTATTTAGTGCGCATATATGGTCGTGGATGCTTTTATTTGGTCTGAACTGCCCTGCGTTCCTGAGATTTTTGATTCAACTATTTGCCTTATCCTTTTTTCTATAATTTTTTCATACATTTTGGTAATTGTCCCAATTAATGTGATCTCCTTGTAGTTATTACATTCACTCTTAACACCCGTTTTATATATTGGCATATTCGCTCCTATTTCCCACTCTTTTGGCAATTTTTCTTCCTTCCAAGCTTAACTTTTAACTAACGTTTTCCCTCTCATCCGATTTTCTCAATCATTTCAGGTGTAATTTTGTCCACACCCAGAGCTTTTCCATTTTTCAAGCTTTCAATCACTTCCTATATTTCTTCTTCCGTTATTTCATCTTCAGGTTCCTGTCTTTCTTCTCTTGCTGCGTTTTCTACTTCATCTTCTCCTGGTTTATAATTTTCATTGAGTAGTTTCTGGAAGTACCTCTTCCATCTTATTTCCCATTATTTATCCCATTATTTCTTCACCACTAGTCAGTATTTTTCCTTTTTCGTCTTTTATTCTCATATATTCTTCTTTCTTATCATTCCTCAGGCTTTTTAGTGTCTTGAAGAACATTTTTTGGTTCCCTTTGGCGTTTTCTTTCATTTTGCACCCTAATTCGTCCCATGTCTTTTGTTTCTCGTTCATTATCATTACTTATTCTTTCCTTCTTGTACTCTTATAGCAGCTTTGTGTTCTCTTGTTTAGGTACTTCAGCCATTTTTGTTTCTTGTTCTTAATTTGTTCTTTTATTTCCATTGTCCACCAAGATGTCTGTTTTTTGTGTTTACTTTGTTTGTTTACTCCGCATACTCTTTTTGCTGCATCTATAATTATTGCTTTCAGAATTTCCCATTCCTCATCTATGCTTTTCTCTTCTCCTTCTTCCATTTCTTTTATTGCTTTGTTAATTTCTTCCTCATATTTTGCAGCCACTCCTTTCTCTCTTAGTTGATACGCTCTAATGACCTCAGTATAAGTCTTTTCCTCTCCCTTCTCGTCTTTTTGGGTCATATTTCGTTGGTCAATGTCTGCTATTAATAGATAATGGTCACTTACTATTTCGGATCCCCTTTTCACTCCTACATCTTTTATTTTTGTTCTATTTTCTCTACTTGTTAATATATAGTAATTTATGGACTTCTCTTTTCTACTGGCTTGCTCTCTAGTGAATTTATGTATTTCTTTATGTTTGAAGCAAGTATTTGTTACAATTAGATCATGTTCGAAGCAATACTCAATGATTCTTTCTTCATTACTATTTTTATGCTGTTCTATATATCTTCCCACTTCTCCATATTTCTCGACACTCTTTCCCACTCTTCCATTAAAGTCTCCCATTATGTAAATTTCGCCTTTCGTCTTTTCAGTTTCTTCTGCTAATTTCTTCCAAAATCGATCTTTCTTTGCCTTTGTTTCATCTTCATTTGGTCCATACACCCCTATTATTTTCTTCCCTACCTTTTTTCCTTATTTCTTAGCCTAATGACTATCATCCTTTCATTTATTGTTTCCCATCCATATATCTCTTGCTCATGCTTTCTGGTATTAGGCAAGCTGTTCCTGCTGCCGCTCTCTGGTCTTCTTCGACTCCACTAAAAATTAAAATGTGGTTATTATCTGTTTTTTGTATAATGTTCCCTTTTTTTTTCTTTGTTTCTCTTATTATTAGCAGGTCTAGCTTGGCTTCTTCAAATTCGTTGTGATGTGCCTGAAGGGCAATCGGCGCGTTAGGCCGTGGAGCGAGTGGAGGGTCCCTTCGAAGCAGCGACGAGGGCCGGCTCTCGGTGTCGGAGAGTGGGGGTGTTAAAAAAAGGCTCCACGTAATTTTAACCTCGCCACTACTTCGTCGCAAAGGGAGGCTCCACCCTACCTGCGTGGGTTGACGGCAGACAGTCAGCGAAGTACAGA
This sequence comes from Othius punctulatus, assembly GCA_951805005.1. NCBI lineage: Eukaryota > Metazoa > Arthropoda > Insecta > Coleoptera > Staphylinidae > Othius > Othius punctulatus. The sequence goes on along the minus strand of OX638138.1, from coordinate 29,885,894 downwards.
AATTACGAACTGTCGCAACGGCTGACCATCTGGCGCCCACACCACCAGATTTAAATGTCGCAGTGAGAATAGGAAGTTAAACTGAAAAGAATGCCCGATTGAGAAAACGTGGGGGGAACAAAAAATAACAGGTGTGAATTTTGTGGTGTAAAATATCTGCGTTTATTCACACAAAAGAAAGGACACCGTGCCTACGCTTCCTGAAATAAATACCTCCGTCCGCAACCCTATCACGCAGGGTTCACTATATTCGGCCGAATACCGCGAACTCGTAATCGCGCGATTCAAAGGGCCGTCGGAGCGACTTTCTTACAAAAGCGCAAAACACGTACGGCACGAAACACGTAACGCAAATTTTACACAAAAGGAAAAAACGATATATCAAATGAAATTAAAATAGGTGAGAACAAGAAAAAAATATATAGATCTAGCCTGCGTTCCTCGTCTGCGACTTCGCTGGCGGGCTGGACTCGGCTCCTGGACGTGCGGCGCCCGATAATCGTCGGGGACGCCGTCACTAAATTCCAGACCTCAGAGCAACTCTGGCAGGATGGTCGCTGCCCCTAGCCAAGACCTGGCTGGCTGGGTTACTTAGCCCTTACCCAAAAAAACGCTCTGATGTTATGAAAGTATGGAGTTGAGTCGTATAGTACCCTCCCTTGCCTTGCGCTTGGTGCCGTCAATCCCTTTAAGGGTGGTTACATGAGTTCACGTTTTATATCCCGGAAACCGGATGGTGATATACCAAGGAAAACTGTGACCTCGTGGCACGTCCGCACTATAGGGAAGGTAACCAGCTTCTCTCTTCATGGCGGCGCTTCGCCGACGATTTTAAAAATCACACGCATATAGGAAACACGTCACGTCTAAAAAAACGTGTGAGTACGGTTGCCTACGGTGGAGGTCTGTGCGCGCAATTAATAATTAAAAGGCAGTTTCCGTCGGAGGCGATACCGGACCGTTACATCTTTTTCTAGTTCTTTTTCTTTGCCTTGAATACTTCTTACATTCCATGTTCCAATCTTCCATCCCCTTTCTCTGCTTTTACTTTCTTAATTTGAGTTGCTTTTCTTTTCATTTGTCTGTGCTGGGTTCATCATCACTTTATCAGTCCTATTTTGTGCCATCTTCTTCAGTTTTTTTGTATCTGGATTAATTTCTCTGTTTTCTCTTCCCATCTATACCATTGGTCATTCATGCTTAATTTCATACCTTTGCTCGATTTCCTTTCTTTCTTTCATCATTTGCTATTTGTCTTATTTCATATTGCACTTCCCTTTCCTTATTCGTTAAGTCATCCTCTATGTAGATACGCTGTCCCTTCAGTTTATTCTTGTTTTGCATTATGTCTACTTTGTCTTCGAACTTTTCCATCTGTAATATTGCCTTCTTATCATTTGTCTATATCATGATTACCTTTTTGATTTTGACTTCTAGCCCGAGGTTGTCCTTCATGAAGATTTCTGCTTGTCTCTCTGGGATTTTGTTCTTGTCTACTATTACGCCTTTGACTATTACATTATACTTCCTGTCTCGCTTCTCCATATATTCAATTCTGTTTTCTAATTGCTTGATTTTCATGTTTGTTTCTTCCTTATCCTTCTCCCCCTTTTCATTTTTTCCTCTTAATTCTTTGCTCCGCAGTTTATTTTCCTCCCTCATTCGTTTGTTCTCTTCTGCAAGCAAGTCTACTTTCCATATTAATTGTTCCATCATTTTCATAAATTTATCCATATTCATTGTTTTTCCTTTGTTTCTTCTTTCTTTAATGTCTTTGTTTCTTTATTTATCGTTTCTTCAATCTCCATGATACAGAGGAAAAAATAAAGCCAGGTCTTAATACTTTATGCGCTCTCTGTATACTTAGCTTATAATTTATTGAACCTGAATTAACTATTATGTTGATGCGAAGAAATGGTGTGAGAATTATGAATTGGAAGTAACAATAGTATGAAATGAATCTGTGATTACGAATTGTTTTCTTGTTGTGAAACTAACTCAAAGGCTGTAAAATGTAATTTAGTATTTACAACTTCCGTGGAGAATGTGTGTTATATTGAATTAGACGAGTCAGTCAACACTATGTTTGTTTGCACTGGAAAATAAAAGCGGCGACGTAACAACCCAATTTTCCCAAATTGCGGTTGCAATTGACGGGTAATATTGTATAATGATCTTGAATGACGCCGTCTGCAGTTCTCTATCTGTGTACAATTCACAATTAGTGTACGGCTGTTGCTGCTCAGGAGTTTAATGAAAATAGATACGTGCATGGGCTAGCCTCGCTGGCGATAATTTATATCCTGGTTCAAGACACGGTCGGCTACTTCACTCCTGAATGCACCTTCCCATAATTTGAATGGATTACTCTTAAACCGTCAGATTTCCTGCCTTAATGAAATTTTATATCACCGCCCGAATGGTCTACATATATCCGTTTAATCTGGACACTGAGTGCGCAGTTTTATTGAAAATCCCGCTATTTGCGTTGCCCTACGAAAATAAAAACGCAATATAACTTCCTCAAGTAAAGATAATACGAAGAAAATCTAATATCGGTCTGTTATGATAAGTGGAGGGTAGTTCCCGGGAGCAATTCTGGTATTAGTCATGGGGTAGTTGTGTTCGCCCCGTCTTATCCCGAGTCACGTGCGGGGGAGGTAATAAGATCCGACAGTCCTTCCCTCGGGCCGTACGACCTGCGTACGAGTACATATACATATTAAGTAATAAGCCTTATTTAAAGGCGAGGACTGCAAGGGCGTCCGACTGAAATTAATTTGTAATTTAAATGATCGCTCGGATGTGACAATCTTAGAGCCTCGGATATGTTTATTTAAATGAAACCAGTGAATTAATTACGGCCCGTTTCCATTTTTAGATGGACGAAAAATAAAGCAAACACTTGCGCACGACGCGCGTGGGATTGCCTTAACTAACTCAATACAAACACATGCTGCTGCCTCCAAATTTGGAGAGTGTACATTTGTTTTTTAACGCGGCATGAATATTGTTTGTAATTAATTATCCGGCTTAGAATTCCAATCAATCTAATCAATTATGCGAGTATAATTAATAACCAATAATGTTAAGATAAGATATGTGGTAATTTGTTATTATTTATGCACATTTTATGCGTTAATTTACACCACTTATCTACTTGGTTGAATGCGCGTCCATAAAATTTCTCAAAGCGGTTAAAACTTATCGCGATCTATAAATTTCGTTTACAGCATTTTAAACGTTTCGTCGCCCTTAAAGGGACATATTATATTAGCGCTATAAAATGTCGCACACGTCATAGTGCATGGAGGGTATTAATGGATACTTGTGGGACATCTCGCAAATGTCCATTAGTACTGGATATCAGGTTCTTTTACTGACTACAAGTGTTCCTAGCAATATCTGTTTCTTGTGATTATTATAGTCGCCTTTATTGCCGCTATTAGGCGCTATTGTGGAGAAAAATAAGCCGTTGATATTTCTAGGGCAGCATGGAGAGAAGAGGAGAGTTTGTGCACTTCAACTGGAACGTGAATGAATGTCGGCGTTTTTATACGTACTCGATAGAAAAAATTATAATTTCGAATAACTAATTGCAATTACAGAAAATTAATCCACACAAAATTAATATTATTTTAATAATTGAGGTGTTAATTTTAAAAACAACTAGTTCAAAAATGCACAAATCGAGTTATTAACAGTAAACGGCTCTCAAGAACAAGTCTATGCACTAACAAACCCGTTTTCCGAAAAACAATACAAGTCGAGTGTAACAGGCAAATTATTTTTTTTCATTTGCCTGATAAATTCCTATGATAAAACTTTTCCCCCATTTTTTTTTCTTGTTTCGCAGTTCTTAATTAAAATGATTTTTATTTTTAAATAAGTTGAAATAAATACACCAGAATAGCCTGATTTTTTTAACCAGTACTTAGAGTATAACTTCCACTGTAACTTTTTTTTAATTTCCCACAAAACTGATTTTTAGACATGTGCACTTTTTAAAATAATCGCCTCAATTGTTCACCATAAACATATATGAGCTTCAAATTAGACGATTAGTACACTTTTTTCAGAACTTGTCTTCTCAATTTTTTTAATTTTTAAATGTTTTTGAATATCTACTTCACGTTTTCTAATTAAATATATTTTATCTACAGGGTGTCCAAGATATTGGAGAATTATATTAACCGCCTTTGTACCTTTAACGGTTTCCGAGATCCCCATGCATATCTTGCACACCCTGTATATCTTATGGCCTTTTTTGGAATGTTCCATAAATTTTTACACATGCATTATTATTACTATTAATAACTTGACATTGACATTGTAACGGTTCGAACCCATGTGTTGTACAAATTCTCATAATTTGTAATATTTATTATTCATTGCATTTATTTAACTGCAATTCGTCCTTACATGCAATTGGATGCATTTAATTTCTTTAACTGCATATTACATGAATTCTTATAATTCAAGTAATTGATTTGGCTCGTGATTTACAAATTCTCGTAATTTGTAATATGTTACGTTTGATTTTTAAATCAAAATCGTGATAACTCAGTTTGGTTCGTTTTATGGGTAATGTGTCTGTTAGTAATTTTTGTTAGCAAGTAAAACACAGATACATGGATTTCATATGATTTATTCATTTTAAAAGGTTATGCAAGCGACAGGTAAATAAAAGACAATTTTGTTACTCTAATTGGACGTTATTTATTTAGTTATATTTATTTAACTTTTGGAATAGATTTGTTTAATAATTATTGAAACTGTATTATATTCTTTGAATTTGAATGATTTATTTTATTTTGAAAACTGAGTAACTTATTAACACTGCAGTTGGAATTACAAAGTGTTACTTAGCGACTTCATGCACCACAATCTTCAAATTGTGCCGAGAAGGATATCTGATACATGTCCATCACTGCATAGAAATTTATTAGCACGGTGCCTACCAATGTATTTCAACGCCACCTTGTGGATAGGAACGAATCACATAACTTCACATTAAAGTACTTTAAGCGATTCCAGTGCTTCAAGCACCCAATGTGTCCTCATTCGGAGATATTGCTAGTACTCGCGTCTACCAACATTATCAGCCATGTGATGGTAAAAACTTTAATAGGTATTGTTATTCAAAATTGATTATTGATTAGTATGATAAAGCTCTTATTCTACTTCTACTTTTCTATCTACTTAAGCACATACAAACATTCGTTTCATTCATTCATAATTCTGAGATTTCTTGAATATCGGAGGGCTGAGCAAGTTTAATTATACGATTTAATTACAAATATCATTGAATTATTTATATCGAAATTATTAAGTTATGTTCCCCTGACGCAACTTTTTATTTAACTACCGATTGATTAATGAGACCACACTGTTTATCAAATGTTGGCGACGAGGAAAGGAAGGCATATTTCAATATCCTCCTGTCAGTACGAAAATATTGTCAGGACAAGGTATAAAATGCAGTTAGGTTCAACTCCGCAGTGGCGTGAGGCTCCCTACATTTCATACCCTTATTAAACTTCGTTCATTACCAGCGGCAAGGCGCGGTAATATCACTAGATAGGTTACATTATTATGGATAAATTACTTTAGAATTGTTAGTGTGAAAAGATGTTTGATCAGATGTTTTGCGACAGCGGAAAGGAAGGCATGTTACAATATTCTCCTGTCAGTACGAAAATATTGTCAGGACAAGGTATAAAATGCAGTTATTTTCAACTCCGCAGTGGCGTGAGGCTCCCTACATTTCATACCCTTATTAAACTTCGTTCATTACCAGCGGCAAGGCGCGGTAATATCACTAGATAGGTTACATTATTATGGATAAATTACTTTAGAATTGTTAGTGTGAAAAGATGTTTGATCAAATGTTTTGCGACGACGGAAAGGAAGGCATGTTACAATATTCTCCTGTCAGTACGAAAATATTGTCAGGACAAGGTATAAAATGCAGTTAGGTTCAACTCCGCAGTGGCGTGAGGCTCCCTACATTTCATACCCTTATTAAACTTCGTTCATTACCAGCGGCAAGGCGCTGTAATATCACTAGATAGGTTACATTATTAGTATGGAATTGACTTTGGAATTGTTAGTGTGTATTACATTTGATAAACTTGTGTTATATATTCACCTGAGGAATTAATGTTTAAAGTATATGAGGCGTCGTCGGACAGCGTGACGTTCTGTCTCGATCGGTACATCTAACTCCCTCCGTTTAAGTTCCGCACTTCTATTTATACTGGTCCCCCACTTTTTACTCTTCTTCCCCCGTCCTATGATAAATCTGCGTCCGCTGCAAATTGACGCATTCCCATACGTGTCACCGAATTACGCAATCGCCGTTTCGAGTTCCCGTCGTATTCCCACGACCTATTTCTCTGTGTCATCATTTTGATCGTGTGCTTATTTACATTTGCCCAAAACTACGAAGTCAGCAAAATGAATGTACTCGCTTGGGCCAACGCGTCCTCGGCCGCGGCCTGCTGTGATATTTACGCAGTTTTGTTCCGACTCGTAAAATTATGGACTTTAATATTATTAGGGTCTTACAACATTGTTTTTTTTAACAATAATTTATTATATTATTTATTATTTATTCCTTTGATTGGTTTTGTCTTCGGCTCCATGAAACTTGTAAATAACTCTACTGATTCTATGAAATATTCTAATTTTTAATTAAACTGTACTAACTCTATGGAGTATTCTAAAATCCTGGTTATTGAACATCCGCTGTACGAAATAGCAATTTTATCTTTTCCATTTTGATGTAATTATATGGAATGTAACCAATTGTAAGAATTTTTTCAGTCACAGAATTTTAATCCATAAAAAATAATTATTATAAAAATAAATACCTGAAGTCCGCAATTAAATGATTAAAATACTTTTTTTCCGGAATTTGTCTCCTTTTGTTGCTTGATTTTGTCTTCAATTCCATAACATTTGTCAGACCTTTTCTGGCTCTATGTAGTATTGCAAACTGTATGCGTCACTTAGCAAGTTTCATGATTTTATAACATTTTTTGCAGGTCTTAGATTTTATAACGTTTTTTGCAGGTTTTTGAATGTTTTATTTAGGTTTTCTAATTCAATACAAAATTATAATTTCGAGTAACTAATTATTGCAATCATTCGCCCCTACACAAAAAATTAATCCACACAAAAATTATATTATTTTAATAAATGTTAAACCACAAATATATCTGCACTTCATAATTAAATTATTAGTACAATTTTATCGCAACATTTTCCTCTATTTGCTTCTTTTTTTTTAATTTTCAATGTTATTGAATTTAAGTTTTCTATTTCAATAATTTTTTTTATACTTGGTCTTTTTTGGGCCATCAAGTTGGAATGTTCAATAAATTTTGACACATATTATTATTACTAGTATTCACTTGTGACATTGTGTTTTTTATACAGGGTGTCCAACATAAGGATCAAAAGAATGGGGATCTCGGAAACCGTAAAAGTTACAAAGGCAATTAAATTACAAAAAAGTTGCGCAATTTAGTGGTCAGCCATATTCTGTTGAGAAAACCAGAAAAATCCGCGTACTTCCAGAGATATTCGACAGAATCCGAAATCGCGATTTCGTTATTATTTTTTTCTGAAGTTATTTGAAAAGGTATAAGACAACAAAGGCACTTTCTCATTGACACATTTTTAGCTCTACAAGACAGCGTTTACAAATTTTCAGTACAACGTTTCGTTTCAAAGAAACCATCAACAACTTTATTTTTTTATATGGCCCGTAAAAATTGTACACCCTGTATTATAGCATTTCCTACTACCAGAAAAAGGCTTGTTAATACATGTCGAACAGTATCTTGTAGTAGGCATTGAAATGATGAATTTGAAATTGATTGGTCTCAATTTGAATTTGTTACTTTCCAAAATGAAATTGATTGGTCTCATTTTGAACTTGAAAATTTATAGTTTATACCTACCGTACCCTCGCATTATTCGGCCCCGAAAATCGAGCGAGTATAAGTGGGCCACCCTGTATGTGAATCAGATAAATCACGTGCTGATAGAAAAGAACCAAGAAAGATGTATAAAATATATATGGTCGTACAGAGGCTCAGGTATAGAATCGGACCACTTCCTGATAGGGGTTAAAATAAAACAGGAAATCCCAAACAAGGGAAACCAGATGAGGAACAAAGGTATAAGGTAATAAGAATAATAACAGAGGAAAAAATACATGAGCACAAAGAGAGGCTAAACAAAAAAATGGATGCGATACAGAACAGAGATGACATAGAAGGGTTATGGAAAGACATTAGCAATCGGGTAAGACAAACAGCTGAACAATACAGAGGACGTGAAAATAACAAAACTAGAAAATGGTTTGATGATGAATGCAAGGAAATACTAGACAAGATAAGAGAGTCAAGTACAAAAATGTTAATAAGCAAAGAGGATAGAGATAAAAATAAATATAAGGAACTAAGGAAAAATGCAAGAAATACTACGAGAAAAGGAAAGAAGACATAATGAGATGGTAATTACAGAAGTAGAAAAAAACTACCAAAGCATGGAACTAAGAAACCTGTACCAAGGTATAAAAAAAGAGAGGAAGGGCTATCAGCAACAACCAGTATTTTATAGTAATAAAAATGGAAACCTAACAAACAGAGACATCGAAATGTGGAAACAGCATTTTTCGGAATAGCTAAGCGAGAACGTAAATCGATGAAAGTAATAGAGGAAACGGACGAAATAACGGTGGACAATAACCAGGAAGAAAAATCACCACCATCTCTAAAGGACATAGAAGAAATAATCAAGAATTTAAAGAAGAACAAAAGTCCAGGTAATGATGACATACGTGCAGAACTATACAAGTATGGAGGGGAACAGTTAGCAAAATTGTTCCAGATACTCTGTCATAAAATATGGGTGCAGGAAAAAAACCCAAAGCTGGACAGAGGCGTTATTAGTCTATCTGCAAGAAGGGAGACAAAACAAAATGTGAAAACTATAGAGGAATAGCCGTGTTGAATGTGGCATACAAAATCTTCACCACACACTTAAAGAACATAGTAACAGCTAAAAATAGAAGTAGCATTAAGACTATAGAGGAATAGCCCTGTTGAATGTGGCATACAAAATCTTCACCTCACACTTAAAGAACCTAGTAACAGCTAAAAGTAGAAGTAGCATTAAGTGAATATCAGTGTGGTTTTAGAAGTGGATGATCAATAGTGGACCAAATATTTGCCCAAAATATATACTTGAAAATACAAATTAGATGTTACTCTCCAAATTTCAAAATTCAAGTTCAAAGTAGTTTAAAAAAAAACAAATCTACATAAAAGAAGTGTATCTCTTACAATGTTTATCAATCTATCATATTTATAAGAATGCTTTCTGTTTTCGATTTTTTTTTTATTGTCTGAGAAATTTGTATTTTAATTAAATTTTCAAGAATATTTTTTTCTTGTTTTTCCTTTGTAAGAATTTATTATTATCTAAAGACAGGCAGGTTCCAGAGGGGGAGAGCCCTCCGGCGCCCCCTGGGGCCCCTCTGCTTACGGCACTGGTAATAATAGTGTGTGAATACATATTCGTTTGATTTGTAATAGATGTACAAGGGATCCATAAAGTGCTGTACTTCGTGCATACTTTTGCATTTCCTTTTATACTCGCCGTCACATATTTGGGATATTTTAGCATGTTTCTCGTGCGACTCAATGAATGCCTGAGAGGAATTGCAGCGCGGCAATAAAATGGGCGATAAAAATAATGTCAATTGCGCACTTCCCCGCAGGTTAAATGCCAGCAGGAACCTTTGGAGGAGCTGTACACCGAGGTGTCGCAGGGTTGCCTACCCCACTTCGCTAGATCGATATAGCAGTGCGCCTCCTAACTCACCACATGGACGCATTACCCCTGTGGCTTGTAGGCTATTTTACTTGGTCATTGCTGTTGGGCTGTTGCATTCCACACGACGCCGACGCCGACGCCGACGCCGCCGGTGTAACATTCAGATTACGGCGTCTCTTCCTCTCCAGAATTAAATTCAATATAAGATAATCCCCGCGCCCTCGACTTGTTGAATCAAACGCACACTCGACGCCGGTACTGCTTTGATCCGCATTCCGTTTTTCCTTTCATTAAAGTACGCGATTGCGGCAATTCGCGTTTTAATTTTCACTTTGATTTTTTTTTTATCGGGGCCTAATGCGCCCAGGCGAAAGGGACTAATTTACGTGTTGCTCAATGAGTTGATGAAAATGATTTCCCCAACAAGATGCGTCAAACACGAGAGCAATTACAGGCCCGAATATATCAAAGCGCCAATTTGAAGCAAAGTTCGCGGAATTCAGTTACAAATTAGCGCCGTAAATTATAACTTCAAATGGATATGCTCCAGCCGGGCTCGCACTCCATTTTAAAATTTTCTGCAGGTTAATTACGTTTTATTCGTAATTAACTTCTCCTTCACACTTCGTTTTGCTTGTTTTCAAACCTGCGATGGAAGGGGCGCAGACGCTCACTAATACCAATCGCGTTTCTAATTGATTGGATTCATGTGCCTTTAACTCTTAAATTCTACTAGATGAACTTGTATCATTAGGATTTCTAAAGAGGAAATTGTATAAAACCCCTAAAAACCATCTGATTTTATTTGGCAAAACTTTTTGTTTTTTGAACAGGTTAATGAGTTACGTAGAATTTATATTTCCACATTATATTATTGTAGGTGTACCATTTTGCTTATGCCTCTTCAGTTAATCCTACAAATTACTGACAAAATAACAACATTATTACAAGAAACAAACCCCTGCAGCTATAAAGCCGTCGAGGAAATACATGATATTATCGTTGTAATTACTTAATTATAACCAAACTGAGGCTTGTGAAATATACTTGAGCCGGATTTTATTACACTCATTTAATCCCAACCAGTATTCCTTATAATTAACACACTAAAACAACGGGCCCGCAATTATCCCACAAGAAAAACACTTATAGAAATAGGTACAACAATAAATCTCGCGTATTACATTTAAATTGCGCTCTTCAAAAAAAAATATATACGGCATTTCAAAACGCGGAGATTAAATATTTCCCATTGACTTAACGCCCCCACTTTGGATCTTTTGTGCGCAATAAATGCGGCCTTTATGGACACAGAACCATCTGCGTTTATTATTTCGTTTTCCACTCGGCGGCGTAATTTATAATTCCGCGAGCCAAAGATGTGGCAATGTACCACATTAAAACAACAAAGGGACGTCCTCGCGGCCACGCACGTAAGTGTGTTTTCGTTTCGCAGTGCCAGTTCCAAAAGGAGCGTGTTTTATAGGTCGGAAAATGGATGGTTTTAAAATAAATTTACATTTTTTCTTCTTTCGGCGAGCGAGGGAGGGCCCGTCTGCAGGGCATGTAAATTACCCACCCGTGAGCTGCCGGGGGCTCATCTTCGTGCATTTAAATTGTCCAAGATGACGGCTTAAAAATGTATTACGTCCAGAATATTTTTCGCCCGGGTACAAAACGTGATGAAAAATGATCAGGGAGACGACATTTGCATGCATTGGTAATTTTTTTTAACTATCAAGTTGTATAGTATAGTCGGGACTGGGTTGCGGAAAATTGCTCAAAAACAATTGCTCGAAAGAAAATTGCAAGAAATCGATAGCTCGAAAAATAGTTCCTCGAATGGAAAACTGCTCGAAATGGTGAAATAAGTTAGTAAAAAAAATTATTAAATTTATATAAATACAAAATATGTAAAACAAGGAGAAAAACCTTTTTCACAATAAACATTTATTACACAAAATATACATTTCGATTGCAAAGCAATCATCATGATTGGACAGACAAATTCTGTATTTGTCTGTCTTCTGATGATGATTGCTTTGCAATCGAAATGTACATTGTACATTTAGTACATTATTTGTATGTAGACAAATACTGTATTCGGCTGCTACTGATGATGATTGCTTTGCAATCGAAATGTACATTTAATGTAATAAATGTTTATTGTTAAAAAGGTTGTGAAAAAGCAATCATCATGAGTAGACAGACAAATACTGTATTTGCCTGTCTATTTCGGGTAATCTTTATTAAAGAACTTAAAACTTTATTCAGTAGTTACTTAAATTTTTACAGAATATAGCTATTTTAACTTTAAACTCGTCAAGTTCTGGATTTTTTTTTGTTAACTTGAGGAAATGGATCTGCGAACAAAAGATTTTTTTGGGGTTTCAGGTTTTTTTATAGTTCAATCCATGTGTATTCATCCATTTATTTGTATTGATTGTATCTATTTGTAGTTCAATATATGTGGCTTCATTACTATCTTGCACGATTTACAGATTATTGTTAATTTGCTATAGAATTATCTTTTTTAAATCAGACAGTTTCCTGTTTTTTTTTTAATAATTATTTTGGACTTGGAACTTAGAGAAATAAGATTTTTAAAGCGGTCAATAAAAGAATTTATTTAAGGTTTCAACACAATAGTTTTTTAAGCTTGAAGTTCTACGGCATAGTTTTACTAATTACGATTAATTTTAACCAGAAGTGAGTTTCTAAGTTTCTATGAGTTACGTATGAAAAAATGTTAGCAGTTTCAACTATTAGGTCAAAATTTATTTTGCTATTTAAGTTTCGATTATTACAGCCAATATTTCAATCATCACTCTATTTTTTAAATTATCTCCTACAAATTTTCAATTATTCTGTCCAAATTTCAATTATTACTGACAAATTTTCAATTATTACTGACAAATTTTCAACTATTTTAAGGAAAAGTAACTGGCGATTTAAGTTCTAATAAATTACGATTAATTTTAACCAGCAGTAAGTTTCTATTAATACTAATTATCAATTTTCAATGATTACTAACAACCAAGAGACACAAAGAATAATATGAATTATAATTACACTGTCTTGCACGATTTACAGATTATTGTTAATTTGCTATAGAATTATCTTTTTTAAATCAGACATTTTGTTGTTTTTTTTTTAATAATTATTTTGGACTTGGAACTTACAGAAATAAGATTATTAAAGCGGTCAATACAAGAATTTATTTAAGGTTTCAATACAAGAGTTTATTTAAGCTTTCGACACAATAGTTTTTTAAGCTTTCAATAATATACACAATTGTGATTTTTTAGCACTTTCTATTTTTCAACGACTGCGCCTCAATATTTAATTAATGATAGTTCTATAAATACTTTACATAAATAATAGTTAATAGTTATTTTGCCAAAATTTCAATTATCGAAGTCAAAATTTCGATGGGTACTGTAATTTAGTTGTTTATTTCTCACAAAGTTTCAACTATTAGGTCAAAATTTAATTTATTTGCTAAAGTTTCTATTATTACAGCCAATATTTCAATGATTACTCTTTTTTTTTAACCCTTTGCTTCCTAGTGGTTTCACAGTAAAACCACAGTTTTGTAAATTTATATCCATCTTCCTTGTGGGTTGACGAGGTAACCACAGAAGGTGGAGTCAAACACGTGATCTCTACCAACGACTCCCATAGCTGCATTTAAGTCAGTGCATAGTTTTAACGGTTAGTAGCCGAATTGTTCAAAGTGTGTAGCGTGCTCGTGGCAGACATTACCGAAAGAATTGTTTTTTGTATTGTTTTAATTATGGCTGGTAAGTACAACTTGAATATTGTTAATAAATGAGTCTTGGAATGAAACGCAAAGTGTAGTTTTGCTGATTGTACCATTTTATATGTTCTTTTTTTGTGAACAAATATGGTGGTCGTAATACCTAACCACAAGGAAAATGTTTCTTTCAGGCGGGAAAAATTATACAGCGTCCGAGAGTTGGAAGCGCTCTCCCAGCAGGAATTATATGCATTATTTGAAGACATTCCTTCTGGAGATGAATCGGACATCGATGATCTAAGTGAGAACGAAGATGAAAATCATGTGAATCAGCCATTTGACATCAATGCTATGGACACCGTATTTGCTGATGATATCCCTTTTGAACAGGAAGATAATGCCTGGGATAGTGATGATGACACTCCATTGGCTACATTTCAGGCTGAATTGATTCGAGAGAATAGAAGACAAAATACTACATGGACTCATGATACAAAATATACCAATACTATTCAGAGGCAAGCATTTACTAACGATACTGGGCCTAACATACCTGAAGAATTAGGAACACCAACGGAGATCTTCTTGCATCTTTTTCCGAATACATTGATAGAACACATCGCATTTCACACCAATCTTTATGCTTTACAACGAAACGGTGGTAATCATACATTTCAAAAAACCAATTGTGACGAAATAAAGGCGTTTATTGCAATAAACCTTTTTATGGGTATCAAACGTCTTCCTAATTACAGAGACTATTGGTCGTCGAGATTGGAATTGCGAGATAATTTTTTCACTGCGATAATGGGCAGAGATAGATTTGATTGGCTATTGGCCAACATTCATTTGAATGATAACCAATTACTACCAGCTAAAGGATCCGTAGGTTACGACAAACTTTATAAAGTTCGACCTCTTTTGGATAAACTTTCAGACACTTTCATTCTTTCTTATAAGCCGTCAAAAAACCAAGCTATTAACGAGTCTATGATCAAATTCAAAGGCAGAAGTAGTCTGAGGCAGTATATGCCGCTAATGCCTATAAAACGTGGATACAAAGTCTTGATCAGGGCAGGTGAAAGCGGCTATGTCCATCAGTTCCAAATTTATGTGGGGAAAACGGGTAATGATGTTGAGAAAAATTTAGGCACTCGAGTAGTGAAAGATCTGACACGGGATTTACTTGGCAAAGGTCATAGCTTATATTTTGACAACTTCTTCAACTCAACTCAACTTATGAAGGATTTACATGATGACACCATTTTCGCCTGTGGGACCTTCAGGAAAGGAAGGAAGGATATGCCAAAAGACCTGAAAGAAGACAAAACAATGAAAAGGGGGGAGAGCGACTGGAGGGTCTCAACTTGTGGATTAACTTTTTTGAAATGGAAAGATCGAAAAGGAGTGTTCTTCTTGAGTAACTTTCATGATCCATCTATGGTTGAAACAACATCAAGAAAAAACAAAGATGGCACTCAAGAGGAGATAGCTTGTCCCATGTTAGTAAAAGAGTACAATTGCAATATGGGGTTCGTTGACAAAATTGACATGTTAAAAAGTTTATACGAAATAGATAGAAAATCGAAGAAATGGTGGCATCGAATAATGCTCTATTTTATTGACGTGGCCATAGTCAATTCCTTTATTATCTTTAAAAATCGAAGCACTGGAAAAATTGAAACTCTAAAACATTTCAGGTTGTCCGTTATAATGGGACTTAGTGGTGCAGGTTCAAATAAAACAAAAAGAGGAAGACCAAGCACCGAAAAACCCAAAAATAACTTACGGTACCATTTGAAACAAGATTCGACAAATGCGAACATCTACCTGTACACGGCAACTCTCGGAGGTGTGAGCTATGTAGTACACGCAAAGAACCCCATAGAACAATTTGGGGGTGCTCTGTGTGTCAGGTTGGCTTGTGCCTAAACGAAATAAAAACTGTTTCGAGCAATTCCACACTAAATAAATAAGTAATATTAATAAGTTAATAGTATGTTTAATTTTCTAAATAAATGATAAGTTTTCGAGTTTTGTTCGTGTTTTCCTTGTGGTTAGCTCAGGTAACCACGGCCTACAGCAAAATCCAAAAAAATTAAAATAGTTTTACGTATTTTTTCCCACATCAGTTAAGCCCAGAAACAATATTGTAAAAGAAACAAAACGTAATTAGTTTTTAAAATAAATCCGGCTTCAAAGGGTTAAATAACCTCCTACAAATGTTCAATTATTCTGTCCAAATTTCAATTATTACTGACAAATTTGCAATTATTACTGACAAATTTTCAATTATTTTATGGAAAAGTAGCTGGCGATTAAAGTTCTAATAAATTACGATAATTTTAGCCAGCAGTAAGTTTCTATTAATACTAATTATCAATTTTCAATGATTACTGACAACCGTTATATTATTCTTTGAATTATCAATGATGACTGTCGAAATTTCAATGCTTTCTGACAACCGTTATATTATTCTTTGAGTTATCAATGATGACTGTCGAAATTTCAATGCTTAAAGTCAAGTTTTCATTTATTACAGTCAAAATTGTAATTTTTACTGCCTAATATTGAATACACTGCTCAAGTTTCAGACGGCTGTAAAATGTTATATAATTTCTGTAAACAATTCTAATATTGTTACTACATTTTAATTATTACTGTATTTTTTATTACTACTGAAAGATTTTCAATCGTTCTGAGAAAATTTCATTGATCAGTGTTAAAATTTCATTAATCACTGACAAAATTTCATGATTATTGTCAAATTATTATATATTTCTCTCAAATTTTGAATTATCTCATCAGAATTGCATCGTTACTATGAAAGATTCACAGATTACTGCCAAGTTTTCAATAATTTCTGTAAAAACATCAATTATTATGCGAAATTTCAATTATTTCTCTGAAAATTTTAATGATTACTGTAATGTTTTTTATTATTTATTACAGTATACCAGTACAGTAAAAATGTTGATCATTACTGTACTGTAGTTGCTTATTTCTCACAAATAAGCTTATAAGATCTAATTTTTAAGATTCAAAATAACATTTAATTTTTTTAATACTTTCTCACAAATTTCATTGATCACTGACAAAATTTCATGATTATTGTCAAATTGTCATATATTTGTCTCAAATTTTGAATTATCTGATCAGAATTGCATCTTTACTATGAAAGTTTCAAAGATTGTTGCCAAGTTTTCAATAATTTCTGTAAAAACATCAATTATTATGCGAAATTTCAATTATTTCTCTGAAAATTTTAATGATTACTGTAATGTTTTTAATTATTTATTACAGTATACTAGTACAGTAAAAATTTCGATCGTTACTGTAATGTAGTTGCTTATTTCTCACAAATAAGCTTATATTATTGTGTATTTCTCACAAATTTCATTGATCACTGACAAATTTTCATGATTATTGTCAAATTGTCACATATTTGTCTCAAATTTTGAATTATCTGATCAGAATTGTACCATTACTATGAAAGTTTCAAAGATTGCTGCCAAATTTTCAATACTTTCTGTAAAAACATCAATTATTATGCGACATTTCAATTATTTCTCTGAAAATTTTAATGATTTCTGTAATGTTTTTAATTTTTTATTACAGTATACTAGTACAGTAAAATTTTCGATCATTACTGTAATGTAGTTGCTCATTTCTCACAAATAAGATTACTTCATTTTTTTAATTATTTCTCACAAATTTTCAAATATTCTGTCAAAATTTCAATTATTACTGACAAATTTTGAACTATTTTAGGGAAATGTAGCTGACGCTGACGATTAAAGTTCTAGGCCTAGTTGTAAAAATTACGATTAATTTTAACCAGCACTAAGTTTCTATTAATACTAGTTATCAATTTTCAATCATTGGTGGCAATCGTTACATTATTCTTTATATAATCAATGATGACTGTCGGAATTTCAATGATTAAAGTCAAATTGTCATTTATTACCGTAAAATTGTAATTTTTACCACCAAATTTTGAATTGTTCTGTCAATATTGCAAGAACAATTGCTCAAATTTCAAAGATTGCTGTAAAATTTTCTATAATTTCTGTTAACATTTCTAGTATTTTTAAAGCATTTTAATTATTAGTGTACTTTTTCATTATTTCTGGCAGATTTTCAATCATTCTTCGAAAATTTCATTGATCACTATCAGAACTTAATTGGTAACCAAGTGGTAACCAGTTAACGAAACGTAGATCTAATTTAAAACTTCGTTGTTAATCGACAACATCTCAATGATTATTGTCACACTTTCATATATTTCTGTGTATGAATACAATAACATTCTGAATTTGAATACAATAAATGATATTATTATTACTATTATTATTATTATTATTATTGCATCGATCGCAAAAAAGTAATTATTATTAAACTAAATATTTCAATTATTACTTTGAAAATTTCAATGATTACTGTAATGTTTTCAATTATTTCCCGCAATTTTCCAATTATTTTGTCAAAATTTAATTGATTTTGCCAAAATTTCAATTATTACAGTCAAAATTTCGATGATTACTGTAATTTAGTAGTTTATTTCGCACAAATTTTAAAATATTCTGTTAATAATTTCAATTATGATTTTTTTTTTTAGGGAAAAGTAGCCGACGATTGAAGTTCTAAGGCATAGTTTTACTAATTACGATTAATTTTAACTAGAAGTGAGTTTCTAAGTTTCTACGAGTTACGTGTGAAAAAACGTTAGCAGTAACGTGTGATGCAGTCAGGTAACGTACACCTTACTGCTAATGTTTTTTGTTATCAATACACCTGATCGTCAATTTTCAATGATTGCTGACAACCGAAATATTATTATTTAAATAATCAATGATGACTGTCAATGATGACAATGTGAAATTTCAATGATGTCAAATTATTACTGTCAAAATTGTAATTTTTACTGGCGAATTTTGAATTTTTCTATCAATATATTTATCAAGTTTTAAGTATGCTTTAAATTTTCAATAACGTCTGTGAACATTTCTATTAATCAAAAGTTAAATAACACAATATAATGTGTACTCTTGATAAAGGTCGAGAGGCTGAAACAATTGTAGAGTATTTCTATTAATTCTGATGATGATTGCTTCGTAATCAAAATGTACATTTAGTGTATTAAATGTTTACTGTGAAAAAGGTGACTCTCCTTCTTTTATTTAAAAATGTCCACAAGCTCCAATACTTTGACAAAATATATAATTAAATCCATATACTAGAATCACATGTTCTGTGAAGCATGTTAGGTTAGGTTAGCTTAGGTTAGTTAGGTTATGTAGAATCCAACCATTGTACTCGTAAGGGTAACGTGTAAAAATATATAAACAACTTTTCCCGAAGATGTATTTAACTGCGTACATATTTTTTTTTATTCCGTTTTGAAAAGTCAAATTTTACATCAATTTCTGTCGTTATGAAACGTTAAATTTTTCACAACTGTCAAGCACACAATTGTGTAATGTAGTTATGTAAAGACATTACATAACTGCAGTTCCCGGGAAGGTTCAAACTTTTTGTAAGTTACAGCGTATCTATTTCTGGATTTTTCTGGTAGTAAACTACCCATGGCAACATTAGCAGAGTCTTCAACAATTATTATTTGTTATTTGTTTGTTTAAGTACTTTCTGGTATCTTCTAGTATGCTAGTATATTATATTTTAAAGATTATATTTTACGTTTTGTGTCGTATATATATATATATATATATATATATATAT
The DNA here is from genome assembly GCA_951805005.1 of Othius punctulatus. NCBI lineage: Eukaryota > Metazoa > Arthropoda > Insecta > Coleoptera > Staphylinidae > Othius > Othius punctulatus. The sequence goes on along the minus strand of OX638138.1, from coordinate 29,866,543 downwards.
ATATCAAATATAATCTTTAAAAATATCATTTCATTTTCAAAAACCCCTGATGATGGCTGAATGTTAAGCAGAAACTAGTAGGGAAAAATAAATAAATAAATACTAGAAGTTACCAGAAAGTACTTATAATAACAAACAACAATTAATAATCCAAAATATCTGGTAACATGGATAAAATACTAACAAAAACTATTTATTTGTTGTAAACATTGATATTAAATGTTTGGGGTAGACATAATGTACATCCTTAATTCTCTTGTACTTAATTCTCTTGTTTCTACCCCAAACATTAAAGAAAAATCTTAATTTGAGAAATCTCAAATTAATTGAGAGATTAATATTAAATGTCAATCTAACGTTTCTTTACTAATTATTGTTAGAGTTGTTACTTCGGAACTATGGATAGAAGATTACCACAGCACATATTATTCATAATATTAAATGAAGTAGCCTGCAATGGAAAAAAATTCAAAATGGAAACACAAAATCGAAAACATGAAGTTTCCAATTATCAATGCACATGTCCCGTGTTTGATTCCCGGGTCTGCATTTCTGGGGTGGTTTTTCTGCAGTTTTCCCATTTCCTTGCAACAAATGTTGGCATGCAGGCGCAGATGGGCAATAATAATAATGCCCCTTTCCTCTTAGCGCCCGCATAACTAGTAATAGTTCAGGGGTCTAGGGTAAAATAAAATATAATTGCGTCAGAATTCTCTGTCAAATTATGACAGTAACCAATTGCACCATAGGTGGAGGAATAGTAGGAATTATTATTATTATTATATTTGAACAAATCAAATACGTGTATTTTGCGTTGAATGAAGTCATCATAATAAGTAAGTAATAAGTATCGTAATTGTACCATAATTCCCAAAAATGACAAGATATTATGAATTTCCAAATATTTTTATAATTATTTCTATACCGTTACTATATTTTGTGATATTTTCAAAATATGTGAAAAATAATTAAAATATCTGAAATGTTCTTGTTTGTGATACAATATTTTGTAATATTTTCAAAATATGTAAGTGGAAAATAATTAGAATTTCTAAAATTTTCATGATTGACACTTATATATTATGCTTATCTGAAATAACCTTGTTTCCATTCGTTTTGATAATGACGGAAATGTGGCATTTTCTGAACAGCGCACGGAAAAGTTTTCCTTTGGAAAGGAAATCGTTGTCAAAACGATAAGGTTATTTCAGATGAATAGAATAAAAAATATCGTTCATTACACTTCCGAAAATGGTGTGTCCGTGCTTGCATGACTTCCCGTGTGAGGCGTAGCCGAAACGTCATGCGTGCATGGGAAAATCCTTATTTTCAAACTCGTAATGAAATGTACTATTATCAAACTGATCGAGAAACTCCTAGTTCGTTTTTTACTGGGTGTTTTAGAAAATTGTGTGGAATTTATAGCCTTGAATAAATAGATGGGTAAAACTGCTTCTTTGGGTAAAATTTAATTCAAACGTCCAATTATCCATTAAATTTACTAAATCAAAAAAATTTAAATAAACAATAACAAAATTCAGTCATGGTTATAATTACGTTGATTTTGGGGCTCAGTGTGTTCCTAAAAAAATGTATAAAATCGCAATCATACAGTTATAGTCGGTCCGCCGAGAGCTGACAGTGACTCATCGCTTCATATTGCCGGAAATAGACACGCGTTTCACATTTCTTTCACTCTATTACGTTTACCTTCAGTATGCGAAAGAGCATAGAAAACGCGATTCTATGTTCGAAAAAGCATGATTGATTGTCAGCTTTCGTCGGGTGACTATACTGAAGCTTACATATAAAATTGTATATGTATACTTTGAGATTGTTTTTGTTTTAAATGTATAATGCTACTTTAATTTGTTACTTAAGCAAAAAAAAAATTACATTTAAAAATTTGAAAATAGGGTTAAATGACTGCAAAATTACAGCTTTGGCCCTTCAGGTTTAAAGGTTTGTGATGATTTAAAGAAGTGTTTCTCAGCCTTTTTGAACTCGTGGCCCACTTTGAAATATTAATTATAATTTCTAAACTATATTTCTAAACTCGAAACTAATTTTACCATTTACGAATTACGAACCAAATTTCTTGACCCGGCGCATCCACCATTAATAAATATTCATAATTAATTAATAATAATCTCAAATTTAAGAAAAAAAATTACTCACCGATAATTTTTGCAAACTAATTAGTTCAATAGGACGCCCAATGTATTTTTCGCGATTTTTTTTAGTTTCTTAAAAATTTCGCCCACCAATGTACCTTACTTACTTACTTACTTTCTCTAGCTATTTTTTGTTTTTAGGGGAAGATTCCGGCACTGATAGATGAGTTCGTAATATCTGCTGGAGGTTCTGATATTGCATGTGCGACATACTTTATTAATTTAGAATCAATTGAGTAGATGTCCTTGCATGTTTTACTTTTGATGCTACCAATAGCACTTTCAATCTCATCGGGTGTGGTTGGGTTCAAAAACATGGTGATGCCTTTTGTATTTACCTTCTGCACTGCCTGTTCCGTTCGTTTGTTTTGTATTGTTTGCACCTGAGTATTTCCAGTACTACAGAAGAAATCATTGAAGTCCCTGAAATTTAGGGATCCATCGATGGTAATTTAAAAACTAGTAAGAAAATAATATAAATAATCACAACATACTTGAACTTTTTTCAATTCACCACATTTTACTTCCCTAGGGATCTTCTATTCACTATCAAAATCGTAGGGATATTGGTTGATACCAGATCGAGAATATAATGGGAACTTCATCAAAATCGCAAAAACTGAAAATTTCGCATGTTTAAAATCATCACAATTTTATCAACCTTAATCTCAATTAACCCGCAAGAGCCTGCTAAGGCGAATGAGACTAGCGGCAAGCAATTTCACTCGAAATAACATTTTTATTAAATTTCTGCTATTATTTTTTTATTTTAAATTTTGGAACTGAAATGCGGCGAAAGTTGAAAATGCTCAGTACAGTTGTTCGCCTGAGCCTTGTGAGGCGAATCAGACTAACGGCAAGCAATTTCTCTCAATAGAAATTTTATTCGATTTTTACTATTATTTTTTTAATTTTAAATTTTAAGGGTAAAATGCGGCGCAAGTTAAAGATATTCAGTATTGTTATTCATGCATTAACTTCGAAAATATCTATACATATTCTGGAATAGTATTTGAAATACCAAAAACGTATTTGAAATGCCACCCAGCTTTGTAAGAGTTCCAGTTTCTTCTATTATGAGATAATCATTAAGATTTGCGATCTGATTGGGTGGATAGAAATGCGTTTGTTTTCATTTATGTGCACTGGAATTAGATGAACATTAAATCCCACTGGCTGGAACTTATTTTCTGAATCACTCTGTTCCTATTGTAGCTGCGTATTGTGTTGTGTGTAAGTCAGCGTAGGCGCCCTATGTAAATATAAATGCAACTCCGTTTTGGTTGCACAAATGATATTACGGCAGATATGCCGAACATATTACAGTCATAGGAGTGGATCTCTTTGTGACGAGGAACCTTTGTTAAAACCACTTCCGACCCCCCGGCCACGACACCTTCCTTAATTCAACTCAATTCAACGGCCGTAATCTTATTAAATGTTTCTTTCGCAGGAGACGTATATACACACTTTAAAGAAATTTTCCCTTAGTTCGCTTTATTGCCTCAAAAAGTGCTTTGGCAGACGTGGAACGTCGTTTAAAGAGAAAAATGCCGGGGATGTTGTTTATTTAGGAAGGAGGAACTTTCTGGTGGGTAATTTTTATTTGTCGTGTTCGACCGGAAAACCTCCACGTGACGTAATTTAATTCCGGTTGGGCTTAATGCCGGGGTTTACATAGCGAAAATATCGTATAAACTAGTTTTCTCCATTGTGACTGCTGCCCCGTGTGGGTATTACGTGAGCTTGATTTAAAACGCGAACGGTAAATCTACCGAAAGATTTATGTTTCATTTTGCGCAAAATGTATTACACAGCGCGCTGTGTAGTGATGATTGCATGCAGTTTTTGCTCGCAATTATTTTCATCAAGACCGAAAATTACGGCAACATTTTTTAGCATCCGCAATAATTAGTGCAGGATTTTAACTGAAACCCAAAAAAAAATCATACGAGCTACAACCGCATGTGCACAAAATGCAAGTTTGTTTGTTCGCAGACAAATTTCGGCACTGTTTATTTATATATTAAACACATTTAAGTAGTTAAACAAACCGAACAAATTTTCTACAAACGAAAAAGCTATGCGCCCTTCGGTAATTTAATACTAAACATCTGTGATGCTGGGCGCCCAAGTGACAAGTCGACACAAAGCGTCATAATTGATGCTGTGACAGTTATGATTTGCTCGCACACACCTCTAACTGCATTCATGTGCAGCCTTTAGAAATTGCGTTTTACGTGTCTCCTTGTTACAGTATAAAAACTCAGCAAGCCGCAAATGTTCGTCATTATTGTGCCCGAATGAAAGGCCGAGTGGCATACATGTACATTTCATAAAACGCCTCGTTATTTTTCTCTTCATTGCGGATCGTATGCCAGGAGTGTATTGATTCGCACAATACTCTCGAAAGGAATTACCAACGTCAGCAGATAATTGGGAATTATTTACATATAAATGATACACGCAAAAGTCTCCACAAAAATATCTGTAAGAGCCAGTAGACAATAAATTATACAATAAAATGGATCCCATTTAAATTTCTGAACCACCCTATTTTAAATACGTTTCGCTGCATTATAAAATTAATTGACAGGTTTAGTCTATTATACACACGAGTGCGCGTTAAATAGATTTGGTAATTGAAAATCTATTTCCCCGTATATATCTGATGGCTTGTCGGACGCTTGTGTGTGTGTGTTTGTGCATGTGTGTGAAGAGGTCCTTCGGAAATAGATTTTCTATCTGGAGTGAAAATGGTGGGCGATGGAGAAGAAAAGTTGAGAGTGTACGCCATAGAATTCGGTGTATTTCTCATTTGCGGCGGCAAATGGAAACTGAATCACGGCCTGCGTATAATAAAATAAAGGAAACGTGTGTAACTGAAGTGCATTTAGGGCGACGGAAAATACTGAAATAGAAACATGATATTGACAGCGGTTCAGAGATACTGACGTTAAATGTATCAGCACTAGACCTGAGTAAATAAAAACTACATCCGTGTCATATTTCATATATTGTGCTCAGAATGTCGAGGAGGCTGGCGGGGGCGTTGGGGCCCACGTCACAGTCTCTCCGGCAACACTTATCTTTGATTTCGAGAGAAATGAACAGAAATTGCGTGCAAAAGCGTCCGCCGCTCGCCGGGAGATGAAGAGAATTGATGAAAAACGGAAATGGGTTTGCAATTTTTTATTCTCCATTAAGCTCTTGGGCGCTGGAATTCGGCATTCATTCGACGAATTGTCTCGCAATTATTAACACTTCGCAATCTAAGCGCTTGTGCACCGCAGGGGGCAACAATTGCGTTTACATTTTAGAGGAATGCCGAATCCATCGAAACAAAGTTGGTGATTACACTTTATGAAACTGGAGTAATTTATTCTGCATCTATTTAAATAAATGTATAATGCATTATTCAAGTCTCAATACAGCTTGAACCTTAAAAAAAACAATCGATTAAGGGCAAATATTTCTCTCTTCTTATGGCCCCCCTATACAAACGCGATCGCCTACGGGGGGGCACTATGCCTCATTATGCTTGTATTTGGACCCTCTATGACCCCTCAAAATTTTGTCCGCATCGGTTAAGGCGTTCTCGAAATGGAATTTCCTCGGGATGGCAAAAAACGCGACATTTTCGAGAATTTCGAATATTAAAACGTCTTCGTAAGTATATCAAGTGTGATCCGGTATGAACCGTATGACTCCCCTGAATCGAATGAGACTATCGGCATCGAGATAGGACCGTTCGTTTAGAAGTTTAATTTTAACAGCCCTTTTTTGCTATTTTTTTAAATTTCCCAACTTTGAGGGCGGATATCTCGAGAACCGTTGGGGCTAGAATGCTGAATGTGTACTCATTGGAATCGGGAGGGTCCAATTAGTCTATGCATGTGCATCTAAGGTCATTTGGGGCAACTCGAAAAATCGCGATTTTTCGGATTTTTATTTTAGTCGATTTGATCGGAAAATCGTCGATTTTACGTTTAGCCATCTGGGTGGTTTGCCAAGTGGCACATTGTCAAATAATTCTATGGGGACTTAGCCCCGTATATGGCGCATATTTTGAGCGCTCGTCCATTCTCGTATTCCCACATGTCCCCGAGTTATCTCACTTTTCGTGAAAAAAGTACGTTTTTTTGAAAAATATTTCTCTATTCTTAAGCCCCCCCTGTACAAACGCTATCGCCTACGGGGGCCCACTATTTCTCATTGTGCTTATATTTGGGCCCTCTACGACCCCTCAAAATTTTGTCCGCATCGGTTAAGGCGTTCTCGAAATGGAATTTCATCGGGATGGCAAAAAACGCGACATTTTCGAGAATTTCGAATATTAAAACGTCTTCGTAAGTATATCAAGTGTGATCCGGTATGAACCGTATGACTCCCCTGAATCGAATGAGACTATCGGCATCGAGATTGGACCGTTCGTTTAGAAGTTTAATTTTAACAGCCCTTTTTTGCTATTTTTTTAAATTTCCCAACTTTGAGGGCGGATATCTCGAGAACCGTTGGGGCTAGAATGCCGAATGTGTGCTCATTGGAATCGGGAGGGTCCAATTAGTCTATGCATGTGCCTCTAAGGTCATTTGGAGCAACTCGAAAAATCGCGATTTTTCGGATTTTTATTTTAGTCGAATTGATCAGAAAATCATCGATTTTACGTTTTGCCATCTGGGTGGTCTGCCAAGTGGCACATTGTCAAATCATTCTATGCGGACTTAGCCCCGTATATGGCGCATATTTTGAGCGCTCGTCCATTCTCGTTTTCCCACAAGCCGCCGAGTTATCTCACTTTTCGTGAAAAAAGTACGTTTTTTTGAAAAATATTTCTCTATTCTTAAGGCCCCCCTGTACAAACGGGATCGCCTACGGGGGCCCACTATTTCTCATAGTGCTTGTATTTGGGCCCTCTATGACCCTCCCAAATTTCGTCCGAATCGGTTGAGGCGTTCTTGAAATGGAATTTCATCGAGATGGCAAAAAACGCGACATTTTCGAAAATTTCGAAAATTAAAACGTCTTCGTAAGTAAATCAAGTGTGGTCTGGTATGAACCGTATGACTCTCCTGAATCGAATCAGACTATCGGCATTGAGATTGGACCGTTCGTTTAGAAGGTAAATTTTAACAGCCCTTTTTTGCTATTTTTTTAAATTTCCCAACTTCGAGGGCGGATATCTCGAGAACCGCTGGGGCTAGGAGGCTGAATATGTGCTCATTGGAATCGGGAGGGTCCAATTAGTCTAGGCATGTACCTCTAAGGGCACTTGGAGCAACTCGAAAAATCGCGTCTTTGAAAATTTAAAAATTTTATGAGCGTTAATAATTTTTCCCAAAACTTTTTTTCAGGAAAATGCAAGACAATGTTTTAGAGATCGTTGAATCGGTGTTTGAAAATTTAAAATTTTTGTGTGGGTGATTTTTCAGATTTTTTTTTTTTCAGAAAATTGCAAGACTTTGTTAAAGAGATTGTTATTTTGGTCTTTGAAAAGTTAAAATTTTTGTGAGCAATATTAATTTTTCCCAAAAATGTTTTTCAGAACAATGCAAGACATTGTTTTAGAGATCGTTATATAGTTTTAAAGAAGCAGTACTTCAAGCATATCTACTTTAATAAAACTCAGTAGAACAGTCATTGCAACAATAATTTTAGAGAATTTTAGAGATCGTTATATAGTTTTAAAGAAGCAGTACTTCGAGCATATCTACTTTAATAAAACTCAGTAGAACAGTCATTGCAACAAGAAGATGCAGCTGACTATATCGAAACAACATTCGAAGTTGAGGATAAAGAAATTTATGATTTTGAGAGAGACAAATCTGAAACTTCACGTCAAATGTTACTTTTTATGATCTAGGCGCCTAGCCAAAAGATGTGTACATTAAAGTCGGACTCTGTTTAGATGAAAATTTGTCTCCTCATCAAAAATCTTCAAAATTCATCAAAATTTTCATTAATGAACAATTTCCAATAGATGGTAAGTTTTCTGAATTGTATAATTACCGTTTTTTACCAACGGATATAAAAATTCTAGAAGATATTAAGTTCTGAAACACGAAATTCAGTTTTGTGTGAGTACCAAATCTCGAAGAGGTAATATGTGAATAATTTTAAAATACAGTCAGGTATGATATAATAAGTGAATCATTATAATTTTTTTTTAATGTTCTACTGTTCTAAAGTGTGAGGATTTTATAATAGTTATGAGACCCGAATTGGTCGAAACCGGTCTCCGGTTGTCCGCAAAAATAATTCCCAAATGCACTTCCAATTTACAATTTACTAGTTCACGTATATGAATTTTTTTAATTGTAATACTTGAGAGTGCCTAAATCTATACAGGAAATCATGTAACTCAGGATGGATCCGTACACTTATTAATTCTTCTAATGTTTAATATTATTTGTTATGATTTTGTTTTTGTTCGCCATTTTCGTTCGAAAGCCTATGTTATTTTTAATATATTAGTTCTTTTTACCCAATTTTTAAACTCAGTTAAGAATATTTGAAATTTAATAGAGATTTAAATCAGTAAAAAATTTAAATTTTGACAGAGTATTTGAGATTTTTATAGAAAAAATTTAAATTTCAGCAGAAATTATTGAAAATTTGACAATAAGCAATAAATGTCAGAATAATTGAAATATTGACACAAATTTTTTTAATTGTAAATATGACTTAACCTAAGGTCACCATAGTGTTGTTTAAAAAAACTAGGACATATAGGTACTTTCTACAATAAACGATACATATCATATACAAAAATACTGTAAAAAGCAATAAAACATCAAAAGTTAAAACAAAACATAATATAATCTCAATAAATAATCTCTATCATTGATAGGTACTCGGTAATTATACGGTTTATACATATTTTTGAAAAGAATGAATGATCTTAAACAACCCTTTATTTGTCTGCAGCATCTCTTGAAACTGCACACAATTCAAATTTAAGTTATATTTGAGTAGTTGAAAATGAAGTCCATTTATTTTTTTAATTGAGAAACGTCCAAAAATATCCAACGGACAACATTACTTGTGTATTTCTGGACTTATCTGAATTAAAAAAAAAGATTTTTTAACGTGATTTAAACGTAGTTAACACATGTAAGCTGCTAAACTAAATTTAAATGTTTTATACCAAATTGAATTCAAAAGTTTGAAAACAATGATAAGATACTAATTAAAAATCATACAAATCAGAATCAGAACTAAATGAAATATACAAATAAATCAAATAATTTAAGCATGAAATACCCACAAAAATTGGATACCTGGACAAAATCCAGGACATAGTTTGTCCAGTACAGAGACTCAGAGATTTCGATTTTTTTCAGTTTAAAAAAAATGCAATTATTAATTTGAGATAATGCAGGACTTTTTGCCTTACAACTTTTTCCTCTAAAATGCATACCAAAAAAGTTGTCCATTTGTTACCCATTATTCTGATCACGCTGTATATGTTTGCTACGATATTATTATAAATTAGAAATTCAAATCTTGCATAAAAAAAGTTAATAAAGTAATAACCTAAACAATTAATTATAATTTTCAATGTTTAATGAAATAAATTGACGTAAAAATAACGTTTTTTTATCGTAATTTTAGACAACATTTATAACATTTTGGCTGTATATTTTGCATTTTGCTCTTCAAAGTTTACAGTACCCAAAAATAAATAAAAAAATTATGTTTAAATTCTAATTATAATGCAAAGTTAATATAATTTGCAATTTACCATAAAATTCATAGACTTTCTAATGGATTCTTGTGACATTTGCATTGACATTTTTTTAAAAATGTGTCTTGTTCAAGTAACTTGCAAATTTGTTTATACCTTTCTTATATTTAGCGTGACAATTTTTCATAGAGATTTTAATGCTTTTTTTAAATGTTTTAAAATGATAATAATAATAATAAAGAATATTTATTAGCAATAAACGCTACATAATATACAAAATTTCAACAAAACAACAAAAGAAAACACACAAATAGCAACTACAATTTTCATATTAACATATATTTTTTGATCACTGTTTTTCTAGAAAAAAATCTTTGTTGTGTTATTTTCCGGCACATTTTTTTATAATTTTCATGGCTCAGAACGATTGTATTTATATGTATGTATGAATGGGGTCGATATTATTTTATATCATAACATTCGACAGTGCACATAAATTAAATAAGTAAATAATTTGCTAATTTTAATATATTCTAGAAAAATAGAGTTCCTACCAAAACAATTCTTGGTGCTGTCTATTTTGTTATAATTTCTAAGAAGAAAAATATTTTAAGGGCAAGTACAACCCAAAATAAATCGAAATGTCTTAATAAATATTGGTACGAACCGTTTCTGAAATATTTTCAATTTTGTACTCAATAGCTCATGTAAATTTTCGCCTAATTAAACTCATTCAATGTAAAAAATAAACAACATTGAGTTATTAAAACATTATAATCAAAAGTAAGTGAGGGTCATGTCCATAACAATAACTGGTTATAACCCTTACCCTTACTGTCCCTGGTTATATTCCATATTAAATCAGCGAAGAAACTTGTTATCACTCAACACAACTTAAGTTGTGGTAAAAACCCAGTAAGTGTTGTTCTTCTATGTGTTATTCTCTGTTTTTCTGAGTTATTCTCTGTTTTAAAAGCCACAATCTATTTATTTTACGAGTATAAAAGAAACAGTAAAAATATTTTGGTTTTGCTGTTACTTAATTTTGTTACAGTTCAAAATGCTGTACTTGTTGAGCATCTAAGAAAATCAAAAACAAATACATAATGAGGTAATTAGGGTTTAGAGTTGAAAGGGTATAATAATATTTTGAACAATTTGAGATAATTGAGCTTATATTTAAATTATTGAAAAAAGCGTTTTTTTTAACAATTTTTTATAATGAATAACAATTTTAATTTTTATTTATAAATTGCCTCGTAAAAATTATATAATTATTGAAAAAGAACTTATAACGTTTCTGTTGTAGCCCCAAATGAAATTCTGCTTTATTTTATTTGGCTGTCGACAAATTGTATTTTCATTTAACCCATTTTCAGCAGTAATAATTGATCTATATTCTGCTTTTCTGCATGTTTCTTTTTAATATTTAGATTACAATTTTGATTAATCACATTATTCCAAGTACAACGTTATTTGAATTTGCAGCTGATTTCAAACAAATAAATCATGTGAAGATATAAAGAAATAAGTTTAAACAACTCATATAAACTTTTCTTTGCATAAAATCATTTTATAGTGGGATTAAATGTTTATTCAATGCCTTTCTGATTTTAGGGATTGGATGTTTATTCAATGCCTTTCTGATTATAATGAGTAATATTGATATATATGTTTTAATAATATATTTAATATCATCAATCATATAAGTTACATAATTATATTAACTTGTGCAGATACATTCATATTAGCATAAATAAAATAATAATGTAATAATAACAAGAATTCGCCAACTAATAATGCACACAAAGAACACCAATGAAATATAATAATAAATTGCGATTACAGTATGTGACTCTAGGCAACTAAATGTACTCACCAGAATAGTGATCGTCTACCATATGAAGAGGCATGATGTAACATTACGACATAAAATATTAAATCGATATGTTCAATTAAAATAAACGGAATGCTTGTAATTTATAAGTGATAATTGATTGAATTTACACTTATTGAAAAATAAATCAATTTATCCAAATTAGGTTTCGTGAAATACCGGTTTTACGCATTGTACCAACAAGTTCTCAATAGCCGTGATCGTCTAGTGGTTAGGACCCTACGTTGTGGCCGTAGTAACCCAGGTTCGAATCCTGGTCACGGCAATGTGCAAACATTGTCACGGTGGGAACATTTTTTTGCATTTTTAGGTCTTATACAAATTATCAATTACGTATTTTATTGTTACTAATACATTGTTAGTGATATTTGTAAACAAATAGTTGATTAGTTATATATAGTTAAATGAAATAATGTCTGAAGCCTATAGATGGTTTTCTTAGAATATATTTAAATTGTTACTTGTTAACAATTGCAATAATTGTAATAATTGATAAATATTATTACATGATTCATAATTACTTATTGTTATTACTTATAAATGTAAATATTGCACTTCTTTTGAGTAATATTGTTAATAATGATGTTTAAATTATTGTACATTTGTTTGAGTATTGTAATATTGTTAATAATGATGTTTAAATTATTGTACATTTATTTGAGTATTGTAATATTGCTAATAATAGTTAAAATTATTGTTCGTTTGAGTAAAATAAAAAAAAACAGCCAGGAAGCCAATCACTACAAGCTTCCTATACCTTTCAGAGTTATGGACTCCTTAGATCTGTATATATATATATATATATATATATATATATATATATATATATATATATATATATATATATATATATATATATATATATATATATATATATATATATATATATATATATATATTTGAGCGCACTTATAATTTGGGTTCAAATTAATTTGATGTGAATTACTATTAAATATGTGAAGAATGTCATGTACAGCCAACCTAAGATTCATCATAGCTAGAAAGCCTTTAAGTTTAACAAATATAAATATTTTAATATTTTGCATCAGTTGATTTATTGTGCTATTGTATCGTAGTAGTGTAACGATAGATTTGAGATTTTGGAATGTTCTAACAGCAGTCCAGGAAAAGTGAGGGGAGTTGCTAAGAGAAATCAATACGAGGATTGATGAGTTTCATGAGTTTTGTAGATCAAAAAGTATTACCCAATTTGTATAGTTAGAGTAATACATTCTTGATATATATTATACATACAAGAAACATCTGTGTAAGTTCGTCATCAAAAACTAAGCAACACTATAATTTGTCCTGATTAAATTACCCTATTCGTGGAATTTTATAAAAGTAATATTTGTCTGTTTATAATTAAGCGAATTGAATTAATTCAGAATTAATTTTTCCACTATAAGTATTACACAAAATAAATGAAGGACCTAATGTAAATTACGTAATTTGATAATTACGTTTTACAATTTAAAAAACTTTTTATCGACCCTCTAATTGTGAATATGGTTTTCCAGGTTATGCATGTGATCATATCAAAAATATTTTCTAGTTGTATTCATTTAAAACGAGATAGCGTATGGATATTCGTACATAGTCTAACATAACCTAACCTGACTTACTATAAAACCAGATTAAACCAGTACATAAAAAACGGCAGCTGGAGGTCACAAATCAAGTTGTTCGGCATCTCAGAAACTATATTTTTATCCAGCAATCTCTTTAAATGAACTTTAAATCACCTTGAATTCTCAATAATAATAAAGATTTTGCTATATTTTATGTTATTATGTACTGTTATATTTTGTATGCTAAATAAACAGTCTAAACAACGCCAAAGTTAATGACTAACTAGACTAGTGGAGTGGAACAGTGTGTACAATAATGCACGAAATATTATTCTGCATTCGTGAATAGTATTATTTTACCTGCTTGTGGGCGAAATGGTCGTTTTTATGTGTGCGAGAGAGGAAGTGACGCTGCGAAATTTTGACGACCAAAAACCCATTCAATACACATTCCCCTCCAGATTTCAATCGAATTACATTTTCCTGGTGCGTTTTCACGGGTTTATGTGCGTAATGCGATGCAGGGTTTTAAACCCCAACATCCACTCTGAATCCAAACGGATTGCATATTTATAAAATGAACATAGGGATAAAAATGAGTCGACAAAAAAAAACGTATAACTCGTTCATACGTTCATATTCTCAAAGCTTGCAGTTATGTTATGTGTGGGATATATCTGCAATTTATAAAATTTTACTTGCATATCAGTACAAACGTTATAATTAGGTAAACATATTTAATTATTATGTTCTATCAGTGATAAAACATAATGATAATGACAGTTATGATAAACGATATGTAACTATATATATATAAACTATATATAAACGATAAATAACTAGATTGTATGAATCGGTGGTTAATACTTGGTGAAACATCTTTAAATTAGTATAAATGAAGCACTTGGTCTCACGACCATTATCAAGAGACAAATAAGACCAGAGACAATAAATTGTAGAGTTTTTCTATTAAAAATTTGTGAAACTTAACCACTTTAACACAATTAAAGGATTGTTTTCAAAAACAAGAAGATATTTCATCAAGTAATGAATGAGAAGATATCAATAAACAACTAAATCTTTAACAATTAAAGGATTGTTTTCAAAAACAAGAAGATATTTCATCAAGTGATGGATGAGAAGATATCAATAAACAATTAAATCTGTTAATTAAATACAATACAGAATTCATCCAGAATTCATTTTTCCACTATAATAAGTATTACACAATATAGATGAAGGGCCTAATGTGAAACAATAAAAGCCACCACATAGGAATTTTTTTGAAAAAATATGTATGTTTTTGTATGAAAAAAAGTCAAATTTCGCAGAAATATGCACATTAATATATCCTTACCAAATACGTCCACTGCACTGTACATATAAATTAAAATCAACGCAACCTTCAAAAATATAAAAAATGTTTTTTTTAAGTGTTGCTAGTCGTAGTAAATATACGATCTATGGGTTGGAATATCCTTTGATCGATTACCTTTGTTTGATCGTCTGATCGGTAACTATTACAAGTATTTTGTTACTTTTATATTTACGTGTTTTACGTACTGACTTAAACAATTCTTATTTCTGTTATTTTTGTTACAGTTTCATCAATTTTGAATACCAGTTATTATTATATTTTTCATAGTCTTATTTCTTCTTTATCAAGAGTATCTGTAGTATTTAAATATAAAGATCTTTCTTGGTTTATGTTTTCCTTATTTTTATTATTTCTTCTTCACCTGACTAGTTTCGGCTATTGTGAGCCATCTTCACAGGTGTTATTTTTTTAAGTAAAAATATAAATTAAAAAATTAACACCTCTGAAGAGCCATCTTTATCCCAATATCCGAAATTACTCAGGTGAAAAATAAATAATAAAAATAATAAAAACAAGATAAACTAAGAAAGATCTTCATATTTAAATACTACCAGTAAGTACTCATGATAAAGGAGAAATACAATAATATAAAAATATTATTTCAGGAATCTCAGGATTCTTATGTATATTATTTCTGAAATAGTTTTTATGTTCGTGACGGAAGAAATTCAGAAAGAAAAGAATCCATGATGGGAAGTGCTAGAAATAGTAGTACTGCAGTCAAGATCCATAAAGGGTTCTAGTTTGAAGTACAATTAATTACAAAACTAACGTATAATGCTAATAAAGTTAGCATATGTAATAATATAATAAGATGAAATATAAATTTCCGTGGCAATCCATTGGTCGAAAAATTTATTAAATTTGTTGTTTATAAACCAAAAATGTAAGGAAGATCAAATGTACTGGTACATATTTATTTTACTAGAAAACAAAAATCTATTAAAATAAATATGTAAGTGGTAATGATAAGAAGAATAGAAGAAAAAAACAATATAATTAAAGTAAAGATGTTTATATTCATTTCATTCACGATATTCCGCAAGCTTGTTTTGCTTCTACTCATTTTTCGTCTTATTCTTCCTCTTCTTCTGTATATATTTGTTTCTTCTTACCCTGCTTATTTTTGTTTATATACTTCTTCATTCTATTCGTTCTTTCGTCCTTTACATCTTGTTCTTGTTCTTCTTACTTTATTCTTCTACTATTTTTTTTCTTTCTGTTTACTTTCTTAACTACTACGTGTTATTCTTCATTTTCTTACCTTTCGCCTCGTGCTTCCTTTTCTTGTTATTCTGTTTACTTTTTTAACTACTACTTATTATTCTTGTTTTGCTTGCCCAGCTCTTCTTTTTCTTCTTGTTCTGCTTACTTTTTTCTTCTGCTATTTCATTATATTCTTCTGCTTACCTTTCATACTGTACTTCATTTTCTTCTGTATACTTTTGTCTTCCATTACTTATTCTGTGATGGGGATAGAAAACAATAAATAATCTATTAAAATAAATATGTAAGTAGTACCTCCTTCTATTCTTCCTGTCGTCCTCTACTTCTTTATCTTGTTCTGCTTCCTTTATTCTTTTGCTACCTTTTTCTTTTTGTTCTGTTTACTTTTCTAACTACTATATGTTATTCTTCGTTTGCTTACCTTTCGCCCTGTGCTTCCTTTTCTTGTTATTCTATTTAATATTTTAACTACTACATATTACTCTTGTTTTGCTTGTCCTGCACTTCTTTTTCTTCTTGTTCTGCTTACTTTTTTCTTCCGCTATTTTATTTCATTCTTCTGCTTACCTTTCGTACTGTACTTCCTTATGTTGTTGTTCTGTTTACTTTTTTAACTACTACATATTATTCTTGTTTTGCTTTCCCTGCACTTATTTTTCTTCTTGTTCTGCTTACTTTTTCTTCTGCTATTTCATTTTATTCTTCTGCTTACCTTTCGTACTGTACTTCATTTTCTTATGTATACTTTTGTCTTCCATTACTTATTCTATGATAGGGATAGAAAACAATAAATAATCTATTAAAATAAATATGTAAGTAGTACCTCATTCTATTCTTCCTTTCGGCCTCTACTTCTTCATCTTCTTCTGCTTACTTTATTCTTTTGCTACCTTTTTCTTTTTCTTCTGTTTACTTTTTTAACTACTACATGTTATTATTTTTTTGCTTACCTTTCGCCGTGTGCTTCCTTTTTATGTTATTCTGTTTACTTTTTTAACTACTACTTATTATTCTTGTTTTGCTTGCCCAGCACTTTTCTTTTTCTTGTTCTGCTTACTTTTTTCTTCTGCTAATTCATTATATTCTTCTGCTTACCGTTCGTACTGTACTTTATTTTCTTCTGTATACTTTTGTCTTCCATTACTTATTCTGTGATAGGGATAAAAACAATAAATAATCTATTAAAATAAATGCGTAAGTTATACAGCATTATATTCTACCTTTCGGCCTCTACTTCTTCATCTTGTTCTGCTTGCTGCTGTTTACTTTTTTAACTGCTACATATTATTCTTGTTTTGCTTGCCCTGCACTTCTTTTTCTTCTTGTTATGCTTACTTTTTTCTTCTGCTATTTCATTTTATTCTTCTGCTTACCTATCGTACTGTACTTCATTTTCTTCTATATACTTTTGTCTTCCATTACTTATTCTGTGATAAATATAGAAAACAATAAATAATCTATTAAAATAAATATGTAAGTAGTACCTCATTCTATTCTTTCTTCCTCTACTTCTTCATCTTGTTCTGCTTACTATATTCTTTTAGTACTGTTTTATTTTTGTTCTGTTTACTTTATTAACTACTACATTGTATTATTCTGTTGCTTACATTTCGCCCTGTGCTTCCTTTTCTTGATTTTCTGTTTACTTTTTTAACTACTACATATTATTCTTGTTTTGCTTGCCAAGCTCTTATTTTTCTTCTTGTTCTGCTTACTTTTTTCTTCTGCTATTTTATTCTTCTGCTAATTTATCGTACTGTACTTTATTTTCGTCTGTATACTTTTGTCTCCCATTACTTATTCTGTGATAGGAATAGAAAACAATAAATAATCTATTAAAATAAATATGTATGTAGAACCTTATTCTTCCTGTCGTCCTCTACTTCTTCATATTGTTCTGCTTACTTTATTCTTTTGCTACCTATTTCTTTTTGTTCTGTTTACTTTTTTAACTACTACATGTTATTCTTCTGTTGCTTGTCCTATACTTATTTTTCTTCTTGTTCTGCTTACTTATGTTTTCTGCTATTTCACTGTATTTGTCTGCTTCCTTTTCTAACTGTACTTCATTTCTTTCTGTATACTTTTATCTTCCATTACTTATTCTGTGATAGGGATAGAAAACAATAAATTATCTATTAAAATAAATATGTAAGTAGTACCTCATTATATTCGTTCTTTCTTCCTCTACTTCTTCATCTTGTTCTGCTTACTATATTCTTTTAGTACCTTTTTCTTTTTGTTCTGTTTACTTTATTGACAACTACATGTTATTCTTCTTTTGCTTACCTTACGCCCTGTACTTATTTTTCATGTTGTTCTATTTACTTCTTTAACTACTACATATTATTCTTGTTTTGCTTGCCCTGCACTTCTTTTTCTTCTTGTTCTGCTTACTTTTGTCTTGTGCTATTTCATTGTATTCGGCTGCTTAACTTTCGTACTGTACTTCATTTTTTCTGTATACTTTTGTCTTCCACTACTTATTCTGTGATAGGCATAGAAAACAATATATAATATATTAAAATATAAATGTGTAAGTAATAATAATATGTTAATTGTATAGATTCACGATGTTCCACAAAGTAATGGCTGCCAGAGTACAATATTTAACAATACAAAACCTCTTTATTATAATAAAAGTAATAACACACCATAAACAAAATATATAATATGTATCCAACATAAAATATATTCAATATATAAATGCATACTACGTCTAATTACTATTGTTTAATAATGATAAATTCTACCCCATTTGGATATATGTGCTCAAGATATAAATAACAAAGATAAAATCTAATTAAGACAAAATATAATTTAACATATTGAACATAGATTAATAGGTTGGTAACCATTAAATTTAAATTAACGTAATGATAGATAACAAGCAATCTGAATTTGATTTATCACAAGTAACCTTCATGTGTAATTTAAGAAAAGATATAGATAAGGTAAAAAAGAGGATAAGATGTCAAAATATAAATCGAAACTTAGATTACGTATCACTATTTCATATATTTCAATCTGATGATAAGAACAAAATAATCTGGTGTAACTAAAGTTTAAATATAAATTAGATAAAAGTAAGCTAAGATAAAATGTAGATAAAAAGTAACTTAGAAAAACATTTCAAGATAAAATAAATAATAAGATAACAAATATATAATATAAATAAAGATAAAAAATTAGATAAATAACTAAGATAAAAACATAACTTGCAATGAAAGATTAAGAAGATGTACTTA
Source organism: Othius punctulatus (assembly GCA_951805005.1). Taxonomy (NCBI): domain Eukaryota; kingdom Metazoa; phylum Arthropoda; class Insecta; order Coleoptera; family Staphylinidae; genus Othius; species Othius punctulatus. The sequence continues at coordinate 29,847,361 of OX638138.1, read as the reverse complement.
CATTTAAAAAATGGTGCGCCCCCGGGTGGGCTCGAACCACCAACCTTTCGGTTAACAGCCGAACGCGCTAGCCAATTGCGCCACGGAGGCAGTTGGTACTTGCTCTACTTCTGCGGTATTAGAATTCTTTGATGTAACTTTTATACAATATATTGATTAAATAGATAAAAATTTAAAATGATGATGATTACCTTATCTTCATTTGTTTATTGATTAACTAGAAAAATATTTCAGTCGCCATGTGACTCGTTCACTCACTGTGCACTTATTATTATTTTATCGATCTATCATGTGCTCAAATGCATAGATGAAATAAATTCTAATGCAATTGATAATAATAATATTGAAAATAAAAATCTATGAAATTGGGCATTTAGGTCAAGTCTCGTATGTATTTGTAATATGAATTTGTAATATGTATTTTCATAGATGAAATAAATTATAATGCAATTATTGATAATGAAATATTTAAAATTGTAATACTAATAAAATTAAATTTGTAATAAGTTTCATACTTCCAAGGGAAGTGGGAATTCCTCAGCGTGGGGGAATTTTAAGTTTTTAGGGAAGGAATTGTAACTCAGTAAATGAAAATTATAAATTACTTAAAACTGTCACCAGAATTTTTAAAATAACATACTTATAATATAAAAAATACTACAAATAAACATCGTTGGTGACAAATTAATTCGGCCCTGACCATACGTACCTATATCGAGAATATCAATGTAGATACATCCTCATATATTTTTTTAGGTATTCTCCAATTAATGCAAAAATTTCTTTAAATTTGCCAATTCCTCGACGGTTTTTAATGCATAAAAGTGAATGAAATTGTAGGTAACAGGCCGTTAAAGTATGTGAATTGTAATTACCGCCGGTGAGTTCAAGACTATAATTTGGAATAATTTATGTATTTATTCTGACAATTAAAACTTTTAGGCTCTATTTGAAAACATGCACGATTCTTTTATAAATACGTTCACACATAATAAGCGAGCATTGTCTGCTGGGAACTAAATATGTATCTGCGTTCAATCCATTAAAGCTTTAATTATCTACTTTAAGGTGCTAAATTTATATAAAGTTATGGTTAATTCGACTATAATTGCGTAAAAAGTCATTCATATTTGTCTATAAGTATCAGGATTACAATTTTGGAATTCGGTTAGATAATATAGTTGTGAGGGTTTGCAATTATTAGTGGGAATTAAATAATAACGACAATAAGCTTCAAAGCAGAACATTAAATTGGAATTAACATGCTTAAGCCTAACACAGATGAAATAGTAGAATAAAAAGAGCAAACAGTACACGATTAAAACAAAAGTAGTAGAAGTATGGGGACGAAGAAAATAAGGTAGAGGGTGAAAGGTAAGCAGAAGAAGAACAAAATGTAGAAGTTGGAAATGGAAAGTAAGCAGAACAAAAAGAAGGAAGGTAATAAGAAGAAGAAGAAACTAATGTATTAGAAGAATAAAAGTAAACAAAACAAGGGTAGAAAGAGGCGCAATAATAATAAACGTAAGTAGAAGATAAGATAAAGATAATAAAATGAAACAAATAGGTAGTAGGAGAAAAAAATGAGAAGAAAAAATGAAGTAGAAGACGAAAGGTAAGGAGAATAAGAAGAAATAGAAGTAAACGGCGAATTATCAGTGGTAATTAAAAAATAAGGACTATTGTATATCCTTCAAAGCAAAACATTAATTTGCAATTAACAGCTTTAAGACTATCACAGAAGTAGTAGTAGGAGAAAAATAGTAAACTGAAAGTACAAGACAAACGTATGCAGAAGCAGATAATGAAGGATGAGGAGGATGAAATAAATGCAGAAGTAAATTATAATGAAGTAGAGGATGAGTAATTGTGGTAATTGAAAAAATAAGGACTATAAGCTTCAAAGCAGAACATTAAATTTTAATCCACAGCTTTAAGCCTATCTCAGAAGAAGTAGTAGATGAGAAAGAGTAAACTAAATAAGATGAAACAAAAGTAGTACCGAAAAGATGTATGAAGAAGCAGTAAATGAAGGAGCGGATGAAATGTATGCAGAAAAAGAATAAAATGAAGTAGTAGAAAATAAAAAGTAAGTACAATAAAATCAGAAGAAGAAGTATTAACGCAATCAGAAGAAGAAGAAACTGAATTATTCGAAAAATAAAAGTAAACTTAACAGCACTAAAAAGAAGAATACAAAGAAGAATAAAGTGACCAAAAGGCGCGAAAGAAAAATAAGTAATCGAAGTTGAAGATAAATTGAAACAACTAGTAGAAGAAGAAGTAATTTAAAAGTATCTAGCTACTAAAACCAGCAAAAACCCATCTATTAGAAAATAATATGGCCGATAAAGAAATAAAGTAGACGACGAAAGGTAAGAAGAAGAAAAACAAAAAGAAGTAGTAGAAAATGATAAGTAAGCAGAACAAAAAGAAGGAAGGTAATCAGAAAAAGAATAAACTGAAGAATTAGAAGAATAAAAGTAAACAAAACAAGGGCAGAAAGAGGCATAAGAATAATAAAAGTAACCAGAAGATGACGAAAATAAATAAGAACTCCAAGTAGAAAATAAAATGAAACAAATAGGTAATTGAAAAATTGAAATAGTAAACGAAAGGTAAGGAGAATAAGAAGAAATAGAAGTGAAAGGCGTATTATCAGTGGTAATTTATAAATTAGGACTATTATATCATAAGCTTCAAAGCAAAATATTAATTTCAAATTAACAGGTTTAAAACTATCACAGAAGAAGTAGAAGAAGAAAAATAGTAAGGTGAATAAGATGAAAAAAAGTAGTGGAAGAAAAACGTATGCAGAAGCAGATAATGAAGGATGAGGAGGATGAAATAAATGCAGAAGAAAATTATAATGAAGTAGGGGACGAATAATTGTTGTAATTGAAAAAATAAGGACAATAAGCTTCAATGCAGAACATTAAATTGGAATTCACATCTTTACACCTATCTCAGAAGAAGTAGTAGATGAAAAAGAGTAAACTGAATAAGAAGAAACAAAAGAAGCAGAAAATGAAGGAGCGGATGAAATGTATGTAGAAAAAGAATAATATGAAGTAGTAGAAAACAAAAAGTAAGCAAAATAGAATCAGAAGAGGAAGTATTAACGCAATCACAAGAAGAATAAACTGAATTATTAGAAAAATAAAAGTAAACATAACAGCGCTAAAAAGTAGAATACGAAGAAGAATAAAGGTGACCAAAAAAGGCTAAAAAGAAAAATAAATAGTCGAAGTTGAAAATAAATTGAAACAAGTAGTAGAAGAAGAAGAAATTTAAAAGTAACTAGCTACTATAACCTCCAAAATCCCATGTATTAAAAAAGATTTTGGCAAAAGTTTATGCCAACTGCTTCACAAATATGCTAAATTACTAGAAAATCACGTTTCAATAAGTTGCAGAAGATTACCAATTTCTTGAAGGAGCTTCAATTAATTTAGCAATGTTTAGCCTTCTTTTAACTAGAATTTCATCAATTCTAGGAACTCTAAATTTTATTACAACTCCGGGAATCAGATCTTAGGTGCTCCAAAGCATTTTTTCTGGAAACATTTCAAAATGGCATTTTGCAAAATTTGAGATTGAAAATTTCTGAGGAGATTTTTTGTATCACAATTAAACTTTCGAAACTTTGTATCTTTTTTTACATATTTTTATTGCAACTTTTAACTATTTAACTATACCATATTACCCTGTGTATATGGTTGTAAACCACCGTGATATTTACGTGATTTTCGAAATATAGAGTTTTAAAATCTGCAAAATTATTCGGAAAATGTTCATGTCTGAAAATAGATAATAAATTGATTCAGGAATGAATTTTAGAATAGAATTGGAGCAGGTATTTCTAAATTTTGTTTTTATTTACTCCACTATTTTTGTGAAACTAAGATTTTTCTACTTTGACTAAATAAAAAATAAACTATGTGTAAAGAAAATGCACTAAAATCGAGATTAATTACTAAATATGTATTCAGAGATATGTTTATGGATTTTGCTGAAAATGAAATGAGATATATAGTTTTAAAATCTATAAAATTATTTGGAAAATTTTCATGTCTGAAAGTCGACGACAAATTGATTAAGGAATGAATTTTAGAAAAGAAATACCTGGAGCAGGTATTTCTTCATTTTATTTACTCTACTACTTTTGTGAAAATTAAGATGTTTCTACTTTATTTTTTCTACGTTAAATGGTTATAAACTAGCGTGATACTCACGTGATTTTCGAAATATAGAGCCGAGAAAATCTACAAAATGATTTGCAAAATTTTCATGTCTGAAAGTAGGTGACAAATTGATTAAGGAATGAATTTTAGAAAAGAAATACCTTGAGCAGGTCTTTCTACATTTTATTTACTCTACTACTTTTGTGAAAATTAAGATTTTTCTACTTTATTTTTTTTACGTTATATAGTTATAAACCAACGTGATATTCACGTGATTTTCGAAAAATAGAGTAGAAAAAATCTACAAAATTATTTGCAAAATTTTCATGCCTTAAAGTAGATGACGAATTGATTAAAGAATGAATATTAGAAAATAAGATTTAGATTAAATAAAAAGTAAACTATATGTAAAGAAAATGCAATAAAATCGAGGTTAATTGCTAAATATGTTTATGGATTTTACTGAAATGGTTTTGTGTTAATAAAAATATAACTCAAATTAACATTTTTATTAAAACAAAATCATTTGGAATAGATAAACAAACGTGTCAAAGTTGCAATTTTAGTTATTTATCATTCAATTTTTGAATGATATGAATATGGTAATGTTCTCTGTTATAAACATTCAATGGAAAATTTAAGACATGATCAGATGATCAGTAACTTTTTATTGTTACTAGTAGTAGTATAAACATTTATTCCATATACATTTTACAGCATACTTAATACATATAATATAATATACATAACTACATTGATATATGATTTGATACATGGTATATGGAATGGGCTATCGACTTTTGTCTTTCGGCTCAGTTGTATATAGAAGTTACAAGCACCATAAAGAAATAGCACCATATATAATAGACTGTTCAAACGCCAAAAATTGTTAAAGATACCCCTAAAATTTTATTCTTTCATGGGTCTTCTTCTAAAAAATTGGAAACACCATAAAGAATAGTCTGTCTTGTCCTGTAAATGCAACATGTTTTTCGGTTGTGCACAGAGCACAATGGTACAAGAAGTTACGGTACATGAACCATAAAGAAAAGTCTGTCCTGTAATCGCAACTTTGCATATAACAATAGACTGTCAGCGCCAAAAACTGTTAAAAATACCCTCAAAATTTGATTATTTATTGGGTCTACTTCTAACGAGTTACAAGCAACATATAGAAGTCTGTCCTGTAAACGCAACTTTGCGTATAAGAAGAGAGACTACTAAATCGCCAAAAACTGTCAAAAACACCCGTAAAATTTGATTTTTTCTTAGGAATTCTTCTAAAAAGTTACATGCACCATAAACAAAAGTCTGTAAGTCCTGTAAACGCAATTTTGCATATAAGAAGAGTCTGTCCCTGCTTAAGAGCTAAAAACTCTTAAAAAATTCTCTTTAATGATTCTCTTATTGAAAATATGAATGATTGTCGAATATTAGTTCGTCACTGTCTTGATGGTTTGTCAATCTTTCGTACAATGTTTGGGAGGGATATTTGAATTTAGGAGTTTGGTTAATGTTTCGGGTATGGCTGAAGGGTGTAATAGAGGGAAGGTTAGTTCCTTTTATTATTATTATTTTATAGTATTAACATTTTAAAGTTTACTTAAAAATACTACTTTTTTTTTCTTGTTCTTCTGAAAAGTCAATTTAAAGGTTTTACATTTAAATTGATTCTTGTGAGGCTTTCGTAATTTTTACTTTATTCTTATAGGGAAAAGTATTGTATTTGTGAAAAATTTTAATTTCCAAATTTTATTATCTATTATCTTTTATTTTAATTATTAATATTTTTAAGTTTCTTTAATATCCCGCATTTTATTTTTCTTGTTTTTCTGAAAAATCCATTTAATGGTTTCAAATAGAAATTGATTCTTCTAAGGCTTTCGTAATTTTTACTTCATTCTTATAGGGAAAAGTATTGTATTTGTGAAAATTTTAAATTCCCAAATCTTAAGCAATATATTTGTTTTGAACTGTTGCGATTCAATTTCTTCAACTTTTGAAAGATGTCTGTCTGTAAAACTTGAAATGAAGATTAAAATATATACTTTAAAGGCTATAAAAAACAAAATACTCGAAAATTCAAAATTTGGTCTCCAAGAAAGTTTTTTCTTTGAGAGTCTCCTTTCGCTTTTTCGGATATTTAAATTTAGGAGTTTGGTTGATGTTTCGCTTATGGATGAAGGGTGTAATAGAGATAAGGTTAGTTGCTTTTATTATTATTTTTTTACATTAACATTTTAAAGTTAAGACTTTAAAATCCTGCATTTTTTTTCTTGTTTTTCTAAAATGTCAACTTAAAGGGTTTAAATATAAATTGATTCTTGTGAGGCTTTCGTAATTTTTAATTTATTCTTATACGGAAAAGTATTTGTGAAAACTTTAAATTTGCAAATTTTAAGGAAAATATTCGTTTAGAACTATTACGATTCAATTTCTTCAACTTTTTAAAGATGTCTGTCTGTGAAAACCTGAAATTATGATTAAAATATATACTTTGAAGGCTATAAAAAATAAAAATACCCGCAAATACAAATTCTGTTCTCCAAGAAAGTTCCTTCTCGCTTCGCTTTTTCGGATATTTAAATTTAGGAATTTGGTTGATGTTTCGGGTATGGATGAAGGGTGTAATAGAGATAAGGTTAGTTTATTTTATTATTATTATTTTAAATTATTAACATTTTAAAGTTTACTTTAAAATGGTGCATTTTTTTTCTTGTTTTTTTCCAATTTAAAGGTTTTAAAGTTAAATTGATTCTCTTGAGGCTTTCGTAATGTTTACTTTATTCTTATAGGGAAAAGTATTTGTGAAAATTTTAAATTTCCAAATTTGAGCAAAATATTCGTTTTGATCTGTTTAGCGATTTAATTTCTTCAACTTTTGAAAAATGTCTGTTTGTGAAAACTTGAAATAAAGATTAAACTATATACTTTAAAGGCCACTTTAAAGGTATTTGAAAATACAAAATCAATTTCTGGTCTCCAAGAAGGCACTTTCGTCTCCTTTTGAGTCTCCTTTCGCTGTAATTTTTGTAATTTATCATTCAAATTCAAGGATATGAATATGCCAATACAGCTGAATTAATTCTATGAAATATTTAAGACAGGATCTGCAACTTCTTATTGTTACTATTATTTTACATTAAATAATATTTAAAAACTTCATAATTCTCCATTTTTTACAGTATTTTTTAAAGTACTCAACTGAAATATTATTACATTTTGATTGATTCTTATAGGGCCTTATATTTCTCACGTTCACCTTATACAGAAAATTGTTTGTGCAAATTTTAAATTCTTATTTTTTGGCAAAATGTCCTTTTTGAAGTCCTTCGGTTGAGTTTCTTCAACTTTTCAAAAATATCTGACTGTAAAAACTTGACATTAAGATTTTAATACAGAATATAATCTTTAAAGGGCTTCAAAAAATCCGGAAATGAAATAATAACTTTAATCTCAAGTGTAGAAATAACAAATATAATAATACATGTAGGACTTGTTTTGTAAATTTAAGAGTGGATGACCGAGAAATTCTTCCACTCATACAACTCAAACTTGCTTCTATTTTTTTGTTTAATGACCAAAAATTCACAACATAACTTATTTGGCCAAAAAACTTCAAAGTTATACTAGTGTAATGACGTCAAATACAAAAATGAAGCCTTTTGGCTCAATCAACTTATAAAATATGCTCGTGTAATGACAAGATTCACAAAAATAGGTACTCATAAAGCAAAATTATACTCACTTTACATATAGACCTAAAATGCTCAAGAAAACATATTGTGCTCACAGAAATATATCAAATTTCTATTTTTATCAGTAACTTTTAAAATTCCATAGTTATTTGGGAAATATTTCCTCAAGAACATGATATCATTCAGAGAAATTTGAGGCTCAATTAATCTGAAGTTATGTTGAAAAATTTAACCTGATCTGATTTCTGAGAAATCAAACTATTTTTTTTTTGAAAAAAATATATACCAAGAAAATTATGTGCTCTTTCTGTCCACGTCAGATTTTTATTTCGGAAACTCTTCTAGGTATGGTACGTTAAAAAACATGAAATTTTAATTATTTAAATCGATGTTAAAATGTAGAAAAGGATGCAATAAATATAATTTCTCGTTTCTACTTATGTGATTGTGTTTATTAATAATATCTCCTGACTTTTCGTTTAAGTACATTTCCTTTGTGATTTTAACTGCTCCTCAGAGCAGACACCACGAACCATTGCCGGTACAATATCATTTACTAAGCACAGGTCGAATTAACATACGAGCGTGTCCAAGATGAGACTGGACGGCATTCCACCGAAGACCACGCCGATTCAGATATGATCCGGCGTAATATGAAATTTTCGTGGCCGCTTATAAATTATATATTACAAACTACGTAACATATTACGATATATACCTGCGGTATAGATTTGGCAACAAAGCGGACAGGTAGGGCAGTGTACTCATTGGTCGGTCAAGTTTACCTTTGATATACCTGCAAAGAGCGGCCACGAGCAAAACACAAGGATCTGACAGAACCTTGACCGTGTTCTTCGATCTGACATTAATTTTAAATATGAAACTGTTTTAAAGGGCGTTAAACGTGCGGCAGTGTGTTTGACCAGTGCGTTCGTTGGTGATCGAGACCGGGTATAGTTTTATGGGAGCCAAAACTGATGGAAATCGGTGAGTTTTCGATGAAATTCCTTTGTAAAGTGCTTCTACACAATCTTCATTCATGTAATTCCGGCTGTGTTTACGAAATAACATTTAAATGTTCAAATTAAAATAAAAACCTACCAGAAATGCAAAGCTTAACATAAATATTAAGAATAATGCCTCCATAAAATAATATTGAATAATTTTTTTGATACACCATTCGACTGAATATAATAATAACCTGCTTATTTTGTTCATTTATTAATTAATTTGTTAACACAGTATTAATATTAATTAATATAATAATTAGTTGAGCATTTTATTAACTTATTTATGTATTGATACTTTATTTAAATGAACGTATACTATAAATACTTGGGCATTTTATTTATATATTTATTTAGAAATGTATGAAATAAAGTTACGCACTTTTTAATTTTCAAAACTGTTTCTATTGTTCGCAACAACTGTTTCGCCATACTGTGACTTCTTCGGGCGAAAATATATTTATTTATTGGTACTAGAATTACAACGAAACATTTTTAATAGAGCTACGAAAAGTCATAACATAAAATAGTTAATTTTGCCACATTTACCAATAATTAGTTTCAACATTAACTTTATATCCATATTTTATTCCCATGAATGAATATTGTAAATAGTTGATCATTTAATTTATATATTTAATTATTGGTACTAGATATACACGGAAAATTTTAAATTGAGCTAAGGAAAATCATGACATAAATAGTTCATTTTGTCACATAATTAAATAATAATTACGTATTAGGTACTAAGAAAGGTGATGTCAAGAATAATTCGTAAACACATAAGATTGATATCATATAAAATACACATACAAATGAAATTTGCCTTAAACTTATTTTTCAAATATTTGTCATATTTGCGAAATTATTGATAAAGCGCGAAAATATGATACCGATATCATCATCACTCATATATTTGTCTAACGATTGTAAGGATATCAAACTATTACAGATAAAATGTAAAAACTATTCTTAACGTCACCTTTATTAGTATTAATAATTAATATTTGATTCTGTGCAAAAAAATGTCGGTGTATGCCTATGATTTTTTTCTGTAGTCACGAAGTCGAAAACTGCTCAACAATAATTGAATACAATTTTGATATTAAGTATTTAAGTGTTTTAATGTAATTTCAAAATTTTAGGCATACACACAAACCTTTTCGGCACAGAATCAAATATTAATTACTAATACTAATAAAAGTGACGATAAGAATAGTTTTTACATTTTATCTGAAATAGTTTGGTATCTTCACAATCGTTAGACACATATATTTGTTTTTCATTACTTCTATTAGAGTAGAAAATGAGTAATGTTTAAATGGTTTTAGAATAGAAAATGAGGAATGTTTTAATGTTTAATTGGTTTTAAGACGTTTTACGTATGTTTAATAGTAAGCTATGTTTGATATCTTGAATTTAAATAGAACTTAGCGTACGATGCATATTTGAGCATATGATGCGTCATGAGTTAAGGCTGCGATTGACCAACAGTCGTATGATCCCTATTTAGCGTAGTGAGTTAAAGACTAATCAGTACTCGTGAGTACGATATTTGAGCCGGGGAAATATGGATCTCAAATTTCTTACAATCATTACAATCAATGTATGAGGAAATATCAAAATCTACAAGTTTTACATGTTAACTTTCACTTAAACTTTAAATCAATCGAGGTTTAGTTTCATACTGAAAATGGGACCTATTATCAATCTAAAATTTATGAAAATTTGACATGCTTAATAAGAATTCATTAGAATTTAGAAAAATTAAAATACGCCAATATATAGGATTTCCAAAAATGTTAGGTACTCACAAAATTGGAAAAGCAATATCAATACAATTGTATGTAGCTTTTTTGTTAACAATACATGTTGTAATAAAAGGGTTTTTTTTTCGTACATTTTTCTGACTGATTGCGATCGCCCATATATCTGATGATCAGATTGATGATTGTTGAGAAACTATGCTATTAAGCTATGCTATTAACTATTGCTGAGCTCTATACTAAGCCCTTTGAGTTTGAATTTCACTATTTATTAATATTAGTTTATTATATCAGAAAATCTAAATTGAACGTATCCAAAGTTTTTGTTAAATATTAATCTGAACATTTATAAGTAATTAATTATATGTTCAATATTTTCTGAAACTTGTGGCAAATTGTGTTCTTCAATGGGTAATAAATTTGAAAATCGTAATCCATTGCAAATCGTGATTTTTTTTATTCGTACATGCCTCTCTACTTTTACGTGTAAGGCAAGGTGACCAGACGTCCCGATTTTGGCGGGACAGTCCCGATTATTAGAGATTTGTCCCGCGTCCCGCGACGTTTCAAAAAAGTCCTGACTTTTGAAAGATTTCGTAGTTTTTTCGGGGTGATTTTTTATTGGCTATTTTAAAGTTGTAGGTGCTTAAATATCAAATATTTTTGACCCAAACATTTGTTTTTATTCGTGGTAATTCTTCATAAAAAATCTTCGAAATCTTCGGACCTAGCTTTTAGAAAACATACAAGATACAGAGACCATAGAAACAAAAATGTTTAAAGTTAAGTAATTTTAATTGCAATTATATAATACATATTACTTAAAACCTTCGAATCTAGAAACACTTAATTACTTGTTTTCCTAAAAATGTTCATTAATAGGTTACTTATTTCTATAATTTTTATGGAGCAAATTAGAAGAAGTTCATCGGTATTTTGGCTACTAACTGCAGCAGTATTTTCACATGTATTTTGAACGCGAATAGTAGCTTTTTCAAATACGGTGGGTATTGCATTTAGCTTAAACTTAATTCCTCGGTCATTCCTCGCCAAACTTGCCATTGATCATCTGTAAAATGAACTTTGCAGAGTCTCCACCATTTAATTTTTTCCGATTTATACTTTTCAGCCAAATTGATCATTGATGGACATTTTTCGGGATAGATTTATAAAACTAACCATCTTCTGAACGATTTTTACAACCTGCTGCACTACATACTGTCATATCGACACCACATTTATTTAGACTTGTCATCAAAATTTGAAGTTTTGTAATTTTAGTGAATGATCCAAAGTCAATAAATATCTAACCATACCTTGGAAAAATTTATCCAACCAATCAGAATGGATGACGCTCTTGTCCCTGGTCTTATATAACCTTATAGAGGTACTCTGCCGACCGCAGCGCTGCAGCGGCCGAAATACAAAACGATACATTCTTTAAAAGCATGCCTCGTATTTATTATATTTGCAAATTTGATTACATTATGTTTCATGTTCTTAAAAAAAAAGTGTAATCATATTATATATTTTGCGTTTTGCGTTCTTTGTTAATTAATTTAAAAAACATTCACAAATATATCGATATTCATTGCAAATTCCATCAATCAACTCAATTAGTTTTTAATAGTGTTAATGTTCTTCCAATTTTCCTTCCGCAATTTGGAACAAATTTGACATTGTTAGTGGAAATATAATATAAAACAACTGTATTTCATTACTTCGATTAACCACTTTCCAATTCCACCAAATTCGAAAATTACTTTTGATTTAGTTTAATGTATTTCTAATTTTCTTCTACAATTAAGCACATATTTCACGTAGAAATGTAAAATCTCAATTCTGAATAAATTTGTAAATTCAAGACAAAAGATTCTTTTAAATATTCAAACTTTACGTGAGCAAACTTTCACATTATTAGTAAGACTGATTCAGAATTTATGCAAATAAAGTTAATAATTTTTCAATAGTTTTGATTCAAGATTGGAAAATCTGCACCAATTCAATTTTGTATATTGTTTCTTTATAAAAAACCATATTGTTTACATGCTTTACGTCTTGCTGTGCTTAATTCATACATTGATTAAAGATAACTAAATCTAACACAAAATATTATTATTATTTATTATTAAGGCTTTACACTCCCTTTTGGGATTTAGCCATTCCTAGGGAGTCTTCATAATCCAATTTCCGAGGTGGATTAGTCCTCATTTTACTCTTCTTCTATGGCTAACGCTCTTATAACTATTCCTCGCCATTCCTTTCAGTCTTCTACTTTTAGAACAGAAAATATAAAAATTTAAAATCCCCCTGGTAGTTAGGGGTTAGAATATGTGCTTAGTGTGCTCGCTTGTCGTAAGAGGCCACTAGAGAGCGATAGAATTTTTAGTACATTTAAAATCTTCATTAAAAACTTGAGTTTTTTGCAATCTTTGAGCTTCTATAAATTTCTATAGATATGAAAAATGACACAATAAGAAAATAAGAAAATTCAAATGTAACTTCAAATTTGCCATAGTTATGAAAAATGAGACAACATACAACAAATTTGTGTTTTTCTTGTGAGTGTTTTATACAACAAAATGATCAACTGATATCAAATACCAGTTGTAGATGTAATTTGTTTTTGTTGTAGGTGTTGAGATCCAAAACAATTTTTATTGGTTTGTTGAGTACTCACTGGTAGAGATATTTTAGGTGGTTCTTGTTTATTTAAATTGGAAACCTAACCTAACCTAACCTAATCTAACATAATGTTTATTTTTTCTCTAAAGGTCGTTTTTTGTTTCGTACTAGTTTCGGCTTATTTGTAACACACCATCTTCAGAGAAATGATTTCTTTGCTATTCTCTGTCATTATTGTTGGTCTTATTGTTGGTCACATAGACACCAAAATAAGTGTCTATTTTGGTAGATTTTGTGGGTTCTTTCGCTTATATGTCTTTCATGTGAAATGTATCAAACAATTTCACACTTTTAATATGAAGGACACAGAAGCAAAATATCCCACAAAAACTACCAAAATACACACTAATCTGATCAACAATAATGGCATAGACTTTCAAAGAAACATATGGAAACAATACAATACAATATAAATAAAACACAATTGATTTGAGTTTCACAAAATATTTAATGTTGTACTGCAACAATTGTTTCGCCACACAGTGTACACACAGTGTAGTACTGAAGTATCAACTGTAGTTGTAGAATATCAGTTTTCATCTGCCTGAAGCCACTGTGTGGCGAAACAATTGTTGCAGTACAACAATAAATATTTTGTGAAACTTACACCATTTGTGTTTTATTTATATATTAACGTGGAGTTTCATCCTGCCTCATCAATCCAATACAATACAATAAAAAATGTTTTTGATGTATAAAATATTTGCCGAAATTTTCCTTTTCGTATTGTACACATAATTCAAATAATCAGTAATGCCTGCCATACACGCTCCGGAAAATCGTTAAGGTCAGGTCTGAACAGTTTTTCCTTAACGATTTTCCTGAGCGTGTATGGCAGGCATAAGACTGCTGCAACATATCAGAATTTATAGCAATAGAAATACACCCCAACTTTAGTCTTTCAAAATTTTTAATTTCAAATAGGACAAACCTCTAAGTTCATAAATATGTGGTCAGAACTTCATTTTATACCAAAACCAGTGCTTGCATGACCACAAATTATTCACATATATTGCTAATACTTGAATACATAAGAAAATATCCTAAAATTTCATCTCATTCTTCGGGCCAGAACCACAATTTAAAATTGAAAAAACAATTAATTTGTAGCATTTTCTAAATCTTTTTTCAGAATTTAATTTTGTACAAAAACTTATACTTCTATGACCACAAATTTTACACAATTATTGCTAATACATACATAAGAAAATATCAGCTATTTTTTTCTCATTTTTCATTCCACAATTGTAATTTAAAAAAACACATTTAACTTTTACGGTTTTCTAAATCTTTGTTCCGAACCTAATTTTATTTTATAGCAAATTGGTTCCCGTGTTGACTATGTCCATTAGCCACACGTTTTGCAATTTTTATATAAATCAACGATTTTTGAATTCGGTTTTTTTTTCAATTCGCATTAATAAACTGCTCATTATGTCTATTGAACTCATCGTTAAAACTACACTTTAATAGAATGGGTGAATAAATTGTTTACATTTTCACTTTATTCACTGTAACCATTGACAACGTGAATAAAGTCAAAAATACGTAAGTAGGCACTATCCTTAAAATTTTCGTTCTCACCTGACGATGTGACACTTCACACAAATTCTTCTATTCTGATAACGAATTTGAAAATAAAACTTGTATGATACACGTGAATAAAGCAATTTTATTCACTTATACCATAAATAGCTATTATTCAAATCTGACGTCTAAAACTCACGTTATACAACTTGGCAAACGTCATAAACAGTTTTTTTATCTTCAAGTGAAATTAAATTTTCTTGATTCCACTAGTGAATTAAAAACGTTCAATTCACTAAAAATCAACAACATACAACACCCATTTGATAGAATATGTATGACTTCGTGGACACCAACTTTCCCACTGCTTCTGAGGCTTCATTTGCAACCCCTTATGCTACAAAAGCACTACAATTCGCTTTTTTGAATTCGGATTTGACAATAAATGTCAGTTTGACTTTTCACCGACTTGATATCATAAAAATTAAATGTTCAATTTCTACACGTTTTTCTACATAATTGAATAAAATATTGTCTAAAACATCCTTAGTTTTTCTATCGAATAAATTAGCCCACTCTCCCTGTCGGGTTCGGGGCCTAAATTTTATTCTCTTGAAAAGCATCCACTTAACAAGTGAGTTGTTATATAATAGTATATTATGCAACGACCATTTAATAACCATTAAATGGGAGTTGCATACACTATTTCTTCTACGACAAAGCATGAAAAGTGGTAATTGTCAAAATTTAAAAGTAAATATACAACACAATAATTTTAATATATTTAACAATATGTTTTCTACGAATTCATCATGCACAGTTGTCAAAACTAATTAATTTTATATCTGTCATTGTCATGGCTATTATATAAACTTGTATCTTAATGAAAAAATTGTATCTAAATGACATCATTTAGGTACAGGTAGCGAATGTTTAATATATCATTTAAAGTGTAGGAGTGGAAAAATAACTATTAATATTCTAAAAAATGTCCTACAATGAAGCACATTACTGTTCACATTCACATTCTCATTATTGTTGTGAATTATTCCACATATCAGAATTTCTTTAATAAAAGTTTACCTAAACTGTAGATTTTTCAAAATTTTCATGCAAATTTCGGAAAAGCTATACCAACTCAATGTATTTGTTTGTTTAAACATATTTTGTGCCAATCGTTGTAAGATTATTATAGTAAAATTTCATACATTAATTAAAAACACTTCAATAATGATAATAATAATAATAATAAATAGAATATTAAAAAACAGAATATACCCCATCATTATGTTATCCTCATATTTGATCTGAAGTTATAGCTATACATATAAAAACGTTATACGAAACGTTGTACTGAAAATTACGTTCTCTTATAGAGCTAAAAAATGTGGCAATAAGAAAGTGCCTTTTGTTTTTTTATACCTTTTCAGAAAAAAATTAAAGCGAATTACTAAATTTTCGGATTTTTTTGAATATCTCTGGAAGTAAACGGAATTTTCTGGGTTTTCGTAACAAAATATTATTGACCACTAAATTGCGGTCTTTTCAAAACTTCAACATTCAGAAAACTGTTTTTGTAATTTAATCGCCATTGTAACTTTTACGGTTTCCAACATCCCCTTCTGATCATCCTTATCTTGGACCATGGTCCATCTTATCCATATACAGGGTGTATATCGTCTAGTGTGTTTTGAATGTTTGCTAGAAACTATATTCTTCGTGCAAATTAGACTTCTATGTATATCAAATTTGCTACAATTATTAAAGATATTACAACATATAAAAATGTATTCCCAGAGTTCTACAGTTTTTATAAAAACTTTAAATCAATCGACTTTTTCATTTATATTAATGATAATTAAATATGTTTACATTTAAGTTCAATATAAAAAAAAATTACTAAAAATCATGCTTCACCTAATTTATCTGAAATATACAGAGTGGTCAATCTTTCGACGCCCACCATTAGGATCTATTACACGGAAATATATACAGAGTTGGTCAAATGGGATAAAAGTTTCTCATTTTTGTGCCTTTCAATATACTCAAATGAAATCCTGGATATCTTGCACAGTTCCTGAAATATCGCTGAAAAACTGAAAAAGTGCACTTTCCTTTTCCTTTTATAACTTTTTTACTTTTGAAGGAAATTTTGCGAAACTTGGCAGTCTTACATTTTTCGACGTCAGTTTTCTGATCACAGTGCCAAACATGTTCTGCGCCAACCAGATACCCAAATTTTCATTGTCAACTTTTGATTTTCTTATGGCCGCAATATTGGATTTTAATAGCTTATTGTATTGTATAATATTGTATTCATTAAATAATCTCATCAAATGCCATTCTTGAATTAAAATTTAGGATATGTAATTATTGCCAGTTTTACTAATCAAATATATTGTCTCCTCTTTTGCACGCAATAAAATTACTCTGAAGTTATTTTCTTTGTATGAAGCAATGTGAAATTTGTTATTCCATGACAACTTGATTTTTAGAGCAGTCCACAGCAGTTTGATTTATGCAACAAATTTTTAAATTATCAATTTTTGGTAGTAAATAATGTCAGACTACCCATGTGTTATACATGTTTGAAATCAGATTTTTTCGCTCTTTTGAATGCTATTAAAATCCAACATTGCGGCCATAAGAAAATCAAAAGTTGACTATGAAAAGTTGGGCATTTAGTTGGCGCAAAAAAAAGTTTGGTAGTGTCATCAGAAAGCTCACGTCGAAAAATGTAAGAGTGCCAAGTTTCGTAAAATTTCCTACAAAAGTAAAAAAGTTATAAGAGAAAAAGGAAAGTGCACTTTTTCAGTTTTTCGGCGATATTTCAGGAACTGTGCAAGATACATGGTTGAAATATCAGATTTTTTCGCTCTTTTGAATGCTATTAAAATCCAATATTGCGGCCATAAGAAAATCAAAAGTTGACTAGGAAAAGTTGGGCATTTAGTTGGCGCAAAAAATGTTTGGTACTGTCATCAAAAAGCTCACGTCGAAAAATGTAAGAGTACCAAGTTTCATAAAATTTCCTACAAAAGTAAAAAAGTTATAAGAGGAAAAGGAAAGTGCACTTTTTCAATTTTTCAGCGATATTTCAGGAACTGTACAAGATATCCCGGATTTCGTTTCAGTATATTGAAAGGCACAAAAATAAGAAACTTTTATCTCATTTGACCAACTCTGTACGTATTTCCTTTTAATAGATCCTAATGGTGGGCATCGTAAAAGTGACCACCCTGTAATATTTAATTTTATAATAAATTTAACTTTTATTTAGTAATTTATAAGTCAATAGCAATTATAGTTTTATTTTTTTTAATTTTTATATTCTTTTAATTTTAAATATTTAGTAATATTCTTCTTTCAATTTTTCTATCATATCGTCGTTTCAGTAGAAATAAACGACCTCAATAAATACACAATTCAAAATTGGTATAACATAAATAGTATGTTTCTTATTTGTGTTATGCCAATTTGAATCGTTTATTTCAGAAACTGGTCAACAGACATTTTTATGGATTTTTCTTTTTTTGCGGAATCACTATCTCCTATTGCCAGGACATACTTTTCTACAATATAACTTCAACTGTCATTCCTTTTTATAATATATAATTTACAATGAATATTGCGTTTAGTGCAGAAACCTGTCAAGCGACATCACATAGCGTGTTTCAGCAGTAAATTTATATTTCTGAAGTAAAAGTCCTGTGGTATTTTGTATAATACTAATACCATGGTAACAATTACCATTGGTTTGCCATTACTTACCATTGCTTAGTAGTTTGGTATATTTAACAAATCAGAAAATTAATTTAAATTTCTTTATTGTATTTTAATGAAAACATGGAAAATTTTGTGTTTATTCTGTGTTCAAATAAAAAATATATAGTTTATAATACTGTATTGTTTGTTAAAAATCATAATACCACAAAAAAATTAGGAAATTACCATTAAAAATATATGTTTCTTACATTAAAATTTTATTTTATTGCAGAAACGAGTCAACTGCAATATTTTCAATATTTTTTTACTTATAAGGGAGAAATATTATAATTTAATTACGGGCAGCATCAATTTCGGGAAGATGTTAACCAATACCAGAAATGTTTTCAGGCGAAAATCTGTTTAAATATGAAGGATATCATATTTTTCTCTGTTTCCCAAGAATTTGAAAAGGTGCACTTGACCAGTTACTGAAATAAACGATTCATTTTGAATTGTGAATTTATTGAGGTTGTTCACGTTGTTTAGGTTGTTAGGTCGATAGCCTAATAAATATTGTATTACTACTAATAGCAATAGTAATAGCAATATTTTTCTCAAACGTCTCGTAACCAGATAGACGTTTCCACCTACAATAAAAGTCTTCAGTGATAAGACGAGTACTGATAAGTGACTGATAGGTTTATCAGTCTATCACTTTAATAAATAAAAGCGAAAATCCAGTACTAAGGTATAAAAAATAAAGTTGTCCTAGGTATAATACCTAAGGTGACCAGACGTCCCGATTTTGGCGGGACAGTCCCGATTTTTAGAAATTTGTCCCGCGTCCCGCCACGTTTCAAAAATGTCCCGACTTTTGAAAGATAGGGTTTTTTTTTCGGGGTGGTTTTTTATTCGCTATTTTGAAGTTATCAGCTTATATATTTCGCCTATATCTGTATTTGGTAGCAGCGCTGCAACGGCCAAAATACAAAACGGTACTTTAAAAACATGCCTCGTATTTATTATATTTGTAAATATGACATTATATTTCATGTTGTTAAAAAAACTTGTAATATAATATTATACAAGGTGTCTGCTTAAAAAACGCCGCTAGCGATAACTCCTTTATTTATTGGCTGATTTCAATAAAACGAAAACAAAACTAAATGGCTCCACATGTCTACAGAGGGGCCCTATTTTTTTTTGCAAAGTCTAGCATACTATTGCTGAAATGACAGTTGATTTTGAAAAAAAAAACGAAAATTATGTCCCCTTTGTAGAACATGTGGAGAAATTTAATTTTGTTTTTTTTAAATTGAAATCGGGCAATAAATCAATACATAGTTAGGGGGTTATGGAGTTATTGCCCAACGGCTTCTTTTAGGATACACCCTGTATATTTTGCGTTTTGCGTTCTTTGTTAATTAATTTGAAATGTCCCGCTTTTGTATGGTTAGGATCTGGTCACCTTAATAATACCGCTTATATCGTTCACAAATCATTGGGCAACCAGTAGTGATAAGATTAGTTCTGATAAGTGGCTGATAGATTTATCAATGTATCACTTTTTAATTAAAAAAACGGAAATCCAATACAAAGGCATAACAAATAATGTTCTCCTAAGTACAGTACCGTTTCTGTCCTTCCTAAAGCATTGAGCAACCGGCAAGTACTTGACCCAGGAAAACTTCCTCAAAACAGAGGTTCGCAGCAATCGTTAAACTGTGGGTGCCTCGTACTAGTGAGTAAACAGGCAGCACAACCAGCACTAATGCATGTGTGGAAGTCGCCACCCAACGCCTCGAACAAGATGTGGCACTCGACGAAGAATACGAAACATTTCACTTTACATAAGCAAAAAGTAATCGAGCTTCGGACAAACTTTTATCATGAATGTGGCGGGTTAAAATTCGTCACTGGCGACGGCCGACGTGTCGAGATGAAAACACATTTTAGCGTACGCCGCCGGGATGTCGTCGACCCAAACTTTCCATTGTTTTCATTTTTGCTTGCACACTTCTGTTCCAGCCTGAATCCCTAATGGGGTCACGCGTCGGCGGTTTAGGGAGCGCTTCCCTTCCGGCAGACAAGGCATTGGTGGGAGTCCCTCGTTTGCTGGATGACCTGCAGCGTCTCTCCGAGGACACGGACTCCGCGGATATCGTGTTCATCCTGGGACGCGAGGAGGAGCGCGTCTTCGCACACAGGGTGATCCTGATGGCCAGGTAATTTTGTAATCCGATTACGTGGGATGACATCGAATACGTACGGGTTAATCAAATTAGTATTCTCTAACGTTGATTTCTGCTATCAAGCGTATACGATAAAATGTAATGATTCTTCTCTTTCAGGTATTAAACATATTACATAACATCACATATTATCGTTGATATGATAATAGCGATGATAAATATTTAAATTAAATAAAATAAAACAACTTTACTTTGTAACTTCCACTAACACATTTATTTTACAAAAATAATTTAGTGACTGCAGTTTAGACTACTCTAGTCATTGTCAAACGAAGTACAAAAATGAAGATGAAACACAATATATACCCTAAATTTTACAGCAATTAAAGAGGGGAGAAAATATAAGATCTGTCTGATCATTAAGCAAATTACCGTCCTTTGATAACGTGGATTTGTAGATTTCCAGTGATTCCAATAAATTTAGTTTAAGCCCTTTGTCAGCCAAATGTAGGATCTTGATGGCGTCATTAGCTGGATCGAGTCCATCATTAAGAAGATGTAAATAATGTCAGATTACCCCTGTGTAATACATGGTTGAAATTGGAATTTTTCACTCTTCTGAATGCTAGTAAATTCCAATATTGCGGCCTTAAGAAAATCAAAAGTTGAAAATTTTGGCATCTAATTGGCGCAGAAAATGTTTGGTGCTGTCATCAGAAAGCTCACGTCATAAAATGTAAGAGTACCAAGTTTCGTAAAATTTGGTTCAGAAGTAAAAAAGTTATAAAAGGAAAAGGAAAGTGCACTTTTTCAGTTTTTCAGAGATATTTCAGGAACTGTGCAAGATATCCAGGATTTCCTTTCAGAATATTGAAAGGCACAAATATGAGAAACTTTTATCCCATTTGACCAACTCTGTATATATTTCCGTTTAATAGATCTTAATGGTGGGCATCGTAAAAGTGACCATCTTGTATATGCTATGTCATGGTTCACCGAAATGATTGGTTCATAAAATCTTGAATTTTGAAATGGCTTTTTCCTCTTTTTTTTTGACTTTTTGACTAACCCCACGAAGTATATATTTATATTTATATATACACGCTCTCAATAATTATATATAGATTTTTTCTGTGTCTTCTCCCCAAGTTCAGTCACGTTTCTCAACCTTTTTTTACTCGTGGCCTACTTAAAATATTATTTACCCTCCCCCCTAATATATTAAACTACATCGAAACTACTCAAAATTAATTTGTACTGTAGTATTTGTATTGATTAATTGTGTACGCATTACATATTAAATGTCTTGGCCCGGCGCCTCCACCAAAGATAAATATTTCAAATTAATTAACAATTATTTCGGATTTTAGAAAATAAATTTCTCACCAATAATTTTTTCAAATTAATTAGGACAAAAAGGCGCCCAAGCAGTTTTCCGCATTTTTTTTAAATTTCTTTAAGAATTACGTTGATATAATTCTACATAATTAAACAACTAGTAACAAAATAATATAAATAATCACAACTTGTTTTTTTTTCTAATTCATCACATTTTGCTTGCCTAGGGGCCCTCTAGGCACTGTCCAAATCGCGGCGATATCGGTAGAGGCTTTCTAGATCTGGAAATTCATCAAAATTGCAAACAAAACGAAAATTTCGCGAAATTATCATCGTAAATATATCGACCTTGGGTCTGTTTGACTCGTTTTAGCTTCATGAGTCGGTTGAGACTAACGGCAACAACATTTGACCGAAGACCGTTCTCTGATTAGAATCGATATTTTACTGTATTTTTTTTTTATTTAAGACTTTGAAGGCTGATCTCGAATTCTGCGGCCTATTCAGCAGTTACCTTGGCCCCCAAAAGTTTTTATTGGTGCCCCCCAGAAATACTGCATATTCCTCATTGAGTACCACTGATTTAGATGATTATATAATAAATTTATATGAAAATATATACAATTAATTAGTATTTAACTATGTGTAAATACACATATGACTCCCGTTGACAACCACTGTTCTAGTGAATCGATCATTTAAGCCGTTGTTTTTAACAGTGGGGCAAGTTAATTTTGGAAAAAAAGGGTTACAGCTATACTACAGTAAAAATGTAGTTTTACCTCGGAAAAATAGAAGGTACTTCAGATTTTTTGAAGTGTTGAGGGACATAAGACAAGTTTAAAACCAAAACTTCGTATTCCCACTACCGTCGGAAGGTGCCGCCATTTTGATAATTTGTAAAAGTCGATTTATCTCATTTTCTATTGGTTGCATTGGTTTCCAAAAACGTTGATCGATTTCTTGTGACAACCAGACTTTGAAGCGCTGTAACTCGGAGACTATTTGCAACAGTCACATGATTCAAATGGGCTTTTGTAGATTTTTTTCAAATTCTACAACTTTTATATTTGCGATGATTCAAAAAATCTATTACGAACGAACTAGCAGAATCAACACAGACATGGAATGCAACGGGAATGGCATGTACGCTGTGGAATAGTGAGCCAGAAAGGCAGATGTTTGCAGACAAACCCGATTTTCATTCAGAGCGTGTGTCGTAATGTCCCATTCCAAAAACGTCGATCGATTTCTTGCCCCAACCGGACTTTGAAGTGCTGTAACTCGGAGACTATTTGCAGGAATCACATGATTCAAATGGGCTTTTGTAATTTTTTTTAAAATTCTATAACTTTTATTTTTGTGATGAATCAAACCAGCTCCTAGGAGGAGAAAATTTGGAAAAACTGATGTTTGATCATTTTAACGACCTCTACCGTTCGAATTAACGACTATGCAGTATCGCGCTAGGGGTAAGAAATGTGTAAAATTGTATGTGCAATATATCTTGCCTAAAAAGTTGTTGTCTACAACCAATAGAAAACAAGAAAAATCGCCTTTTTGGTTTTAGACTTATGTCCGTCAACACTTCTCAAAAATAAAATCTGAACTACTATATTTTCCGAGGTAAACAGGGGTTTTTCAGAAAATTTTAATGTACTAACTAATTTTCATTAGAAATTAACATGAACTTTCTGTTTTTAATCAATTCAGAATCATGTGTATAAATAGCAGTGTACATGTTTTACTAGTAATTTATTTTGGTCAATGATATTAATTGTTTGTTGAATTTGAAAGTGTAAAGTTAAAGTGATTTTGAAGTGACTCTAAATAAAATAATTTTAATAAAAATTGAAAAGCGTGCTAAAAAAATTTAACTTGACTTAAAAGTTTTGTAACTTCTTTAAGATTGAAATAATAAAGCTATTTAAATAGTAATGAAAAATCTGTGAACATTGAAATGATTCCGTCAAGATATCAATAATTGCTGTGAAATTTTTCATCCAAACTATCATTTATTTCTACCAATTTTATTTCTATTACTTTGATTATTAACATTGCATTTCATTCCGTAAACATTTCAATTTTTTGTCAAAATTGCATTTTATTCGGTCAAAATTTCAATGATTTCTGTAAAATTTTCAAAAAATGTTGCTAAAATTTCAATAACTCTGTTAAACAAAATGCTTTCTTTCAAAATTTCAATTGCCCTGTCAAAAATCCTATTATTATATCAAATTTGCAATGATTTATGTAAAGTTTTCAATTATTTCTACAAAAATTTCGATTATTGAGTCATAATTGTAATTTTTACTATTGAAGTTTGAAATATTCTGTGGAAATTTTAGTGATTACCAACAATCTTTATTTTTTTCGAAATTTCAATTATTACTGCCAAATTAACAAATTATTTCTGTAAAAAAATTTATCATTTATCATTTATTTCTGCCTAAATTTCAATTATTTTCATGCAATGTCAGTGATTACTGTTAAATTTAATTTAATTCTGTACACATTTGAATTTTTTTCAAAATTGCATTGTATCGTGTTAAAATTTCAATAATTTCTGTCAAATTATGAATTATTTTTACGAAAATTTCAATTATTCTGCAAAAAATTAAATGTTTTGAGTTAAAAATTTAAATTATTTAGTAAAAACTTAAATGATTTCTGTCAAATTTTCATTTATTTCATCCAAACTTTCATTTATTTCTGCCAATTTTATTTCTATTACTTTGATGCAAAGACAGTGATTATTGACATTACATTTCATTCTGTGAACATTTCATTTTTGTCAAAATTACATTGAAACCTGTCTAAATTTCAACGATTTCTGCAAAAAAAAACAATAATTATTACAAAAATTTCAATAATTCTGTTAAAAAAATCCAATTATTATATCAAATTTACAATTATTTTTGTAAAGTTTTAGATTATTTCTACAAAAATTTCGATTATAGTGTCATAATTGCAATTTTTTGTATTGAAATATTTGTCAAAATTGCATTGTATCGTGTTAAAATTTCAATGATTTCTGTCAAATTATGAATTATTTTTACGAAAATTTCAATTATTCTGCAAAAAATTAAATGTTTCGAGTTAAAATTTAAATTATTTAGTAGAAACTTAAATGATTTCTGCAATTTTTTTATTTATTTCATCCAAACTTTCATTTATTTCTGCCAATTTTATTTCTATTACTTTGATGCAACGACAATGATTATTGACATTGCATTTCATTCTGTAAACATTTCATTTTTTTGTCATAATTAAGTTATACTTAATTACTAAAATTTCAGTAATTCTGTTAGAAAAATCTAATTATTATATCCAATTTACAATTCTTTTTTGTAAAGTTTTAGATTATTTCTACAAAAATTTCGATTACTGTGTCATAATTGTAATTTTTTGGTATTGAAATTTCAATTATTAGGTACTGCCAAATTAACAAATTATGTTATAATTATAATAAAATTATTTATATTTTTCCATTTTGTGGTTTCTCTTTTCAATAAAAAAATATTAAGCTTTTGGTTTAATATACACCTATTTGAATAATGTATGAAGTATTGAAATAAAATAGATAAGTAAAGAAATAAATTATTCAGTTTTTTCTTATTAAAATTAAACTTTTGAAAACATTAAATCAACATTTTCATAAAACTATTGCTTTCGAAAGTGAGTTAAGTGAAATGGGCCCTATTAAAAATATGTTTTTGTGTTTAAATAACACTGATATAATTATTGTATATGGAATTTTTGTGAAAAACTACCGTAAACAATATAAGACCATTAATTGTCCAAAAATAATGTAATATGAACTTGCCCCATTTTCAAAATCAACGGCTTATTTCATGGTATTTCTCCCTATTTTGCGGAAGATGAATTCGTGTTGAAGATTTTAATATTTGGAAGTAAAGGCCAGTTTTTTTAGACTGCTGTTATATATTTATACATCATTATTTTTTTATATATACAGAGTGGTCACTTTTACGATGCTCACCATTAGGATCTATTAAACGGATATACATACAGAGTTAGTCAAATTGGATACAGTTTCTTATTTTTGTGTCTTTCAATATACTGAAACGAAATCCGGGATATCTTGCACAGTTCCTGAAATATCGCTGAAAGACTGAAAAAGTGCACTTTCCTTTTCCTCTTATAACTTTTTTACTTTTGAAGGAAATTTTACGAAACTTGGCACGCTTACATTTTTCGATGTGAGCTTTCTGATGACAGTACCAAACATTTTCTGCGCCAACGAGATGCCCAAAGTTTCATAGTCAACTTTTCATGTTCTTATGAAAAATTCCAATTTCAACCACGTATTACACATGGGTAATCTAATATTATTCACTACCAAAAATCGAAAATTTAAAAATATGTTGCAAAAATCAGACTGCTGTGGACTGCTCTAAAAATCGAGTTGCCATGGAATAACAAATTACCATTTTGACATTTCTTCATACAAAGAAAATAACTTCTGAGTAATTTGATTGTGTATAAAGTGCAAAAAGGAGATAATATCTTTGATTAGTAAAAATGGCAAGATATTATCCTCAATACGAAAAAATTGACATCATATTATTGATTGTATTCATTAAATAATCTGATCAAATACCATTCTTGAATTAAAATTTGGGATATTTAATTATTGCCATTTTTACTAATCAAAGATATTATCTCCTTTTTTGCACTTTATACACAATAAAATTACTCAGAAGTTATTTTCTTCGTATGAAGAAATGTGAAATTTGTTATTCCATGGCAACTTGATTTTTAGAGCAGTCAGTTCGATTTTTGCAACAAATTTTTAAATTATCGATTTTTGGTAGTAAATAATGTCAGATTGCCCATGTGTTATTCATCGTTGTAATCGGATTTTTTCGCTCTTTTCAATGATATTAAAATCCAATATCGCGGCCATAAGAAAATCAAAAGTTGACTATGAAAATTTGGGCATCTAGTTGGCACAGAAAATGTTTGGCACTGTGATCACAAAACTGACGTTGAAAAATGTAAGAATGCCAAGTTTCGTAAAATTTCATTCAAAAGTAAAAAAAGTTATAAAAGGAAAAGGAAAGTGCAGTTTTTCAGTTTTTCAGCGATATTTCGGGAACTGTGCAAGATCCCGGATTTCGTTTCAGTATATTGAAAGGCACAAAAATGAGAAACTTTTATATCATTTGACCAACTCTGTATATATTTCCGCGTAATAGATCCTATTGGTGTCGTAAAAGTGACCACCCTGTATATATAAATTACATTTGGTATTAAATTTAATTATTTTTATAATTTATTCATATTTATACTTCTTTATTAATTTAATAATATCTTTTTTTATAAATTCTGTTTGTGCTTCAATTATAAATGTAATTATAATAAAATTAATGTAAAGCAGACATATTTAGGTACGTACATTCGTGCATTATCACGATTACGAATAACACGTTGCTCAAAGTAGCTGCGAAATACCGAATTTGAAATACTAAATTCCCCCCTCGTTTAGAAATCCATTTGTAGGATTCAAAGGAGCGATATGACAGAAAGTTGTCCCTGATTATCCCTCGCCCTCCAGTCGTGCGGATTCATTTCCCGTGCCGCTTATTGAACTTTTTTCCCACCCAAGGCCGCACAATGCAATATCCACACTTTTATATTGATGTCTATTGGATTCCTACTTAATTAATTTTCCATCAGAAAAACTCGCTACCGAAATGTCCTTTTAATTGAATTTCGTCTTGCGCTTAATTTAACTCTCACTTCATCACTCGGACGCCGGCAAATGCGACCGTTTGTTTGCCAGAATTGATGCCCGCAGAAGAATGTTTAATTAAATCGAAACCGCGTCCCATTTCAGGCGTTTGATTTAAACCTGGATGATTTTAGGGTTTACCAATTTCTCAACCGCAGTTTAATTGCTGCTAGCAGATCTGACACTACATTGTTGCTCACGAACTTGAATTTACATAATCATTTTGAAGGTACTGATTGCAAACCGATTTACTATCAAAATTATATTTATTTTTCAGTGAGACTAGTACCTAGAGCACTAGTAACTCTAGCAGTGAGGCCAGAGTACTGCTAGTATTGCTGTATATCGTAGATTCTGACTAATTAATAGTCGCGGGTTCAAATCTTACCCATGGCAATATTAACTTGTTTATACTCTCCCTCGGTGTCTTTTCTATGGCATATTCAAAAGAATTGACCGTGATAAGGGCAAATATCTCAGTACTTGAACATAACTTGCTAGTAATGAGTAAGTATAACGTTTTTCGAGTCTTGAAATGATTGGTAGGCTCGTATGTTGGTAGGCTCGTATGGAGAAAAAATCGTCAAGAGGCGATATCAAAAAGGTGCATTATAATAATCAGCGACAGTGGGGCCAGAAATTGTAGGCACCTTTCATTAAAACTTCAAAGTTGCGCGATCCTTTGTTCCTATCCTACTTCGGAGTTTATTGCTCCTAGAGTCTCTCTCGTAACGACGCCAATCATAAGACTGCTTCACGGCGTCTCTACCTCAACAGCTCTCGCTCATGTTGTCTAATTGGATATCTCGTGCAGCCATACTTTGATCTTAGATTCTTTTATGCATCAGCATTGTAATTGTTAATGCCGCTACATAATACATGCGTGCGCGAATACCGCGCGCTTTTGTGTCGAGGGCCCGCTTTAATCAGGACATTAGCCGAGTCCTCCAAGTGCATTACGTTGCAGATGTAAGAGCTTCCAGACGGTCAAAAGGGGCGAAGTCTGCAGGATTCCGGGATGCACGGTCTCCCCTGCCGCCCCCGGCACCCCCACGCCGATCAGGCTCCCGCAGGCTCCGCAGGACACTTTCAAACAATTCCTCCTCTATGTTTACACCGGAAAGGTGAGATATTGATTTTGCGACGATGCACTCGCCTACAGCAAATCTTAATTCTGCCATCTTCCACCACCAGATATTGCTGCAAGATAGTGGAGTCTTCGAAATGCTGGCCCTGGCCCAAGAGCTGGGGGTCGAGGAGCTCAGGAATGCCTGTGAAGATCACGTTACTTCGACACTGTCAGTTGCCTCGGCTTGCACGTTTCTAGCAGCAGCCATGGATATACAAGACAGGTCAAGAGGTAAGTTTTTACATTTAACTGCATTATTTAGTTTGACCGATTTTCTGTGGAGGATAAAAACAGAATAAAAACATATTTTCAGTGTTTAAGCTTATAATTGCTTTAATGCATTTTTTGTGCATATTTCCTTATTTTTTGTGCTTATTTGCTTATTTCTCAATTTTATAGCATATTATTTATATTAGCTAGGAATATATTTTGTTGCACATTATTGTAATGAGAATTGAGTATTAATATTACTCCGTTACGTCTAAAGTGCTTGGTTATCACAAAATCATCAATAAACCGAGCGTGCGTACGTGATATTTGGTAAACAAAGCTTGATTATTTCGGGGATTGCCCTATTTTCACGTGCACAGAACGCATCTGGGGCAAGTGTGCTATCAATTCAGTCGAATTTATCTCAATCTTCAATGCGTTGTGCTTGTGCCTTGTGTGTTACGTGTTTATAAGTTTTCTTGTATAAAATGCCGAAAGTAAAACCTTCCGTCGATGAATGGATACGTGGACATTCTGAATTAAAATATGAGAACGGCATATTAATTTGCAGGCTTGTATCAAACCGCTAAGTTTTTTTTGTGTTGCTATTGGCCTAGGTACAGCATGCATTATGTTGTAGATTAACTGCGAGAAAAAAATTAACATAACACAACATATCAAAACAACAGTTCACCTGGAAAAAAAAACACAAATCTGCAAGCAGTACCCTGTTACCCAGTAAACTATTTCCGAGTCTTATGCAAGTTCTTCTACACAGAATGAAAAGGAATTTTAATTTGATTTATGCAATACGATGGTATCTTCTAACATTCCGTTAAAAAAACTAGATAATAGTATTTTTAATCTTTTTTACAAAAATACACCGGTGGACATATTCCTGCCGAATCAACCATTCGCATAAACTATGTCGAGCAAGTATATAAACACACTATTGAGGAAATAACAAAGATAATTGGCAACAATTACATATGGTTCTGTGTAGATGAAACTACTGATTCATTTCATCGGTACATCGCCCATTTAATGATTGGAATATTAAACGAAGACTTCACCAATGCATTTTTAATTAGTCCCAAGCAGTTAGAAAAAACAAATGGCAATACCGTTGCCAAATTCGTTCCTGATGGGTTAACACATTTTTTTTGCCAAACCCCGTACCAAATGATAAATTATTATTGATGCTTTCTGATGCCGCTGCATATATGTAGAAGGTATATTCTAATTTAAAATAGTTTATGAGCAATTAATGCATTGCAACTGTTTGGCACATGGTTTTAATCGAGTTGCCGAAACGATTAGACTACAATTTCCCCAGGTCAATAATTTGATAAAAACCGGGAAGAAAATTTTCCTAAAAGCTCCACTGAGGGTTGAAATGTTTAGGGAAAGAATGCCAAAGGTACCTCTTCTTCCGGCACCGGTTACAACTAGATGTTATAACTATCATACCGACCATTTCGATTCATTGAGCTTGTGCTTGAGTTTCCCGAAAATGTTCAGAGGCAATTAAAGAATGCCACAAAGTTCTTAAAGATAGGAGGGTTGTACAAAATTTAGCATTCCTAAAAACCAACTACAGTTTCGTAAGCAAAGCGATTGATAAACTCCAAGCAAATAACACAATTTTGGTAGATGCGGTTCAAATAGTTGAAGATTTTAGAAACGACGTCTCAAACGTACGGGGATCTATAGGAGAGATTATTAAAAAAAAATGTCATATAGTTTTGTCAAAAAATGAAGGGTTTGGCGAGTTACAAAAAATATCAACAGTTTTATAAGGAGATTTCGTGGAAGATTTGCTGATAAATATTACAATTGTTCCCAAATTTAAATATGCACCGATTACAAGTGTGGATGTGTAGAGAAGCTTTTCACACTTAAAAAATGTGCTCAGTGACAGGAGAATGGGATTTTCCGTTGAAAATTTAGAAAAACATTTAACTATTAGTTCATTTAAAAATGAGCAGTAATCATTATTTGTTATTAATTATTATTGTTATTAATATTAATCACCAAATCCTATGTTATTAAAATATTACTTTTATCTACCTATAGTGCGTTCTTGTTAATAACATTATGTTTTCGTTGGTTTTTCTGTATTTTCATAAAATAAAATATGCATTTTCATGCTTTTTCTGCGTTTTTGTGCTAATTCTAATCTTTGTGCTATTTTATAGCTTATATGCTAAGATTTTTATGCATTTTTAAGCGCTTCATTTGTAATTTTTTATGCTTATAAATCCGCGCTTTGCAAATCAGTATAAAATTGTATCACTTCTCAGTTTTCTTGAATAAAATTGATGTGCTCCATATTAGTTTTAAAATATTTTAAATAAGAAAATGCATTTTTTTGGAATTCTATTGCCAAAAACAAAATGAACTATTGAACAAATGCAAACAAAACTAAAAATTTGAAGAAGTAGTTAGCACTATCAGGTAATGAAGAACTCAGTATTTAATCTACATGGACTAGTTTCGACCTGGGGGTCATCATCAGCAGAGTCCAAATATTTTATTAAAGGAAAAATGTCATATATAAATTGTGTAACATTGTAATAAAATAGTTAAACGTAGTCATAAATGAGTGGCGACAAATCGAGTTACGATATGTTATGGATATGTTATGATTATTATGACTGTAAGTTTAACTATTTTATTAAAATATTACACAATTTATAGCGAAATTTTTCCTTTATAGTAGAAACTAGTCCATGTAAATTAAAGACTTAGTTCTTCATTACCTTATCTTCATTACCTTTAGTGCTAACTACTTATTCAAACCTACTTAATCAGAATGGATCTTAACACATTTAAATAAAACAAAAAATCTTTAGAGTTATGCATACATTTTGGAGCGCGTTGTATGGAAAATCATATCTTTTTGGGGAAATTTGAACTTTGTTTTCTTTATTTGTCGTCTTAATTTTCGAATTAAAACAATATAAAAACTTTTTTCTTCAAACGTCACAAACGTGACACTTTGTGTCCTTGGATACACAAATTTTAAGAGTCACTTTTTCTCCTAGGGGAAAAAGTGTTTACTTTGTCTGCCAGCGGAGAAAAAGTAAAAAATACTCATAACTATACTTTTATTGGTGATTTTCTTTATTACAAAAAATAACACTAAATTAAAGCTAGTAAAAGTAAAAAATACTCATACCAGTTCGGTAATATAAGCTATCAACACATTTTGCGAATAATTGTCCACGTTCTTCTCCATGCACCATTTAATGAATCTTCGGGATGAAACCTCATAAATACTCGCCGATTTTGTAGGCAGCAACCCTTCTATAGCAGCTATTTGAGTAATTTCAGCTGATTCGTGGGGTGTGCAATCCATAATAACATAGTTTTGAACAACTAAAAACTGTAAATGACAATTTCTAATTGTTCTGTTTATTTCAAATTCTTACTCAAATTCTTACAAAAATATTCTTGCGTTTGAAGAAAAAGTAACATGTTTTATTCAGAGAAAAAGCAACTTTGTGTGCTTCGTCTGTATTTGTCAAACTTCCAGACTCACCACACAAAGTGTAACTTTTTCTCCTAATAAAACAATATACTATTGAGCACAGAATAAAACAAATTGTAAGTGTTTAATTCTGTGTTTAAATATGTAACGGTCGAAACTTTACTGATGAACAAAACTTTTCTACGTGAAAATTGATCGAATGTAGTAAGCATTTAAGAGACCAGTAAATAAAAAAGTCTCTAAAAGCAACATTTGCAACGGTAGATCGCTCTTTGGCGCCAGTAATTAGCCATAGCAGCAGAAATAGACCATTATTAAATAAACAAATAATAATAGTAGAAAACTTTTTACGTTGTTGCTTGCAGTCTCTTTAGAACAGTAGACTAAATAAAACTGCTCAAAGAGTTAACTTAATTTTCGACATTTTACTCCAAAATGAAACTTTTACTTGTGAGTGGCATAAGTGCGTGACAATAAATGAAACTTTATGTCGTAACTTTTCCACCAATCACGCAAGCGTTGAATTGAATTTATACACTAATTAGTCAATCCCTTTTTAAAATAACATCGGCGTGTTCCAGCGTTTTTCTTTTTTTAATCAAGTTTAATTATGTCCATACACTGTGTATGTATAACCAGTACAAATATGCAAATTTGCTTAACATTCTGATTGCTTGAAATTTTACATTTTTTATCCACAAAGGATAAAGTTTGAGCAGTGTTCATTAAATTTTGTGCATTTCAGGAATTCATTTTAATGCATTATAGGGTATTCGTTGATACATTCTGAATATTGTTTAAAAGGTATAATTTAGAGCAGGCAATCAGGTGCATTGCTAATCAAAAAACGTTAACATTATCGTTATGTGACAACATTCAAATATCAAATGCTATTATGTCATAATTTGACATTTGTATTGGTGTCAAATAACATACACGTTACTGTTATAGTTATTAACGTCATTAGGCCGATATGCAGCAAATAACGGACCAGGTTGAAGTTTTTAAACCGAGGCGAAGCGGAGCGTAGCGTGGCGCTGCCGAGGTTTATAAACTTCAACCAAGTCTGTTATTTGCATATCGGCCGTGTGTCGATCAAGATTTTTAGTAATACGAATATTTTAGCAATATTTACTCCACATGGATGTAGGAGAATAAACTTCTGATATTCCCTTTATGTAGGCTAGTACCACTCACTCACCAATTGAATCTCTTTACTTTTGCGCCACTGTAAAAAATCTCCATACTCTTACTGGTATCGTTTCTTCGTTTTTTTTGGGCAGCAAGTCAATACTTGCAGCCGATGCTGCCTCCACTATCTCGGCAGGAATTTCAAAGTTTTATTTATCCATTTTGACGGAGCGGCAACTAACTATGCAACTATTTACTATGGCCGACAGGCATCTGTCAGTCATGGCCTGAGCAATTTGAAATTTGAATTGTTTAGCCATGGTGGCCGTGCGTTCCCGTTAACGGCCGGCGTTCGTTAAGAATTCTTAACGGCCGCTGACCGTTTAGCGCATGACATTACAGCGTTTTTTTAGTTCTTTAGTTCTGATAAAACGGTATAACAGCACCTGATTCATGTATTGCGTTACTTCCTGCATCACATTCGAATGTCAGATGCATTTATGATATGAATGCATCTGACATTAAAATCTGATGCACTGATACTGTCAAGTAACGTATACGTTACTACTAACGTGTTTTTAATATGCAATACACCTGATTATTTGAATATACAAGGTGTCTCCTAAAAAACGCCGCTGGCCATAACTTCTTTATTTATTGGCCGATTTCAAAAAAACAAAAACAAGGTTAAATGGCTCCACATGTTCTACAAAGGGGCCCTAATTTTGTTTTTTTTTTGCAAAGCAACTTTCTCTAATGGTTACATATATGTTCTAATTGTTTTTCTGGTAGAGATTATTTTTCTGAATCCAAAGGTATACACCTTATACAAGTTGTCTTTGATGGAATATTCGTTACAGACAACAAAAAAAGTTTAAATAATTTTTCAAGTGTGGCGTGAAAAACAAAGCAAACACAATGTGGAAAACACGAGAAATACCGCCTAATTGTATATTAAATGCAACTTATGCAATAAAGAGAAATATGTCAGTTGTGTATTCAACAAGCTGGCCGTCAGTTTGAGCAACTTTTGTAGATACGTTTGTATTTTCTGATGCATATTTTGAATTATTCTTTGTTTTTCACGCCACACTTGAAAAACTTTTTAAACATTTTATTTTATTTTTCTATAAAGATTATTCCATCAAAACCTACATATTATTAATCTTGGCATTCAGAAAAATAATCTTAACCAAAAAAAATTAAAAAATATATGTAACTATTTAAATAATAAAAGTTGACTATCGCCGAAATGAAAGTTGATTTTGCAAAAAAACAAAATTAGGGCCCCTTTGTAGAACATGTGGAGCCGTTTAATCTTGTTTTTGTTTTTTTGAAATCGGACAATAAATAAAGGAGTTATGGCCAGCGGCGTTTTTAGGAGACACCCTATATAACTGTAACTGCATTCATTGTTTTAACTTTTACAAAAATGTAATACAGTATAAAGAGCTTCCACTTAAATATTCTGTTTTTTTTTTAATATTTGACTGAATTGTAAATTTCTAGTAGGTAAGTACCTAAAAGCAAACCAAAATGAAATAAATTTTCGGTTTAATAAACTTTTTCTTTTAATTTTATAGATTTTCTATGAATTTATTACGGAATTATTGGCAATTTTAACTTAATATTAGTAGACATCGACTAGTTTTGAAATCTATATCTATCTCGAACTATTTTCTCTAACAATATTTTAAAAACAAATGGAATTTTCACTAAAATTTTAACTAAGTTCAGTCACGCTCACATAAATCTAGTACAAACAATTTGACATTGCTATATAAAATTCCTATTGTAACCTAATTCCTTGTACCAGAATTATGTGAGCATGACTGTACATTTAGGCTATTTTAGTCAAAAGTAAAATTTTAGTACCTTTAAAATAATTAATGAACTGAAGATAATTTTGATGGATTTTCTGTTTTTGTTACAAAGGTTGTACATAGTTAATTTTGGATATTTAGTGAAATTTTAGTACCTTTAAAGAAATTTATGAACTGAAGACATTTTGTGATTTTTGTACGGATTTTTGGTATAATTGATCAGCTATTCGCAAATTGTCGAACGTGAAAAAAATTGCAATTTCCGCAATAGTTTTAACTACATTTTTGTATTTTAGACAAAAGTAAAATTTTAGTACCTTTAAAGAAACGTGTGTGAAGTGAAGACAAATTTAAAATGGCCCGCCCAGTTGAAGATCCTTATATTATTACTGGTCAAATTCTTGATGGTTTTTCTGTGATTTTTGTACGGGTTTTTGGAAATATTGACAGTTTATCAACAAATTTTACAACGTGTTTCCACAGGCACAAGTGAAATTTTAGTACCTACGTATAAATATAATTTGAGAGTGAAGACCTATAACTTTGATGAAATCAATATTTAGATTTTACTGATTTTGCCGTAAATTAATTGCAGAATTTTAGCAATATACCGCTGGTATAATTAAAAAAAAGTTGGAATTTCCACAAAGCCTTAACTACATTTTGGATAATTTTAGTCAAAAATTAATATTATCTATATTTTCTAAAGAAATTTAGAAATCATGCAAGAAATCGCAACAGTGGTAGCCTTCAATCAAACAAAATGATTAGTAATTAATTCTTTCCAGCCTTCTGTCGTCCATCTTTGGACATAGGCCTCTACAAGTTGCTTCCAATTCTCGCTACTACTTGCTGTTTCAGTCCATTTCTTTCCCGCACGTTTCTTGATGTCGTCTGCCCATCGCATTTGTAGCCTTCCTTGTCTTCTCGTATTTTCCCATGGTTTTCAGTGTACAATAAGTTAATTCCATCTTTCATCTACTTGTCTGATGTTGAGTCCAGCAAATTTCCATTTTAGCTTTACAGCTTCCTCTCTTATATCTTTTACTTTAATTTTTTCTCGAATTCAGACGTTTGTTTTCCTATTCGATAGTCTTATGTGGAACATCTATCTTTCCATAGCTCTTTGAGCTGCAGCAGTTTTATCTATGTTGGCCTTTGTGAATGTCCTTACTTGTGCCCCGTATGTAAAGACATGAAGTATGCACTGATTAAAAATTATTGTTTTTAGGTACTGTGGGTACTTCTTATTTTTTAGGATAAAACTCATCTTTCCGAAAGTTTCCCATGCAAGCCTAACTCTTCTTTTTGTTTCGCTGGTTTGATTATCTTTGTTGAGTTTTATTAGTTGTCCCAGGTATATATATATTCGATAACTTGTTCGATTCATTTGTTTCCTATTAGTACTGTAGCATCTTCTTCTGAATTAGTCAGTACCTTTGTTTTCGAATCATTCATTTTAAGACCAATTGAGGCTTGAGTAATTAATTACAGCAGTCATATTAATTGTAATGATTAACAAATTCATCAGATTTGCATGTTGATTATTGCGAACAAACGCCTTTAAAGCAGCTTATATAAAATCGATTAATGTCTATTACTATCAGTGAGAACCTTGTGCTTTAAATCAAGTACATAATAAATAATAATCATTACAAATTACATTACAATTTAGATGATTGACGAATATCTTAAATTTATATGATAATATATTAAATCAATTATGATCAAACTTTGATGAACACTTTATATATAATTGATTTATGCCTATCACTAATAATTACGAACCAGCGCCTTAAATCAAGTAACATTGTAACAGCTAAAACATTAATTTATGTGATGAACCTTAATGTACCCTTATGAGCAGTCATGCTCACATAAATCTAGTACAAGAAATTAGGTTACAATAGCAATTTTATATAGCAATGTCAAATTTTTTGTACTAGATTTATGTGAGTATGACGACTGTACGTCTGCTATTAACTATTAAAAACCTGATATGCCTTAAAGTAATGCCTTAATTCAAGTAACAACGTAGTAATAGTAGTAGTATCCCACCAAATAGAAATGTATGGCCCAATATAGGCAGTATCGGGCAGGTACTGGCCATTGTTTGACCAGACATTTATGTTTATTGTATAGTATAGTATAGTGCAGTAGTATAGTAGCAGTACTATAGTAGTATAGTGTCATATTAAATTATATAATTAATATTACAAATACGTTATATTTATACGTCAATTAAAACGAAACTTAATTGGAAAACCTTTTAAATAATTAATTGTGTCCATTACAAGTAATTATTGCTATTAATTAAAAAAATACTCATCCATCGCAAGAAATTACGTTTTGTAAAATAACTATGTGTTTACTTGATAATTCGCCATCGTGCGATGGTGGTGTAATGGTCAGCATAGTTGCCTTCCAAGCAGTTGATCCGGGTTCGATTCCCGGCCATCGCATATCCTTTTTTTTTAAATCCATTTATTTCTTTTAACAATTAACTAACTTTAAAGAACTCAATTAAACGTGAATTTTGGCGCATTTCGTACTAAAATTGAATAATAATTATAATAAACAAAAATAAGAAAAAAAATATATTATATTAATATTAATTATATTATCATATTAAAAATAACATTTAAGATTGTTAACAAAAAACAGTATTGGCTGAGCAATAACTAGTATTAGCTGAATAATGATCAAGAAATAACCATTGTTCGACCAGACGTTTGTGTTATGTGAGAAAATATTCGAACTGTATTTAGAATCTGTTCACAATATTCAAATTACGTTTAGGATCTTCTGAAATAATTCAAATTGCGTTTAAAATCTGTTTAAAATAATAAAATTGCTCATAGAACCTATAAACCTTCAAAATACTTATTCAAATTGCATTTGCTACAAAAGATCAAGATAATTCTTGATTTACAATTAGAATAGTTTGTCATAAAATAGTGTTTTATTGATCTTTTACTAAAAGATCCACATACGTTGATTTTCTGAAGTTTGTTCATTAGTACTTTAGTTCATTAGTTCTGCTCTTTTATAATAAAAGATGCTCTTTACAAACTATTGAAACAAGCAGTTGTATGAAAAATACTGCAAATTAATATAAGTCCCAGAGTCGTTTAATCGAAAATTAAATGATTTTCAATCGGTAATTCAATGTTAAATTATTTGAAATTCTTCGACTTTCGACAAGTATAGATTTCACGTTCTTACGTTGGCACATAATCTGGTCCTCAATTATTTGCGTTGGCAACCGTTTGGTGCTTTACGCTCTTTTGTGTTGGTAAAGCAGAGACGCTACATTGACAACCGAGGCACACATAACCTCAAATAAATCGTCTTTAAGCCGATTATCGTCCTTTACAAAAGTTCCGACAAAACGCAGTCAAAATGGCATTCAAACCGCAGAAAGTGCAAAAGGTGATGGTGCAGCCCATCAACCTGATCTTCCGGTACCTCCAGAACCGCTCCAGGGTGCAGGTGTGGCTCTACGAGAACATCAACCTTAGGATCGAGGGGCACATAGTAGGTTTCGACGAGTACATGAACCTGGTGCTCGACGACGCCGAGGAGTACTACGTGAAGACGAAGAACAGGCGGCAGCTGGGCAGGATAATGCTGAAGGGCGACAACATCACGCTGATACAGAACGTCAACCCAACGTCTGCCAACTGATCTCCGCTGTGAACGCTTTTGGGACTGATGTTTTGCGGCAATTAATTTTTAGTTTATAAGAATAACTTCTGATGTTAGTTACCGCTGTTGGTAATTCCGTATGTGTTAAAAACTTGGCTAGGCAACGTCGCTACAACGTTTTGTACTTCCTGTGGTTTCCATTAAATGATATTTTGATATATTATGAGTTTCATTGTATGTTTTTTGAAACAAATCTATATAACGGTCGGGCGATCATGATATTTTGCATGCTTCAATGAGGAGTCGTAATGACCAAGGTCCAGTAGTATATTCGTGCTATGATGCCGAATCAGACTGTTTGAAGCTGTTTAACATAACAAAACCCGTACATTTTTGGTGTATTTGAATACCAGTGGGCAACTCCTCTAGGTTGCCATAGAGGAAGGCCTCGTTAGGAA
Source organism: Othius punctulatus (assembly GCA_951805005.1). Lineage (NCBI taxonomy): Eukaryota > Metazoa > Arthropoda > Insecta > Coleoptera > Staphylinidae > Othius > Othius punctulatus. The sequence goes on along the minus strand of OX638138.1, from coordinate 29,807,606 downwards.
TCATAAACTGTGACATAAACACGGCTTAGCCGCCTTCTAGGTCGCATAAAATAATTTTGAAATAAATGCTGTTCACGATGTATATGTAATTTTATATTTGTAGTAGGATCGATTATTACTTCTTAATTTTTGTTCCGGAAATCTGGAACGCCTTTCTACTCTCAACCTTCTTAATGTCTCGTTACAATTGTTTCAAAATTTTCACGTTGCCTGGGGAAGTTTATCTGCCTCCATTCTGTCTATTAGCCTTATTTTTGGCGGTGATATATATTTTTACCTTTTCTAGTCATTTGTCACTTGAACCGATTTCTGCTGTCGAAGACTGCTACTGTCATTTGTCACTGTCGTGACTTATTTAAACTGTTCTATATTTGAAAGAACTTCTTCAGCTAGTTGTTGCTTTGGCGAACATTTTCTATGGTCGCCTTAGAAGTTGCTGAAGTCTATCTAACACTTCTGAAATTAAGAATTGGGAGCACCTTTTCAGGTAAAGAGAAACCACGCAGTCTTACAGATGAGAGAGATATTATAAGGTGCGTTTGAGCCATTAAATTGATCAGTGAGATCAACATGGAGAGTGACTCCATGTTCATTACATTTCAGCGCCAATACACAAAAATAAAACAGTGGTTTTCGAAGCATTAAATAGTCAACTATTCGATGTTTAGGCATGGCTTTACAGAGGTTAATTTCCGTAGTTACGATTGTTGGTACAGTTGGAGACTGTAAAACTAAGCCATGCATATCCACAGTTAGTGGGTGAAAAAAAACTAATAATTTTTGTATTGGTGGTCAAACCTTTAGATGTGTTTAAAAATATGATTTTTTTTTCCCCTAATCCTGATTTTTGAAATGTCAAAAAAGTTTGAGACTGAAGATAATAAAAATGTATTTATTCAAAGCACGTCACTTTTGTTACAGGAGGCAAAGCTTCAGTTGGTTTCCTCGAGAGATGTGTAAGCTACATAGGAGAAAACGCAGCCGAATGCGTCCGCACAAACTCGTTCCTCACATTAAAGAAAGAGGCCGTCATCAAACTGATCTCGTCTGATTACGTATGTTTATTAATTTCCGCATGATTCTACAGTAACAATATTAAATGGCACCATACGATAATACCGAGTGATTCATTTAGGGTGAGATTGTAATTTAGGTTAGTAACCTGCAGCAATTGTCAGCTTTGCATGTCAAAAATGATGTAGAGAGGTTAGTGTTTATACCGTGCTAGCAAAACTTATTTTCAACCAAGAGGGCATTAAGCTTTACCGCCAAGCTGTCTGGCCTTAGATGCAAAGCAAATGTTGATGATAAATAATTTTTGCTCGCACAGTATTAAAAGATTTAAAATCTTTAAATTAAAAAAAAAAAAACAGTGACACAAACACAATGTGATAGCTAAATTGTATTACCAACATAAAAAAGTCTCACTCAAAATGGATAACCCGGTAGACCAAAAGAGATAAAGGGTGCGGAAAACATATGATGTGTCCTAATTGCATTTGAAAAACAATAAATTTTGTTTTTGATACAAATTTCCCCCCAAAAATTTGAGATTTTCGTTAGCCGACTTGCAATACACATTTATTTTTGACATCTCCGAACTGTTTTCTACATTAGCTTTCTCTGGAGGAAGAGGACGTGTGGAGGGCAGTGTTAAACTGGGCGAAGTACCAGGCCGGCGTTACACAACCAACTGCTCATTGGACGGAAGAAGAGCGTGCCAGAGTGTGCCAGCACCTTGCCTCAGTCATCAACTACGTTCGACTGTTATTAATCGGTATGTGCAACATTAAAAACCTACGAAGGTAATAACATTATTGTTCTGCAATCTATTTTTGGCAGTTTTAATCTAACGTAACCTAAAGAGGACTTAACATTATTGTTCTGCAGACACCAAAGATTTTGCAGAGTTTAACCTTACCTAACCTAACCTAAAGAGGTATTAACATTGTTCTGTAGATAGTGAAGCATTTACCAAGATTTCCCCTAAGCTAACCTAAAGACGAATTAACATTATATTCTTCAGGCACCTATCAAGTTTTAAACTAGTCCACCCTAAAGCCGCATTAACATTATTGTTCTGCAGACAGTCAAGTGTTCGCCGAGGAAGTAGAACCGACAGGCGCAGTGCCAATGGAGCTAAGCTTGGAGAGGTACAGACATGCAGCTTTGCCGAGCAAGTTCTCTGAAGGAGCAGAGGACCAGAGGCTTAAGCCACGAGTCTCGCCGCACCTATTCCCTGGGTCATTAATACTCGGGCAGGACAAGAGCCACTACCAGAGGCTCTTGAACGCGTGGTACTGCAATGCCAAACAAGCCTGGCGACTGATTTACAGGGCCAGCACACATGGATTTTCTGCAGCTGCGTTCCACAGGCATTGCGACGGAATCTTCCCAACATACGTCATAGTTTTGGTGAGTACAAAACTATATCGTGAGCAGACTGTTCAGTTAAATTTCGCACCTTACCAGTACTTCCGCAAAAACTCATAGTACTTGTACTCCATGCAAATCGAGCCAAAAAGTATTGATTGTAATGAGCCGAAGTTATGATATGGTTTCCTAACGTTTTTAAACACTGCCTGTTTATGCTATTGCGGTAGAGCTAATTAAAAAGTAAAGTAACTTTTCTTTAAATTCTCAAAATACAGGGTGTCAGAGGAGAAATTTGTGGAGGATTCAGCGACGCTGCTTGGGGGCGGCCGCCTGGTAAGAGCCATTACGTGGCGTCCGAGAAGGCTTTCCTCTTCACTTTGTACAACCATCAAGACGTGCCGCCAACGCAGTTCCATATCAAGAAGAAGCCGTTTGCCATATGTTATCATCCTGAGTAAGTAATTGATTTGCAATGTCGTCAGAATATAACTCCCAAGTTATTATACAGAGAATTAGAATAATTCGTACTCTCATCAAATAGAAACAATTGTAACCTGGAAATGTAACACTTCATTCTTTCTTCTACTTTTCTACTTTTGTATCATTGAGCGCAGGGTAACATCTGCCCACTCTTAATACATAAATGCACATGAATATTTAAATTACTGCAGGCTCGTGAATTTACTTATAGATTCAATTACATGTAAACATAATGAGACATTATGAGAAGTCTTTTAATTTAATGAAATGCATTTAATTTCCAGTTCTGGTCCGATTTTCGGCGCAGGAGCAGACCTACTGATTTCAAGCAATTGCAACAGCAACATGGAGAGTTACTCAAACATGCCGCACACATACGACGGTGATGGGGCGTCGCCGGGGGTTCTTATGGGGGACTACAACTTCACGGTGGCAGATTACGAAGTGTTCACGCCCTTAAATGCCAACAGCATTGGCAGATCTCATAAAAACGAAAGATATACGTAAATAAATAATACGAATTATATTTCCAGCTTCAATTATTCTACACATCGAGAATTTATTGGAACTATCAAATACAATATTACACTACTCTTGTTACCTAAAAATAATCAACCCTAAGGCAACACTTGCGCAAAAATACCATTAGTTACAAATCACAAGATCCGTCCAACCATCCGTCTTTCCATCGTTCGTTCACTTTAGAACAGTCAAACTTTGGTTTACCTATTTTAATGTTAACTCGATTGTGCAGTTCGCAGAGCCACGTACTTAGCTCTTTTTGGCATTGGACTTTCGGTGGATTTACTTTTAGACTAAAAATACTATACGTTAAAAATTTTATGGCGCACATGAGGAGCCTCCAACCTACGTAGAAAATCAGGACAAACATGAAAATGGCATAACTTAATAACGAATTATGCAATTACAAAACGGAATTCTAATAAAGGTTGGAGACCCCTTGCTCAATACCAACGTACTCGTCCCGAAGATCCGAGGCACATTGTTCACATGGATACAGCCTTGAAAATGCTGAAAAGAATGTTTTAATGTCCGTCTTATTATCGTCCGTTGGATTGGCAGGATATTTGGCTGCTATCGAATGAAGCAATCCCCACGACTTGTTACCCAGTTCGTCCTTATCCAACGGACAATCGGGTCTTCGCCTTACTATCGGGGCATCTTCCGGCATCTGCAAAATATGAATTCCTGCAAATTTGTAAGCACCTAACTGGCAAACTTACACAAACATCTTCGTCCACTGCTTCTTGCTTAACTTTTTTCTTATTTTCTCGCATGTAGTCTGCAAAACTCGTACACTGACGGCATTGCTCGTTATCTATGTGACTTACACGAGGGGACATATCAAATTTAGAACGAATTCTTCAGGTAGTAATTGAACATTCTATTATTTCTTAAGGCAACGGTGAATTAATATCGTAATTGTTCCATGATTAACCTAAATGTCATTGTCAAATTGGTACCAATTGTTACCAACATTAAGCAGGCGACGTCAACGCATCCCCAAGAAAATTAATTCCGCAATTAATTGTACGTTGAGAAAAGCGCAAATATGTCAGTAGTAATTAGGATGTAAGTACTATCTGTAGTAATAATTAAATCCACCCCAATTTGCAGTATAAACTTAATGCATAATACGATATTAACCTAACAAAAACTATCGCGATTTTGTCCTTTTTGGTGGTACCAGTGTACGCCATTGTGACAAATTACAACATATTTGGAAATTTTTCCATATTTCTGCTAATTTATATTACCTAATTAAAATGTACCTACAACGTGTTCTACTGTATCTTCTTGATGTGAACTGTGATGGTTTCTACCAAAAAATTATAACAGTCTGTGATAGTGGTGCAATAGGATGTCAAAACGTAATTTTTGACAGACACAATACACCGCTCAGGCGTGCTGTAATGTGTGATGGGTCCTCCAAAGAGGTATACAAGTTCTAAGGAAGGCAAGTCTTCTAAGAAGCGACGTAAAGACGAGGAGGAAACGTGGAACTTGGAGGAAGATGATACCAATGATTCGCCAGAAAATAGCGCAATACCAGGGGCAGCGGCTAGAAATGCAGAAACCAACGACCAAGGTGTCCTCGAAGATGAGTTTGGGGCAAAAGACTACCGCTCCCAGATGGTTTTGAAGACTGACCACATCTCGAGGCCATTATGGGTGGCACCGAACGGCCACATATTCCTCGAATCGTTTTCCCCAGTTTACAAGCATGCACACGACTTTTTAATTGCTATAGCGGAGCCCGTTTGCAGGCCGGAGTACATTCACGAGTACAAGCTCACTGCATACTCACTCTATGCGGCGGTGAGCGTGGGCTTGCAGACCCACGACATTATCGAATATTTGAAACGTCTAAGCAAGACGACCGTTCCGGACGGGATCATACAATTTATTGAATTGTGCACGTTATCCTACGGAAAAGTAAAGCTAGTCCTAAAGCACAATAAGTATTTCGTTGAGAGCCCGTTCCCGGAGGTATTACAAAAACTCTTGAAGGATCCGGTAATCCAGGAGTGCCGGTTGAGAAGGAACGTGGAAACCGAAACCGAAGAGTTGATACCGCAAGTAATAGACAAAGCTGCCGTACCCACGTTTGGTGTTAAACCGGGTCCATCAGCCGAAGCGCCCCCTGAGAACGCACCCGTACCAGACGACATAACAAATTTTTACGATAAAATGGATAATGAGGAAGACGACGAGGAGGTCTCATTAAAAACGGTCAGCTTTGAGGTTAATCAGGAGAAAATCGAAGTCATTCAGAAGCGTTGCATTGAACTGGAGCACCCCTTACTGGCGGAGTACGATTTTAGAAATGATACCGTCAACCCAGATATCAACTTCGATTTAAAACCGTCCGCTGTGCTGAGACCATACCAGGAAAAGAGTCTACGCAAGATGTTCGGCAACGGGCGAGCCAGGTCCGGCGTGATCGTTTTACCGTGTGGAGCCGGAAAATCTCTGGTGGGTGTCACGGCGTGCTGCACCGTACGTAAACGTGCCCTAATTTTGTGCAATTCCGGCGTTTCCGTGGAACAATGGAAGCAGCAGTTTAAAATGTGGTCGACTGCCGATGACAGCATGATTTGTCGGTTCACGTCGGAAGCTAAAGACAAGCCCATGGGGTGCGGAATTTTGGTCACCACCTATTCAATGATAACGCACACGCAAAGGCGATCGTGGGAAGCCGAGCAAACCATGAAGTGGCTGCAGGAGCAGGAATGGGGGATCATGGTTTTGGACGAGGTGCACACGATCCCCGCGAAAATGTTCAGAAGAGTATTAACCATCGTGCAGTCACATTGCAAGTTAGGCCTAACGGCCACCTTGTTGCGAGAGGACGATAAAATTGCCGACCTCAACTTCTTGATCGGTCCGAAGTTGTACGAAGCCAACTGGCTGGAGCTGCAAAAGCGGGGCTTCATTGCTAGAGTGCAATGTGCCGAGGTTTGGTGTCCAATGACGCCCGAGTTCTACCGTGAGTATTTGGTTTGCAAGACCAGCAAGCGTTTGCTGCTGTACGTAATGAACCCCCATAAATTCAGGGCGACACAGTATCTGATTAAATATCACGAGAGGCGGGGCGACAAGACGATCGTATTTTCCGATAATGTGTTTGCCCTGAAGCATTACGCCATCAAGATGAACAAGCCGTACATTTACGGACCCACGTCTCAGGGCGAGCGCATCCAGATCCTGCAGAACTTCAAGTTCAACCCGAAGGTGAACACCATATTCGTCAGCAAAGTAGCCGATACCTCATTCGATTTGCCAGAAGCCAACGTGCTGATTCAGATATCCTCACACGGCGGCTCAAGGAGGCAGGAGGCCCAGAGATTGGGTCGCATCCTGAGAGCCAAGAAGGGGGCCATTGCCGAAGAGTACAATGCCTTCTTTTACACTTTGGTCTCCCAGGACACAATGGAGATGAATTACTCGCGCAAGAGGCAGCGGTTTTTGGTTAATCAAGGATACAGTTATAAAGTGATTACTAAGCTGGCCGGTATGGACGATGAACCTGATCTTTTCTATAAGTCGAGGGAGGAACAGGGGCAGCTGCTGCAGCAGGTAATTTGTAAATTTTGTATTTGCCTTCAGCAAGTTTCATAATTTGCTACACACATTTGAGATTATTACGTTTAATATTCAGTGGCAATGCTAATTAGCTGCAGGAACAGATACAGGCCATTGTTTTTTGAAGAGCCATTACTACAGTTTTTTTTTTAAATTTCCACCAACGTCGCAATTTCTTTGAAAGTATTAGTGGCAACTCTGTTAATGTCATTATAGTCCGTCCAATTTCAAGACGAAGTTAATATAAACTGTCACAATTTACAGGGCCGATTCTACACAACACAGGTCCAACACTAGTGTAGCGTTTGCAGTAACAAAATTCACTTTGTCCGGGTACACCAGAGCCTGCGGCAAGACCAAACATATGCTTGTGTATAACTGTTCACATGCCGATCACGCATGTAAAAATGTTTATATAAGCTTCGGCTTCAAATTGGACAGAGTATAGTGTTTCTCAAACACAAGGGTACAGTTCAAAATGTGGTAATTTTCGCTTTAACCAACACAAAGCAACAGGTGGTGAATCTTTAAAAATAATGGACTATATATCATATCTTGCAAATCGTCATGATGGCCTTCGTAGTCTGCATTACTCAATCTAGTAGAATTTATAAATGGTTCTAGGAAACAAAGGGTTTACATATTGTTCATTGGTATTAGTAATTAGCCACAGCAGCAGAAATAGGATGTTGTTATATTAAAAAGAATTCTTGTCTGACATTTTTATTTTGTAGGTTCTGGCGGCCAGTGATATAGACTGTGAAGACGAGAAGATCCCTGGTGAAGGAGGCATTAGAGGAGGCCCCGGTGGCAATAGGAGAATGGGCCATATGGGGTCCATGTCGGGAGCCGATGACGGGGTCTACTATGAATACAAGAAGTCAGGGATGTCTGGAAATAAGCATCCTCTCTTCAAGAAATTTAGATACTGATTTTATTTATTTTTAAGCGTTACCAATTTATACCAAGTAAAATAAAAGCATGTTTTTTTTAATACCCCTGTTTTAATCACTACCCGATATTACCATTATACCAAATAATCACAGTTTTGAGATTATTAGTTCACACTGTTTATATAATTTTTAATTGATTATAAGATAATTATGTCCATTTCAGGCCTAACGGCGAAACCAATGATTACGCCATTATTGAGCTGCAGGGCGATCTGAAGTCTCATTCGGAAACGGAACTTGAGGGTAAATTTATCGGAGATTTGCATTTCACGAAAACAGGGACCCCCATTTTAGTCATTGGCCACCACTTGATGTACGGAAAGGAGGGGACCTTGGAGAAACCGCTCGCTCTCCTAAAGAAGGTGTCGCAGGAAAGCGGCACAGAATACCTGGTTAAAACCATAATCACGAAGAAGATAATATTCAAGACGAGACCGAAGCCGATAGTGGCAACTCCGAAGGGGAAAGGCGCATAAACGTTTCGACAAACAGCACTTTATTTGTATCAAAATTATATTATCAAAAGTATAAAATTACTATCACAATCGTTTATTATAGTAAATTAAGTAAAAATTTATTGATTGGTTTAATATCGTCAAAAAAATATCTACACAAATGTATATACATTTTATGCATTCTATTAGTAAGTATTAAAATTTATAAAACATCTCAACTGTAACAAATCAAACTTGCATTTCCGACCCCGCGGGTATCGTTATTCCACCAGTGTCAATTGTCATGTCCTCCATGTGATCCGAAGAAAATAAGCCTGGCTCCGTTTCTTCGTCATCAGCGTTTGGCATCTAAAAGAGAATCGTCATTATAAATCTTTACAATTGTTCATTATTTGTGCCACAATGATCTATGAAGTTTGCATTGACAACTAGAGCAAAGTTTCGTGAATTTAACAATAAGCCATTGCATTGAAGTATTGGGGTAAAATGTCACCCATTACAAAGATAGTGTAGCACCAACCATTGCACAAAAAAGTTAGGAGGGTTTTTAGGACCACCCTGTAGCTTACCATCTGTTGGGCGGAGTTACTTAAATTTTCAGCTGCTGCGTCTTTACTTATAGTTTCAACATCTAAAACAGAATGTGTAAATAAGACGCATTTTGTAGGTCGAATGTGTCTTACTGATTGGCATCAGCCCGATCGAATGTTCTTTAAGATGGTCGTGGTACAGCTGCTCATTAACGGTATCGAAGGAACATATGACGCAACTGAAATAACCATCTTTCCCCGGATGTTTCCTTTTTATGTGTAGTTTGTACGCTATACTTTGTATTGTTTCATAATTGCAATGTGGACAGGAGTACTGAGTATACTAAAAATTATACACATCAATTATGCATTTACATCTAATTGGCAGAGTTTAGAACTGTAGTACTAATTATACTTGGTGGCGCAGATATGAAACTTTTTATTATATTTATAATTCAATACCAAGTGAAAGTATGTGCAAAATAGATAGAAAATATTCGTGTTACAGAATATCATCGTCGCATGGAATTTAAATCCCATGTTACTTAGATCAACATTATGGTTTGTTTGAAGTTTGTTCTAAGCCACACAATATTAAAAAAACATCGTATTTTTTACTTTAGCTTCCAGCATCAATTTACGTACCCCATAGTGTCGGCTAAGATGCCGTCGCAATGAATTATGATCGCCAGTCTTGTAATCGCACATTTCACATATGTAAGGCTTTTCTCCCGTATGTTGTCGAAGATGCAACTGGAACAAGTCAGTATGAACTAAACATCAATAAATGTGCAAAACCGGCCCTACTTCCAACATTGCCTTCCGTGCACACTGGTGACCGCAGATGTTGCAAATGAACGGCTTGAATTTATTGTGGACTGCTTGGACGTGCTTCTTTAGAATCTTCGAGTTGGAAAACACCTTATTACACGTGGTACATGTTTTCTTTATAGGCATCAATTTTAAAACCTGCAAAAGAAGTTATTTTCAAACAAAATATGGAATACAATTTTTTTTAATTTCGACAAATTAAAAAAAAATGGAAAGTGTTTCAGGAAAGACAGAAAACATGTTAAAAATCATAAAATATATGATAGATACTTATGCAATTTACTGTACCTCACTAGATTGCTTGTGGGCCGATTCGTGATTTTTCAGCTGAGAGAGCAGCTTGAATTCTTTAGCGCAGACAGCACACAGAAATGGCTTACAAGGCTCCGTGGTGTCGTGAACGCCCATGTGTAGCAGCAAGCTATCTGCAATAGAACACAAAAAATTATTTGCACAAACTCGCGACAACGCAGGGGCAACTCACTTGGCGACAAGCTTTTAAAAGAATTGCAAACCGTGCAGGTATAAAGTCCTACATCGATCTTGTGGCACTTCCACATGTGCGCGCTGCAGAGCCTCCAGATGAAGAATATCTTGTCGCACTCTGGACACTTGAACTTTTTCTTCTCGCCGTTAACGTGGCAGTCGTGATGTCTCATCATTAGCTCCGGTCGGGAAAAACGAGAGTCACAGCCCTTAATTAAACATCTGCAATTAAAAACAGTTTTTACAAAACAACCTCAATAATTCAGAATGATTATAAATGAGCTACTGTCGGATTGTCGGAACGGAAATTAGTGACAATAAACATCGTTTAAGATTATTCCTGCTGAGAGTAGGCTGAGATATTTTTACGTTAAATTGCATTCCTGAATTTCAATAGATGTTAGAATGGAAAAAAAACTGACGTTGCGGTGAAAGTGTCCAACCATGTTCCATGCAACTTCCTTTACTAATAGAGGCCGCCACTGAATATTTTATACTTACTTAACTTTCTTGCCTTCAGTTTGTTGCTTGCTGATGATTGTTTGGAAGAATGCACGGTTGGTTTTCAATTTGCTCTCTTCTTTCGCTTCCTCAGTAACTTCTTGCTTGATGGCGTTATAAGTTAAATTATGTTTCTAAAAATTATATTAAAAATTATATTTTCTAATAACACAAGGACAGTTTGTGTGAATTATAGAGCTTTGAAACGGGTTTTAGCTTGGTTTAGCTTAGATTAGGTTCCTGGATAACCTCTTGCTTGATGGCGATTATAAGTTTAATTATATTCTAAAATAACACGAGGGATCTTTGAACAGTGTTTTAGTTGGGTTTAAGTCCTATGCGGTAGCAATACAACGTCAAGAGTACCAAGTTTTTTAACAGTGACCGACACAAAATCATCGGCAAAAATGACCCCTACTATACTGCAGAACTTACCGCTAACATGTGCTTCTTCAAGTTCTCCAATTTTTCGTAGCCGACGTTCTCGCACATCCCGCACAGATATATGTCCTTAATGATGGGCATCTTGTTCTCGTCGGTCATCAGCAGCGAGCTCATTTTCTGCACCTTGTGATTCTTGGAAGCGAAACTGACTTTCGTCGCCACACTTTTGGGTTGGCACGTCTTTTGGATGTGTTCGACAATGTCCTCATATCTCTCGAACAGCGCTGAACAGCTCTTGCATTTGTGCACAGAAATTATCTCGATCAGATCGTTCAGGTTGATTTCGGTGCCTTGTATGCTGTTAATGCCGACATCTTGCTTAACTAGGTTGGTATCTAATTGTATCTCCAACGGTTCGGCCTTGACCTGCTCCGTAGCTTTTCCCTTCGTCAACAGTAACGAGTCACCCTTCTTGAAAATGTGCTGGGACAGTACTTCTACTGTGTTTTGCTTTTCGACGACTGGCTCCCCGCCATTTTGCAAGTTGAGTTCAAGCAGCACTTCGTTTGAAAAGAATAGGCCGGATGACGTGAGGAATCCTTTGCCAGGAATTTCTATGGGGAAACATTCGGAGCTGGGATCGATATTCTCTTGTTTATTTGATCCGATGGTTTCCACCAATGTAGGAGTGCTTTCTTGTTGATCTAAAACATTTAAACATACAAGTATATAGGGATTTGGATATGAGTTATGCGCACTACAGGGCAAGTATAATTGTGTGCAGTTCTCGATAATTAGACATGTGTCTATATCACTACAATGCTTTATGGCTCATGGCCTACCTCTTGATTTTTACGATAACTTTGCTTAATTTTGGCATCGTTTAAGTACGGTGTATGTACTAACACCGTTGGCCATAGATGTGTTATGTTGGCCACAAATGTAGCCATGTAAATGCAACTCGGTGACCTACACTACAAGGTAGCCTCTTGTTCGGACAACTATAGATTAATACCCCTATTTACCTTCCTCGGCCAGTACAGGACCGTTCAAGTATATAGGCATGCCACCGATTGCCCATGTTGCGTTTCCCTCGACGAGTTCCGTGAATATCGGTTCGTTCAGCGTTGTGTCCTGTATTTCGAAAGACTCCTGGTTGTTTTGCAGCAGCAGCCCATGGTTCTTGTCGTTGAGAAAGTTCAAATAGGAGATGTCTTCGGGTATTATTGCATCCATAGACTTTAAGGTTAGAAAATGTTGTTTTATGTCCGATGGACACAAAACGCATTCACTGTACTTTAACTAGCGGGGTATTTACAGAATGTGCAGATCCATGTACATTTAACGGCTTTTGCCAATTTTTGGGTCTGTTTTGACTTATTTTGTTAAACAATTTTAGCGCGGATCAGTCCCACTAGATAGCACCACAAGTATCAAATGAAACAAAATCAGGGGTGTAAACTTCACAGGTACAAATTCTAAAACTGAGCAATTTAGGATTTCTACTAGGCAAACAAACAAATACTGATGTGCTCCACTATGGAACGTATGGATTCTATTTAGCTCCATTCCTCCTTCCATTGATGTGAGTTTTGTCTAATTCGAATAATAAATTAGCAAACTTTGTAATTGTTATAAAATCACAAATTTTAGACAGCTTTGTAGCCTTACTGGAGTGTTTATCTAGACTCCACATGGCTATTTATAATGTTTAGAATCATACTCAGTAAGGTTTTCAAGGTAATTTTTAGTATTTTTAAGTATTCGCCCTTGGTAGTTTAATTAAATGGTGGGACTATTTATTAGCAGCAACTTCAATGCACAGTCATGCAACCTAATACAATGTCCCTAAGGTAAAATCTTCTTGGTCTGTAATTAAAGCATTAAAGCACTTACCATACTTATTTATAAATTCTAACTAATTGCTGAAACGTGCAACGGAATTAAGTGCGTACTTGCAATTTCTGTAGACTAACCAGAGCAGTTAAGTGTCAAGCTCCAATTTATAGCTGGACACCTAATGACTCTGGTTGGGCTAGAAAGAGGTATGCAACTTAATTCTGGTCCAATTAATAATCCTAGATAAACTGTGTTCTTAGGCTCATTAGCGCACTTACGGCCGGTTTTACAATCATGGAACATCCTTGTTCCTGGTTCAATTACCTAGGATACAATTGTTGAAACAATTGTATCCTAGGTAATTGTACCAGGAACAAAGATGTTCCACGATTGTAAAACTGGGCCTTATAATTATAAAATAAAGATAATTTACAATTAAACAATTTTAGTGCGGATTAGTCCCTCTAGATAGCACCACAAGTATCAATTCAAATAAAATCAGGGGTGTAAACTTCCAAGGTATAAATCCTAAAACTAGGGGTAAATTGGGATTTCTACTAGAATACTACTTATAGTTCTCTACTAAACTCTACTTGTTTTTTTATAGACAATCATACAAATCCTGATGTGCGCCACCTAGCTTATGGATTCTGTTTAGCTCCATTCCTCCTGCTTCCCGATGATCATATCCGGAAGCCCGGATGATGTGAGTTTTGTCTAATTCGGATAATAAATTAGCAAACTTTGTTATAATTTTTTAATAAAATCTGACAAATTTTAGACAGCTCTGTAGCCTTACTGGGGTGTTCTATCTAGACTCCAGATGGCTATTTATAATGTTTAGAATCATACTAAATAAGGTTTTCAAGGTAATTTTGAGTATTTTTAAGTACTCGCCCTCGGTAGTTTAATAAAATGGTGAGGCTATCTATCAGCAACTTCAATGCAAGTCATGCAACCTAATAAAATGTCCCTAAGGTAAAATCTTCCAGCTCTATAACTAAAGCATTAATACCATACGTATTTTTAAATTCTTATTCTTTGCTGAAACGTACAAAGGAATTAAGACGTACCTGCAATTTCTATAGACTAACCAGAGCGATTAAGCATCAAGCTCCAATTTATAGCTTGTCACTTAATGCTTCTGGTTGGGCTAGAAACAAGTATGCAACTTAATTCTGGTGCAAATAATATCCCAAGGTAAACACTGTTCTTAAGCTTATAAATATAAAATAAAGATAATTTACGCGTAAGGTAATTAATTCTATTAGCGCCATCGTTACTCTTGGTTATTGAAGGATTTTGAGGCACTTCATAGATCACTGCTTCAACGAAATGGTTGCACTGAAGTGTTGCACTTCAGTCCACAATTTGCGCAACATAAGTTTGTATCATTAAATAACCTTATAGCGCTTATTCATGGGCAAATTCGTGAATAAATTGAAAATGTGAAGGCGTATTACACGGTCAAATTTTTGGCAACTCTAAACTTCTAACTTCTGCACTGTCAATGTGTTGGCAACTTTCAGTGTTACTTTTTTCTCATCTTGACCCTATTTGTGTGTTAAATATGAAAGTAGGAAACGTAACAAAAAACATTGTGCTGCCTTGTATGCCTTAGCAGTAGCTGCATATGTATTACAACATAATTACACCATATTAGATACACCATATTAGATACACCATGTGCACATGTCACTTTCCAATAGGTTGGTATTAATTTAAAAACCGAAATGTAACTAGAATTCCCCCTAAAATTGCCGAAAACTTAGAGCAAGTTCTATTGTGACAATTTATTCATGAATTTATGGTCGTCAATTTATTCACTACAATTTTGTGTATTACACGCAACAATTACTTCAAGGTTACAAAATTCATCAATTTCTTTGACCGTGTAAAGGAGGCATTAGGTTGAATTTATTTTTCAGACTAAATACAGCAATTACTTTACAAAATGCTATGCGAGAATGTACATTGACATGCATTAAATAGCTTTGTAAAACTAAAACAATAACATAATCGCTTTTAAAATCAAATGCTACGTTTATAAAACATTTGTCAGGCACCTACAACAGCGTTAATCGTTAATAGTTATTTAACCAACAAGTTGATTAATGAGAGCGATTAATTATCGAGAAATTTTAATTGTCGAGATTATTAATCGCCGATTAATCTTACGTGTTTGTTACAATATTTTTTCGTTGATCTTATTAGCAATAAAAAAGTTTAAAAAATCAAATTAATTGTGATAATTATTGTGATATACATATACAAATGATTCAAAACCTATTAACTAATTTGTAAGATTACTAATTTTTAAGTTGCACTGTGTTTGTCTATATTTATAGTTAGATTAGTAACTGTGCAATTGCTGAAATTAAAACCAGGAATAGACATAGTATTTTCAGTTTTCTGGTATTCTAAACTAAAATTTAAGTTTAAGTTATTGTCTTCGACACTTGTTGTGGAATTTTCGGTTTCATTATTATTATTAGCACTCGTAATAGTATGAGGTGCTTTTGAATTATTTGTCGAGAGAATCTTTTCAGCGATGTTTATTTTATTTTGAATTGAATTTTCTATGTATCCTTCAGCAACTGAAGTGGATTTCCAGCCACCATGTCGTTTAATAGCTGCGAAGTCTGCACCAGCGTCGGAAAGAATTGAAGCAGACGATCGTCGGAAACAGTGTCCTGTATAAAGATGAGGCTGATCTAATTTTAAAAATGTTGCAATTCGTGACGGTAATTTGGAAAATGTATTGATGCCTACAGGTTGGGTGGAGCAGACGCCATTTCTATAGAAAATAAAAAATCTATTGTGTGGAGTGTGTCTTGGCCTCAATGAAATGTAATTTCTAATTAATGTTAACAATGTTTTTTCTTCATTGTCCACCACTGTAAAAATTCTATTTGTTTGTGTTTTGGACGCCTTAATTGTAACTAAAAATTTTGATGACATATCCTGAACATTATCTTTCTCTAATTTCAATAATTCATCTTTTCTTAATGCTCCAGCTACTCCAAAAATCATTGCAACCTGAAATGTAATACGATGTTTATATTTTCAGTTGGTCATTATTTCATTACCTTAGTCATTAAGAAGACACTGTTTGGAGAATCAGATAGGAATCGTTGGATGTGTTCTTTTTCGAGTACTTTGGATTTTTTCGGCAGATATCCTTCTTTTTGTCGTTTAATGAACATGATCAATTTATTGAATTTGCTTATATCAATGTTTTCTTTTATATTTAATGTCGCTTTAAGCATTGAATATTTCGGCCATAAGCTTGCCAACTGACCTTTTCCCGCAATATCAGCAAAATACGCTAATAAAACAGATTCCGAATGGCGCGTTACCTGCTTCTCTGCGCACCATGTTGTAAATTCTCCGTATGTCTTTTCGTATAAAGACCTGCTTTTTTCCGGGAGCAAACACAATGAAGCAACATTGGCACTCTCCAAAACTTCTGGCGGGGTCAATATTAGAGCGTCTTCGAGATCCATAATAGCCACAAATAACTTATAAATCACGTTTGACGTTTTACAGTGACATTTGAATATAGTATGTTTGGTGGCCTATACTAAAATAGTTTATTAAAACAAATCGTTCATTAATGGGGGTTATTAATGAACGATTTCTCTGTACAAATCATACATTAATGATATGCTTAAATGACAGATCAACGGAAAATGTATTTAATTTTAGGAGTAAATTAAAAATTTACAGTTTGACCGAATTTTCGGTACATATAATGAAGCTTCGAAACGGACTGAACAGAAATTTAACCGGAATATATTTAATTTCACATTGTTTGCTAACTCACTGAATTATGAAATATAAGTATTATACCGCGTGTTTTCTTAATCTCTGAATATAGTTTTAAAACGACAGGATCAATCCTTTGCTAAAATTCAATGTAGATGCAACCAAATTTATGAGCGTGGGTAACTCAATTATTAAAAAAAATGACAAATTCATAACCCATTTAATAAAACGTCAAAACTGCAGACAGAAAATGTATTCCACGCAAGAAAAGATACAATCTAGGCAGTGCATCTGTACTAGTGCACAAATACAGTACACTGGTAACAATGTGGCATTAGTATACGGACTGTGCGCGATTTATTTTCTGTGCATTATCCTGAGTGACCAATACCATCAATCGGAACAATTTGTAATATAATCGCCAAATTTAAAAGGAGAGGATGCATCTCCGGTAGTCATAAAATAACTAGCAGATGCCACGTTTTGACTGAAGAAATGAGATTAAACGTGTTATGTTATGCTAAAGAAGATACTGATGAAGAAAATTTAAATATGTACTTTCTTGCGTTGAATACATTTTCCGTCAACAGTTTTGACGTTTTATACGTTACGTAATTATACGTTATGAATTTGTCATTTTTTTTAAATAATCGAGTTACACACGCTAGTAAATTTGGTTGCATATAATTGAATATTAGCATAGGATTGACCCCGTCGTTTTAAAACTGAATATACCTAAGGTGACCAGACGTCCCGATTTTGGCGGGACAGTCCCGATTTTTAGAAATTTGTCCCGCGTCCCGCCACGTTTCAAAAATGTCCCGACTTTTGAAAGATTGGGGGTTTTTTTCGGGGTTGGTTTTTTATTCGCTATTTTGAAGTTATCAGCTTATATATTTCGCCTATATCTGTATTTGGTAGCAGCGCTGCAGCGGCCAAAATACAAAACGGTACTTTAAAAACATGCCTCGTATTTATTATATTTGTAAATATGACATTATATTTCATGCTGTTAAAAAAACTTGTAATATAATAGTATACAAGGTGTCTCCTTAAAAAACGCCGCTAGCGATAACTCCTTTATTTATTGCCTGATTTCAATAAAACGAAAACAAAACTAAATGGCTCTACATGTCTACAGAGAGGCCCTATTTTTTTTTTGCAAAGTCTAGCAGACTATTGCTGAAATGACAGTTGATTTTGAAAAAAAAAAACCGAAAATTATGTCCCCTTTGTAGAACATGTGGAGAAATTTATTTTTGTTTTTTTTTTAAATTGAAATCGGGCAATAAATCAATAAATAGTTAGGGGGTTATGGAGTAATTGCCCAGCGGCGTTTTTTAGGATACACCCTGTATATTTTGCGTTTTGTGTTCTTTGTTAATTAATTTAAAATGTCCCGCTTTTGTATGGTTAGGATCTGGTCACCTTAAATATACCCTATGTTCAGCGATTAAAAAAACGCGCGCTATAATATTATAAGTTAAAGGTAAAAAGTCTGTGAATGAATGAAAAAATCTATTTGACGTTTAGAAAAGTATTAATTGAAAAGCTGATTTTAACATTGAAAGGTAAAACCACAACATGAAAATTTATTGAAAAATAAACAAGACCAAGACTATACGTGGACTTCTGGGTAATTTTCAGAATGGTTATAAATTATTTGTGCAATACATTCATATTTTCGCGCGATTGCGAGTTTTTGCAGTTTAGTTGCATAGCCCGAATTTCGCTGAAACCCCATTTTCCCCCTAGCTCGAGGTCGCTGATTACAAAAATGTAAGTTTTTTTCCGCGGAAAAGCTTCTTACGCCCTTAAATAGGGTTCTGAAAATTGAGAAAATTTGAATTTCCCGCTCAATTTTCAGCGTTCTGTAATTCCTACGTTACCGGCTTCAGCCCACGCGCGTGATACCTATCAGATTCAGGGCAGTTGAGGAATAATTGTTTACGAATTTCTGTGGGTTTTCTGCGAAGATTCTTAATTCTGATGAACTTCGCGAATATTTAATTCGAAATGTTCCAAACTGCGCTAAAAACAAGTTTATTGACTTACTAGGAATATACCCTAATCTATTTTAAACAAAAAACGTATTGAATCTCACTCTACCCCCATAATCTAACCAAAATCCTAAAGGACCATTATTCCCCCCTAACGAAACCTAACCTAACCTAACCCAACCTAACCTAACCAAAAACCTTACCTATCCTTGTAAAATGGTAAAATGTATCAGCAGCAGGAACTAGTCCCCAAATGACTAGTTCCTAAATGTTCGTGAACTTTGAAGGAATCAGCGCACAAATTAGCCATATCATCAAAATTGAGCTCCATGATAAAAAAACGCAGAAACCACAGAAAGCACAGAAATCTTAGAAAACACAGACAACGCAGAAAATGCAGAAAGCACAGAAATCACAGAAAACAATTATTCGGTAACTGCATTCTTTTCAGCACGCCTCAGTATGTGGGTTGAGATGCCGGTAAGGTAGAAATTACAGAACTGTAAAACTCCAGCGCGATATTCAATTGTCAGTCATTTCCAGACCGATAGTTAAGTGTTAAAAAAGCATGTCGGAGCAATAAAACATTTTTTTTTCGTATCAGTGATGATGAAAATTACTAAAAAGCATGACTATAAATACAATTACGCCTGCTTTCGGTGTGTATGGGCTGAAAGGCCGGTCTGCAATTTGAGCGCGAAATTAGGGTTATGCAAATAAACTGCAAAATACCCCGCGATTGATTGGCGGCGGTTTGACGTCACCAATAACGGAGTCTATGCAATATTTGCAAGTTGTTTGATTCGAAGTCGGATAGAGTATCGCGAGCGGTCATCTCACTTGGCGGTGACTCATCTTGAGTTGCATATAAGCCCGCCGTCTCGGCAGGTGGGTGTAACTCCCTGTGGTGGTGGCGAGACGGCGCCTGCGTCGCTTTTTGACACTCGCCAATGTCAAAACCCGCTGCTCCTGTATGGCTCCTGTCACTTTTAAGATAAAACTGGTGAGCTGACGTTCGTCGACGTCCGCGGAGCGCATCGGTGGACGGCCAGCAAATAGCGCGTAGTACACACAGTTAGCAGGAGTGCGTGCGTGTGCCAGTGGCGATGTACACCTTGTAGTACACAGCACGACGACCGTGAGATGTGATCGCCGAGCCGACCCTCCACACGGGGTGTTTCTGTTTTTTTTTGTTGTCTTCTGGCTGACGACTAGTGCGTGTGTTTGTGCGCCGAGGGAGGAGGTACACCGTGTACACAATACGCGATTGCACCACGCACGGTGCATGTACACGGGCGCCGTACACGGCGCGACGACGCGGAGCGATCGCGGTTGCTATGAGGTAACTGTGAACAAGTGATTATGGAAACAATATGGAAAGTGTTCAGCTGTTTCTTTGCCCTTTTGTTCCTGGAGTTGTGCAACGGGCTGCCCCTGGATCTGGACCACTCTTATTCAGGTAGGCTAACAACAAAAATAATGCTCGTCCGTGACGACACCCACTGTCACTTTCGTCCTCTCGTCCCCGGGAGTACCGTAAGCGCGCTTCTGGCGGAATTTTTTCACAGAGTTACGGTACAATTACGGTTACGGGCCGCCTCGTGCGTCTTTTGTGTCGAGAGGATGACGCCCCCGCAGCCTCCTCTCGAAATTTCAATTAAGCACGCGGGGGTCTCGGGGCGGCAGGGGGGCTTCCGGTCCCCGGACCCGGAAGCGTCGCTCCCGGAAGATTTATCGCCGCGCTGGGCGTGAGAGGACGTTTTCTCGTCGTGTGTTCATAACCCGCCTAATCGTCTCCTGAGTTATTGCCCGGGCGGTGAAATGCGAAGTGTTCTGCTAATAAATGGCATTACCAGCTGTGCCGCAGCACCCACACCTACAGACTCCCATTTGTATGCAAGGCATATGCTACGCACACATGTTGTGATCGTTTTTGTTTTTGTACACGCACAAAACGCTAACTGATACCCAAGATGTGCCCCCGGAGAGATTTTTGTTGTGTTTGCGTTCAGAAGAAAATCTCTTTGGGGTAAGCTGCTGTCAACTTTAATGGGCATGATTCGTTTCCATTTTTTTCTGCATCCATCACGCAGAACGTGAAAAAAACGCCATGTTTTGTTATTTTTATGTCTATTGACAACACACACAGACACACTTATTGTTTCTACAAGAGGACAGACAGGACAGACGACAATATTTTTTCAAAAATTGTCTTAATTGACACAGATGACGTCGAGACTCATATTTCCGTTTAAATCTCGAATTGGCATCCAATAAGCACAAATGTCTGTGGCCATACAATGATCACTGGACGACAAAACGTTTGTATTTCTTGACATATTTTCTCAAAAATTGTCTTAATAGACACTGAGGACGTCAAGACTCATATTTCCATTTCAATCTCGAATTGGAATCCAATAAGCACAAATGTGTTTGGCCATACAATAGTTACTGGACGACCAAACGTTTGTGTTTCTTGAAAATGTTTTCACGAACACTAAAATTGTATGTATGCAATGCATACTATGCATGTATGTATGTCTGTCATCCTTCTTAATAGACACAGGGGACGTCGAGACTCATGTTTCCGTTTAAATCTCGAATTGGAATCTAATTAACACAAATGTCTGTGGCCAACCAATGGTCACTGGCCGACCAAACATTTGTGTTTCTTGGAAATGTTTTCACGAACACTAAATTTGTATGTATGCAATGCATACTGTGCATGTATGTATGTATACCATCCTTTTTATATTTCTGGACTTAATTGACTTGGAGTGGGCTTTATGGTATCAGAAGGGCCCAGAGGACAGACAAGACAGACGGCGATATTTTTCAAAAATTATCTTATTAGACACAGGGGACGTCAAGTCTCATATTTCCGGGCCTATAGGGCCCAATTAGTCAGGATATGTGACAGAAAAGACCCTAGTTGCTCGTTTAAAATTCGCAAAAATCGCGATTTTATGAATCGATTTGAAAGGAACATCAAAGAACTGAACATTTTGCGAAATTAAAATCAACGTAAACATATTAGTCTCATTACCCTCGTTTGATTCGTAAGAGTCTTCTGAGTCGAATTATATCAACGGCAACAAGATTGGACCGACGCTTCTCAAAATAGAAATTGTACTCCTTTTTTACCGTTTTATTTTTACGGTTTCAAAGTCTACTGCTTTGTGTTGTTTGTAGTTCAAAAGTTTTGCAAAAATGTGTAGTGATAAGGGTATGGGTTATAAGGGGTAAATCTTTCGTCAGCAATTACTCGATGTACGAAACTTTGCGACAACTTCACTTCTTGTACTTCTGGTACGATCTTTCTGTGATCTTCTCACATTTCGTGATCTGCCTCGATCTGCATTTGGTAATAAAGCTAATTGCCCAGTGGTGTCTCTGCTCCTTTGCAGAAGACGGTGAATGTGTATTACGCTTGGGTCACGATGTCTTCTGTTCAGAAATCTTTCTGCATACACACGAACAGCCTCATCGACATTATTGTGGCACTACCCCACAACCAGGATCGTATCTACATATTTGTTATTTTTTAAATTTATATATTTATAAGGCAGCAGCATAGCTGATAATGCTTAATTAATAGAATACATTTTCGAAATGTCAAGTAACACAAGAGAACTAGCCAACTCAACATCGTTGTCAGTTCCATTATAAAACTAGAAGCATAATTTTTTTTTTAAACTAAAATTTTATTCAAGTTTGATAAAAATGTCAGTTATTTGAATTTGGATGTTTAATAACCTTCGATTCAATCGTTGAATTTTAAGGAAATGTTTGTAAATAGATTTTTTCAAAATGCATCTTCAGCTGTTGATATGTCATAGGAATGATTGCAAAGATTTTGTGATTGTGTGATTTTTCGTTGAATTTTAAGGAAATGTTGGTAAACAGCTTATTTCAAAATGCATCTTCAGGAGTTAATATTTCAGAGGAATGATTGTAAAGATTGTTTTGTAATTTTTCCCGTACTCCGCTAGTAGTCCCCAACAACTACTTCACAGGAATCACCCTATATGTATTTTAAAAATTTCAAATACCAGGCGACGATTTTGCAAAATATCAGCATTCAAAACACATGTGAAATTACTCTTTTTATTTGTATTTTTCTAATTTTCGTAGAGTTGATTTATCAAAATTGAGATTTCGAGTTTGATGACTTGCAAATTGCAATCACTAATGGCAGCTGAGAACAATTATGATAGCTACCAAACACAATAACAGCTGTCCTACTATTATGACCGTTGTCAACACCAATAACGTCTGTAAAACACTAATGACAGCTGTCAAAACCAATGAAGTCTGTAAAACACTAATGACAGATGTCAAACAACTATGTGAGCTGTCAAATACTTGGATAAATAGATCAGGCATCATTTTTGTTGGTACGAATCTCTCTTTAAAATGATTACACTTATTTAAACCATACTTATTTGTATTTTTGTAGTTTTCTTATAGTTGATTTATCAAATTTGAGCTTTCGAGTTTGATGACTTGCAAATTGCAAACACTAATGGCAGCTGAGAACAATAATGACAGCTACCAAACACTATAACAGCTGTCATACTATTATGACCGTTGTCAACACCAATGACGTCCGTAAAACACTAATGACAGCTGTCAACACCAATGAACTCTGTAAAACACTAATGACAGATGTCAAATAACTATGTGAGCTGTCAAATACTTGGATAAATAGATCAGGCATCCTTTTTGTTGGTACGAATCTCCCATATAATGATTACATTTATTTAAACAATACTTATTTGTATTTTTGTAATTTTCGTATAGTTGATTTATGAAATTTGAGATTTCGAGATTGATGACTTGCAAATTGCAAACACTAATGGCAGCTGAGAACAATTATGACAGCTACCAAACACAATAACAGCTGTCATAGTATTATGACCGTTGTCAACACCAATGACGTCCGTAAAACACTAATGACAGCTGTCAACACCAATGAAGTCTGTAAAACACTAATGACATATGTCAAACAACTATGTGAGCTGTCAAATACTTGGATAAATAAATTAGGCATCATTTTTGTTGGTACGATTCTCTCTTTAAAATGATTACACTTATTTAAACAATACTTATTTGTATTTTGTAATTTTCGTATAGTTGATTTGTCAAATTTGAGCTTTCGAGTTTGATGACTTGCAAATTGCAAACACTAATGGCAGCTGAGAACAATTATGATAGCTACCAAACACAATAACAGCTGTCATACTATTATGACCGTTTTCAATACCAATGACGTCTGTAAAACACTAATGACAGCTGTCAACACCAATGAAGTCTGTAAAACACTAATGACAGATGTCAAACAACTATGTGAGCTGTGAAATACTTGGATAAATAGATCAGGCATCCTTTTTGTTGGTACGAATCGCACTTAAAATGATTACATTTATTTAAACAATACTTATTTGTATTTTTGTAATTTTCGTATAGTTGATTTATCAAATTTGAGATTTCGAGTTTGATGACTTGCAAATTGCAAACACTAATTGCAGCTGAGAACAATTATTACAGCTACTAAACACAATAACAGCTTTCATACTATTATGACCGTTATCAACACCAATGACGTCCGTAAAACACTAATGACAGCTGTCAACATCAATGACGTTAGTAAACATTAATGACAGCTGTCAAACAACTATGGCAACTGTTAAACAACTATTACAGCTGTCAAACAACTATGACAGCTGTCAAATACTGGGATAAATAGATCAGGCGTTTTTGTTGGTACGAATCTCTCTTTAAAATGCTTATACATATTTAAACAAGTTCGTGCATTCGTGGTCGTGCATTATCATAATTGCATGTTATCCGCTTAAATCGAACTAATTATGTGCTTAAAAATAGCTCGTTTTAGGTGTAATCGATACAGGATACTAATGTGAACATGACAAACGCCGTGCTAGTGATATTTGGCTGTTATAACTGCGCCATACCTCCATGAATATTATCTTAATCCCAATATGCGGTCGCACAACAAACGTTAACATAACGGCCAATTAGCAGTGGCGTGCAGTCAACCGATCAATGTATTTCCCACCTTGAAAAATTACTTTGCTACGTTCTGGAAACATAATTATGTTTGGCTTTAAAATAGGAAAATCCTATGTCGTTGTTACGGTTAGTAAATGAGCTGTTGAAAACCAGAGTGGTGTAAGTCAATGTTTTGTTAAATTCAGATATACTCTTCATTCACGATGTTTTTGCGTCAGGCGACTCGATGAATATCTAGTATTTTTGTTGGTAGTGTTTCGGAAATAACTAAATTCCCCAATGGAACTTGTCAATTTTTTTAGGTTAAGTTATTTTCAATTTGAGGTTATATGTTTTAAATAACATTGTTGTTAATAATAATTAATATTGTTAATAACTAGCAGCGTTTAATTGATACTTTTTGTTGCAGTTGTATAATGTTTTGATAGAAGTAAAAATTATTTCTGGGTTCGAATATGCAGTAAAAAAATATATGATATCTTTAAAAGCTAGTAGTGAAAAAATATATTAATCTGACAATGTGGTAGGAAGGAAATGTCTAATGGATATCGACATACAAAAATATAATTAACTTCCGTTGCATCACTGAATCAGTTTGTCCAACATGACAAAAAGAAAACCCAGCCAACTCGGTTGCCAAAAGGTCGTGAATGTATAATACGTATGTATAATCGGTTCATAACGTTCTCCGCCGTCTTCCGATTCCCAATCTCCACTGGTCTCGATGTTCCCAGTGTCCTTCCTGAAGGTCTCTATCCTTGATCTTGGAATCTATTCCCCCATTCGTCCATTACTTCCTTATTCTGATGTTTCTAATTATCTCCTGATCTTGATCTCTCTTGATCTTCCCGTTGATTTTCTCCACATAAATTCCGATAAAGTCCAGTAATTAGAAGGGATGTTGTCCCTTGTGTAGTTCTGGACTTAGGTGAATTAAAAAAAAATGGACTGAAACTCTGGTTTTCAACAGCTCAAAGATCCGTTAAAAGAACACGCGTTTTTAAAGTTTGTAAGGCGCGCATTTTTTTTTTAATTGATGTGCTGCAGTTACGGTGACACAGAAAATGATTAAGTCCCCATAAACAGAATTAACAGCTACTTAAATGACTCAACAGCTGTACTCCATCGCGTTAATCGTGTACGCCTAATGTGGGCAATTAATTTATCGCGGTGTTTGTGGAAACGACTTAAGTTCGTTTGCAGATACCAATAGGCAGTTAGTAATTTTTTGTTTAAGGAAGTGCAGCTGCAATGTCGATAGTGGATTGTACTTTTACCGCTACGTTGGCTTCATTGCGGAACTGCAGTATAAAAAATGTTATGGTCGTGGACTTGCAATGTTTTATATACATAATGTATATTTACTTTATAATGGGCTCAAACAAGCGGCACAAGTGCCGGTGCAATTGTGTACACCCTTCATCCTCGTATTTCCGCGAATTTAAGGGATGACTATACTTGTGCCCACCCTTCAATTTTACATGAATACTGACCAATACTTGACCTGCAATTGTTCTCTGGTTTCATCTGACTGGATTATTCGTTTTTTTTCTGTTCGTTTCATCTTCATACTAAGTTACTTTCGCTTTCATTAGTGCTCAAATTTGTAAAAATTGCTCAATTAGTGCTAAATTTTGTTCTTATACATTGTATACTGATACGGTTGATAGATCGATCTCAGACTATTGTAACTTATTACTTTATACGGTAAATCGAGATAACATATATCAGCTTAAAATTGACAAAAAAGTCGTTTCTAATCTTTGAAGTTGAAGGAGGTAGTTAGACGCTTCACTTATTTGCCTTTTTTCGTTCGTCATTTATTTATTTATTTGTATATTTATTTTTTATTGTGGCTTGTGCCTTTAGTATTTTTCCAAAAATTTGCCATCCCTGAATTTTGCCGCCCTGGGCTATAGTCCTCATAGCCCCCCCACCCCCCTAAATCCGCTAATGACTATTCTCTAACTGGATCCAGCAACAATAAGAATAATCACATTATTGATACGAAACCATAAATAAACTGTATGAAAATTTGTAAAAATGTTGAAGAATTTAGGGGAAGATTATACTTGTGCCCACCTATCTATTCTTATTCAATTAATTATCTAGAAAAATATGTTCTGCAAGACAGTTTTGTACGTTCATATTAGTTAGTAATAAAATTTAATTTTTTGCCTATATACTGCGAGACGGTTTTCCGCTTTCACAGAAATTTCAAATTTTGCTGTTTCCCCCCACATATTCTGAGAAACAATATCCCGCTTTTACAGAAATGTTATTAATAAAATTTGCTATTTTCCCGCCCAAATACACTGTGGGGCCGTTTTCCGCTTTTACAGAAATTTTGCGTATTGCCAGTACCTGGAGGAAAGATTCTCCTTGCAACGTAATATAATAATAATAATAATAATTTATTAATGCTAACACCATTTACAGGTTTACATAAGTCAGTATAATTCATACAATATAATATAGATAAAAATACACAGTAAATACACAAATACGATATAAAAGTGAAACAAACATTTCTGAAGTGTAACAAAAAAATAGCAGAATATTTATTCAACATCCGGAAAAGTTATTGAAAATATATTTTGCAATAGAATTTCCTTTAAGGTAACCCTAAAACTATGAGTAGATGATAAAATTTATTAAAATTGCATTAAAATTCTGTCAAAATTTATTCAACTATTTCTCTAATGCATCTAAAACATTTAACAAAAGTGTACCAAAAAAATTGCAGAATAGTTATTCAAATTCCGGAAAATTTACTTTGATTATACTTACAATGAAAATATACAAATAAATACACACAAAGAAGATTTCAGAAACTGCCACAAAGCCTCATGCAATATTTTCTAGACTGTGCAATTATAATATCAAAATAGTCCGAAACAAATCAGTTTTTTTCTTAATCAATCAATTAGGAATATATACTTTGGACAGTGTTCTGAAATTTGATTTGAACCAAAATATCAAAAACCATTATGAAACCTAAGAAAGTGAAAAACCAGAAAGTGTTTTTGAAATTGCAGAAAACTCAATAACAATATCAAAATATTCAAATAAATATAATAAAAGTCAGTCAAGGAAAAGCCGTAAAGTCAGTCTGTATTTAATTTAATTTAATTTTTACTTGGTGCAGAGTGGAAAAATACAGATACAATTCACAGAGCACAGGTCAATAGTGTGTCAAAAATAATTCACAAAATACTCAGGTGGTAATACAAAAATATACAATTAGTAACGTAATAAAACTGCCCACTGTTAAACAAAAGCGAATCAACAGTGGGGACAAACGTGTAATACGTGCGTTGATCAAATTTCAGTTAGTAACGATTTTCAGACAAAAAAAATGAACATGGTTGGGATTCCCCTTACTTCAATATTTGCTCGCAGCGAGAATCGAACTCGCTGATACAATCAAAACATCATATTTCAAACCCATAACTTCTGATCCCCAATTACTTCGATTGAATTGTACTCTTAACAATTTTATCGTGATGCCTTTCCCGCGCCAAGTTTATGGCTCAATAAAAAAAAAATTATCCTTTGTGAATCGAATCAATCAGCGTCGTCAGCTTGAGCGATTTGAATCAGAGCGCAGTTTATGACGTTACGTCTCGTCTCCTTGAATCTGGCGTCCAATTCGATATTGCAACTATTTTTACTCACAAGTGACATTAACCTTTAGGCCTAATGCTCCTCGGTGCCGCAATAAAATCAATGCCCGAGGGACAATATAATTTCGCGCGAATCGGCTTTGTTCAATTGTCTAACGAGGTCACGTGTCGGTTTCACAATAGGCAATTGTTTATTGGACTGCACTTAGCAGGCGATGCGGTCCAAACAAAAAGAAGAGAAAAACTCGTACCACTGCTTCACCTGTGCCGCAGTTGTTTACAGCCATACAGGGTGTTCAAAAAAGGTACTCGGTTTTGCATTTGCTATCTCTAGGTGGCACTTACTCTGGGAATTATTTAAATTGAAAACGTGGTAACATAGACACCGACAATTTAGTTTTATTGACATTTAAATAAATTCTAATTTCTTTAGATCGTCAAGGGCAACGCTATTTAATGACAGCAGCAGATACACTTCGTGTCAGTTCTTGTATTCATAATGAATATAACGTCTATCGCTGTCACCAGTAATTTTCTGGTCGTGCGTGGGACTAGAGTAAAACAATAGTGCAGCTGCATTTTATTTACGGGATTTTTTTTAATATTTATAAAATTTCGACTGTATTTTGTATTATGTTCATTTCAAATTTCGATATGTGTTATTGGAGGAATGCTGGTGGATTACGTGTAGCATCAATCAGTTCTTCAGAGAGTAATCTCGCTATCTGTTGCTGTCACCAGATTCTCTAGTCGTTCGTGGGAGTCGAATAAACATAGCGCCGTGCTTTTAGCAATTAATTAATAAATGTTTTTTGTGAAAACGGGTTCATGTGTGTCATTCAATTCAATATTAGTACATTATTTAAGAAATTCGCATTTTTTATATTAAATTGTCGTTTATTGTTTTAAGTGAAGTTTTGATATGAGTTATCAATATATGAGACGTAAACATTCTTAATATTTCGTAAAATTTCCGTTATTACAGGTTCATTTTATTTACTGCCAAATTTTCAATATTTGTAAAATTTCGACTGTATCTTGTATTATTTTCATTTCAAATTTCGATATGTGTGATAGTTTCAGTTATCAGTATAGTGTTTTGAATTGTTTCTATCAAGATAATAATTATTATAATTTTATCGATTACTACCAAACGTTCAGTTTAATTACTTATAATTTTGTGTAAATTCTCAAGTATTATGTGCTGTCAATTTTTCCATTCATTCTGGCAACAGTCTATAGATTACTGTCAACATTTTAGGTATTATTGACAGATTATTAGTTCTTTTTGTAAATATTATAAAACTTTTTGATAAAATTGCACTGATTACTGTCAATGTTTCCAGTTTTACCGAAAGTTTAATAAAATTTCAATTTTATCTGGCAATATTTCAAAATTTCAATCAATTTCAATGGATTGATTCCAATTTTTCAGTTATTACTGTCAAAAAGTGAAGTTTATGATGTCAACATTTGAGACCTAAATATTTAAACTATTTCAAAGTATTTAAATTTGAACGTACAAACTAGAAAACACGTGCCTCAACTTTGAAGTACGCGTTCATTATTCGGCATTTGTTTATTGTTTAATGGCAGCAAGCCTACTTTGTTTTAAATTATTGTTGCAGTTTGTTAAAATTTATCTTTTAATTCAATTTGGATAAAAACTTTTATTGGACAGATCGAACAAAATGTTTCAGACAAATGTTATAATATGGTTTAATGATTTTATAAATGTTTTATTTTAAAAAATCGATCGAGTGATTTTCAAAATATCTTGTTTTGAAATTTATGAACGGTCGCCATTTTGTTATTTGATAAAATAGAAAATAATTGTAAATACAAATGTTTTAGAGAACCGAAAGCAAATACTGAAAGTTTTTGTATTTTTTAAATTATAAAATTAAAATATACTCCCTTAAAATAAGGGAGTAATGACGATTTTTCGAAAAACAAAAAACGTCAATAACTATGAACTTGGGCTCCAATTCAAAAATTTTAACTAAGAAAAGTTGTTTGTTTTAATGAGTTCTGACTGCCATTTTCGGGTATTACAACTTAGTATTAACACCCTGTATATACTATATGAGTCGTATTGAATCAAAACTCACAAAATCCAAATACCGAAATTTTGGGAATTAACCAAAAACCGCTCTACTCGACAATCTATTTCCCCGAATT